>SMMW01000145.1:192500-1535000 GCA_004794655.1 Marisa cornuarietis
ATGTTCTCCTCTTGAGGGAGCAACACTGTCCGGTACACATAGCACGTGACTCATCTTAAGGTGACAAATGACACCCCCACCAGTTACTAAAGGTTTTCCTTTTAATCAGAAAAACTGATACCGGTTGGGAAAGACTGGGTTTGAAGAGGTTTTCTTTTTTTAAAGCTGGCGGTTGCTGCACGGTTTCGATGTATCAAAGTTTCCGGGAGGAGGAGTAGGGAGGAGGACGATGACGTGTGTTGGGAGAGAAATTAACCTGCACTTCCCTCCTCCCACTCCACCCACCCAGTGTGGTTTCAGGTGGTGCGGGTGCTGGAGACCTTTGGCCTGGCGGTCCTCGTGCTCGGCGCCAGTCTGGAGGTGTACTCTGACGTCATCTGTCGTCTGCCTACCGCCCCCGCCGACAATCCCGCTGTGGAGCTGCTGGCGTCCCTTGGTGGTGAGTGGAGAGTGTGTGCCACTCACGCGAGATAACGCTTTCTTGGCAAGGATAATACACATTAATCTTCAGAATAAAATTAAATTAAAATATTTTCTCCCGTGACACGCGAGCTCAGTGCGCTTTAACAACGCATGTGCAATGCCCACAGTGATCACCAAGATACTGTACAGTGAATGACAAGAAAGTCGATGAAATAACTAAAAGAAATTGAGAAGCAAGGGTGGGAGTAAATGAAGGACATGGACAGGGGAGATACAACACGATCACATACTTCTTTTATAGCTTTAGGCTTGTTCTTAACTGGACAAAGTGCAGATGTGACAAACTTCCTACGTGACCCATAGTCTCGTTTTGCTGGCAAACAAATTTGTCCTAAGCTTAGCATTTTTAATAAAGTTCCAATGAATTATTGTTAAACTGATCGTTATTTAGGTAAGCAATCCCACAAGATGTTTTGCATTATTTAATGTTGTACAAACGCCTCTTGACCTCATGCATACGAGCATAGACTAAGTGTCTGCCCGTATGTCCGCAGGTTTGGTGGGTCTGGCAGGAGTCGTCTTGTTCGCGGCAGAGGTAATGACCTATCCTCCAGGACTAGGCCCCTACAGGTCCCGCCGCATTCTCCTCTTCTGGGCCTGGGGACTGCAGGCTGCGGGCTCTCTCCTCGCCCTCCTCAGCGCCGTTGCCATGGGCTGCAGTCGCGAGAAGAACAGTCGGGTGGTGGCGGCGATGACCAAGATGATAGTCATTCGCCACAAGATGGCGTCTGAAGGTGTCAGCTCCTATATATACCCGTTCGAAGTCGACATGGCACCACCTGTGCGAGTAACTCCCGTCGTCCCCAACCAGTGGGACTCGCACGTGTGACAAAATGAAACTCGGTTTTCTATCTTTGTGACTGCTGCGTGCCAAGGGGAAAGGGAGGGAGGGAGGAAGTGCCTGCAGATATGGCGGCCTTGACGTTTTTAAGGAGTTATTTCAGCTAACTCCTCGAGTCACAATTGGTACCAGAAATATGTGAAATACCATCTACAAGACTTGTATGCAGGTATGCATAACACTCCTTACTAAGACACTGAAACTATATGTTATCAGTTCGGCTCCAGTCCACACATTGTCTGAACGTGGCACCAAATAACAGAATTAGGACAAGTTAGTGGCGATTTAAAAAAAAATTGTATTAGCGTTAAACTATGACTTATGTATTCACACATAAAATGGTTTTTTTTCAAGTTACCTCATATTTGGGAGTTCATCTCATTCCATTCAAGTAACCTTTTTGTGTCACCACGGACGTGTATAGGGTGGATTGCTGTCTGTCTGCCGAGACCAACGCTGAGCCTCTTGCGAAGTTCTCCGCTGTTAGTCTCGGTGAGCCTTAACAATGAATGTGAATAAACCGGAAGCTATATCGTCCACCCTCGTTCTAGTTAATCTAGTAGTTAAGCTGAAACGTGAATAAACCGGAAGCTATTTCGTAACAAGCCTCGTTCTATGACTTCACTGAACAAAATTGTCTACAAGCAGTCCAGTAATACAAGTCCGTGGTGGGACTCAAACTCTGTGTGTGTGTGTGGGGGGGGGAGAGAGAGAGAGAAGGAAACACCACACAGCCGCCAAGATTTCAGCATTATGTAGTGGTTGAAGTAATCAATGGAGCTCATTTAATAAACGAGTGTACTAATTATGTTTTGTGTGCATGCAGCAGCTTGGATGTGGGATTCCAACGTCCTTTGATGTGATGGAGACGCTCTAGTGATCACATGCCACCTCCTGTCCCGCTCCCCTTGTAAACAACACGAATGGTCTGACCAGATACATCTCGTTTCGAAGCAATGTATAATTAAACATTGTATTTTATACTTATAGAATGCAATGTATAGCTATAGAATGCAATCTATAAGTATAAAATACAATGTTTAGCTATACATTGCATTCTATAAGTATAAAATACAATGTTTAATTATACATTGCAATGTATAGCTAGAGAGACAAAACTCGGTAAAAACCGAAGTGTTTCATTTCTATTATACTCAGAAGTTGCTATCCAATTCATTTTAAATATACATTTCAATTCTTTTGCTATAGAATGCATTCTAGCTATACATTTGAAATCTATATTTATAGATTGCTTTCTATAACTTCTGACTTGAAATGTATACGGAACGAGGCTGGCTCATTTGCATATGGGAAAAGAAGGTAAAGACCAAGTATAAAATGCAATCTATCAGTATAAAGTGCAATGTATAGCTATATATTGCATTCTATAATTATACATTGCAATGTATAGCTAGAAATAGCAAATTTGAGAAAATTCCCTTCTTGGCGCCCCATAGTAAACTGGTGGTTCGAGGTACGATCGAGAGAAGTATCAAGTCTACCGCAAGGTAGCTTGGTCCGCTGAAAAGAGGCTCTCGTCACTTCAACTACCTCCCCAACCTTGCCCAGCCCCCCACCTGAGTGCGAGAGAAGTGTCTACCGCGAGGTAGCTTGGTCCGCTGAAAAGAGGCTCTCGTTGCTCCACCCCCCCCCCCTTTTCCCAACCCCAGAGAGTTAGGTCACTTAGGTGTTAGGATTTAGGTAGGTTAGTTAGGATAGGGATACTAGTATAGTGATAAGTGTATATTATGTAAATAAATTTATGTCTCTGAACTTACTTATTTGTGTAAGTGTCTTAGTCCGTGTGCAAGCGTGATGTGTCTTCGTCGTGTGAACGAGATGAATGAGAATCAGTAGAGAGAAAGAAAGTGTGTCATCCATTGTAATTGTGTCGAGCAGCAGAACACACACGAAGATTTAGGAGCTGAGAGATACACCGCAGAGAACACACTTTTGGTTTAGAGAAAAGCAGGGGCTTTTGTGGACTCCAAGGTCGGCTGAGTTCGGGTGCCGTAGATGGAAAAAAAAAGAACACAACGCGAGGCAGGATATGAGACAAGGCACCCGACTAACGAGAGCCAGAACTTTAGAAAGAAAGTTCTCCTTGGGAATTTCCGTCCACTCCCCTGGGACAAGAAAGAGGAAGGGACTGATTTATGGCACTTGGGCAGTGTGAGTGTAGCGACCGTCAGTCCGGTTACAGTTGTCTCGAGGGCCTGTACAACCACTCACACGGCAGTCTTGCTGCCAAGCCAGTACCGGCGAGATTCTTGAAACACCGACTGTTCAGGCTGTTTGCCATGTGCTTCAAATCACATGCACGAGTACAAGTCATGACTGCCGATGACATTTCCGTAGGGCACCAGCCTCACCACACAGACACAGGGCTTCCCGATAAATGCCGCTTATTATCCAAGTGCCAGCATCGCTCTCTCTCCCTCCCGGCATCATCAACCAGCTACCCCCCCCCCACCCACACTTCCATATGTACACTGCACCCTCGTTGTCTGTAGTGCGCCTCGTCTCTGTGTCGGTGAAATATCAGAGGGTGGGGTCCAACTTTCAGTGCTTCCGAGATACAAGTATTATGGCCGCCGGCCGCTGTCGGTGGCTCCACAGACATGTTGTGTTCAAGTGTGCAACAGCAGGGTTGTTGCTGTCTGCTGGTGTCTTCCTTCTTGGATTCTCGCTGCCACGCTGGTACCGAGCCGAGGGACTGTGGTCGGCCTGCGGAAACCCGGAGTGTGCCGCCTCTCTGTCGGGTACAGACGGTAACCAGTCCATTCAGCAAATTATTCACATACATCTCGGGAGCTTGATGTTAATATTTCACCATGTACAAAGTATTTTAAAGGGTTTTTGGCATTCTGCAGTGAAAATCAATCTCCATTAAAATTTTATCGCAAATGTTGAGTATTTAAGTGTTGAGAAGTTGCTTCAGATTCTTTTATTACTTATTTAGAGTAATTAAATATTGAAGACTTGCCTTGTGCTCAGATCACTCAAATCTTCATTTCCACAGCAACTTTGGTGGGCGCCGTACAGGGCCTACTCTGCCTCTCGTTGCTAGGCTATATTCTGTGTGTGTGTGCTGAAATTTACCAAGACCTGTTGAAAGTTCCACCTGCACCAGACAATAGTGCCGTTGAAGCCCTGGCACTGTGTACAGGTATTTATCCTCCCCAAGTTTAAAAAAAAAAAAAAGAAGCTTCACAAACATACAACTTTTATCCACTCATTTTTTTTTTTTTACAGAAATGCCTGATTCAACACCTATGCAGTAAACTGAGCAATGATTTAAGTTTCAAAAAAACTATTTATTTAAATTCACATTCATTACTTGACATAATTCAGCACTTCTTTATCCCATTGAGAAAGTTACTTGCCTAACATTCGTTTAAAATAATGTATGTTAAGCCTGTTAGCAAATCAGGCATGCTAATGATTTTTTTCTTACATTACTTCCTACCTCAGCGTGTTTTTTTTTTTTGAGAAATGGTCTGACAAATGTTTGTTTGAAGGTGTTACAAGTCTAATAGGGGCTATCCTGTTTGCAAGCAAAGCAATCGACTCCCATGCAGCACATCTTGGATGGAGCTTCTGGCTAGTGATGTCTTCCTCCATTCTAGTGCTCATCTCTGCTGTGACCATTGCTCTCAGTCGCAAACTCCATGCACAGCACACTTCTCAGACAGCCAGAACTATTATCACACCAGCATCTTCTATCCCGGCTTCAGACTTCCAGTCTACTGGCATTCTGGCTCCGACTATAGGAAGAAGCAAGCAGGCTTCTCACAAGCTGGGTCTAAGCATAGACATTCCACCCCCTTCATATGCACTACCACCACCCTACCCTTATACCCTTGTACAATTTGTACCCCCACAGCTTGTCTGTCCCCTGCCACAGATTACTGCACCTCTAGAACCTAAACTGTCAACACAAAATATACCTGAAAGTTAGTTCCTTACAAGTCTGGTCATTTGCAGTCAGGTGGACATACAAATCGTTAGTCTCATATGAGGTTAGATTAAAAACCACAAACTGCTGAAATTAGACTTGCCCCTAATCATCAACATCCACAAGTTGCCCAGATCCAAAATAAGTTTTAGACATATCTACATCTTGTAAACATTTCTTGAGTAAAACCAACAGTTTTGTATAATCTAAGCAAATACTTAAAAAAATAATTGATGCAAAAGCTAGAACAATTAAAGTATTTCTGAGATAAACACAAACTAGCACTTATTTAGCAATCTTGTATGTCCATGGATAATATACCGAGGCTCTACTCTTTTGTGGGTGCTTTTTGAGACTTTACCACCAGAAATAAATTTAAAGATACTCATACTTTTTAATTTTTGTGTTGCAAGTGTTGAACCATTTTGCAGGTCTGGTCTTAATTTTGCTAAGATGAACTCAGGGTTAGCGTTTGAGTACGAGGGAGGTAGGACAAATGAAAGACTACACCTGTGAAAAATGGCTGTATATAGCTTTAATGTACCACCATATCAATGGACTGAGTCCTCACATACCCAGCCCCCCATAAAAAACCCATGGGCACACATGCATGTACATACACAAGAAAACATTTTATTGTTTGCTTTATGGGTTGGCACATGGAAATGAATGTTTTTTAATAAAAGAAATTATATTTGCTCTGGTTTTAACCATGGTTTCACAGTGATTCAGAGAGCTTCTCCAAGTGAAAAAGAAGTTGATAAAGGTGTGAACTATTATTCTTACAAGAAAAAAAATGGATGTAATATATTAACATGAAAACATGCTAAATCAACTTTTTGCTAGTGTGTTTACAAAGGAAGAAAGGAATACTATACCTACTATGCTTGAGGGCTTATATTCAAGGGAGTCATTCTTATGGGATATGAGTAACTCTTACAGCTGTTCAAGAAAAACTGAGGAATCTAAATCCGCACAAATCTCAAGGCCCTGACCCAATACCACCGATGATCCTGAAGATGTGGTGAGTTTGCTGTTCCATCGTGCTCCTTATTTAATAAGTCGTCCGTGGGGAGAGTTACCGGACTGGAAGACTGCTGAGGTAATAGCTTTATTTAAGAAAGGCTTGAAATCTGATTCCGGTAATTATAGACCAGTTAGTTTAACTTGTGTGTAAAGTCCTGGAGAGTGTAGTTAGAGATGCTGTAGGTAAACATTTTGTAGAATATATATGTACACAGAATGTCAGCAGAAATTTGGGGATAAAAGATCATGTGTGAGGCATTTATTGGAAGTCATGGAGAACGTAACCTTATTACAGGAGGAGAAGAGGATGTAGACATTTTACATTTTGACTTTAAACAGGCATTTAGTTCGTTGCCGCATGAAAGATTACTAGTCAAATCAGCTGCTTATGTAGTGGGTGGAAAATTGCTCAGGTGGATAGGAAATTTTCCAACATGTTAGGGTAGGATATGTAAAATCAGGTAAAACTCATGTTTCAAGTGGAATTCCTCAGGGAAGTATTTTAGGACTAGCATTGTTTATCAAAGATTTACCTAATGCATTTTCTAGTGCTTGTAAGCTGTTTGCAGATGATACCAAAATATATAACAAAACATTAACACTGATTCAGAGTGATGTTGAAAAAATGCAAGTGTAAGAAATGGAAATTGCAATATATCAAAATGTGGAGTCTCATGCATGTAGGTAGAACTAATTCAAAATCTACATACAAAATAAAAGTAGATGATGAGTTTCAGGAAATAAAGATATGTGATGTGGAGAAAGACTTGGGAGTGGACTCTTGATTGTAAGTTATCTTTTGACTGGTATAAGACAGTGTGACAAAAATTCCCCCCTAAAATGGGTCATGTGTTGTAAAATTAATTAGATTAATACTTTTGTTTTTTCTGGTATATTTGTTGAAAGTATGTGGCATGAAGTGTCCAGAAATGTAGTTAAAAAGACAACTGCTCATCTGGTTCTTATGCCTGGAAAAAGTCGACACGTTACAGACTGTCTGCAAAATTTATATACTGCTGTCAATCTTCTCATGTTTGGATTCTTAGCAGATATTTAATGAAATTAGCGTTCAGAAAACCATTTTTTACTTATGACTTCCATTGCCTGCTAGACAAAAGAGATTATCTCGTTGATCAAAGTTTCCGCGATTTGGGGACAAAATACTTTTAACAAACGTAAATATGAATTCAAATCGCATTAATTTTTTGCAGGAATATGTGCACAAATTATTTGTGTGTGGAACTTTAGACTTTGTCAGGTGAAAAGTCTCAGTGCAGCTCAAATGTTTGAAACTTTGTGGTGTGAGCAGAATTTATGTCAAATGTAACTGCCTCGACCAGCCATTTTTTCTTCCATTAGTGGTGATCCAATTCATGCATTGAAACACAAAAAACATGCAAACAACAAAACACAAAAGGCCAATATTATTATACACATCTCATGAAACCTTTATTCATCCACTGATGTAGTTTTAGGTTCAACCAAGAAATAATAAAGATGTTGTAAGCAATCCAACTATGCAGAGGGGAACTTTTGTCGTAGTGTCAGATACAAATAGCGGTAGGCAAAGTGAATCAGATGGTTGGTGTTGTCAGAAGGACTTTTAACATCTGGATAGGGAGACATTTCTGAAACTGTATAAAGGACTTGTGCATCCACATTTGGAATATGCCAATGTAATTTGGTCTCCCTTCTTAAAAAGACAATCAATATTAGTGGAAAATGTTATGCTTCAAAACTATTACGTGAATGTATGGAAATCTCTTATACTGAGACTGAAGTATTTAAGACTTCACTCTCTGAAGGGAAGGAGGATTAGTGGGGACCTTATTTGTGTTTAAAACATTTCATGGATATGTTGACAGTGATATGAAGGTTTTCTTCTCACCACAAACTATCACTAGAAATTCTGAAGGAAAGTCTTCATTACAAGTTGTAACACTAACAAATGCAAATCCTATTTTTCATAGAGATGCAACTAATTGGAACTCACTTCCAGCTGACATCAAACATGCACCGAATTTGAGCAGCAGATTTAAAAACTCTCTAGGAGACACTAAATTTTTTTTTAGATCTTTTCTACAGCTTCAACACAAAAAAGGTCTAATACAATACAACTTTATTTATCCACAAGGGCAATTCCAGACAGTGCTCATACTAGCAGTAATACATACATATACATGATATTCAAGAGAAAATACAAATATATATATACATGTTGAAATAATTTCTCTCTTCCATGCATTCACACACATTCCAAGCAACAGCAGATACAATTGGCAATATCTAAAATACAGGAAGAACTTTAAATAAGGGGACATCAAAAAGCCACGAGGCCTAGGCAATCAACGCCAGTCTATATTACTACTACTACTAGGATCACTGCACAAAGGCTGTGTAACAGTGTTGTGATGTCCTGCGGTGGTTACTCTTGGGTTAAGTCTGTGCTATCTGATTTATAGCTTTGATGAAAAAAATAAAGTACGGCTCAGACCTAAAATACATTAACGAGAGCTTGAATGAGGGGACATTAAAAGGACACGAGGCCTAGGCAATCAGAAGCCAGTCCCTACTACTACTACTACTAAACTGCTATTGTGGACAGTCTATTCTTTTCACACATCGAGAAAACACAAACAGAGCTTATGAAATAAATTAGCAATCTTTGCTATTGGGAGAAACAGAATGAGAGAGGAAACATTTTTAGGTAATATGAATACGCCACATTCCCCTCAAGAAAAAAGCTGGTACACATAAATTTGTTCAAAATTTCTGGCATTACTTAAAAAATTCTATGCTAAATGTTTTATTTGGATGTGAATATAATACAATGGCAGGCCTTTAAGCCATTGGTCACTTGGATATTATGTTGCAATGATGTGATCTGAATTATTGTCACAAAGTGACATTGGCCTCTATAATAAGAACAGTAGATGTAGTGCTAAAAAAAAAGGATGAGGGCATATAAGTGTCATGAACCAGCCTGGTTCAAGGCCAGAACCAAAACCCTATTGTCCTGGCTGTATCTGCACTCAGTCTGGACAAAATACCGCACCAAAATATGCATTCAGTTCAAATAATTTCATACTCAAAGAATATAGTTTTGCTCAGACTCAAGTGCAGACCACACAGATCATGCTTGGTCTTCTGTCATATAACATAAATTTAGCAATTAAAAGCTAAAAGTGAGCAAATAAATAACATAAATCAAGGCAGGCATTGATTGTGCCATAGCTAAGCACAGTATAATACTTTCAACGGCCACACAGACCATGAACTCTGAACTACTGTGTCCAAAGTACTCAAGAGAAACACAAAATTAAGAATCTACAAAAGTAATGTTCTCCCAGTCTTACTCTATGGTAGTGAATGCTGGAAAATATCAACAAAAATCCGGCAGAAAATAGAGACTTTCCACACCAAATGTCTGAGGAAAATTCTCAGGATATTCTGGCCAACCATAATAACAAATAACGATCTCCTCACAAGAGCCAGCTGCACAAATATAACAACCATAATTAAAAAAAGATGGAGATGGCTCGGACATGTGTGCAGAATGAAACCAGAGGCACCTCCTAAAATAGCCCTTCACTGGACAGCGGATGGCAAGAGGAAACGTGGCCGGCCAAAAGAAACATGGCGACGGTCAGTAGAAAAAGAACTCAAAGACCAGAAACTAACCTGGAATGACAACCAAACTTGCTACTGAGACAAAAGTGGAGGTCTCTAGTGGATGCCTTATGTGCCACCTAGGTACGAAGAGGACTAAGTAAGTAAGTAATCCTAGTACTGCACTTTTAATTCTTGATGTGAGTTCTTTTTCTGAACAAAGGAAATGGCAGGGCAATACGAGACGATGGCCAACCCACTACCTGCAATAAATTAGGGATACCAGACCGCACTGAAGCTGAGAGTGAGTGCTGACTGCGATGCACACAATGCATAGTTCTATAATCCCATATTGTGTACTTTATTTTGTTTTTGGTTTTAGAGGTGGAACAGGACAGTTGTGCCAACTGACCATTCCTGACTCCAGATGACTTTTCCTGGACGGGAGAGGCCATTCTAAATATGGTAAAGCAAGGAACCTTATACATTCAGGCTGATGAAAGACACGAACTACTGGACTTGCCTGTAAGTTTGAGGTTGTAGTCCAGTCATCACATTCAAAGAGAATGGCTATCCCACATCCTCAACCTGTGCAATCAAAATTGATTTGCCTCTGCAGCTTCCAACAGGAAAGACTTTTTCAGAAGTTATGGTGGAAGCTGTCGAAGGATCAGTTGGTATAGACAACATGTAACAATATAAAATAACAATAGAACAGCCATCACACAGTAGATATTTGAGGAAAAGAAGAAGTTATTTCTGACATCAATCGATTTTATTACTAATATTCATTGTCCCCGTTATCTTTTATAATCCAGTATCCCACTGAATAAAAGAATCTTATGGACAATATCTTCACCTTGTTTGCTATAGTGCAGAAACACTTACTAAGGAAGATGTATGTTGCTTTCGTGGACTTTAAGCGAGCTTTTGACTCTGTTAACCCCTTGAGACCGAAGAGCCAGTTTTGTGGCTCAACCGGCAGAGACCAAAGAGCCAGTTTTGTGGCTCTAAGGGATGAAAAATCATTTCTGATTACTTCCAGTAAATGTCATTTTTACAGTTTTCTTTTTTTTCCTTAGTTTTGTTTTACTAATGCAGTATTCAAAGAATAAAATATAATTATAAGTATTATTTAGAATGTAACTTATGTACTATTTTCTATATGTAGAGAAGCAGTTTGAGGGTGGGAACATGAGGGATGCATGGAAAGGCCTGAAAAAATTGACGGGTCAAAACAAACCGCAGACTAGTGCCTTCTCCATGTTGTTGGAGGAAAGAGTAGATTATGCAAACAGGCTGAATGAATTTTGTCGCTTTGAGAGGGATGATGTTGGGGAGGAGCTGTCGAAAGTGATTTTTGATTTGGGGGAGAGAGTAGGGAGGGAGCATCATGGGAGGGAATCAGATGACTGTGTGATTAAGGAAAATGATGTTTTATCCTTTTTAAATGTGTGAATGTGAGGAAAGCATGTGGCCCTGATAATATTTGTGGACGAGTGCTGAAAAACTGAGCGTCTCAGCCGTCTTTTGTGTTTACTCAGTTGTTTTCCTGATCTGTAAAAGTGAGTACTGTACCAAATGTTTGGAAAAAATTTATCATTTGTCCTGTTCCTAAAACTAGTAACCCGAATGAACTAAATGATTACAGGCCCGTGGCATTGACTTCCATTGTTATGAAATGTTTTAAACGCATCATCCTTCGCACACTTCTCTCACAGACACAGCAACACCCCGATCCCTTTCAATATGCATACAAGCAGCACAGATCCACCGACGATGCTACACTCACTCTTTTACACAACGTATATTCTCACTTAGATAAGTCTGGTTCCTTTGTACGTATTCTTTTTATTGACTTTTCTTCTGCATTTAATACTATACAGCCCCACCTGTTGGCACTGAAACTTCTTAAACTTGATGTATGCCCCAAACTCATTCTCTGGATTGTTAGTTTTTTGGTAAATCATTCCCAGACAGTCTGTTTCCAGCATGCACTCTTATTCCAGAAACACATCTGTCGGGAGCCCTCAGGGTACATGTCTCTCACCTGTAATTTTCACCCTCTACACTAATGACTGTCGGGGCACTGATTCGTCTTTTTTGATAAAAAAATCTGATACTGCTCTCCAAGATCTCTCAAACTTGCATTCTGCTTATGTTGATGCAGTAGTTAAATTTAATAAATGGTGCAAAGAAAACTATCTTGATCTAAATGTAAAGAAAACAAAAGAGCTGGTGATTGATTTCAGACGTAAGAGCACTGTTATCCCTGACTTATTCATTGATGGTGTCAGGGTTGAACGTGTTGAACAGTACAAGTATCTGGGAACTGTGATTGATGATAAACTCACTTTTAACACCAACACAGGTCATTCACAAGAAATGTCAATCAAGATTGTACTGTCTACAAAAACTCCGTTCCCTGAATGTTAACAAAAAGGTTCTATGTTCTTTTTATAGATGTTTTAATGAGTCTGTGTTGACATTTGGATTTTTATGTTGGTATGGAGGATTGAGGGTTAGAAATAGGAATGTGTTAGATGGAGTGGTGAGGGCGAGTGGGAGAGTTGTCTGAGTAAGTTGTATGAAAGACGAGTAGTACGGAAGGCAAGAGTGAAAGATAGTACACATGTTTTAGCACAGTAACCTTCCGTCCAAGAGACATTATGTTTCAAGAGTGTCCACTGCCCGCTCAAAGAATAGTTTTATAAATAAGTCTGTTGCCCTTCTTAATAAGTGATGCAGGGGCCTGTGAATTGTGGGCGTGTGCGTGATTTTGTGAAGATTGTTTTTGGTGTTGTGAGTGTGGTCAAGTTTTTAGTATAAGCCAGTTGTTTCAATACGTCTCATAATTTCTCCCTGTTGAGATAATAAAGTTGAATTGAATGTATGTTTGCAAATGTTATTATTACAGTGTTCTAACAGTGAAGAAGAGTTTTTATAGCCGTGTTTAGCTCATGTGTGTACATGTGTTATTTATGTGTGGCATTCTCACAGTTTGTAATTATACAATTACAGTAATGATAATTTTTTTTATTTTTGGATATGCAGAACCAATGTCTGAAGATCAAGATTCTGATGGGGAACCTGTGGGGCCAGATGCAGGCCCTCAGCCTATTGCATTCACTGCGGCTCCAGGCCCCAAACACCCTCCACCTCCTGGGGCTGACCCCATTGAGTATTTTGATTTATTTTTTAAGTCTTCCCTTATAGGTCAGATAGTGACTGAGACGAACCGGTACGCAGAGCAGTGGATTAAAAGCCATTAGAGATACCTCCTAGAAACCCCACCTCTGTTGTACACCAATGGCTGAAAAGGAAGTGCTTGTCGGAGGAAGAATTTAGGGCATTACAGACGAAAACTGAGAGCTTCCTGACGAGAAGGAGGGGAAACCTTCCAGCAATACATAGCCAGGGCCAGGTTATACCTGTCACGTTGGCTAGAACTGGCGGGCAAGAAGGCCACGTTTGAAGAATTGCGGGACATGTTGCTGATGGAGCAACTCATAAATGGCGTGCCCCTCGAGTTGGCTACATTCATCTGTAAAAGAGCGCGCCTAAAAACGTAGAACGCGGCGACGTTGGCCCAGCAGTTCATGGAGGTGAGGGATGCAGCTTGGAGTCATCGAACATCCCCCACCCCACGGCCCCAGTGGGAAGACCAAGGAAGGGAGGCGAGCGTAGCGCCCACCCCAGACCACACCCGAAAATAAGTTTTGTTTTCATGAGACGCCAACGAAAGACCAGGATCGGTGCTGTGTATCCAGAGCGCCGAAGAAGCGAGATGCCAGCGTTTCAGGAAAAGCGCCCGCATAAATGGTCGTCAGGTCATGGCATTGGGGTCGGACCTGTTATGCGTGAGGAGTAGCCTCGTCTGAACCCCCCGCCTCACAGGACGGAGCAGGCGAATACATTACACCAACTCAGGATCAACGGTAGCTCCGACGGCTATCGTTAACCTGGAATTGCCATATTACCACGGGAGTGTGGAGGCTGCGCTCGTCCCAACACTGGTGGAAGATGTGGTGATTGGCAACAGGCTCACGACGGGACAAGGCGCGGAGCTGCAACTACCGGTGCTCGAAGAAACGCCATGCGTGCGCACACCGGTACAGACCAGGCTTCGGCACACAAGGAAACACAACACGGGGGTCCTGACTAATAACTATGTCGAGCTGCTGGAAGTGGGGGACGAGGAGATGGTTAGGATGCAGGAAGAGGACGATAGTTTGCAGCAGGTCAGGCGCCTAGCAGACGAGGGGCGGCCGCTTTCGATGCAGGGCACCGGATCTGCTGCGTTCGTGCAGCAGAAGGGATTGCTATGGCGACAGTACGCCAAGCCAAACGGGGCCGTGCACGAACAAGTGGTCGTCCCGGAGCCCCTAAGGTATGAATTATTACGGGCGGCCCACCTGCCGAGCCCGCTTGCGAGCTGCTTGATAAGCCGGCTTGGGAGGGACCGCTAGTCACACCCACAAACGCTGTTTCGAAGCACGAACGAAGCACTGTGCGAGAGTAGCGTCCCTTGTTCACTACAATGTTCAGTACCGTCCCTTGTTCAATATGATGTCGTACACAATGGATGTTATTGTGCTATGGCTGGCTATTAAAATAAAGGAAAAGAAAAGAAAGGAGAGACAAAGAAAGTGGTGGGTCAGACCATGGATCCAGCGAAGGATGGAGCATGGTGCTTACTATACTCTGATGCAGGAGACGGCCGCCGATGACGAGGAATCTTACCGCAATTTTGTGTGCATGGATCATCATCACTTTGAATTCCTGCTTTCATGAATTGAAGCGCACATCAGAAGACAAAACACCAATATGCGCGAATGCATATCGCCTGGAGAAAGGCTTGCTGTGACTTTAAGGTTTTTAGCCACCAGTGAGACATTGTTACCTAATATTTATCAAATAGATTATATGTGTCAGATATAGTATTCCCACATGTTAATATTGAACAGTACAAGCCCTGATGACAGATTGTAAATTTCTTTGCTATATTGTGTATAACACATCATAATTAAATGGCACATATTACAAAAATCCACAGATTTAGTCATAATTTTTTTTTAGATCAAAATATGTCCGAATGTTTGTGTTTTTCCACACTTTTTTCAGAAGACAGCTACCATTCCTTATCCAACCGAAGACTAAAAGGCCTAGACTTGCCTGAACTCTGAGGCACATAAAGTGCTATGAGAGCTTTCGCTCTAAATGCTCTAGGTGATTCCTTGCCTGGATCTGCCCACCTGGAGCAAATATATCAAACCCTCCATATAATAAATTAAAAGTAAAGGCACGGCTTTTTAATTCAACTTTTCCAACTTTGCAGCAAAGATTATATCTTTGAGAAATTTGATCTGGAAATGTTTATATAGTAACTTTATACTTTTACAATGACTGTCAACCAGCCGGGTTCAAGGCCAGAACAACTCGGCCGAAGCCAGGGTACCTTAATTATAGGGGACAGCGGTCAGTCAAAGGGCGATCTATTCTGTTCAGTTTTATGTCTTGACAGGCCGCTGTGATAGATGTAGTCAGTTTAGGTCCTTTGGACAGTGGGGTAGGGTTTGGAAGTTGAAGAATAGCGAGGGTGGTTGTAGTTTTGCTAGTAACATTGCGATAGCGTCAGGGCTGGGAAGAGTTAGTTTTGAGGGTCACGTGGGTAGCTGGGTATTTAGTTCGGGTAGCAGAATAGTCGAGGCTTTTTCCCGCTGATACTACAGCTGAGACAACCGTCTCTGAGTGCTAGGCAGCCGCAGGCAGCAAATCTGTAAGGGAAGCCCGTTCTGTGTGAACGTAGTAGCACTATTTGCTGGCACTTGCGGGCTTGACGTTAAAGGTTTAGAGCAACGGTCTCTGTTATTATATACGACAAGAAGGGGAGACGACATCAGGACCTGCGTCATCAACCCTACCACCTATTGCCTTGGGCAACCTCTGGAAGTAGCGGCGACAGTGTGCCTCGTCTGTCTTTCCCCCGGAATTCTTCGTCGTCGGGAGCCGGTGCCAGACCCCTGTCGTCGAGCGTCTTCTGCACAGCTGTGTTCCATTGCCTGGGGCAACGAGCTGAACCAGTCGTGCCAGTGGACAAGGGACAGTGGTCGGGACGTTCACACTTCACTTAGCATCTCCACCATCGTTGTCTGGGACAACCGGGAGTGATATAGTGTTCCGCACTAACAGTGACAGTGGTGTTTATAATCCGTGGACTTCTCGCTCGTCAGACACAACTCTCTCGCAGCGGAAGGAACTGTAACTTTATATCTCTGTGGTCTGTACACAATCTAATTGTTTTAATTTTGTTTAATAATAATTGTTGACCTGTACTGTTCTGTCAGGTGTCATTGCGCACGCGAATGAAAAGGGAGTGAAGGAGGCGTGCGGACGTGAGAACGCAGATGAGTGGGGCGTGAGAGGGTGGAAGGTGGTGTGAAGCGAGCCAGCGTAGTGTTCCCTTTCCCCCTCGGGCTTGGTTGTCAACCCCCCCCTTTCTGCGGGTCCGTCACAAATGGGGGCTCGAGTCCGGTGATGTGAATGTGTGTTGAATTGAATTGAAATCGGGTTTAAGAATCTAGTGATTGGATGGGCGAGAGTGTGTCTTTCGTCACTTGTCCTGTGTCTGTCCTATACAAGATAATTTTGTGGATCGATCCTTTTATGACTCTTCTTTGCATTTGTGTCATTTTAGATTTGAAGCTTTGATGATTGATTGTTCAGAGGTTAGAAGTTTAATTGCTGTTTACATAATTGTTCTACATAAGAATTAGTGATTAAGTATTGGTGAACATCGCCATTGTCATTGCTATTGTAAACAGACTGCAAGTGCCCAGCCAGTAGCTGAACATAGTTGTAGTATTTAGGGTTTTAGAAGTATCCACGATGGAAGAAGTATTAATGATGGACCCAGAGTTCTATGTTACCGAAGATCAGAAGACGTTAGAATTATATGAAGAGGGCGAGGAATGGTATGGACTCTCGGGGGAAGAATTGTAAGATTATGTAGAGGACCAGTTTAGGAAATGGCTCGAGCGCAGAGAGAGAGCGCTAGAGAAGGAAAGAGAGTACGCCGAGCGAGAAAAGGAACGCCAAGAGCTGTTAGCAGCAGCACGTGAGAAGTTTAGGCTAGCAGTAGAAGAAAAAGAGAAAGTGGACGCTGGTCAAATGAAAAGTGTTCAAAGAAGCAGAGCTAACCGTAGAAACAGCGCTAGTGGGAATAATTATTTTCATTCTAAAGAAATGAGCGTTAGCGTCGAGGAAGGCAGAAGGTCGTCACTAGCCTATGGATCAGTGAATAGAAGGGATTGTAGGATAGATGTTAATGTTGATGATGAATTTTTCAGTGAGGACGAAGACGTAGACTATAGCAGAATTGAGCGGAGGAAAGCTCAGCGTGAGCTCACGTCCCCTGTTATTTGTTACAACCGTAACAGCGCAGGCCATGTCGCTCGGTTCTGCCCTAAGAAGGCAGATAGGCGGACAACACACCAAGGTGTGAAATGCTATAGTTGCGGTGAGCTGGGTCATTTATCACGTCATTGTCCCCGTGGTAACGAGCGGCGTGAGGCGTCACTGCCAACAAAGGTTGGTGCAGTGGACATAGTGATCAGAGGTCACCTGAAGTTAGTAACATAACTCGTAGTGAAGAGAAGCGAACCAAGCGCGAGAAAGAACGAGAATTTGTAAGAGAGATGCGCAGGCTAGCTGGGGTTAGATTAGAGGATAGTGATTTTGATGAGGCTGGTAACTACAAGTCAGACGACAGGGCAGCGACGACCGTTAGTTGTTCCAGGTGTGGGGGTGCAGGCCATGTCTCTAAGTCCTGCCCTCAAAAGCCCGACCGGTTGAAGACACCTGAAGGCGTTAAATGTTACAGCTGCGGGGAGCTAGGACACTACTTGCGTCGTTGTCCCCATGAAAACGTTTTACGCAAGACTGTAGCAACTGGGGTAGTCAGGTGCGGCCAAGACGGCGGACGTAGTGAGAAAGACGTTAGCGAGGAGGACGCTAGCGTGTCCGATTCTAGGAATGAAGATTTTTGTAAGGCAGATGTTAGCAAAGGAGATGTTGGCGAGATAGCAATTAGAGTGATAGAGGCTAATGAGATAGAGATTAGAGAGACAGGAATTAGTGAGAGTGGGATGCGAACGTCAGCTGTCGAAGTGATACCGTTGCATGTGGTTGGTGGCAGCTATCGCGAGATGCGAACAGCAGGTGTCGCCAGAGAACCACTGCAGGGGAGTGTCAGTGGTAAGCGCTTGACGCAAGCGCCGACCGGTGAAGGGGAACCGGTGCATGCAAATGGCATTGGCGAGAGCTGGGTGCGACCGTCAGTTGCCAGCAGAGAACCACTGCATGCGGGTGACACTGGCAATCTTGCGGAACAAGTGCCAGCTGTCAGTGGAGTGCCGGTGCAGGCAGAGGACAATGGCAGTCCAGAGGGACTAGTGCCAGTTGTCCGTGAAATGCCGTTGCAGGCAGAGGGCAGTGGCACTCTGGAGAGGGCAGTGCCGACTGTCAGGAATATTCTGTTGCGGACCCAAGACAGTGGTGATCCTGGAGGGCGGGAACCAATTGTCTATGAGGTGCCGTTGCAGACGGGGGATGGTAGTGACCCCGAGGGGGGAGGGCTAGCTGTCCGTTGCGGCCCAGTTATTATCGCCGATGACGAACCGGGTTTGAGTGCAAGTGAGGCAGGGCCGCCAGCTATCAGAGACGGAGAGGTGGGGGTGAATACGCTGACCGTGATCGTCCACGTAAGCCCCACACTTCTTGCAGAAGGTACGGAAACTTCCAGAAGTTACCGTAGGGCATGGATTACAGAAAAGCAGGAACGGGTAAAGCCGCAGGCGGGGCCAGCGGTTGTAGAGAACAGGGTGAGACACAGGGGAGGGATGCCCCTATCGCTGACGCCGATAGCTCGGGTAAAAAAGTCACGGGCGCCGTTGTCTCATGACAGTGTAGGATGAGCCGAGTGCGTATGAAGATGCACCATCGGTCGAAGGTGAGGGTAGCCTTGCTAATGGGTGCATCATACTGGCGGCATAGACAGAGAGCTGAAGCTAGGTCAACATTCCGACGGACCCAGCCTCCGCGCAGCAAGAGGTATAGGGGGCGTGGTCAGCCGAAGGGTACGCGTCCTCACGACTGCGGACGGCGTGAAAGTAGTGTGACGTCAGCGGGAACGGTCGAGCGCGCATCGCCAGTAACGGTTAAGGTGTTTCCCACCCCAGGTAACCTTCACCCCGGGCTACGTAACCGCACGCAGGTGCGGCCTGACATACGTAGGGTGAGCGGGACGGCTATATGTGCACCTGGTATGCACCAGTGGCTGAACAGCCAACGGGTTGCTCATAGTGTCGCGCAACATGTAGGAAGTACGTTTTGTTGCCGGCCGCTGCGACGTTGCAGAAGTAGGTTTAAGGATTTAGTTGCAGAAGACATTAGGTCTGAAGCAGCCCAGAGTTCGGCAACAGCTGAGCTACAGACAGACAGCCGACTGACAAAGTGGTTACTGCTTTTCCGGCAGTACCACGTCCACACTAGATACCCGCCAGGGAAGGATGTGGGGGCTAATTACAGGAGCAGAAGCCTGCTGTACGATGTAGGAAGGAAGAAAAAGTGTAGGAAGGTGATTAAAGATTAGCCTACTTACTTACAGTGGTGTAAGAGGAGGTGTAAATATTATTCATAGATGTGATTTTAATAAGATTTCGTTGATGTTGTGGCTAATCAGGATGCACCGTGTTAATTTTGAGAACACGAAGAATGCGTTTAACTGAGGTTTGTGGACCATAGTTATTTTAGTTTTGCTATGGGTTTTAGTTGATATGGTTTTAAGCCGTTGTGTTGTTCTGGCCTAATATTGAGAAAACCCCAGGTTTTACTCTTGAGTGGGCGGATGTCATGAACCAGCGGGGTACCTTAATTATAGGGGACAGGGGTCAGTCAAAGGGCGATCTATTCTGTTCAGTTTTATGTCTTGACAGGCCGCTGTGATAGATGTAGTCAGTTTAGGTCCTTTGGAGAGTGGGGTAGGGTTTGGAAGTTGAAGAATAGCGCGGGTGGTTGTAGTTTTGCTAGTAACATTGCGATAGCGTCAGGGCTGGGAAGAGTTAGTTTTGAGGGTCACGTGGGTAGCTGGGTAAATAGTTTAGGGTAGGTGTGTACTCGTGGCCTTTCCCCATCGATCTAGTAGGGACTACCATCCCTGAGCGCCATCAGTTGTGACCAGTTAGTCTGCAGAAGGGAGGCCCGTTCTCCGTGAACGTGCAGCGCTACTGACTGGCACTTGCAGGCTGTGGCACCAAAGTGCAAGCAGGGGTCGCCGTGCTAGCAGACGAGAAGAAGGGTACACAACGTGGATTACCTGTACTGCAACACTGCCGTCCGTTGCCTGGGGCAACCGCTGGAGGTAGTGGCCAACGCAATACATCTGCTGTGTGCCCTGGAATTCTTGGTCGTCTGGAGCCGGTGCCGGACAACTGTCGCCTAACAGTCTTCACCGTACCTGTTGTTGTTGCCTGGGGCAACTTGATGCAATAGTGCAGGCGGGTTAGGGACGTCGTCTTGTCTTCTTCCTTGTGGCCACTGTTTGTTGCCTGGGGCAACTGTGCACAAGAGGGTTCGCCAGTGTGGACAGAGGGTGCTAGAGCCTTCCACGGGCTTCCACGACGGAGTGGTGAGAGGCAGATAGTCGCGGAGACACTGCCTTATTTTCAGCTGTGTGCGACGTGAGCAGCGCACATGACTTGGGACTCAGGGCGAATCATTCGCCACGACACGGACCGCATTAGAGGGAAGTTTTTCTTTATACGCATGACTTTGGATAGGTCATCATTTATTGGCAAGGGCCATTCTGTTTTTTGTGTAATCGAAATTTATCAAATGTATAGTTAGACCTGACCATTCATTCTATAATTTGTTTATTGTGTTAATAATAATTTGTTTGTGCTGTACAACGGTGTTGTCAGTGTGTTGGCACGCATGAGCGGAGACAGTGGTCTGTGTTTGCTTGTGCGTGGACGTGCGAACTGTGAGTGAAAGGGTGGAGCAGGGTGAAAGTCGGGAGTGAGGCGAGCCACAGCTAGTGTCCCCTTTCCCCTCGGGCGTTTAGTCCGGCCTTCTCCCCACAGGTCCGTCACAATGACTCTGGGGCTCTTCTAACACCGAGCTTTTAAAACGAACCCTGAGGGCTGACCAAAGTCCATGCCACCTTGTTTCCAGACACAAAGACAAATATCCTCAGCACCTCTCCCCCACTAATTTGGCAGCTCCCAAGCGGAGGATTTGGTCACATTGCCCAAGAGTGTGTTCTTTGCAAAGAAACACCAATACCATCATAAGACCATGATGTCCAATGCTTTTAACATCAAGCTATTTTAATTAGATATCTTCCGTAGAAAATACACTTAGAAGAGGAATAACCCATTACACAAAATGCACAGATCACCTTCCAGGCCCAATCAGATGCCAAGTTAGGATGCTTTTATGTGTAAGGAACCAGTACTGTACAGTAAGTTTTCCCACCATCAGGGAGACGATCATTGTCTCCAGTTTACAAACCCCATTTTAACCACTGCCCTTGATAACCCCTTAGCTGGTCACTTGGGAAGCAGGAACACACTTGCCCAAATACTGGCTCACTTTCAATGGCCAAAAGTCTGAAAGGACACGCAATTCACCTGGAGGTGCAATGTCTGCACAACAGGACCATATGGATGTAAAATAAATTTGCAATTACCTGCAATCCACGGATAGGTATTCCAGATATAATCACAACTATTGTCTGTCTTATGCATGAGCAGCCGTCTGGTTCCAAATAACTCGTCACGATTAGTGGCTAGAGAAATAAAGGTGTTTTTCAAAGTGGGTGGAAATCTGACGTTTCAGTGAAGGTCAAATGTGTGCGAAAAGCTTAATTTAGGAAGGGCTTCTACTCCACATTCAATTATCATTTTGCTTCCTAAATGATTGGATTTTAAGGGATGCTACACGGTTTCTAAGTCTAATGAAAGAACAGTACATGAGTACTGTGAAATAGAATTTCAACAGCATTTTCGAATGCACAGAGCAGAGTTTGAAGTAGTTTATACAATTACTAAGACTAGTATTTTGAAGAAATAGTAAAGTGTATAAAATATGATGCATATCATTATAAAACACAATGCAGGCTGAAGTTATGGTGTTTCCACAGTGCACACACATCTGTCTGAAGGAGGAGTTACAGCATGATATGGTTGTTGCACGGGGACTTTTTATTTTGTAAAAGTGTATGATGGTCCTTATAATGTGTAGTGCCGGCATTAGTTGAAGCACAGTGCTACATAAGTTTCCACATTATTAACATTAATATTTTTTCATATATTTCATTCATTTTCGACACTTTGCAACCGGAATGGCCACTTGCTACACAAGGAATAAACATTCAGCACAGAGGAAAAGGGCTGGCAATAGCTGAGTACATTAGGATGATTAGGGTATACATATTTCATAACCTGATCTTTTATAGTGGGTGTATCTTTCCAATTTTGCATGCCTTTTTTATTATTGTTACATAAATACACTTAAAAGTAAAGGGACTATGTATCTATGAAAGGCTGTCTTATTTCACATACTTATCACACACCTGAGTCCTGCTTGTATATGTGTCATTAAAAAACCCCAGTGCTGGATTTAGTATTAAACTGTGGGCCAGAGAGTGGCAGCAGCTAAGTATTGAAACCAAAAATACCTACAAACAAAAAGCTAAGACAACTGGAAATAAATCTGATTCTGTTAACTGCCTTCAGAAGATAAAGAAATTGGTAAGGTTTTACAGTTTTACTACCCTCTGCCTAAAACGGCTTAGAAAGTAACATCAGTGTCCTCATACGATCAGAACCATCCATGTCACCCCAGTCAATGTCATTATTATGTGCTCAGTTGCAGATGAGAGGAACTGGGTAAATTACATCTATACCCAGGACACTAGAGAATACTGTAAGACCTGCGACATTTCGCACTACCGCTCCCAGGAGAGTCCGACCGGTGCCAATGGTCAAGGTCCAAATCATAGCAGAACCTTTTTTGACAGTAGCAGTGGACTAAGTGGGGTCCCTCCACCCCCCATCAGAGGAAGGACACACCCACCTTTTAACATTTATTGATGTGGCCACCAGCTATCAGGAAGCTATACCAATCAAATAGATCAACATGGTCACAGATGTAGAACCCATACCTGACCTTGAAGCTGTGTACGTCAAACTAGCTACTGCAAAATTCTTTACAAAAATTGAGTTATCAAAGAGATATTGGCAAATTCCTGTGAAAGTACAAGACCGTCCCAAGACAGCATTCTAGACAACCAAAGGCCTTTTTCAGTGGACCAAGGATGCCATTTTCTCTTGACTGCACCAGCCACGTTTGCATAGGCTATGTGTTCGTTACAACTGGACAAGTATGCCACTCATCATTTCTTCAGGGAAGTGTTGGAACGTAATCTAGTTGACTGCGTGTTTATGTGCGAGAAAAACAACTTTGAAACTGCCAAGTGTGCTGGCCAACTGAAGACATAGACTATTGTATGGTGTGACATTGAGGATTGTGATCTTTACCATCTCTAATTGAAATCTGCTGTTTTGTGTTTTAATATATATCGCCACTCTGGGCAGGAAAACCCCAACAAAACGATCTTGTATTAATTTGTTGAACGAATGCGCATGTCTTACCTTGTAGTGTGACAGCCTATCAGTATGACATTTCAAAATTTTCTTATAAACCATTTACTCTTCAAGTACTATATGCAATGACATTTAAAAACTCCTTTGAAGATTACAGATCATAGAGGTGAATTATCTTCTTGAATGCTGTTTACAGCAGATTATTAATTTCCCCCCCAAATTGCAGAGCTGGTTTTTCAAGTGTAATTTGAGCTCTAAAAGGAATGCATGTTAAAACAACAGCTCATAGTCAGCACAGGGACTCTTTTGTAAATCGCAAAAAAGAGATAAGTATCCAAATGCAGGTTATCTGCAACAGAAACTTTCTGTTTTTGGATGCTTATGCAGAATTGACCTGTGTTGTGCATGATGCATTCGTTTCCCAGCAAAGTCTAATTTAAAATTTTATACAAGATAATCTTCTGCCTCCAGTTTTTCTCCTATTGGGGGATTCTGCTTATCAGTTGACCAATACAGTCATGATGCCCTTTGAAGACAATGGACATTTGACTGACACTGAAAAATACAATCGAGTGCCTTCATCAACCAGAGTAGAAATTGAAAGAGCTATAGGGTTGCTAAAGGGAAAATTCAGATAACTTGGACATGCAGGTAGTTGAGGATGCGCCTATTATCACGGTGGCAGGCTTGCGTTTTACACATTATCATCTTTAAAAGAGGTAAAGAAAGGGTTTGAACTGTAACAGAAAAAAGTAGATTACACCAATGGTAAGTTCCCCCCTATGTATTAACTAAATATGTAATATTAAGAAGCAGCAAAAAATAATGCCAGGAGTAGTGTAATGGGACACAATGAAAGATCATATGTTTGAAAACATAGCATATGTGACGTGTTTCATAAACTACAGTATTTTAATTTCATTTGGGTTTTTTTGCTAGCACTGTTCGTATCATTTTCATTCAAATTAGGATATTCCTGAACAACCAAATAAGAGCTTACTTTTGCACCACAGTAAGGGTGTCAGGGATGTCCCCTACCACTAGTGCTGTTTAATATATTATTGGAGAACATCATGCTCAAAGCTCTTCACTACCATCATACTTCTATTTACATTGGTGGAAGACCAATCTGCAACCTAAGCTTTGCAAGACCTCACCAACAGACTGACAGACACCTCAATGCATATGAAATGGAGACCAGCATTGAAAAGAGCAAAGTTATGATCAATGGCAAAGATCTATATGAACGTGGGACAAGAGGTAAGCATCAAATACAAGTAGCAGTGGACATGGTAGGTCCCCTCCATCCACCATTGGAGGAAGGTCACACTAACACAGATAGACGTGGCCACCCCCTACCCTGAAGCAATACCAAAGAAGAACAATACAATAACAGTGGCAGAATCTTTATTGACCATGTTCAGTCAAGTAGGATTCCCCGAAAAAATCCTCAAGATAGAGGATCCCAATTCACTTCAAAACTGATGGAAGAAATCACACTGCAATGCAGTGTTTCTTGCATTACATAGGGGAGAATTTGCAGCTGTTGCCTCTTGGGGGTATAAAAACGGCGGCAGAGGCTGCAATCCCTGCCCTTTCAGATACTTGTTCAAAAAAATTTATATGATGACAGGCCCAAGCTTACCAGCCACCAGTTAACTGTTGAAGTTGTGGAGGCTGTGGCGTGGAACTATTACCATCTATTTGACTGATTTTGTGGATGTGCATGTGATGTGTTGTAATGGTGTTGAATGCTAGTCGGATAAAACATCATCCATCGTGCGACAAAACCAACCGTTACAAGCGAGCCTGCTGATAATTTATTGTTTTCATATTCATATTTGCATTTTATTTTAACAACCTGCATCAGAACCATGTGCGACGTAGAAGTAGGGGATGATAAGCTCTGACAGTCGAGCCCTCAACGCCAACCTAAAAACCAAGCAGGGAACAAAGTCTATGTGACCGCACACAGCGAAATGATTGGATATTCCTGAAAAGCCCTCACCACCTATATTCATGACAAACTGACAGTGTTTAAACGTGAGTTAGAAATACAGAAAGAAAAACAGAAACATGAGTCAGAAAAACAGAAGCAGGAATCAGTGGAAAGACAGAAACAGGAGTTAAAAAGACAAAGCCAGGAATAGGGTTATTTCCACAGGCCCCAACCTTGGCTTGCGGAAGTGAGTGCAAAACAAAGTGGAACCTGTATAGGCTACAGTGGATGATAACGTGAAATGGTTAACAAACACTGCTGTTATGGAATGTGTAAAAGCGATTTGAGGCATAAGGATCGAGACCACATGCAAGGGGTGGACTTTATACGCTTTCCTCAACCAAAAGTTATTTCAAGTGTGAAAAATGGATAAAAACATATGGCTGACCGGTACCGGAGATGGTTTATTCGCCGTTGAAAAGGTGAACAGATTTACGTTTATTTGTACAAAAAGTTTGTTGGTGGAAAACGACCAACAAAAGAATACCCAGACACTTTAGCATAGAATGTGGAAGTTAAATCCTTTGAACAAAAAAAGCGCAGAAAAGCTCCCATGAATTGTCAAGATTCAAGCGAGTTTGCTGTGATGAAGAGAAGGAAGAGGAGCCCCATTCCTTCTTCGTTAGCTGAAAATAGTGAAAAGTCTTTTATGTTTATCATTATCGATTTATTATAATTTTGTTTTTATTAAGAAACATTCTTTATTTAACCCACAATTTCACGCTCTATTAGCATCAATAAGAAACTTCACATTACCTCAAAACCAGGTTAACTCACAAGAAAGTGAAATTCACATGGCAGATGGCATAGATATTTTATCACATGCTCAGCAAATTTTGTCAATAAGCTTTGGCTTTGTTAAATATTTTAGCAACTCTTTTGTCATCATTTGCTGAGGGCTGTGTTGGGGACCCTGAGCTTTAACTGTGAAGCCGCTAGATGCTGTGTGCTTGGAGCGGACAGCCGTACCTGTCTGAAGCTTAGACTTGTGCCAAGTCACAGGACAAATGATGGGGCGTGAGGAAGGTGGCATGGGACCAGCAAATCGGTGTCGAGCAAGGGGGTTCCACCACCAACTGGCAGAGGCCATGGAGATGCACCGTGGAATGGCCACCAAGCTCTAGACTGAGGGGGGGGGGGGGAACCATAGAAATGCGGACCTGCACAGAGCCGGTTAGGTAGCCACATTTAAAGCTGGGCGCCTTTTTACAAACAGAAGACCACCAGGGCAGCAGAGTGAACAGCTGGGGGTGGGGGGCAGGAGAAGGAGGCTGTCGGACGACCATCAGTACCCTGATATAGTGAGAGACATTCCAAAACACAGTAAATTTCTTTTCTTTGTGGGAATAGAAGGTTGCGGGGGATGGTCTTGTACCTGCCTAATGAGTATACAAGCGTCTCGACAGACTGAGACACTGTCAAAAAAGCACCTTTGGGCTGTTAACTGTGTCAAACTTATTTCCACCAACTCTGTTGTGGAGTATGATTGGCTTATTGCCAAAAGTTGGGACTTAACTCTGTGAACTTTTATAAATTGATGCCCCTTAACTGTGTGCTGTAGTGAACGGATTGTATACTGCAAAACGTACTAGCCGTTATATGAAGTGACAATTTGTTTATTTGCCTTTTCAATATATTTGTCTGTCACTCCAGGCAGGGACGCCCCAAGCTAAAACGATCTCATGTTGATTTGTAGAAAGAATGTGCTTATCTTGCCTGTGTGACAGCCAGGCAAAAGAATGAGTTTTTAATTGGACGAAAAAGATTTGGACATATTTGTTGGAATTTTGCTGAGCATCTATAATTCTTTGCCTCATGAGCATTTGTATTGGAACCGGGATGAAGATGTTCATCATCCTTTAGTATCACACCACATGGCTCGCAACTGTTTCATGGAGATAAAGACATACATTCACCTGGCAGACAATGATAATTCCAAATGATAAACTGTACAAAGTTCGCATAAGACAACATATTTTGACACCACACTCTCTCTAAACTGTCTGTGTGTGGGGGGGTGGGGGGAATGGGGGTTTTACGCGTAGCCAGCAACTATGGCTTTATCACGGCAAGGCACCCAGCACACACAACAAAAAAAAATAATAAGACCCTTGACCTGGCAGTCTGGCATTAAAAAAGCCAAGTAGGCAACTGTTAACTGAGGGTCTGAAAACCCCAAGTATGTTATATATGATAAACACTGAAGAATGAAGGGTGCTAACTTACATTATTAGCATAATTGCAGAAAATGAGTGCAAGAAAATGCCCCACACTGAAATATCCGTAAGAGTTAAAAAAATATAAATAATGTTGAAACCACCCGAAAAAAGTAAACAGATTTTTGTTAAAAAAGTAAAAGAAAATACATCTGGTGTTCAAATTGATTTGTCTGAAGGCAATGACTGACCAAATGGGCAGTTCAATTTGTTGAGACATCCTTTGCACTTAGGGGTGACTGGCTGACAGATCTGTTGTCCAAAACCAACCAGCAGGTGATTGATGTCTTGCCAGTATTCTCTGAAAAATGTCCATTAGCACAAAGTGTCATGAGGGGAAAAATATAAAATATGCTTTTAACTGTTAACTGATGTTTGATATGTATTCCAAAATGCATAAATCTAAAATAAAGAAAATTGACCTAGTGAGTCTGAAGACAAATGTTTTGGTTTCAGGAGTGAGAAGAAAATAAGTTTAGAATGTAGGCTTCATTGCAAAGAATATTTCGCTAGACACCATTTTAGAAAAAGAGTACACAGTGTGCCATGAAAAGTTGAGTATACACAAGTACACTGCATGAAGCATGGGTACATGGCCAAAGATACACTGCTAGTGGGAGGGTGTCATTATTGTTGTTAAATCAACCTGAGCAAGATTACATTAAAGAAAAACAGAAGCAAAGCATGCTTATAGCTGGGAAATGCCTTAATTTCTTTTCTCGACATACGCAAAAACAAATTGATAATAATATAAGCAGGTTTCTTAACATACACATTGTAGAACTTTCCACAAATATTTACATGCTATAGTTCACACAGTTACAAGCTATAATCCCTTTAGATCTGCATTTGGTAAAAATGTTTTTAAAAACCATATAAATGGGATATGTATTTGTTTTGTTCAAAACTAGATGACAACTTCAGAAATCATGTATCACATGCTCACAATGCTTTTAACATCTGGACAGGTTAGGAGGAAAAAATGGCAGACTCAATACGTTAAAAAGATATACCTTGGCAACCAATCTTCAAGTGCCTTTCTAGTTTCTTCAGGGTGCTTGGTTTGCACCCACCCCAAACGGTTTGATATGCGATGCACATGCGTGTCAACGCCGATTCCAGTGATTTCATTCCATGCACATTTCATAATCAGATGCGCCATCTTAGGTCCAATGCCAGGCAGTGCACAGAGCTTTGTCACACTATCTGGAATATCACCACTGTATTCCTTCTGCAAGATGGCTGTGGTCTTCTTTATGTATTCAACTTTCTTCTGCATAAGACAGAATACGCAAAATTACAATGCACCAGGCTTTATGTAAAATATTGATGTTTTTCAAGTCTATTTATACCAAGGTTACCGAAATAGAAAGTTTCTTAATACAGTGCAATACATGGACTGCTGTATTTAAGGACAAACCGAGTGCAACATTTTTTCTTTATGATCAGGCTGTTTGTTTTAAAATAATAATTCCCAAAATATAAGTACATAATTATGCTTAATTTTAAAGATAGAACCCTTCAAACATCGGCATTCTCACCTGCCACTAGGAAAGCATGAAAAAATTACCCTCCTATACTGAAGAGTTCTCTTATGTGCCCGAAGTATTTGTAACAGTGAGTGTGCATGTGTTAAAGCCAAATGAAGAAACATCGCTCAGGTTGTCGTGTTCAAGAAGCAATTTTTTTGCCCAGAAAATGAAACAGCTGAATTTGGAATACAGCCCTACAGATTGAAACTTTATTTAGAAGCTTCAAACGAAGTTTAAAAAATAATTAAATGGTCCAAACTGAATTCATTCAACAGACTGGTAAGTCAATCTTCTCCACATCAAAATTTAATGGACAACAATCACGGTCATTGCAGTCTATGTAGTATTATTACTGATTATCTGGTACTAAGCGGGCGCATTTGAGTTAATTTTCCCATGTGTATTACTGTTAATAAAATATGAACAAGTTTCAAAAGTGTTTGCCTAAGATAAACTCCTATAATTTTACAGGCCAGCCATTTTGTCACAAGACCATTTTATTCCACACCAAAAGTCAATTTGTCACAGGTATGTCCATTTCGTCACAAGACAGAAAAGTCACAAGCCCAATCAGCGAAGTCTCTGCATATAATAATAAGCCAAAAAAGTCAAAATACAAGTTCACAATACAACAATGGCTCTTTATAATATTTGACGTTAATAGCTAGTTGTTACATTGGTACTCGATTCACCTTTTGGGCTTGTGACGATTTGACTTTTTTGTCTTGTGACGAAATGGACATACGTGTGCTGAATTGACTTTTGGTGTGGGATGAAATGGTAGTGATGAAATGGTCTTGTGACGAGTTGACCTATGACCGTATACCCAATAATAAAAAATGTTTTAAATATACTTGTCTTACAGTCTTATTCTTACCCTCCAAAACCCAACTGGACAGATAATCTTGCCAAGGTCCTCATCAGAAGTCTTCAGAATGTTTTCCACAGTGCAACCATGGACTTGAAGACGCTTTATTGCCGCAGATGTCACTTCATCCTTGGTCTGACTGGACAGCATCAATGAAAGTAATACTTGATACCTGTAGATCTGTTAGAGAAACAATGTACACACTAAGGCATAAACATCACGAGGAAGTACAAAATAGAACAGAAGTGGCGTGGTAATAGTTTGGTCAGTAACCACTAATTTGGACGAAAAAAAACAAAAAAAAACACTAGGCCTAATTACACTCACTCTGTCAAAGGGTGGCTATCAATCAATTCCACAAAAATAGGGCCTAAGCAGAGGGCTACAAAATCAAACAGGCTTCCAAAATGGTTCATGCTCATATAGCTAGAAATCAATGTGTTATTAGCAATAACGTTGAAAGATATTTTGCAAATACTGTACTTACCTCCGGCGAAGCTTGCTTGTCACTAATAACGTCACATCCCATGGAATCAACAGGTGCGTCCCTTTGTCGGCGCATCTCTTTAATATTTACTAGCTGCTCTCTCCAAAGTGGCGGCTCTTTAACTTTTGTCGTAGTAGACTCTTGGTCTGTACTTTTTCCACTAGTCTTAGCTTTTAAGATTTGTTCATGGCTGCTGTGGTTATTATCGACCCTTTGTTTCTTTCTCGTAGTTGCAGCATGAGTCCTCAGATTTGCACTGCCACTTTCCACATTTTCGCCTTGCCTTTTTTGGACGCAGATTTGCACAGGTTTTGTAATCAAAGTGCATTCTTTTAGTTTATGGCGTGTTAAGTACTTAAACTGAGACATTAAAGCAGCATGCACCCAGTTGTGTACAGTGGCCCTGCATCACTCATGAAGTCACCACGTGCAACATTCGTTTACCTCATATGGCGGGAATTGTTCCGCACCTACACCCAGAGGAAGCTAACCCTGGATAATTTTAGTCACATAAAAAATTATTTAATATATATGGATAGCTGAACCTCTATTTAACTTATTAAATTCTTATTGGGAGAAAAGGTTAAATAGAGGTTCATCTATCCATATATATATATATTAAAAATCGACATATTTTGAAATACGGATTTGCCTGCCTATGGTAAATGTTTTAAGGTCAAGGTAACAAGTGATAGCAAGTGAGAGAAATAGTCTTCAATCCAAAACTAGAGCTGAAACGGAGAACGATGAGCTCCATGACAGTACCAGGGACGAAGGGCCCTATGATACTACTTGCAGGCAATTCACACCCAGAGCTTGGTCAGCTTGTTGCAAAGTAGGGAATTTTTCAACATTAATATTAACACTCTTGAAAATCCCTTCCATGTCTTCTCTGGCTTTTGCATTTCTTGTAGGCGATGCTCATTCCTTGATTGTCTCCGGGACAAAGTAGTACAATACACGAACGCTAGCACTTTAAGGGGGGATTTATGTCGATGCTATACTTTGGGCAGCGACGATCGCTAACCAAGAAAAGTGACAAAAAATGTTGTGCTTAAAAGACTAAAAAGTCCAGCCATTGTCGGGCAAATGTTCTTTTATGTGACAATGTTGAACACATCTATAGCACAGACACATGATATTGTCAACACATGCACCTGTTCCAAATTAAATTTTTCTCAGAAGAGCGTTAGAGAAAAATGCTTTGAATTTAACAGTTTCTCTTTAACTGCTTTCTCATAAAAGAGGATGAAATAATCACAGTATGTTTATGCTTTTAGAGGGAATATCATTTTATTAGAACATAATTGTTAAAGATGCACATTTCATAATTTTTAACTTGGAGAAATTATGTTAAGAGATACTTTTGTACTATTCATGTCATTTAGGGACCCATTATACTATGTTCATGTACATACAGAGGTTTGTGTGCACACACACAGACACAAAGTAAACTCAATAGGATACCATGTAGCAAGCCCTTAGTGCTTGCTGAAGGACAACATAAAGCATTAGCATTCCAAACAGGTTTTTATTTCAATTCCAAGGCAACATTGAGCAGTAATGGCAATGCATTTAACAAAGTGGGGGGGGAGGCATTAAGGACAGAATTTCTGTACAGTCTTTCTGTTCATTGTCTAGTGCAGCGTTTCTCAACCTTTTACTTGTGACGCCCCCCCCCCCAGACGAATAAAGGTACGTCCGCGCGCCCCCCTTAGCCACTAATACCTATATGAGATATGAGAAAATGACCGCCTTTGCGGCCCCCTTTTCAGCAGCTTGCGCCCCCCTTGGGGGGCGCGCCCCCCAGGTTGAGAACCGCGGGTCTAGTGCTTGATACAAAGCATCAAGTGGGAGAATTTCAGCAAACATTTCTCCTTTTCAGACCCTTTGTTTGGAATTCTCTGCCCATTTCTCTTCGAACTGTGTCTACTTCCGAAGCCTTGAAATCCTGCTTCAAATCCCATCTCTTAAATATCTTGCTTAACAAAACCTACTTTTCTGCTCACTTTTTATTTCTTTATTTTTATCCTTGCTCATTTCATGTTTACCATGTTTATTAACGCTTCTTATAAAGTTGACTGTTGGCTATTTTTATTTTTTCATGTGCAGTATATTGAGTTTGCACCCCTTGTTAAAATGTGGTTTACATATTTAGTTATTATATGTCATGGAGGTGACTTTTTCATTTTACCATCTGATAAAAAAAAATACAGTACTCACAGTTTTCATTTATGTTCAGTGACAGTAAATGTAGATTTAGGAGTTAGAGGCTTTTTACTTGAGCAGTTTACATTACTGTTCACTTTTCTTTCTCAGCAAATTAGACATCAAGCTGGCAGATGTTTCTATCTATCACAAGCCGAACAGAGGTATATAAACAGAATTTATACATTTTATTTAAAACTATATAAATATTCATAGTGCTATTGTTTTGAGCTGGTGTTTGTTGTTTTTGTTTGACAGAGCCAGACCAGATCAAGAGATATATCCTATTTTGCTTTTACAACATGCACTATGCATTTACATTTGATAATGTTACGGTTCACATTTTGATATAATCAGAATTGTCTGTGTTGTCATCACTAAGTTCATTTCTGTGTTTTCAAGACTCCAGCATTAAGCATTACTTTTGGAACTTTTTTTTATTATATGTTATTAGATCTATTATAATTGTATATATTATAGATTTATATATCTATGCAATTTTAGTTTTATTATAATTATGTGATTGCTGTCAGTACAAATTATGAGCTGATTTGTATTTGTAGCAGTTGCATAACCATAGTTAAACCAGCTGCTGTTGTACTCCAGTGGTTTCATTGGATCAATCAACATGTTTCCTTTGTGGATACCTGCAATTACATTTTATTATATATCTCGTTTTCTCATCATTTTATAACTCATTATTATTTTATTCTACATATCCAATCAATGAGGCTGATTTTTTATTTGTAATTTGAAACAAGGAAAACATTTGTAGCTGTCATTTTTAAACAGTCCTTTTTCTTTTTTTCAGAAACTATTGTTGAAATAAAAGAATCCATCAGAGGGAAAGATATTTATATATTACAAACTGGAACCAAGTATGTATACCTCATTGCTAAGCAGGGTATTTTAATATTTACTTCTGCTGCACACATAATTTTTAAGGTCAAAGTAGCAAATAGTTATTTTTTCAAGGTTCGTGAGTGCCATGGGACTTGTATATACATATTTCCTACTGCTTTTTTTTTTTTGCTTGTTTATGTTTAGTAATTTGCTAGGCCATGACTGAACTGTATCATTTCTTAATGAGGAATAATAATTAATTTGATATTTACTCTTTTTATGCTCTGTTTGGGGGGGGGGGGAAACCCTACATTGCTGGTCATACCAGAGCTAATGGTTTTTAACTTTTGCTAGCAAGTATATTAAACTGTGTAGCTTCACACTGAAATCTGGATACAACTGCTACGCCTATGTGGACAGACTGACAAACATTGCTAGGGATAGAAAGATATGATATGATTGTTTAAATGCTTATTTATTAATTTATTTTCAAACAGGGATGTCAACAATGATGTCATGGAGTTGCTGATTTGTGCCTATGCTTGCAAAACAAGTTCAGCACGAAATATTATTGGGGTCATTCCATATTTGCCATATTCCAAACAAAGCAAGATGCGCAAACGTGGGTCAATAGTTTGTAAACTTCTAGCAACCATGATTTCTGAGGCAGGTGTGTATGATACCAACTTTTGTCTTTTAGAACTAGAGATGTTTACGTAACCAGGTTCTTGTGTTTGCTGAAGAAAGGTGCTCACTTCCTCATTCAACTTAAATCTAGCAGGTCTGCACCACCACAGAGCAAACTGTAGACTGTAAAAGCCTGGATGTTAACCAACAAACTGAAGACTTGAGGTCATTCTATTAGCCTCTGCCAATAAACTGAAATATGTGCCATCCTCTACTTTTACTTTTTCTGGTTAAACATCTCACCTTGTCAAAAATCTTGGTTTCATCCCCAGCATGTCATTGTCTTATGAAATTAATCTCACGTCAGTGTTATCTGCAGGTCCATTTTCCTTGACCTTTGCAGAATCAATCAAATTTGACTCTTCCTGCTACCAAAAAGTTTGTCTGCTTTTGTGTTGTTCTGGCTGGATCACTGCAACTCTCTTGTTATCTTCCTAACCATCTACTAGACAAAGGGCTGAGAACAATGCCACTTAATTTCTTTTGTTGGCATAAAGCAGACCATTCTATACCATTCCGCCATGATCTCCAGTGGCTGCCAGTTCAAGCTCAAATTGTTTTCAGCCTTGCCCCAGCATACCTGTCTGAGTTATTGACACCTTAATCCCCAAGTGAGTCTCTTCAGTCTGCTTGCGCGAACCTCTCTGCACATTTTGCAATGCATCAGACAAAAGATACTTGACATGCTTTTTTCCTCCTCCTCTGGCTCCATCATTTGGAATTTTCTGCCCCTTTCCCTTCTGTGTCTACATTTCAAATCTGGTCTCAAAACCCATCTCTTTCAGAGATATCTTTTCTAATCCATTTCTTTGTTCCCTCATCAGTTCTTTATTTTTATCTATCCACTTCATTTGCAGACACTTGTGTTTCTTTGTTGTAAGGTCAACTGTTCATTCATTTGCAGTCCTTCATGCCCAGCATATTGAGCTTGGGAAAAATATACTTTACAATTCCAGTTTTCATTTTTTTTTTTGTCCCCTGATTTTTCAAGATTTTCAGAACACCCTCTCTTTCTAATTCTCTACATCAAGCGGCTCAGAGAATTTGCTTGAAGGTTAACCTAGCTAAAACAAATCTGGCAGTGAGAGAAAAATGGATCTATGGGGAGGAAAAACTGGAAGTGGTGACTATATACACTTATCTTGGGCTTGAGTTCTCCAAAAAACTGAGAATTAATAATGCAGTCAATGAAATGGTGGTTAAAGCTAAGAAAGGCAAAACTAAAATTTTGAATACCATAGTAAGGCTAAAATTTAAGTCTGCTAGAGTATTTTTCAAAATCTTTGACACTCATGCTTCTGAAATTTGGGTACTAAACCAGATAGTTGCAGTAGAGAAGATCCACTTCTGTGCATGTAAAAGATTCCTAGGGGTTTCAATGAGAGCATCCAACAAACTGATGTATGGAGATTTAGGGAGGTTCCCTTTATATACAGCCTTAGCCACTAGATATATTAAATATTGCATACAGTTACGGAATCTTCTGGTCACATGGTATGCAAAGAAAACGTGCTATACTTACTGGATTCCAGAAGTCATGAAACATGGGTGTCAAAAATATGTAGAGTACTGTTCTCTATGGGTTTTGGGTATGTCTGGATGTTCTAGCAGATGAGGAAGGAGATTTCTCTAAAGAAGTTTAGAAAAAACGATGAGGATGTTTTCTGTCAGGAGTGGTATAGAAGTCTGAAAATGCTTCCCATACTGATGTATATAATAGTTCCAAACTCTGCTTGCTACAGGAATTATATGTGGCTATTATAAGCAAATTTATGTAGAAAGCTCTATGCTTGGTTTAGAACTATAGTGATTCAGCAGTTAATTGCCGCAGAGGTTTTGCTCAGTATGAGGTATAATTTTCTTCCCTCTGTATGCTGACTTGAGAGATAGATATGGTAAAGAACTTTATGGTGGTCAAGATTATCTAAAATGATTGTTTTGCAATACAAACAAAAAGAAAATTTATGCACTTTGGTCTTCTTATATTCTTGATTCTTAAGAAAAGGAGGTTGACATTAGCTGATTAATGTTCTATGCTGCCAATGGCCACAGGGTTTTTAAGGTGTATGTTTGAGAAAGTGTGTGTTGTTATTGTTTCTTGCATGTGGTGCTTATATATGTGGTGGGTTTATCGTCATATATAGTGCATATTGTTTGTATGTTTATAGAAGTCATGTTTGATTAAATTTGTGTACTGGTTAATGTCTGCAACAAGTCTAACATGTGTTGTAAATAACTTTGATTAGTTTTTCATACCATTGGTGGAGATGAGATCCTGTAGTTATAAAGTGTCAACCAAATAAGCCTCTTTCTTTCTCAGATTGGTGCTGTCTCGGTTTGTTTGGTAGGTGAAGATGGTGTATGAATGGTATTTTTTAAATTTATTTTTGGTGATGGTGTATAAGTTGGGGAAAGGGTATTGTGAAGTGGGGAAAAATTGGTGCAAACTGCTTAAGTTTTGCTGGTCAACAGCTGTGAGGATGTTTTCTCTTTTAAGATGTAAATGATTTTTCACGTGTGTTGTTGAGGTTAACGGTGATGGTGTATAAGTAGAGGTTTTGTGTTTGCATGAGTGGGTATATTCCTAAATGCAATGTTTGGATGTGTGTGTATATTTAGGAGTAGAGCTCGTGGCATGTGTGTTTGTAGAAGTTAATTGTAACTGGTCTTGTGTATAACTGGATTATGTTTACTGCTGTTTTAAGATTTATTTTGACAGATAGTTGCACCTTTTTCTGGAGTAAAAAATTCATCTCTCTTTTTTTTCCATATTTGTAAGAATTTTCTTCTTCAGTTTCTCAGCATTACCTTCAAATATGCTCAGTTCATTGGAATTTTGTTTTTCCTGAACAGGATTTAGTCATATCATTACAATGGACTTGCATCAGAAGGAGATTCAGGGATTTTTTCATGTCCCAGTTGACAATCTACGAGCATCACCCTTTTTAGTTGACTATATCCAAGAATCAGTAAGTGACTTTTCTCTTTTTTATTAGGTCAAAATTAAAAACTATTGAGCTTTGTCTTTAAAGTACCTGTACCAGCAGTTATTCTTTTATACATTTTGATCTCTTTTTTTTAATTTTTGGTGGGGGACTTCTTTACAATCCTGTTATGTCATGATCAAATTTGTTTTATTAAACTGTTCTCGTGCTTAGGTTAACCTTTCATTTTTACACATGGCAATCCAGTATAGATTTTATTTATTTTTTAATGCTTTTCCTCTGGCTTTTATTGCAGTTTCCTTGAATTGATGTGCATTGCATTGTGTCACAAGACTATATCCGAAGTTGTATTTAAAGACCAGAGGGATTAGGGCAATGGATTCATTTAGCTGGAGGAATTTCTAGATTATCTCCATCATCTGACACTTGCAGTTCGTTAAACATAGAGATTGTTCTTTAGTGCCATTTCTTACCTCATTTCATGCATGGTATCTCGACTTGGAGTCCATAGTTATGGACTTCAACATATATGCACATAGCTATGGACTCTGACATATATGCACACAGGTCCCAGATTATAGGAATGCAGTGATCGTGGCCAGGAACCCAAACTCTGTTAAGAGAGCAACTTCCTATGCAGAGAGGCTACGGCTTGGCATTGCTGTGATACATGGAGAGGAACGCATCCCAGAGTCGGAGGAGGACGATGGCAGGAACTCGCCACCAACAGTCATGACAATGGAAGGAAAAGGCAATCCCACAGGCCTGGAGATTTTGCCAAGTAAATGCTGTACTTTTTAACTGAGAAGATAAAACTGCAATGTTTTTATTTTCTTAATTTTTGATTAAGATGTAAATTTATGGAGAAGTCAGGTTGGAAAGATTATAGAGTCACTTTTTGTTTCCAAGCCCATTCTGTTTACATTTATATCATTGTAGTTCTACTTACCTTTTAATCCTTGTCTTTTTGAGAAATTATTTAGCTTCTTTTTCATACTTTATGCTTAGCTTAAGTTTATATGCATACCTTTTTGCCATCATTGCCTAATACATTTATTTGGGTTGGGTTGTAAATTTTTCAATTCTTAAGGCCATGCCCCACCTTTCGCAAGTTATTAAGTTGAGTTTTGGTTGGCTTTATAATAACTGTTAAATAGAATTTAAATGGATGTATTTAACATCATTGAAATTTTCAGTTATCAAACCAAAAGAAAAGCCTCCACTTAATGTCGTTGGAGATGTCGGAGGCCGTATTGCAATAATTGTGGTAAGAATGTACTCCTGTTATGTTAAGTTTGAACTCCCTGAGAAAGAAATTGAATAATAATTGAGTTTCAGAAGAATCAGTTTAATTTTCGTGTTAACTTACTGAAGTGGTATAGAGGCACTTTTTAAATGGTTTAGTCCACAGCAGTATTGAGTATGGTACAGTGATCCCTCACCTATCGCAGGGGTTACTTTCCAGAGACCCCCGCGATAGGTGAAAATCCGCAAAGTAGCAGCATTATATTTATTTTATATTGTAGCTGGACCGATTTGCTTCCTCGCTTAGGCAACACTGCAACCCTAGCGCCAGTCAGTCCGTTCCTCTGTAGTATTCCTGGGAAGAAGACAGAAGTTCCCAAGGAGAATTTTCTGCTAAAATTCTAGCTCTTGTTCGTTGGGTGCGTTACCTAATGTACCTCGTGTTGTGTTCTTTTTCCATCTGCTATACAACCACACTTAGCTGACCTTGAAATCCACAAAAGACCCTGCTTTTTCCCAAACAAAAGTGTGTTTTCTCCGGTGCATTGTTCAACTCCATGGATCTTCATGTGTGCTCTGCTGTGTCACAATTATGGGCAACAGTTTCTTTCACTCTAGTGATACACACTCATTCACACAACAAGAGTACACATACAACATGCGGTCATTCATTCAGATTAATACACTTACACAGGTAAATAAGTTCAAAGACAGATTTTATTTACATTATTAACACATAACTACTATTTCTATTCTAACCTACCTAGCCTACTAAAACCTAACGCCTAACTCCCTGGGGTGGGGAAAGAGGGGTTTGAGTGACGTGACCTGCTTTCCAGCAGGACCATAGCACCTTGTGGCAAAATGGTACTTCTCCTGTATTCAGGGTGCTTTTGCTGCCTTTCGGTAACAGGCGATAGAACTGAAATTTGCCTGCTATTTATACTACAAAGTTTGGGTACTGCATCACTTGCTGTGTTGTCGACTGGGATGTGCTGCTTGCGCGATCAAGTATGGGGAATGGAAGGGGGTGCAGGGCGGAGGGAACAAAGCACTGTCAGTGGTACCTGCTTCCTTAATCAAACGCTTCCGCTACAATATATAGTTTAAAGCTTTATAAATCCTTCCCACTCTCTTTTTAACCTTTCCCACACTCTTATAAACACTTTATATGTTCTTAAACACTTTCTACACTTTTAAATCTATGTAATTTAACAACATATAAAATTCTATATGGGTACACAGTGCTGTGGTTGGCCACATTCCATTCCATCAACCAGTACTGAGCTATGTACAATCTCACTTCGGCAAACTTGCCCAAGTGGTAGTTGCATACAGTACTATGTTTCTATTGTGTACAGTATGGTATTCATCCACTGATGACATATCTGTACAAACTGTATTTTATTTTGATTTAATACTCTTTTAATATGATAACATTAACATTTTTATATTTGATATGTTTTAGGAAAGAATGATTAAAATCATAATTATTATATAACTACCTATATACCACAAAATCCTGCGATATAGCGAACACTTCACGATACAGAATTATATATATTTTGTGAAAAACCTCGATACAGTGAAGTCGCAATTAGTGAACCGTGATATAGCGAGGGACGGCTGTACGCATATTGATAATTGCTTTTACCTGGAGAGTTCCACTATAAATCTTCAATAAAAAAAGTGCAACAATGGCAGAATCGGTAACCACGACCAAGCAAAAGTGAAAACAGCGAAGGAAAACACGAACTCTCCAAGAATAATAATAAAGGTTGTTCACGAAAAGAAAAATCTTGTTAAAGAGAAGGAGATATTAACACAGAAACTAAATGATCACAGAAAAATGTATAGAAAACGCATTCCCACAGTTAGCTGCATCTTACAGTTTGTAACTTGTAGCCTCTTCGCTTTTCACACTGGTGATTAATATGTTGAATAAATCATTGTTGTGTGATTATCATCATGCCCATATTGTTTCAAGGAAAAGGATATTTGGTTGTAAATTTAAGGGTGTGGGGGTGGGAGTGGACTGTAGACTATAAATGAGAGAAAGGGTGATGTTTTGGTACTTCAGTTGGAAAAAATGTAAATTCTTACATTAAAGAGAACGGTAGCTGTATTATAATTTACTATAGTGTTGTCTGGCTGATCAGCAAATAGCAAATGAACAGGCAAAAGTAGAGTCTTTGTGAAAAGTAATTTAATAACCAAGGCAAAAAAAAAGAGATTTACTTTCAGCTAAAAATAAAGAATAGTTAAACACAAAAACAAATCTTGTATAGTTTGCACCAGATGGCTTGTTTTTCTATGTAGAAAAATGATCGAATGTTTGGGGGTGATATTAAGTTCTTCAGTTTTACAAAAAATGCACAGCTATTATTATTCTGAAAATGTATATTTGAAGGAGTGTTTGTTGTTCCTTTTTTTCTTCCTTAAGATATTTTGTATTGGTTTTCACCTGATTCATAGTAAAATTATAGTTAGGTAGTTTAGAAATCTAGTATACATGCCGAGCCATAAAGACTTGAAAACGCCTACTTTTTTTCCTGTTGTTCAATAATCAAACTAAACTTTAAAGCCTGTTATGTCATTATGTCATTTAGTTCTCCGAGGCTCTAACTTTAAGGATCTGTCTTCTCTACTTCTGTATTGGTATGGTTCATTGAATGAAAGAAGATTGGTTGATTTTCCTGTTAAGACCCCTCTCCGTTAAGATCTGATTTTGGTGAATTTCAGCAAGTCTTAATAGGATGGCTTTACTGTATAAGATATATCTTGGAATAGTAGAACCAGAAAAAAAGAAAAGAAACTTTGAAAAAATCAGAATTTGATAACAAGGATCATGTGAATTGTACCCAAGCTTTGTGTGCTTCATTTTCCACAGGATGACATGATTGATGATGTGGAATCATTTGTAAAAGTGGCCGAGATTTTGAAAGACCGTGGAGCGTACAAAGTGTTTGTCATGGCCACCCATGGAATTCTGTCCTGCGATGCACCTTCTTTGATCGAGGATTCCTGCATTGATGAAGTTTGTTCTTTATTTTTTTTCCCCCCATTTAAGACGTATTTATTAAAGAACTGATAGTGGAACAATGTATCAGCAGTTGTATCAGATTTTCTTCTATTTACACATGCATTAATTTTTTTTTTATGGAACGTTCCCATCATATAGGTCTAATAGTCAATGTGAGGTTTAGTTTTCGTGGAATGATTTTTCTTAGAAACTGATAAATTGACAGTTTCAGGTATCCTTTCCTGTACTTAAAGCTAAAAAAAAAAAAAAAAAGATTTATTATTAATATTGGCTGGTGGGGATAGTGTGCAGAAATAAGAATATTAGCCATTTTGCTATTCTTTCACTTCATGTCCAGAAAATTATCACAGACTTTAATGTTGTTGTGGTTACGTAGCAGATATTGTTAGGATCGAATGAAAAAGTCTTTTTCAGTGGTTAGATGCTGTAGATATTTGCTGATGTTTCTGCAGAAACCTGTTAAACTAAAATCAGCATCAAAACTAATGCCAACCCATTGGCAACTGTTGTTGGTATTTGTTTGTTAAAGGTCAGAGTTAAAGACGTATTAAGAGAAGTCTCCTTTTGTTGACTTGGGAACTCACATTAACCGGTGAATGCATACTTGCAAGTTTACAGAAGTTAACGTTTGCATGCATCATTAGTACTCAAGACTGCTTTTTCTTGTGCAGGTTGTTGTAACCAATACAGTCCCCCACGAAGTGCAGAAAATGCAGTGTCACAAAATTAAAACAGTTGATATCAGCTCACTGCTTGCAGAAGCCATTCGCCGTATCCATTATGGTGAATCCATGTCTTACCTCTTCAGAAACATTGGTATGGATGATTGAGTTTGGTGTCTGTTAGTATGGATGCATAACTCCTCTCCCAAATTCATCATCAAACATGCAGATCCTCAACATCTTTTTGTTCAGAAAAATTCATGTCTTTGGAAAGGCTTTCAGAAGTTTAAATGGAATAATTTATCTGCACTGTTTGAATTTATCTTTTATTGTTGGTAATTGCCTTCTTTTTTGTATCCTTTATTTGTAGGTCGTCACTTTCTATTTCAGTTCTTTTATCCTGGCATTTAGTTGAAATAAGATAAAACTTTCGTATGTTGCATTTATGTGTAAATAGGAAATATCATGGCTGATGGTGAACATTTTTCTTTTTTCATTTTTGCTACTACATCCCTTTTCATTAACATATAAAAAAATGTCAGAAAAATTGCTTTGAGACCAGCTTCCAATATTATGTCTGTTCATTTCAATTTTTGTAAAGCGCTTTGATGGTGAGGTAAAGTCCTGTATAAATATTATGAAAAAACAGTCAAGTTGGCTGTCTTATGTCAGCAAATGTCCGTTCATGCATCAAATGTGTGCCCTTCACATTTCGCCTGCTTCCAAACGATAAATGAATGCACAAATTTTTATTTGGATCAACACAAAGCATTATTTTGCTGGTTTGGTGATGTCTTAAGTTTGTATTGAACATGATACATTAATTTTATTAAGAACTGACATGACAAAGCAGAAACTATGTGTATCATTGAAGTTTTGAGAAAGACAAAGAGCTGGCGATTTGTTGTCACATTAATTTGCATAGTTTGACAAATACATGTATCACATGTTCTTGCATGGTTGAATGTACAAATCTCATGTTCGCCTGTTGTTTAGTTTTCTCATTTTAAGTGTTGGCGTAGCTATATTTTGTCTTGCCACTTTGTAGCAAATGAGAACTAAGACATTATTGAACTGCAGTTAAGAAGTAACATTCTATTGAACCACGTTGTGGCAGCTCAAGAGTGTTATGTCAAATTTAGTTGGCAGCTTTGGCAGCCTTGTAAGTGATGGCACAAATTGTTTGATAAAGCACAGTTGTTAGTTTAGCAATATCTTTGCCATTATTTTCTTGACAAGAAAAGTGAGAATGAATGACTTGGCTTACCTGACATGAATATGCAAGGACAAAGTGTAGACGTGCATTTTGGGCGTGTACAAGTGGGGGTGTCTCAAAGCATAGTTTGGCTGTTCATTTGGAACATGAGTACTTGCAGGCTTCAAGCATCTTCTCATCTGTTAAAGTGTTTTCCTTAACAAAAGATTTGAAGTATAATTGTAAGCTATGTCTCTTGGTAACAGATCACCACAAAATGTTTAATACAATCATGTAATGCTGCAACACCATTCAGAGGACTAAATGTGTATAGTTGTATAGACATTTTTCTTCCATCATTACAGATATTGCAGTACTATTGCTGTATGTCAGTGCAAGATTAACAGCAATTTCTTGAAAGATACCAAAGGATAGGCCATTAAACTTAAGAAATTTGTTTTGCGCATGTTCATTCTTTAAACATTTGATGACCAGCTCAGGTAGCTTGTTTGTTCCTAGTTTTAATGGTGGGAGCACTTTTGTTTATGTCATGGAGTAGATTGAGAGTGGTACCACCCCCCTTCCCCATTACACCTTTACACTATTTCATTGGGGTGCTTGTTTTTAACCTTCATTTTCTTTTTATATTAGTCCCAAATGTGTGCACAAAAAGTGGGATATAACTGCAAGCAACATAATCATCTAAATAAAGGTAGATTTGGCATGTATCTTTTTCTTCTTTGTTTCTTGTGAATGTTTTTGCTCAGTGTTTTGATAAACAGTGTTAAACAATGCAGTTAAAATCATCTCCACCAGCAACACAGAATGGACCTGGCTGCCCTAGGCAAACTGTTCTCATCCAGGAAAACAGGGTAGCCAGATCAATCCACTCTACATGGCTAAACATTGTGGCCATACCATCGGCTAATCATCATTTCGAAAGCCCTAGTGCCAAACGCCCCATTCCTCTTTGAGCCCCTCCCTTTTAGTTTATTGCTACTTGTCTTCCTCTGCTGAACCATATTTTTAGTTTTTGTTACCTTTGTGTTTTCTATATTTGTCTTTTTATTAGTCATCAGTACTGTACGTTGTCCATCTTTCCATTCCTTTGTTGTCCATATCTCATTCTTGTCACAAGCACTAAGAGCATGCTCCTTACGAATGTGAATGTGCTATACAACTCATGCACTTATTATAATTTCTCATGTTCTTTTTTCCTCATCTACTACACAGTTGCAATCAGATGATCTTGGAATCCACGAAAGATTATCCTTATTTTCAAGTGTATTCCTTTCAGTGCATTGTGCAGCTCTGGACTGGACAGCTTCTGTCTTGTCTGCATAATTCGCAACTTCCCTGTTCTGGACTTTAATATACACAAGACATCGCAAAGTTTATTCACTCAAGGTGCAACATATACCTCGTTCATTCAGACCAGGACAAGCATGTGATATCATGCATTTGTGCGCGCACACACACACATATAAATTTTAAATGTGGGTTTAGTTACAGAACAAGAACCACTTATTAACCCTGGCATACTAATCCTACTTTACCAAGTGCTAGTTCAAACCACTTCAATATCAACAAAAAACTTGTCCACAAGCACCAGCAGTCTTTTCAGCAACCAGGTGACCCGTGAGCAAATTCAGTACGTCAAACTTAACAATGATTTTTAAGAAGGGTAGGAGATGAACTAGTCTTCACAACAGTAATAGAAATTTCTTGTGCATACAGGTATATATGTAAATGGGTGACCGGACACTTAATGCCCTAGACACTTAATCCCCAAATCGCGACACAACACTCAAAACTGCTATTTTGTGAACTATAAATAGTATAACCATAAGAGAAATGTGTCGCGTGGTAACTCTGGGTAACTCCCGTAAGACTGGGATGTTATAAATGTTGAAGTTAAGTATTATTTGAATTTGAATTAAATTTTTCATTCACTTCATAATTTTTTGAGTTGAAATTTCATTTTGAGGATTAAGTGTCCGGGGATGAAGTGTGCGGGGATTAAGTGTCTGGGATCCATGTAAATGCATGTGTGCTGATGTGTAGGAGCTGCGGTCCAGCAGAACTAAGAGCCTTTAGGCCAGCTAGTTATCTCTTGCATGCACACAGTCTGTAGAGGTTTGAAGCTGCACTATAGGCAGGACCTTATTTAATTTCCAGAATCAGGAGCTGGATAATAATAGCGCATTTCCCACATGGAGGCGAGCTCGATGCACTTAACAAGAGGCCAGTGGAGAAAGAGGCCGTGTCATGTAGATGTCACAATCGAGTACAAGCAAGCACAACATACATATATGAACATGTACTGGTTAGCAATACAAGAACGTGAAGGAACACAGAAATAGGAGTGCGGGGGAGAAAGGAGAACAAGATGGACGAGTTATAGTCCAGTTATAGTCTGAAGGCATGTACCACTCCAATGTGCAGAGAGACAGGCAGGTCATTCCAAAAACAGGGGCCAGAGAAAGAGAAAGACCGACAGCCAAACATCTCCAGTCTGATACGTTGAACAGAGAAAACCGGCGTGGGCAGACTGAACTGACCTGCAAGGCTGGTATGGCAACACAAGCTCAGACAGGATAACTCCTGCAGGATTTGCTTTCTTCCTGAAAACAAGGTGTGGACACTGGTTTTGCCCACTTTTTCAATGGAAAATTTGGTGCAGTCAACCATTCCATGGTCACTCGCCTTGCTCACTGCAATCCTTTCACATCCCACAAAGGTACAGCAAGGGGGGTGCAGAGTGGAGGAGAATACAGCACTGCAAGCAGTACCTGATGTACCAGATAAGCACTCCTGCTACAACAGTATTTTATGAGTCATCAAAACATTTTTGCTCTGAAAGCTTATTGGCATGCTAGTCATTCCAAATCATAGGAAGTATAATAATAATGACGACTTGTATAGCGCATTTCTCCACACACAATAGAGCTCAGTGTGCTTTAAACATGATGCACTGAAGCCGACAATATTTGTCAATTATGTTCAAAGTCTGCACAATGCGTAAAGGTATATTACAGCTGTCCTTCCAGTTGTGACTGCCGCAAATTAACACCACTCTTCAGTTCCAAGAGCAGTGGATTAGACGGTTATAGTTCGTCTGTCCGCTAGCTGATATTAAAACATGGCTAGCCTTCACACCCCTGTGTATGACACCTCTGCTATGCAAGTGTTCCGGAGCATGCGGTACATCCCGCAAGATATATGTGACCAATGGCTCCGGCAGATCGCTGTGAAACAGGTATGCAGCAAGTCACGGCAAGAACCATAGCCCATAACAGGCCTGACGGTCCACAGTTCATGGAGATGGACGAAACTACAGTAATGTGGGAGAATAGTCTCATGTTGTAACTGCTTGGTTAATACAACTTCTTTCTGTACATAAGAGAACTCGTAATCTAAGTTTTCTAGATAAATCCGTTCAACAGCCACCTGCAGTCCTGTTGGCGAGTGCTGAGCTAGATGTACTGTGGCTGTATCTTTGTGACCTATTACTGTATATAGCTGATAGACACAGGCCACACTGTCAAACTACACGATGACCACTTCTGATGATGACTCCTGATGTTGAGTGACCTTCATCTTCTTTTCTGCCAGTAGTGGGAGGTGATGTAAGGCTGCTTGCTGGTGGTGAATCAGACAGCTGAAATTCGGACCAACCATAACATGCCAAAATCTTAAGGATAACCAGGTAAGCATTATAGAGAACACAAGGGATGGGTATATTAAATTTATTTTGTCTTCCAGTTTTGTTTACAAAAGCGACATTTAATTCTTAGACCCCCAAGTAGAAAATATACAAGACTGATAAAGACACACATTGTCACGATTTTGTTCCCCATCAGTATTTGTCTGCTTCCAATCAGTCAGTCATCCCTTGACAGGCACCTGTCTTTTGGGGGAGCACATGGATGTGGAAGTTGACAGGGCCCACACGTCACATGGCCAAAGAAGACCAGCTTATGTCATTTGACTGTTGAAAGTAGAGGTTCCTGGTGTCATACGAGTGTTTCCAATGCCCAAGATTAATTCCAACACAACATTTAAGCTGTTGACAATGCACAACATCATTTCCAATACAACTTGATTTTAATGAAATTAACAATACATATGTTAATGTGCTATATCACAAACACATCAAACGGCTTGAATTGATTTAAAGATGCTTTACAAACCAAACAGAATATTAACTCGAGATCACAAATGTTGTTTATATTTTCCTGTATATAATAACACTTTAAAAGATCCACTTCCTTTGTAAACAAATGTTAAGGCATCTTCCCTGAAATGTATGAGAGCTATATTTTAATGGGTGTCACATCAACAGATCAGTGAGATAAGAAATCAACCTATGCCAGGTAATACAGATGAATGCAACCTGCTGCATGGCCTGTAGCCAGACACATATTGTTTTTTATGGATATTATGTTTATACACGTGATGCATCCATGTGGATTTGTGATGGCAGCCAAATATGTTGCAGAAACAGCATCCCAAACATACATCTTGCCACAACCTGTTGTTGCCAGAACCAAGTTGTCATGCACCATCAATGAGCTGCACACAAGACACATGTCCAACTAAACATTGTATAAAGGGAATAAACTGTTCTTTTATAACAACTGTTAGGAAATTCAAAGCTGACTTTTCGTAGAGTGAGTTGGAAATATTTTATCACATCTGCATATACACTACTAAACAAAAACTCCCATTATTTCAGCAGCTGCAATAGGAGAAAACAAAATAATGAAGCACTAATATTAGAATGTAAATGTCTCCAAGAGGTGACATTGTTTTGAACACATCTGTGATGTTCTTTTTTCAATTCCCAAGGAAAATGTTCACATTCATGTGATGGATTCCATTCCATCTATTTATTTATTTATGTTTTGGATTCCATTCCATCTATTTAATTATTTATGCTTATTTATGTTTTACAATCACTCTGAGATAGGCTTGCATAAGACTACAAGCTTAACATTTTGATGCCTTGATTGGCTAGTTTAAAAGGACATGTGGTCGCCACTATCGCCGTTTTTGTGTGTGGAGGAAAGGAACCATTCGACACATTTGTCCTCTTGTTTGCGTTTTTTTTTTTTTCGCATGACAATCCTAGTCAAGGAAAAATGTCCCGCCTTGAGGGAAATCTTGCGAAAGATAAAGTCTAAGGGAGTAAACCCTACAGAAAATCTCTATGCGAACACAGCATCAACGGGCAAGACTTATCACGAGGAAAGTACCAGCCAGGGTCCGGCGCCTACATGTTCATGACCAGAATGACCCACTGGCTGCGGAAACAACAACAGACGATGGCCACAAACTGTGGTACAATGGGGAGGACGCCAGACAGGGCTTCCTCGAGCACAGCAAGGTGGCTGGAGCTGTCATCAGCTGTACTCCTGTATTCAGCCGGCTGATCTCCACGAGTCTCAGCTAAGCCCCCACAATTTCACTATTGTCCAGCTGAAGGCTCCAACTTCCACACATGGAGACAACGAAGTGAAGGGGTTTTACCAACCACTAGACAAGGTTGTGACTTTAAAAAGGTATTCGACAGAGTCTGGCATGAGATGCAAATATTCAACATAAAAAAGGCCTCGTTAAAGTCACCGAAGCACTATATTATAGCTTAACAAGTGCAGTACTGCTGGATAACCAAATAGAAGGTTACTTTCACACCACAGTAGGCATACATCAACGATGTTCCCTATCACCAGTGCTCTTTAATATCTTCTTGGAGATGCCATTCTTGAAATCCTCCACGACCTTCACACTTTCATTTCAATTGGTGGAAGGCTGATCAGCAACCTACCCTTTGCAGACAACATAGATCTGTTAGCAGGCACTAACAAAGAAATCCAAGACCTTACGAACAGACTGACAGTTTAAACCATATGAAATGGAGACCAGCACTGAAAACTGAAAAGTTATGATCAATGGCAATGGCAAAGTAGAGATCTATATGTACGGGGAACAGCTCAAAGAGGTAAGCAGCTTCAAATACTTGGGAGCGCCCCTCTCCAAGGACAGCATCTCCAAGCCAGATATCTGCATTGCATCAGGATCACAATAGCAACAGCAGCAATGGCTAAGCTAGATAGGATCTGGCATAGCCATAAGATGAGGTTCACTACCAAGTACAGGCTGTATAAAGTCATGGTAGTGCCGATCCTGCTCTATGGATGTGACACATGGACTCTGCTCACTGAAACGGAAAGGAGAATCCAGACATTCAAGAACAAGTGCATTAGGAGGCAACTCTGGATCTCGTACAGAGAATATAGAACCAATGACTTTGTACGAAACAAGATTGCCAGAAACATCTTCTTTCAACAGTCAAGCAACGCAAGCGGGTCTTTTTTGGCCATGTGACCCGCCACGACACCTTGTCGAAGACTTTCCTTCAAGGCACCTTGGAGGGTAGCTGACGCCGCAGTGGACAGAGAAAAAACTGGCTTACGAACTTCAGATTCTGAACTGGTCATCCTGTACAGGACCCGCTCACTATCGCCCAAAATAGACAAGAGTGACAGACCCTGTCAGCTGCCACATCTATCCATGTGCTCCCCCTCAATGATCAAGGGACAACTGACTGACTGACTGATTGATTTATTAATGCTTAAGGATACAAAGTACTCCGAACAAAAAGTTCATCTAAAAAGGAGTCCATTAGCCTAGTGGTCATAAGGGCAACAAATATAAACGGTTCAACATGTCTAAGGCACAGTGGAAGGGGAAGGCGGAGTTCCACCCTCTCCTTATGATGTCTTTACCTTCCAGGATAAATTGGGTATCTATTTCTGCTAAGCAGGTGCTATGTGGATAGGGGGAGTTTTCCAGTCACAGGCTTGAAGCAGGCCTCAAACCAGCAACCTGCTCCACAGATGAGTGTATTTATCACCAGGCTATAGAACCTTCCAAACATTCATCTAGCATAAAACAATCAGCGCTATCTAGTCATTTAGCAAACTAACACTACCCCCTACAAATCTGCTTTCATTATCAGCACAAATTTTGGTTAGACTGACAACATTGACTGTGGGCTATAAGTTTCATTTTAAACACTAAGTATATGATGCTGTGAACTCTATAGAACCAGCCGTTTGGGTGCTACATTGTGACCAAATAAAATGTTTAAGGTCAGTCTACTTTTTTACCTTAATCGTTCTTGATGGTCTGAATAATGGAATACTTTAAGAACTTTTCCTGTTGACTTCATAGGGTTGATGCCAACAAGACAGAGTTCACAGGTGTCAATAGCTTGCATGTGCAGAAGCAGAAAACCCTAAGAGAAGGAAAATCATGTTTGCATTCACAGCTTTTTTTTTTTTGTTCTGTGGTCAATATGTTCAGCAGACAATGAAAAAAAATGCAACTGTGGATTATACATTTACAACCACTACAAGTGTTAATATACATTATATATCTACAACCATTACACTAATACATTATACATCTACAACCATTACACTAATACATTATACATCTACAACCACTACACTAACAACATTGTGGTTGTGAATGACTGTGTATCTGTGTCTGTATGCAGGTACACTTGCATGTTGTTGCATAGGCAGATGCAAGTGCACACATCTGATTGACTGAACACTCTACTCAGCTGCCTACAGTACTTGTACATGCAAAATCATTTTATCTTCATTTTTTTCTGAAGTTGAAATTTAAGTTTTAAAAACTAAAGGCTAATGAAATGTTCCACAAAATGATCCTCTGCCTAGAAATTTGAGATTAAGAAAAATCTCCATGGTTTCACTCATAGTGGCTAAGCTGTGAGTGGATCTGGAGCAGCTCTTTGTGGTCAGTTTCTGTCATCAGCTGCATCCTGTTTCTGCATTTTTGTTCTGAAGGCACTTACAGTGGTCTGGTGGTATGATGGCTAAGTGTAAGTTACCAAGCCATTGAGAATTGTGGTTTGTAGGTCCTGATAATGTCTCTGACATATGCTTTCTGTGAATGTGGAACCAATTTATTGGGCAGCAAGCTTACCCTGATATAGCTGCCACTGGTGACTGGGCATAAAAAAGACAGGAACATCAACTAACATGACTGTAAGCTGTGAAGTGCCCCTGACATTAGCCTTTAACTTAAACCTGCTAGTTTGTTTAGGGTTGTGTTGCAAAAACACGCTGATTAAATGCAAATATACTGCAAAAGTAGACTTGTTCTATACCAAACTAAAGAGAAATAAATATTTAAAGTAAAAAGAAAAAGCCAAAGCAATCACAGAAACTGAAATATCATTCATTTAATTATGAATAATAATTGGTAGCATGATCTGCTAAATGCCAACGATCAACATTACAAAGAAGGAAGGTTATGTTGCCTTTAGACAATACAGTTTAGATTTAAAAATCTTAACGTACATTCAATTCTCCTTAGAATAACACAGTTTTATTAATTCTAATTTTCATCTAACATTTGCCTAAGATATTGCTGTTTAAATGTGTATACTGGCCTTTGCTGATTTATTTTGGGTCATCACACAAAAACTTTCTTTACAAGTGCAAAACGATGACAAACAGTCTAGGTCTTATAAACTGCTTTTTATAAAATTTAATGCAAGATACATTATTTGAGACGTTATTAGTAACTGATAGCGATTATAAAATGTAAACAAGAATTCAATTTGCTTGGCTTTGTCATAAACAGTGATTGCATTGTTTGGAGAATAAAAACTTTCAGATTCCAAATCAGAATCGGAAGTTTTTGACTAGATCTGAAAGTAAAATCAAAGAGCCCACTTACAACCAACCTGTTCACATTATGAAAGTGAAAAGAGGGGAAACCTTGTGGTCCTTTGTGTCATCTTCCTCTTTGTTTTACACAAAACATTATTTTAAAAAATGTTGCTCGAGTGCAATTACATCAACTTTTATCATTTTAAAGTATTCCTAAAATAATAAAATAACTTTCAAAGTAAAGTTTTAAAACAAATTGAGAGTTAATATATAGTAGGCAGCATTCAACCTTATATTTTCAAATTAAAGGGTGCCACATAGTTAGTATTAAGGGCTGGATCAAATCTTTATAATAAGGATGATGTAAAGCGCAGCCACACCCAACAGGGAAAGGGTGTAGATTAACACTACTCTCTCTTATTGAAAAACCACACACAAAGTATACATATTTTAACATGGACAACACAAGATTACAAAATGGAGTTACTGCAAAATATTTCCAACGAAAGAAATTCTTTAACACCCTTTTAAAACAAGGCTGAATAGTTCAAACTAAGAATGAAAGCCAGCTCCACAGTCTGGGTCAAGTATATTAATAAGAGAAGGATCGCTCATTAAACCTTTTGGTGCAAACTTTTGGCAGGTGTTGGACAGTGTGGTCTTTCAAGGAATGAAGGTGTTCTGATGGAGAATAGACAGTGAGTGAGCATATTAGATACAAAAAGCAATGGAGGAGCCACAGATGAAGCTATGACATATCACAATACTGCAATCAATTCAGGCTTGAATAGGTAGCCAGTGAAACATATGGAGAAGAGGTGCGGCATGCTTATGCTTTTTTAACTTGAGAACAAGGCATGCTGTAGAGGTCTGAACTTTGTGTGTTCAATTATGTAGTGTGGACAGCCAAGGTGGCGAGTTGGCACAATCAAGTTTGGAAAAAAAAAATGGTGAACAAACCATTACCATTGTTACTTGAACATCAAGGTTCAGTCTGCTAGCATTGATCTGATGAATAGTGCACAAGCTGAACGACACAAATATGGTGGTCCAGTGACATATCATTCAAGATGATGTAGCCCAAACTCCAGGCACAAGATGTGAAGAAGCTGGTATGTGTCCCTACTCTAATAGAGGATGGTATAAGGAGACAGAGCAACAGAGACAAAAAAGATGAGCTTCCATCTTGTTGTCAGTTTGCTACAGATCATCCAAGAATTCACATCTATGTTACACCATTCCAGCCTTTTGATAGAGTTGTGGCATATGGCATAAAGCTGTGTCATCAGCAAGGTGGGAACTGATGTGGGAGGGTGGGGATTGGTGTTTTATGCCCAGTCAGCAGCTAAGGCTGTATCACAGCAAAACACCCAGCCCTATAAACAGGTCGTCATCAACCAATGACTGGTTGGAAACACCATAACTTTTAATAAAGGAATATCTACTCTGCAGCTATTTTGAAGATGACCTTTCACTTCTCATGTATCTGTGTTGTCTTAAAATGTTTGTCAAGACTAGAAAAATTTATTTAGAATTCACGACAATAAAAGGCTGCCACTTACTCGACAAATCCTAATCTCACCCACACACTCACAGATGCCACTACTATGTGTATTATACTTAAAGATACCCATAAAAGTCTCGTTTTTCGGACTCGCAAACATGATCATGTCTCACCACTTCTTCGCTCTCTTCATTGGCTACCAGTTAAAGCTACAATCGACTACAAGCTCTCAACTCTCTGCTATGGTTTCTTCGAAGGTTACTCCCCCAGCTACTTTAATGAAATCTTGTCTGTCAAAACTCCTGCCCAAAACCTTCGCTCCTCATCAGACTCCCGCATTTTATCCCTCCCTCTCACAAAGACAGTCACATATGGACAACGGATGTTCTCCCTTTGTGCTGCTCAGCACTGGAACTCTCTACCACATCACATTCGCCACTCAGCCTCCAAGGCTGCATTCAAACGCTCTCTTAAAACATATCTTTTTACAAAGTACTATTCCTGACTTGTACCTCATCTTCATGTTGTTCAGTGTCCCTATGTGTACCTCACTGTCTATTGGTTGTTATGTTTCTTTCTATCAAATTGTACTGCGCAAAGAGTGCGATCTATCTTATTCGTGATTCTGCGCATTATAAGTTCGCATTATTATTATTATTAAAAGTAAACAGAATTTTGTTTAAGTAACCCTATCATTAGTATCAATTAGTCAGGGTTTAGTCTAAACAGATCTTAACAGGTCCTTGTATCATGGATCACTACTATTTGTGATGAAAATGCTTACTTGGTGAGAAAAACAGGTGAACATTCTTGAAAAGACTGGCAGAGGACTTTCCAAGTTAAGCGAAATGATGAGTACACCAGTCACATGATTCCTGCACAATAAAACAAACCCCTGCTGGTTAGACAGGAAGAAATGGAGATACCATTCACAAATTTTAATAGCAAGAAGAATAAAGAAATCAAAAATAATTTTTTTTAAATCCTCAACCAACCACAGTAAGATTCTATTGTCCGAGGAAAGTCCTGCCACTGCTTCAGATAGATCCTGGACCAGCTGCATGTCCAAAAGTTGGCAGCCAACCACTTCCATCTCTCTCTGAGTGCTGATGCTGCCAGAATCTGTGTTCAACACATACTTCCTTCCTCTGCTGTATGCCTTGTCGATTGAAAAAACCACAAGTGTACTCTGGTCTGCTTTGGGTAAGCCATGACAGAACAGTCTGGGCACAAAAAGGACCAAAGTCATTTCATGCAAGATTTAAAAAATATATGTCCACATGCTCTCTGGACTATAATCACACTCTGTCCATAGCAGATGTACATTTCCTAATCTTGTTTGAAAAACTGACATCTCTACAATACAACTTTATTTATTCACAAAGGCAATTACAGATAGTGCTCATACTAGCAATATATAGAGAATACATACATATACATGTTGAAATAATTTCTCTCACTCACACACACATACACATAGACATTCCCAGCAACAGTAGATACAGTTGGTGATATTAGGTCACCCCAGACTAGTATAAGATCAGGGCCAGTAGAGCTGATCAAGTAAATGCCCACCCTCTCAAAATCTGTCTTCCTCCATACTGCTGCTCTGTATTATAATAATAATAATAATAATAGTGAAGATTTTTATAGCGCATATTGACACTCATAGAGAGCATGCTCTTAGCGCTTAAAACGAGGAAGAGACGTGGACTAAGTAGACACAGAACAAAGGGACGAAAGAAAACGACAGTACTGACGAAACAGAAAACAAAAGGCATCAAGTAACAGGAACAGAGAAATATAGTGATTCTGCAAGAAAGATGGGTAAAGTAGCAAGAGGGAAGGGGGCGGGGTTAAGAAGGACGAGCATTGTGTGGACTGTGTTAGGAGAAATGCTCAAGGAAGAGGTGCGTTTTCAGTGCAGATTTGAAAGATTCAGTTGTAGGAAGGTGGCGGATATGGAAAGGAAGAGAGTTCCATTGTTTTGCAGCACAGTAGCCAAAAGTCCTGTGACCATATGTTGTTGTTCTGGTGACAGGAACAGTTAGGATACGGTCGTCAGACGAAGAGCATAGTTGTCTGGACGGAGAGTAAGGGATGAGAAGTTCAGAGAAATAGTCAGGACAGGAGCCAGCAAAGAAATTAAAACACAGCACAGACAGTTTGTACTGAATGCGAGAACGGATGGGTAGCCAGTGTAGAAAACGAAGGAGAGGAGTGACATGGTCCCGTTTCCTTGCTCTAAGCACCAGACACGCAGCAGAGTTCTGTACTCTCTGGAGTCTCTCAATGAGGTAGTCAGGGCAGCCTGCCAGCAAGGAGTTGCAGTAGTCAAGTCGAGAAAGAACAAACGCACAGACAAGAGTGTTGGTAGCGCGTGTAGAGAGAAAGTGACGGATAGCACTGATCTTATGGAGCTCATAATAGGCAGACCGACAGACAGCTGCTACATATCTATCGAGTGTCATGTCATCAGTGACAATAAATCCCAGATTCCTAACAGATGACGTGAAGGTGATGTTGCTGTCGCCCACCTTCATGTGATTGGGCAGACTGACGAGTGAAGGTTGATATCTTCTTCTATGGCACAAGAGGGCTTCCGTTTTATCATCATTTAGTTTAAGCTTGTTTTTTACCATCCAGCCCTTGACATCGCTGATACAAGCTTCTATAGAGCTAATAGCAGAGTGAGACTCAGCCGGCGGAGTGGAACAGTAAAGCTGCGTGTCATCAGCATAGGATTGATAATAAATAAATGCTGCTAAACTGTAATGTGCAGCAGTCCCACACACATAAATGAACTATGAGAATTCATTTAAGGCTGCAGTAAAAGCTCTAAAAACACATCATGTAAACAAATTTTTTTTAAATGATGTTGAGGAGAAAATGGCTGAGTAAGGGTCAATACCTCAAAGGACACGCAGCAGAAGGTAGTCTGAGATTGAAGCGAAGTGTCTGTTGGGTGTTCCAGTGGAAGATAAAGACAGTGACGAACAATCTCAAAGAGTGCAAACTTGATCCCCAGGCAGCAGCCACCAGCCTCTGGCCAGCATCACTGATTTTGCAAGCATTCAGTGCTTCATGTTCCTGTTACATTTCATTCAGATGTAGCTGTTAACGACAATCCCCTCTTGCCTCCTGACTCACCACCCTTACCCCATTGAAATGGTTGGAACACATGCAAGTAAACAGCAATCATGTATAGATAGATATATGTAAACATTTCCATATAGATATAAGCATAAAATTACATTCATATGTAAATATGTGTATACAAAACACACATACACATACATTGAAGACTGGAAACGAGGCTGCGTCTGACAGGCTGAGCTGTTTTGTTCTCCAGCGATTTTTCTTTCTTGTTCAACTTCTCTGTTTATTCATATTATAGATTTCTTTTAACTGCATGTTGCAGTCTTGTTTCTCATAATATTTTTTGTTTTGTTTTTGATTTACTACTTGTAATTGCCCTATTTTCTGTTTGTTGTCGATTTTACTTTAACGGCTGCTATTCTTCACCTTCACATAGATGTTAGATCTAATTCTTGTTGGTGATTTGGTTTACTTCTGTATATCATTTCTGTACACTGCTTTGAGCAAATCGTTGGAAAAGCGCTCTATAAATGTTTATTATTATTATTAAACACATGAAGACATTTATAAACAATGGCACATACCTGAGGCAAATACCAGTGAAGTTCTGCAGTCCATGTCACATCATCATGGTAGGACCAAAGTGTGAGAGATGTGGGCTGTACACTAAGAAGATATGGTGATTTTTCACCCTCTGCATTCTCCATAATACCCCTCAGCAGAGCCACCACTTGTTTTTTGCACCCTGACTGCAAGAGACATTGAGTTCAAGCAAAATGTGCTTCATAATGTATACAAAGACAGCATCAATAATAATAATAATAGTGGCATATATAGTTCTGGCTAAGTGTTGTTATTTTACCTGGATCTAAATCACAGGAACATGAAATTTATTAACACCAAATGATTACTGATTTCTGATATATAAACTATTGTTACTTTAAATATTTATTCAAAGTAGACTTAAAGAAAACTCCTGATTTATCAGGAAAGGTAAAGATTCCAGAAGAGAGTAGAGGTCCATGTTCTACATGCCATGCCAAGACATGTAAGAAGAACTGTATAAGCAGTTCACTGTGAAAGGTAATAGGACCTTTAGCTCTCAACCTACACATCTGCTTCATTTGCATATGATAAAAAAATACTGAAAAGGAAACGGAGCTTTAGCATCTCCATGGCAGGCAACCCTAGTGCAAACAGAAATAATTTAACTATTGCTCACCTCTGCACATCCAGCAAATGTAATCCATGAGAAACCATCAAGGAATGAATGGTTTTCATCAGCATGCATTGTCCTGGGTGTGAACAGAAGCTGGGCCTCAGTGATGGCTGCCTGTGGACTTTTGCCCTGAGAAATTTCTGGCACAACTATGGCCTGTGCTGGATCCTTCATGCTGTCCCCACTGTTGGACTGGGTGCCAAAAAGGACAGGGGAATCTGCTGTAGTGATGCTTTGTTCAGACAGTGCAGCCACAAAGCCAGTCAATTCACATGGTGCAGAGCAGGTGATGTCCTGTTCAAGATCTCCAACAGGTCGTTTCTCATGACATGCCATTTGCTTGTGCTGACTGGCTCCCCTGTCTCTCTTCTGCATCACAAGTGATGTTCTGTCTTGAGCTGCAAGTCTTGTTTTCAGGAAGTGCTGAGGAGACATTTCATGAGAGGGTTGGTTTCTGGCAGAGGACTTAATCTGATTTGCAGAGGTTGCTTTGTTCTGACGTGGTACAGACCTACTACCATGCCTGTCTGATATATTTTTCACTTTAAAAAGTTTCGATCTTGCTGGTAATGTATTGTCGTAGTGTGGGTTTGACAATGAGTACGTATCATTCTCTGTACAAAGATTACTTTCTTGGTCACTTTTGAGTTTCACTGATTCTGTTTGACTCTCACTTTGCTTTGCATCCTCTATTTCCCTGTTGCCTAGCAATACATTTGCATTACCAAATACCTCACTTTGAATCTGAGGATCAAGTTCTGTCTCTGATATTACATCAACAAACTGATCAAACTTACCTACATATGTGACTTTAGGATAGTCTTTCTGCATTTCTTTTGAAATATCTTTTGCAGCATGCTCACCATCAAGAACCTGCTCCACCAAGTCTCTGGGTAGCTCGAATTCCCTGAATGACTGATTTCGTTTGGCTTCATCAATAAAGAACTGAAACAAAGACGATAATAACAGGGCAGTCTTGGTTCTTTTCCTTTTAGAGCAAACGTGGAAGCTAATTTTCTCCACCCCCTGACTGGACACACAGGAATTCCAACCAGACCATGCTGAAGAAGTACTTCTTCCTCTCTTTTCCAGACTAGTGGCCCTGAAGTGAGTGGAAGAGAGACGAGGAGACCTGCGTTTAATTAGAACCATGGAATTTCTTCTTCTGAAACTTTTTTGGCTGTGATTTGGCCCTTGAAAACTGGCAGTGCCCTCTGACAGAAAATCCTCTGCCAGTTCAATCTGTGAAAAAGGAATGACATCCAGCTCAGTGTATTCTGAAAATATGCCTTCTTCCTGTGATTGGAGCTGTTCGTCTGGCTCCAGCATGGCATGATTATCTTTTAAATGTGCATCTTTTTCAGAATCTCTAAAAGCATCTGGTGATAGTGACAGACATTCTATCATTTCAGCACCCTCAATTTTAATAGTACTCTGCTGCTTTACGCCAAAATCTTTTTTCAGACTCTTAGCACATGTTCCCAGCTTTTCAATAGCACTGGCACAACATAATGTACCTCTTTTATTTTCACATTTTGGTTTCAATGTAAGAAATTTATTCACAGATGAAGCTGTCTGAATACTGCATACAGAAAAGTCCTGTTTGCCTGACAAAAATGAATCTGAATGATCCACAGAAGTGTCTTGACTTTCTCTGACTACCTTAGAACACAGGTCCAGACTCAAAGACTCCTGGTTCGTATCAAGAGCAACATTATTATTTGCCAATATTGACTGAGCAATGTCAGTGTCTTCTGTATTTTGAAACATCGGTGTGACAGCTAGCGAATTATCTACATTTTCACAAGGCTTATACTGTTCACTCTGCCCAGAGCACATCAGCCCTGACAAGGGCATCTTTGTGTGAGTTTCACTTATCACACTCTGGTCTTGTATGATTTGCTCAGACACATTTTGAGAATTTCCATCAATAGTGTCTACAGTGCATAACCTCTTATAAACTCTCAGATCATCAGATGTTTTCTGTATCAGTTCTGTAGCATCAGCTCTACTGCCAGCACTCAGGTGGTGCACACACCTCAGAAGTTTGCTGTTATCACCAGTCTTGGCTAAATAATTGTCTGCTTCTACTATTTTTATCAACTCATTGCTCCTGTTACGTCCATTTGGACTTAACAAACATGTTTCCCCATTGATAAAGAGCTTTTTCCTCTCTGGGGGTTTTAGCATACTGCCATTCTTCTGTTCATGTACTCTCTCGTCAATATCTTCACACTGACCATTATTTTCATACAACAAGTTTTGTTCTTGAATTTTCTTCTTGACATGTGCTCTCACCTTGGCAGCTCTTTTTGATTTCTGAAAATGGCAAATATCCACATAGACATGCCAGCATGTAAAGCACAAATAAAACCCTAAAACAGTTAATCTGCACTATATTACTACAAAGGATATCATTGGAGTTTATGGACAACATAATGACATAACAGAAGACCAGCGTGTATAAATGGGTACCAGTAGTGGATTATCTTAACATACATTGCACACAATGGTTATTAATATCACTCAAAAATACAGAAAAATATGACTTACTGCACATTTTGAACAAGTTCATAACCATTCAGTCAGTAAAGAATCCTGACTTTGCATTTTCTTCTATTGCTACAAGGCATCTAGATAATTTTAAGGGAAAGGAGAGTGCAGTTAAACAACAAAATTAATAATTTTCAGTTCATTTATAGAAAAGAAGATGGCTTAAGATTTAATTGGTCTTTCATCAAGCAACATCAGATGCAACAACCTGGCCAAAACGACAATTAATGACAGAGGGAGTAGACACAAAAAAAGTGCAAATAAATTCTGCAAAAGCACAAGTTTATTATGAACTATACCTCAAGCTTGTACTGCTTTCTGTGCAATTCTTTTTTCATCTGGAGCAGTCTTTGCAATATCTAACAGAAAATATAAAATGTTTCGATTAAAATTAGATGCAGCTTACCATATTTTAAACATTGTGAGTTTATCTGAATTACTCCATTGATCTATCATTACTTTTGACCACCTTTTCACAAATCCTTTTTGATATCTAGTTTATTGTTTTCAAGTTGTATTATAATCAGCTCTAAATGATTGTCAATTTATTCAAGGACAGCACTAAATTCCATATCTTGTTATTAATGTCAGCTTAGGAAAATACCTTTTCAGTCAGATTTTAATTATTTATTATTCCTCAAGAATTATCAGCATTTTACAAAACTAAAAGTTAAAATAGGTTCAGCAAATTTTGTGGCTTAAAATTATTAAAAAATAACCTCACTTCCTGCTTCTCCATGGTCTGTTGTTGAATACAGAGTATATTGACTGCTGCTGCAGCTGTTTCTCTGTGCCTTCAATCTCTTGACGCTAAAACAAGGAAGGCTAGTGGTTCATGAAACTCTATATACCTTACACATACATACATCAAAGTTTTGTACATTCACATGTATCACACGTGAGCGCTTGCACACACACACTCTCATTCTCTATACCAGGGCTTGATCTTTTTTTATCAGAACATTTTAGAAGAATTATCCATTTACACCTATCGTTCCAATGGGCAAGTGTTCTTTGTTTGATCTAATGGATAATAAGTATAGCACAGCATAACCAGTATAGCACAATGAGCCATGATCGTGGCTTTGGCGGGGAAGCACAGGGAAGGCAATTTTCATTACTTTTATTGCAAAGTTCAAGCTTTCTTCTTTCCAAAAATGTATAGGTTTCTTGGTCTAATGTGTACCCAAAAGCAGCAATAATAACAACAAACATCACCCACTGCTGTCTTTACAGTTTTTAGTTATTAGCCATTGTCTTTGTAATACTTATATTTATATGCAAGGGTAAATATTGGCAGTAGCTGGCGTTAGGAATACATGGGGACCTGCAGGGCCTTGGGCGAATGTCATATGCGGGGGGTTTAGCCTTAAGTGTAGGCTATATACCATACCGCAGAATCTCCTTTCAAGGGGCACCCTCAAGCATGGGGCCTGGGGTGGTCACCCTGCTCGCCCCACACCACTAACGCCGGCTCTGGTCTGTACATGTCAGTTAGATGTAGAACAGATGTGTGACTGTTCTGAATACCGTTGTCTTTCAAGTAAAAAATATGTTCATTTGGAATAAATGGCCCACAAGTTATCTTGCAACATGCCAAACACAGCGTACCCTGGTTTGATCTCTTTGTTAGTTGTATTATTTCTCCTTCCTTATTGTTGCTTCAGCTGAATATCAGTTCATACACACCATTTCACTTGAAAATTCCATGCACAACACATTGGTGCATCTGCAACAGGTAAAGCAAACAACTGTTTGATGTTTTCGTTACTGGCTCTTAGTTGAGGGAGTTAGTGGCTCCCCTGGCCACTCCTGAGCAAAAGTATCCTGCTTATCGTCTATTTTAATTTCCTTCTCTAGCATTTCTTTGTGAGTTTACTGTAATGAAACAATTATGTTTCGAATAAGATACTGTTATTGTGATTAACTCCTTGCACTCGCGTATACGTGCAGCTAGTCTCAAGTAATCATTTTCTTGGAGTAGTAAAATGAATCGGACGATAACATGTCTCAGTCACACTGAGCTGTTCAAGAATATCGAAATCTATTAGTTAAGTGCTTCTTCGAAAAACTGAAATATTAATACCAAAACAGCAAATATGGAAGAAGAAATAGGATCACAGTTTATAAGCTAGCTCGGCAGAAGACGATTGATAACTGCCGCCAACCTTTCTGCGCGTGCGCAGTCAAACCTGTCCAGAACTTCCGCCATGCGCATTTTCTCCTTGATTGGAAGCGAGAAACGGAGAGCTTTGATTCCAAAGGGAAAACAAAACATGTTTACGGCAGTGAAGCCACCAATTTCTCAACCGACTAGTGGTCTGATTTATTTACATACGTAGAGAAGGTACAACGACTGGTTTCTAATTTCGTGGAGTACAAGACTGCGAAATGTTTTCCAATCACGATGTGTGAAACAAGTAGCTCTCCACAATCGCCGCGGACAGCTCCGAGTTCAAAGCAGTATGATTATTTACTCAAATTTCTCCTTGTTGGAGACAGCGATGTAGGTAAAGAGGAACTTTTGTCTGGAATGGAAGATGGTGCGTCAGAATCTCCCTACGGCTACTCAAGCAGTGGTATGTAAACTATTATTTCACGAAACATGAAAAACACGAATAAGATATTAACAAAGTATGACAGTATTCTTCCATTTAGTTGGTACTAAACAAACGATGTAGGTATTTGTATAGGTCACTATAGGACTATACTTACAAGGTTTATCTTTGGCAAATCGCATCGTTTGCAAGAATTCTTTGGAGAAAAACACCAGGATATGAATCGTATTGCTGTCATTAATGTTATCCAGAAGTAAGAGGTTTCCTCTAGTGAAGTGTGAGTGGGGGGGGGGGAGCTGTGGAGCTACTTCGAGTACTTGAAACATATTTGTGGAACAGCTTTGCTTTTGCTCATGACTCATTGGCATAGGTTGTTATGGACACCCTGAAAGTGGAGAGAATCCTAATCCCTAAACCTAATTCACATACAAACCTTGAGTCTCATCCAAAATCTAAACCTATCCCTGGAAATAAATCTAGCCCCTTTTTTCCATTTTATAAAAATTGGCATAGTGTCATTAGCCCTTCTTATGTGATTTCCATTATAAGCGTTACTTTATTGTGCACTTAATAATGTAGGAGTCTGCATCTCACTTTGTTCTTGGTCTGTTATAGGAATTTAACATTGTTACTGATTTATTATATTTTTATATATTATGGATAATTACTGATAGTTATGTATATAGTAGCAGATCGCTTTCAAGTAAAAAATGAACCAACCCACAAAATTAAAGTATCTTTTACTCATTGTTATAGGCATTGACTATAAGACAACAACCATTCTTCTTGATGGAAAGAGAGTAAAACTTCAGTTATGGTAAGTACTTATTCTCAGAAATGTGAACAAACGAAATTTCTTGATAATAAAGTTATATTTTTCGTTCATCTGCTTGGAACTATTTGAAGGAGATGCTCGCTTTCAGAAAGTTGTAGGTCTAAAAACCTCAACAGTTTAAAATTGGGGTCTAAAAACTCCCTGCATTATACAGATAGAAAACACTGAATTCTCATATTAACCCTAGCCACTAGGTTGCATAATGCATCAGGTTTCTCTTGATGGTTACAAAGAGCATGATAAAACAGGTTGATAAAGAGCTTCAGAAACTGCAGGTTGAAAAGCTAACAGCAGAAACTAAGTTTCATTAAATAACCTTTTTATAACATTGTGAAACAGAAAACATGGATTTCTCTAAGATACTAAATATTCATCTTTTCCATGGCATTACCCAGGTGGAAGTATCAGTAAACATTAGCACATAGTCTCAAAGAACTGTTTCAAACCTGCTGGTAGAAATGTGGATCGTTATAATGCTGTTTGTTATTTGAAGTCATATCTAAAATGAATCAACGAGCATTCTGCTAAAATGTTACTGCTTAAAATGTACTAGCAATTAGTCTGTGCTTGTGAGAGAATTCTTTTGTTTTTCAGTCTACTTGTGGATGGTTTTTATGTCATGACAAAGAATCCATTAGTTCTGCAAACCACGCATTAATACACACAAACAGTATTTAATTCTATTGCTCATGTAGAATAGAAGGTCTGCAGAAATTTGACTCATAGCAGCATTTTGATTTCTATGTAATCCCCGAGCAAAAGTTGTGGAGGGTTTTTGCACTCTCACTCCAGTTAAAACTTGTTTGCTTTTTTTAGAACCAACCTCTTACATAGATGATTTGGAGGACTTGAGCAACCAGTTTCAAAAAAAATTACACATCGATGCACATATATATTAATATTATTGTGATCCTTGATCCTGATGCCAAGAAACTGTTTTAATTATGAGTGACATTTAAGAACAAGCAATGACAAAATATTATTGTTTATGGATTTAGTTCCTTACACAGTGTCTTATGAGATGGGACACTGACCTACACTTTTTTCAGTGTTCAGATCTCTCCTACTAAATTCCTCCTCTTTCCCCATGCCAGACACCTTTGGCAAATTTTCTTCATGTGATTTGTTATTCATGAGGTATACACATTTCTACACTCTTATAGAGATGGTTTATGCATTATGATTTTGTTTAACATGTAGAATTTATTTTAGCAGACTTCATGGGTTTGAAAGGCTGGAAATGTTGGTAGTATATCTTAGTGTTATAGTCAGCAGTAGTAAATGTCATAGCTGATGATTTCATGCCAGCTTTTACTTCATATTTTCTATTGTATTTTTCATGGTAAACAGGGACACTTCTGGTCAAGGCAGATTCTGCACCATCTTGAGATCATACTCAAGAGGAGCCCAGGTGACATTTAATTGATATCTCTAGTCTGTTGGAAATTATAATGCAGACAAATTCCACTCTCAATAGCACTCTGCAAAATAACCATAGCAAGCACTTTCATGTATTTGGTTTGATTTATCATGGCACTAAAAAATTAATTTTACGCATGCATTTGGTTTCTGATACAAATAGAACCTTTGAGTAATTTCTTGGGTAAGCAGAACCTGGAGCTCCTTCAGTGATATGCATGCAGTGTTTGATTCTGGAATAACTGCAGCCATTTACCAAGGTTTAATTCTACTGTCATTTTACATTCTTTTGTCTTTTTTTAATTATTAGCCAGAATATTTTTTCTGTGAAACGTTTAATTACTTTTATGTGATTGACTTTTGTGGTAAGCTAATTACTAAGTGGATGTGGTCTGAGGTGTTATATTAGTTATAATGCAAGTTTCCTAAGGGGCAACTAGGGGACTGACCAGAAAGCTGAAGCATAGATGTGTGTGTGTGTGTGTTGTAAGGGTGGGGGGGGTAAAAACTAGTTTTAGTAGTGGATATGTATTTTGAAATTAATTTTATAATGTTTGCTTGTATTTGGGGCTGGTGAAATTGGCCTGTTATCACGTTTTTCATCAGTTCCCCCTCCCCTCCAACCTTCAATTTTAAAATGATGGTGATAATGGTCACAGAAACCTGCTCTTGTTTGTTTACTGATATGATGTTGAATGCCATACAGTTAATATATAAACCTAGCATAACTAATTTAGAGATGCCCAGAGTTTGGGATTGAGCAAAATAAGTGTTCACTGAAGCTGAGCACTTGTCACAGGAACTACAGTTGTTCATTTACAGATAAACAGCTAGGAGGGATATCTAGCTTCTGCAGGAGTAGATATTTTTAGTACTTGTGTTGTGGGAGGCAAGCAGTAAATATGTCGGAGGCCATTTAATTAGGAGCTGGTCAGAGCACCAATAATGTGTGCTGCAGCCACTTGACTTGCAGAGAAATGGAATTCTCAGATTTGGATTTGTGCCCACATTTTTGACTGATTACTGTAACTAAGCTGCTCAATTAAGTGAAACCTAACTTGCTCTACCCCCACCCTCTCAGTGTGCGTGTGTGTGTGTGTGTGAAGGAGTGAGACAGATTGCACATGCATAGATGGTTGTGTGTATTTGAAAGTGGTGTTCTAAGGTGCGTGGCCCGACTAAACTGTTGGGGACTTTTGCAGAGAATTGATGACAAAATGTCATTTTTATTGCTTCTGCATTTACTTTTAAAAAATAGCAAGTGATGATGTTGATCTTGCAGAAATGTGGGTATAAAAATGGTTTGAATAATAGTAAATTGTTGCTGTACATTGTTATACCACATCGGTGTTGAGTACTTGTGTGAAGGTTTTATGGCTGGAGACAAATGAGCTGCCACTAAAATCTTAAGTTGTATAAGGTGCATGCAGACACTCCAAGAGAATAATAATAAAGAGCACATTTATTGTGCAGGATCACAACTAAAACAGGCCACATTTCTTGTGCTGACCAAAGGTGATAAAGAAAGGACATTAAAAACACTGGCTAACAATAACATGCTATGATACAAAATAAATTTCAGCCGCTGAGCCATAGATCAAAGAATACACAGGTAATTAAAGTTATAGTAAGACGTGTTAAAGACTACGTATAGCAAACCAGCTGACACCATTCCCAGGCAGGCACTTGACTGGAACCTAATGGGAAGAGGAGAGTTGGGAGGTCAAAACAGACTTGGAGAAGATCAGTAAAGAGTGAGGCAAAGGATGCTATAACCACATGGGCCCAACTGAGGGGGGCTGCCCAAAACCGGGTCCAGTGGCAAGGTGTTGTTGTGGCCCTATGGTCCTCGAGGAGTAACAAGGAATGATGATGATGATGTCAACATGCCATCAGGAATTTGTTTCCATATTACAGCTATTTTCACAGCAGCGATAATCTCACTTCCTCCAAATTTTTAGAATGGTAAAGAAAGTCCTTTCAGTTTAAAAATAATCCATCCAAATCGAATGCATATTTCTGTGTTTATGGCATTCCTTTGAGGTAATAAATTGTTTGCTTGGTTTATATGTATTTGTAGCATGTCCTTGAGATATTAAGTTGTTTGCTTTCTTTATACATATTTGTCTCCTCTGCCACAGGTGAAAGAGTACTGATTAGCTGTGACTTAGGACCATTGATTGGAATTATATAGTCAAGCAGTTGAAATTCCTAGTCACATAGTCATTCGCTTATCACCCCCTCCCATCCCCTTGTGACTCACCCCTTACCTGTTCTGTGTGCTTCCTGTGAAACACTGATAATAATCTTGAATCCCAAACTTCATCACATTTCTTTGAGCAAGACAAATGTGAAGGTCATCTAATTCTTATTTTTGTGTTTCAGGGTATTCTTCTAGTGTATGACATCACCAACAAATGGTCCTTTGACGGCATTGATCGCTGGATCAAGGAAGTTAATGAGGTGATTTTTTGTTATTTAAAATATGCTTGCATAGTTGTCAGAAGTATTATTTTGTACATCTGAATTATTTTAGTAACACCAGTTACAAGCTTGCATGATCAAGATTTTATGTTTGTATATTTGTGCAAGTATACTTTGTTACTTGGCATGTTATCCTGCTAAAGATTGATGGTAGAAATTCATTTTTGTTTTTTAATTTGTCTCTGAAAGTACATGTAGTGTGCTCATGTATCTTTTATCAAGCTCACAGTCTTCCACCTCATAAATGTTAATAATTCACGATTTGATTCATTACATTTTCAGAGTTAAAATTTTTTGTTATTTTCTGCTTTTGTAAATTGCAGCATGCACCCGGAGTACCAAAAATACTTGTGGGAAATCGCCTACATTTAGCCTTCCGCCGTCAAATCAGCGAGTCCTATGCGGAAGTCTATGCACTAAAGAACGACATGGCATTTTTTGAAGTCAGTCCTCTGTGTGACTTTAACGTCACTGAGTCTTTTGCAGAGCTTTCTCGTCTGGCACTTAAAAGAAATGGCATGAGTCGAGCCTGGGGTCATAACAGAGGTGAGTGATCCCCAGGTCAATATAAGTTTGCAGTGCCATGAAGAATAGGAATGTAGGCATTTTTAATCATGTGGTGTGCTTTAATATAATGCATTTTGCATTTATTTTAACTTCTTCAAGCTTTGTTTTTTTTTAAAGGTTAATATTACTGTAATTTTTGTTTTCCTAATTTGGACCAAACGATAGTAGCCGAAAATAATAATAGTAAAATTAAATTGAACATCGATAATCTCTGGGAAAAGATTGTGGCTTTTGTTTTTGTTTTATATATATATATATAGGGAAGAGGCAGCTGGAGTCCTAAGTAAATTTGCCCCCACATTGATAAGGATATATTTTTAGCCATCTTTGGATGGTGGTGGTGGTAGGTGGTTTTTTAAAGTGATTGGATGGTATTTCAGGTTGACAGTAGCTTTGATTCTAGGTTGGTTGATATTTGTTTAAAGGTTGCTGCATTTTCTGTTGAATGAAATAGCCAATTTAAAAGGAGCAGTACGGTGTAAGGAGAGCCAGTAAGTTATCACTCTGTATTCTGTTCTCTTTGCTTGCAGTGCTGAGTCTGCAGGAGCTGGCATGCCGCACCATTGTGTCCCAAACAACAATATATGGGATAGATCATCTTCCCCTTCCACCGGCACTGAAGTCCCACCTAAAGTCCTATGCTCTGACAAACAAGACAAGAGCTCGCATGCTCAGCTTTATGCACCGAGACAAGCACAAAAAGGCAAAGTATCTTAATCCCCAAGATTCACCTCCAATGAACTGCCGAAAGAGTTGTGTTATTAGCTAGCGATTCAGCTGATTTGTGCTTAGAAAAACAACATGTAGAGAGAAGTGGGAAGGGTGTTTGTTGGAAGGAAGAGTCTGTTTGCTTGTAATTTTTCCCCCAACCCCACTTTCTCCAATGCTGTTCATGGTGAGCCATTGAGATGGAATCTGCAAGAGAAAGGTTGTGTTACATTAAGCTCCATTGCCAGTAGAGAAATATTTCAGCTTCGGTAAAAGGAAGCTTTAAGTAGGTAAGGATGGATTCTCAACAAAACCATTTTCTTGCCTTTCTCAAGGAAAGGCAATAAATGCCAGCAGAGGTGTGTAGGGGTGAAGCTGTAAGGAAGGCAGCTTTATACCCTGTCCTTGTGTCTTCATGTTAAGTGCACAGCAATGATTAGGTTTTATTTGCTATCCTCCTGAAAGGGGGAATTCATTCAGTATTTTGGTGCTTATCCTTGGACACACTCAACGATTTTAAACAAGGCTGGAAAAAGTGAACATGATAACCGATTTATTTCCCTCCAAGTGCTGATTTGTTGCCAAAATAGAAGCTTGTTGTGCAAATGTAGAGCATCAACAGCAATAGTGTGAGAGAAGCAATGGCTATGAGATTTCTTCTGCACAGAATGTAGTCTTCATTCTGTGGAACAAAGACATTCTCCCACAGGTATTGTGTCAACTTTCCGGGACTTTTGTAGCAGCCGATAAGCTTGGAAATCTTATGTTGAAAATATGACTGGAGTCTTCATTAACTTTCTTGAAAAATTCTGTGCTTCATCTCTGCCTCAGTTTCTTATTGTTCCCTCCTGGCTTTGTAACAGATATTGTAGTAACCACATCACCAGCTAATAAAATACATCTAATACCAACTAAGATACAGTTAATACCAGCTAAAATATTTGTGGTAAAGATTTAAAATGTTCTAGGAAAGAAGAGATATCCATGCAAATTACTTTGTCGGTTGATTTGGTTAGCTTTTATTTACCAAGTCATTGCAGTTTTCTGTTTTTAAAGTAGCCTTCTTGTGTTCAGATAAAGTTAAGGGTGAGCGAGTGAACGGACATTGTGCAGGTTTCTGTTCTGAGTTGTCTTTTCTGCTTACTTTATCAAAATGAGTGTGGTTAAAATGTTGGGCTTTCATAGTGGCAGAAAACAATGTATAGTAAAAATTAATCTTCTTTTTCTCTTATACAGCATTAATATCAGTTTATGTTATGAAATGTTTATGAGTGTGTATATACAGTAGCAGAGTTAATCATGTTTCATCTCTTTCTCATTCATTTTATTCATTCATCCTATAATTGGTATCAGTTGTGCTGGCCCACCAGCACTGGTTGTCCGGAAAAACAAGTGGCTAGATGCTGCACCTGACAAGGCTTATCAGTCAGGCCTTAGTGGTGAGCAGGTCCTGTGTGGAACTACCAGCACATTCCTTCATGTTTGCATGCCAGCTCTTCTTCTGTTCACCTTGACATTGACCCCACTCCAAGGTGTAAAGATGATGATGTGCCACTTGACTGCTGTAAGAAAGGGTTCCTGCTGGCAACTGTGTGTTTATGTTTTGCGTTCCATGTAGGGTATTCAGAACAGAATAAATTGTGTTTCTTGCCTTTGGTTTCAAAACTAGGGTGCAGTTTACAAACAAGCTAGAGGAAAAAATTTACTCCAGTTATATATTAATATCTCTTTAGGTAGTGGACAGAGATGAAGGAATATACTTCATCTTGTTCCTAAATGTTTATGCAGCTGAATGGCAGCCACTGCTCTCCATGTTAAATAGTTTGTGGCTTAATGATTTTAGTGAAATAAGGGAGTGTGCAATTCCATGGGAGGGGCTGGGGAGCTACTTTTGTTTATTTAAGCAGTGCCTGTGACTGTTCATTCTTTAATGAGCAAACAGCAAATACATAGACTTGTCTTTAGTCTTGGTATCAAAGTTGGTGGAAAGTAAAAAGATATTATGAATGACAGCCATCTAAAATGTGCTTTTTTTAAATTGAATAATGAAACTTCATAGAAAGTAGGAGATTAAATAGCTATTTCAGCAGTTGGCAGTTTTGAATCCTATCTATATATTTCCTATTCATGGTGCTGTGTATAAGGCTTTCATATAGCTTTGTGTTGGTTCACCCTAGTCCTGATCTTGTGAACCTTTATTACCCACTAGCATGTTCTTAACCAGGCTTTAAACTGTTTATATCCACTTTATAAATGACATTTAGACGCTTATCACCCAGAAGCTGCATCTTCTGGTGATGTTTTAGGCAGCTTCCACAGGGGTCTCTCAGATAAGTGTGCTTGGAATTTATCTGCTTATTTGAAGACGCCAGATCTGGCGTTAGTTGCTTAAAGATACTGAAAAGGCAACATTAATGTAGAAGAGTAGTTCTGACTGTAATGTTGTATACATGCCTCCATAACAGGTGTATACACCTACCAAGTCTCAGATAATGTTTCCTTTTAAATTATATATGCTACATCATTTCAGCTTTAAATATCAGGAAATTATTGATATCACAGGTAAGTCCGGATGATGGGGGGGGGGTACATTTGGAAAGGTTTGGTGTAATGCAAGGCTCATACGAGATTCACAGATTAAACAAATATAGTTACAGTCCAAGAATTGACCAAATTTTGCTGTTGTTAGTTTTGATTTTGATGTTGATAATATATCTAAACACTGTTGTAAAATTCTTTCTTTTTTATTTTTATTTTTTTTTGTGTGTGGATAGAATACTCCAATTATTTATAACACTCATTTGAAATGTCCGTGAAGCCTATAAAAATATATTGGTGTATTTTCTGCCTACAATTTGGTGTCATTTTTTTTTCTTAGAAATGAAGGTTTCATAGCTTTGTCTTTTGTTAAGAGTATCACAGCATGTAAAGAAATCTTGCACATCATAGATTTGGAATGCTTTGTGAGTATAGATGGTTTGTTTTTCCTTGTTTTTATTTACCTGTGATAAAATTTGTGCCAGGTGGATGAAGGTTGGGGTGACTAGTTGCAAGATAGTAGCTGGATGTTTCATGGTGACTAAAGCAGTTACCCTGTCATACTTGTAAGCATGTGAGGAAGTTTGTAACACAACAAAGGCTTTCTAGAAGTTTCTGTAGAAATATCGCTCATAATTTTGACATTCTACTGCTTTATCATGTAAGTTTTATCCCAGGCGGCATTTACATTATGACAAAGCAGCAGGACTGCTGTAATATGCCCTCCCTGTCTACCTTTAAGTTGATGATGTTAGCTCATTAACACTACCATCCACCAGAACTCACTGTTTTGGTAGGTTTTTTATGCTTAGTTTGGGAGGGGGGTATTTTTTCTTTATTTTTGTGTACTCTTATCATGGTCACTTAAAACTAATAGGAATCTTGCAAGGTGATAATAACAGCACCTTTTAGTAGGTATTTAATTTCCGGCACAGATTATATTTTGTTTTATTTTTTTCCTTTTGTTTTATAGTTGAAAATGTTATTTGGGCAGTATGTTGTTAGCTCCAATCATTCTTTTCTTTCTTGTTCGGGGAAACTTTATTTTCATTCAAATACTTTATATTCACTATTGTAGAAGTAATACAAGATATGAGTAGCTGTATGTCAGAAACATTACAGAACTAGCTCTGGAATGCATTGGTTTGTACACAGGATATACACAAATATTTGGGTTGTCATTTGCTTACACACAAATGTGTGTGCATCTGCATGCATGGCCAAGGAAATTATGAAATCATATCTTCATGATATCTCTAAATGTTCCTATAATTCCACTGATTCTACTGCCTTTTTTTTTTTGCACGTAATATTCTTTTGTGAAAAATGCGTCTGATTTATAATGACATTGATTCGCAGCAAGACACCTTGCCCTCCCTGCCTAGGAGTTGGTCTTCTTGTGCCATAAGACAAAATGGATGACTTGTTGGGCTCATTTGCTCATGTAATCAACCAGAGCACATTTTTAGCAAAGTCCTCTTGGTTCCAGCATATGATTAGAACTTTGAACATATCTAAAAATATCTAAAAATGTTTGTACTGTAAACTATGTTGTTTCTTAAGCTGATAGCTGTTCTATGTGAATGTGCCATTAGGTTAATTTCTCATTCTAGATTTTGTACTTTTTAGAGAAAAAAATTAGCTGTCTTAAAATGTGATAATATTGGCCACACCTTATGGCATGTTTCTTTCAACAATATTTCCCAAGGTTTTCTTATTAACTTCCCACAATGCCATTTGTTCCTTTTATTATGTCTTTGGCTCTGGTGCACTGCATGCGTGTGTGTGTGTGTGCACATGCATGTATGTGCAAAAGAGAGAGAAAGAGAATGCCTAGAGAGGATAACCTGCTACCATATGCTCCCATCTTTCCTGTGCCATTCCATTCTTAATAAATATTTTGATATTGTTCTTACTCCTCATAAAGACATCAAGAACAAAATGCATTTTGAGACCAGAAGAACATAGAATGTAGCACTGCCCACAGACTTCCCTCAGATAGTTTCCTGCATGTTTTAATCGATGTAAATAATGCTGGTGTCAGGTTCATATTTCAGTTTTCATATTTCAGTTGTTTCAGTGATACACTTTCCATGTTCAGTTTAGATGAGCAAGGTTTCGTTTAGGAATAATATTAAGTTCTGTTTCAATTTCTGTGCACGGTAAGTAAACAGGGTTTTGAAACAATACCAGTTCTTGTTTTGTAAGATATTGGAGTAGTGACAGTGTGAAGTGGAAGACATGTAGATTTCCATGTTTTCTCCCCTTCTTTGTGTGTGTAAAACACAGTTTTATGTATTTGTTTTGAACTGAGTCTACCCAACTAGTCTGTCATTATTTTCATTAAAAAGTTCCAAAAATTCATTTGATTTCTTATTGCATTATGCAAGCTAATTGTTTCTTCCTCATATAGGGCATACACTTTTTTCTGAAATGTTTAGACTTGCGAAGTTCATAGTATTGCTAGTATTTGACCAACTCAGAGAGAGAGAGAGAGAGAAAATCAGGGGATTTGATTTGGAGAGTGATGTACATTTTTATTTATCTGATTCAGTCTGTCTGGTGGTCATCTAAAGTAGTTTCCATGTTCAAGCACTACTAGCTGTTACTTGTAGAATAATCTGTTTCAAAGAAATGCTGGAACATGTAGATAACTCTTTGATTGATATGCTCATAGAGCAAAATATTCTTTATATATTGTTCACAATCATAGTTTTTATGGACTGATGTTACAGAGGAAAGATTGAATATTCTGTCTCTATCCTTTAAGAACAGTAACTATTTATGCATGTTCTGATATTTTTTTTTGGTATATTGCTTTTCCACATTTTGGTTATTTTACCAAAATATTTAGAATGTAAAAAGTTCTCATGTTGCTGTATCTTTTAATCTTCTGATGTTAGTGCTTAAAGTACCTTCACTGATATATATTCTCTGAAATTCTTCTTTGAATTGTGACTTCATCAAGTAGTAGCATGGTAAGATTTTCAGCAGGTTATATTTTCTCTTTAAATTTTTTTACCTAGTCTGGATTTCTTAAGTAAAAACTAGCTTGCATCCTTGTCTGATTTTGTCAGTACAGGTCTAATTGAAAGCATGTAATCTAAATCAGGTGCAATGTGAGTGTAAACTGAAGACCTGTATTTCTTTTTTATGAGCATTTAATGGTGATGTTGTCTGTTAAAATGTGTACATTATGAATATTGTGTTTTTTGAATGTTATGATGGTCAGTATTTTTGTTTATATGTTTGGTGTATGTGGGAACACTGTTCACCAGCACTTTAGCTGTATTTAAGGCTGTACACAGCTGAGCACATTCAGGTGAAGAAGACAGTTGATCAGCAATAAAATGAACAGATGGGAAAATGGAAATTGTGTGTGTGAGAGAGAGAGAAGGGGGAGGTGTTCTCTGTTACTTGAAAAGTTTAACTGTGGGAACGGTGTAAATATCTGATCAGCCAAGACGTGAGAAGCGTGTAGTTATCTCCCCTCCGTGGTTAGACAAGTCGAACGTTTTGTTTTCACCTGCACCACGCATCCCCGAATAAGCAGTATTTCGTAATTGTGGACTCAAAGCCTTATACTGACTGCAGAGACTGTTATTACCAGAATTCTGTCCCTTGTAAATTAGAATTTGGATCCTAAACGATTTTGTCTCGACAGGAGTGAGTGTTATTCGTAAACTTGTTGAAACTTGTGTGAGGTCTCAAGAAAACGTATTTTGCTAACCCACAGAAAACGAATGATTGTTGCACGAGTTCAAAAATCTCTCTCTTACCCTTCCCCCGATCTGCGAAGACCGCAACATGCATCTAAGTCACGAGTTGTCATTAACTCTTCGATCACCCGGCTGTTTCACAACCTTAGAGACGTTGACTAGAGGGGCGATACCCCAACTCGTGTCCTGTTGCTGTGTTTGTTAATCCCGAAACAACAAATGAGAGCCACAATGCAAAGGTAATATATTTATTTCCTGACTTACTGCGCAACTGAGTCGGTCAACAAAAAAGCCGCTGTTCTACGCCACACAGACACTAGCTGTACATCCACATAATATCACGAGCAAACAGCACGTGCTGCAGTCGCGGTCACTTTCGCTGCACGTGCAAGTATCACACTGTATTGGGTCATTTACAAAGTAAAGGGGAGAGACAAGTTTCGCACGAGTACTAGCTAGTACACCTTATCTACCTGACATTATACATACATTACACGCAGTATCCTAAACACTCGCCTGTAGCTTTGACGAGGGCTTCTTTGGACCAGCGTCCAGCGAAATTGGTCGACGTCACCAATTATGTGACAGATCTGACTGGCACATTTTTTTCATGAAGATTCTTTCTTTTTGGGGGGTCTATATACGGTCTTTAACGAGAGACTTGCAGAATTTCGAGTATGCTTAACAGAGAAACTTAATTAACTGACATCAAAATGTTTACGTCCCATTGAAACGTGGATTATCTCCCTTTCAATGCAGACGCCACAACTGACCCGTCAAGTCTCTCGCACAACTCTCTGGGAGTTCTGGTGGGCGTCCAACGACCGTTCTCCTCAAAATTTGTCTTTGATTTTAGGAAACGTGCCTGCTCACAGATACTGACATCCGGTCTGGTAACAGTCAAAACGATTACTGCTGACGTGTCTCATTTCTAAACATATCCGCTCACCCTGGGTGCACGGTGGCACTCAAAGAGCGCACGACACGACTGGTCACTGTTTCTGCAATCAGTCATTCCTTGGAACGGGGCCTACCCCTACAGATACAGACACTGTTGGCATCAGCTGCTTGAAGAGCACGACAATGCGACTAACAAATGAAGCAGTCGTCTAATACAAAGGTTTCAGCATTGGTGCCTACTTAGACAGTCATGGTGCCAAGAGTACAGAAGTAAATTGCAAGTTTTTACAGTCAATGACTTGTGGATCTCACGAAGAGGGGAGCTTAAAGCTGAATAAAAGTCACTAAAATCAAAAACATTTCGTCTTCACAACGCTTGATTTTTTTAGTTCCATGCTTTTAAAAAAAAGATCAAAGGAGCTTGAGGCTAATTCGATCGCGGAAAATCTAGCGTATTTTGGCCCTTACTTCTGGTAAGAGGTCAGGTTTTGTATTTTTCTTTAAAAAAAAAAAAAGCTGTAGGTTGTCCAGAGAAATTCAGTCTTGAGGACCACCTTTTAAAATGGCCGAAAGCTTGTGCACGGCTATGATTTGCAAAAAAAAAAAAAAAAAAAACCCAATACTTTGCGGGAACATTTTTTTAAAAAAATGCCTGCAGAGTTTGTCATGTCAAAGTTTTGCAGAGCCACACGAATTCGGCTGACTCCGGATGGCCGAGGTCGCTCCGACAGCGAGGCTGGGGTTAAGGTCAGGCGTGTGACGACATGTGCCGGGTCAGATGGTGGCGCTCCCGGAAACTTTCGTTACAGATCGTGCACTTGAGTTTCTCCTCTCGCTTGCGCTTCATGGGGTCGAACTCGCGCTTGTGGTGCGAGCGCATGTGGTACACGAGGTCGCTGGTCATGCGGAATGTGGCGTTGCATTTGGCGCACCAGTTCTGCGAGATGTTGAGGGCCGACAGCGGGGAGGCGGAGAGGGTGGGAGCTGTGCTCTGCAGGATCTTCTCCACCATGGGGTTATTGCTCTTTAGGAAGTGCATGGAGCCCGGGCTGGGTCCGCCCATCCCCGGGTGTCGGTCTCCAGTCCCTCCACCTCCTCCCCCTCCCATGAACATGCCGGCCTTCCCAGGGAACCCCGCCGCTGCGGCAGCTGCAACCGCTGCTGCAGCTGAGTGATCCCCATCTCCGTTACGGATGTTGGCGAAGCTCTCGGTGAGTGGACCTATGGAAGGGATGGTGGCGCGACACATCTCCAGCAGCCCCGGCGGGATCTGATCAACGGCTGCAAAAGCCGGATGGTGCGCGCTGACGTGGTGGAGAGGGGCGGCACCAGGTCCCCCGGGTAGTCCGAGGGTTGGGGGTACGAGGGGCAGGCGAGGCATGTACAGGCCCATCAGTGAGCCGTGCATTGACGGCAGGCCTGCTGCTGCGCTTGACCCCACGCACCCTTTGCCGGACACGACGCTCCGGGGCGGTCCATGAACCGGAAGTGGAAGTGAGGCTGGAAGGGTCATGGCCGACAACGTGCTGCTGCTGACGGGGCTCAGGCTGAGCTTGTCCTCCGCGGCGCGTGACGAGCCGGCGCTGCTCGAGCGCTCCACGTCCGGGGAGGCAGATCTCTCGACCTTCCGGAAGGCGCTGGCTACGTCATTCTGCAGTTCCTTCGATCCGGCCTCCGGCGTCCTGCGAGGCGAGCGATCCAGTCCTCCCAGTACGCGTGCGTGATCCTCCTTCATCGGCGACCGACGGTCTAGCTTGGTTTCCGACAGCCGTGGAGCCTTGGATGACGATGGCGACGATGTCATCATGTGGGAGGATCCCGGCTCGAGGTGGAGGCGCTTCCTCGGAGGAGAGGAGCACTTGGCCTCACCGAAGCCGTGAAACGACCTCGCCGAGTGCCGCTCGTTCTGGGTGTCCAGACGTCCTTTGTGCGTGTCGGCCGAGGATCGACCGAGTGTGACTGGTTCCGTGGCAGGAAACGACTTAGAGGTCATACGCAGGCGTTCGCTGTCGCTGGTCACAACCCTGACTCCGGCGGCTTTGCTACTGAAGCTCGAGCTGAGTTCGTTCAGGGTGTAGCTGCACTTGAACTTGATGTGGGCGCGCAGTGGGTATGGAAAGTCAAAGGTATCTCCACATCGAGAGCAGATGAACTGTTCTGCCTCTGTATAGAATAATTGTAAAGCAGAATAATTGTAGAAGAGTGATGGAATAAAACGTTAACAGAATAATTTTAGGGAAATAATGGAGAAGAAGGAAGAGTGAGGTAGTAGATTCCCCCTAATCTTACTTCCCTTTGCATCTCTGTTGTACAACTGGGCAAGTATAATATTTTTTTATTTTTTGTTTGTGTTTTTACTAAAAGGCACATATTTTTGAACGAGGAAGCCTCAGCCTAGATTTTTGACTTTGCTTTTATACGAAATAAAAGAAAGTTATGAATTTTTGTGTCAACAAAATAACGTTTAACCGGGAACCTCCCCCTACCCGGCTAAAAGAAAAAGAAAAAAAATGCTGTTAAAGGGGCTTCTCTTTTTTTCAGTCGCGTGGTCTCACTGCATACGAATATTTGTGTCCCTCTACTGCTCCCCATCTCCCACCCCACGACACTTCTTTGAGTTTCTTGTACTTAATTCAATTGTAAAAAATAAACAAGTTTGTGGATTGATTGCCAGTAACAGATCAACGAGTTGTGGACTGATTGCTAGCAAACGAGGTAAACATGAGTTGATGAAGGCGACTCCTACTGAACACCGTTTAGACGTCTCTGTTCAAGTGAAGTGGTGCCCACGTGCACAAGAGGATGTTACTCTGTGGCGTTTGCTACTAACCTAGTGCGGGCGGCCTAGGTAGCTCCGGTATGTTGAGAAGCTGGGCGAAGTCCTTGCTGTACCAGACTAGCAGCTCCTCCCCGGCTCGCACAATGCGCAGCGTCCGGAAGTACACCTGCCCCTCCTTTACGTACGCCTCCATGTTCTGCTCCTCCGAGTCTCGCGCGGGCTGGATGTAGGGCAGCCAGTCCACTGCTCGCAGCCCTTCACGGCGCTCCCCAGGGTCCATCTACACGGGGACAAGACAAGATAGCGGGAAAGTGCATTTGGGTAACATTACAAAAACACAAGACCCTTCCTTCACATTTCTTGCATCATCATCATCATCATCATCATCATCATCATCATCATCATCATCATCATCATCATCATCATCATCATCATCTCGTAACCTCGAATTTAGAGACTGTTATTTCTTTCATTTCAGTTACTTCCGAAAACATTAAAATTCATGATGCTGGCTGTAACCAATAAAATGTGAGCAATGAGAAATATGTAATATAAATGGAGTAACCATTGACAGGTCAAAGCAAGTTTGGCAGTAATGACTGTTTTATAACACTATCACTTGATGCAGATGGAGGTGGGGTGGAGGAGCAGGGTAAACATTGGTAACATTTGCACATGTGTCATCTTGGTTATATCCAAGATTGACTGTACTGCCAATGATTGCATTTTTCTCGTCAAAGTCCATGTAATGGTTACCTTAAGGACGATGCCTTCCGGTCTTTTATCATTCGTCAGCATGCCAATGAGGTAGGCGGGGTCAGCCGGAGTCACGTGAGAGGGAAACGGCCCAAAGATCTGACCGTAATCGATGTCTGTGACTGTGATGACACCCATGCCGCCTGCTGTCCGTGTGACTCTGAGAACAGATGTCATCAACTCTCATTCTCTTGTCCTTCTTGACTAGAGAAACGTCTGGCTAACAAGTTACCATCCAACAGAATCATTCTTTTCTTTTTCTCGTCCTTCATTCAATGGTTGCATTTGTATAAGTATGTTATACACGTATGTTATTGTATAAAATTGTTATTCCTAACATCACATTGTTCTTATCAGCTTTATGGATGCATAAGCTCCATTTATATAGAGTGTTTACCAATTTCCATCTGTGCCCAGTCTAAACATAAAAAATACAAAATTATACAAATTATAAAAAAATGTCTTTTTTTATTAGAAAATCCATTTCTACGGGAGATAAATACGCAGATACAGAGCTTGTCTATAGATTAAAGTAAGGTACAGTTTTCCAGCATGAAAACTGCGGCACATTTGTTGAACTGGGAATGTTATTTTGCTGCTAGATGTTGAGAAGGGTGTAGAGGAAAAAGTAAAGCAAAGCGGAGGAGGGAGAAAGGACGACAGCAATAAAGGCTGTAAATAGAAATCCACGAGAACAATAACAATGGATTTGGATTCATCAGACAGAGAAAAGTAATAAGGGGGTTTATTCCTAACAAACCGAGATGTTTTCTTTAAGAGAGTAACATAAATCAACAGCTGGACGTGAGCGATGTCTATAAAAATTTACAATAAACATTATTAATGATCGTTAGTGCTGAGCAAACATATCAATTAGTGACATCGGAGTAAGAAATTAATTATCTACTCTATACTCATGTTTGAAGATAGATCACCGCTTACAGAAATCCTGGAATTAAGGAATGTTCCAGCACATTGTAAATACTTTGACGACGGTTACTAGTGCAGCCGTTAGCTGTGCCCAGATTGTGGGAGGACCATGAGGCATGGTAGGAGGAACAGCCCCACATACACAAAACAAGTTTCTCTCAGGGGCGACAGCAAAACGCGTGCAGACATGCGTGCGCCCGCCTGCATTTGGTGAGACTGCCGGCCGTGCGCCCTGGGACAGCCGCCACCTCCTGTTTGATCCGTTGTCCGCGGCAGCCCTACAGGCGGCACTAAGCGAAGTCATTTAGGTTCTTGTAGGCCGAGGACCGACGGCCCTAATTTAATCCGCCGTCCAATCCCATGGGCCTTGGTTAGCTGACTTTAACGCGCGAGGGGCCGCCGTGTGGGCCGAGCCCCGTGCGACAAGGACCGGGCGCAGCAATTTTCTGTGGCGCACGAGACACGCACGCGGCTGACGTGCGGCAAGTTGGACGTTCACGCAATCCGTCTCTGGCAAGCTGGCAAGATTCCCTCAGTGCACTTGTTATCTACTTACACACTGAACAGATTCCCTTACTGCCACTCTGATATCTACTTTCAAACTGACCAGATTCGTATCCACTGCTGTCTATGTTTTATTTACAAGCTGACCAGATTCCCTCACTGTACTGCGTTGTTTACTTACATGTTACTACCAGTTAACTAACTTTACCTACGGTTGTCGTGATTTCGGCATCAGAGAGAAGACAACCAAGAAGACTGTAGCTATTTTATTTATCAATAAACAAAACACGAAGGCGAAGGCAAGAAAAGTGTCCATCTCCTACTCACACAAAATGAAGTGGGGGACTAATACTTGGAGTGAAAAGAGTAGTTGGGTGGCTGGGTATGGTGTTTGAACTAACCGGTCAGATGTGTGTGTGTGTGTGTGTGTGTGTGTGTGTGTGTGTGAGTCATTAAACTGTCAGAAGGTTCACTTTTGACTCAACTTCTATCCAGTTATCTCTCCATATGTTCATCTGCATTTTGCCATTGTGTGTGTTTTGATGAGCCACATGATTAACATCTAGTTCGTTCCTCCAGTCTTTAATTCACTCATTTCCTCCAGTCTTTAATTAACTCAGTCACTTGCTTCTTATTCTTATTAGTAGCAGCAGTTGTAGTGGTACGCTCCATGGTTGTGTCATGCACAAAGTCCAAATTCTGTGATTAACTGAGCAATTTTACTCAGTCATTTATATATATTTTTTTCCCCTTTACTAAGACCTTCTCTCAGACACTGAGTTTCTCATGCACCCATTCACTCGGTCATTGGCTGTCTACCTAAGACATATGTTCAACGCCCCAGCTTATCTACAGCAAGGAGAACCTGTTAGCAGTCTTCTCTTGATGACGTGTTCCCCGAAGAGACGACCATGACCAGGCGGAGGGACCCTGGCAAATGGACCCTGTTTTAAGCGGCATTAGATCAAATCGAATCTTCCCCTGGTCCTCCCCCCCCACTCAACCCCCCATCGCGGGTGTTGGGACTGAGTATGGAAGGAAGGAGGTTGATGACGTTGGATTGGACCATCTCATGACCGATTCTCGCCGACAGCTTTCAGAACAGCAATCTGCATGCAGTACAGGGAGAGGAAAATTGTCTATTGAAGACCGATCCATTTTGTGGAAATCATTTTAGAGGCCAGCGTAGAAAGGGTTAATTAAAATGGCCATTGTTGGCATGGGTTTTGATAGAGAAGCGGGTAACTGTGGCCAGATGCCAAAACGCCGCATCCAACTCGATTACGTAGCTGCTTTGTCGGGGCGTGCGGAGGGCTCGGCTGCACGTCTTCACGGGTAATGGCTCGCACTTTATCACGCTGCTTGCGCCATATTGTTTCTGTGACATCAGCTGGGCAAAAGAAGGAAATGGTAAAACTGTTGTAGAAAGAAAGATCAGAATATCGCGAGACGTCAACGACGATGCCATATATCTTTTCTGTTAGATACATCGGATTCCTCGAAAATGGTAAGAAATTGGACAACTCTCCCTGACTAAGATAAATGTATTAATACATTTTAAAATATTATTGCTTAAACATAAATGTGCTCGGTAATACTTCAATACTGGAGAAAGCTAGGCGACTAGGTCGTACATCTCATGGATAGATGGATGCTTTTTTATGCTAGCTGTGGTAAGGTTTCATGGACCTTGTCCAGCTTACAGCGGCGTCTGCTCAATTGACAACTAGTCAATAGCCGGTCCACGCCTGCATCGCCTTCCTCCTGGTGAGGACAACACCAGAGACAGCACTCAGCCGACAAGCTGTAGGCGCCATGTCCTGCCGGACGAGGTGAGTACTGTTCACGGAGTCCTTCTAGACGGTAACAACGAATTCTGGGAAGGCAAGGGGAGGGGGGAATCACGTCGGCTGTCGCAAGAGGCGTGTGTCTACCGATGGTACTAAGAAGGTGGGGCTGGGGTGGATGGGATGGGGGGTATTAAGGATAAAGATGTCCAGCGAGTGACGCCAACATGCAGCCTCGGTAGCGCAGTGGTAAAGAACATTCCGTCAAACAGCGAGAAATGGAAGGTATCGGATTCAGATCTCGTCTGAACGCTATTTTTTTCTTCAGCAACAGTCGGGAACCTTCTCCTCACGGCGAAATGCTTCCGAGTGAATGGAACTTTTTTTTTTTTATCCACAAAGCCAATGAACAGACGAGCAAGAAACTGAACCGAAGATGCCGACTAATTAAGGCAGCCGCACACTGAGAGCTTGAGAAAAAAAAAATTCTTTAGACTTTAGACTTATACTTTCTGACAGTCTTTAGACTTGACACCCTGACAATTTTCACAAACCTAACAGCTAACTTTTCTCTCAAATCAAGGTTTGTATACTTAATGTATTTATTTATTTATTTCTTAAGTGGGTCTTGCTTTCCTTCTAGTCGTTCTAGTTTTCCATCTTTAAATTAGGTGCTTCAAGCCATACAATAAAAATACATTTTACTTATTGGACGAATGAAGAAAACAATCTATTAAAAGGGGCAGTACAATATTAAAGTGATCATGAGCTCATTCTATGATTCTGAGTAGGTGAAGGTGTAAAAACAATACAGGGCGTCAGTGGTATAACTCTGTGAGGAAAAAAAAAATTCGGCAACAAAACTCACATTCTCCAAAAACCACCTTCAAACCTTTACCTTACTCCTTACACCTCACCTTCAAAACTTTATCTCTCACTTTTGAAACTTCCCGCAACAGCTTCAAGAGTTAGTGGGGGGAAAAAAACCTCTTCTCTCGTTCTCTCTCCTTCTCTATCATCCATCCATCAAAGCAAAACTAAAAAAGACACCTCCAGTAGAGCGACTCTTCAAGCGTGCTTAATTTAAAGCATGTTTATTTCGCACTTGACAGGGCCGTCTTCCGCCTAAACAGCTTCTTTCGGCCACCCGGCAGCATGGGAAGCAGGCTTGGGTCACTCTAAAGCTCCCAGGGCCGTCTTGATTGTGTCAGGGGGAGCTAATTTCCAGCGCAAGAACACAGGCGGCTTAAGATAAGCGAAATTAATGTCAAGCAGATGTCTGCGAAGTCCGGTCTAGCCTAAGATATTGTCCTTTCGTCTAAAAAGCAAGCAAAGTTATCGTTGCTGAAACAAAAATTACAACTTGATCTGCGCGCCCCCTCTCCAAATGTGACGCCTGGCTCTGCATCCCAGTTGTCGCTCTTGGCTTGAGGGCTGTCGCTTAACGATGCGTTTCCTTTGGTCTGGTTTTTCTTCTCCCTCTTCTCCACTCCACCTTCCACTCTAATCTTCTTTCATCGTGAATAGCGTGCATCCGCGTGTGTTTGTACGTACGTACGTACATGTGTGTGTGTGTGTGTGCGCGCGCGCGCGTCCAACAAACATCCTGACGCTAAGAGGTTTTAGTCAGACGTACTTAACATCAACTGCGACTTTAAATAAGCTGAGTAGTTAAGGCGCGTGCAATCTAATGGCAACTGATTAACTCTCGTTAAAAAATTACAATAAAATTAAATCATTTATTCCATTTTTTTTTATTTGCCAATTTGATTTCTGATCAAACTCTCCATTCACCGATTGGTTCCCTTAACCACGTGATATTTACCGAGAAAACGAAGGGAGCGCCTCTCAAGCAATAATGTCTGCAGATATGAAATTAAATGGAAAGCATTCCTTTTTCATAAAAAACTGAAAGCAGACATGATTGTGCTCTCCAGAAATACCCTGTTCGCCCTCTTCAAGAGCAAGATAACCGCCCTCCCCTCAGTATGATTTCTTCCTTCCCTGCAGTGAAGGATAAAAAAAAAAACAAATAGTTCTCTAGACCCGAGTCACGGTAAGCAAGAGGGAGATCCCTGACGATAATGGCAGCAGAGGATTGCTGGTGGAGCCATCCTGATGTGAGAAGTGAGGAAGAACGACAAAAAAAATTTGAAGAAATGATACATTTAGCTGATGGAATGTACGAAATATGTGAGGGTCAATGCTCAGCGTTTTAACTACGGGGGGGGGGGGGGGGGGGAAGAAAACCGGCAATGATCGAGAAAGGAAGGATTAAGAAAGGGTTCGTTTGAGAAGTGTTGAAGAAGGAAGAAAGGAGGCGGAGGTGTTGGAGAAGGAGGGAGAGATGAGACTTAAAACCGTTCTGGCTGATTTGGGGAGAGAGAGAGAGAGGTTGCAGCTGAGGTCAACATGTGTGTGGTGTGCCGAGACTACATTCTGCTTTCTCAATGGGAAGCAGCAGGGGAGAATTATGTGTCATTCGCGCCAAAGCGTGTTAGTTCTTCCTTATCGATTGTCTCCAACATCGGATTCCACACGAGCCTTTCCCCTTGTCTTGGGTGGCCTGATGGCAAGGAAGTCACCGTCTCTGCCTTGCATTTAACAAGCTTTCAAATTACAGCAAAAGGCGAAGGAAACTTTATCCTCCAATAATCTGCTCGGGATCCTTCTGGGACGATCAAAAAAAAATGAGCGACAGAATGCTTGGAGTTTCCACGAGTTGCATTAAGCTGGTTTTCGATTTTTTGTTTTGTTTTGGGAGAGAGTTGTATGCACTGGCAAGGGTAGTAGTTTATTGTTTTGAGAGAAAAACTGCGATGCTCACTGGCACTGCGCGCGCGCGCGCACACACACACACACACACACACACACTCTCACTCTCTTTCTCTCTCACACTTACAAACACACACACACACACACACACACACACACACACACGAAGTAGCCACGCACACGTTCTCATTTCAAACAATTTGTCTAGTTCTTTCACATAATGTGGCTAATCATTTACCATAATTTATCTACTCACTTTATATAACTTGTATACTCATGTATACTATTTGTCATTTCGTACAATTTGTCTGTACACTTGGCAAGTCGCTGTTAACAACCCCTTTTCTATCCAAGGTGGTGGTGGGGGGTCAAAAGGAGGGATTCATGCGGTGCCCCTTGATGTTCAGTACCCTAGGTGTGTTTTCCTTCGCAGTCATAAAAGCCAACCTACGAAGACTCTTCTCTCCGTGTCTTTAATCACACAGTGCGATGTCAGCCCGCTTTCTATGTGACAGAGACTCTGCTCGGAGTTTAAGTGCCCCCACTTCAACAGTTCCCTAAGCATCCAAATGACGAATTCGCAAACATTATTCGCCGTGGCCGGCCGAGCTAGAAAGAAGACATTTAGAGTCTGCTGGACGCTCTCTCGCAACAATTGAGCCCCGTCTTTTGCGTAGAAGCCCCGCTGATTGGAACCGGTGTCCCTCGGGACGCTCGGGCAGCGAGGGAAGGGAAAGGGCGATCCTGGATTGTTTCCTGAAACGCATATGTCTCCTTCAAACGCAGATGAGGGGTAATTGGTTGGCACGAGAGCTGAGGAGTTTTGGAGCCCGCCACACTTTGTCTCCCAGAGCGAAATAGACTGGTGGAGCGAGCCACTCTCTACCCAGGTGCCCGCGGCCGTGATTGCCTGGCGGCCCCAAATTAAAGAGGACTGTGTCGCGAATAATTTCATCAGCAGGCGCAGGTTCCGCCATTTGATGCCCCCTAATTCCATTGCCGGCTGACATGGGACTTTAATGGAGAAACATTTGTTGTTAAGACAATATGTTCGAAGAAGGGGTCGGAATTTATCGCGTAGGGCCACTTCGTCGCGAGGTCCGACCGAGGACGAGAGCAGGGCTGCGACAAAAAAAAAGTTCTCGCGAGTTACTCGCCCTGTGCTAATAGATCACTCAGCACAAATTGATTCCCAAGAAGGCCCAAACACATACAATCAGGAAAGAATCCGGGCAAGGCCCGTGCAAGCACAGTCTCCCGAGATTTACGCGCTAGGAAATTGATTTGCAAATAATCGTGGCCCGACGCTTGTCCAAGACTCACGACCGCAGCCCGAGGGCCACTGGGAGGGGAAGGGATAGCCAGGCCACAGAGGGCCGAAGGAGTGGTGGGGGTGGGTGGGTATGGAATAGCCAGACCACAGAGGGGGCAACCAAATTGTTAAGACATCACGCGGCTACACATCGGCTGCAGAGGTGACCGGGTGACACTCTCGACCAGGTGAGACACCAGCCAGTTCTCTCCTTGCAACTACCTGAAGCTCCGCGCGCATGGGTGCGGTTGGCGTGTAAACTCTAAGCATTACTAGTTTATCCCTTTTGGATTTTGAAAACCACGGGACCTCCACTTTCCCAAGTCATATTTAACTTCTCTGGCACAAAACTCTACAAGTGACAGGACCAGCTGACGTCGTCATCACAATCATGAACACCAGCAGCGTCTCTACCTTCACCTGCACCTTGATCTCAGTTTACGGAGTTTTACACTTTCCAGTTTTGAGGTTTTATTGTTGCTGATTGATTTCATTTTCCTCGGGAAGAAAAGGGCTGAGATCGCATAGAATATTTTTAATTAGGTCAGGCAACAGATAATGTGGATGATGATAAATTATTAATCACTAACATTGTCAAAATTTAATGGACTACAGTAATCTGTGCGAAATCACTTCGAATCTCCATGCATGCAATTTCATCATCAAGGCGGCTTCATCCACATTGATGTTCACAATTCAACCTAAATGTTCACAGTACAGCCAAGATGCCAGCAGCTTAACCTAAATGTTCACAGCTTAACGAGGATCTTGGCGGTTGTTGTGATGATATCTGTGTCTCGTCATCTATGTAACATCCTTTATGACAGTCTGACTTTTGTGCAGCAGTCGTTTTTTATGTCGTCCGTCATTCATCGTCGTTTCTAAAATTATTTAACTTTTGTCTTTCCAGAAGTTTTATAAAAACTGTCCGTGTATGTGCCGTAGAGAACACCTTCTTTCTGGAACTCTCTGAAATGACCATTGGAATTGTGTGCGAACATCAGGCAGAACTCGACCCTCGCTAGCGACTCTCCCAAAACAAGGAAGCAGTGCACCTGATACCCCAGTTGTTTCTCGTGGTAACAAGATTTTGCCAGCCTCCTGGGGGAAGATCAGCCTGGACTCCAATGATATGGAGGAAGACGACAGCGACAATGATTTGGCCATCAGCGGGACGTGTGACGTCACCGTCTTGCTGAAAGGGGGGCGAACTCCGGCGGCTGCTACAGCAGATGGGGAGAGTGGTCTGGCAAGCAGGACAAATGGCTGGAAGATGAAGGTGGAATCGCGTTCGACATCCCAAAATGTCCGCCATCGAGCTGATAGATTAAGACAAACCTTATGGCACAAGGTCCCGGATGCGGAAATGGAGATGCAATGAGAGGCCAGGGCAGGGGGTGTAGCAGTAATTTTGCAAGGCGTCTCTGGCAGCCATGTTCACTGCTAACTCTTAGAACGGACTTCTGTTTTTTCAAGCATCTTGCGATGTGTTCGTCCTGCAGCTCTCATCTTTCGTTAACGATGTTAGAGGGAATAACTTTGTTTTATAACACATGTCGGTCTTATGATTTTAAAAATGAACTTTCCCCCATATTGTTAACTAACGGGTCTTGATTAATGACCGTTAGTAGCTCGTTGAGTTCAGAGATCTGGCAGCGTCAACTTCCAAAGGGAACACAGAAGGTTTCATTATCCAAAACAATAAATAATTTTTCTATTTCAAACTGAGTAATCCTAAACAACAATACACGCCTACCCTAAAATCTAAACAACTACAGTGGCGACACACACCCGTCCGAAAACCATGAAACTCAACGGCGACACACACCTACAATACTCTAACCTACTCCTTCTTCTCGTTCTCCAACGATCACACTAAACGTTACGCATGCGCTCTCTTGCTCGAACATTTCTGACATCACCGCTTGCGTCATTCATACAGACTTGCGTCATTCAGCGAGGCTCACGTCATTCACACGTGCTCACGCGCTCGCTAGGATTGACGTAGACCTACTAAAACATTTCATTCATAACACATATTCAAATCAGCAAGTAGATAAACAAACACACAGCATCAAAAAGAGTAAAGGTTAATTAGTAAGTTTCACTCTCACTCACTGTCCCACTCGCAACACACACGCATACCACAACGCAAGCACGCACACACACACACACACACGCACGCACGCACGCTCAGAGAGAAGAAGAGTGTGGGAGAGGAAGGAGTGAACACACGGGTGTCGGGGTGGTTAAGGAAATGCAGACAAACAGTAAGTCAGGCAGGGAAGGGACTAAGACGATGTAATTGATGAAATAGTCGTACTTTCAGAAAAACATTTTATCTGAAAAGCATCTGTTCTCTGCTTCGTGTAGACACAAACTCCTACAGATATTTGTTATGTGTTTAATTTTTTAACGCTCGACGGTTGTCCGCGCTGTGTTTTTTGTCAGAGTTAAGATTTACGTCTCCAAACGAGGTATTAAACGGCGAATAGCGACACCCGGGCAGTTTATGATGCCCTAGATTCCTTGTAAAATTTGATAAAATGCCCGAAAATCTTCCCAACATGTCTCTCTCCTTGTCGCTTTTTTAAAGCAAACACGGCGAAAGTGATCTGAAGGGCTTCTGGGAACATGAAACTGGACGAAATGATGACCGTTGGCTGTCAACGGACAGCAGCCGCAACGCCTGACAAACAGACTTTTAATGCGATCATCGGCCAGGGGGAAAAAAAACGCAGCAGCCAGCGGAACGTCCAGGCTAGTGGTCTGATGATTTGTTTGACCTCCCTGTTTCATTACCTCACCGCCGAGAGGTCAACTGGGTGCCAAAGGTGAAAGTAGTGAGTGTTCGTGAGGGACAAAGGGTGGGGTAGTTGAAGGAATGGGGAAAAAGGGTGGTAACGAAACCTCAAGAGTGAGTGAGTGAGGCAGGAAAAATTGATCAGAAATACGCACGTATTTACCTGATTTTAAAATGGTCTACACCTTCTTGTACGACAACACGATGGTCGAGTTTTCTCTCCCCGATCACTCAGTTTATTTAAACAGTTGAGCTTCACTCAGTTTATTTAAACAGGTGATCTTTCTCGATACAGCTGACATACTCTTAACCGAAATCGCACTCGGTTGCAACCACAATGCTATTTTTAAAGACTTTACTAAAGTCTTTGTAGTAATGGCCTTTTTTTTAAAGTCTTTGTCTTGTCGCACTAGCTCCATTCTAGACGGTTGATAAATAGGCAGTGTGTGTGTGTGTCTGTGTGTGCGAGCAAGAGAGAGAGAGAGTATGAGAAAGAGGGATAGAGAGAATGCGAGAGTGGACATGCGGCTTATGGTCGGTGTTAAAGCGTAAAATTGTCGTCCAGCCAGCCACAAAAGCCTGTGACCGGCTTAATGAGTCGAAAATCTCATTCCCAGGACCGTCGGTTGCCCACTGAACCCGATGGCGACGCCAGAACGGACACAAGTGATTTTCGTCCTTAACTTTAGCACCGTGGATGTCGAAACCCAGAATTTGGAGAAGCCAGCATGGACACAAGTGCGATAATAATAATAATAATAATAATAATAATAATAATAATAATAATAATAATTTGTATCGAACCTACTCACGCTCGTAAGGACCGAGCTCTTAGCGCTTGGGACGAGAAGTAGCAATAGACAGAAAAGGTGGGGAGTAATGGTTTGAAAAAATATACGAAAGAACGGAAGGATGAACAACAGTACTGATGACTAATAAAAGACAAATATAGAAAACGCAAAGAGGAATCACTTAACAGGAACTAAGAGTATCGTGATTCAGCAGAGGAAGACGAGTAGGGAAGTAGCAATAGACAGAAAAGAGTGGAGGAGAAAAAGGACGAGCATCGTGTGGACTGTTGTTAGGAGTAATGTTGAAGTAAGAGGTGGGATTTCAGTGCACATTTAAAAGATTCAATGGTGGGAAGGTGGCGGATATGGAAGGGGAAAGAGTTCGATGGTTTTGCTGCATAGTAAATAAAAATCCTGTGACTATAATGTTGTTGTTCTGGTGACAGGAACAGTGAGGATACGGTCATCAGAGGAAGAGTGGAGTTGTCTGACCGGGATGTAAGGGATGAGAAGTTCAGAGAAATAGTCAGGACAGGAGCCAGCAAAGAAAGTAAAGCACAGTACAGACAGTTTGTACTGAGTGTAAGAGCGGATGGGTAGCCAGTGTAGAAAACGAAGGAGAGGAGAGACATGGTCTCGCTTCCTGGCTCTAAACACATGCAGCAGAGTTCTATAATTTCTAGAGTTTCGTCTTTAACTGAAGCTCCGTGGATGTGGAAACCCCAAAACGCGGAGAAGCCAGCATGGACACAAGTATTTTCTTCTATAGTAATAGATTTGTGGAAGTCGAAACTGGAACATGGACAAACCGATGTGGACTAAAGTGTTTTTCTGGTAGGACTGTAGTCCCTAAGACCGTCTGAACCTCCAGAGAGCGAGAACACAAGCATTTTGTTGCAAGACTGTGCAAATGTTTTGTCTGTATCTGTGGATGCCGGAACTACAACAGATGGAGAAAAAAGGATGGACACAAAGGATTTTTTTTTAAATTTTAATAAAACTGAACATCTCGCGCCTTTCGTTAAAGGATGAGAGGGGGGGGGATAATAAGCATCACCTGCCACTTTGTTTCGCATGTTGACAGAGTCTGAGGAGTTTTATGTCAAACACAAAAATCTCATATAATCCTTGAATAATCCGCTACTTGGGGTTTTGTTATTTGGGAAGTTCGCCCAGTCTGCAAAATTCCTCTAGCCTGTTGTTCGTTTTCGAAGGAACTTTTTGACACTGTGTCGCGTTCAGGTATTAGCAAGGGACAGACTGGCATACACATGGAGGACGGGGATTCCCCAATTCCACATTCACAGTGTTTGCTCATCTTCATTTAGTATTGTAAGAACAAGTTAGCTGAAGGGTAATGGCGCTTATGCACAACATTTCACATCTTTCCAGACAACTCACAATTCAACTGAAACCTGCCGCCTTTTGTCAAAATGTCCAGTGCAATCGGAAGTAGATAATTAGCGTCCAGTGAAGGGGGAGGGAATTGGTGTTTTACGCCGAGCCAGCAGCTAAGGCTATATCATGGCAAGGCAGCTAGTCCTGTAAACAGAGAAAGAACAGCGTGCCCGAGACGAGATCTGAACCCAGAACAGCCAACCCTCACTGTGTTGGTGACAGGCGCTAACCGTTGCGCCACCGAACCGCCCTAGCGTCCAGTAAACAAACTATCAAAACAAAAGATGGATAAATAAAGATATTTATAAATAAATAAGTAGGCGATTTTACCTACCTCAACGGAAATCTGATTCAGCCACGTATGTCAAGTCTGAGCTTCGCAGCACCTGGAAAAATATTATTGGAGACATTTAGCCATCTACAAAGCTTCTTGACAGCAGTTTGAAACTTAAAGACATTAAGCTTTAGCATATGATAAACATCTTCACGCCTTAATAGTAGCAGACTAAAACAGTTAGATGTTTTCACTTGATGCTGTTTACTGTCAGGTTTCTTCCAGAGGTGGAGAGTGGGGGCGGAGGCTGAACGGTGCTGGTTGGGACTTCAACCTGTGTGTTTTGGTGACAAACGTGTCCACCATCACCCCATTATCACTACCACCAACACAACCACCGCTGTCACTGCCATCACTACCCTAATAACCTCCTCCTCCTCCTCCTCATCATCATCATCATCATCATGTGCGAGTCTAACAAAACACAAGCAAAATATATCTGCTTGCGCAGTTTGCTTTTAGTTTTGTTTTCAAGTTGACTGGAAAACATCAGACTGGATTCAAAATAAATGTTATCAGAGGGAATAAACGGCACAACACATCAGAAATCCGCTTCTAAATAAAACCCATTCGTTTCAACATTATTGAGGAAAGGGGATTATTGTGGATAAAAAAATATTAATGTAAAAATAGAAAGCGAGAAAGCCATACGGAATGAAAAATGGATGTAGAACACAGGAGGGTGAGATCAGAAGGCTGAGCTCGTAGACTTGGTATGCAGTTAGGACTGGTAGCTTTCTCGGGAGATACAATTCAGGGTTGACCAGCCGTCCTATAGATTTAGAATAAGTTATTATGATGGACGAGAGAAACGCAAGGGACGGCATACCTGAGGGGATTGAACTCCGCCGGCGCAGCCACTGCGCATGTCAGATGCATGAATGATGAAGCTTCCGCCGGCCATGTACAGCCTCACCAAAAGCCAACTTTGGAAGATTTCCACTCGCTATCGGGAACAGACATATTGCGTCGTCCTCGTAAATCAGGCCAAGCTCGACGGAGCAGGGCCCCTAACCCCAGCTACAGTAATGCGCATGAAATAAAGCGCAAAGATGCAAGAAGCGCTGAATGATCTCCCTTGGACGAAAAGGCTAATGGTTTTCAAATTCGACAGAACGTCGTTGAGAATGGCGGCGACGATGGGCCGCTTGTAGCCTGTTTGTCCATTGATTGAAAAGTGGCGGATCAGGGAGACAAGAAGGAACTGCTGAGGCTAAATCATAGCGGATTAGGTTTGGAGAGGCCACGCGCTCATGCAACGGCCATTTGTATGGATTGTGTCAAACGTGCCACGAGGGCTCTCCATATTTCCTTCCTCTTCTACCCTACTGTGCTTGCCAGGCCCCCTACTCCATCCTCTCATCCACAGAAACAGAAAAAAGGAGCTTTGGGTCTGCGCAAAGGGCCCTGAGATCTGTTTCGCATCTTTCCAGGCAGGCCAAGCGTGCAGAACCAAGTAAAAATGGCGAAAGGTTAATGGAGTCTCAGTTCTGTACCTCAGGGTGTCCCTGACCAGCAGCTATATTGTCCTGGATTTTTCTAGTCTATTGAAAACTTTTAGGATAGGCGCATAGTGAGAAAAAGTGAGGAATAAAGGAACAAAAGCAGCTATTGTGTTCTGAACCTGCTGTTCTCTTGTTACAGCTCTGAGATGTCTAGCTGCACACACAAAGAAGACCGAAGGTGAGGAACTAAGGAACTCACCAAACGCGAGACGTGGACATGAAAATTTCTGGCCACCTATGTTTAAAGTTAGTTAGGGATCTGCAGCCAGCCCATAGCTTACCCCCGAGCTATCTACACCTCTGCTTTTTAACTCTGGCAAATATTGGACATCTTTGGGGAAACATTACTTTGTACTTAGCCCTGTTACTTGGAAAGAGAGCCTAGCAGACTATTCAATGCCATTGTCTTGGTCGCTGCGGAACGACCAGATTCATTAAAAAAATTAATTAATACATAAAATGTCAATTATCTGTGCAGATGTTACAAAACTGGTTCAGTAGGTCTGTTTGTCAAGGTACATTCCTAATTCCTCTCATTCTTTAAAGATATATAGAAACAGAGTAATCCACTGAGTCTACAGACAGTAGCAGGTTATTTTTTACATATATATATATATATATGAAGAAAGTCCAGAAAGGTTGTCTGCAACTTGTCATATTCTAATGCTATTGCCTCTACAAATTTATTTTTGTTAGCCAGTCCCTTACCTCTAAGGAAACAGTGAGCTTTCTCTTCATCTACTAATAACCTGTAAAGTTTTCCAGTCTGTTATCTTTGTTTGCCAAGCCCTGATTTCTACATTTTTCAGGCCGGTAGGTGTTGTCAGTCTCCTATTTGGCGAACTTTTGTTTGTAACAGACTGTGCATTAGACCTCAGACTGTTATGGTGAGGGGTGATAACAACAAGCCAGTGAGCAAAGTCTCCAGCACTTTTGCAGCTGTCAGATGGTAGGCTGCATGAAGTCGTCGTGTGGTTGTCATGATGTTAAGTAAGAAAACAACAACAACAACAACAACAACAACAACAACAACAGCAAAATGTAGCAGGCGTCGCTTTGTGGTGTCTGTGCTGTGTTGAGGCTGGTAACACGACTGTCGGGGGAAAACTCATCAACAGAAGCGGCTGTGGACAGTCCGTCCTCCGGCAGATTTGTTTGTTTGTTTGTTTGTTTGTTTGTTTTATGGCGCTCTGCTATCAGACTAGTCACCTCAAGTCAATCGACAGAGTTGATAAACACTATTGCTTTGAAAGGCTGTAACCTGCTAATTTCTAAACTAAAAATTTTCTGGTTGTGTACTCGGAGGAGATTGGCTTTATGACATGCAAGACTAAGGGAACTTTACAAATGTCCAGCGCAGTCCCAGTGGTGAGGAATATTTCCGCGACACTCACTCACACACACACACACACACACACACACACACACACACACACACACACACACACACACACACACGCAAAAGATGCAAATCGCCCTCGACAATGTAGAGTGGCACTGGGATAATCGCTCATATCACTCATACCGAAGGTGTACACACGGTGCGATAATCGCTCATATCACTCATGCCAGAGGCGTGTAGAAGTCGATTCAGTTGTAGACGCCATTGTTTCTGTCCAAACATGTTGGTTCCTTCTCGGTGTCTAGGCATGGTGAGCACATCCTGCCTACTTGAACTTGATTGATTTCACTCAGTTTAGCAGCAGAAGAATCCACCGACAGTCGACAGACAGACAGTAGCAGGTAATGGCTTCACCCTTCATGAGACTAGCTCTGGTTTGTAGCAGCTGATTCTGCGACCCATCTGACCTGGGCAATAAGTACACACACTGCCTAACAGCAAACGGTTAGGCAAGAACAAAATCACAAGTTTATTCTGTGCTAGTAGATCAGTCATGCATCCTGTATAAAGGTCAAAATGGCCGAGGGTAGACGGCTGGCCTTCGGGCTCATTACTTGTTTCTAACACCTTGTTTCCACAGCAGGGTTTCCTAAAACACAACGATTTTAACCCTCTCGTTTCTAACCCGATATATATATATATAGTCCGTTGTTGGTATCAAAGGTTTCTATAGCTGTTTCTGTCATGATGCATTCTGCTGTTTCTAGGATGATGTTTCTATGGCTTGATGTTTATAGCAAGCGATTTCTATAGCCAGTTGTTCTTATCATGCTATTTCTACAGTCCATTGTTTAGCATGCTATTTCTACAGTCCGTTATTTCTATCATGTTATTTCTTTAACACGTTGTTTCTTTAGTACCCTGTCTCCTGTCCGTTGTTTCCCACTACCCTGACGATGTGTGAACACCTGTATTTATCTTCCCTCAAAAAGACCAAGAAGTGAAGGGAAAAGTGAAGGAAAACAAAAACAAAGATGGTCCCAAAGAAAAAGACAGACTTGAAAATGCATGCACTGTTAATTATTTCTAACACTACACTCATGGAGAAATATGAGGCATGCATTCAAGAGGATTAAGAGACACCTAGCGAGGGATCTGGTGAGGAGAGTGGTTCATCTTGGCCAGTACTGAGTTTCTTTAAAACACATTTTCTGCGGTCATGGTTAGCTTCACAAGAGATGACAGACTGCCAGTCAGTAAAATTCTCTTAATTAGGTAGACTTTATTCAACATATCGAGGGGGCTAAAGATACAGGTACAGATAGTGCCAAAGAAAAAGGAGATGCAGGGAGGCTTAGTGATTAGTGATCTTGACTTTGCAACCAATGACTGAAGACTCCCTCGTACATCCAAACATCCAACATCACAGAAGATTCAATGAATCTGAAGGGTCTAGAAGGCTGAACTCCACATTAACAGCCTGTGGCCTTGACAAAGTGGACCATGCTCTGGTCAAAGTCCCTCGTATGGACCTTCTGCATGTTGTACACAGGGCACAGGGTACTCTAGTGCTTACACCCAACAGTAAAAAGCTTATGGGTATTTATATCACAGGTGATACAAATTAATATTAATCGAGCTAGGTGGCTGCTTGAAAATTTTTAGGTAAAAATCTCCAGAGTTTAAAAAAGTATTAAAACCTCTATCAAGATATTTTTGATAAAACTGTTGAAATTAATATTATCGGGAAAAGAAGTGCTTCATTGCCTTATGTGTCATCGCGATAACTTGTCTGAACCATTTTAGAAACTTTATTGGTGAAAACAGTGGAAGTTGATCATGTATCCTCAAACATGCTATGAAACAAGACCATCATCAGAACCATTTCATTCTTATTCCGTGAGTATTGCTGAAGGGATTAGACGTACGTGTAAAACAATTAAAATTCCTCTGCCTACTAGCTTTGAAAAATATTTACACTTATTTCAATGGCTTAAAATAGATTTACAGAGCTCTCTCTCTCTCTCGCCACATTAGAAAAAATCTGGTGAGTAGCATTTTTTATAAAACCGACTTTGGTTTATTTTGCGGGCTTTCGCCAGGTTGTTACCGTTTTAAGCTTTTTCTTTTAATCAACTTCTCATCTAATGGTCTTCTTACTACTCGTGGATGGCTTCTACTTAAACTGTAGATATGAGGGCTAAATCATCTTAAAAATATGACCAAACATTCGACACGATGTGCGCGATGGGACTTAACTATTAGAATTACTTCTTGTACAATAACAAAACACAAACAAGTCACAGAAGATGTCGGAAACTTCAATACTAAACATAACATCATCCTTATATCGCCATCACACAGGAGCAACATGACAGAAACTGGCAGAAACATTTTAGCTCTGGAGGATCAAAACCTTTTCTAATGTGTTCTATTACTTCTTAGAATACATTACAAAACACATACAAAACAATACCTATAATACAAATAATAAATACAAGACATATAATAAATACAAACAACTCAACAAACAGGCTCTTAGTTTTGAAACAGTTGCGCTTCACGGTATAACACAACGATCGGCAAGATTTTCTTGCTTTGTTTTGTTTTGTTGAAATAATTCCGGAGGGAGGACACAAAAGTACTCAGGCAGCCAATTAATATTCTGTCGACAAAACCTAATAAATAGCGAGTCCCATCGCAGCAGATGGCAGTGCGGTTAGTTGGAATAAGTATAATCATGATCGCGGGTACCCAAGTGAAGACACCAGCAGACAGTTTAACCGTCAAGTAATTCCGGGTACAGTACAGATGAAATAATTTAAATTCATCGTTCTGTGTCCTTCCAATTTTCTCATCCACTAGAAACGAAAGAAAGCAAAGCAAGAAACTGCAAGTAACTCCCTCCGTGTAAATCCTCCCACTTCCTCTCACTACATAGCCAGACTGCATGATGACCAAAGCTGCTGAAAACAATATAAATCCCAATATGTATGCTGTCAAACTACTGTTAGTAAGGCATGTCTAGTCATCTACATCGTGAAACTGTAACTGGCGTACATCAACAGAAAGTTAACCCATCATGCCCCCCCCCCTTTTCCCGTCTTAATTTCACAATCAAGCAAGGAGCACGGATAATTGTTCCACAAACCTCTTAGTCGGTTTTGGCTGCTTGTGAGCATATGCTGGGTGGCTGCATCAGCGGGGCCACAGCGAAGAGCACCGGGGTGCAAACAAAAGGGTATGCAGGTACTTCCGCAGATGAGCATAAACATTGACACGCGACTGCGACCCGCTACGACAACCCGTCTGCGCTCGATGTTTGCGGAAATCCGATTGCCTCGGGTGTAATCAGGAGTGGCGGACAGCCTTTGAAGAGCACAAGCTTTTAATCACAACAACATACTCAGTCAGCAGACGGGTGCAACTTTTGCATGAAAGCTCGTCTGCGCGACACACAAGGCGGCGGCGGGCAGTGAAAGTGTCGCGCTGTCTGTCACGCCGAGCCGAGGGCTGTTAAGCCCCGCCCCTCTTCCTGTCAGTCGCCGCGCGACGTCATCGCACCGAGACAGCTGATTGGCTGAGCGGGCGGAAGAGGCGGCGAGCACGTGTGCGGCGCAAAGGAGCGAATGGTGAGAGGCTCTTGACGGCTGGTAGTGCTGGACCAGATGCTGCGGTGCAGACCAGCTTAGGTCCACCATTCATCAACTTGAGGGTGACTGCTACACCAGGCGAGCAGCGACACCCACACCCGGCTGAATTGGGCTTCAGTGAACTTTAAATGACACGTGAGCTCTTCATCCCACTGCCGCTGATAGTCACAACACTTTGTGCAACAAGTCAGGCTCCACGCTTTTCTCACTTTTGGAATCCCTCCCCCCCCCCTCCTTGTGTTTGTAAACAAAATCCGTCAGTTGAGCTGTGATGTGCGCGTACACTAACGTGCACGTGTTAACTGCATCTGTCAGTGTCAGTTCATGTTATCAGCAGTCTCTGGAAGACATCTTTTTGGCTAGCGTGAAATACTTGAATCTGTTTCGTGAGAAGATAACATGGTGTGCGAGAATAAAGTGTGTGCAAGAATGCTACGTGTAACATACATATAAGTACATAGACATTTATAAACATACGTGTAGCGTAAGTGCACAGCATACACAGAGACAAACACTTACTGGTTTAGAGAGACAAACATACTAGTAGGTATGGAGAGACACAAATTTATAGACAGATTTACAAACAAACAAAAAAAATTGAGACAAATTTATAGACAGGTGAAAAAATTAAAATGTTCTTCAAAGCTGTTGAAACAAGACTTTGACAGAAGAGTAAATGCAAAAAAAAAAAAGGGGGGGGCACAATTATTGTTCCCCATGAAATCTGGCAACAACCTCGTGGCACTTGCTTTCTTCTTTAAGAGCTTTGCTTTTTCTTCTGGAGCAGAGATGGATCTTCCAAGCATGTGCACTTCCGCTTGATAAAATGGCCAGCAACTCTAGAGCCTTTATCACGACTGTGATGTACAAGAGATACGACTCTTAAAGATCTACCCGACTGTCCGAGTTACAAACAGACTTTGGTAGGTGGATATTAAGCCTTACATGTTTGAACCTGATGATTGTGAAGGTTAATAACCCCAGACACATTTAGTTCCGACAGCAGACGACTAACAACCAACGACACCACGTGGTAAGCATCGCTGATGTTCGTCAAAATTTGCAAGCTACCGGTGGCTGTTACAATTTATATTTGTCCGTTTTCTTCCTGTCACAAAAGCATCAACTGTCAAATTTACCATTTATAGGGGCATATCTGCTCATACGGCTGTTGTTGTAAATAACAGTAAGCAAGAGAGACTTCCCTTCGCACAAAAAATATAAAAACAAATGGAAAAGCAGAGATATATTTTTGGGCACACTGCTGTAGATGTTTCTTATGATATACTGTGTACACGTGGCTAGCAACATATAATACTGTGGCCTGAAAAGTTCAGTTGAAGTAGATTTTTTTCAGGTGTTCGTGCAGCTGCTGTGTTGGTGGAGGAGGGAAAGCTTGCTTCTGTATAACAGGCACGGACCCTGATACAAGGTGTTTTCACGGTACCCCAGTCTTTTTGATTCTTCGTTGTCTCTGCTACTGGGTATCATTCAGGAACAGGGTGGATTTTTGTAGGACAGTTCTACTGTAGGTGCAGTGAAGTCAGCTCTACACACACGACGGAAGTCGATCCATTGTCTTCTCAAAGATGAATCTTTTGGAAATGTTTGAACACTTATTCTGTCACTGTCTTCCTGTGCATTAAACAACTACACAATAGTTTCTATATCTGCGCTTAGGCTTTTGAGATTCAGTATTTTCTGAGCAACTTGTAATAATGATAATAATAATGCTGCAGATTTATATAGCACATTTCTATACTGTACTGTGGACTCAATGCCCTTTACAAACTTGTCTCAGCCTTGCTGTGGCCATGATGCCATCGGTACTGACATCTCACTTGGCTTCGGGCTTTGATGGAAGTTTAACCAGGCAAGGAAATAGTTTTTAATTAATTTCTCGAGATTCGTGTGTCTCCTTGTGATTTTGTGTTCGAGGCATTGATAAGTGATATGAAAGGAGTCTATTGAGCGTGATATGTGTCACCAATCGGGTAGGTGTTGACCCCCGACATCGTTTTTTTTTTTTTTTCCTGCCTCGATTTTTCATCCCTCCATCCCTTTCATGCACGTTGTCTTTCTGTTAGAGTTTTGGAGGTGATGGAGGAAGAAGAGCAGGAGTGGGCGGGGGAGAGAAGCTGGCCCTTCATTGTCTGAGGTCCTCCCGCCCTGACTGAACTGGAGGAGGCCGCGCGGTGTGACAGGTAACAGGGAGCATGTGTCGGGTACAAAGAGCACAGCGGCAAACAAACCCCTGACCAAGCGATGCGCACTCCAGCGACACCTGCTGTCCACTTCTTCCCGCCGGATTCTACCGCAAAAGCAGCACAAACTGCAGTGACCACCACCACCACCACGTGTCCTCAAGTAGCATGCGATATCTTTTCCATTAAAGTAGTTTTATGGGATCAGTATTTAGTTTTTTGTAATATAATTAGGTAGAATGTAGAGCTAATGAAAATCCTTTACACAAGTTCTTGCAACAGTACGTGTGCGCTGGAAAATGTCAAACAGTCCGTTACGAGTACTTGTGCAAATGTTGCTGGTGGTACTTGTAGAAATTATGATACTACTAGAAATGTTGCTGGTGGTACTTGTAGAAACATATTGCATGAAATATTGCTGCTGTTACTTTTGGAAATGGTTTTACCGCAGATGGAAAGGGCGAAAAATGAAGAGAGAGAGAGAGACGAATAATGCGGGAGATAACCAACGAAGGCAATAAACTCAGATTTATATCAATTATTATTAATAGACAAAGTCCTTGTCATTCTTTGCGTCTGCTCTGCTCTGGTAACAATTGTCTAACGAGGAAAATGTGTACACCGTAAAAGAAAAATAAGATTAAAATATAGAGATATATGAATTCAAAATAAATGGAAATATAAGATAAACAAATCTACTTTTTTATACAATGAGCAGAACTACGTTGTGTGATCATGTGACAGATCAATGTTTCCTAAAGTTACACGTCAACGGAGCACGAAACATGGGGCTGTTTGACAGAGGAAGATGTGGGCTGTACAGTTTTTAAATTTTGAGACTGCGGGTTCCTGTAAGTTCCTTACATTTTTATTATTTTTATACTCGTTACACGAGCTCTCCAAGTGGTACTTCTCAAGCACCTCGTTTACTGGTGGTACTACATGAGTGTACTGCTGTTACTGGTGGTACTACTAAAGTGTACTGCTGTTACTGGTGGTACTACTACAAGGTGGTGCTGTTACTGGTGATACTACATGAGTGTACTGGTGTTACTGGTGGTACTACTACAATCCACTGCTGACCTGTTACTGGTGGTATTACTGCTAAAGGTAAAGGTGACAAAGACTGACGGACATCGAACGCCCTCCTGGGAACACCAGAAGAATCCATCGGAGTGGAGGAGTATTTTGCGCTGCAGGTAATAGGGTAGGTGTTGGGGTAGGGATTCACCTGTCGACCCAACGTCACTGAGTGGAAATATATTTATACTCTTTTAAACCACGTTCTTTCTCAATTTGGTTTCTCAGTCCTGTTTACTTGCATGTGAACTTGTCTGCTTAACTACGCCAGGTTATTCGTTATTAGTACACACGGGTTTGTATTCGTCAGAAAAGTACTACAACACCACCCTCGCTTGCACTGTCAAGGCGCCACACTATAAGTGCCATAATAATCAGAACATTGTTGTCAAAAGGCCCGTGAGTTGGATCAGCAGGCGGGACACGACTGGCCGCGAGGCTAGCCCCACCCTGCAAGACGCCAGGCTCTTGGGATTCAAATGGGAGACCATTTTCTTTGCCCCTTCCCCCCCTGCCAGCCCCATCCCTCGCCATCTGTCCCTAGAAACACAAACGCTGCTGCCGCTTGTCAAAGTCCCCCTCACCCCTTGTGGGCCTTGTGGGCTCAAATTTCGCGCTTCTCTCCCCCATTTCCCCTTCGTCGATGATGGTTCTTGAAAGGCTATCTGCCCTTGACATGGCTGACAAGTTTTTGAAGATACAGACTGAGACATCTTTGGATTACAAACTATAAGACTGTTTGCAATAAGCAGGCCGGAACGTTTGAAAGTATATTGCCTGTAAATATTTATCTCGTGTGGGTTGCCGTAATAGCAGAAGTAATATGTCCCCTTAAAATGCTCTTTGATGAAATGGGAAAAAATGAAAAAGAACATCTTTTAGAGACATTTTAACTTCTGCCCATGTGTAGGACGTTATGCAGGACTTTGATCCTCTCCGCACCCTCCCCCCCCCACACACGTGTATGACCGATCCCTGATCACCACACCGGCCGTGCTGCACGTGCATCAACACTCGCCACTGCCATGCGTTGCTGAAAAACACACGACGCCTGCAACTCCCACAGTGGCTATTGTTTGGAAGCCCATGCAGGCAGTCTGCTCCTGGTAACTCAGTTAACTTGTCACATCGGTAACGACAAGTTCTGAAGTAACCTTAGTCCCTTTGATCATGCTGACAAGTTCTGAGGCCCATATAATTAGTCAGATTGTTCAAGGAAACTCTCATGTCGGTAGGTTTTTTTGATTTTAAGATTGTGAATCAGATGTGTTCAGTCTAGATCACAACCCCCTCCCCTTCGTTTCCACGCGCTCTCATTTCTCTTAATATGTCTTGTCTACCTGTTTTGTCCACATCCATACAGACTCACAGCACAAAAACAGCCGAATAGAGGACACACACACACACACACACAGCCGACAAGATAAGCACAATAGCTGGCCAGGCATTATCGTCGGTGAGTGGTCCTCACCGAGCTGACCATTTCTCACTGCAGCGCCTTTATGTCTCTGTTCAGTCACATTCTGTCTGTCGTTCCGTCTACCTGCATGCTTGCCTATCTTCCCTCCTCTCTGTCCGTCTGTATGCCTGCCTGCCTGTGTGTGTGTGTGCCAGGCCCCCGAAAGCTGCTGCGGCGTATCCTGCACCCGACCATATGCCGGGCGTGAGTCACAGCGCATGCGCAGAGCAGTTAGCGCAGGTTTGGTGTCGACGGGTCGGCAGGGCATGAAATGAGAAAATAATGGATTTCCAACGGTTCCCCGATACAAGCCCTCGCCACACTCTCCACGCGAAGTGCAGACAGGTACTCTAGGGGAAGCCGCGTGTTGTCCCGGCGACGTGAGCAGGTTGTCAGCCGACCCGCTTCTGGCTTTGGGGGTTATTTCCGAAAATAACTATTTGACTGCCTGTCAGTCCCTCCTTGCTCTGGAAACCAATTGTACCAATAACGTGCTGCTTATTCCACATAAGGAAGTATATTCTTCAGCAATAACAATGAGAACCTAACTTCAAAGCGAAAGTTTGGAAATTGTGACCTCTTTTAAATCTTCACAAGATGACACAGGTGAACGGCCACAATCCGTTTTTTGCATGAATATTCCATGATCTGCTGTCTTGTATCCATTGTGAAACAGACTGAGGGGAGGGGGGGAGAAGTTTTAAACCCACGTGCTAGTTAAGTGCATAACTTTACTACACGGACAAAGAAATTCAAGACTAAAATGCATTCACTGCTTACATCACACTGCATTCACAGCGTGTTCGTTTAATCCTGAACTCATCGTAGGATTTCTCCTGAACTCATCGCTTGCCGAGCCAGAAACCAAGCAGACGGGTATGGTGACGCATGGCACGCGCGCCCACGTGACCTACCCTAATTTGCGAGGCGGATTTTAATTGGTTAACACGCACCCAAGCGTGGTGATCACATATGGCAGTGGTGAAAGGTGGTCTGGCTCTTTTGTGGAAGCCCTAACTAACAGGACTTGAAAGTGTCTCGTGCCGACTTGCTGGGTCCCTCACCTGACCTGCTCCTGCGGTTTATCTTTTTGGAGACTCGGAATAAAAGCGCGTGTTGGTCGGTTGGGGTGCGGGGTGGCGACAGGATAAGAGAGAAAGGCGGTAAAAGGGAAAGGGAGAACTTTCTTATATTTTCATGATAAGTAGAGAAGTCTGTGGGAACTTGCAGTTGCAGCTACAGATCATTGAAAGGCCGAGGCACCGACTTTTCTTATTTCTAGAGAAGATTTCCTTCTCGTTCGGCGGGAGAGCACGGGGAGCCTACACTACGGACAAAAGAGAGTGCGGTGTGTAATAAACCAGTACACTGATCGATGCGCAAGTATGTTCCAAGATTTGTTCACAATTTCAACTACAAAGTATGGCCTAAACATCAAAATGCATATCAGTACTTACACGTGAAAAGACTTGTAATCTTTCGTCTGTTGGTAGGTACAACCGACTGCATATGATACAAAATGTTTGGACAGTTGAAGATTAAAAAAAAAATTCTGATCAAACAAAAACAAATATATACATATATCTAAGTTTTTAGCACTACCTGTGATGCAGTGTTGATATTATGATGTGATATAATGTTAACATATGATGAAGACATTTCCGATAATAGAAAACTTAACAGCACGATAATTTATTGAAGGATTTTCATGCCAGAAGCTAAACGAGACAACAGACACAAATTTAATGGTAATTGATAGTTTTAAGAATATAGCCTACTTAAAATATGCATGTAATCAAAGTTTTTTTCACATGCAAATATGTGTTGATATTTTTAGGTTATCATCAGATCGATCAGGGAGGGCTTTGTGGCTAAGAGCTATAGAAAGGACTGGTCCTGGAAATCAACCTTGCTACCATCAAAGTGTGAAGTAGTTTGTTCAGATCATTTCAATCTTCAAACATGACTTCCCATCATCCTGTCAGGGTACCTTGAAGCTGCTAAAGGAGGAGTCTGCAGTGCTATCAGTGTTTTTATCGTAAATGCTTTTAAAGGGTTTTGTTTGGTAGACATTTTGCAGATAAAAAAATCTTTATAGTAAAAATTATAAATGATTGCAAAATATGTATATATATATATATATATCTGTGTCAGCGTGAGATCCATACTTTGTTACAAAACTATAGATGTTGATTCAGAGTAATACCATTGAAGGCTTGCATGACATAAATATTATTTACTTTTTTTCGATAGAAACTTACTAGAACTACAACTACAGGTAGGAAAGGAGAGGAAATAGAAACAAACTTTTTGTAAAGGATGATGAAGATTTCACTGCTGTAAATAAAAATCATAATTATGCGTTTGAAATTACTAATTTGAAAAGAAAAGTATGAGGAATGCAGGAATAGCCTAGAAGCAATGAGGCAACCAATAAATAAAATCCAAACAAGGCAGAAAAGAGCGAATGTGACTTTAAAGAGCATTTTTGAAGAATTGAAAGAAAGCAGACAATTTCCTGAACAAGTTCTTAAAGTTATTTTCTATTATCTGTAAGTGTTCTTAAAATTGTAAGATATTGTGAAACTGTTTTGTGGTCAACATTAAGAAAAGCGCAGTTTGATCAATAAGAAAAAGTGTTGGTGTTCAGAATGCTGACTGATATGCCCACAAGGGATTTGCTTCCTGAACTCAGTGAACACTTTATTCACACTAGACCGTATTATTTAAACATCAGTACGAGATGTTATTTATTGCTGGGGGAATAGGATGTCAGTGATAAGAATACTGTGTGGAAAATGCAAAATTCACTTTCCGATTTTTTATATAAGTATTGTGGTATTTATGGCTCATCGCGGATAAGAATACTGTGTGGAAAATGCAAAATTCACTTTCCGATTTTTTATATAAGTATTGTGGTATTTATTACTCAGATTAGTATAATAATTACAGTTTTGTAATGAAGACAAGTATGACACTATTTTAAAACTTGCAGAATAAATCTTCATATTTCACATTTAAAACCTTCCTTGCTGTGTCTTCGTGTAAAATATGTGTGTGTGTGTGTGTGTGTGTGTGTGTGTGTGTGTGTGTGTGTGTGTGTATGTGTGTGTGTGTGTGTGTAAATGAATGTACTTTTATATTTATGTTCCAGCGGACTATGTGTGTATATATATATTTATATTTTGAAGATGACAGAATCATATCTTTAAAAATATAATAAATAAATCAAACCTTCTATAACACGATACGTCTTCACATTAACTGATAGACTGCTTTTAAAAGTCGATACAGACAACTAGCTGCCTGTACCGGAAGTCAGTAGCGGAGGTGACCTACCACGGCTTGGGGTAAAGGTCACATGAATGCAGAATTCTCCAGAATATCCACACAGGCTGCGAGCAGTCGACGAGAAGCATACTGTCTGTCCTGTCTTTACTATCTATCTATCTATCTATCTATCTATCTATCTATCTATCTATCTATCTATCTATCTATCTATCTATCTATCTATCTATCTATCTATCTATCTATCTATCTATCTATCTATCTATCTATCTATCTATCTATCTATCTATCTATCTATCTATCTATCTATCTATCTATCTATCTATCTATCTATCTATCTATCTATCTATCTATCTATCTATCTATCTATCTATCTATCTATCTATCTATATCTATCTATCTATCTATCTATCTATCTATCTATCTATCTATCTATCTATCTATCTATCTATCTATCTATCTATCTATCTATCTATCTATCTATCTATCTATCTATCTATCTATCTATCTATCTATCTATCTATCTATCTATCTATCTATCTATCTATCTATCTATCTATCTATCTATCTATCTATCTATCTATCTATCTATCTATCTATCTATCTATCTATCTATCTATCTATCTACATAATACATACACACACATACGCACACCACACACGCAACTTTTATAAACTCTAATAACGTGCAGCGCTTTTAAACACTTCCAGAACATTTTTTAAAAGCTGGTAGAACACTGCTATAAAAAATTTAAAAACAGTGTTTAAAGAATTTAAATTCATTTTAAAACCGCTGTTTAGAATGTGCACAAAACAGTTAAAACATGCATGAAGCAGCTTAGAACATTTTAAAATACTGTTTATAATTTTTTAAACCACTTTTAGAGCGTTTCTAAAACACCATTGAGAACAGTTGTAAACACGGTTCAGAACGAAGCTCGTGCACTTTTCCTTTTGATGCCAGAGGGTCCGGCAGAGATAAAGCAGAACAACTCGAGCGTTCTGGTGGTCTACAATGAGGAAGATATTCTTGACAATGCTGTCGAACACAGGATAACTAACCCCTTTACAACACGAGGGAACTGCGCGACAGACGAGGGCTTGCATGAAGAGGGAATCATTCTTGTCGCATCAGGACAACGCGCACTCACCCTCGTCAGGTCCACCCGTACCTGCAAGAGGTAAGAGGTATGAAACTGGGGACCTGCAGGGTATGTGGTGTTGTCTACAACAATGACATTTCCTTTTGATGAGTCCAGGATTAGGGGTAAGTGCACAAACTACTTCCAAAATCAAGAGTTAAAATTTCGCTTTGTTGTTCTGGAGACACAAATAGGAATCGTCATCATCAGAACTCCATTAACTGGCATCAGCCAGACCCGCATCATGTCCGTGAGACCGACACCGGTACCTGTCGTGGGGACTTGGTGACACGGAGCAGCGGCGAATGGACCATCAGGGCCGGTCTTGTGCACCTGTTAGGCAAGCTCTCATTGGTCGTCCTGTCCATTCTTTTATGATCGCCAACCAATTCTTTGTTTGTTTGGTTGTTGTTGTTGTTGTTGTTTACCACGACGTTGTTTTCCTTTAAACATCACAGTGTTGACTTACTTCTGTGTGTAGTGTGATGTCTGTAGAACTGTGTGTGGTGATATCTGTAGAACTGTGTGTGGTGATGTCTGTAGGACTGTGTGTAGTGTGATGTCTGTAGAACAGTGTGGTGATATCTGTAGGACTGTGTGTGGTGTGATGTCTGTAGAACTGTGTGTGGTGATATCTGTAGGACTGTGTGTAGTGTGATGTCTGTAGAACTGTGTGTGGTGATGTCTGTAGGACTGTGTGTAGTGTGATGTCTATAGAACAGTGTGTGGTGATATCTGTAGGGCTGTGTGTGGTGTGATGTCTGTAGAATAGTGTGTGGTGATGTCTGTAGGTCTGTGTGTAGTGATGTCTGTAGGATTGTGTGTACTGATATCTGTAGGACTGTGTGTAGTGATGTCTGTAGGACTGTGTGTACTGATATCTGTAGCGCTGTGTGTCGAGAACAGAGAGAAGTTATTCACACAGATTCGGGGAAATACAGTCAACCTCAGCCCAGTCATGTGAAAAACACGATTTTGCCGTCTGGCAGACCTTTCAGACATCAAACACGTGCAGTGTGTGAGTGTGTCTGGCTCATGGGGATGTGGAACACACTTCACTCTGCAGTTCCATCGCTTTACTCGTTCCCTTGATGATCACTCTTGCATGACTGGTAAGTGCACTTCACTTCAGGTTGTTGCTTGTTGTTCGCTGGTTAGCTTCTTCGCTGCCTGCCTGGCTGCGTGGCTGGGTGGGTGGGTAGGTAATCACATTGTTTATGCGGTTGTTGCAAAGAGATTCTAACTAGCATGCTAGGTATGATCCTCTAAACAGAATGCCAAGTGTTCGACTCCCAGACACCGCCTTTCACTCCAGTGGGCACAAACTAAGGTTCTCACACCCCACTTTCAGACCCCCCTCTCACATCCCACGCTTACACCCCACTCTCACACCCCCTCTCACCCCACTCTCACACCCCACTCTCACCCCCTCCTTTACCTCTGACTCTCAAAGGCGAGGAACTGGTTAACGGGGAACGGGTTTAGCCAAGGCTAGGGAAGGGTCAATTATCAAGCCATAACTTCCTAGCAATCAGTCATAATTGGAGATATAAACTTGGTGGGCGAGCGCTATTTCAAACTAACATTGTTTCTAACTGGCCGGAGGCGTTTGGGAGACAATGGACAAGTTCATCTTGAAGTGGCGGTGGGGACCAGAAGGGGGAGGCTGGGGGGTAACGGGGGCGCTCGTACACTTGTAGCCAAACAAGTCGCCGATTTGATAAATATGCTTAAGATGAGCGTTTGACTGGAACTAATTAGGAAAATGGTTTTTGCGAAAATCGATTACGCAGAAATATTTCGTTTTCATTTAATTCGATTTCGGTTTCCATCCACTTGCAGTTGAAGCGGAGGAGAATCACAAAACATCAACTGCACAACTGCATGCTGACAGAGCGAGGAGGCTGTCAGTCACAACAGACAGAGAGACAGACAGGGGGGAGAGAAAAAGAGAGACAAAAAGGCAGAGAGAGAGAGAGAGAGAGTGGAGACAGAAAGTGAGCGAGAAACCTACAGACAATTCGAATGACAGATTGCAAGACAAATAAAGAACAGAAAAACAAAAAGCACCGACCTCCTAATAAGCTTTATGAAAATCATGGATCACTGTTTGTTCAAAATAAATAGAAACATTCCGGAAATTGTTTGTCACTCCTCTTTTGTTTAATAACACCTGATAATCAAGGTTATCAGCGGCAGTTTCACCAACATCTCTTTTACCCTGCACATATCAACCGTCTCACCTTCCATATCTATATATACTGTTCACTGTTCACTTAACACCGATAGGCAGCGGATTTATCCCAGAAGCGAATATCTTTCCCGGGAGGCTTTGGTACGCATACGATGACATGACCGTCGTTTATTTTTAATTAACATGTACTGGAGGCTATTTTACCTGTAGCTGCTATACCGCAGTAGCTCGAGCAAATGGATTTTAATATGAAGGTTCGAGGTTCGATTTCTATTTCTGACATATTTTTTCTTTATTATTCATGTTTTGATAGTTACTTTTTTATTGTTATCAATGTGTCGATTAAAGAGGAAGAAGAAGACACTGCGATCTTGCTATTTGCGAAACGAATAAAGAAAGAAAGACAGACAGAAAAATGGAAGACAGAGAGAAAGAGCGAAAATAGAGGGAAAGAGAGGGGTAGAGAGAGCGACGAGGGTTAGGATGCAGAATAATACTGACGCGCACAAAATCTTTTCTTCTCTTACTCTTCCTACTGTTTAAACACTTATTAAGGCGGAGAGAAGGAAGAAAGGAGTTGAAAGTACTGAGGGAGGATGAAAGAAGAAATAAGATACAGAGTCAATATGAAAATCACGCGCGCGGAAGAGCGATCGAAGCGCACACCGATAACGAGGCTGTAATGGCTGCTTGTCTTGCTGGTCAATACAAAAGACGCCAATGTTTGCGCTCGCAAAAATCGCGCAAGCGCCGTCCATCGACGTTAGCCACGAGCGGAGGAAACTGACGACGATAAGGAAACTGCGACTCGAACACAAAGCGATGTGTGTAGGGTGTAATGCGATTAGTCCCACCACGCCGGCTGATCTCGCCTGGCATTTTCTCCTCAATTTGCATCGTGAAGGGCTGAGCAGAGAAGCGCGGCACAAAGACAAACACGCTCGCCTCGCCTTTTGCCGCGACGAGGGTTCACCGTGCACAGTCGGAGGAGGTTAACGATTTACCATGTGGAAAACTTTCGAAATATTTGCGATACTCCCGGAGAAAGACTAAATCGCATTACGGGCGCCACAAGCACAATCTTGAGAAGAGAGAGTGTTGTGAGAAATAGCGCGCGATATAAAACCAGCAGTTAACGTCAGCCTTAATTAGACTGGCCATTCATAATGCCGACACTTAGCGACTGCTGCCGACTAATTGAGATTGGAGTCAAGGCAGGGCCGGGACCAGACCGTGCGCCGGTCCTTGCAATACAAGGCTGGAGCTCTCCTGTCCCGGAGTCCACCAGCGGGACGGCGGCAAGCAAAGGAACTTGGGGGCTGGCACTTGATTCGATTTGAGCAGACGTCCCAAGATCTATCATGCTTCACTCGCGTATAATTCGCTAGGGGGGTAAAATACATACTCCGGGCCCCGACTCGTTCTAATGGCTGCCTTTAGTTTTCAACGTTTTACGAGGTTTCTGGATCAATTTATAATCCTCCAGCCGCCCGGCGCCTCTATTCCAAAAGTTCAAACTGGCTGCGCTTGGGGAAGGCGAGGAGATGCCGCTTTTGATTTTACAACTGTTGAGTTTTCTATGAGTCCTTTGACCTCAGCTTTATTTGTCACGGCCTCGTTTTGCTTGTCGCCTGTCTCATTAAGCCATTACTATTTGCATAAACGGTTATTTAGAGCTTTTTGGTCTGTCTGCATGTTCACTTTTGCAAAATGAAAATGGAATGTCTAACGACGAACTCTTGCTCGATTTGGATTTGCATTCGAAAGGTTTTCCAAAAGAGAAGATGTCCATGCTCTCGGCAAAAAATTTAGGCACAAGCCGTTGTTTTACAGGCTAATGCGATTTCCTTTCATTTGATAATTTGATGGGCACGTTTGCTGCTCTTTACAACACTCGGGGAGGACGTGGACTTGACCACCCAGCCCGTAAAGCATCCTGGTACTTTGGCTGGATGGGTGCTAAGAGGACAACACTCAGCCCAAAGAGGACGACGGTAACCATCTCAGAGAAACGCTTCCTTTAATATTAATTCAATTACTTCTGGACACCGTGTAGAATTTATGTGATTGAGAATGATAGACAAATCGACGATATTTGACCTATTAAATGTGTCCCATTTTATTTCTGAGCACTGGATATATATATAGAAAAGCTTTTTAATTAAGACTTCTAGAAGGGATGATGATGATGATGATGATGATGATGATGATGATGATGATGATGATGATGATGATGATGATGATGATGATGATGCAGAGCAATGTCAGTGATGTCATATGATAGGTGAGTTTGTGAAACATTTAAACAGAGGAGAATGTGAAGGCAGCGACGGCAGACTGGGGTTTATTATTTGAGACTAGCGAAATGCAGAAAAAGACAGAAAGCAGGCAAGCACTAAAAGCAACATTAGGAGAAATGAGGCAGTTGAGGATGAATCTTACGTAGTCACACTAAAATCTTCGTGAGTAGACCTCTCAACGAATTAGTTTCGCTGACACATTCGTCTAGTCTAAACATCCTCTGTTGACTACATGAACACTATGGGGGAGTGTTCGGTAGTAATTTCTTTATTAAGAATATATTTTCCTCTGCTGATAATAAAGACTTCTATTTTTTCTTTTTTCTAACCCTCTCAGGGGCCATTCCCCACTATAACCGTTACGTCCATGAACTCTCACCCCTCCGCATAACCGCCTCCCCCTCCAGGAAAATTGCGATTGATACCGACGGACAACGTTTGTCTGGCCGGCCGCTCACTGCCTCGTCAAGCGGCCATCCCCAGCACTCTCGACTGGGGCCAAATTTTTAACAGCCGCAGGACCCGACTTTTTGAAAAGCGCGTGAATTTATGAGCGCCGTGCGCATGCGTCAGTTTATGACGACTGGACGCATGCGTAGAGCGGTTGACACGTGCAGCACGGCGAGGGGGGACAGTTGTGAAATTGCTGGGCGCCAGTGATGAATGGAGGAGGGTCAAAGGACGGCGGGGAAAGCGCCTGGCAGGGCCGACACGCCCAAGATTAGATCGGTGGCTAAGTAATGAAATTTTGTTTGTTCCTTTTGGTCCAAGCTACGCTCTACTTTGCTTTTCACGCAGCCCCTCGCTGATTCGCTGCATCTGCACTCCGCGTCTGGCTGTGGAGACCCTTGTCCCAAGTTCTGTCAGTGACAGACTACTTTTTTCTCGCATCCACTGAAACTTTTCCCCTCCTGTCAAACCATTTTAAAACAGACATTTTGGAGGACACAAAATGAGAAAAGTGAGAAGATGACACCCTGGGTAGTGAGTGTTTAGCTTCGAAGAATGACTTGCGCCAACTCACCAGTTCTTCTTTCTCTTACTTCGATGTTTAATATGTAAGATTTACTTACACCCATGTCGGCGAGATTACTATGATGGCAAAGTTACTAATGATGGCGAAGAATAATTTAATGACTTAATGGCGTTAATAAGCCTCTTAAATAATAATAATAATAGTGACGATTATAGATCGGATAAAGGCTGTTATTAACTATTCACACCAATAATAACAGACCACAAAGAAAAAACTGTTAATTGCTATTTTCCCGGAATATGAACACAACGGTGCAAAAATCAGTGACTTAAGAAGATGGAAGGTTAAAATTTTCACAGCATAGACAGGTATTCCTTCTTCAGAAATGACAGGTATAGATGTAACTGCAGGTTCTAAAGATTACATTTGTCTGTAGAGTCAACCTCTGTACTACAGCCAGCAAGTCTCTGTTGTTAAATGGGAACTGCACCTATTTATATAAATTGTTGCATACATATTTGTTTCATATTTACTGATAAAAACAGATGTGTTGCATCTGAGTTATAGTTGTCAAGATTTGATATCCATTTCGTTTAATAAAAGGACGTTGTCTGAAGTGACCAATCAGCTACGTCGTTAGTGGAAATCCATTTCTTTGAACCAACCAATTCTTTTATTTTAATGAAACTACTTTGGCATACCTATTATCTCCTTGGAGAGCTGTAGCAACACTTGCTGTAGACATCCACCTCGTGTCGTACTTAGTGGTCAGTGGGCAAAGTGTGTACAGACTTCTTGTCAGTGGTTTTCGTACTAACACTTTGTGGTAAGTGCTCACCGACCTTGGGTCACAAAGAGAAGCTTGCTTGGTGTTATGTATGTTCGTGTGTCGTTCTGTTTTTTTTATATTTATTTATTGTCACGACCACCGCGCAGTGTATCAGTCACTCAAGCCTTTCAACACATATACGGAGCCTGACAAATACGTGTTCTTTCACACAAATTAAAAGAAAAGAATGATTTGCCTAACGAATCTCTCTGCTTTACTAAGTATGAATGAAAGAAGAAAACAAGAAAAATACACAAATGAAAAGTCAGTTAAAAAAACGATTCCTACATCCAGATTACTTTAAAATAATAAAATCCCTAACCTTTGAGTCCTGCCTGTCTGAATATCTACAAGAATACCTACTCACCTAATCCATCTCTATACTCCTAAACGCCCTACTCAACAAATTCTTCTTACAATTCCTACTCTACTTGTCTGTCCGTCCTAAACCTCTCTCTTCTCCTACCTGACTACTAACTCCTCGCTCGCGCTCTCCCTCACGTCATTTCCTTCACTTTTTTACATCACTCATACACGTCTTCCGAACAACTGACGTCATTCACGCTCTTTCGTTCTTCCACATTAATCCTTATAAAATTTAAGCTTAATCACGATACAGTCAATAACTAATAATAATGATGCCTGACATTTATTATGTGTACTTTTCGTTCATTTCTTTCTCTTCTTTCTTTGAATCTTTTTACGATATCATAATTACATTTTGCGCGGGTTGCTTAGTGTAACAAACATCCTACAACCCACACCAGCAGAAAAAAAGTGACAAAAAAGTCCTGCCAAGACCCGCTAAAAATAGCTCAGATCTTTTGGTTATCAGACAATTGAAAAATGAAAGAAAACAAAAAGTCGAAACTAAAAGCCAACTAGGAATGGCCGCTAGAAAACCCCACATGAAACATGAACTGTATTGCTCCCGACTGTGGTGGTCGCCATGCGGACAAAGTGGATGCTCCCATGTTGCACATACTGCGTGTGGCATGAAGATATTGGAGAGGAGTTCAAATCCTATTGTCTTCTACCGCTTTTTCATTCTTCATTGCGAAATTTAATATTTACACTTATTTATTTAATTTATTAAAAGCTGCGTTTCGTGAGAATGTATTGTTTAACAATTTCTTTACATACACAAATATATTCATACATCCATGCATGCCTGCGCAGAGACATACATTATATACATACAATATATAAAATATACTTGTGCATTTTGTTTTTCCTTTTCTCGTTTGACCCTAGAGAAGAGCTCCTAGTATTTTAGCCAATTAGTGGATGGTTTTTCTTTGACAATTTATCTTTATGACAGTTCCTGAAACTGTCCCCATTTAAAGTCGCATAATCATGAATGTGATTAAGAAGGCTCTTTAACAGACCTCGTCACCATGGTGACCAAGCAGGTCACATATCTGTGACCACAGGGACTCAGGGTTCGGACCTCGTGGTTAACCCAGAGGTTGCTGTTGTCTGAGTCCATCACGGACTGCATTGGAGCTGACAAGATGGACACTTAGGCTTATTGAGTTCATTCCAGTGCTTGTGGCAAATATTGTTGTTGTGGTGGTTGTGAGCTTCACCATTTTGTCCTGTAGTTCCATTACAAGCAGAACCGTTCTTGCTACTAATCAGTGACAGAGAACTTGAGAAGAAAATTTAGATGGTCTTACATGAGGAGAAAATTTAGATGGTCTTACATGTAGGAGGTGTGTGCTTCCACCCCACAAACACGAGCGATATCGGTCAGCTCAGAGAAGGAAAATTGTGAAGTGACAGAGTGTATCAGATAAGTTTCTTATACGCATGTCTCTAATGTATCCGTGCAAAAAAAGGGTAATAACAAATAACTACAGCATCACAAACAGAGGGAGTTATGGATCAAACTAGTCGAGTTGGATTTTGCGAAGGGGCGGAGGAGAAGTTGGCGGAGACAGAGGCGACTGTAAGACGAAATACGACTCTCCCGTCTTCTGATAGAAAGATGATTCATGTAAGATTTACGTATTCGCACCTGAACCTCCCCCTGTGAACTCCTGAATCAGAACATTTCACGGACGGTCAGCCCGAGGCAGAAAAGTGCTGGGTCCATAGAGACCGACATAGCAAACAGCTCTCGTGCTTTCTCAACATTTATATCTTGTTTCTTTTTAAATTTGTTTATATCTTATTTGTTTTTGAATTTGTTTATTATTTTTTGTATTTAAATTTGTTCATTATTATTTGTTTTTAAATTTGTTTATATCTTATGTTTTTGAATTTGTTTATTATTATTTTTTAATTTGTTTATTGTTTGTATTTAAATTTGTTTATTATTATTTGTTTTAAAAATTTGTTTATATCTTATGTTTTTGAATTTGTTTATTATTATTTTTTAATTTGTTTATTTTTTTAATTTGTTTATTCTTTGTATTTAAATTTGTTTATTATTATTTGTTTTTAAATTTGTTTATATCTTATGTTTTTGAATTTGTTTATTATTATTTTTTAATTTGTTTATTTTTTTTAATTTGTTTATTCTTTGTATTTAAATTTGTTTATTATTATTTGTTTTTAAATTTATTTATATCTTATGTTTTTTGAATTTGTTTATTATTATTTGTGTTTAAATTTGTTTATTATTATTAATTTTTAAATTTGTTTTTATTTTTTATTTTGTTTTTAAATTTGATTTAATTTGTTTTTAAATCACAGACGGGACGAGACTGGAATAAAAAAATCTAATGAAATTTGCATCATTTCTAGGAAGGATATGTGTGTGTGTGTGTGTGTGTGAGAGAGAGAGAGAGAGGGAGAGAGAGAGAGAGCCTGTGCGTGGGTGTGAGGCCAAAGCTGGTGTGAATGAAGCGCAGACGGACACAAAAGACTAATGAAACAGCTGTATAATAGTTTGTTAATTTGTCGTTATTCCACCGCGGGGCCCACTAAGCACGTTTGCCGGGACATGTTTTGAGCAGTAAATTCCAGGCAATGGACCTTCCTGGAGGCTGACATAAACAAGCCCCGTATCTTGTCCATCTGTGCAGCCCCCTTTTTATTTCCGTTACATGGGTGGCTTGTGGTTTCCGGAAGCTGCCTCAGAGGAGGAAATGGCTGGGGGCCACAGAGAAAACAAGCGAGGATAAAGAGGAGGTCGACGACTACAGTTTAGATGATGACGACGAAGACCATGATGATGACAAAGACCATGATAATGACGACGATTGGTGTATAACTAAGTTATTTCCTCTCGGCAAAATCTTTGTCACTAATTTTTGCGAATCTCTAGTTTGTTGCACCGTTCATTAGCACTCTCGGCGCCACAATAGAGGAAAGTCGCCATCTTGGTGTTTTGGTCGTCTCAACTTTTAACATTCACGTCCATGCAGTGACCCAGAGATTTTAAAACCAATCTCCCCTCCCGAAAAAAACCCACCAAATTCATACACACGAATAATAGTCTACGCTGACAGGTGGAGGTATCAAGTCTTCCGAAGAGGGAAGATTGTAAGTTTGGTGATTGATGGTTCGAGTCTCTTCATCTACATCTGTCACTGTCCGTTTATTCTTTTCGCCTTGGCTGTCTCCTCGCCGTGTTTTTTGTTTGGCCTGCGGAAAAACAAAGAGGATCATCATCATCATCATCATCATCATCATCATCATCATCATCATCATCATCATCATCATCATCATCATCATCATCATCATCATCACTACGATGATGAGGGTAATAAAGATGAAAATGGCGATGATTATTTGTCTTTTTTTTAATCTTGGCATCTGTTATAAGGCACCTCGCTATCGCTTCATCTCTCATCTCCATACACCGCGCGCTGGCGCTGGCTACGCTTCGTCCATTCTCCTTTCTGACATGCCAGTCTCTCGCCACAATTGCCCGGCCCTCCCTCCCCCTCCTTCGCCAACTTCTCTATCATGCAGCCCCGCTGACGGCCACAGAGTCGAGTCCCGAGGGAGCAGTCTCCTCGGCACCAAAGCCCATCGCCTCCTGTCCTCACCCGACCAATCCTCGCCTCAATATGCTTAGATAACACTGGTCGCGATGACCCTGATAAAACATACGCCATCTTCGTCTCCCATCCATCAACTTCCGCTTCCCATCTCCTGGCCTTGCGAGTTGTCTCTCCCCCAAGACTGGGAGCAAAGGTCAACTGGCACACAAACTCTCTCCAAGGAGCTTGACGGATCGTGAGTAGGCTGTCCATTCTGCATGTGATACTTCACTGGTGAGGTCAGTCTACATTTCTCCGATCCCTGGGTGAAAAAAATTGTTGGGGGCGATTGGGACCCCCATGGCCTCTTTCTCCCCCCCCCCCTCCCAATGTTCGTTCTGACACTTTTCTCTTTCTTTTCCCTGAAATTTCTTTTCGTAGGTCGCGCAACTTTCCATCGATTCTGTACATATCTTGAGATATTGCCACCCAGATTGGTCCCGCTACACAAGTTTGTTGAAAGGGAATTAATCTTGAAGATCTGCTGAAGTTGTGAGGGTATTAATCTGTCACAGAATCAGGACCGAGGCTTTATTTTATTTCAAGTGGCAAGACTCAGGGCTGTTTGTCTGTGCTATCTGTTTCTAATTATGCGTAAACAAGGTGCGGGGCTCCCGCTCCCTCGTTTATTTTGATCGGGGTGTGGTCATAGATCAGGTGGATTCACTTCTCCCCCATTCAAGACATCGCGAGAGATGGACTGATGAAAACAGGGTCTATGTATGGGATGTGCCGGCGGAGATATACAACTCACTCAAATGGTTTATGAACTTTTAAGACAGTTAAATAATGTCAAAGGCCGTTGAAATGGCAGTGCCCCCTTTTGTAGAGAAAATCTTGAGAGATTATTAAAATACTGTTTTGTATTGTGACAGCCATTATTACTACCATTATTTTTATTACCATTTTTCCTAATCATTATTGTCCAATAAGACAAATTCTTTTTGCGATTCACGCAGAGCCCCCCACCCATTGATTACCTGTACTTTGAAACTATTTCTATGTAATGAACTTTCCACTCTCTACCTCTCTATAACCAGTTTTCTACTCTCTATCTGTGTTTAATCAGCTTTCCACCTCCATCTCTGTATAATTCTCTTTTTCTGTGTTGAACCAACTATATGCCTGAGAATTTCACAAAAACCAGTTCCTCCAGCAGACATGGCACTTTAACAGCGGAACTGGTCTTGATGAGGACAGTGAGCAACATGAGTAGAAACCACTTTACCGGATGTTTAGCAGGTTGTTACATTCACTTTATCAACTGGATTTTAGACTTTAGCAGCAGGATAAAGAAAGAAAATGAAGTAAGTACAAAAAAAATTCTGCAAAACTTTAAGCGATTTTCCCCCTAAAATGTTCGTCCAGCCTCCTGAGGTCAGACAATTGACACGAGGAATAGAAACATGTGTAGCTCTGTAATAAACCACAGCATAGACATCAAGACTAAAATCAAACCTGACCTGATCAGATCTCTGTATGTTCAGATTTTATCGACCAGATGGCAAAATCAAGGCGAAGGCTGTTATCTTTCTTTTTATTTCTTTTTCTTAAGCTCTCCCACAACTTTGTCTTCATATAAGACCACTTCTTGTTCATGTTATTATCAATTAACGGTTTCGGAGTAAAAAAACAAAAAAACAAAACCACACCCGCTGTGGTGCATTTTAAATATTTTTGTTAATAATTATAAGATAATAATTCTCAAAATTATCCTCTTCAAAGACAGTGGCATTAACAGAAATTCCCTAAGGCAAGGCCGTGTTAGTATGGGGGGACACCTACGACAGGCTCTAACAGGGGAGGACTTTTAGAGATGTGGACCTCTTCAGTAACTGGCTTGTTCCTTGTTCCCAATTTGGGAACTAGTCCATGCAATGAACTAGCCGCAATAGTTCGAAGAAAAAATGTTCAAGCCAGAGACTGTTTTGCTAAGGCTGTAGACTTGAGAGGCAGATTAGTCTCGAGGTTTTCAACTGACGAGTGGGCAGTGTCGAGGGGTACTAAAGACTTTTCGATTACAGATGACACATATGTCCAGACGAGCACTCGGCACACTGGGCCAAACGGATTGGGACGTCCAGATATTGGAGTGGACCTGACTGCTCCCAGGACGCTGCTCCCGCCAGATTGAAGATGGCCAGTCGATAGAAAACGGGGAATTAACTCAAGTTTCTCCGCAGAACGAAGGTAACTTTCTCACTGTGTCTCTTCTTTCTTTCTTTCTGTCTGTCTGTCTGTCTTTCTTTTTTTGTCTTTCTGACTCTGTCTGTCTCTTTCTTTGTCTGTCTGTTCGTCTCTTTCTTTCTATTTTTTGCCTCTTTTTTGCCTCTTCTTTTTTGCCTCTTTTTGCCTGTTTGTCTGTCGACCTTATCCCTCCTCCCTCTCTCTCCCTCTCATGATTTTACTCGCCTTGCTTTCATCCATTTCTCTCATTTGTGAGTCTCTCATCACTCCTCTAATCCGTTGCAGCTCTCTCTCTCCCCAGCAGGCAAAGCTTCAGCGACAAATTCCCAAACGCGAATAAAGTCTAAATTGGCCAGCACATCGTCCGGGCGAGGGGGACCCACAAATCCAGAAGCTTTGTTACCTACTCGCACGAGCGAGGGCGCCTAATGACGTCACCAAGCTGTAAACGTGTCACGGCCGGCGCGAGATGAATGGCTTCTATTAGCGCGCTCCACGCATGCGCTGTCCGACAGCGGGCGCAGATGCCGCGCATCGCGTGCGGAGGAGCGACAGTCTCTGGAAAACAAGGAAACAGATCGCGGTTGGCCGCCACACAAGGGGTGGGAGGGGGCACGTCCAGCTTCTCGGAAACGAGGGGAGAGAGTGTAAGGGGGGAGGGAGAAGGGCAACGGTGGCCGGCCCCTAGATGGCGCTGGATCGCAGCGGAGGCCGGGTTTTCGCGCAGTAGGTGCGTGTGGCACCGGGAACGAGTACTCGCGAAGGGGACTTCCCTGAAAGCCTGGAGGTCCCCGCGGAGACATGTTCGCGATGGCATCGCTCATTCTTTTGCCAAAATTCGAAGAATATCACACCAGACAAGATACCAGGAACACTTGTCACGTTAGACAAGATACTGGGAACACTTGTCACGTTAGACAAGATACTGGGAACAATTGTCACGTTAGACAAGATACTGGGAACAATTGTCACGTTAGACAAGATACTGGGGACACTTGTCACGCTAGACAAGATACTGAGAACACTTGTCATGTTAGACAAGATACTGAGAACACTTGTCATGTTAGACAAGATACTGAGAACACTTGTCATGTTAGACAAGATACTGAGAACACTTGTCATGTTAGACAAGATACTGGGAACACTTGTCACGTTAGACAAGATACTGAGAACAATTGTCACGCTTGACAAGATACTGAGAAGACTTGTCACGCTAGACAAGATACTGGGAATACCTGTCACGTTAGACAAGATATTGGGAACAGTTTTCATGTTAGACAAGATCCTGGGAAGACATATCCCGCCAGACAAGATACTGGAAACACTTTTCATTGTAGACAAGATACTGGGAAGACTTGTCACGCTAGACAAGATACTGGGAATACTTGTCACGTTAGACAAGATACTGGGAACAGTTTTCATGTTAGACAAGATCCTGGGAAGACATATCCCGCCAGACAAGATACTGGGAACACTTTTCATTGTAGACAAGATACTGGGAAGACTTGTCACGCTAGACAAGAACCACAATGACTTGTCATACTAGACAATATACAGAAAACACTTGTCACGGCAGAAAAGAACCACAATGACTTGTCATACTAGACAATATACAGAAAGCACTTGTCACGACAGAAACTGTCCTAGAAATTCTTGCCAAGCCAGGCGAGATACTGGAAATTCTTGTTACGTTAGACAAGATACTAGAAATACTTGCTACGCTAGACAGTCTCCAGAAAAACTTGTTGTAAGATAGTCGGCAGCAAGGACTTGTCACGCCAGATAAAATGCCAAAAGGATTTGTCTTGAAAGACAGTCTGCCGCACACGTGACATACCATTGATACCAACACGTCTACAGAAGAACATTTTCACGCCAGTCTCATGTAAAGACTTGTTAGGCCGGTCAATCTCCGGGATAGACTTGCCTCTCCATTCTTCGTTCCTTTCATCGCTAGGTGGAAGCACTTTACTGTCAAATCAAAATTTTGAGACATTTGACAAGAACGGCAACTCACAGCCTGACGCAGTTGTCTCCCGTGGATACAATCGCATGGCTTTACATTGACCAAGGGTATGTATTAGGGCTACTTGGCAGGTTGTGTAGAGTCAAATGTCCAGTAAGTGACTTTGATATTCCCGTCATTGTATCTGTGTCACCCATGGAGTCAGACTAGTTTTCAGGCTGTGGCTGAGGCAGAACTCATGGAAATAGCCACAATAAAAACTTTTGAGCTGTTGTATTATAATTTTGATATACATAGATCGCAATTCCTTGTTTGGATTGTATTCCCCTGTCATTTGCAAATTTCTGCGTGTGCTTCCTTACTTTAAATCTGGTTTTGTTTAACAAATAAACTGGAGTTTTCGCACAATCCAATTACACAAACTAGGAAGAAACTACGCTACTCAGCTTAGGTGGGACGAATTTTTTTAAAATTGGTGTTTTACGCCGAGCCAGCAACTAAGGCTGTAAACAGATGCCACATGCAGAGAAAGAACAGCGTGCCCGAGACGAGAACTGAATCCAGGACAGCCAACCCTCACTGTATTGGTGACAGGCGCTAGCCGTTGCTCCACCGGACCACCCTAGGTATGACGATGATCTGCTGTTTTCAAAAGTAATATTTTTCATCACTCTTAACTTATTTTTCACAAAAGTCACAAAATGCAGGGAAAATCGTGGACATTGGGGCGTTTGAAAAAAAATCAGTTTTTGAACTTTTCAAGAAATAGACATCAGAATGTTGACCTGAACTTCCTACAGTTTCGTGAGATTATCCGGAAGTTAATTTTTAGAGTCACAGACTAAGCCCACTAAGGTAACTCTGGGTACATCTATTGCTAATGAGCACGGAGGACAACAGAACCTGCGGAGGGAGTCATTAATATACAGTAGCATACATGAGAACATTCCTGTAGCTTCAACCACAGCAAAGGCGCGAGTGTAGATAACCACAGCAGACGCACGAGCGAACACCAAAGCCACTCAGAGGAGGTCTTCCCCACCAGCAACAGTGAGCATCAACACCTTCCTCCCACCATGGCGCGAGTCGCAGCCCTCCTGACCCTTGGCATTGTGGGAACGATAACATTGCATCCGGGCTTAAGACATCTGTAAAGCAGCCAGACGCCCTCTAATGAAGGAGACTAAAAAACAATTTCTATTCGGCATCAACGTCTGCCTCCAGTCCTCCAGACGACTCCGTCAGTGAAGGGCGGCCAGCGCCCGAAGGGAGGAGCAGGAAAGCGCCCGTGAGGAGCAACGTGATGAGCTTGTGATGAGATCGCGAGGGCGAGTCAGCGGTTCTCGCAGGCAGCGTGGCGGCGCGAGATTACGAACCTCCGTGTGGTGCGTGTGTTGGTCGTGAGCGGGTCAGTGCCTGTCGGTTTACTGGCCACACCAACCACAGGTGCAACTAACTGGTCTTGAATGTCCTACGGATACTGAGATCTGGAAGGTCCTCGGATTGTTTTCCTTCGTTGTATGTAATATGTCTGCATATAGGTGTGCATGTGGGTATATATATATATGCAAGCATGTATGTATATTACTACTGCATTTATAAATTATGGGTTTCATTGATGTCCTTACAGCTTAGAAAAGAGAAAATAGGGTTTTACACCAAATAACATCGAGAAATAATGGCGAGACAAATTATTGTGTAGACGAGTATCCAACATAAAATTTAAAACATTAAATTCGACTTCATTTGTTGGACCCAGTACTTCCCAATAAGTTTTGTGGAGTAGTAAATAATTAAACAGGCTTTATAATGTTTACTTAGAATTCAATTTTATTAAAGTTCAAACGGTTTTTTTTCGTTACAATTTGTTTTTATGTTTCGGCGATCGGTTCAACAATGCCTCAGTACAGTGGTCTCAGGGTTCTGAGGGAATAATCTCCCACAGCATGGGCATGTGGCGATGTTGTGTCACACCCCGAATACACCATCAACATACTGGTCTGGTGAAACAAGCTCAATGCAGTGATCTGAGGGAAGAAAATCATTGGAGCCAAGCAAGTTGAGAAATCCATCATAGCATGCTGCAGCTCACACGGATGGAGGCCTGCATATCGGGTTTGATTTAAGCTCAGGTTCTGAGTGCACGGGGAATAATACTCCGTATTGTCTAGTTCAGGGGTGGGCAAAGTTTTCTTTCTACGGGCTGATCTCAAAATTTTAATCTATGTGTAAAACACCAAAACCCCAGGCCAGGTGACTACACATCACACTTAGTGATAATGAAATGAACAGCAAATAAGTACATAAAGGTGTTTACTTACCGAATTTAAGGTCTTGGGACTCGTTCACAATCAAACTTTAAAACCAGCCTTTCCTTTGAAGTCAGCCGCCCCCGATAGTCTCTCACAACTACATTAGACATCTCAACTGTTATTTGTTATCTTTATACTTGTGTTATAATGTTAGGGACTGACTGCCGATTTCTAATGCTGTTGTACCTGATAAATTAAATTTCAGTCAAATTAACCTAGGATTAATTAAAAAAATGAAAACAAGTGCCCTTCACATTTTGGCAGACGGGCCGGTCCAAAGATGTCCGCAGGCTGTAGTTTGCCCGCCACTGGTCTACTTCATACAGAACTCGATATGCCAGATAATCAGATCTTAACAGGAAGTAAACGAAACGTAGACAACAACATACATTTGTCAGAATTTGTTCTTTTCTCTCAGTCACTAGTTTTTGAACTTGGATCAAAATATTAACAGCAATTCAGTACCAAAGACCGAAAAAAATGAATGAAGATGAATTTAGAGAACACAATCAGTCTTGAATCAAAACGCAGTATCTGGAGCTAGTAACAACAACAAAAACAACAAAACCCCCGAACATAAAACAAAACAAAACCAAAAAACAAAGCAAAAAATTAAACGACAAATAAAAACAAAACAAAACCCAAGCCAAAAAAATTAAACAACAAACAAAACAAAAACCAAAACAAAAAAAGAACAACACGAACTATGAAGAACATAGGAAGACTATGAAATTCCAGTGCAGGTGAATGAGTCCTGTTCTGGCTTAGAGCTAGGTGTGTATTCACCAGGCCAGGTAGGCTAGAAGGAAACAATCAAGCGAGTAATAGGCCGGGCGGTGCCGAGGCTGACGAAGGCCGACGCTCATCATACGCCCACGAACCTCGTTCCTGGAGACCGTTCATGACCACTTTGTTGGCACGGGGCTGGGGCTGTCAGGCCTGACAGGCCTAAAGGTTGCTACCATTACCAAAACGGTGGCCAAAATATTGGGGTAATCGACCCTATTAGCCCTCGGATTCAATTTTGCCCGGCGAAATCATGTCCGAAGTTGTAACAATTGCCTAAGTATGCTCAAGGCTTATTTCGATTACTTCCTCCCAGTCGGTCAGATGATGACTCCTTTCTTGCCGCGGCCTGCCTCCACCGGCCATCGCCATCTTGTAAACTTCTCGAGAGGAAAATGGCGAGGCGAGGGTTGGCGAGGGAGCGTGCGAAAACAAGTCCCTGACAAGTTGACTAGAATTCAGCGCGCATCTTGAAGCTTAACTACATTTCTAGGGTGGGAGCGACGCAAACGAGGAGAATTAGCCATGATGGAGCCCTTGAGAGGCAGGGTGCACTCAGGCGGAGAAGAGAGAGGAAGGGTGTCATGGAGGAGACTATAGACTCTAAGCTGAAGAAGTTGAGCAATCCACTCGCTAGCCACCACGTGATATTTTCAAAGCTGATTTGATTTATTGTGCAAAACAGATCCCATCGCGGCCTTACGTCTGAGCAGAGTATAGGGAAATTAGAAGCCTTCGTGGTTTCTCCAAACAGACCCGAAATCTGCCGGCTCCGAGAGAGGCTGGCGATGTTGAAAGACGTGCGCGGCCTTCAGAAGCACCTTGTGCGGGTCCCCAGGCCTCTAACAGAATCAGCCAGCGGAGCCGAAACAAGGCACAGGATGCCAAAGCCAGGGACCAAACTCACAAATTGCGCTCGGCTAATTTGCATTGTCCCTCTCCGGCCATTGTCTTGGAGTCCAAGGCGGCAAGGTGGAGGACATTCCACTACATACAATGCCCCTGGTAACCAGCAGTTTGCAAAGCTGAGGAATCGCCAAAGAAGAAACACACTGGGTTAATGCGAAGGGATTTTTTGTTTTTCGTTAACTAGCATAATCTGCGCTCGATGGAAGCTAACACTTCAATCAAATTCAGTGTTAAATGTTAGGTGGGTGAGTCTGGTAGCGGCATTGAAAGACCCACAGGCCCACACACTAGTATATGTAGTCTTTTATTGTGCCCATTCCAGTAAAGTTAGTCAGGGAGAGTGTGCTATCCACATCACAGTGTGCTCCTCACATCACAGTGTACTCATCACATCACAGTGTGCTCCTCACATCATAGTGTGCTCCTCACATCAGTGTACTCCTCACATCACAGTGTGCTCCTTCCATCAGTGTGCTCCTCACATCATGGTGTGCTATCCACATCACAGTGTGCTCCTCACATCAAAGTGTGCTCATCACATCAGTGTGCTCCTCATATCATAGTGTACTCCTTCCATCAGTTTGCTCCTCACATCACAGTGTGCTCCTTCCATCAGTGTGTTCCTCACATCAGTGTGTTCCTCACATCATAGTGTACTCCTTCCTTCAGTGTGTTCCTCACATCAGTGTGTTCATCACATCATAGTGTACTCCTTCCATCAGTGTGTTCTTCACATAAGTGTGTTCCTCACATCATAGTGTACTCCTTCCATCAGTGTGTTCCTCACATCAGTGTGTTCCTCACATCATAGTGTACTCCTTCCATCAGTATGCTCCTCGCACCAGTGTGCTCCTCACATCACAGTGTGCTCATCACATCAGTGTACTCCTCACATCATAGTGTGCTCCTTCCATCAGTGTGCTCCTCACATCATAGTGTGCTCCTTCCATCAGTGTGCTCCTCACATCAGTGTGTTCCTACATCACAGTGTGCTCCTTCCATCAGTGTGTTCCTCACATCAGTGTGTTCCGCACATCACAGTGTGCTGCTTCCATCAGTGTGTTCCTCACATCACAGTGTGCTCCTTCCATCAGTGTGTTCCTCACATCAGTGTGTTCCTGACATCACAGTGTGCTCCTTCCATCAGTGTGTTTCTCACATCACAGTGTGCTCCTTCCATCAGTGTGTTCCTCACATCACAGTGTGCTCCTTCCATCAGTGTGTTCCTCACATCAGTGTGCTCCTTCCATCAGTGTGTTCCTCACATCAGTGTGCTCCTTCCATCAGTGTGCTCCTCACATCAGTGTGTTTCTCACATCACAGTGTGCTCCTTCCATCAGTGTGTTCCTCACATCAGTGTGCTCCTTCCATCAGTGTGCTCCTCACATCAGTGTGTTTCTCACATCACAGTGTGCTCCTTCCATCAGTGTGCTCCTCGCATCAGTGTGTTCCTCACATCAGTGTGCTCCTCACATCAGTGTGTTTCTCACATCACAGTGTGCTCCTTCCATCAGTGTGCTCCTCGCACCAGTGTACTCCTCACATCACAGTGTGCTCATCACATCAGTGTACTCCTCACAGCAGGTTTGCCCAGGAGAGAACATGACGGAGTATGAACAGCCCTATAGTCGCTAGCTCTAACTGCTGAAGTAAACAAATATAACTTGTACTGAGTGTCATGCAAGTTCTCACTAAGCTGATGAAATAACAATAAAGCACATTACATCCTCGTTATCAACTCACATTCGCCTTTTTTAATCTTTCTGTCCTCGCTGGAGCTGGGTGGTGAGACAGCAAGATTGCTGCTACGGGTTTTATTGCAGGTTGTGTTGTGTCAAACCACCGCAAATATCTCAGCATCCTGTCCTGGCCTTATGAACACTTCTGTTAGAGGACCTTACAATAAAATAAGATTTATAGTTATATAACGAAGTAAATAATTGAACAAGCGTTTATCTGGCGGACATGCTGAGTCCTCGTTGCACGAATCTCAATGAATATAGACACGTGGCAGTCTTGGTACATCAGACATCAACACGACCATTTCACAACTCCTCTCACTTCCGCGCACTACATTTTCCTACGGTTTGACTAATAACAAATTTCATTGCCTTGTGTATTGAAAAAATTAAGGCTTTAATAAAACTGAAGAGATGAAAAATAAAATGAACACATCAAACTTACTAGTTCCAAACTAATTATTAGTTCTTATTATTTTGATTACGGCATGAACTGCTGATGATTGTTTCAAACCAAACACCAGTTATTCCTGTCTGCTATCAATATTTAACGACATCAGTCGACTTTAGGGAATAATTTTGCTGTCTAATATTTGCGATTTTTTTTTTACTATGTTAGGCATGAGAATTTCTCTTGTCACATTTCTTTTTCTTTCAATGGCAGGGATACTTTGTGAAACTTCAGCATTTATGTTTTAACATCTTTTGTTTCCTTGGTAACGGCTGTTATGTCACAGAATCACTACATCATATCTAGAAACATGATTTTATGTTTTGAAAATTGTTTGTGATTCGTAAGAAAATAGTTCCCTAAATATGAACTTGTTACTGATTGATGGTGACTAACTCTCTCTGACAAAGCTGTCTTCTAGATTATACTCACATGTGAAGGGAAAACACTGATGTCTGGACATTTTATTGTGTCCATGAGGAAAAGCAACAGAAGCGAGTGGTGCCGTGTACACAACATGACAAATGTCAACACTTGCTTTTGGTTTATGTGTGTGAGAATGTCTTCCTGTTGTCATATCTAAGAACCTTGGCTTGTAAGGAGATAGTCACTACCTCTGTGACTCACGTTTGATCAGAAACGTTTTCATTAGTTTTCAAAATGTACTGTCGGTTTTAAGAACAAGTGTTTGGTGAAGATTGGTATCTTGGGGGATCTTTCTCTTGTAGTCAACAGCACTGCTGGAACTTTCATCAAAGAACACCAATCGCTTGCCTTCTCGCAGCTATCGGCACAAAGCTTCGCCTCCCATTTTTTGCCTTGTCCACAGTCCGATGCGAAAGACAGATTAAAACTATTTCCTCGGATTTATTCGTTTCTAATGTGTCTGTTGACAAAAAACACTGGCTTCAGACAAGACCATTGGGCCGTCTCCAACCACACATAATTAGCCCCTGATACAAATGGTGGGAGTTCGAGAGGTCAAAGTTCACGAAGTAGAATATTTTTCAGACCTCCCTCGTTCGGTTTGGCCAACTTCTACGACTAATAAATCTCGGGGCGAGAGAGAGGGCCAGTGAAATTCGGGTATTGTCGCCCGCTTTTCTCGGTCGCTGGCCGGTCTGGAAGGGTCATTAGGCAACTTCTTGTGAAAAGCAGCAGTAATTTGTCCGCTTCTTGTGCAAGATGACACGCTTGTCGGCTCTTGCGCCTCGTTACCGAGGGGCCTAGAAAAGATTCCTCCCAGACGATTGCAGACCACAGAATTCTTCTCCACCACTACTCTTGTTCTTCAAGGTCCTCATGTTTCTTCTTTTTCCGTCTTCTGTCTTTTTTTTTCTTCTTTTATTTTCCTCCTGTACCTATCCTTTAGTCAAAGACTTTGCTGAGATCTTCGTCATCCATGTGAAAATGTGGTCGTCAGACACTGTGAGGTTTCACCGAGCGATCGTTAATTACTTCACATGAATGTTTCAAGCCACCAGCCAGGCCTCTGTAAAGCTATTTCTTTCTTTTATTGAAGCAAATAGATGGAGGCCACGGGCGCCTGCCCAGCCGCTGTGGCGTGGCCAGTGCCTGTTGCCATCATGTAAGAAGGGTGACGGGGAAGGAGGGTGAATGCTTTTCATCTGTTCTAAGGGCTGAGCAAACAGGACAAGCGATTCAACGTCCAAACTTACGCTTAATTGCCTCCCTTGCTCGCAAACTATATGTTCCTTATTATATGGACGAGGCGGGACAGAAGATATATGGGCAGCATAAAGAAAGCAATCAGCAAAGTTTACGGGCCCTGACATTTGTCAAGACAAGCCAGGAGCAGTGAGGGCAGAGGGTGAAAGACAGGACGAAAAATATGGAGGGAAAACAGTCAGGGCCCCATTCCCCCCCTTGCAGTTCGGTTCAAACACCAAACATCGGGGTGGTTAGTGAGGCAGAACCAACGCCGCAGCAGAAGAAAAATGGTAATGGGGGGGGGTCAGCTTCTTCTTCCCCATCCGTTCTTTAGCTTGTTCCCTCCCCCTACCCTACGCCCTCCTCAAGACGCAAAAAGAGAAGTCTGGGTATTTCTCATTCCCCATAAAGATAACTCAATTGAAAAAATCAGATGCATGAAAAAAGTTTTATTATTCCCGCGAGATGGCGCACGTGATCAAGGATGTGCTATTGATTGCCGGACACCCATCAGAGGCAAACGAATGAGAGACAACACGCCCGCCCAATGTTGCCACTGAAATTGCCTCTGACCCTGCGCGCCCCCTATACACTCCGCTCCCCAGCTTTGCCATAGGTGCTGCCTGGGTTGGAAGTCTTCCGCTCAAGAGGATTTTTTTAAGTACTCAAGTAGAAGCCCTCTTTTTTTCTAACGGAACTTTTTAATTCCCTTCATTCCGGCCGCCCCATCCGTCTGTTTAAAGAAGCCTAACGCCATCTTGGAGACTGGTTAGCGGACCTGCGGGTCATCTCCCCTCACACAAAACTGTCAGGGCAGAAGGTCGGGATGATGTTTTTATCGCTGATTCCTCTGAGAAAATTAGTTGTTGGGAAAGGACGACTTAACTCTGCACGAGACTGGTCGTACACTTTCAGTCATAAACACGGATGTGAAAGAGTCCATTTGAATTTAAGCTGTTAATGCAGCAGCGACATGGTCGGCCATCTTCACTTCCGGTGCACACAAGGCAAATGGTACCCCTGTCATACACTCAGCAGCCCAGAGGATGTGGTGTGGAGGGTGGAGGTGAGGGCCAATTTACTCGAAAAGCTACAAAGGTGGGATGTAAAGAAATTGTTTCTGCATTTGAAGTCTGGCCTTACCCTGGGATTTAAATAATGGGAAATGGTTTGTTTGAACCTGATAGAATGATAAGGAAATGAATAAACATGTCATTGCAATGTAATAAATTAGGATATAATCTAATAGTCTCAATAATAAATTAAGAAACAGGAAAAAAACTCATTCAGGTTTCATAAAGTCATCAGCTCTTGAATAGTTAGTAGGAGAAATTAAAAAACAATTAGAAGGCATCCATCAAGGTCTTATTCTGAAAGCGTGTGGACATTTGCTGTCACAATGATGTTCCACATTTAGTGTCAAAGCACACAACAAACACCCACACATTAATCGTAACTGCAGCAAATAGTTTGTACACAGAATAAACATCTTTCGTGGATGAAAGGGACCGAAACATTAGATCGAGATCAGATCGGGAAAAAAGGTCCCGGTGGGACATTGTGGAAGTGGCGGAGATCAAATGGCTAGGATTTGGAAAGACAGCAACTGACGAGGGCCATAAACTCTGGTACATTGAAGAGGACTCCAGGCACGTGCACCGCGTGGGCCTTCTCGTACATATGGCAGGTGATTAGAGCTGTCATTAGCTGTACACCCATCTCCAACAGGATCATCTCCGTCTGCGTCTTTGCCAGGCCTCACAATCTCATCCTTGTCCAACCAATATTCCGACTTCCAAGCACGAAGACAACGAAGCAGAAGAGGTTTACCAATAGCTAGACAAGGTTATAAATACCGAAGTGAGTCATCCTCGCTGTACTCAGTGACTGGAACCTCAAGTTCGACTCAGACGCCTCCCAGAAATGGACAGGATCGGTGGGTATATCTGGGCTTGATGAAATCAACGACAGGGGCCTCAGACTCCTAGAGTTTGGCCTCATCTTAGCTTATACCCTACCCCACCCGCCACAATACATCGAGGGCGGCAACTTGGCACTCGCCTGTTGGACTGGTCCCTAACCAAATCCAGCATCAGCACGGCCAAGACGACGACATATTGAGACGTTGACGTATTCAGTGGATATGTCCTTGTATAAACGAGCCGAAAATTAGGCCGAGGCTGAAGCGCCACACAAACATCCCCGAAATTGCTTTTATTTGGAAAAGCTAAACGACCCAAAATGCTTTTGAAGTTTTCTAGTCCAAAGATTGGATTAATTGGGGAAGCGGATGGCCGAGTGGTTAGAGCGCTGGCGTCCGAACCGAGAGCGCGCTGGTTCAATTCCCGATAAGCGCAGCATACTTCCCCCAGTCGACCCAGCTGACGGGAATGGGTACCTGACTCCATAGAGGGTTGGGGAAGGTAAGGCAGCGAGGGAGAGGAGATTGGCACCACCCTCATGTAAAAGCTGGCCCCGAGAAAAGTGGGGTCTCTAACACCTCACTCCCCAACGACCTGAAAAGGTTATGGGATGACCTTTACCTTTTTTTTTTTTTTTAGTCCAAACATACAGGTGAATTCGTCGCACTGAAATTGGTGGACGAGTGTTAGACATCCTAGAAACATTAAAGAGGTGCTACTGTCAACAGCCGAAGAAGTGGTAGGGCGTCAAAGAAAGAAGAAACAATCCTGGTTCACTAACGACTTCCCAGATCTCTGCGAGCATAGGAGAGCCTTGAAAAGAGAACAAAGAAGCAAACCCGAATAAGTTTTAAAAACAAAGAAGTGAATCGTGTCATCCGGAAAGGGATGAGGACAGCTAGGGAGAACTGGACTGAGGACTCGTGAGGAGGGAAAGGCACGGAGTGACAGCAAAAAGGTCAACCCACTACTAAGAAGCCTCACAAATAAAGGTCAACACAAGACCTCATCGAACAGCAATGGCCGCCTTCTCACAGAAAGCAATGCTGTACTGATCCGATGGACTGAATAAAGCAAAGACCCGAACAACCTCCAGCTGAAGACATGATAACATCATGGCTAAACTAATAACCAGACTAATTAGACTAATAATTAATAGCCAGGATAAAACCAGGGAACCTGCAGACCTACTAGTCCTTTGGGAAAAGATCGAAAGAGCTTCTCAAACAAGATGGGGATGAAATAGCAAAGGCCCTCACTGGTCTGTGCCAATGAGTCTGGAAAGGCAAAGAATGTTATAGCAGCCCCTCCCCTTTCCAAAAAATAAAATAGGAACATAATTAATATCAATCGCAAGAATATAATAAAGGAACAACAAACAGAGACAGACAGACACAACAATAACATAAAAGGAACAATACACAGAGCCAGCCCTACACGCCGAGGAACTGCTAGGAGAAGATCCAATACAGAAGCACAGTTAAGAAGATTTTCAACTGTTGCATCCTAATGGAGAAGCATATTTAAAAAAGATTTTCACAGAGTATGGTATGTGATGTGAAAATTCAAAGTCGAAAAGGATTTCGTCCATCACCGAGGTAGTGTATACTAGCTCAATGAGCGCAGTACTGCTGGATAACCAAATGGGATATTTCTTTCCCACATCAGTAGACATCCGTTATTAAGGGTGTCCACTATCACCTGTGTGTGATGGTCAACATATCATGCGTGGAATCCACCACGACTACCACACTTTCATTGTCATCGGCATAAGGTCGGTTTGCAGCCTACGTTTTGCAGACGACATCGATCTGTTAGCAGAAACTAACGGAGAACTGCAAGAACTCACCAACAGACCGACAGACACTTTAAATGCATATGGAATGGAGACCGGCACTGACCAAAATCACGGTCATTGGAAACGGAATACCTACATGAACGAACTCCGGCTCCCAAAGGTAAAGAGTTTTAATTACTAGGGTAACACCTTTCTAAAGACGGCAGTTCTACGACAGATATCTTGGTCAGGTTTGCGACAGCAGCAGCAATGTAGTTTGTACAGGGTCAGACGCAGCCATTACATCAAGCTTGCTGCAATGTACAACCTCTACAAGACTATCGTAGTACTGATCATGCTGTATGGATGCGAAACGCCCACTTTGCTATCAGATACACAGAAGAGAATCCAGGCATTCGAGAACAAGTGCCCGAGGAGGCTGCTGGGGTCTCCTACAGAGAATGTAAAACCAATGATTTTGTAGGAAGCATAGTTGCCACACTAGCAGGACACCAGGGACTCCTAAGTGCAAGAGTCAAGAAGCGTAGGTTGGTCTGGCTTGGCCATGTGAATGTCCCTCAAGGTACCTTAGACGGTGGTCAACGCCTCGATGGCCACAGAATGAGATGACTGACAAACGTGAAGGAGTTGACTGAGAGTCGTCTTGTGTAGAAGCAGTAGATGTTTGGTGATGAACTAAATTAGCGAAACAATTTGAAGAGGGAATGACACGTAGTGACAAGTATTTCAGAATAAAGGTCGCAGGTCATTGCTTGAGCGAAGGTAACAATATTAACTGGGTGAGACTCTTTCCTCAGCAAACCATTTTAATCTCAGAGCAATTTTGGAACGAAAAATAATGGAAGAGGAATTGTTTTGTTGAATGTGTGCAGAATTTGGAATTGAATGTATGTCAAACAGACGACAGGAACAAGGTTATGGCTTTGTTGTATAACTGCATTTCGATTGGTTGCTTTAGATAGGAGTGAAGGTCGATGCATATTTTTTTTAGACCGACTTGAAGACTAAAAAATATACCATTAATTCACATAATTGGGAAATTAAAGATTCCCGAACCAGGTCCACATCAGCAAGATATTAGTTTATTTCTTGGTACTCCTCGAGGAGCACAGGGCCGTAACAACCTATCTCTCACTCTACTCATCTTTGTCCATATCTGCGTTAGCCTCCCAACCCTTCTCTTCCCCTCAGGGTTCCAGTCAAGTGCCTGGGTGGCAATGGTCAGCTGGTTTGCGCAGGGTGTGTCCTATCCAGCCCCACGCGGTTTTGATGTCTTGGATAGTGGGATTTTGGGGTATTTTTTTCTCCACAGGCTGATATTGGAGATCTTTTGGGGCCATCTAATGCCCAGGATATGATGTAGACATCGGTTGGTAAAGGTCTGGAGGTTGTTGTTGATGGTGTTTGTCACTCTTCGGGTTTTAGAACCATACAGTAGGACTGCCTTCACATTGATGTTAAGGATGCGGATCTCTCTGCGGAGGGATAGTGTTCGGAAGTTCAAGATGGGGTATAGGCTGTTGAAAGCATGCCTGGCCTTGCTGATGTCATTGTCCACTCCACTGTCCTTGTTGACGATGCTCCCCAGATACGTGAAGAGGTTTGTGTCCAGGGTGTTTTCTCCTTCAAGTTGGATTGGGAGTTCCTGCTTGTTGTTGATTCTCATCACTTCAGTCTTCTTTCTTCTGATTTTGTATGCTCTGATTCCTCCGACACCCTACTCAGTTTGGTTTGGGCATGTGGTTGCCGATGAGACAGGAGACTAATGTCATTTGCAAAGTTCGGATTCTGTAGCTGCTTGGTGAAGGTCCACTGGATACCGGTGTTGTTGTCTTGGGTTGTCTTACGCATTATCCAGTCTATGACCATCAGGAAGATTGTCGGCGATAATATGAAACCCTGGATATACAATAAATAAAGCTGCGCAGACCTTTGCTTCTGGCTTTAAAATATTTCATATAATAATGAAATGATACTAAGTGTCGTTTCCATCGACATTTCTAGATTTACAGACTAGGTACTCAAATGGAGAGTAGGGGCGATGTTAAAGTGTGATGATGTGACTATGTGTCTGGTTCAATTTGTATTTAGAATGCACTCGTCGATTTTGAAGAAATATAAAAGGTAAAGGTAAAGGTCATCCCATAACCTTTTCAGGTGGTTGGGGAGTGAGGTGTTAGAGACCCCACTTTTCTAGGGGCCAGCTTTTATATGAGGGTGGTGCCAATCTCCTCTCCCTCGCTGCCTTACCTTCCCCAACCCTCTATGGAGTCAGGTACTCATTCCCGTCAGCTGGATCGACCGGGGGAAGTATGCTGCGCTTATCGGGAATTGAACCAGCGCGCTCTAGGTTCGGACGCCAGCGCTCTAACCACTCGGCCATCCGCTTCCCCTGAAATATATATTTGCAGTGGAAACCCGCTGTTTTCGTAGTTTCCCACTGTCCAGCGACTCGAGCCGACTGCTGTGCCCTTCACTGGACCCATCAATTAATGGCCCATGTTTATGTCGGCTTGCAAGTGTGATAGTGTTTGTCATTCAGAAAAATATGAACAACAAGAAAAAAAAGTCGTCTTAGCCACCAACTTAAGTGAACAGAATTTCAATCAGTTCACTGCGACGATTTATTTTGCGACAGGGTAGGTGTCTTGAGAAACAAACGAAAGAGGTGAGGGGAAATTGATGTTTTACGCCGAGCCATCAACTAAGGCTATATATACCACTGCAATGCAGCCAGCCCTGTAAACCATTAGGCACATGCAGAGAAAGAACAGCTTGCACCAGACAAGAGCTGAACCCAGGACAGCCAACCTTCACTGAACTGGTGACAGGCGCTAACCATTGCGCCACCGAACCACCCCAAGCAGGAAAAAGATGCCAATTGCCCGACCAAACACAAAAAAAAACAAGTGACCAGCCAAATGGCAAGACACATTTCAAGAGATGAGCAATGCCAAGCATGATGGCACGGCGAACTTTGGACAACAAGAAGAGCTCAGTTCTGCGTCTTTGACTGAGCAGCAGAAACGCGAGATTCCAAGATGGAGGACTAAGCAAATTCCAGCAGCGACAAAAGCCTTCAAGATCACTGACAGGGGAAGTAGTTTGGAATCTATTGCCAAAATTATTCTGCATCACGTGACGCATTTATTTGCTAAAATTGAAGGTGGCTATCTCGGGTAGATAGCTGGTGCGGTGAGGGTACAAGGACTTGAGTCTTTTTCCATTGGCCCAGGCATTCCAAACTCGCGTAATACACGCATATGCTCCCCCTTTGCCTCAACTTCTACAAATTCATTTTACTTTGGGACAATTCTGAAGCTAAGCAGATATGACAGGGCAATGATTAAAAACATTTACTGATATAAATCTTGCGCGCCTCACCCAGCACCCGCCTCTCTTACCAAAGAAAAGAGGAGTGAGGAATATAAGATATAAAGTGAGGCCTGGCAAGATCAAACAGAGGCTTGTCGTTTAAGATGAAACACTGTTTAAGCCTGGAAGGCCATGACAAACGCCTAAACGTCATTGCCTGACAAACATAAAAGAACACTAAGAGTAGGAACACAGTAAATCTTCCTTCAGCAGAGTTATCCTCTCATGCAAACAAAATAAAACTTTAGCGGGGGTTGTCTTTCTTCCCAGTGGCGCGCCAGCACGCTGCTGCGCCTGCGCGGCAGGCTGATGAAGATTGACCGTACAGACGTCCACCAGGCGGCTCGCCGCACGCTCTTTGCACGTGCCCTACCAATGTGATCCAAGTCGGAATGTGTCCCGAGTGAGAACGGAGCAAATCATATTCTTCTCCTGGGCTGCAGCTACGGTCATACACCATCTCCAATTTGTGTTTCCGCTCAGTCTTCGGGGAATAACTCATCTGCCAGTAAGCGTGGAATATGTCTATAATCATACCTGATAGCTCTAACCATATTACGCGCGTGTCTTTTGAGATCTGTGGACGACCAAATGCGTTAGCTTTTAAATACCCTTGGAGAGACGCAGAAACGGGAGGCAGAAGCTAATTTCATTTCGCGAACGTGAGCCATTTACTCAAACAATATTGCTGCCTGGGCTTCATATTTCTCGCATCGGCAGGCCTAATTGTTCTGTCACCGGTGGAAGGGGCTGTGCTGGTCCCTGGTGGGTCGTGGCCGGCGGGAGCCTCTAGCCACGGCTTGCCCACCCTCCATACTTCCAGCCTCCGGCGGCTTCTGCGGACCTCCAAACCCAGACCACTCGTCCGCAGGTGGGAGGTAACCATGTTCAAATATTCCATCCTTCAGGAAGGACAGACAACATGCGATGGTGTATTGGCCTGTCAGTCAGAGTATCTAACAAAAGGACGGAAAAAAATCGAGAAAAAGCAGCGAGAGTTGATGATGATATCAGGCGAGGGGCTGAAGATGTTGCTAATTATGATGACTAAGAAGAAGAAGAAGAAGAAGAAAAAAAGAAGACTTTAGTGGTAAGCTTGGTGACAAACTCAAAACGAATAAGCTTCATGTTCTTTGGAAAAATAGGGTGCAATTTTGCCTGCAGTATGTTTCACATCCTCCCCCCACGTCTGGTGCCCGGATGTTGCGAACGAAAGAAAGGGTTCAACCGCTGGACGTGAGGAGAGATGGAGCAGACGTACTTTGAACCTTCCGATTTCCCTCCCTGTCGAATCCCTCCCCCCACCCAAGGTTCCCACCGCTGCCCAGTGCTAATGGGCGGAAGCTCATCTCGCAGACAGAGTCGCCCTCTTCCGCCGGTCCTCTCAGGAGCCGGGAGACGATTTTGCTCTCTCTTTGTCCCTTGTCGGGCCTGTCACTCTCGTCCAGACAAGCAGACTGACAGATGTCTAGCAACTCGGCATCGATAGATGACCAAGACACAGACTGTCAGACACGGGCAAAACAAGCTCTTTAGTCAAGAGGGATTTCGAACCAGACTATTTCCTAATTTGTTTCTGGTGGGAAGAAGAACAACGAGGAAAGTAATATATTCTAGCGCTCAATACTAACGGGCTTTATCGTTAAAAATACTAAATATTTTTTTTCATTAATTTTTTTATTTATTAATCTTTTAATCTTCGTTATTATTTTTTCATGAAGGCCAGCAAACATATGTAGACTTCATTTATCGAGGTGCTTAGACGATTGTTTGACTTCGTCGCTAACTGCAAAGTTTTTCTCAAGGAAAATATCGGGAATCAAACCTTGAAGTGTATAAAAAGTTTTCTCCCCTGTTACTGTGTCCTGCTTGGCTCTTGCTGCAATCCCACAGCAGATATATCACTTGTATCAATCTTTTGGCTGGCTTGTCTCATTGTTAGCCACCCAAGATCCCGGAACTCTGTAAGACTGTTAGAGTTGTTAGTCATACCTGCGAGGCATTGCTCTTGGTGGAATGTCTCACCCATTTGCTTGACTGACTTGTCTCCATGTATGAAAGTGAAAAAAAAACTATTATAAATGTGAAAGTTTTAAAATATAATATTTTTTCTGTGGCTCCCCTCTTCTCCTTGGTCCTTACAGTTTTTTTCATTTAAGTGTTCTTACTTGCCCTGAAATAATTTTAATTCATCGGTTGCTGGTTGTGAAGTTTTAGTCCGACTCTCTTTTGTGCATCAAATGTTTTTTCTTGTCCAAGACGATTGTGATCTGGGAGGAAAGTTCATCGCCATTTTTCTGTGTTTAAAAACCTTGCTCCATTGCTTACGGTGGAAAAGCCTGCGATTGAACATTTCGGCCGGTAGTTTCTGAATATTTATAACTATTAACCTATAATAAAGACAACCATATGCGATGCACCGTTTTAAAGATCATTGTTTAAACATCTAGATGGTGTAACTTTAAAGAAATATAGGTTTTGTTTTCTTGTACTAAAATTAAATTAAAGATTTCATCTGTATTGGACTCATGATGCGAAGTCGGGAAGAAGTCGACAGTCGGAAATTTAAAAAAAAATGAATTTAATTTAATTGAAATAACAGCTCCAAAATTAACATTTTATTCGTGGCCTGCAGCTGTTGTCGTAAGGTCGCTGGAAGACTCAAATTTGACCAGATTATCACAGTTGGTATAGTAAGACATGCAGGCAAACACATTCATTGCAACTGTTTATTTGGTTCTTCATTGACATCACTAACGAAATACGAACACGACCAACGTTCGTACACAATGTCTATTGGTCTTTGACTGACTGCAAAGCAAGCATGGTCTTTATGACAAAATACCAACAAGATTCATACACAACCTCTCTTTATTCTGGACTGGAAATGTGAGGCACACACACATAGCCTCCAGGACATGAAGAACACTGGCAGCTTCAGACCAAACATGATGGTGGCGATGTGGCAAACTAAGGAGAATCAGGGGAAGCAAACAGCAAACCACGTGTTGTTTTGTGTTCAGTCGACCGTGAAGTGGGACATAGCATAGAGTAGTTGCTGAACACGTGCTGTAACTCAGAGACACAGAAATGAGTAGAATTGTCTGATGGGTGCTCGGCTCACGGAAACTATTTCAGCGAGTGTCTGACACACTGGAAGCAGATGATGAAGACAAAACTGTCAGTAAACTCTATGGACAGCTTACAAATGTCTATTACAACAAAATGAACTACATTAACAATTCATCTATAGGTTTCATAACTGCCACAACAGATGTCAGCGAGATGGTCATATCTCACGTGCCTAAAGGTAAAAAAACCGCTGAACACGACTGAAGCTTTTAGATAAAGGACTGCCTGGATGAAAGATGGCGAGGGACGCATCTCTGATTAAATTGGCTCATAAGATGAGGAATTTACTGGTTCTGGTCAGCATCTGTATCCTGTTTCTGAAATTCATGCTAATGCTGCGGAGACGCACTAAAGAATGTATGTGAGTACCAGCAGGGTATGCGAACCAGCTGCGTCCCAATTGTTTTGGCACGAAAGAAGTTTTACTCATCCAGAAGGTATGCTGCTCTGTGAACTTATATCGAGTCATTTGTGCATACATACATAAAACATACATATAAACTAATAAGCTGTTTTACCTACATAGAAACATGCGCACATACATATCGCATGAATTCCGTTGCTGTTTCCGAGCATGTGATGACTGAGGGAAGGAGGTATAAATGAGAGGGACGGGTTCACCTGTTGGAGGATTGAGATGTACTGCACAGTCATAGGTTAGCAAACCCTCGCTGGAAGGAGTGCTCCAGTAGGTGTCTCCGAGTCCGTTGTTTACCGCTTTAACCTTTTTTTCCGAATCGCACCTGTCGAAATATTTTGTGTTTAGGTTAGTTTCAGCCAGTTTCAGGGGTGCCAGTAGGTCTTCAGTCGAGAGGGAACAGCTTTTGGGCACTGTATATCCGCACTCTGGCCATGAAGCCTGCCTACTGCAGGTGTAGCTCATTATACATGCATACACACAAGGGGAGAGACAAACAAACAAATATAAAGAGGTTTAAATGACACAAAGATACAGCCACACTCACTCTCACACTCCCCTCTCTCTCGCTCTCTCTCACACACACTTTCTCTCTCACTCCTCTCACTCACTCACTCACTCACTCACACACACACACACACACACACACACACACACACACACACACAGAAGCCAATCCACTCGCTAACAGACACGTGGACATGACAACTACCGCTGTGACACGAGGACCTCTGTCTCCACTGTCCCCGGGACTGCGCTAATGAAGAAGCTAGCCTTCTGTTACAAGGCTACATCATACACATCACAAACAATATCAAGTCCACTATCAACTGACGACAAGTACGCCACAAAATACTTCTTTGAACCTGACCTCTGGGGTGGGACGGCTAGTGAGGAGGAGGAGGAGGAGGGGCAGACTGAGATCACTATGCGATGTTCGGATCGTACACCGGTTTTGAAAAAAACATTACACAGTTAGAAATATAACACAATTAGAAATAAAACACAATTAGAAACATAGCTCAGTTAGAAGGCGATGTCCATCTTAAATCGCTCTGAGGTCTAAGATTTATTTTCTTGTTTAGCATCGCTAAGATAAATACAAACCTTGACGCCTTACCAAAGGTCTGTTGTACACATACACACAAGTCTCCCTTAGTCCAGCAGGTTCGCCACAAACCCTCGTGAGAATGAAATTGGACAAAAGCTGCCCTTGAACCCAAGCTCTCTTTGAGTTGGTTCCAGTACTTTGATGAAAGGTTGGGAAAGGCAGCTGGGGCACTGTCAGCATCTGAACATCTTCCAAAATCTCGGTCTCCGCATAACATTTCAGACACCATGGCCACTGTCTCTGATTCTCAGATTCATGATTGTTATCTGTTGATGCAGCTGAGGGCCTGATGACACCGACACAGGTAAAAGTAGAGCCACCAGCACCACACATCATTTGCCGATGGCCTCAACTCTTAATATCATTGCCTAGGCAACGAAAAGCTACTTGTATGAGATGATGGTACATAATGTCGCACAACTGCTTTTGTCTTTTGTTCATAAAAAAGCAAATAAGGAAAATTTGTGTCATACAACATATAAACATACAAATGTATGAATGTACTGGTAGAAAAAGAAAAAAAAAGGATGATGATGATGATGATGATGAATCATTTTATCCAGTTAGTGTATTAGAAAGGTTGTCGATGCTCTTTAGCTGTCGAAACCTCTTTGTCTGAAGTTCACGGGGTTCAGAAAAAATGGAGGCGGGAGAGAAAAGGAAAGGAGAAACAATGGTGGCGGTCACGTGAGAGCAAAACTGTTTTCGCTTTGGCACAGGAAAAAACCCACCAACACTGTACGAGTATGTAGACACGATGTTAGTAGCCATATAATCTGAGTATAAATGGAGTCTTTCTGTCAGTTGACTGTCCACACAGTGCAGAAAGCAGTTTCTGTCCGGGGACTGGCATCATTCAGAAGGACGATATTTTGGTCGTTGTTGTCTCTAGCAAACGAAGTTTGTACTTTTAATTATATCATCACAAGTACATCACTTTCGTCTACTGTTCCTTTCTGAGGAAAAAAAAGTCCAGTAATGTAGACAGGATATCTTGAGCTGACATTACGATGTTCACACAGTTTTCATTTATTCGCAGACGCGAAAGAAAGAGAGACGGGCAGGAAGAATTACAGAGAAACACATTTGTCCAATGTATGCATCCAATATGTAATATTCAGTAGTCTCTTAATGAGGGTCTTACGAATAATAAATGTTACAGGGCCGGCTGTGTGTCGTGATAAAGCTGTATATCCCACTACAGTGGACACCAGGAGCCGGCAGATGCCTGGACAGAAAAGATTGGTCGGCCATCAACCTGTGACATCTTGTGGCCCTTTCCTCGCTGTGATCATAGTTGATTACTGCCAAGTCTATAGCTACATACAATCGTTCTTGAGACTACTTCTTTTACTCCGATTGTAACTTGATGCAAATATGCAAATATTGCATACCTAACATGCAAAAGTTACTGACAGTCCTCATCTTACTTCCATGGATACCTCACATAGAGGAATGGTTAACTATAGTCCTTCTCTTACTCCGATCGTGCTTGATGGTGCAAAAGTTACTAACAGTCCTCATAAGTTACTAACAGTCCTCATCTTACATCCATCGATATCTCATAAAGAGGAATAGTTAATTACAGTCCTTCTCTTACTCCTATCGTACTTGATAAAGTGCAAAAGTTACATAAGTTCTCATATCTTAACTTGAGAAAGAACAATAGTTATTCCTTGGCACCTGTCTTTGTTCTTACCAACGTAATTAATCATTGCATGCAAGTCCTAAAGGGTAGTGTTTCAAGTCCAAACTACTGTTTTTCCGATATCCCACCCGTAAAGCTCCCCTTGTTACTATAGTAACGGCTATGCACCCAGAATGGATAAAAGCGACTGGCTGTAACACCCTCGGCCATCGACAAGCCGCGCCTGTTCGGTTTGCAGGCTTCATTAGCTAATCATTATCGATCTCAGTCACGCCCGCCCATGCTCCTAATTAATGACCCCAGTTAAGGTCAGCACGTGCGTTCCGATCACATGCCGGGGGGCGTTTGTGGTGAGACCGGTGTCGCTGGGTAGACACTGAACCGCCAGCACATGGAGTCTTCCCCTGTCCTCGTGCAAAAGGGAAAGATGGTCATCATGGTCCACTTCTTTTTTGTTGCTGTTGTTTTTTTTTGTTGTTGCTACTGGATTTGCTGCTCAGACATCTTCTGATTTGGAAACTATTATCGACACCTGCTGGTTGAAGATTCCGACCACATGACAATGTCCCCAAACACTACTCAGCATTGCCACAAGGAGGTTTTGTCACAGGGTTGTTGTTGTTGTTGTTACTCTAACATTGCTTTGTTTCGTTTATGAGAGAAATAACAACTAATGAAAAAGATTGGGAGAAAGGACTGCTGGCTAGGTGGGATGACTTGTTGGCTGCTTGTCTCTGCACTACTCTTCATGTTGTTATCTATCATCTCAGGATAGTCTGTGTGAGTGTGAGTCTCTCTACTACTCACATTAGGACAGCCTACCATCGTCAAATAAAGTTTTCAAGCATTCCGTTACTGGCCACCCGTACAGAAGACGATTTGTTACACTCATCCAATTCCTTCAACAGAAATGTCTCCATAATTTCCAGAAAAGACGATCTTTGACATAGCTAGTTCCATAAAGTAACAGAAATGTCTTCTACACCTATGTCATTATAGACAACATACTATGGATTTCAGACGACGGTTATTGTCTTTTTTCTAGGTCAGCAAGGTACTGTTCTCGCAAACCATCATCTATGGTGACTTGGTCTTTTAACTTCAGGTCAGAGGTCCTAGAGAAAAGTAAAAGTACAGGTGCCCAGATGCTTTGGTGACCATGTGATTTCAAAAAACCTGTTGACGCAGAAGACAAGGAGTTGTCAGATCGTCAGCTAGTTGGGCTGGCACTTGTCGTGTGTGAAGACTCCACCCGACTGTTGAGGAGCCAGAGTCCTTGAGCACCATATGTCGCTAGCCTGTCATCGTCGGGAGGTCTCATGAGACCACGAGATGTCTGGATGTGAGTAGCCAGCACAGTCCGGCGCTAGACAGAGCTGATCATCTCAGAGTCCGAATGTTCGGACGCCTCGTCACTGCTGGCCTCGATCCTCGTCTTGGCTTTCCTCGCGCTGGACACGTGCCTCCGCTTCGGCCTCGCTTCCAGGCTGATGGAGTCCTTGCCGTCCTGCTAGCACAAAACAAACAAAGTCAAGAACCAAAAACAGATCAAGAAATTTATGAAATCAAACCTCTTATAAACTTTGTTGACGAGAAACATTTAGTTCTGAGAAGAAATTTAGAAATCGTGTTTGTATTTCTTGCACTGGCGTGAAAAGAAAAATGAGATTGTACCGACATATTCAATTGTACCGAGATATGAGATTTCCCATCTTCTAGAAAATACCACTATTGCATTTTCTGCCTTAGCAGGAAATACAGCGGAAGAAATATGACAAATTATACTGCATTAGTTCTGTATTAGTGGTGGTAGACAAGACTAAAAATACTGCACTACAGTGAGTAGACAGACACTGTATTAGCAGCAGCAGACAAGCTCACAGTACTGTCAGCACTGTATTAGCAGTAATTGTAATGAGTTAGGGGGTAGGTCTTGTATTGTTTCGTGTGTGAATGGTGTCTTGTGTTTGACGTCATGCGTGCGTCATTTGTTCGTCGTCATTTTGGGAAAAGAATGACGTAAAAAAGAAGAAGAAACAAGATGGTTCCATGGCCAGATAGAAAAGTGAGAGCAGCGAGTTCTTCATCTTCCATAAATCAACTAGAAATCTCTTCACCTCCATCCCCACCTACTGGGGGCTCGTTGAGCGTGGTGTGTGTGTGTAATATGCGTCGTGCGTATGCAAGGTAAGTGTATGTGCATCCTATTACAGTACTGATGGCAGCAGTTTTCACCGCCATCATCGTTGTCTCCTAATATTTTTCACGTATAACAATCAAAGTCTCAAAAATATCTTCTGCTGTGTCGAGGGCTAAAGTCGCTGCCAAAGTTCGTGGTTTTGGGGGACAAGGGAAACACGGGACGGTCCTGGGTCAATGTATTAATAAATCATGACCTAGAGACTAAAATCTATCCGTCTGCCCTTCACTGTGCTTTAGGAAGTTCGTGCTCCATTCTGCACATGCGCACTGGATTTCCGGTCTGCTGATGGTCTCTTAATAATGTTGAATTTCTCTCAAGACAAACAAGAAAGGCTTGAAATCAAAACGTGTGAGTGTCTTCAGCACACTCTGGATGCGATGGGCGTTGCAAGGGACGATGTATTAGAGAATATTGTTGTCGGAGATGAGGCCGCACACACACAAGGTCGCTATTCTCAAGACCACTTCGTGTCCCTCACTCACGCTTCGTCAGGACCATTGGGTAAATCCATCGATGCGCCACTTGCTCCAGAATCTCGGGACGGAGGAGGAGGGAGGACAAATAAAACTTCCCCAAACAGCATCGTGATAACCACATCCGCGCACGCAGCTTGTGGCTCTGTCATATCATATGCCCGTGTCGCAGGCGCATCAGGCAATGAAGACGCAAAAAGGACCCCAAGAAACACGGAAACCCTTTCCTTTTCCTCTGTTCCCAGCGTCCATTTCTATTGTCCCGAGATTTATCACCCCCCTCGACAGAGCCCCAGGGGCGCGCGCAGATGAGCCACGTCAAGAGAAAATAAAGATTAAACGGGTCAACGGTCTAGAAAGGACGTGGCAGGAGGAGTAAGAATGTTGCAGTCCGCATCAATACATCTCGCTCTCTGTCGGATGTTTGCTCAGGCCGAGAAAGAGATGAGGAAGACGTGTATAGCTTTCAATCCCCCCCACTCCACCCCTTTGTCAGCTTTTAAAACGTTTTCCAGCCGAGGTGAAAATAACCTTCGGCGAACTGTCCAACATGTTTCTTGCTATTATCTTAGTCCCGGACGAAGTGATATCCATCTATTGGTTGTCTCGCAAGACTTGGACTTCAGCTTTGTGTTTTTTGTGCTCTGTGCTTTGCTTTGCACGGACCAGACTAAAGCGAACATATTTCTGTGGAAATATCAAGGACAGTCATCTCGAAGAGCAAACAGCTTCGCAAAAAAATGTCGCGGACAACGGAGGCGGAAGTTTTCCGAGCTCACCAATCAGGTTGCGACACATATTTGAACTGGCGAAGGAGATTGACTCGTTTTGAGGTGTCGTGAACTAGAAGCAATCCATCATACAGGGTCGTGTCGATGCGGATGCAATATTGTCTACATTCTACAACAATCGACAGGGTCGGGAACTAGGGAGGCATGCCCAGGGCATACATCACGGCTTCCCTCAATACCTGCCCAAGGAAGTGTGTGCTTACTCCCTGCTGCAGGAATCTGCAATAACTTTTCTATATGGGAAAACGAAAGTTTTATGAACAGAAAAACTGCCTGAGATGGGATCTTCGCCCCTCCGAAAGTCAAAATTTCAAAAGTGACACTAGAAAACATAACAATGAAAGTCAAAAAATAAAGCAAGCCCTCGTGAACATTTTATGTGATGAGATCCTATTTTCTTGCAAACTTCGTAGTCATTCACATTTCCTTTAAAAACGTGGCAGGCAATCTCTGTGACAGAAAATTAGTTGTGGAAATTGTGCCTGTTTAGATTAAGACAGAGTTGATTGTAGTCATATTGTTTTCAGGGTTGGCTACAGCCATGTTTTACAATCTGGGAGAAGCGGAAAGTCGTGTGGGTAGCCAACTGGCTTACAAACCCGGAGGACAGCCAACCCTCACTGTATTGGTGACAGACGCTAACCGTTACGCCACCGGACCACCCTGATGTCCCTACACCCTCATTTAACTGGGATATTGTTATACAGTTTTACAGAAGAGTTCCTCTTTGAAAAACGATTGTCATACTATGTCACAGTTAATCTGATGTTACTACACATGCTCAACGCAACAATGTGTTCAATAAAGAAGCTGGTGAGATGAGCGACATTCCTGAGGTGAGTTTAAGCAGTGTGGTGTCCTGTCACTTGTGCCTCAAGGTGGAATAAGTTCATTCCAAAGTGAAGAAGAAATAGCGCAGCGGGCGGCATTGCCTCTGAACGTATCCCGTATGACCAAAGGCTTGTTGCTAAAGTCCTCGGTGATGGAGGTACAACGCCGCAAACTCAATTATTCGTGGAACAGCGAAAACTTGTTATCATGTCCTCGCTTAACTAGCAACGAGTGGAAGGTTCTCGAGCTGCACCCAAAGTAAGATACCAGCCTGAGGCTAAATCGTGTAACACATAAGCAAGTGCAAAAATGTGCAGTTTAAAAAAAGTTTAAATATCAGAACGACTCTAATTAGGCTGCTCTGATAAGGAAGGCGGTAAATTGTAGCAGATATAACGACAAGATAATGAAATACTACGATACCGAAAAACTCGATGGACAATAGCTTCCAGAACAGTAATTTCCAGGATTATAGGCACGCGACTTAGCTCCACGCATAGGGAAGAAAATTAAGTGGGTGGAACACTAGAACCTGACATCAATTGAATATTCACAAAGGTAAGTTTGCCAAGATAAGGAGTGTTTCCTGAAAAAGACATCTCCTGTAGTAGCTGGGAGGCTGTAATTAGTTGTCTGAATATTAGCAGCCACCAAAGAAATATAAGCGTTTGCCTTTAAAGCTCTTTTGGGGATCATTTTTAATGACTGACTCAAGCTTATTGCCCCCGCCCCCCGAACTCTGGGTAAATAAAATAGTTTTATCCTCGAGATACACGACTACAACCACCACACTGCACAGAAGGCCAAACTCGCCACGTTGGTATGTAGACAGCAAACCATCCCAGCTTTCCTGCTGGTTGAATCAGTGGCAACTTGAAAATATTTATACATAATATTTAAATATATAATCTTGATGTCTGTGTTGCACCCGATTAGACTTTGGAACAATTCCCACGGGTAACAGAAAAATTAGTGAACATGCATCTCTCACAAGTCAACCATGTCAGTGGTGTTTCAGAAGCAGAAAACTTTTGTGCAGACGGCCACTTAGAGCGCACGTGAGCCAAGAGAAGCTAACTCTACATCATCGACGTTCGACAACTCGCTGTTGACGAGCACAGTAGGACAACTCTGTTGCAGAGGAGGAGCATAAAAAAGGAGGCTTAAACATGGGATGGACAGAAGTGATGGGCTGAGGGTGTGGAGGGGAAGGGAGGAAGACCTGCAAGACGTCATCAACAGCTCGAGAGCCATGACTAGTCACCTCGTAAACCATAATAGACGCGATTGTAACTGTTGACCAAAAAAAGAAAAAGTAAAAAAAAAAAAAAAAAAAAAAAAACCTAGCCGACATCGCTCGTCTGCATCCAGACAAACAAAAAGCCCAGGGCGGGCTGATCAAGAGGAACGATTGCAAAAAGTCGATCACATCCCGCCTGCCGCAGTCGGGCCACAGTCGTTTACTATGCAGCATATTTTCTGGCTGCGTCCCATCTGATGACTGGCAGCCCACCACCGCAGCCTCTCGGGCGGTGCGAGATTTATGTGACGTAGACGGCCAGTGTACGGCTGGCATAAAGTTTTGCCTGCACTTTATTCCTCCAACCACCCATCTAATTTACGGGCGGCCGGCGAGACTGGCGCGCTAAAGATGTTGACCTTTTTAAGGGAAGAAATCTTCATATCTGTTCATACGCCAACACGGCTTTTATTGTCAGCTTTTCCATCGAATTTTCCACAAAGACTGGAGCCTCTCAGATGGGATTCGGGAGATAGCTAGGGGGGTTAAGAAGTGGAGGAGAGAAAGCAAGTCGGGGGTGGGTGGGAGGCAGGACGTGGCAGGCGGGTCTCGAGGTGAACGATGACTGAAAACACAAAATATGCGTAAGCTGGAATATTGCTGTCACGAGAAGACCGCTTAATGGGGGATTCTGACGAGGGAGTAGTGGGAGATTGGAGGACGTACGCGAGGCTGTTAACACGGGTCGGGCCGATTTGGACCCATCTTTCCGGACTTCGCTTGACCCGAAGAGGGTGTCACCAATAAATTGGTGGATGCCAAGGGAAGATGGCTGCCAGGATAAGGTGGCTACCTATAAGCCGCCGGTAGTGATAACAGACATAATTCTCCATTGCCGTCCACTAATAAAGTGCGAGACGCTATGATTGATTCTCGGCCTCGAGTCCGATTCAGGGCATCGATGAAAGCTTAAGATGCTGCTGCGCACGTTCAAGAGCCAAGTTCAAGTGGCGCCACCTAGTCCCATCTGGTACTCGGCAAAGCCACGGGCGAAGATCAAAGATGGAACAGTCCGTACTCCTAGTCCAAGGTGCCCACCACAATATTTTCTGTCAAAACTGGATTTCCCAGCTCGCTACTATTTTGAACATGTTCCTCCTTCAATACGGACACCGTTATAATAATAAGTGTGAGCACATGTTGGTAGTCAGAGTTCCCAAACCTGTATCACTCGCATGTTCTGCAAGTTCCAGCAAAGTTCCCATTAAAGGGAAAACTTGAGACATACTGAACAGAGTGCGAGACATAGGCACTGGACAATAGTAATGAAATATGAGAAAGACTGGAATTAATTCAAACTGGAAAAAAAACAGCGGTAATAACCATCCATGCATTCACAATGAAGCTTCTCCTTGGCGATTCCCGATCTCTTGTTCTCGGTCATATCAAACTGTTTGTGAATAACACCACCATCTCCTCTACCACTCACAACATTTCAACAAAATTGACCAAAAGAAGTCACAGAACTATTGACCTTCTACTTCGTGTCTCCATGTCCCAAAAAACAAATATCCACCAGTAAAGCAAAACACGCTATTCTAATATAAGTATTCTAAAATAAGTTTGAAAAACGGAATACCAAAGTAAGGAGCCGACAGACACTACATAACTCGCAATAGTGTGTCAAGACCAATGCTCGGTATCTGGCAAAGGCGTTCTTAGCTAAGTGCCGGCCATGCAAGCCATGCTTATTAAAGTGCAGGGGGGGGCTAGGGGGGGGCCAAATGGCTCCAGAAGCTTTTCAGAAGCAATCGCACAAAGACGACAGGCGTTTCTGACGCCAGAAGACGGCCGGTGTAATACAAACAAGGCTGTCAGATGGAGTTCTTCAAGGGGCCAGTTGCCTCCCTTTCCCCATTTCCCGATCCGAGATTCTCTCCCATCTCCATCCTCCCACCGTCACGTGTATGAACCAGGATCCCACCTTCCGCTGAAAAGGGGCAGTGACCCGCCCTAACAGCGCAAATGGCTGGCGTGGAGCGCAAAACTGATATTGACAGGGTAAGGTTTATCACCGTGAAATGCTCTCATTGTTTGCCTCGACAGCAATTTTAACCAGAAAGTTTTAAACAAAGTTCTATTTTTTATATCCTCTTCGCTCTTCTTCTTTTTTTTCCCTTCCTCCCCAGCAACGTTAAACTGTCTCGAAGGAAAGGCTTTGAAGCTGCGCATATTTGTGAAGAAGTTGAGTTGGGGTTTTTTTTGGGGGGGGTTGGGGGGCTTGGGGGGGAGTGGGTTTTATTTTGACTTTGATCTGTCGCCGCTGGAGACTGCGAGTCTCGCCACTGGAAGATTTCCACTCACAGGTTTGTGTCCATTCCGCTTGTCAAAGTGACATGTCACGCAACTGTCGAGGAATCTGACAGCCTCGGGGGCCATGCGTCAGAAAAACGTACAAAGTTGTGGCAGCAAGAAAGCAAATGAATTAAAATGTTCAGACAAGCAGTGAACCTGTTGCTTTTCGGATTTTCTCGGGGTCGCTGGGGTGTTGTAGCCCAACACAACATTGCCTTTTGTCAACGACTGCGTGACTCACAATACTGAGACCTTTTTGTCTGGAAACATTTAAAAAAAAAACTTGTTTCTCATTCTTGCTTCAATATCACCTCTGGCTGGACATGAATAGAACAACAAAATGGCGGTATTGGGGGAAGTGGCAAAAAATAAGGCTGTCCGACATGAAGATGCCGGTATTACACAGCGGTTTGCACAGTCTAACACAAGTAGACATTTGAGGCCATCAACAGACACAACTACATTAGCCTCAGTTCCTGTTAAGATTATAGGGGTGGGGGGCTGTTTCATTTTGTCTTCATGCCGCCAAAAATTTATCTACGACATGAAATCTTTTGCGACTAAGTTTACACATGGCCGCTCAATTAAAAAAATGATCAAGGGAATTGAACTGTTGTCTCTGCCAAGTATAAATACAACAGAATGGCGACAGTGATACAATATGGTTTCCGAACATTGTGTCCAGTGTCATCAACTGTCAGCCTCAGGTGATTTCCAAACTCACATAATAACTTCCATGCGTGATCTTCTGACCACAGGTAATCATCGTTGTGTGTAATGTCCTAAATCATAATCTTCGTATGTAATATTAGAAATCATACTCTGTATCATGTAATCCTTGTCGTCTGTGGTATGTTCTATGATGTAACATCAAGGTACATGATGTCCAATATCATATATTTACCTGATTTCTGATATCTTGTTATGAGTATTCTACATATTGATATTTTGTACATCTGATATCGTGTCATTTATAGCCTGTGTGATATGACAATACAGTACTTTTCGGTCTAAAATATTTCGCTCACAACCCACTGGCTGGCATATTAGTCACACGTGCGTCCACTGACTTGTACAGTCGTGCACCAACAGCAAACGGCAACCGTAATGACTCACTCACTCACTCACTCACTCACTCACTCACTCACTCACTCACTCACTCACTCCTCGGTTCTGCAAGAGAAGAGATATCGTACGCACTGATAAAATTCATTGATAGTAAACTGCACAAATGATTACTGTGCTAAACATTGCATATTGTCTACAACTCTACATAATGTGTGCACGCTGGCCAATCTGTGGGTAAGAGTGCGCAGATGATGTCATTAGAGTATTCAAACAATTCTAATTGTTATACCAGTCAAACGATTTATTCCACTTTTATTGTCCAAGCCCAAACCAAAAGAAAGAAGGACAGAAGGTAGGGGGGAGACAAATCATGCACTACCGCCACAAGGCGCACACATGCATATTCCACGTTCACGCACGCGCCACACATTTAAATTTCTTGCGCTTTTGACTTGTCTGCCCCTCCCCATGTATTGCTGTGTGCGGTCCGCTCTCAAGAGTTGTCTGCCCCGCCTCCTGTCTTGCTGTGTGCGGCGCGTGCTCTCTCACCTTGTCCACCAGCAGGTTGGAGGCGTACGAGTCGATGGAATGGTCGTCGCCGGTGAGTTCCAGACCTTGCATGGCCAGGGCCTTCTTCTTCTGGTGGCTCTTTAACAGCACGCGAACCTGAACACACGGCAAACATATTCTGTAATCTCCATGTTTAAAGACAGTGATACAGTTCACGGTGATCTAAGATTACAGACAACACACCCCTTTACAGGATGTTTTGTATAAAAACAATACAGTTCACACAATGACATATTGACTAGACAGCAATACAGTGTACAGAGAGTCTTGTTTGTCCACAATACACTTCACAGTGTGTCTTGTTTATAAACAATACACTTCTCAGCTCTATATCTAGTGGTTTGTGTCTATATCCCAGATATATATATATATATATCGTTTTCTCTATGGCAAAGCTATTGGACAGTTTGCCTGACGACTTTAGCTGGGCATCTAGCCATTTGTTCATTTCCCATCTCTGTATCTTGTAGTTTAGCCCCCGCTTGTCCCTGTCCTAGGTAGGTTTTGTCTGTGTTAAAACTTGGTATCTTGTGGTTTTTCTGTCTACCTACCTACCTACCTACACCTACCCACCAAGCGGACAGTCACTCTCCTGACAGACGGACGCCCTCAAAATCTGACGTTTGCGGGGGTGGGGTGTGTGTTGGGATGGAGGTGGAACGTGTGCATTTATCTTCATACAGAGTGTGAGGTCACGCCCCCATTCTTTTCTCATGCCCCACTCGCTTCGCCGCCTTCAACTTTTTAAGAAGACAACCTAAACAGATAACCATCTCGCCGCTGAAGATAGTACAGTTCATTCGATGCATGTGTGTGCTTTGCGACGAATTGGCTTGAAACATCCTCCCTTCCAGCATAACAATTAACGGGTGCTCTCTCCCCCTCTCTCTACCCTCCCTGTCATACAGACGTAACTAGCTCTCGCGGCTCCCTGATCGACCCTGCATGCTCAACTGCCTGCTAATCACCTCCCGAAAGAGTGGCGTCCCCTGACATCCTCCTCCCCTCCCCCCATGGGCTGGGCCAGCGCGCGTTATTCTTTGATTATTCAACGCTGACTGGATGCGCATTCATTCTTCCCTTCATATTTGCCGTTCACGCTCGACGGAGCTCGATACAATGGCCCCAAACACGGCACCGTCTGTCCTCCCCGGAAAGTCTGCCGCCTTCGCCGATCGCCATGTTCCTGACTGGTTGCTGATTGTTTCCTCTTCTTTCTTCTGGGCCGGCTCAGCTCTGGAACTGCCAGTAAATCACGAGAGACGGAAGCTGTCTGCGATCAGCCAACATTCCGCCCGCCTGTCTTGACCCACGGTTAGCACTAGGATGTCGTAGGAAGGTGCAGGACGTCAGTGTCCGCAAGAACGCCGCTGAGAACTCGGGAGTAATGAGCGGTGAGCGGGTTTGGGGGGGGGGTGTGATAGCGGGAGCGAGAAGACCAAACTGAGACAGAATGGCAATTTCCAGAACAAACACGTCCATTGATTGCCGCCACAATGTGTGAGGGGAAGAGGACCCGTGGTCATCCGGTCGGACAGCAATGACCGGGAGACAAGGGAACGACACGGTCCTCTCTAGGCCCTTAATTGTCCAGCTGACCAGCTGTCGAGAGTCGGGACACCTCCCCCAATCTGTTGCCGGCCAAGACAACTCTCGACCTTGTTGAGATTAAGAGCTCCTTGACGGCTCGTGCACCTCTAATGACTCAAACCTCCCCACCCCTCCCGGAAGATCACGAGCAACCGCATAGTTGGAGCGGCTGGTCCTCATGTGGATCATCTATCCAGTGGTCACTCAGTCAGTTTCATCAGCATTTTCATGGATGAAGTCGCTTTTCGTTTTCGCGGAGTGTGTAGTAGCTTTTGGCTCAAGAAAGTAGTACTCAGGAGAGGAGTACCAAACAGATTTTATGTATTAATGCCTGCCACCAGCTTGCCCACGCTCCAAGTCTCTAGTTGATATCAATTCATTGTTATCTCATTATTATTTATCATTGATTTAGTATTCATACACCATACAGGCGCAGCTGTGTTATCTGTGCAAAGTACGAGCAGCCGTGGGTGCAAGAGCTGCTCACTAGTGACAAAGAATCCACAGCTTGTTTTCTTATCTCCAGGAAACCGAAAAAGACCAAGACTTTGAAATGATAAGTTAGCTCTGCTATGCTGGACTCAAAAGACACCTTTTGTAGTGTAAATAGTCAATCATAAAGAAATCGCAGGAGTGAGGAAATCACAAGCACCTGGTAGCAGTGAACACTTGTTACACTTTGGTCAACACTCTACACTGAGTATACGAGGCGGTGTTAGCACCTGAGTGGTGAGCACATGTAGGAATCAGAAAGCAGGGAGCCATGATATGCCCTGCAGTCAGCTCACTGTTGTGCCTCGACGATTGATTCACTCTGAAGCAACATACATTCATCTTATTGACTTAAAGCTACTACTAGAGTTAAAACAATTTTTTTTCTAAAGACCAAAATTTAATGGTTTCACATGTAAGGATTTACTTCTACCTGATATTGTTTTGTATATTTTTGTTCATTTATATTTAAACTTATCATTCTATAAGCATGAAAAAATATTTATCCAGCAAGGGTTTCAGCTCGGTATGTCTTGTTCCACGAGGTGCAGCGTAAAACTATGGGGAGGAGACTACAGCTTATGGATGTGGGGAGGCTTGCTTTGTATTCATTCAATTAATAAAAAAAAAGTTTCTAAACAAAATCCCTCGTTGAAACTACTGTAACTATTTTTACGTAAACGTTTATGACAATTAAAATGTATTAGAGTTCATTACATTCATACATTTATAAGTAAACAGTGCTTGTAGTTCGCACTTGAATTGTTCCAATAACCAGTCACTTAAAAGAAAAAGGGAGTAGTTTTGTCTCACTGAAGACCAGCAAATTATACAAGTCTTGTCTCACTGTGAGATCAGTGAATTACTATAGTCTTGTCTCACTGTGAGATCAGTGAATTACTATAGTCTTGTCTCATTGTGAGATCAGAGAAATACTTTAGTCTTGTCTCATTGTGAGATCAGCAAATTACTTTGGTCTTGTCTCATTGTGAGATCAGTGAATTACTTTAGTCTTGTCTCACTGTGAGATCAGTGAATTACTTTAGTGTTGTGCCTCTGTGAGATCAGTCTCAGTCTTGTGTTTCGCAAACCTCACCGTTTCTCCAGCCCCTGAAGGCGGAAGAACGAGTGGTGGTGGTGGTGGTGGTTAGTTGGGGGAGGGTGTGGAGAGAGACTCTGGTGTGAGACAATAGCGTGCGGAAGGTCATTTTGGCGCTGAGAGAACCTCGGGGCGACACCCGCATCTTGACTTGGCTGCAGCATCTGTCTCCACCTTTGATCGATGCCCCCGCCTCTCGTTGCTCGTGGACCGCGCTGAGTAGTGCTCACACCTCCCCGTGTCTTGGCTTGTGGATCACCGCCATCCTTTTCTTATTCCAGACGAGTGTCGAGAGGGCCTTCCAGACACGGATTTGTGAGTCCAGAAGCGTCCCCCATCCCCTCCATCTCCAGACTTGTCATTATTCGACAACCTCCGAGTCCCACTGTGCTGAGGATGATTTGGTAGCCTCCCCCTGAGGACACTCGGCTGGCGAAGAGTAAGTGTTGGCTCCGACAAACAGTTTGTAAAGGCCAGCTCGTAGTGTCTGACAATCAGACAATCAGTTTGTAAAGGGCAGGTACTAGTGGTCCATAATCAAGCTTGTGAAGGACAAGTCGTGGGGCCTAAAATCTGCCTGTAAAGAATATCTCTGGTGGACGACAATCCGATAACAGCTTGTAAAGGATATGTAGGCCTGGTCAGAAATAAGGTAGGACTGTAGGGGGGCAACTGGTGTGGGTACCAAACAGACTGAACTATCCTGAAGCACTGTTTTAATGTTTCTGGTTGGCTTTGTCCAAAACACTACAAGCGAGTAGGTTTGACCAGAACCCTGCAGTGCACGGGGTCGGGGGTGAGGGGTCGTGACAATCGAAACTCGCCGAGGTCGTCAAGCAGCGTGAAGTCAACGGAGTCCCAGCAAAGAAACCTCTTGCCAGGGAGGAGACAAACGAGTGCAAGTCATACGAGACAGAAAAATGCACATAACGGAAGCTATAACCCCATCAATGTGAAGGAACTTTGGCCCAAATCGTATACAACCGCCGCGTGACAGCTTCGTAAAACCTGACCGAATGCTGGTGTATATTTATATACAGTTACGAGAACGGGGGAGAGAAGGAAGACACACACACACACACACACACATATCACTCAGAGACTCGGCATTGCGAAAGACAAAATATTTTTTCCGTTTATTTAGCTGTTGTCTATTATGTAAAGGAAAACTTTTGCATTCTCAAGGAAATAATTGTTTGAGCTCAATGTGGTTGAGACAAACAGAATTCTTTCTCCCTCCACTCTCTCTCTCTCTCTGTTGTTTTGGAAAGGTTTGAGAAGCACGAGTGGAGGCAGGGAAGATGGGGTACGGGAGAAGGAAAAAGACAAAAAAGAAAAAAAGATCACAACACAGACGTTGCATTTCCCTCTCAACTACGTTGCCAACACGGCGAGATGCCGGCCGTCAACAAGCAAGATGGAGACGGACAGTTGCCCGCGCCCCGCCACCCGGCCCTAAGCAGCGGGATGACACGTAAAATTGAGCAGATGCTGACTCGGAAGGTGAGATCCAATTATCCCCCCCGCCGTGTCCGCTCGCATTAGCCGTGAGCATGGCCAAACCGAATAGAACCTCGACATTCGGCTGATCTTGGACCGGCCTGACGACATGGGAGATGATTTGAGGGATTACTTCCCTTTCGCCAAGTCCTTAGGCCCAGAGACTGTGCGACTAGCCTTTGTGTCGTGTGCAGTGTTAAAACGAAGGGAAGGAGAGGATAACAGAAGACAGGGGTGGGATGAGAAAGAAGGTGGATGGGGGATAGCTGGAAGGGTAGACGTGTGACCACGCAACTTCGGAAAAGAACTTTTCATGAGAAGATTTCTTTAAGTGCACGCACACGATAAAAAAAAAGAGCGACGGTCTTCAGATGGTGGGGGAATGGATATGGGCAACGAATGCTTCAGTAAGTGGGGCTTTCTTTTCCCCTTGCATGTATCTGTAGGTACTATTCGCAGAAAACATGCAACCTTCTTTTTTCTGTACTATGCTTTAGTGGTCTGAGGAAAAGTTCGTAGAAACGAGAATTATTCAGTGGTCTGAGGAAATATTCGTAGAAAGCATGCAACCTTCTTTCTTTTGTAGTATGTTTCAGTGATCGGAAGAAACATTGGTAGCAACGAGAATTATTCAGTGGTCTGAGGCAATATTCGTAAAAAGCTGGCTACTTTGTATTTTTTTAGAAATAAAGGCGCGAAGGGCTGGAAATGTATACAATGATACAACGGGGCATGAAGTCGACTTGGTAAACTCCTCAAAAACCACGGTGCTTTCGGTGGTGGTCAAGAACATGGTCTCTTGGCTTCCTTGTCTTGCTGAAGGATGCCAAAAAGGAGAAAAAAAGGAAAGGGGTGGACGTGGAGAAGAAAGATCGCAAGCATTTTTCATCTTAAAAATGAACACGGCCTTGAAGCGGAGGAGCGGCGGCCGCTCCATCTGGTGTCGTAGCGACCCTAAGATGTTAGCAGCAATAACTTAGTTCGCCGATGAGAAAATATGGCGCCGTTTTCGCCGGCAATTAGAGAGAACAAACTTCTCCTATTTGTTTTTCTCCCCGGCGCATCGGCTGGCCATCGCTCGGTACCATTAAAGGCGATGGCAACTTTTCATCTCCTAGTCTCCTCACCCCTCGGTGCAAGCATCACTCTGGTCAAACACCAGCGGCTCACCACGCGCTCTGTTAATTACATTAAAGCCGGAGCGAAATATGGCCGCCGGAACCATCACCAAGGCAAGTTCATGAGACACAAGTTTGAGGCCTGGTGCTTTGTAAGAAGAAGTGAAGAATACCAATAATAAAATAATAATGACTTATAAAGCATCCTAGCGCAGACTCAGGTTCTTCTCGCTTTACAAAGTGGAGAGGGGGTGGGGATCACGTTTTGTGACAAGCACGACCAAAAATAAAATAAATAAAACACGAACATAAATAAACAAACACAATCTTCTGAAAAACAAAACGTCTAGAGCCCCTAACACTTCAGTCATGCACACGAGTCGCAGCGAAGTCAATTGGTGGCGGGTGCTGGGCACGTGCAGGTCTCGTGCAAGGATGCGCAACGGACGCCAACCCCCAACCCTCCCTCCCCTTACACGCGCCTGTTTGTGAAGAGGGGAAAAAAAACGAAAGAAAAAGAAATGACAATGGCGAGGGTTTTGTAAATCAAACACACAGATGGTGCACGCGCCACAGGCCACTCCTGCAAATTAATCACAGGGATCGCCGGCCAAGGCAGCTTCTTGTAGAAGATCTTGCGCCGTCAGACGGGAGAGGTTTATCCCCGGTATAATCTGCTAATTCGTCCTCCGTCCGCCGTGCGTCTGGGCGCGGGGCGATTACGGACCTCGTGCGCGGGGCGAGACTCCTGGTGGCGGAGAATTACGAGCACTTCAAGACGCTTGTCTCTGTTTGTCGAGACAACCTCGCTATCGACCGAGAAGGATGGAGATTTTGGGAGTGGAGGGTGGGGACAATGCCAGCTCCTCCGGAAAGCCCAGATTATCGCCTGCTTTCTCGCTCAGAGCGAGATGACTCCTGGACGAGGTCCAGTGGTGGTGGTGGTAGTGGACTGATTGTGGTCAATAGGAACTATTTCCCGGCGCCCGCTGTGTCTCTGCCGTCTCCAGCAGATTATTGCTCTGTATACAACAGCCAAATGGCAATGAGTGATCATCGTACTTTCATTCTGGAAAAGAACCGGGGAATGTTTAGATACAGAAAAATGTAATCTGAACAGGAAATGGTGGGAGTGGTTGGTATGCAGGGTGCTTCACATGCACAGTCCTGTCTGTTCTTCAAGGATTATACGCGGACACGCTTGCTTGGTCAGAGTGAGTGCAAATGAGAAAGCAAGGAACATGCTATTTGTAAGCATACGAGCAGATAGTTATTTGTAACATCATGTGTTTGCTCTCCTAGTACACCCAGATCAAACCCAGATATTCGGAAACAAGTGTCTTGCACTCATATACCTTGGACACTAAACCCCTAAAAGTCATCTTGTGGATCAGATCCCATGCCACGGGTCTCCAAAGTTTTGTTTTTGGTTCTGCTGCGCTTCCAGCAAAGAGATCTCTTTGGTCATGTTCTGCAAGTCTGTCAGCTCATTACGAACCCTTCCCCCCCCCCCCGCTGCTCGGCTGTCATTTTTTGGGGGGAAGTGGGAAAACACCACATAGCAGCAACACAGACACGAGGAGGGCGTCGCCGCAGACACGGATGACTGCATCTAGCCTCCCCTCCCTCCATCTCTCTCTCTCTCTCGTGGTGCGGGCGTGTTTACGAGTGTGTGTGCGTGTGTGCATTCAGAATATCTCCATCAAAGCGTGGAATCAAGCAGAATGAGGGCGTCATTACCATCAAACACGCATGTCCATGGAAAATTGGTTTTTTCCGTTTCCGGCCAACGTGATACCCGCTTTGCTCTTCACAAGGGTGAGGCGGGTATGGGGGGGGGGGTGAGAAGTTGGCGTGGGGGCCAGTGAAGAGTGAAGCAGTCAACAAAGCGGGTGGGGGGAGGTGGAGAGGGACGAGAGTAAAAGAAAAGAGAAAGTCATTGATGCTCAATACAAAGTCAATACCTGCGCGATGACAAATTAAGAGAGGAGCATACGCGCTAGAAACACGCAGGCGCAGCGACTACAATGACGACCACCCCGCGCCACTTCCCCGCCATCTGTCGGCAGCAGGCCGCGTTCTGATTATCTCCCTTGCTGAGGGGCGGGAGGACAAAGCCAGGCATTGTGGCGGCCGCTTGCAGACGTTCTATCGCGCTAATAAAGAAGATATTAAACAGAATCGAATAAGCTAGGGTCGTGTGACAGGGTGAAAGGGACCTGCCTGTCTACCGCCTACTCCCTTCGTGTTTTACAGGCTGTGATTTTTGCCCTGTCCGTCTGTCTTGCTCCGAAAGGGGTTTGGGTAAGGCCATATGCTGGCAGCCGTGGTTCACATGAAGGGAAAAGTCGCTCGTGGGAGTGAGTGAGTGAGCACAACTCTGCCAACAAACAAACTCAAGTGAATAAAGAAGTCTTTCGTGCTGCGTGTTAGTTCTCTAGTCTCCTTCCCCACCCCCACCCACTTTTCAAAAGAAATTTACATGGAGTATTTACATGGAGTTTTCTTCTTAATATTTCTATTCAGTAAGCTGCATGTTGTTGGGGCAGGGATCATACAGCAGACCACAACAACACGTGTCTGACGACCGGGCTTTCTGAGGTGAAGACAAGCCATAAAAACGGAGGAAAACCGAGAGGCAACGGTGGAGGTTCAATAAACGACGAGCAGCGCATTGTAGAAACATATCATTGTACATCAACATTTCGGACATCGATTTCAGTTTGAAATGTGCGCTAAACCATTTCTTTCCACAAAACACACTCTGTCCCACCCTAATGTTTATGCTGAATTCTGCAACGCTCATCCAAAATAAATAAATCTTGAAGTAGAAATAAATTACCTACTTTCATTTTACCTGTCATTTTTGTCATTTGTGTCAAAGTTATTCCGATTTTTTGACAAATATTCTCTTTGTTGCATATTTGCTGGTGAGCCAACAATAAGTATAAAATAATTAAAGTCATTTTGTACGCAGTACGGAGTGCACCAGGACACGCCATGTTTTTCCACGGAGTCGGCAACAATAACAACAACAAAACAAAAGAGCTTGACATAAAAAATAAATTCGTTTAAAACACTGTCATGCTGTTCTAAAGCACGATAAAGCCATGCTGATTGAATTAAAATTGAATTAAAATGACGATGAAGAGATGTTAAGTAGGCAGATAAAATTATGTTCCACATTAGTCCCAAACAGTTTTCAAGAAACCATTCTTTGACTGAGATACAATAACAGATGAAGACAAGCACATTTTTTTTTTTATCAACTGTCACATTTACGTAAAAAAACGATTTTAAGAAGGTCTATGAAAAAAAAGTAAGAAATTGAAAATCACAGGTGACTTTGTCACGTGACGAAGAAGTGCCCGCCCCTTCCTCCCATGACCCATCCACCCCCATTTTTAACTGAGGACAAACTTTAAAGAAAATAAACAAAACTTTTAACTGGTGTGTGATATTATTACAGAATGAACCATTTTCCTGAAAGACTTTCTCAAAAGGAACATGTCACAGCTCGAGGGGGACAAACAGGAAGGATAAAACAAAGAAAACTCATCACAAAAGTTTGGCACTACTGTGTGGCGAACATCATTTAGACAACCACTGCTCATTATTTGATGCTTAACTAGATTTTCGTGACACTTCAACTGTAGCATTAGCCTTGAAACTGTCACAAATTCATTCATCATAGCGAGCTGGTCACGTGGTCATCCACAAACCTTCCTCCATTTCCCTAATGGGGTGACCACATGGTCATCGGCTCATCAGGAAACAAGCACCATGTTGACCAAATCAGACTAAGATGCTTCTCTCTAGCAACGGCAGGTCGCCAACTGTCAAGGACTTAATTTTTTAGCCTTAAAACCACCCGTCTTTGTCCTGCAGGTCCTGTTACAATAGACCAATCTCCCGCTAGTTTTTCCTCCCAGTAATTCCATGTTTTGGCAGTGTTGCCTACCGAGGGGCTGGGGTCGTTGACTAAGAGGGTGTACAAGAGTTGCTTGGGAGGTTAGGGGGGATGACAAGAGGGAGGGGAGGGTGGCCCCGAGAAAGTACAATGCCGGGTTAGCAGCGGTGGTTCTAGCGGTGTCTAGCTTCTCGCACACTCTCAGTCTGACAGATGTTTGGCCCCCGATGGGCATCTCAAGTCCTTGTTATTCCATCAGCAACCCTCCCTTCTGTGTGTGTGTGTGTGTCTGCGTGTGAATGTAAAAGAAAGTAAAAGAATGTAAAAGGAAGTGAGAAAATGAGGAGAGCTCTGTAAATAATTGTGGAACAAGACAAATTTCAAAGTGTGGCACAAGCTTCCAAAATCAATACAGTTTACATCCTTAAATATCCCCAGCAAAAAATATCATGTAGGCCTGAAGAAGCACAGAAGTAATAGGACTGAACCGTGAAAGGGTACAATACTCGAAAGTTTATTCAGGGAATGAAAATGAAGGCAGCTGTCGTTTAGTGCCAATCATTCCAAATGTCTTGTCAATATAAAAAAGCTCTGCCTATCTCTCCCCCCCCCCCGACCTGACTACTCGTTGAGTGGGTTCTCTCTCATCAGCACATCTTTAGTTGCTGTTCGATCAGAGTTCCTGGCCACTGAGACCGAGAACTACTCACGGTCATGTCCATAATAAATCAGACCACCCACCAGGCCACAAGAGGTATGTGAAAAGCACCTGCTGAGGTAACCGAAAATTCCGCACTAGGAAAATGGCAAAAACAGAATTCAAAGAATGTAACTGACCTGATATATTTCATTAGCCTTTCTCTCCTACTGTAGACATTCCACTAAAATTGTGGCATGTGACAATCTTATATCAGTTCCTACCCACAAACAAGTGACTCCCTAAATGTAAGTAGAAACTCAGCTCCTTTTCGCAGTCTTTGTAAACTAAAAAACAGCATTAACAGTATTAACAAATATTATCTTATCTTATCAACCTAGTTTGGTACAGTACGAAACTGAGGAACTGTGGGTAAAAACATGGACAATTTTGAATAATCAGAATTATCTATGTCAATTTAAGTTATGTGATGAAATTATTTTGCCTATTTATAGAATTAGGAATATTATTAAATCTTTGGGGGTCATTATTTAAGTAAATATTTATTGTAGAACAGAATGTAACAAGTTATCAGCAGCAAGCATCTTTCCAAGAGTGGCTTCCACCTCATCTCATGACTGACATCATCATCATCATCATCATCATCATCATCATCATCATCATCATTCTTGACAGGACATGCAATGTAAGAAATAAATAAGGCATGTAAATCCAAATTGTACAGAATATGTACAGCTAGACTCACCTCTTCGTGAAGCAGCAGGTAGAAGACGACGAAAAAGGCCCCCTGCAAGAAATAGTGCAAGCTGTTACTTCATGCACTCGGCGCACCCTGTCGACCATCCAACAGTGCACAGACAAACTCACAGCCAGCGGTCAGTGCACGGTAGTGACAGTGTGCTGAATAGGCCAGTAGCACTGCTTACTCAATGTAAGAAACCCGCAATCAAAATATCAATAATGATGATGATAATACCGATAATGTTAATAATTGTCAACACATGTACCTATTTGCTCGCACATTCACATTCACACATGAGATCACATTCACAGCCATACATTAGAATATATTGCCATACAGACATGAGCACCCACACACACACACACACGTATGCACACATACATACATTAACACATACTGTATTGTAAACATACAAATACCCACACACACAAACACACACACATACATTAACACATACTGTATTATAAACATACAAATACCCACACACACATACACACACACACACACACGTATGCACACATACATACATTAACACATACTGTATTATAAACATACAAATACCCACACACACATACACACACACACATACATTAACACATACTGTATTGTAAACATACAAATACCCACACACACAAACACACACACATACATTAACACATACTGTATTATAAACATACAAATACCCACACACACATACACACACACACACATACACACGTATGCACACATACATACATTAACACATACTGTATTATAAACATACAAATACCCACATACACACACACACACATACAAACGTATGCACACATACATTAACACATACTGTATTGTAAACATACAACCACATACACGCACACACACACACGTATGCACACATACATACATTAACACATACTGTATTATAAACATACAAATACCCACACACACACACACACACACGTATGCAGACATACATACATTAACACATACTGTATTGTAAACATACAAATACACACACACACACACACACACGCTCAAGCCCCTCATTGGCTAAGTCATCTATACAGGGAGAGTGAAGATGACAGCGATGTTTGGTGATGACAAGGTGGGGGGAAGGGAGTATACCTGAAGAGAGTTAAAGAGTGCGTAGAGAAGCTTGATGATGCGGTCGTAGATGTGGATAGACATGAAGGCAAAAGACCAGCAGACCGTGACGAGGATGAGCTGAATCCACAGACCCTTCATGTTGATGCTGCAGACAGGATCGCCGGAGGTCAGATGATCAATGAACTGAATCACGTGATCGGTGGTTTAATTCATTATGACCGACTGAAGGTGGTTGAGCTTAGAGCAGAGTAGACGAGCACAGTACTCTCGATCGCAACATCTCTCATCAACAAACAAACAAACAAACAAGCGAAGAAGCAGGCAAGTAGACAAGAGAAGGAGAGAGAATGAGCAATGTGGGTGTCTCGAGTGCTCTCAAGATATACTCAGTCACTGTGGATATAACACTGCACATCTTTAAAGAACAACTACATCTTTGGAACTCTACTTGTGAATGTGACATCTTGTTTGCTGATGTTGCTGCTGAATGTCGTGGTGATGCTGAGTGGACTGGTGATGTTGACGATGATGAGAAGCACGAAGAACACGAGGAGATAACTGAGCTGTACTCACGTGATAATCTTGTTCGTTTTCTCACTCTTGGTGTAAGAATTTTCGTTGTGTTCTTTCGCTGTGAAGATCTGTACAAGTATGGTTATCTGCAAAATGTGAAGATCTGTACAAGTATGGTTATCTGCAAAACTGCACAGTGTCACCGACATAAGAACTAAAATAGAGGGATACCCAGGGTGTCCACCATCGCTCGCTCTACGGTCAACAAGTAACAATGAAAACATTCACAAACTTGCTGATGATTTGTACATGGAATCACTTTCACTGAGACAATAGTGTGTACAGTATATTAATAATTAATAACAATGGACACTCTATGCTGTTTATGAACATATCGTGGTAATTACAGAGAACAGTGTACAAGGTGCACAGGTGAGCTAACTTGAAAGGTGTGCTGCTCATATTCTGAATAAGCTTCAAGAAATAATTTCTCCACTACAGTGTTGTTGTAGATAAATCACACAATAGCTAAACTAACTACACAATAATTCAGCACAAAAACAATGCATGGATTACACATACGGTTACATAATTCCTGTACATAAAGAACACCACAGGACAGACAGTACAATGTTAAATCATGCGCAAAGGCAGATTAAAAAAAACAACAACAAATAAATAGCTGTGTGAATAAGCTAGTCTGTTGAGTCTAGTGTAAGGTGAGGTGAGCAGTACTCACACATATAATACCAATGGCAGGACCCAGAAATAACCAGATGTGATATGGAGATACCCAGCACCTGTAATGTAAGAAACCTTCGCATGTGATCGGATCTTGTGTTGCTTAGATTGACTTCTTCTAACCATTCTCTTTCAAAATAAACGAATAATTGTGATTCAGTTTCCAAGGGCTACATCAACTTCACCGTGGCGCCAATTTAAAAAAGTGATAGACACTAAATGTCATTAGAGAAAATGTGACACCATTAAAATAAGTCATCTTCCGTGCAGACCTTAGTACAGCCTGGGACAGGTGCACACCACTGTGACCTCCCTTATTGCATTAAGGGTCAAGGAGTGACGAGGGCCGGGGGACTGAAAGTTGTGATAGTCGTGCACTCACATGTCTTCAGCGTAGTATTTGTCCGCAGTTCCCACAAACGCCCCGACGAGAACACCAGGGATTACTGTAGACAACAGTGAGAGAGGAGGTACAGTGAGAAATCACACACACACACACACACTCACTCACTCACTCACCCCTACACCCGGACACTAACACCCATAAAAAACATACCCCATCCAAGAACGTAGTAGCGCAGCATGGAGCCTGTGTCCGCGAGGTTGTTGTTGGAGTGCGCCGAGTATGTGATGACAATGTAGAGGTTGAAGGCTTCGTTCATCAGCCAACAGTAGGAGGACAGGAAGAAATAGTGGAGCAGGATGGTGAACGCCTGGCACACCAGCTGCAGATGTACAGGTGAAAATACGTGAAATGAAAGGTGCTCACTCCAAAAGCTGAATGATGATGTATACAGAATACGAGTGGTGTTGTCATACCCTCACCTCTACCTACAAATATTGAGACTCAACATACAAACCATACAAAACCTCGATACAAAGAATACCAAAAGTAGAGGATTTGTTCGTCTGCTTAGCATTAGTTTCATCATTTCTTCTTTCTTTTACGCCTTTTACTTGACAGCAGTGTAGCAGATTAACATACTGTTCCCTCTTTTAACTCAGTGTGAAGAAAAACTCAGTATTTCGCTATAAGTATTGTTCACGCTGACACAGACCTGCCAACGGACACAAATACACGCGCACTCAGCGCCACACATCGGTTATAGTGACTGTCTAGATGAGTGTTGGTAGAGTTTGTTAAAGCGAGAAGATGTCAAGGGGGGAGTTGTGCTGAGGACAGGAATGACAAAGAACACATTTCGCGAGACACTTTCTGTCTCAGACATTGCAGGCTGCTCCGCACTAGCTCCACGCTGTGTTTACCTGGTTGTCATAGCGATCGATGCCAAACATGAAGGCAAGCTGGCTCAGCGAGGTGGACACGGAGAAGTTTCTGTGCAGAGCGGCTGTCGTCGAAGATGTCCTGTAACAAAATGGGTGACTTTATGGTCCAGGCCAGGCATTAACATCTAGGAGGCTGGTATGGGGCGCCAAGAGGGGAATTTTCTCAAATTTGTTATTTCTAGCTATACATTGCAATGTATAATTATAGAATGCAATGTATAGCTATACATTGCACTTTATACTTATAGATTGCATTTTATATTTATATAATTCATTCTATACTTATAGATTGCATTCTATAGCTATACATTGCATTCTATAAGTATAAAATACAATGTATAATTATACATCGCAATGTATAGCTAGAGAGAGAAAAACTCGGTAAAAACCGGTGTTTCATTTCTATTATACTCAGAAGTTGCTATCCAATTCATTTTATATATACCTTTCAATTCTTTAGCTATAGAATGCATTCTAGCTATACATTTGAAATCTATATTTATACATTGCTTTCTATAACTTCTGACTTGAAATGTATACGGAACGAGGCTGGCTCATTTGCATATGGGAAAAGATGGTCAAAGACAAACCAATCAGTAGCGTGACCTCACCTCAGGTAAACATGAATAGCGTGACCTCACCTCAGGTAAACACGAATAGCGTGACCTCACCTCAGGTAAACACGAATAGCGTGACCTCACCTCAGGTAAACACGAATAGCGTGACCTCACCTCAGGTAAACATGAATAGCGTGACCTCACCTCAGGTAAACACGAATAGCGTGACCTCACCTCAGGTAAACATGAATAGCGTGACCTCACCTCAGGTAAACATGAATAGCGTGACCTCACCTCAGGTAAACACGAATAGCGTGACCTCACCTCAGGTAAACATGAATAGCGTGACCTCACCTCAGGTAAACATGAACAGCGTGACCTCACCTCAGGTAAACATGAACAGCGTGACCTCACCTCAGGTAAACATGAATAGCGTGACCTCACCTCAGGTAAACATGAATAGCGTGACCTCACCTCAGGTAAACATGAATAGCGTGACCTCACCTCAGGTAAACATGAACAGCGTGACCTCACCTCAGGTAAACATGAACAGCGTGACCTCACCTCAGGTAAACATGAACAGCGTGACCTCACCTCAGGTAAACATGAATAGCGTGACCTCACCTCAGGTAAACATGAATAGCGTGACCTCACCTCAGGTAAACATGAATAGCGTGACCTCACCTCAGGTAAACATGAATAGCGTGACCTCACCTCAGGTAAACATGAATAGCGCAGGTCAGCAAACACATTGTGGCGGAGGCGGCGCAACCAAAGTAGGAGGCGAAGTTGAGAAGCTGCGGTCTCTTGTCTCCCTTGTCCCACTGCACAGATCACAGTCAATGCCAGCTGACTACCAAGACGACAATCTCTCGCACCTTCCATCCGCAAATTTATTATTTCAATGGAGTTTCAAGAAGAGGAATTTATGTCACCGCGATTAATTAACCCTTAGATGAGCTATGCTATTTCAATAAAGAGATAACTTATCCCATGTGGGCCAAAGACCCAACAAACGCATTAAAAATGCTGACAAAAATTAAAACAATAAAGCGACTTAATGCAACAATTAATTCTAGTAAAACATTTTTAAACTTAATGTGTTCGTGGGCAACAACCGATTTTCATCGATCCAAGAGAAATATGATTCGTTCTGGTCAGCCGACGTAATGCATCTGACAGTGCTAGTGTAGGCTAGCGTAGGCTAGTGAAGGCTAGTGTAAGCTAGTAGAGGCTAGTGTAGGCTGGCGGAGTGTGGACAGTGCTAGTGTAGGCTAGCGTAGGCTAGTGTAGGCTGGCGGAGTGTGGACAGTGCTAGTGTAGGCTAGTGTAAGCTAGTAGAGGCTAGTGTAGGCTGGCGGAGTGTGGACAGTGCTAGTGAAGGCTAGTGTAAGCTAGTAGAGGCTAGTGTAGGCTGGCGGAGTGTGGACAGTGCTAGTGTAGGCTAGCGTAGGCTAGTGGAGGCTAGTGTAAGCTAGTAGAGGCTAGTGTAGGCTGGCGGAGTGTGGACAGTGCTAGTGTAGGCTAGCGTAGGCTAGTGTAGGCTGGCGGAGTGTGGACAGTGCTAGTGTAGGCTAGTGTAAGCTAGTAGAGGCTAGTGTAGGCTGGCGGAGTGTGGACAGTGCTAGTGAAGGCTAGTGTAAGCTAGTAGAGGCTAGTGTAGGCTGGCGGAGTGTGGACAGTGCTAGTGTAGGCTAGCGTAGGCTAGTGGAGGCTAGTGTAAGCTAGTAGAGGCTAGTGTAGGCTGGCGGAGTGTGGACAGTGATAGTGTAGGCTAGTGTAGGCTAGTGGAGGCTAGTGTAAGCTAGTAGAGGCTAGTGTAGGCTGGCGGAGTGTGGACAGTGATAGTGTAGGCTAGTGTAGGCTGACGGAGTGTTGAGTGCTAGTCTGCTTGCTGCACGAGTTTGTGACAAAACACAAGTGTCTCCTCTCGGTCTATAGGGCTACGTGAAAACGGTCGCCACGGCGCCGGCTACTGACGTTGTCGTTGTACATGTCGGTGGTGACGGCGAACACGCCGGTCTCGTCGCAGCAGCACGTGGCGGAGTGCAGGTCGAACTGTCTGAGCGTGCAGTGCTGAGTCGACCAGCGCCACTGGCGTTTCCTGCGAACCACAAGCCAGCCAATCATGCGAGCGAGCAGAGAATGTTGCCATGGTAACCAGCAGATTAGGTGAGAATATCGAAATAAGTCACAACCGTTGATGGTATTTGTCACTACGGGGTGTGGAAGATATGACTGGGGGAGGAAGGATCGGGAAGAGTAAATGTTTGTGTGCGTACGTGCGTGCGCGAGTAGATGAGTGAGTGAATTAACGAGTGTCTTGTAACAATTACTTACTTCTGTGCGTGAACAAGGCGGACACATTCTGGGTTAGAGATGTTGAAAGTCTGTGGAGAAAATTTGCAAAGACACAGGAGTGACTAAAACAGACCACAACCAACAGACATTAACATATTAAAGTATTCTAATTCCACGTTGAATGGTCACAACTGGTGGTTAAATGGTCGTCAGGTGAACCACTAGCCACACCTGAACTTTCTGAAATACAGTAAGTGCTGGGTGAAAACACAGGTATAAACCTATAATGATGACTGTGCACTTGTTTGGACACTGATGCAGGCTGAGAATTATTTTAGAATATTCAAAAGTACACGAAAATTACTGAAAATGATGGAGCGAAGCTGAATCCTTCTCCCCCCTCCCCCCTTCTGAAATTATTTCTTCGTAGAAGTCATTGAAGTAGGATGCATTGTGATAAATATTGGTTCCACGAATTTTGTTTGTTTCCGCAACATCTTTAATTTGCGCGGTGGTAAAATGTGATTAAAGTCTTCTTACATCCAACACAGGCAGGTGTACGCTGATCCCCTCGTCAGAGTAAGGACTGGGGCTGCAGTTGACACTGAGGTCAGCCTGGTGCAGGTAGAAAGCCATGACAGGAGAGTTCACCCAATCTTCTTTTGTGCGACTGCATTAAACAAATATAATTCCTCTCATCCTGGTGTGATAAAATGTTTCTACCATGTCTGTTTCATCTAAGACAAGTTCTCATCAAATCATCATCATCATCATCATCATCATCATCATCATCATCATCATCATCATCATCTGATCAATAAATGTAATGAAATAGAGTACCGGAATGTCAGGTGCGTGTGTTGGACTGTCTCTTACCTGTGAACATCATGAGAAGGTAGAACTTTGGCCAGGTTTTTATACCTGAACACAGATATGCCGTAAAACACTGGAAACAAATAAGAGGTCAGTTGAACCGATGGCTTCATCTAACATTAGTATCACACAACAAAAACCGAAATTTCTTTTCATGTAATAAAGAAGTGTGTGTGTGTGTGTGTGTGTGTGTGTGTGTGTGTGTGTGTGTGTGTGTGCGTGTGTGTGTGCGTGCGTGCGTGCGTGCGTGTGTTTTCTTACCCGTGTTCTTGGTCAGGTTGGTAACAAGCTCCTCCTTCTTGATGCTGAGGAAGCCTGAAGTCCTGTCCATTCCATGTTCCGTGACATCGCTGTCGCTGGGAAACTCCACTCCGTTCACCTTCTCCACCCACTGTGTGATGATTTTCACTTCTGTAACACGTGCACAAGATGGCCACCTAAACAGCTAGTGTCCGAGACAGACTTTAGTTGTAGCTCCCGTAGTCTCAGTCATCTTTGTAGTCCCGTAGCTGCTCTGACGAGCATGTTTTTCGATACAGGGTTTGGCGGAACTTTATACAAGATAAGATTGATAAAATTAAGTTTGAACACAGACGAAATACTTTGGAATATTATATCAAAGTACTAAAAATACAACAGGAATGTGCCAGCTTTTTAAAACTATTCCAGCCATAATCGGTTTACGAGCACGAGTAGAAGCCAGACCGTATTTTGGTCGAGTTCTGTTCTAAAACCCGTATGAAGATGTCAGAAGCTACATCCTTGTAGACAGACAAGAGACTAAGACACGGCCTTACCGATATACTCGTGGTACTGATAAACATGGGCGTTGGCCAGAATCACTCGTCCGTCGATGATGTGATAGATGAGAGATCGACTGATGGCGTCTGCGAAGTTATGCATGACTCTCATAAGGTTGTCGCCCTCTGACCCTGAAGGTTGGGTTGCGTTCCAACCCACTTCGTTCTTGGGTCTCAGAAGATTGTTGACAATCCGCGACACCATCTATAAACAGGAATGATGTGACAGGTCAAGAGGGTTACACCTGTGTTCAAATAATGTGTGTGTGTGTGTGTGTGTGTGTGTGTGTGTGTGTGTGTGTGTGTGTGTGTGTGTGTGTGTGTGTGTGTGTGTGTGTTGGAGTAATTTGCATAAGCGCACATATTTTTCCCGACAAAGCCCGTTCACTAAGGAAGTTCTGAACACTGTTATGTACGGGAAGGAAATACAAACGTCGATATTATACACTCCTGGTTGCAAGTGATCGTGTGGTCCACTCCAAACACCCGAGTCAGTGACGAGAGCAAAGAGAAGACAACTCAGCAAGAAATATAGAAAGTAATCTGCACGTAGTCATTGTTCTATCAGATTAAGCCCCTTTTCAAGGGGGGGGGGTCTCTGAGTCGCGATGGCAGTCACGAGAAAAACACACCTCACAGAAGGTCAGGGTTTGGTTGAAGGTCGGGTAGACTTCTTGCGCCCTGGCGAAGCGCTGCCCGTGTTCGCTCCAGGAAACTGTTTGCGGTCGTTCACCCTGCAACCAACGGCTAACACCCTGAGGTGTCCTCACTTATAACAAGACTGGTAATCGAGGCATGACATCGCTAGCAAAGCAGCAGGATCAGAATGTCATGAAAAAATATAATAATAATAATAATAATAATAATACAGTGAACTTACATAGCGCTATATCCTGGTCCGCTTTTCAGAGCAAAACACAAAAAACAACAACAACACACACACACACACACACACACACACACACACACACACACACACACACGGACGGACGGAAAAAACATAACATGCAAAATTGTTGAGTAGGGAATGCCAGATGAAATTAAAGATACGTAGCAAAGCAACAGGATCAGAATGTGTCGAATATCAATACCACTAGCAAAGAAACAGTTGACATAAATCCTGTTATCACCGTTGTCCGGTTATCGTAGTCTTTCATTTCCTCCTCCTCCATCACCACCAACGACAACCTAACAACAAACAACATCCCTTGCCACTCGTTGCCAAAGGTGGTCTTGATGGCAGGGTCAATATCTGCCACCCAGTGATGCGGGTGTCTGTCGTGTACTGACCTGAGTGCTGACGAGGAGCGAGAGCAGATGAATGACGGTGGCGATGTCGATGGGGTTGGTGTAGGTGTGCTCCTCTGTGTGGTTCAGCAGTCGCTCTGCCAGCCGCAGCACCTGAGCCTGGTCTAGCCAGCCCTCAGCCAGTGTCTGGAACTGTGGAAGCGCCGGCCAGTGATACCACACATCAAGAACGACTCCCGATGACATCGCATATCGGGAGGGACTCATGTCATATCAAAATAAATAAATACGGGAGGTGAAGGTATTAATAAGATGAATTTGAATAAACATGTTGATCCACTTCTGAGGAAGTATTTACATTCGCAGCTACATTAATTTCTTATGAAGCTCTTACATATGGTCTCCACGCCTTAGTCCAACCTGTCTTACCTTACATACCTAACCCTCCTTATGTAAATCAATGTTTTAGCTGAGATGCTGCCGACACTATTCACTTTCTCACCTTGATCTTCAGGTCCAGCAGCTCATCGGAGATGCAGTCATCGATGTAGGGCTCCTGCCACACCCCATCGTCGGTGCCTTGCAGAAGACAGGATCTTGTGGCCTGGGCTGCGTGAGAACGTGAAGGTTGTTACGAATGAAATGTTTTAGTGGGTCTAGGTCAATCCTGGTCTAGGTCTAGACCTGGTGTTCTATGTATTTATTTCCTTTATTTTTTATTTATTTTGTTCTTGCTGCGCAATGAGCATTCTTCTGAATGGATACCTGCGCATTACAAATGGACATCATCGTCATCATCATCAATCCTAGCGAGTGCTTGAGCAAGTGTGAATGACGTGAGCATCGGTTAATGACGCAAGTCTGGATCGGATGTATGACGCAAGCTGTGATGTCAAAAATGTTCGAGCAAGAGAGCGCATGCGTAACGTTTAGTGTGATCGTTGAGGAAGAAGAAGCGAGTAGGTTAGAGTATTGTAGGCGTGTGTCGCCATTATAGTAGTTTAGAGTATTGTAGGCGTGTGTCACCATTATAGTAGTTTAGAGTATTGTAGGCGTGTGTCACCATTATAGTAGTTTAGAGTCTTGTAGGCGTGTGTCACCATTATAGTAGTTTAGAGTATTGTAGGCGTGTGTCGCCATTATAGTAGTTTAGAGTATTGTAGGCGTGTGTCACCATTATAGTAGTTTAGAGTATTGTAGGCGTGTATCACCATTATAGTAGTTTAGAGTATTGTAGGCGTGTGTCGCCATTATAGTAGTTTAGAGTATTGTAGGCGTGTATCACCATTATAGTAGTTTAGAGTATTGTAGGCGTGTGTCGCCATTATAGTAGTTTAGAGTATTGTAGGCGTGTGTCGCCATTATAGTAGTTTAGAGTATTGTAGGCGTGTGTCACCATTATAGTAGTTTAGAGTCTTGTAGGCGTGTGTCACCATTATAGTAGTTTAGAGTATTGTAGGCGTGTGTCGCCATTATAGTAGTTTAGAGTATTGTAGGCGTGTGTCGCCATTATAGTAGTTTAGAGTACTGTAGGCGTGTGTCGCCATTATAGTAGTTTAGAGTATTGTAGGCGTGTGTCGCCATTATAGTAGTTTAGAGTACTGTAGGCGTGTGTCGCCATTATAGTAGTTTAGAGTATTGTAGGCGTGTGTCGCCACTATAGTAGTTTAGAGTAGTGTAGGCGTGTGTCGCCATTATAGTAGTTTAGAGTATTGTAGGCGTGTGTCACCATTATAGTAGTTTAGAGTATTGTAGGCGTGTGTCGCCATCATAGTAGTTTAGACTGCAGCGGTTCTCAACCTGTGGGGCGCGCCCCCCTTGGGGGGCGCGACGTGCTGACAAGGGGGGCGCGGAGGCAGTCATTTTTTTAAGTTTCTCACATCTCAAACTGGTAATAGTGAAATTAGCTTGCTAAGGGGGGCGCGCGGACGTGCCTTTTTCGTCATGGGGTGGGGGCGTCACAAGAAACAAGGTTAAGAAACGCTGCCTTAGATGACTCATTCGCCAGGTTCCCTTGTAGAAAACGTATTTTCTACCTTTAGTTAAGCTTTTGTCGGACCACCAACAGTGCACTGGTCAAGTTACCACCGCTCCAGTTAATAGCCGGAAAGGACGGTCAAGGCGGGTGGCTATAAATCTTAACCAGTGGCACGTGGCAAGCCGACCTCAACAGGACGGCCGAGTCGAAGATTTTAGTATGTGTCAGCTTACCTGAGTCGGTCAAACATCAAAGGGTGACAAGGGACACCCCACATGCAGGTAGAGACAACTGGGCCTCTGAGCAAGAAAGGTTGACCACGTTCTAAATTTGCGTGCTGGCGAGAGGAGGTCCGCATCGCGGAGACATTACTATTGCGCGACAGTGAGACCCAACCTTTACACTCCCGTTTCCTTTACTAATTTACTTGCTGGGTTCCGTAAAGACAGCAGTTTTAACAAAAATTTGAAGGTGAAGTACACGTGTTTGTTCTGGTGAAGATAGCCATGGATAAATTTGTGATACGAAAAGGAACTGATTGCGGTGGCTTTTTGAAAAGAAAAAGAGAAGAAACGAGTGATGTGCAAGTTTTGGGTGCTGGAGCCGATGAAAAACCAGGAAGGCCTGCTACAAAAGTAAGAAAGTATGACAATGAATACTTGAAAATCGGTTTTACCAACATTGTTGTTGATGGTAAAGAACGGCCACAGTGTGTTGTTTGCCTCGCAGTATTAGCTCCAGACAGTATGAAGCCAAACAAACTACGACGCCATTTGGAAACTCGACATGCGGAATTTGCTTGCAAACCTCTCGAATTTTTTAAACGAAAATTGCAAGAATACAAAAGAGACAAGAAAACATTTGCCTCACATACATCCATTCCTAAGAAAGCTTTGATGGCTTCGTATCAAGTTTCCTATCGCATTGCTCAAAACAAAAAAGCACATACGATCGGAGAGTCAGTAATACTGCCTGCAGCAATGGACATTGTACGGACCATGATAGGAGAAGATGCTGCTACGCAACTGCAAGCCATTCCTTTGTCAAATGACACAGTTCGCCGGAGAATAACCGAGATATCTGAAGACGTGTCTGATCAGTTGATTAGTCGTATAAAAAGCCACAATTTTGCTTTGCAGTTAGATGAAGCTACTGACACTGCAGGTGACTCACACTTGATTGCTTACATTCGTTACGTGTGGGAAAATAATCTTCTGGAGGACTTTTTATTTTGCAAGAAAATTGAATGCAGAGCAACCGCCCAAGATTTATTTGCGATTGTTGATGACTTCCTTAAGGACCAAGGCATTTCCTGGAATTCCTGCGTCGGCTTATGCACAGATGGCGCTCCTGCAATGGCTGGAAAGAAACAAGGGTTGCAATCTCTTATTAAAAAGGTTGCTCCAGACGTAGTTTGGACTCACTGTATGATCCACCGTGAAGTTCTAGCTTCCAAAGATTTGAGTGTTGATTTGAACACAGTGTTAACGGATGTCATCAAAATGGTGAAATTTGTGAAGAACAGTTCTGCCAGATCTCGCCTGTTTTCTCTCATATGTCAAGACATGGGAGCCAACTATGATGCGCTGCTCTATTATTGCGAATCAAGGTGGTTGTCACGTGGAAAAGCTCTCACGAGAATCTTTGAATTGCGGGAAGAATTATGGGTGTTTCTGAACGAAAACTCTTTCAACGAAGCCGACCTGCTTAAGAACGACCGATGGCTGCTACTAATGGCATATTTATCGGACATATTTGAGAAGCTGAATGTTTTGAATGCTTCTATGCAAGGGAAAGACATGACAGTATTACAAACAACCGATAAGATTAATGCTTTCGTCCGAAAAATTTCGTTGTGGAAGGAAAAGATACGCCAAGAAAATGTTTTTGATATGTTTCCGTGCTTGTGTAAGTGCAAGACTGATATTAATTTGAATATTGAACAGGTGAAGAACGTTATTATTTCACATCTAAACGGACTTCAAGAAAAGTTTCAGCATTACTTTGCTGAAATTGATGTAACTAAATATGATTGGATTCGTAATCCATTTCTTGCTGATCCAAGCACAAGCGGGTTGTCTACGGAAGAAGAAGAGCAGCTTATCGACCTTTCGAGTGACCAGTCCCTGAAAATGGTCTTCCAAACAACAACAGTGCCGAAATTCTGGATTGGCGTCAACGGAGAATATCCTCTCCTTTCTCACAAAGCGATGAAAGTTCTTCTGCCTTTTTCAACATCGTATATGTGTGAGCAAGGATTTTCAGCAGTGGCAGCACTGAAGTCGAAATACAGAAATCGTCTGGACGCAGAGGCTGATCTACGAATAGCAGTGGGTACTAACATCGCACCCAGGTTTGCTTCTCTATGCAGCAGCAAGCAGGCTCAACCTTCTCATTAATCAAGGCGAGTGTCCACAAAAATTATTAAAATACTATTTATTAGCACCGTAGGATTTGCTTTCGTAATATTTCATTGGCAATTTTACTTCTTGTAGATACGAACTTTGTTCTTCCGGTGTTGTATTGATTTTCTAAGGAAGCCTTGTCAAGGGACAAAGAAATCTGTTGTATTGGCATTGTATTTATAGATCCATATTTGTGTATTGATCAAGTGAAAACGACATTATTACCAATGTTTACAAAATTTTAACTCTTAATTAGGAGGCGTCTTTTCACCTTCCAAGTAGGACCTTTTATAGTTAATACCGTTTTCGCGAGAGGCGTCTGCAACAAGATCGACTCAAAACGCTCTCTTGGACCCCCTAGTTACCTAGTAAATAGTTGGTTCGGGGGGAAGGGGGGCGCGGATGTACCATTTTTTGTCGAGGGGGGGCGTCACAAGTAAAAGGTTGAGAAACGCTGGTTTAGAGTATTGTAGGCGTGTGTCACCATTATAGTAGTTTAGAGTATTGTAGGCGTGTGTCGCCATTATAGTAGGTTAGAGTATTGTAGGCGTGTGTCGCCATTATAGTAGTTTAGAGTAGTGTAGGCGTGTGTCGCCATCATAGTAGTTTAGAGTATTGTAGGCGTGTGTCGCCACTATAGTAGTTTAGAGTATTGTAGGCGTGTGTCGCCATTATAGTAGTTTAGAGTATTGTAGGCGTGTGTCGCCATTATAGTAGTTTAGAGTATTGTAGGCGTGTGTCGCCACTATAGTAGTTTAGAGTATTGTAGGCGTGTGTCGCCATTATAGTAGCTTAGAGTATTGTAGGCGTGTGTCGCCATCATAGTAGTCTAGAGTATTGTAGGCGTGTGTCGCCATCATAGTAGTCTAGAGCCGCGGTTCTCAACCTGGGGGGCGCGCCCCCCAAGGGGGGCGCAAGCTGCTGAAAAGGGGGCCGCAAAGGCGGTCATTTTCTCATATCTCATATAGGTATTAGTGGCTAAGGGGGGCGCGCGGACGTACTTTTATTCGTCTGGGGGGGCGTGACAAGTAAAAGGTTGAGAAACGCTGGTCTAGAGTATTGTAGGCGTGTGTCGCCATCATAGTAGTCTAGAGTATTGTAGGCGTGTGTCGCCATTATAGTAGTTTAGAGTATTGTAGACGTGTGTCGCCATTATAGTAGTTTAGAGTATTGTAGGCGTGTGTCGCCATTATAGTAGTTTAGAGTATTGTAGGGGTGTGTCGCCATTATAGTAGTTTCGAGTATTGTAGGAGTGTGTCGCCATTATAGTAGTTTAGAGTATTGTAGGCGTGTGTCGCCATTATAGTAGTTTAGAGTATTGTAGGCGTGTGTCGCCATTATAGTAGTTTAGAGTATTGTAGGCGTGTGTCGCCATTATAGTAGTTTAGAGTATTGTAGGCGTGTGTCGCCATTATAGTAGTTTAGAGTATTGTAGGCGTGTGTCGCCATTATAGTAGTTTAGAGTATTGTAGGCGTGTGTCGCCATTATAGTAGTTTAGAGTATTGTAGGCGTGTGTCGCCATTATAGTAGTTTAGAGTATTGTAGGCGTGTGTCGCCATCATAGTAGTTTTTAAAAGTTGAAGCGGGCGTGTGTCGCCGCGAATAGAGAGTTAGCGCAGGAGTGTGTTGTGTTTTGATTTGCATCAAACTGCAAGTAAAGACTTGTTTATCGTTTGGACTGCCGCTGTCCCGTGTTTTCTTGAGAAGTTGACACCGCCAGATTTTCTGGACCAGAAACGAGGCAGTAACGGTCATCAACCAAGTCCAGTTTAGTTAACAAAGGTCACTATCATTAAATGCATGCAACAGAAACGAAGACCAATGGTTACTATAATTCTTGTCAGTGGAGCTGTACAGAGGTTCTGTAGCCTTGTGGTTTTGACAGATGAGATGAAAAAAAGATCAAGGATCAGATTAGAAATCAAAAAACTCTCTTTCTTCAGTCTTCAGTGATTGTTACCTGACTTATCAAGGCGGTGAAGGAAGAGGAAGTGTTCTTGATACACTGCACCACTTACAGGTTTCTGCCTCTAGAGACATCTGTGTCTTTTACTATTCAAAGACATTATAAAGTGCTGAGCTGGAATTTTTGCAAACGTTGAGAAAATGTTTATTGTTCATTTTAACTGTTTTGGTCAAAACATAGGTCGGGGGTGGGTAATGCAACTGGTTATCGGGTGGATTCTTAAAGTGGATGCGATGCCCTTCCCTATATTTGAGACTTCTGAAACCCAAACATCATAGAAACTGTGGAGTTCCACGAAAAAATAACATTTTAAGTTTGCACCTGTGGAGATGGCACAAACGGCAAGTACAATCATGACATTGTTCATTCTGGTCACGACATCTCACCTACGACAGTGGTGATGTTGTCTGACGTGGCCCTCTTTTCACCTGGGCAGTCTACACTGACATTCTGCTGCGCTGGTTGACGACCCCATGGAATGTTCTCTTTGATCTCCGCGTTGCACTGAGCACCTGTGTCAAAGAGCGGCGACACCTTAGCAAGAGCAAGAAGCAGCAGAACGATCACATGGCTACAGATGTAAAGGTGGCTGTTTACACTCTTACACTAGCTGCAGACTGCTAGCTACTGTTTGTCTACCAGTATATTTTAACGCAGTTATTGTTTTCACGTAGTTCTTCACCAGGGGAGAAAATACTGACCACAAACCGAAGTAACGTAAAGGAAATTTGCTGAAAACAGCTGAAAAACATCATTAAAGCTGCGTGTGTAAATCGAAAATGAGAAATATTGGCACAACCAGCATTCTTTACAAGCCACTGAGGTTCAGAAGAACAATTCAGTGTAATTTAGTTGGTCCATCTAAACCTCATGGTTTCTTTTTGCTGTCATGACGAAGAGGATGGGACTGCTGTTAATAGTAGGAGGTCTGGGAAAACACTGAAGCCTGTGTTACTGATTTGTGGACAATCACTGAACTGTCTGTGGACACTGAATGCTGTTCACCGAACTGACTGTGGACACTGAATGGTGTTCCTCAGTTCTCAGGACAGACAACACGGGAGGCTGCCTACTGTACTTACCGATGCGACTGCTGCAAGACTTGTCGCACGAAACTCCGGACTCCCTCTCAGAAAAGCAGGAAACACTCTCCGGGTCTGAAAGGACGGGAAAGATGAGCTGCGAGTTTTCTTGTCAGACTGTGTTTATGAGCATGCTATGTATCTATGAACCTTACCGAAATATAGCGGCATCATTCAAACAAAGAATCACCAATAATAACTGTAAGAACACCAGGTTCAGTAGTTGTACCCACTGTAATCTCTGCTGTGAGATTACAATGAATAGCAACTCGCTCTCACCTTAAAGCTGTACAATAAGACACAACACAGATACAGTTAACAGAAATACGTGCAGCATGGTTACAGCAGGATGAAGATGTTAACAAACAAACCTATAATAACAGTACGATTACATTAACATGTAAGATAAGGCGAGTGGACATTAATCGCTTACTAAAGATTCCAGATGGCCATCTCATTCTGATATCACCCCGGGTACCAGCCCGAAATTCTACCCACTGCACGGCGTTGCCGCAGTACTGGAACGTGCAGCTGGAAACCAGGTAACTCACTTCTTTGGCAGGTAAAGTGAAATTCCAGATATTGAAGTGAGACAGGTCACCTACAACGGTTCAAAAATATAAATTCCACAGATAATGTCTCCACTAAAACATTAATATTTTCATTATTATGTTAATACCTTTGTAAAAAAAAATCATAATTTATGAAAAAAATTACCTGATGGTTACAGGAACAGCTTATGTAGGAAAATCAAATGTGTACGACTGTACGGAGATGATTTTTAAAGGTGGATTTTTCATAGATTTACTTTTAATTAATAGGTTACCCAATGACCACAAGTTAGGAAGAGGGGTGTTTCCCCCGGCCGCTACTCAAGTACAACTCAAATTTCTCCATAACAATTTAAAATATTTGGGTGGTAGGAGGGTAGAGGCATGGATTGAAGGATTGACCTATAGAGTGTAGATGATATCAGAAGCCTACCTTCCAGAGCATAAGTGACATCAAAGGATACGCCAACCTTTGACGACTGACCCAGGATGAACTCGCCGCCGGCGGGAATACCCTGCTTCACATTCAGTTTGCCGGAGTCCGTCCTCATACCGTTCTTAAACAATTGCCAAATACCGTCTGAAACAAATGGTCACCCGAGAGGTCAGAAATACTTCTTGTAGGGAGGCTTCAGTCTGTGTGTGTGTGTGTGTGTGTGTGTGTGTGTGTGTGTGTGTGTGTGTGTGTGTTGCAAATGAAATTACAGGGATGTAGGTGTGCGGCGAGGCGGCTGGTATCACAGTGATGTGTTGATCTCACCCGAGGGACTTTCTTGCGTGTGAACATGTGCGTGTGAGTGGCGCTCACTTGGTTGTCTGAGAAGATCTGTGCACAGCAGCGCATGCATGCATGGTAACCGCTTGTTGCTCCAGGAAAGACGTCAGGTGGACAGGTGTGTCAAATGTCAGTGAGACAAAGTTAGAACCACGAGAGTTCGCTCTTCTAGCGACTAATACTGACAACTTTACACTGTTCTCCTTCTCAGTATATATCACTGTGATTTTCTAGTCTGGACCCTACTAGTCAGTGTCACTGCACTTTGCTGGTGTAGATCAGACCCGATATTTCCAGGTTGGCCGCTGTTAAATCAAGGGAGTAAGTCAGTAAGAGAGAGAGAGAGAGCGAGAGAGAGAGAGAAGATAACCCATTTGCCCACGAGTCGCCGCCCGTGCAGGCAATAAACTTTTCTATAAAAAAATAAAACCCTCACCTTTGGAAGACCAACTCCAAGCGATATGCACCAGTTCGTGAGGAATGAGGACCGTCTGCGTCACTTGCCTTTGACCCCAGATGTCAAAGGTCAGCTTCGGTCCGCTTAAGAAGCGCATGACATTGGGGCTGTCCGCGTGGCGGTAAGACAAGACGGTACCCGGATGTGCGGGGTTGCTGACGTTGATCCAGAAGGCCACAGTGAACTCGCTGAGTTTGGGGAAAGCTCTACCCAGAAGTAGCGTGTACCGGGGTGGGTCGTCCACTTTGAATTCGAACCTCGAATCGATGGCAGATGCTGCAAAAGCAGGACACTGACTGCGCAACTGGGCATTTTAAAAACAACAGCAAGAAGTGACAGGCACCCTCCCCCTCCCACACACACCCACTTTTCTAGAAATCGTTTGAAAGAAATCATTTTCTTTACTCCCACACCGGCTCTCAAACCTAATAATTAAAACTGTAGAACACAATTAATGACCGTCCCACAAGGCAGCGCCACTCACACATGCACATCTTAGTGTTCCAGTGGAAGCCAGGACCGCACTCACACCCGTAGCCATCAGGGTGGTCGATGCACTTGGGGAGGGTGTAGTAGGTCTCCAGACACTGCGAGTCTATGCGCGGGTCCAGCTGGTACTGTCCGTCCACTGTACAACATACACATGCACATACACATACACATTCACACAACACTTCACAATCGTCTAGTGGTTCTCAACTCCCACCAAAGTGAAAACTATTTTCTTTTTTTAAAATAATTTAAATTTATTCAATAACTTATTTCATAGATCAGATTAAACGGGACACTTGCATTCATAATGTATTCTCACATGTTCACACAGTATAATCAATGTTGGTCAGTGTGGATTTCTAGCTCAACCTTTCTTCGTCGAATGTTACATTTCCATGATTCTTTAGAGACTGTATTACTGCATTGTACTTTTGCCAATATTCAAGGATTTTATTATTGTTCTGTAGTATTGTGAATCTTTAAGGATCTGATTGTTTTATCGTGAAGCTTTGAATAATAAACTGTACCATGGATCAAGCGGATGCATTTTAACTTGTAGAGTAGTATCATGTTTTGATGATGATGATGATGATGATGATGATGATGATGATGATGATGATGTCGATTTATATTGCGCAGGTATCCATTCAAAAGAATGCTCATTGCGCAGCAAAAAAAAAAAAAAAAAAAAACAGAAGAGAAAAAAATTTGCCTGGAATTAAGTATAAATAAGTCGATATAAAATAAGTATAAATAAGTCGATACAAAATAAGTATAAATAAGTCGATACAAAATAAGTATAAATAAGTCGATACAAAATAAGTATAAATAAGTCGCGAAGCGTGGGTGTAGGTAGTGTTATCGTGGTTTTGTATGTTTCTTCAACATTGTGAGCAGGTTGTACGTATCGAGGTTGGACAATAAAGCTTGATCCCACCTGACCGGAGTACAAGAAGAAAAGTCCAGGCCAGACAGTCGGCCATCCATCTCACATCCATCTCCGCGCAGGAAGACACTGCTGACCCTACTGCTGACCCCACTGTCAGGAGCGCTTTAGGTAAGCGGCAGGCAGTTCACCGAGAATGAGTGTCACACACAGCCATCCCCCGATGGTGGTGGTGGTGGTGGGGGGTCAATCTCGATCTCTCTCACAAATGATCGCCAGTCTCGATTTCACTCTTTAATCAGGGAGGTCGGAAAAAACAATCTGACAGTCCCACAAAGGGTCATCACCAGCGAAGAGGTCGTTTCCAAAGATTGCCGGCCATGATGGAGACAAGGGAGGCAATCGACTACTTTTTTGGGCCCAAATGGTTTTCGGAGACTGGACAAAGGTTTGGAGGAAACCTGAAACATAAGAGAGGCTCAGAGGTGTTTACTTGTGCATGTCTGTTATTTTTGGTTTCCTTGTTCTTCTTTCCGGACATTTTTCATTACTTTTCGTAGTTTTTGTTTTCCTCGTAAAAAATAATTTCCAGCAGGATGATTACAGTTCAGTTACAGTGGTTTAAAAACAGTTCGGATAAGCATTCAGTAAACCAGTCTGATTTCCTATTTCAAAAAGACCTCTCGTAAATCATGTTAGAGAATTCTAAATTGTGTAAAAGAAATTTCCAAAGATTGAAAGGGCTAAACGATGTAGCATCGCGAGTCTGAAATTTGTTTTAAAAAAATTAGTTCAATTAGCATGTTTCATAAGACATTTTGTAATAAACAGATACAAGAAAGATGATATTTCGGCATTACCTTTTAATAATAATTATATGGAGAATGAAGTACACGACAGAGATTTCAATACACAATAGGATGTTGAAGTACACAAAAGTGTACACATTTATAAAGACCATGAAATTTTTTTTATATTTTCCTCAAAACTCTAAATTAGTCAATAAAAAATGTAGTCCTGTAACTGCCAACAAGAACATTTGAAACAGTGCCTCCCCGTGGTATCTTGAGGACACTGCAAGCTTGAAGTCCTTGACACATCTAGACACGGGGGGTGATTAGAGCTTGTGCCATCGACTGATGCCAGTCACACACAGGACTGTGGAATGCTGAACACGGAGAAATAAATGTCATCTGTAAATCAGCCTAAGCGATGCCGTCGAGGCGGATGGGGTTCCTCTGAAGGAGGGGATTAGCTGTGATCTGGTCCGAAGGGAGACAAATCTTATAGGCTTCGTCTACTGTCTGCTGGGTAATCTCCGCCTTTCTCCGAGATGGCACCAGCAGCATGAACATCAGCACACTATTAGCCCCCGCCTGCCATTTGCTGACAAATAGTCCGCGGCTGTGATGTTCGCACAAACAGTTACTTCCGGCCAAAGCCTGGCACTAGAGAGGCACCAGAGAGGCACTAGAGTGACTAGGGAGGCACTAGAGAGACTAGGGAGGCACTAGGGAGGCACTAGAGTGATTAGAGAGGCACTAGAGTGACTAGGGAGGCACTAGAGAGACGTGGGATGCACGAGAGAGGCACTAGGGAGGCACTAGAGATACTAGGGAGGCACTAGAGAGACTAGGGAGGCACTAGGGAGGTACTAGAGAGGCACTAGAGAGACCAGGGAGGGACTAGGAAGGTACTAGAGAGGCACTAGAGAGACAAGGGAGGCACTAGAGAGGCACTAGAGATACTAGGGAGGCACTAGAGTGACTAGAGAGGCACTAGAGAGACTAGGGAGGCACTAGGGAGGTACTAGAGAGACTAGGGAGGCACTAGGGAGGTACTAGAGAGGCACTAGAGAGACAAGGGAGGCACTATGGAGGCTAGAGAGGCACTAGAGAGACTAGGCACTAGGGAGGCACTAGAGAGGCACTAGGGAGGTACTAGAGAGGCACTAGAGAAACAAGGGAGGCACTAGGGAGGCACTAGAGAGGCACTAAGGAGGTACTAGAGAGGCACTAGAGAAACAAGGGAGGCACTAGGGAGGCTAGAGAGGCAATGAGTTCATTATTTTATGTCGCAAGCCAATAACAAGGCATACGGTCCACCAAGCCCTTTGAACCTTGACTGAGTCCAGAACAGCTGAGGTTCTTGTCCAAAGTGAAAAGGAAGACAGACAATGTCCTACCTGCAAGTGTAGCAGCTAGAGAGATGCGAGTGAGTGGAGTGTACATGCACGAAGACAGGCGATAGAAGATGCACAGAATGAGCTTCACTTTTACTACATTTGCTCAATCATTTCTCTCCAATAACCACAATTCATAAAGAAAAGTGTGCCTGTAAGCAAATACACACACACATTTAGACATGTATGTATTTTTTCGTATTAGCATCAATATTTATAAACAGGTTTCCCATACAGTAGTATTATGAACTATCGTATGAATCACTAACATTTAATAATGTTATAAACTACTGTATTAATCACTACCATTCATTATATCTTTCTCTGCCCTCCCACACCCTGCCCCCATAAATTCCGGCGTTCGTTTTCTATTTTGTTATGTATTGCGAGGTATAGTGGGTCCCACGAGCTGGATTAAAAATTTTTTTTGCCTCATTCCCTTCCTGCTGCGTATTTATTTTGAGCTTTCTTCGGGTTCTTCCATTCCTTTCACCATTTTTCTTAGAAGCAGTGTGCTAATGGATATTTCTCCTCTGCAGCCCCCTACCTTTCACGTCCATCTCCCCACAAAACAGCCATTATCCTGCCCGTGTTGTCTTTTGTGTTATATTTTTAGACAAAAAAGAAAAGAAAATCTCTTCACTGCTAGAGAAGGGGGGACATAAAAAGGAGACGCCAGAGCTGTAAGAAAAGGCTCTTTGCATGCAAATCTCAATTCTCAATCGAAGCCCACTCACTTCTGGAGTTCTTGGAGAATCGCAGAAGAGACGGACCTGCCAGCCGGCAGAAAAAAATTTGCAGAATTATGCAGGAAAAAAGTTATGTGCAGGTAGCCTGTCGAGTGCTAAGACCTCTAACAACCCAAACAAGTCTCGGCTTCGAATTGTTACCGTTTTACAAGTAGATGAGGAGAACAGACTGGTGAGAATTATCTTCTTAACTTTGCCTACTTTCTCGCTGCCATGTTTAGAGGATAACTTTTTCTATCATAGAATATAAACCAGTTACCACCAAATTACTGTCTTCTACAAGGTGCAGCTCTCTGGTGAAAGATGTCTCTGATTTCGGTGTAGTCTTTAGTGTAGTCACCGTGTGTACCAAATATTACAAAGCAGACCTCACCAGCATAAAGACAATGGACTTTAACGGATCTTGAAATGCAGCCACCAGACGATCCAGGTGCTAATTTCTACTATTGTCATCCATGTTCCTTGTTTTGATGTCTCATCCGTTGTAGAGAAAATTATTTGCAGTTCAGAGGTCCCTACCTTTAGTTCATGTATCTAACCTCTGCATGGGTCACAGGTTTGTGCCCTTTGACTTTTATTGGGGGGGGGGGGAAAGCACATTAATATTTAGAAAGCATAAAATTTGTATCGATTTGACATCACCATCAATTCCTCTAACAGCTTTGAATGCCATGTTTTTGAAACTAGGGAAAATATTAGATATAAGTTTTCATAAGCGAAAAAAAACAAACTGATCTTGTGCTCTTTAAAATTGTCTGTGAGTTTGTTTTTACATGCTGCCAACTTCAGTATGCAAACAAGTTTTGGGCCGCGATGTTTTCTCAAGCATTATCTGCATGGTTACACCTCTCAAACCTGGCAATCAATAACATTTCCTCACACATCGAGGCTGCCGCTAATCAATAGAACATGAGGGACTAGACAGGAACAAGCAGACACCAGTCGGCAGTTTAGCGGTCCTTTCCCTGCTCCACAATCCTTTTCTTAGGGTAAACTATTGTTGGCTTGCACTTCTCTTTCTTACTTGACCCTTTTTGTAAGTTCAGAACACGTTTTAATAATGTGTGTGTGTGTGGGGGGGGCATATTGTTACATGCACTGGATGATTCTTACGACTTGGGTGCGTTTACTCATGTGTGACATGCCTCTCCATACTCACCGAGCTTCAGTTTCCTTGACGAGGGTCAAGATAATCAGTGAGTCCGGCCACATTGTGCAGACAGAAGTGCTCGGCTTGCTCCAGGGAAGTACTGGAGTTAATGATCCAGGGGATTAGTGAAGTTAATGATCAATGGATTAGTGAGGTTAATTTCCAGAAGATTAGTGAGTTAATTTTTCAGGGATTGGTGAGGTTAATGTTTCAGGGGATTTTTGAGGTTGAGTGGTTCAAGGGATTAGTGAGGGTAACTGCTGTGAGGATACGGTTTGTAGGCCAGCTGTATGAACGATGACATTTAATAAAGAAAAACCTTATCATCATCACCAGTCAGCTTATCGAAAACTGTTTAGTGATGAGTCTCTTTACTTTTGGTTGTTCAGTCGGGTAAACAGTTCATATTATTTGAATTATGCCAGCATTCCCGAAAGCCCAAGCTTTTTCCAGAATTTGAAAGCAAACTGTCAAACTTCATATTTTTTACCCTTGAAACCTCTTTCCGTGTATCAGGACTGTTTCAGACTTTCAGTCCTCACATATGTTTAAGAATAAAAGTAACAAACATACCATATCTTATACAAGAAGGAAAATGATAAAAGATAAAGAAGGTACATGACAAGCCCATGTGTCACAGTTATAAATATTGACAGGTCACCATCGTTAGCTGCTATTGCAATCTTTACGTGTTTTCGTTTTTTTAAATGAATCGTTGGAGACCGTGGGAAAGATCGCTCACACTAGCCCCCAAGAAAGCCGAGGAAGGCGAGAAAGCTAAAAATAAGTGGCCATCGACCATGTGGATCAAAGCGTCTTCCCAAAACAAACAGAAGGAAGCGGCGGCGTCTGGCAGGAGCTGGGGAATGAATAGTGATGCTTCTACTGCCACACCAGCGCCCTCTGTGCCGTATTAATCTGTGCGACTGTGAAACTAATTTCCTGTCCACCAGGAAGAAATCGGATCTTCGATACTTGCCTGCACTGTTCATTTTTTGTTTATCTCCTTTCACTATCTTTTGGGACTTTTTAGTCCTTTGGACTTTAAACAAGTTTCCTTCTCAGAAACCGGTTGACGATGTTCAGTGGTGTCTCAACCAGCAGGCAATAGTTTGTCAGGACAAGACATTTCGCAGTTTTTACCACATTTTCAAGTACAAGCGATATGGGAATAGTGTGCTTATGATGATAGTTAAAGGTGAATGAGATAAAATACATGTATACTTAGCTACTTTAACTAATGATTTAAAGTACAATGAGAGTGAAATGCTAATGATTAATGAATAATTATATCCTAGTACATGCAATAAAAGCTAATGATTAATGAATAATTATATCCTACTACATGCAATAAAATAATTTTAAACTACTACTTACATCCACAATGTTCTACCACGAATGTTTCTTCTTACATCTCTCTCTTTCCTCCATTGTTGTAATGTGTGGAGTGGCCTAGTTAGTCTGTTGTAATGGGTGGAGTGGCCTAGTTAGTCTGTTGTAATGGGTGGAGTGGCCTAGTTAGTCCGCTGTAGTGGGTGGAGTGGCCTAGTTAGTCTGTTGTAGTGGGTGGAGTGGCCTAGTTAGTCTGTTGTAGTGGGTGGAGTGGCCTAGTTAGTCTGTTGTAGTGGGTGGAGTGGGCTAGTTAGTCTGTTGTAATGGGTGAAGTGGCCTAGTTAGTCTGTTGTAATGGGTGGAGTGGCCTAGTTAGTCTGTTGTAATGGGTGGAGTGGCCTAGTTAGTCTGTTGTAGTGGGTGGAGTGGCCTACTTAGTCTGTTGTAGTGGGTGGAGTGGCCTAGTTAGTCTGTTGAAAGGGATGCAGTGTCAAAGTTAGTCTGTTGTAAAGGGTAGAGTAGCTTAGTCTGTTGTGAGGGTTGGAGTGGCTTTGTTGTAAAGGGTGGAGTGGCCTAGTTAGTTTGTTGTAAAGGGTGATGTAGCTTAGTCTGTTGTAAGGGGTGGAGTGTCCTAGTTAGTCCGCTGTAATGGGTGGAGTGGTTTAGTTTGTCTGTTGTAAGGGGTGGAGTGGCCGAGTTAGTGTGTTGTAAGGGGTGGAACGAAGGAACGAATTCTTTATTGACCAAACCTTTTGGTTTGTTTCAAGGGGGAAATTACAGAAAATAGAACAGCATCAATATTCCTAATAGCATTATCTATGCATATTAACATTTCTTTATGTTTTTTTTTACAATGTACTCATTTCATTCCTGTGTTTGAATACTTGGTACAAGTATATTGAGATTTGTTTCATAGTTGTTTCCGAATTATCTATAAAGACTTGCGTGATTCCATCTTTGCCCTGTTTATATGGTGTTGTAGATTTTAAAACATCAACTTTCATTCTATAGCTGTCATAGGCAGGGCAGTCAAACAACACGTGCACTTCATCTTCAATCTCATGCTTGCATCGGGGGCAGTTTAACTGACTGGGAGATACATCACTTTTATAGCGATATCGATGTACATTGATGGGTGATATTCCGAATCTAAACTTAATATATGTTTCTCTGAAACAGCGTATTCTCAGTATATTTAAATATCTCTCAGGTTGTACGTAGCTCTTAAAACTAGAATACAGCTCAAGTCTTTCACTATTGCATATATCATTGTGCCATTCTTGTTGGAAACAGTCTATAAGTCTTTGTCTATAGGTTCTTAAGAACATGTTTTTGTTGCCAACACCTTGCTGAAGCCAAACAAATCCAAAGCCATTGATACAGAGAAGTTCTTTTATAAAGAAAGCCCAAGTACGTTTACCGTTTTCTTGTAAATAATATAGCATATTATATGCTTTTCTGTGGAGTCTAGTGTCGTTCATATGAATGAGTCGAAGCCAGTATTTAATACATCTAATTTTTGTAGTCACCACTATTGGATAACGCCCTAAGTCACCATAGATCATTTTGTTTGGTGTTTGAAAACCTACATTTAGGAAGCGTTTGCAGCTGAACATTTGTACCTTCTCAACGGTCTCATATCTTTGAAAACCCCAAATTTCTGACCCGTAGGTAAGTATCGGTACAATCTGGGAATCGAACATCTTAAAAAATATGCTTCTTGGTATGTCTCCAAGTTTCCATAAACATTTTAATAGCTGGCAGGATCTGATTTTGGCCTTAGCTGCAAGATCATCGACAGCTAAGGGGTGGAGTGACCGAGTTAGTCCGCTGTAATGGGTGGAGTGGTTTAGTTAGTCTGTTGTAAGGGGTGGAGTGGCCGAGTTAGTCTGTTGTAGTGGGTGGAGTGTCCTAGTTAGTCCGCTGTAATGGGTGGAGTGGTTTAGTTAGTCTGTTGTAAGAGGTGGAGTGGCCGAGTTAGTCTGTTTCAACCACACATCACAGTGATCTTACAATATGACAGACTAGTTTGTATCTGATACCTGCCTCTCTCTAACGGTCGAATCCTGCGACCAATGAAATGACTGTCTTGGCTTGTAGGAAACGAGCAACCGAATGGTTAACACCTTCTTCCCCAGCGACAAAAATGTTATGTGACGACCAGCCTGACCTGTCTTAGTCCAATATTCAAAGGCAAGAGATCCATCTTCATCGACACGCGTGTGATATTAAGAACCACGCACCATGAGAGCCACAAGACCCAGCTACACAGAATAAACAGGAGAACATCGGAAACGAGAAGACTCGGAGTAAGAAAAAAAAGGAACTATAGAACAAAAGTATAATTGAAAACAGCATTCTCTCTCTATGAAACGTATCATGAAAAGGAGAGTACTAACATTTTTCAGCTAAATGAATTTCGTGCAGGGTTCGTCACCCCTTGATGATACATTTCACAAGATCATTTTTATTCCATCAGTGGTCATGCCCAGTGCAAAGCTTCCCTCTGCCTGACAATTCAGTTCTCCGTGCACAGCTGTCTGCTGCTTGCGTGTCTGCCAGTCTTTTTCTCTTTCTGCCCCATGATTCCAGAGTTTATTTGAAAGCAAAATAACAGGCTTGCTAAGTCACCTTCTTTTTTCCATTCCGTATTTTTTAGACTGCAGTCGGAATTTTTCATAAAGCCTACTTATCAAGCCCCGCCATCCAGTCGAGGTGTCAGGCCACGTTCAACGGATTTCATTTCTTTCTGAACATACTTTGTTTTCAAAAACCTGCATCTCCCCTCGTTTCTAAGCAACATACGACACTTGCATTCACCTGCCTCCCTTGTCTAATCCTTTCTCGTCTCATTGAGTCTCATACTTCAGTCTCCACTACAGCCACAATCCTCAAACATTTTGGTATTCACCTGAGGATTTGCCATGAAAACCTCTCTCTTGTTTTAAAATCCGAGTAGGAAAACAAACTTCCCTTCCAAGACTGTTGTCAATGCCGGAAATTGAAATGAGCTTTTAATTGTTGAATAAGGCGAGTGGATAACATGCCGAAATCTCCAGAGGTTCAACTTTTTTTCTTGAGTGTAAAGGGATAGTTTTTCTTCTACCACAATTGGGTCCTCGCCAAACTTAAACAGCCCCCCGACAATCAAGCGAATGAAACAATTGGAAAGGCTATTTCGTTGGTTCCACCTTGTCTGGTGGACAAAAATCGTTTATTTGATCAACCAGCTATTTTCAAACTCCGCTGTTTTCACCAAGCGTGCCATGGTCCACTGGGAAAGCCCCGACACAGGTCTGCACTGTTTGCCTGGTAAACCTCCGGTAAATCGTTTTGGTCCTCAAAGATGCAAATCAGGATGGTAATGAGATCTTTTCCACAAAAAAGCCTGGTTTACTGTCACTGGGGTTTTTTGTTGTTTGTTTGTTTGTTTCTTCTTTCTTTCTCCAGGTCCTACTTCTAACCTACTTTTTTCTGAGGAAGAACTTTTTTAGAAGAAAGGTCTGTTAGACTTTAGAGTGCACTGGTAACGCGGTAACAAGCGCGTGCCGCCAAGACCTGGATGACTGTAAGATCCTGCGATCAAATCTCGTCTAGGGACACTCTGTTTTTATCTTACACTTGACATCTGTTCACAGATCTGACCATCAGATTTTCTTCTTCATTCCGGTTTATTTCCTTTCATCACCTTTCCTTCCATTTAGTGAGAAATCACAACAAGTAAAAGCAATTTCCTTGTAAATAAACCAGCTAGAAAATACAAAAAGCACAACATAAAATCTCTTGGAAGAAAATAAGAACAACAACACAAAAAAACATGAAGATATTTGAGTCGTATAGGATATCACTCGTTCTTACGATTATTCTCTCGGACACACGCACGCACAAACTCATTAAAATTATTTTTTCCACACCTTCTCTTTTTCAGACTATTTAAACACGTTCCTTGCCATCCCAGATTTGGTAATAATCAATTCAGGGGTAAAACTTGTGGACTGCAAAAGCAAGGAAATTCGATGATCCACTAAAGACGACCCAGTGTCACTTCCATAGAACTCTTCAGAACAGTCATCGATTCTGTGAGCTCTGTTCTGCTCTTAGAGAATGATGGCTTTAGAAGAGAACTGTATCACGAGGATTAAATTAGTATATTTTCATCCTTTTCTCCCCATGTCTATCGGGTCGGAAATATAGCAAAGAAATATGGTAAGAGCTCTGCTGTCAGATGTCAGCAAAGCTTATGATCTCATTTTTGGAATCGCAGGAAAGTGAGAAAATCTGCATTGCGAGGACATATTAGAACAAAACCCGATTGGGAGGATATTACTCGATTTGTATTCATGTTGACTAGCACCTCCCAAAATTTAATATCACAGACAAGATTAGTGAGGGGTCATGACCCTTCGTCTGCTATGTGACGTCACAAACATAAATTCTAAGCCCTCCATTTCAGAATTGTTTGTTATTCAGAAACTGAGACCACAGCCATTCGTTTTCGTTGTACAAAAGGATACATTTTCCTTCGTATATCGGGTGGATTGTTAAAAGACACACGCTTTTTCTACAAACAGAAAATTTACCCCAGGAAACAGATAGAATTAGAGATACTTTTTGAAAAGAGCATGACTGACTGCTCACAAAAGTAGAGGAGATGTTGTTTATGATTAGATTGAAAAACGGGTCGTGATAAACAACCAAATTCGATTGATGCGCTGTGGATACATTAAAGCAAATACAAAATAGCGGGGAGAAAAGCTAAAACATATTTTTTAAGTGGTTCTACTCCAAGAATTTGTATGGGTAGTTGTGATAATCCTGTCTTGGCGCCAGATTCCGATTATCATAGGACCTGCGACACTTGAGACAAAATGTCTGACATAGCTATAAATAGCTCGGTATCTAGCTATAAATAGCTCGGTATCTAGCTATAAATAGCTCGGTATCTCACACCTAGCAATGCATCGCTGTTACAGGTGGACAAGCCGGGTTTAGCTAAGTTTCTTAGTGTACGTGGTCTTGCGAAGACATGCTAGACAAACACCAAACATTGTTATCTGTCGTCTGCTGGAGGTAGCCTGATTAGGCATAGGGATGGGGATGCTCGTTGATGTTTTTTTCTTGTCCTCACATCATTCTGCGTCCTACAAGAGAGCCTTGCGAGTTATGTTTTGGCAAGAATGCTGCGGCGTGTCATCCATGACAGTTTCCTCCTCTTAAATTTGGCAAGGAGTGGCTCCAAGGGACAAGCTATGGCGTCCACAGTTGACAGCGAATTACAGGCCTGACAAAACGCCAGTCTCGTGTTGCCACAACAGTCAGAAAAAAGTGAGAATAATGCTGAGGGCACTGTCAAACACCCCTTTGGCTCAAGTGAAAGCGACTCAGTTTTTGTCTTAACGGTAACAACAACCGTGAACAACAGGATGAGAAGCTTGAAGTACCGACGAGTGACTGGTTCCCTCCCAGGTTGGCTCTTTTGCTACCAGACTAACACGACACAGTAAACTCCAAAAATAAGCCGCCAAACTAACTCAAACTGAAAAGAGTATTTTTTGTACACAATTACACAAGGGTGGGTTCACCAGCGGTGCGTGGGAAGGAGAGGTAGGCAGGGCACCCCGCCATTACTTGACCCCGATTATCGCATGTTTAGTTCCCGTTGTTGATTATTAAAAAAAAACGAAAGGGAAGTTACCAGCAAGAAACTGTGTAGAATGTAAGTCCCCCCCCCCTACTGTCCCTACACTTGGCATGTGACTTGAAAGCATGGCTGCAAATTGCGCCCCCTTATCTTACACTCGCCCCCAGGCTGTACAGAGCTCGTGCATTCTAAACTGACCATCGCACAATTACAGCTCAGCGGCTGCGCGTGACAGACCTACCCGCCTGCTGATTACCATCACCTCTTGCACGCGCTGAGCCACACGGAAGGTCGGCCCGTCATTAGAAGAGCAGCGCTCGGCATCAAGACCGTGGTGTGCGCCAAAATTGAGATGGATGTCATCCACTTACATCAAGGCAGTTTTCATGGCAGTAATGATAACTTGAGCTTCTTCAGTGATGACTACTGTCTTTTTTGGGGGGCAGCCATTGTTGAGCAATTTTCTTCCTTCATCCATATTCTGCATTGAAGGATTGCATTTTCTTTGACATATATTTTCTTTTGTGATTTTGCAGCCGGACCGATATGCTCTAGTATATTTTTATCTGTTGGAATTATTTGTGTTTGAAAAATGTATTGAAAATAGCTGCTGATGAAAAAGGATACAGATTGCCGCCCAGAAGTGTTTTGCCCGCTGTCTTCCTTCTGCATTCCGTACTTTCTGCTAATAATTCCTCGGTCCTAGAAATGAGGACTTTGTTCCCCTCGGTACATTACTGTCATTGTTTTGTATTTGTGTTCCTTTCGTATTGCACTTTGACTTCGCCTTGATGGTGGAAAATGGGTCTAGAGAGATCATCATCATTATTATCATTTTCATCTTGGATGATGTTGCCGGACAACGTTGTAGTTATGGACATTGCAGTTCGTGACACCTAATACAACTGCAAGATCTCTTTTCTTTTCTTCCTCTCCACTAACTACCCACTCCTTCATCTACCCTGTCTGTCCTTTCTACTCTTTTCATTCCCTTGGTTATTCTTACAATATATCCTGTTCTATCCTTGTCATCATATCCCTGATCCTCCTGTCCTCAAGAGTTTCGTCATACCACTCATCACTACTCTGGGCATACCTGGGATCACACTTGTAGTATCTTCTTGTCTTTACTCGGATACACCACTGACCGATCCTCCACTATCCCTTAGTCCTTGTCCACTCTGGTCACAGCCTGATCACTTCTACAGCACCTTTCCTGTCTTGACCATGCTGGCCACCCCTCCCACTGATTATTCCTGCACCAACATGCTTTTTGATTTGTTCGACTTGAAAGAGAACACATAGTGTATGTGTACTATCAGTTTACACTCTCTAAGCCAAACATCAGGCATAGGTCGGAGTGGTCTGCTGCTAGTGACACTGGGGCGACTGATGGCCACACTCATCTTCCTTTCTGACAAAAGCTGCTTCATCCGAGAAGAAAACGAGGTGAGACAGGGAAAAGTTAAATCAACCAATCACTGCACCCGCTATAAGGTTCGTGGCCCAAGTAGTTTCTTGGTTGAACGCATTCAGACGAATGTTTACAGATCGTGGGGCCAGTTCCATGTTCGTTCTGGAACACCTCGAAATGAGAGAAAGAGAAAAGAGAACAAGAAGTATGATGGTCTTAGGCCGATGAAAGAAGCAGAAGAACTATCTACCAAACAGTGGTTAAATTATCCATTGTAGAATTAGGATTCTGAAAGGTTGCCTGACTGGTCTATTGCATTTAAAAACATCTAGAAACAAGTAAAACTGTAGTCACGTTAAAAGAAACGATTGAAAGAAAGAAATACTGAGAACAAAAAAGTTGGAAAGCGAAAGAACGAACAAACGCAAAGACCTCAGTAAAATTACTGCTCAGCAGAATTGTTTCTGTTTCTGTGGTCCATCTAGGGAAGAAGCTCTTAGGAATTCGTGACCCTTTTCAAGAAGGGGGCAGTTATATTTTCGATTCCTACTCGACATGCAGTGCATGGCAGATAGGCGGCTGACAGCTCGGTCTATTTTTGTATTTTCTCTTGTACTTTACTGAATGTCATCAATAGCTCCATTATTTGCGAGAAATTGCAAAGCCAGTTGTTCTGCCTTCGGGCCATTTTCAATAAAAGAACATTGTGTCTCAGACCTGACGTGTCATCTTTACAGTTCCCTCAAAATAAAAAGAAAAATAAATAATATATAAAGTGAAGTATGGAGATGTTTTCTTATATATTACATTCATTTAATGCTACTACAGCACGATAAATAAAAGATTGTGTGACAAACCTGATGTACTGCTCCACCTTCTGGTCATCATATACTTACCGAGACAGACTGTGGACACCACCGACTGTCACATCGCAAGTTATTCGTGGGCTGGAGCGACATTTTGCAGAACTTTTTGACTATAGGTGCTAGTCACCAATTTTGTAATTAGATAATACATAAACCGTTGTTTTTCTGCGCTAAAATTTACAGAATATATTTATATTATCTCTATCCACCAGAATCTGTCTATAACTCGGACCAATCGGGTAGATCTTTAAGGCTTTAAAATCCATTTTATTGAGTTTTTTTTAGTGTTGTCAACTTAGTAGTAAAATTGATACATTATTTCATTATCCTCCTTTACCTGCAAAAACAGGATAAAATGTATTTATAATTGTTTAATGTCATCTTTATTGTGTTCCTTGAAACCGAAATCTCGAGAATAGTAGCTGGGTTGCTCATCTGCCATCACTGATGATGAAGCTACCTCGGATATTCTACATTTTACTACAACATAATTGCTTTCTACTCAACAAACTGAGCTCTTTGGAAAATATTCTGATGCTTCCCAAATGACACAGTGAGGTTTCTGGGAGGGAAACTGAAAATGGAAGAAGGAGGGGCTTCTGAAGAGCACTAGAAGACGGGCAGACATGTTGGCGGCGGTGGCCCTGAAACAAGATTGACCGCCACCAAGAATAAGACTGTCATCCGATGAGCGAAAATCATTCGATATCCCCCTCGGACATCAGTAGCAGCAGCAACCACGTGCATGACAGGTGGCTGTACATGAACACAGTGTGTAACAAATGAGACACATCCCATGCTCGACCTGCCAGTCTGGTAACCTTCTTACCTGACGACCTGTGTCTGTACAGAAAACTCTCCTTATTACTATCCTTGACACATTTTGTGACTTTCATTGCTTATTATTATCAGAATTTCACATTCTTCCTTTATTTGCTGCTACAGGTGCAACCCTCCCCCTTAAGGTCAAAGGTCATGCGTGTCTTTAAGCCTGGACATACAGCGCCAACAGCACTTCTACAGAAAAAACTTTATATACTGAAAAACAACAACAACAACAATAATAATAATAATAAAAGGACAAAAACATTTAGATAGCTAATACCTCCAGCATCAGCCGGACTCAAAGCACAACCACTCCCTTTAAGGCAGGCATCAAATGAACCTTCATGAACACGCATACACAGAAACATGAACACACAGTGCATACCAAGATATAAATTAAGTTGAGAAAGTCCTATACAAGTTCTATACAATGTCATATTGGATCTTATGAATGATACGCAGCCAGAAATTGCATATAGCGAGCACAGTTCACTTGAAAAACTGTAATCCACACACACACACACACACACACACACACACACACACACACACACACACACACATACACACACACACACACACACAGACACACACACACATACACACACACACACACACACAGACACACACACACACACACACACACATACACACTTTTCCCATGCAAGAGATTTCAGACCTCAAGTTAAAATTATTTTGTGGGTTACCTGACCCTCAGTTAATAAATGTTGGGGTTATATTGGCATCGCAGGAAAAACAAAAGCTTGGATTGATTCTTTGGTGGGCCTTATACCTGACATCAAGAAAATGTTTTAGTTATGTGATGTCTTACGCATGTGTCACTGACATTTGAAAACATGTCATGACTAAATATCTCCTTTCATATGTTTGGTTAAACAATGTCTTACGAGATTAAACCATCGACATAAGCTCTTCTAAGTTTTGAGAACAGTAGATCATTGACAGACCCCCCTCGTTACTTTAACAAATGTTGTTTACGAGGCTGGGCGCTCTCGTGCGTGACGAATGCATGTGTCTACGCGGAAAAAAGTGTTTCGAGCAAATGGTTGGATTACTGTCACATCTGACATATTCACTGTCAAAACTGCTAAAACCTGTGGACGTCTTCAGAGAGAAAAAAGATCAATTTTATAAATAAATGTTTATCTAGTTTTGCTGTAACATGACTTGGAACAAAATGTGTCGAGGCGACTGATTGGTCATTTACTATCGAACCTCTGGTTTCCAAAAATTTTTAAAAATTACTTTCATTAAAAAAATATTTACCTTTCAATTTATTCTTCATTCGTTCCTCTGCACTCTCTCTCCTTCATCGAAGGAGTAGTTGGGGGCATCTTTAATTTTCTTTAAGTAGTTCAGGATAGTATCGTGTGGAGTATGTACTATCGGATATAAAACAAAGAAGTGCACATGCGAATGAGACCACCTGGAGTGCAGGTGAACCTGCTGTACGAAGCATGAGAAGGATGGGTTGCTTGAAACAGGATGAATATGTTATTAAGTGAGTGTTGGTGGTGTTGGTGGTGCCCCGCTACTCTCTCAACTGTAACTTTCCACAATGATGATGCCATCCACAGATTCCTGAAGCTGGTTTCCAACAAATGAGGTGAGGCAGACCCGACATTGTGATCAATGTAATTAACATGGAATAAACAATAAACGACCTAAAAACTATATCAGTGGCTTGGTGTTACTTGCCATTGGTCATGTGACATCAGTCGCTAACAACCACCAACCCAACTCAGTGACATTTTTCTTACCACCTGTAATGTGACATTAGATATTTTTAACAATATTCTTGGCAATATTGCTTTAGTCGTTCAAGTATCGACTTACCTGCGTATCTTACCTTCTTTTAACTGTTAACAAAACGGGTTACAAACATACTGAACGCATTGTCGTCTGCTATGAAGTTCCCGAAAGTAATTTGAATCACCTCGTGCAAAGATTCATGGGAAACGAAAGAAACACATTTCACACATGAATATTTCAAAACACACTGACATCTATATATATACCTTTTCTTCTCGCTTTCTCGGAAGCTGCAGAGAATGAAGAAATCAGCTCGTGTCTGTGCAGATAATGCCGATTGCGACTAGAAGTGTCCTGACCTCCGCTTGTGCCGTGCGTGGGCCGCCATGATGGATCGCACGGTGTTGTCTGCTTCTGTCACTGAGCGCAGTATCAAGCGGAGCTGCCTGACACCAGCCCCTACACCCGATACTTTTCTGTAGAATGTGTTCCCGGTGAACTCGACGAGCGAGGAAGATTTTTAAAAACTGAATATGTCCCTGACGGGCGACGAGGAGTGTCATCAAAGCATCAGGATGAGGTGGAAGGTTGGTGGAGAGTTGCACCCAGCACTGTGTTCAAGCAGCATTTCGTTTGCACTGAGAAAGTTATTGAGGGGTTAATTTTGAACAGTAGTATCCTTGCGGGCGGACCACAACTTGTACGCAGGCCATCGCAGCGAACCCTGACTTTGGCGCGAAGATCAGACTGTCATTCGCCGCATCTGTCGCTCACCCTCGCCCACAACATCATCATCGATGCTCGACAGTCACGACGAGCGTAGTCGTAAATCGTAGGAGGCCGGAAGAGGAAGAAAGTGAGGTTGGCGACAAAAGGGCGGGCGGGCACTCTACACGACTGTATCAAAGGCAGCACCCAGCACCCAGCACCGACAGGCCTGCAGCGTGGCGCGGCACGGCGCTGCTCCGACTCCACGACACGTGAGCGGGTATTGATCGCCGTCGAGCTCACAGGCGCATCGATCCCAGAGACACCCAAATCACGCTGCAAGCCACGGGGCTCCTGTGCAGATGCCGATAAGAACGAGGGTTAGAAAAACCGTGGCCAATCAATTGGCCGTCTTCGTACTGCGGCATTTCCCACCTGAATTCTTCCCCTCCGTACCCCGTCCATTCTTGTCCATTCTGTCCATCTCAGCCTTCCTTCTCCGCGTCCACTCTTGTCTCTCACCCTGGCACATTGATTGCCCACATCCACAAACCTTTCTTCCGTTAATGCATCTGCTGCAAACCCCAGGAGCACTGTTCTCCTAACAAACCTATCACAAAGCACACAACTTCTCTTTCATTGACAAACCTACTACTGACCAACTGTCACACCTACATTCTTCTTACACTCTACAATTTTTTTTTTTTTTTGCTATCATGCACTTGGTGTCTTCTACAGCTCTTTTGTATTCAAGTATCTTGTCTCATTCCACTCCTCCCCTCACCCTCACACCAATAACTAAAATATTCTATCACGTCCACACAGATCAGAAATATCAGTGAACTTGAGCGTGTGCTGGCGTTCCAGCGAAACTTGTGCCTTCTGTTGGATGTTGTATGTTCTGTGGAGTGTATGACATGTTGGATATTTGTTGTATGGAGTGTATTCCGGCTTGTATGACATGTTGGATATTTGTTGTATGGAGTGTATTCCGGCTTGTATGACATGTTGGATATTTGTTGTATGGAGTGTATTCCGGCTTGTATGACATGTTGATATTTGTTGTATGGAGTGTATTCCGGCTTGTATGACATGTTGGATATTTGTTGTATGGAGTGTATTCCGGCTTGTATGACATGTGTGATATTTGTTGTATGGAGTGTATTCCGGCTTGTATGACATGTTGGATATTTGTTGTATGGAGTGTATTCCGGCTTGTATGACATGTTGGATATTTGTTGTATGGAGTGTATTCCGGCTTGTATGACATGTTGGATATTTGTTGTATGGAGTGTATTCCGGCTTGTATGACATGTTGGATATTTGTTGTATGGAGTGTATTCCGGCTTGTATGACATGTGTGATATTTGTTGTATGGAGTGTATTCCGGCTTGTATGACATGTTTGATATTTGTTGTATGGAGTGTATTCCGGCTTGTATGACATGTGTGATATTTGTTGTATGGAGTGTATTCCGGCTTGTATGACATGTTGGATATTTGTTGTATGGAGTGTATTCCGGCTTGTATGACATGTTGGATATTTGTTGTATGGAGTATATTCCGGCTTGTATGACATGTTGGATATTTGCTGTATGGAGTGTATTCCGGCTTGTATGACATGTTGGATATTTGTTGTATGGAGTGTATGGCTTGTATGTGTATTTGTTGTATGGAGTGTATTCCGGCTTGTATGACATGTTGGATATTTGTTGTATGGAGTGTATTCCGGCTTGTATGACATGTTGGATATTTGTTGTATGGAGTGTATTCCGGCTTGTATGACATGTGTGATATTTGTTGTATGGAGTGTATTCCGGCTTGTATGACATGTTGGATATTTGTGCTGAGGACTGTGTGTGACGCTGTGTGTGACGCTGCCCTGTGACGTGGAGGTGACGGCCCGCTACACACCCACATTTTGTCGTCATCTTATTTTGACGTCAGCGCCTTGAGCTGTCCACAGGCCAGGATGTGGTGCTATACAAGCCAACATCATTATTTCATTATTATTTGCAGCCTCGCTTTCAGATTTTGAATTGGGTTGAGCAAACTGTTACCGACTACTGGCTTCATGTGTTTCTTCGTCCCATTCGTCCTTCTATAGACATTACATTTGCATGTTACTTTGCGTGCGTCCGTGTACGTGTCTTTATTATTGTCCAGAGGTTTTTCTTGTGTGTGTGTGTGTGTGTGTGTGTGTGTGTGTATATATAAATTTTGTTGATATATCTCTGTACCATTGTTTATGGACAAGTTTTAGTCTGTTTCACTTTGTCGGTTGAGTGAATTTGTGTATTTGAATTTCTTTGTAAAGCGCATTGAGCCTTCTGCAAAGCAGGGAAGTGCGCTATATAAATTTCCGTTATTATTATTATTATTTAAAAGAGATGAAGATACAGTCGATATTAGAAGACTATAAAACAAAAACGGTTCTATAAAAATCCACAGATTTGGAAACAGAGTTTGTCAAACTCAGCTGCAGGAAGGTATAGCAATCTTTAGCTCTCCTGTGTGTGTGTGTGTGTTTACGAGTGAGACTAAAGAAAATATGACTGATGGGAGTATTGTCTTCATCTTTTTTCCTGTCCTTGCTGGTCTCTCTGTCCAGTGCTACATGTGAAATGTGTGACTCAATACATGCGCCATGTTATCGGCCGCAATGTCGACTGTTTTAAACATTTGTTTGACGTATTTTCAGTCGACAATATTTCACTGTAAAAATAATTTCTTTCTAGTTCTTGTAGGATGAGAAATGCCTTTACACCAGACACAAGTTTTCGGTTAAAGTTTTAGAAGGTTTGCCAAATGTTTGCAGGCGCTTTTTACCCTTGTCTGTAAGTGCCTCTTCATTTCAGTTTCAGATACCTTTGACACAAGCCGTTATTGATAACTCTAAACTAATCGAAGGAAGAATAGCGAAATAGCCGCAGGTTACTAAACAACCTTTTGGACGTTTTGCTGATAAAGATATTTGTGTACTTGATACCAGAAATAAAATTTATTACAGACGCATAAATATGTGTAACGCAGTCTCAGCTCTTGTTACTGGCTTCCTCTTTGCTTTTTCAGTTTTTGTTTTTTATTTGTCATCGGTGCTGTTGTTTATTCTTCAGTCATATGTTATTTGTTTGTCCTTCTGTACCTGGTATGTTGTCTGTGTCTCGTTCTCAGGCGCTACGACCATGCTCCTTACGAGTTTTGCTTTGTTTATTATTATTATTATTATTGCAACTTGCGAAAAGCTTTGTAGAAGGTTACAAGCAGTTTTCCACAGGAATAAATTTAGAATTACGAGGCTACTGACAAGCTGTCTGAACTTCGAGAGCTATAAGATGTAGCCTTAAGACAAGCAGTAAACGTAGCCTTAAGAGAAGCGGTAGACGTAGCCTTAAGTACCAAGAGGTGGGCAGGTCGATGGTGTTGTCATTACTGGAGCAACAATGACCGATAACTCTCGCGCAAAAACCTCGACAGACATCGGCGACCTGCCAAACGTTATCGATGAAGTCTGCGTGGTTATAGAAACTTGGTATTCCAAGAACTTCTGTCACTTTCGCCTGTAACATCAAATAGGTTTTTGTATACAGAGCAGAAAACTCAACCATGTCACCTTCTTCTCTTGTATGGTGACATTAGTGTGCACTTGCTCACTGCTGACATGACTAAGATGGAAGACATGCTGATGGTCGGCCATCAGAGAACTGAAGTGCACTCAGTAGAATGTTTTGAATTTTTTTTTGGCATTAGACGCAACAAACAAATAATTTTCTGCCTTCTTAAGTCCCTGAACTTTCATGTGTTCCTCTATATAATATTTCCCTGAGAATATTTTAGGATTGCGATGCAGTGAACAGGGTTTAATCTTCAGGGTACAATGGACAGGATGCTCCGAGGGAGCACGCGATGTTTTTCGTGTGGCAAGCTGAGACCGTTGACAAACTGTTGCAGCTCGCCGTGTCGCCATCTCTCACCAGTCTTTCCAGATAACCTCGGCGGTTTTGATGCTTTGTGGCGCCAGACAATGTTTATCTTCGCTCTTCTTTCTCCTGTCTCCTGTAGGAGGCCGGCGAGACTCTCCTCACAGTCCTTGTCTAAGCCTCGATCTTTCTTTGGCCTAAACTCTCTTGTTCCTCGTGCTTCTCACACAAAGAGGTCTCCTCCACTGGTGTCTTCAGCTCTTTGATCGGTGTTATACCTAGCATATAAGGCTAATGTCATCGGAAGACACTGATGTTGAATGTTCTTGGGCTTCTGCAGCCAACCCATCAATGATCCCTGAGTCGTAAATGATGAGTCGCCGCCGGATTGGCAGCCGCTGCTCGGCTGGTGGATGTCAGAACCAGCGGATCTTAAAGGACAAAAACTTTTGTTTATCGACAACAGTTCGAAACAGCCTTTTCCATTTGAGTTCTGAGACGAAATGAGTTAAGAGCAGAAGAGAAAGACTCAAGACTCAATTTCCTTATAATCAGGCCATTGACCCTAACAAATGGATTCGAAATCTTCCTGTAGCAGGACACACATACAGAAATGTGTTACATCAACTGTTCACTACTTCCTGTCGTCGTTGTAGTCCATGGTGTATCAATCTAGCAACATTTTCTAACCGCTAGTTATCAGTTAGAAGATTTTTAAGTGCATTGTGTCAGGTATATTTTTAGGTAGCAACTTTAGCCTCAGATCATCAGTGATATGCACACGAATAAAAATGAATATTTTGTCATCGAGGTGGGTGCTGCATAAGGGGCATCGGGGGAACTGGGTGTAGAGAGCAGAATATCTATTTTTGAATGTAATCTGAGCCACTGATCCTGAATAGAATCAGAATTTCTCATCAGTATTTATACGCTCAAAATAAGGTTCAGGGGTAATATCAAATTTCAAAAGTCTGGATTAAGTAAATCTGTCTGTTAGGTATGTGATCTTGCCAGTTATGTGAAAAACTAATCTTTCTTTGTAGACTCGGAGAAATGATTTACCGTCTTCCTGATTATTCAAAACAAGTGCAAGTCCATTTCTGTAAAGATTGTGTATGCCTTTGTTATCCAACAGGACCCATCGCTGTTATAGAGAGACAGCAGCATTTTATAATCCCTGTAAGGTAACCTGTGACTATCCATTTCACTATATACCATATCACTGGGTGTGCGGGGGGCTCACATTTACTAACTTTTTCAGTGAAAACAAGTGTACCAACTCAGCTACACAGTGTTCCTACACACCTCAGAGCCTTACAGTAGAACTGGTCTGATTTTGCTATCAAACAACTTCAGAAAGACTGATGGTGTAAAGTCTCCACGTTTCCACAATGCTTTATATATTTTTATAACTTCTATACGAACTTTTGTTGTAACATCTTAAAATACCCTTCTAAATGACAACTTCGGGATAAATACAGGCCCAAGTATTTTAGGAATTTACAACCTCGACATCATCACCTTGAAAAAAACATTGCTTACTGCTTGTCAGGAATCCTTAATTACGAAGAACAACTATGTTTAATTTGTCTAAGTTTACAGAGAGGTCTAAGGCATAGAAAGTGAACCTGATGCTGCAACCTTCTACAGGTGTCAGACACAAGACCTATTTCGTTAAAATAAAAATATCTGTTAAATCTGGAAATAATTGGACACCATGCTTTTCCACGTTGGTACGTTGGTAGCAGGTTAATTTATTAGCATCTAGAAAAGAAGAGCGCTGGTCATCTCCCCCCTTAGTGTGTGTGTGGGGGGGGGGGGGAAAGAGTCGCACACTGGCCACAGGTCACCTGGGCTTTCACTATTTTATACATACTTTGTATAGCAGCCAGCATCTTTCTTGTAATACCACGTTTTGTAAAGAACATACCATACTTTTGGTAGACATAAAAGGTCGAAAACTTTAGGAAACTTTGCGGATTTGTTATGATGCTTGAGGTAGCGCTGGGCCATAGCGGAGTAAAGATGGTGGACTAGTCTTCAGCCGTCTTCTCTAAACACCACTTGTGTCTCATGTAACATGCCATTGTCTCTCACCCAGTCAGGCAAGGGCCTGTTTAAACTGAAAAATAGGTAATTTACTGCTCGTGTTTCATAGGGGTATCCCTTTATAGTTGTCTGGCTCATGTATGCTACTTTTCTGCTGTAGTGGTTGTGTAACAGTTTCTGACTCTCCCTCGCAGTGTTGTCCTGTGGAGAAAATATGGTTCAGTAGATCAGCTAAAAGCAGGAACAACATCTCTTTAGAAGGTATTGCATTCAGAAATATTCGCCTAGGTAGGGTGTCCATTTTATTTATGGTTAAACGTGGATTTAGGCGGAGAAATATTAGGTGTACTGCTGTTACTAAATAATATAAACGTGCGGGCATGTGACTGGAATCAATTCTTTCATCCACGGCCATTGCACAGTTTGATATACCGTTAGATATAATGAAGCAGCCCATGATACTGCAATCCTCCTGCGAAATAAGTGCATGTATCACCTTGAGGCATGCCATTCAATATGGTTAAATCGATTTCAGAGCAGACTTATAATTCTACATCCAAACAAACAGGGCTCTCTGCTCTACTACTCTACTACTCTAGCACTACAATCACCATACAAACAGAAAGGAGCACCGCCAAATCTTTCAATAATGAAAATTTATTTTGCACTTCTCCAAAATAATTTGCTCCGAGAACTTGACAAATAAGAAAACTACAAACGGACCAATTCTAAATAAGCTCACATGCTAACATTCAGACACATATGTACTCACACAGGAGACACACCCACGGAGTTAATACAGACACACTTCACACATTTACTCATACAGGAGACACACCCACGGAGTTAATACAGACACACATCACACATGTACTCATACAAGAGGCACACCCACAGAGTTAATACAGACACACTTTATACACGTACTCATACACCAAACACACCTGAAGAGTTAATACAGACACACTTCACGCCAGCACACGGTCAGGACATGGAAGGGTGATTTAATTAACTGATGTTCAAAACCTAGTCTGAAGTTTGGACTTAAAGGTGGTCAAAGAACCAGCGTTAGGGGTAGTTTGTTCCAAGTTGATGGGGCTTGACAAGGAAAAGATTTAATATTGTCCAACTGTACCTCTGCTTCTTTCTCATAATGCATTAGACAAAACGAATGCCCCACCAGATGCCAGTAGAAGCGAAAGAGATCTAGACAGGAAAGTGTAGAGGAATGACAATGAAGTAAGAACAAATATTCTCTGTGAACTAGAGGCTTATGAGAATAAAAAAAAATAAAGAGGATCTTTCTTTATTTCTCTTCGGATGCGATATAGCCTTTTGCTATCAAAAATGGATCAAACTTTAATAATGTTGCTCCCTTTCTCTTTATGTCTGTGTGTGGGGTGGATGGGTGTTAGAGGGTGGTAGTGTTAGTTCTGTACCAAGTCTACACGTACAGCCATCTGCTGACTTGTTTCAGTAAACGGGTGATTTCACCCCTCATTCTCATCATTACTGACCATCTTCATACCAAGCAGTTATGAAGGAAGGTTAAGTCGCTGCCCAGGAGCAACATGGGTGGGGAACTCCAGGACAAATGTCTTGTTTCGGGAGTTATTTATAAAGCGGTGTCCAGACACCACAACGGTTGTTTTACCCTTGGCGCTGTAGTTATAAAGCAGTAGCAAAGATGTCCTGAGGTAAAGAAACAAGTTATATTCGCGGATCTGGGCATCGCATTGTGGAAAAAAATCGAAAAATCGAAAATTTTCATTGAGCCCCCTATTTTATTCTACGGAAACAATTTATTCTCGCTTCTTAACTAAGGCCCTCGGGTGATGAAATAGAACAATCTGCTAATATCAGACAGGAAAAGACTGTTACATGGTTTAACGGTGTGTGTGTGTGTGTGTGCCTACACGTGTTGACACCCCTTGATAGTACAAGAACAAGTTTTTGTGCTCCTCTCCATTTATTATCACAGTGTCGTTAATAGAGACTTTTGTACTCCCGATGCAGGAGCTATAACACTTTAGACACATGCAGGGTCTATAATACTGTAGACACATTCAGAGGCTGTAATACTATGGATACATGCAGGGGCTGTAAAACTATAGACACATGCTGGGGCCGTAGTACTGTAGATACATTCAGGGGCAGTAATACTGTAGACACATTCAATGGCTAAAATATTGTAGACACATTCAGGGGCAGTAATACTATAGACACATGCAGGGGCAGTAATACTATAGACACATGCAGGGGCCGTAATACTGTAGATACATTCAGATGCCGTAATACTGTAGACACATTTAGGGGCTGTAATACTATGGACACATGCAGGGTTCAGTAATACTATAGACACATTCAGGGGCAGTAATACTGTAGACACATTCAAGGGCTATAATACTGTAGACACATTTAGGGGCTGTAATACTATGGACACATGCAGGGTTCAGTAATACTATAGACACATTCAGGGGCAGTAATACTGTAGACACATTCAAGGGCTATAATACTGTAGACACATGCAGGGGCTATAATACTGTAGACACATTCAGGGGCCGTAATACTATGGACACATGCATGGGCCGTAGTACTGGAGATATATTTAGGGGCAGTAATACTGTAGACACATTCTAGGGCTATAATACTGTAGACACATTCAGGGGCCGTAATACTATAGACACATGCAGGGGCCATAGTACTGTAGATACATTCAGGGGCCATAATACCGTAGACACATTCAGGGGCCGTATTACTATAGACACATGCAGGGGCCGTAGTACTGTAGATACATTCAGGGGCCATAATACCGTAGACACATTCAGGAGCCGTATTACTATAGACACATGCAGGGGCCGTAGTACTGTAGATACATTCAGGGGCCGTAGTAGTGTAGATATATTTAGGGGCAGTAATACTGTAGACACATTCAAGGGCTATAATACTGTAGACACATGCAGAGGCTATAATACTGTAGATACATTCAGGGGCCGTAATACTATGGACACATGCAGGGGCAGTAATACTATACACATGCAGGGGCCGTAGTACTGTAGATACATTCAGGGGCCGTAATACCGTAGACACATTCAGGGGCCGTATTACTATAGACACATGCAGGGGCAGTAATACTTTAGACACATGCAGGGGCCGTAGTACTGTAGATACATTCAGGGGCCGTAGTACTGTAGATACATTCAGGGGCCGTAATGCTGTAGGCACATTCAGGGGCTCAGGCGACAATAATCGTTTTGATCACTTCTCCGCAAAAGCTAAGGTGGAGAACTCGGTTGATCAGAGGTAATGAAGAGTTATTGGAACTGGCCACCATCAAGCAAAGGTCTTATTAGGTTGTGGCCTCATAAAGGAGGAGGTCAAGTGCGAGTTATTTCGCATGAGGTGCAGTTACTCAGTTCTGTGTTGCGTATTACAGCATCACTACCAACACTCCCAATATAGCCGCTCCGGTCCTTGATGAGATAGAGATGAAAGATTTCAGTGTGCATGAAACAATATTGAGATGGGAAACCATAAAGCGGTCATGCACGCGCGCGCGTTTGTGTGTGTGTGTGTGTGTGTGTGTGTGCAGCATGCCTGCAGCATTTTGATCATACATTTGTGCATACGCATGTGCGTGTTGTTGCTGTTATATAATAAGAGGCCAGAAATCCGTTTCAATAAAGCATCATGTAAAATATTCTTTGGGAGAAAGTGGTTTTACAATGACTCTGATCTTTGGCCACCATAGATGAGTTCATTCGCGGTGCTTAGTGATTATCTCCCCAGTTTCGTCTCTTAACCCTAGCAACCTGATAAGAACGTCTCTCAGAAAAAAAATATTCAAAACACCTCCCAGAATAGAATGTTTAAAGCACCCCCCCACACACACACACATCCCCGTCCTTCAGAACCGAGGCTTACCAAGCTCGACGATGACTGACTTCTTTTTACATGAACCTCACTCACCTCTCTGTACATCTTCACGATGTTCATCTACATCACTGAATGGGGTCGACATTTATTTTAGGGGCGACTGGTGGATACTGTATGTGTCGACTGAGATACTGCACTGCCTAAATGAACTATCGCTCTTTGGAATATCTCCTTTTACTACTCAAATTACAAAGAAGTTAAATTTCCTTGCAAGTCAGTTGACAGTCTTTGCCATATTTTTGAAATCTTCGCCGAATCTCTAATCTCACGCGAAGACCTAATGTTTAGCAAATTACCAAAAAAAGAAAAAAAGGCAAGTGTTCATCACATGCTCTTTAATGGGCTAATTTGATAAAGATCTAAATGGATTAACCAAGATAAGTAAAGTACCTTGCAATTTTACCTAGGCAGGACATTTTACTACAGTTATGGAGCCTTCCTTCAGTTTGTCAGTGGAGTAGGACGATGGTCAGCATTGTTGGGGGGGGGAGGAGGAACCTCATGCTGACAGTGAACGATGTTGACATTCTTGCTTCCTCAGTAGCTTTTTGAGGGGGCAGCTGACCACCTCCCCCCCACTGGTTCCCACGCTACTGTCTGGTTTTGATAACACAGTCCCCCCCACCCACGCACCCCCTTGTGTCAAATGGAGCTCGTGGCCTCTGGAGGCTACAGAAATCAAGGGGAGAGAACACCACACAAGCGAGACTGTGTTTAGACTAAAGTTATCGTTATTTGTCTGCAGAGTTTCTTTGCCGATGTGAACAGTGGGGCCAACAAAATGCGCGCATCTCCTCTTCACCTGTCGCCAGGTTCCAGTCCTGGAGGAGACCGCGTCACACCATCGCCGCTTATGTCCCCCATAGCAACACTTCCGTTCCTATGGACGCTGGGCGTTTTTTCGGTCCGAGGCTGCACGTTGATAATGGTTCTCCTCTCAGACCAGGGTGTTCTTCTCCTGCGAAGCATTTCCTCCCTCAGAAGCAAGACGACACCAGCGACGAGGGCGGCAAGGAGGAGGACGCTGAGTCCCATGAGAAAATAGTGCATGGTGGTGTACCGCGGCGAGGAGGGCTGAAGGTCTTCGCCTGAAATCATCGAAAAGCTTGGCGATGTATGTGTTATCAGTGACAGCATAGACACACAGAGACTGACACACTGACCGGCAATAGGAGGAAATAGTAAGAGAGAGAAATAAGAAAAGGAGGGCCTGTGCAATATTTGAGATTATCTATGAAATCATAAAATAAAAAATAATAAAAATTTATACAATTTATAATATTAAAAATAAATGAAACTTTAAAATAAGTAGAGAACACACACACACACACACACACACACACACACACACAATGTTACAAATAATTAAACTGACCAAGGCATGGTGATGTAGACAAAGTGACAGCAAGGACCGCCGCAGTGCGCATGTCTACAGTTGTGACTGCTGTCAGTGAGACATTGCCTGCAACACCACATCATAGATAGTCACTTAGAGATAGACACTTGAATACACGTCTATGTTAATGGCAGTCAGATATATCGTGATATTATAAAATAAAGGAAACATGTTCATTATAATTTACATCACTTACAGTTCCAGATATGCCGGCCTTCCTTTTGTTTGTCTGTTTTCTGATCTGAAGGAGCCGATCCTTGTTTTAGTTCGTACAACATTTACAAATTTAGTTTACTCTTGACTCAACTACCTCCCTCACTCACTCACTGTCACAAAGGAAGAGATGGCGCCAGTGTTTGTGTACGAAATGGAAGTCTAAAGATAATGGGATAATGAAATGTCAGTGCCACGTTGCAGCAAAACAAGAAGGACATAAATAATTCACCACTCGTCATATTGCTGGGGCTGGCACACACCGGCTGGAAAGAAGAGACTGCGTGTAGAATGTTCTATGATTAAGTATGAATTTCATTTTCGGATGTAAGAGACATTTCACAAGACGGTCTTGATGCAAGGCGCCTAACGGCAAGACACAAGAGAGAAGCTGCCATCTCCTATAATACAGGAGGAACTTGGTGATGACAACTCGATAGTGTACAGGACAAGATCGATAACAGCTCGAATCTTGAGAAATAAACTCAAAAATACTAGCCAGTATGGAGAATAAGCTCACACAGGTATTGCACGAGGGCTTCGAAAAAAATGACAGCGTTAAGAAAATGTCTTGCGTACCAATTACTAAATTTTAAAACAAAAGTGGTAAATACTTACAAATGCCGTAGACTACAAGACCAGCCTGTCACTCGTTGTGCAGCTGACCGTAGTAACGACTAAAGACCCCTCATACATCAAAGGAAGAGAGGCTGCGGCAGGCACGTGACCAAGTTAGCGGCATCTGGCTAATAAAGTCATCAAAGAGAGCGCCATGGCGTGCTCCGCTCTGTCGAGGGCCGTAAATGATTGTTGAACACCTCCATACACTGCGTTCTCCTCCTATTGATTCCTGTTCAATCCCATGTCCACTGAGCTGCGAGGTCAATGCAGTGATTTTGCTACTGACGGCAGTGTCAAGGTCAGTGAATAGGATTAGTATGACTCTCTCTCTCTCTCTCAAACAGAGTTGTGCAAAGTTTTAGACCCTGTGACCTACGAAGTAGGATTACATGTAAGACGAAGTAACCTATAGGGCTAGACTGTCCTTTGCTAGATGCACTATAATCGGGTCTTACAGGTGGGTGTACTCGTTTTCGTGACAGTTGCCTCCTCCTCCTCCTCTTTCTGCCTCCTTCCAGCAGCCTGCCTAGTAGGACAGTTGCGACACAACTGTGATCACGTGACCAACGCAAGACACCTTCCTCCTGACTGCAGCAAGCGCTGGCTTCTGGGAATAATCAGCTAGGGTTCTAAACTTCGAACGTCTGTTTTATTCTTCATGACAGTAATCTCCTGGAGTGAATGTTCGGGATGAAGTGCAGGCACTAACCCATGCACAAACCAGCACGCAAAGTAACACGCATGCGTATTCACGTACTCACGCATGCACAAACACACAAGAGGAATGTCGAGCTATACCTTCTGCATCTTTCTCGGACTTTTAGCCTTGACAACACACTAGAGGTGTATTTGACATGTAAACACGCTCTGCGATTGCTGTTCAACGGCCAGGGCCGATAAGCCCTTGGTTTCCTCTCCCCTCCCCTCAACTGATAAAACGCCGGTAGTGACGTCATCACGCCGCTGGCCTCAGGGGGGGGGGGGGCGCTCTGCGCGCTGTGGGATGGCGGAGAGGAGTGACCCGCCACTTGTCTTGACAACTAACTGTGTCTCTTATACAATAAAGAGAATATAAGTGCATTCGTGGGGGGGGGGGAGTATGTTATGGGGATGGGGGAGTTGGGAAACGCGAATAATCTTTTTTTTTTTGCTGTCCAATGGCGTGCGTATATTTGAGTGCGTCTTAAATATAATTTACTGGAAACGATTAATGGAATAATCTGTAGATACGATGAGATTGGAGGACAACCTCATGGCTCTGCTTTATTACAGCATAGCTACCAGGGAACGCGCCTTTTCACCTGTCGGATAAGTGATAGGCTATGAAGGGAGATGTTGGCCATGCAGTCACTGTTACCTCCTTCTCTCTCCCACGCGCACGTGCGGGTACACAAACCTAACGCCCTAACTCTTAGCAACTTGGCAGGAAAAGTTATTAGCCATTCATCAAGTTCGATCGACCTTCGACCTAATGGTTGCTAAGCTGATAGGTTTCTTTGTCGACAGAAGCAAACCACGGCTCTCCTTTGTTACTGATTCTCAGGTGCGCACATGCACAAAGACAAAGACAGATTGTAACTAGAGTAAGACAGGACATTAGTCGGAAAAGGAAAATTGCAGATGGTAAGTGAAAGAATATTAAGTCAGTAAAGAAAATTCAATATTATCGTTTTTGCTAGGCTTATATACATTGCTACTCTATCATTAGTACTCGACCAAACGCTGTCTTTATCTAACAGGTTTGAAATTCTCGTAAAAAAACACACACACAAGGTACGTCTGCCCACAATAGTCACAATTTTTAAGTGCTTATTTTATCTCAGCCTTTATTATTATTATTATTATTAAACCTGATCATGTAGATAAAGCCAAATAAGTGATAGTCAAGCGTGAGATGAAATATTGTCTTACAATGAAGGGCGAAACTGACATCTGTCTGTTACACTGGGACATGAAATAGACAACTTCGTCTTACAATTGAACATGAAATTGACAACTTTTTCTTATATTGAGAACATGATTTGAAAAATGGACGTTTGTGTCAGCACCTCACACATACATGGCGGTCATGTCACGCACTGTGTCTCACAGCTAATCATGGCGTGGAAATGGCAGAAGAAGACCTACCTGATATACTCCATAGCTGCATACCTGTGCTTTCTCCTCACGATCGTGGGACTGTCCAGTTCCTCTTGGAGAAAGGGGGTGAGGGGTGAAGCGCTGATGCAAGAAGGACCTCTGGCGTTCTGTAAATGGTGGCAAAACCCCACGGTGTATGAGTGTGGCTCCGTTAATTTTAGCAAGATGTCCGGTGAGTATCAAGATTATTTCAGTGACACACCAGGTAGAAGTTCTTGCTGAAAACTTTTTAAGACTCAGGGCCAGGTGTGTTACGGATGGAAATGGTGGTGTTGTCTCCGTATTTGAATTAACGGCGTAACATAGGACCCAGATGCCTATGCCGTCGTCAAATGGCTCGTTATGGGTCCACGATCCGCGGTGCCAATCTCTCTCAAGAAAACAGCCCTCACAGCCGAGCCGCTTAGCAAAACACTTTATTTACAGCAAATGTCTCCTCTCTGGCATTACACGCTGGCAACCGGTGACACACAGTCCTACTAACACAGTTACAACAGCTCTCCACAACCTCTGACCTCTCAGCGACACGTACGCTAGCTACACACGTCACGCTCGCCTGACCACGACAACCAACACTCTAACGGCAACACAGTCTCTCTACTGCTGTCGCTCGCTTTCAACCTTTCTGTCGGCTGCAACCTCGTCTTCTTCTCTTCTTTTTGACGCTCACTCACACCGCTTATATATACATGTACACAGTTCTCTAGAATTATCCTGCACCTACCCGTCACGCATGCGCTCTCCCACACCGAACAATCCAGGTACTAAGTCTTGCATCAGTCTCACTCGCTCAGGCACACACTAGAACAGTCTAGATATGCTTTGTCCTCGCCGCGCTGGCCGCTGCTGGACAGGTCAGCCGGGGTCAAATACCACAACAAAGCAATGGCGGCGCCGGTTTACACCTCGCGCACACCGCTACGCTATTTAATTCGTAACAAGGTGCACCTGTCGATGAAAATCTCCATAATCTACTCTGTCTTCAGCAATGTCCTATACTCAATTTCTTCTGTTAGTTGTCCACACAGTGATCCGAAATCTCTATAGTTGTCTGTTAAAAAAAATTCTGCGATTTATATTATAAACACTGACGAAAGCATTTAGGCTTTAAAGTCTTAAATACAGAAATTCATCAGCTAAATATATGTAGCTGCCAAAGTCAGCAACTCTGACGTCAGCATTGGACTGTTGTTTGTATCTGTCGTGCCGCAAGATGTAGCCTGATGTATTTCTTGTCCATCATCCAGCCAGGACATAACGTACTTTGAGGTGCTCCTACCATGTGTCATGCTGTAACCCGACCTATTAACTTAATTCAAATGAGGCTGGGATTGATTTTGTCTTCGTCATCCCAGCCTTTTGAATGAATGAATGTCGCTCGTGTCTGTCGCGCAACAAGACTTCACCTGAGTAAATGTACTTCTGTACTTTTTGGGACTCTCTCATAGCCGTACTTGAAGCAAGCACCGCGCTGTCTCTGGGGTCTGTCCCGCTCCTCTTCACGGTGGTGCCAGTGGCATGCTTCCTCCAGCTCAAGGACAGCAAACGGGAGGACATCGTCCTCTTCACAATCTTTGGACTTTTTACGGGTAAAATTATATCCGCTTTTCTGATGTACCTGCCTACCTGCCTCTCTGCTTGTCTGCCTACGTTTGTATGTGTCTGTGTATGTGTGTATGTCTTTCTGTATGTTCATGTATATTTGTTTCACGTCATTGTATGGAAACATTCCCTAGTCAACACTACAACACCACTCCAAGTCACATTAAGCAGAATATCCAGTTGAAAAATAGTCAAATAAACACACAAAACGACCCTCCAACACCGACTCCATCGAGACTGAAAGTGCGCGCGCATACAAACATTTACAGTCAAATACATTAGTTATTTATTTGTTATCTCCTCTTTATCTTACCAACGAGTAATGACAATCTGTTTATGTTGTCCACGGCAGCTGTGCTGGGTGTCATAGGAGCCATCTTGTACGCAGTGGATGACGGGAATGGAGGGGGAGACCTGTCGTGGGGGTTTGCCGTGTTCGTGACGGGGATGGTGGGCGCCATCGTCTCCTTCCTGCTGCTGTGCATGTTGTCGTGTGCTGCGCCCTCACGTAGCCGCAGGAAAGTAAAGCCGCACAAAACATGAAGCTGCGGGACTAGACGTCACTATGACGTCATAATCCACGGGACGAGCTGTCACTATGACGTCGTAAGCTTAAGGACTAGATGTCCTTGTCATCATAAAAAATTACTGTGACGTCGTCAAACGTAATTGTGACGTAGAGAGTTAGATTTGAATTAAACAAGTGGCTTAGACTACAATTCATCGTCCTTGAAAAATCGCTAATGATTTTGTTTTGGCCATCATTCGCAGCTTATGGAAGGCGTGTGCAAAAGAATTAAAGGATGTGAGATAAAACAAGTTGGAAAACAAATTATGTGCTGGAACTCTAGCCATGTAGAGAGGTCGATGGTAAACTCTTCTTCCCTTCCACTTCTTTCTCTCTCTTTCGTATTTATTTTTGGCTACTTGCCATGATTTTAAAATAACAACATTAATTTGCCAACCCATTATCTGCGTTTTGCCACATGCAGAAAAAATTCCGGTTATTAATTATAGAGTAGTTAGTTGAAAGAAGATAAAACTTTCCACTTTTCAATGAATGAATGGACGCGCGCAGATAAGACGCAATGCTTGCGATAGGGTAACCACGCACAAACCCCCTGGGGCGATAACTCGATCTGTTGCAGGGGCTGCCGTACGTATGACGTGTCTCCTAGTCCAGAAGGTCTAATGCTGAGTAGAAGCATTATGCCAGTTTTACCGACAGTGAATAACATAAAAAACAGAGTAATTTGTGGGATCGGGGGTAATGTCATTGCACCATGGTAGTTATCTCCTCTTTGACAACTGCGATTTTAGCGGCAACTCCTGCTGTTGCTTGTGTGGCGGCAGGATTGTTGTACACCACATGTCATAATAATTTGTGGAGAATAGTTTAACATTTTGCCAGTCACAGCTATCTGTAAAACAAAGAGCGTGATGAGTTGTCGTACATGCTGTAGATGTTGTCGGATCAATCTGTTTTACGTCTGGATCAGCCTGGCGGCATTGGTCTCCATGGTTGTTGTTGTCGTGGCCTTGGTGTCGCCAACCTGGCTCGAAGGACGCTACGGGGACAAGGATCATCTGCGGATGGGGCTGCTGGAGTTCTGTCGCCAAGGCGATGACCGTTGTGCGCCCAATCTGCTGGTTGGCAAAGACGGTAATTTAAACACAAAACTAAGTGATTGTTGGAGGGAGAGAGAGATCGAGAGAGTGTGTGTGTGTGTGTGTGTGTGTCTTGGAGGGGTAACCCGAGAGTATTGTTTGTTTATCTTGCTGAAAGTGATTCCAAACGCACTGGATGTGATATTTTTCGATTGATTGCAATACCCGACAATGTTTGTTCATTTCTGTTACAAACCATGTAACTGATGTCCATCCACGTATCTAGAAAGTTGGTCCTGCGACAACTGGCTCACTTCTGCTTGTTTCCTTACTAACATCATCAAATGTGATCAGTTTGATTCGGCTGTTCGATGTGAAAACAGTTCTTAAAAACAGAAACTTATTCAGCTGATAGCTAAAACTTATTATATTTAACATCCTGTTCGTTTCTTGTATTCCCCCTCTGCTCTCTCTCTCTCCACCTTTGTTCTTTAACCGCACCGTTTATTTCTCAGAACTGACTAATTATTTTCTTCTTTGGAGGTGTGGGGGGTAGGGGTTTGAGGTGTGGTTGATAAGATAACTTTTAACATTTAAAATTTCATTTTGATTGACACTACGTGCGAAAATACATTGCCTGGACCTGTCACTGACGTGGTAATGACCTATACGTGTCATCGTTATCACCACAGCCGTGTCATGCACGCCATTTTTGTGGAGAGTTTTCAGAGCTTTTTAGGTGCTCTTCCACAATGCCACTCCGCATCTCGAATTTTCCCGGAGAAATGCGCAAATCCTTTAAGACAATTGTTCTGCCATTTCTTTCCTCGTCTTCCTGTCATCTCTATTCGACTCGAACACAAGAACAGACGTAACAAATTCTGGTGGAAAAAAGCTGTACTCTTTGCACAGTGCACACAGAGACATGGGAGATATAGAACACGACATAGAACAAATCACTGTCATTAATGTCGCAATGTCACTAGTGAACAGAGTTTGGTACTAAGTGCCGACTGCACATTTCTCCATATACAACTTCTTGTCACTTTTTTTTTTCTTTTAGCGTATGTCCACCTGCCTGTCTTTGCAGGGTGGGGCGATGCTGTGCGAGTGGCGGGTGTGCTGACGGCAGTCATCCTCTTGACGCTGTTTGTTCTTGGTGTCCTCCTCCATGTCGTGGATGATGACCTGCTCTACACCTTGCCACTGCTCGTACTCGGGCTGGTGTCGGGTAGGGAGTCTGCTGGAGGAGATAATGAGAAACATCACAGAAAATAAATGTGGGAGTAGGAAGGAAAAAGGGTTGTGCAATATATTTAGTATAAAATATTTTATTTTGTAAAGATCAGCTTTTTATCACAAGGCATACAATAATGACAGATTTCTCGTTGATATTTTGTGTTTGGCTTTTGTTCTTTAAAATCAGAAGTACTACCTATCTAATTTTAAGAAAGACCACAATTCTTAGTTAATCTTATTAACTACATAACCCCAAAAACCCACTTATTACATCATCGCTAGTTAGTTAACCATCAGTTATGGTCAATTCCGAATGTATCCTTCCCATCTTTAACTATTTTGTTGTCTACACCTCGACCTTACCTTGCAAACCAGTTAATACAGATAAGTCAAAGGTTGGCGTCACACAGGTGGACAAAGTTGAATGTATTAATTATAGGTTATTACAATCAAGGAGCAGTGCTCTACCACCTGTCGCAAATCTTCTCACTACGAGGTGGAGACGCTTGATGTGTGTCTACAATAAAAATTCGATCCTGCAATTTTATATCGAATTTAAAGTTTTGTTGCGGGAAGTTAAAATAAGTATTGACGGTCTTTTTGTGTTCAACCAAATTGTTGCCCGTCAATAATTATTTTATCTTTACTTTTGTAGTCAGCCTCTTGTGAAGCCCACATAGTCGCTAATAAAATCAGTCATTATGTTGAAAGGGTTATAGTTCATGTCGCTATGAGTGATGATGTGTGTAAACCGCACACACATAAACACCCTTTGCTCCGCCTCCTCCCATTGTGTACTGTGTTACTCTCATGTACATGTGTATGTTTGCAGGCACACTGGGCGTCATAGCTGCCATAATCTTCGGCATCGAGTGGTCTACCCAAAAGCCTGTCTTGAAAAATTTGTCAGCAGACTTTTCCTGGGGCTACGGGGTGTTTGTCGGAGGTAGCGCCGTTACTTTGACTCTATTTATAGTGCTGTGCATCCTGGGAAAGGACCTGTACCGTGGGTCAGGCAGGTAAAACAGCACATTACACGAACCCCGTGATCACTGCAGGTGCTTTAATTGTTTCTCCTTCTGTTCTGAGTGTCCCTTTGATCACGATCAGATCAGCCAGTGTCAATTTGTAAATGAGGTATTTGTAAGACTTTGATCAAGAGTGGCCTCGATGGTTCATGATAACTTTGTATAATTCTGGATGACATCTAATGTGATGTTTACAGTTTTAATTGATGCATGGTTTTAAAGTTTATGCATTTGTAAGGTTGTATTTGTCTTTTTCATGTATTGTACAGTGTGTTTGTATGCTTCCGCATGTGACTGGTGTCCATGCTTAATTCTGGCTATGCATGAGCATTGTCTTCACACATATATTTTATGGTGTATTTGTTATAGACTGGTTTTTAGGCTAAATCTTGAAAGATCTAGTATAATGGTTTAAAAACACATCTTTGCAGTTTATTTCATATTAATAATCTGAATGAATTTTTTTAAATTGTTGTGCACAATTGTGCGCTTGAAATAATACAGGTGATGCCAAAATCAACAATGTGACGGTGAGAAAATACTTCAAGCACTTTGCTGGATTCATGAGAATTCCCCAGCCATTATTTTACAGTGCTGAGTGTGTGAGCAGGTTAACTGCAGTTTTGTAAGCAAACAAAAGGCGTTCACTGCCTATTATCTGTTCTAAGAGTCTGTGGATCAATTGACTTTACAAAACGGCTACAAAGCTATCAAAATGTGTACTATTTCATGATATGTGTGTTTGGCTGAATTTGGATAGTCTCATAGCTCAGTAGCCAGTGTCTCACCCTATCTAGGACACGGATTTAAAAGGTGAAGGCCAACCTACTCCTCCACCATCTTTCTTCAGGTACCCATTTGAACTGGACAGCTGCTAGGTGGGTAGTAGGAGTTTTACAGCCACAGCAGACCTTGAATCAATGATCCACTGCTGCATAGTCGAAGCTGCAAAGCTCCTCTAAATCTAATTCACCAATCGATTAGGCAATGGCGGATTTCAAGTGTAGGGGGGTTACATCATCTTGATATCATCTGACAGGAGAATCATTAAAAAATATCACCAAATGTTTGTGATCTTAATCTTTCTAAATTAACTCATTTATTCTGTGTACTCACGCCTTCAGGCTCATCAAATTTAGAGGACTGGAGCGGATGAAATAATTGATGTTTCTGGATTTATTTCTTTGGAGAACATGAATCAACATATAGTATCAAAATCTCCTGTGTACATCAAAGGATACATAAATATAGCATGGAAAATGCAGACAAAGTCTAGGACAAATCAAAGCTGACGGCTTTATTTATATTTCCTATTATGTGCTTTTATACAGTAAATAAAAGATAGTAACACTGTGTGTTTTTATTAACATTAACCCGTTTTACATTTTCAGGCTTATTAGGATACAAAATGGCATGAAGAGAATTTAGCAATATTAAAAATACATCAGAATGTTGGCATATGCATCTGTACAGTGTGTATCAAGCATGTAATGAAAAAAGATTTACATACAGGAAGCTAACCACTGTAAACAAGTTAAAATATTATAAGGCCTGGACACCTTCACAACATCAAGCAACATTTTTTTTAACACACACATTCTCTATGTTTTTACATTATCACAAAGCACATTTAGTCTATAAAGGTAAGTATAAATCACAAGTATACAAAACCTCTGTACAAAAATCATGAAGTGACTGGTAAACTCTTGTTGCTGGTTTCCAAGAAAAAGGTAGTATAAATGATAAATGAGTATATTATACAACTATAATGCTAGTTAAAAAAAATATTGTTAAAAAAGCGTGTAAGTATTTTATAAATAATTAAAAAAACTATTAAAAAACAGAGCCATAACAGCTGCATCACTCAGTCAGGTAACCTCAATGTTTGTTACTTTATTTTAAAAAGCAGTTCTTGTTTTAGGTGTGTGAATATTTCATTGCCTCTTTGACATCTTAAATAAAAAATGTCTGTTTCTCTTCAGCGAGAATGCAATTCCACAATCATTCCATCTTGTGGTCTTAGAATGAGTTCACCCAGGGGCTTTAAGTCCTCTTGCTTCTGGAAAGTTGATACACAAAAGTTTCGGAAAATGGTGGACAAAATCACCTTTTCTTCCATCATGGCAAATTTTTGGCCTGAAAGTAAACAGTTATGACATTCTATAAAATAATACAGGTCAATACTATGGTTACTAGGTATTCTCAAGTTTTGTTTGGTTAGTCTAAATGTCCACAGCTAATGAATGTTTTCTAAAACATCAGAATATATTCAAACAAATCTTTTCACCACCTTACTAATATTCACTTCTAAAAATATATCTAAAACATTTCATCTTAACAAACACTGGGAAGACAAGTGACAATAAAATCTGCAACAAAACAAAAACAAAAGAGCTGTGGATACTTTCATCCCCTTTGTTCAGTGTGGCAGCATTGTGTACTGCCATCACTGTGACTTTCCCATAAATCTGCAACAACATCATGCATCACTACTTCCACAAGGATGAAAACAGAGTGCTGGTGTGGACTCACCAATACAGTTACGCAGACCTGCAGAGAAAGGGATATAAGCAAATGGGTGACGGTGTGTGCTGTTTTCTGGCAGGAACCTGTTGGGGTCAAAAGCATCAGGATCTGGAAACCAGCGCTCGTCTCGATGAAGCGATGATATGAATATCACAACTGTTACATCTTTTGGCACTAAGTAAGATCCTGTATAAAGCATAGAGCAAAGAAACAATGCAGTAAATCCTACGATATTGAGAGATGTACAATTGCTTAATTACATTATTGGAATGTGCATTTTAATAAATCTGAAGCAACTAGCCTCATCGCTTTTAAATATATTTCAGACAATTAGGATGCATTATATATTTCTGAAAGATCTTTGGTCTGAAACATTTTGCAAGTGTCAAAAAAACTACCTTATCTTTTAAGCTGTATCAAAAAGTTTAAAAGCAAGAACTGGTCACCTAAGAATATCAAAAGATATGTAATGAGTTGATCTCAACAATGCACCGAACAGATAATGTATATCTTCTGTTATTTGGTCATAATTATCTCCCAGCAGGAGAAATAGTGACAATTATTAACTGCTTCATACTAATCACATCTTTTCTTTTAAGAAAAAACAGACCCCAAACAGGCGCGCATTTAAACCAGTGCTCTATCATTTATCACCTGTTCAACAACTTTGCCATAAATTAGCCAAAGCTTATTTCAAACATCTTGCATTTAGTCATTTGAAGTCATTTACTATTTAACACTGTAAAACTCCACCTAAAGAAAACAGACCAAAGCCAAGTGTATGAGTATACTTTGGTAGTATGTTGTAGATATCTTTGTGGCTACGATGTGTCTTCATTCAAGCAGAGCAAAAGTCATTGTTAAGCATTTGGTACACTGCCAACAATATGCTTTCCCAAAAGCCGACTAAAAGAGTTATTATGCACTTAAGGGAGAGAACTTTGTGCTTCATGACTGCAAGTTTCGTGTGATGTATGCCCCTCATAACTTTTTCAGGTTAGTCTTGAGTAATTCTCTGAGGAAGAAGAATTTCTGAGCATTTTTTTGGAGGGGTGGGGGTGGGTGGTTAGAAGGTCATTTTTCCATTTCTTACCAATCTTCACTTCCTCAGTTGTTGTCCTCCCAGTATAAGGAACAGATGGGTACACTCTAAGTGCCTCCTGGTAGGAAAATATAAAAAAATATACAATCACCATCTCAGGCAATGTTTAATAATATAATGTATTACGGCTTGTGTGATGTTTGATATTTGGCCTGCGAACGGTGTTGGTGCTGTGTGTAGATGCTGCCCTATGACCTGGAGCTACGTCATTTTGTTCTGACGTCACATTATTTTCACGTCACACCATCTGTCATTTGTGAAGCCCCTTGAGTTCGTCCTAAAGGGAGGATATATAAGGCGCTATACAAGCTAACTTTTATTATTATTATTATTAGTCAGCTGGAATCCATCGAAATAAAAAGGATGAAACAATCCAACAAAATAGCTCAATTTTAATCTCCAAACTGTTGGTGTCTTGTAAGTTGATGCAACTGTTGTAAAAAAAAAAGGCTAAAACATATGACAAACATTAACTGTTTTGGTCATTAGCCATCATTACCAGAAAAAGGAAAATAACAGTATTAGAGAAAACTTCAAGAGGGCAATACAAGAATATAACTATAACTAGTCTTTGACACTTTGCTTTACTTCGAAGTTTCAAACATTTTATCTTCTTTACTTAGCTGCATATGTCCCTCAGTGATCAACGTGCAGATCTTTCAACGAAAAACCCATGGTGAACAAGATCAACACTGTTCTAATGGATAAGCAAAGCTAGACTTAACATTTCAATCTGAGATACATGAATCTTTCACCATGACAAACATTTCCTACTGCTAAATTCTCTATTTCAACAATGGCTGTCAAAGTGATGTGCTCTTTGTAATTTGAGACACAGTGAAGCTTAGGCATGATGCAATCTTACAAGCTTTACAAAAGTTCAACTTTTACATATTCTACAATCTACATTAAAGTACCTAACAACCTCCCAAATGATGACCCATTTACCTTAATGCAGCATTCCAGGTACTTCATATTCTTCAGGTCATCAACTGTGGGCATGCGATTACTGCCACCTGACAGAAAATTTGACCAACATTTACTACAGTCTTTTAAAAAAAGAACATTATATGTTGTTTAAAAACTGCCAGCTTCATCATTACTATAGAGTGGAGGGAAAGACCATCGATAAATGTTTGGTAATACCTTCAAAATGTTTGCTGATGTCTTCAAATTTATCCCAAAAATTAAAATCTGAAGAAAGCAATTTAAAACCAGTTATAAATGGCATTTTTGTAATAAATAGTATGCAGATCACAGTAACGAAGTCTGTAAATATGATAAACTAATTAAACAACCAACACAAACATAAGTAGAACTTATCAGAAAAGATTTGCATAAGGCATACCAAACACTTCATCCAGTTCCTTATGGACATTGGCCTGTACTTTGGGGTGAGATCCTATCATGTATAAGGCCCAGTTTATAGCAGCTGCAGTAGTGTCGTGGCCCTGAAATATTAGAGAAAGCGTAATGCTTTGAGACAAGCAACTCAAAAACTAGAAAAATAATAAGCATAGCAGAGAAAAAGCAGTAGACTCAACCTGAACACAAAAGAAATAAAATATGGGATTATGACATAAAATGATTAACTTAACAATCCTGACACACTGAAATGCTCTGTAGGGTCTGAGCATTTATTTCTAACCAACTTCTGGACTGCAGTTATTTAAAACAAATCTCTACTTAAGAATTCTCTATAGTGTTCTAGGGAAGGAAAAGTGTAATAAATTCTCTCGACAGTTGCATACCTTGAAATTTATCTGGTGTCAGGATTGAGTTAAGACATATATGGTTCAATTATTGTTAAAAGAACACATACAAGAAATATATGCTTCAGAAAGTATTCAGTGAAGACATGTATAAGATCTTTTCCCAACATGGCTGAAAAATAATTCTTGATATTTTGTTAATACAGCTAGAATTATGAAACAATGATTGTGGTAAGTGGAATGTTTTTGGAATATGATAGAAAGAGAAGCAGAATTACAAGAAAAATGCAGACTGAATCATCACCTCAAACATGAACGTATCGACTTCCTCCTTAATTTCATTCGTGGACAGCCCCTGATCCTTCATGTTCATATACAAAAGCATGTCCAGAAAAGCCAAACGCTTAGTTCTGCTTTCAGCGGTGTCGTCAAACTTCAGGCATCCCAAAACCTCCTCCGCTTTCTTGGAGTCAAAGGTACTATGCCTGTCCTCGATCACCTAAAACAACCCAGCAACAGGTCACAATTTGCATTTTTTTAAAGAACTGTCAATAATTTGTGAGAGAGCATAATCAGCTTCTGAGATAATTGTTTGGAAAATGAGAGAGTTTGTGTGTGTGTGTGTGTGTGTGTGTGTGTGTGTGTGTGTGTGTGTGTGTGTGTGTGTGTGTGTGTGTGTGTGTGTGTGATTTCTTGGTTATAATTCTGCCTGTGAAAAAAGTTAAATTTGAAAAATTTTGACTGCCTTACAAATGCACAAAGCTTGGTTACACAAACATACAATCAGAGCAAGCATTTCGTGTTAAGTCATGAAGCTATTCACCTTTCGTGTGAAGTCATGAAGTATTCTCAGGCACTCATCATGCTCTTGCCCTTGGCCAAATATGTTATACAAAACTTTGTTCCAGTGCCAAGGAGTTCGCATCCTTTTCTCTAACAATGAACAGATTCGGGTAACAGCACGCACGTAGTCTGACTCTTTTGTCTGTGCACTGACATGTTGACCCATGGCAGTCTCTGAGCATAAAGAAATTGCACGTTGAAATACTTGTTAGCACTGTCAAACATTATGTCGGGAAAAGATCCCAATTTATTCCTATACATGTCTATCTAACTCTAGTTTCCCCAATTTCTCCACTACTAAAATAAATTCTTATGCAAATTAAAAACATTTGATTGTCAAAGTTTGTAATCTTCTCCTCATTTACCCTCTCTCCTTTATTACTTTAAAATATGACCACTGTAAGGCTGAAATGCTGGCTGTATTAATTAGGCACTGACCACAGATAATGTCCAGGGCACACAAGGCAATGTCTGGGAAGATGTTGAAATGCCCCTGATCTTTTCTTTTCTGCAGCTTGTTCAATAGCACCAGTGTCTGACTGTTGAACACTTTCAGGAAGTCCTGCAAGATGCGGAAATGAAAAGTGGGGGTCAGCATTTTGCGACGTAATCGCCACTTTTCCCCAGTGCTGCAACAGATAAATGATGTGATGACGAGTAAATGAAAATGTCCCGTAGTTCAGAACATTTAGTTAGTCACTGTGCCCACCAAAAGTTTCAATCCAAAATGTTTCATCTGCAAATGATATGGATGTGAGCAGTGTTAAATATGACTCAAAACCTAGCTGCAAGCTTGATGATAATGATGATGAGGTGATGATGAGCTGATGATGATGAATTAAACATGCCTGTCACTGACAATAAAAACAGCAAAAAACCCCAAAAGGCAGGCAAGAAAAAAAGCAATACGAAATTGAATAGTTAAATGAAAGATGAAGAATTATGCATTCAAGAAACAAAAATCATATAAAATTAGCAAAAGAAAGGGAAGGGAGGAAAAGGATATGACGAGTGAGAAGGGGAGAGAAAGTGGAAGGAGAATAATTTGCCAGACATGAAAGAAATTAACCAAAGAAATTTGTTTTTACACCTGACTTAAAATTTCAAAAACATGCCAAATGGTATTCAAGCTTTTTAAGATTAATATGTAAAGCAGAAAGATTTTTACAATTTTCTTTACCAAACTAAAAATGTACCTTGTTAGTAACCCTGTACCAAGCCATGGGTGAAGGAAAGCATACTCCGATGACTTGTCCATGTGCTTTGAGCTGTTAAGCAGCACCTGTGACAGAGGAATCACTTTATGACCTGCAGACAAATCACATGCAACAGATTGTAACCTAGCTCTTTTTTCTGGGAATAGAATCATTATTTTAACAGAAAGATCACTTTGTTGCATTATTCCCAGAAGACAAAATCACCTACAACAGACAGGTTATTCTGTAAGTGGACAGGATCATCATCTCCAACCACGGACTTGTATTACACGTCCCTGTCTCCAACAGGACACTCTATAATTCTCATTATTTGGACACTTTATAATTCTCATTATTTGGACACTTTATAATTTTCATTATTTGGACATTTATAATTCTTATTAATTGGAAACTTTATATTTTCATTATATGGAGGAAACTTTTACTATATGTTAAAACCTTGGAAATTGAATCCCTAAAATATTGATAATTTTTATTTAAGATAAGAAGTTGTGGTCTCAGTCAGGTAAATATAATTGTTTATAGACTGTTTAGCTACAGCATACACTAAACAACAGCATCTCTATAATTTGATGAATACAGCTGAGGGTTCTTTTCTCAAAGCATATCTGTTTCAGCAGCAGAGTGGAGAAAGGGAATAAAAAAGCAACAGCTTAACAGACTGCAAAGGACAATTGAATTTTTGGATAGCTTTCTTTCTTTTTCTTTCAGCTGCCTTTGCATGTAAATTGGGTTAAACTTTTTAGCCTCATGGTTAGTGCACTAGGCTGTGGAGCAGACGTTGCTAGTGTGAGCTAGGGTGTTCAAGCATGCAGTGGAATGAAGACTTTTCTGCCAACTCACTTTCTCTACGATTAACCTAGCCTAACCACGGCTGTGGGACTCCGTCTTTCTACCATTTTCATGTCGTTATTCCAGTTCTTAATGCATTCAAAATGAGAACAAAAATAATATCAGCAACAACAACAACAAAATACTGTAAATAAGAAGCACTGATCAGGTTTATGCACATAATACTGCAGTTATAAAATATAACCTAAAAATATTTAACTGAAATTGAAGAATATGTAGCTAAGTAAAAACCTTGTGTGTGTGTGTGTGTGCATGCATGTATGTGTGTATGTGCATCTGTCTCTATGTCCATACTACATCACTCTGAATGTCTGCTTGTGTGTTTATATATATATATATGTGTGTGTGTCTAGACATGCATTTACATGTGTATCTATTTGTACGTATCACTGGCGATATGTTTGTAGCTTTTTCAAAAGGTCTCTTCTCATGCATTAAGCAATATATGTGTATCTATATATATATACATGCATGTTATACTGTTTGTTGTCTCATTGCATTTCTGTATTTACCTCTGCTGTCTCAGCACGTGTAATCCCAATAACAGGCTTAGAGAGTAGCCACAGCTTGAAAATGCCAGGCTTTCTGTAGGTTTGTCCCCATAGCATCACCTGTTTATACCATTCTGAAATAAAAGCCATCATTGCCACAAATCTTTGAAGGAAGATGCACAATTTAATATTACACAGTAACTGACATGTTCACCAGATCAAACACACAAACACAGCATGATCCAATTAATTAAATGCAATTTAAAACATTATGCTATGTCAGCAGCAAACAATATTTTAATTACATTATGGTGTATTCATAAAATCAGCAAATAATAAAAGGCATGCACTTTGTTTTGTAAACATTAAAACATGAAATTAAACTTATATAGGCCTAGGATACACAGTAAGGGAAGCAACAATTAAACAGCATGGCACAAAAATCGCCCTATTTTAGCATATATGCTGCCATCATGAAGTTTGTACAGATCGAGCTCCTAAGATATCGCTGCTTTATCTCTGGGTCTACACTGCTTCTCTTCCGATGGCTTCTGAACTCATTTTGGTTGTTTAAATAGGTATTCTGCTGGCAACCTAATCAATGAGGACAGAAAAAGGCTTCTATAGACCTATTTTAAATCCATTCTCGGACTGGACTAGTGTGGAAAAGAGCTTTTGCTGCCGGTATTACAGTTTTTCAAATGTATTGTGCACGTTGGGAGCAGCTACATATCTTTAATCTCATATGGCATCCTATGTCATCACGAGCTTTATACAACTCCGGGATATCATATGTTGCGTGCATCCGTGTCTGTCTGTCTGTCTGTGTGCGTCTTTTTTCTGTCAAGTGCCATGTTTCCCCAACCCTACTACCACCCTCTCGATCGATTCTTTCCCGCGTCGGCCAAGTGACCTTGAATTCTGGATGCGGAAGGACCGGAAGATGGTATTTAATTGCGGTTTGTTGATCGACTTGTGATCAGCTGGTTCAGATGCACGGAAGACTTTATCAGACACGCAGTACATCTAAACCAAGCGTTCCGTATACGTGACTGCTACGTGCTCCGGGATAAAGCAACTTATATCTCCCCACGACCCACCCTCCACTCGCACTTTGGTCTTCATGGAGCAAAGTGCCATGTCCTTGAGCTCAGCTGTACATACATGCACCACGTCGTTCGACATGCACCACACACACACATACACACATGCAACACATACACATATGCAACACACACCATACAAGTACTTACACATACACTAACACAAACACAAAGCGTGAGATCGTGGACCGACAAAAATATGTTTCAGTCTGTTTTGTATTTGTTTCACACTTGTATATACATGCATATCGCGCTCACGGCTTCTCCCAGAAAAGTCTGTGACAGAGAACGGCTCTGCTTATGTTGTGGAAGCACCTGCAGTGTCATCATCCAGACGGAATCAATACAGGCATTGTGTCACCAATACCTCTCAGTGGCTTTATAAACAAAGGTGTGTTGAAACTGATAGGTCTATCAAGAGGCATGTAAGGTACAGAAAACAAAATCACTTATTCCTAGCTACCTGGATTATAATTACAACAATTATACTCCTTTATTAGGCCAAGTCATAACAATTACTGTGGCCGACTGCATGTTATGGGTGGCTCAAGGCTCATGCACGTGCTAGAGGATAAACGCACTCATAAGGAGACGGCCACATAATTTATAACCTGGCTACCATTATGCAAACTTATTCTGAGTGTCAACGTGTTTGTGGAAAGGCAATGTACAAGCTGCCATCTTTAGACTTGGAGGAGGCTGCTATAGGGATCGCATAGAGAGAACATAAAACCAGTGACTTAATTCGCACGAAGCACAGCCGCCCCACTTGTAGGACAGGAACATCTCTACTTGCAACACTCAAGCGGCGCGAGTCTGGTTTTGCTGTCTGACCCAGCACATCACACTCTCAAAGACTTTCTGACTGACTGTAGGCAGGGGTAGCCAGAGGAAGAATTAACTAGCTTATGAACGTGAAGAAGTGGACTGGTGGTCCCGCTCACTATTGCCCAAAACACGTGAGCGGCTGGTCTTATAATTGCCAGTAGCCACGTCACCCCCCCCAACCCCCACGATCGGTACCATTCGAGACGAACAAATGATGTTAACGGTACCTACGATGTTAACGGAATCAAGACATGGCCCTTGATAAACAAGTTACACCTGTCTGTCAGTCTGTCTATTATGAGCTCCGTAAGATCAGCGCCGTCCGTCACTTTCTCTCTACCTGTGCTACCAACACTCTTGTCTGTGTGTTTGTTCTTTCCCGGCTTGATGACTGCAGTTCCTAGCTTGCCGGCTGCCCTGCATACCTTCTCAATAAGTACAGATCTTCGCTGCACGTCTGGAAACTGGATCATGTCACTCCTCTCCTTCGTTTTCTGCATTGACTACTCATCCGTTCTCGCATTCTGTCGGTGCTATATTTTAAATTCTTTGCAAGCTCCTGCCCTGACTATTTCTCTGAAATTTTCTTCCCTTACATCCCAGCCAGACAACTACGGTCTTCGTCTGACGACCATCTCCAAGCTATTCCTGTCACCAGAACAACAACATATGGCCATAGGATTTTTAGTTACTGTGCAGCAGATCGAAAATATCTCTTTCCATATCCGCCACCGACCCACAATTGAATCCTCTAAATGTGCACTGAAAACGCACATCTTCCGTAAGCATTATTCCTAACAACACTCCACACAATGTTAGTCCTTTTTTTCACATTCTTCCTCCCTTTCCCGCTGATTGCTACTTCCTTATACTCGTCTTCCTTTGCAAAATCACGATACTCTCAGTCCTTAATTGTCGCTTGGTTTCCTCCTTGCGTTTTCGTGTTTGTCTGTTATTTGTCATCATTACAGTTGTTTATCCATCCTTCCGTCGTTCACATGTTGTTTGTTCTTCTGTCCCTATGTTGCCCATATATCGTTCTTGTTCTCAAGTGCTACGTGCATGCTCCTTACGAGTGTATGCGCTATACAAATTAACCTTGCGTTTATTATTATTAACCCAACGACCCTTAGGCCTCCATCTCCTGCTTGCCAAAGGACCTGCTTCTATATAATTATATATATATCCATTCACTTCTGGGTGGACAGAGGGATCGAGTTTTCCAGTCACTATAGATCGATCATCGATCGTTCTCAATGTACTAAAGATAATATATGTTTCATATTTCCATGGTTTTCCCCACCATCCCTGCCCTTTAATTTTTTTCTATGCAGTTCTATGCAACGTCGTAAGAATTATGGACGATCGGGGGATTGCAGCATTTCCTTACCACTCCTTACCCCAACGCCCAGTACACGCACCATTCTGTAAATTTTCTTAATTGTTAGTTGGGTGGGTGAGGTCTTTTAATTCTTTTTCTTTTAATACCATGCACGATGAGTACGCTTAATGAGAATTTGAAGTAGAAATTGCAATGCTTATTTTACCTGGCCCACTGGTCATCTGAAGTGCATTCCCAAGAAGTGGAATCGTTGGTGGTCCTGGTATTTCGTTGATTTGACGTCGAAATTTGGCAGCTTGATAAAGCCATCGTAGAAGAAGGCAGACCAGTGCTAGGAAGCCAACCACAACTACAGAAAGAGCCATGACTGTATTCGGGTGCACTTGCAGACGCGCGGCCACTCTTGTCTACTTTGAAGTGTTTGACGACCATTATATAGGCCTACTACGGTGCAGATGCACTTAAACAGTCTTCTGGCTGAGGGGAGAGGTGTTCTCTCTCGTGCACTCACAGCTAGGTTCTCTCTCGTGCACTCTTGGCTGCTCCTTTCACATTCCCGCGAAAGAGACTGCGACGAGCTGTCACGTGATACAAACAGAGTAACGTGATCAAGACCACGTGATTCCAGGGCTGTTGGCATGGACGTTACGATCAGTGCAATGGGTGATAGAACATAATTTCTGTCTCTGACTGCGATTTTTAGAAATGATTACTACCATATGGTCAGTCTGGACCACTTGTTTGAGTCCAAAATGTGTCATACTACCATTGTGGAAGGACTAATGGGGCACTAAAATGCGAAATGTCTCAACGTTTGTAGCCAGCGGTACGCTCTTCATCACAGGAGGAGAGCGCTTCCTGACGTTAGCGAGGTCGCGAGCTTTCGTTCATGCTCGTTTTGCTACTACATTTCAACTCAAATACCTGTCTTCTTGCGAGAAGAAGACTCTCCAGTACCAGCCCATATTATCTCATCACCAATACACCATCCTTAAGGTTAGTACAAAGTATATTGGAGACCGGATGCAGTAACTCCCAGTGTATGGCTTCTCTACTGACTCTGGAGGTGATAATACACTGGGCTGTTAGTATAAGTTTTTTCTTTTTATTCTTCTTCTTATCATTATTATCTTGCAAGTTATTACAATAACTTATAATTTTGTAAGCTATGTCTGAAGGTGTTTTCAGCTACCACGGTTGTGGAATGAAGCAAATAAAATTTCCAAAAATTACTAAAACTTTCATTATAAAAGAAAGAATGACGCAGGTTTTTTTTACATTTTAAAATTCCCATTGTTTAATATTCATCCTTTGACTTGAGGGTGTTAAATTTTTGTCTTCTGTGAGGAGCCAGTGATTTATATACACTCATGAATGTAGTTGAAATTGTAGCTATACTTGATTTACTGCCTAATTTTATTGCATAGGATGATAACATTATCAAACCAGATCAAGAACTGTTGTAGGACTTAGTCATTGTTCCATTAGTATAAAGTTTATAAGGATTCCTGATAAATGAAACACCACTAAATAGTATACACAACTTTTGTTTATCATGATTGATGTGCTATTACTAATTTGATTATATCTCTAGTAAGAAGTGTTCATCAAAGTTATTATCATTCCTCTTAAAGGATTTGTCAGAGATGTTCCATAATTATTAAAAGATTTAGGCTGTTAATCATGTCACTTAGATGTGTTAAGTAATTATTTAAAGATTTAGGTTATAAATCATGTCCATTGGCTGGAAAGGTTTTTTTTTAAAAGATGAATTATAAAAAAGAAGGTAGGACATTATTATTTGATAGCAGTCCCTTGCTGGCAGTGACTACACATTCAAACTATTCAAACTACAAATATGCCCAATGCTAGTGAATAAAGTTAGCGCTATAACCAACATAAAATGACGGCATGTGTGCTAAGCTTTGGTTCTAAATCCAAAACGAAGATAAAAGAAAACGTTGGACACATATGATTTGATAATTTGCACAAGGCATCTTAATTAGTTTCTAAAAGTAAATCTGACAGTCCTTCCTGGTCAGAATCTAGTTCAGGCAGTCAGAGCTTACTAACTGGTTTTGTAAATGAAAAAAAGCACCTTCTCGCTTATTTACCTCTCGTTAATAAAGAATTGTCATTGTCATTGCATTGATCAGGGATTCTTGTTACATGCATCACAGCCCTTTGCTAGAAGCTGCTCAACTGCTTTTATGAAAAACCAATAATCTTTCCAGCAATTTTTGACCACTGTCATCAGACAGGTGTTTCTCTTAATGTTAAGAGCAACAAACAACAAAACTAAGTTAAATATCAAAATGCTTTCAATCAGACTACAGTACACTGTCTCAAGGACAGGGCTGTTGACTCCAGAATTCCTTTTCCTCGTTGTCAGAGGAAGTAGTTGATGTTTCCTTGGTAATAGTAAACCTCAAACCAAATCTTTAGGTTGTTGAGGGCAGAGTCAGCGCTAGGGGGATGTGGGGCTTTGGGCAAATAGAATTGCGGGGCCTTTGGACAACCTATGTAGCAGGGCAATAAAAAGTGCTGGATGTCTTCTGAATAATGAAGAACCATATCAGATTCATAACAATGGTATACATACAGTGGGATGAGAAGCACATTGCATTCTGAGACGGTGTTTGCCTGATGAAAATGAAAAGGACTTGAATTTTTAGAATTTCAAGCAAATTACGGACTGTTCATCTCATCCCAATGGTACACTTGGTAGCGTGGGGCCTCCATCAGGCACAGGGCCTTAGGCAGTCGCCCCTGCTTGCTCCTCCCCCCTTCCCTAGTGCCGGCTTTGTGAGGGGTGAGGTGAGTTGTGGACTGCACTTTTTTTTGGACCAACTTTCTGTGAGAGTGGTGCCCATTACCTTACTCTCACTGCCTTGCCTTCCTCTAGGCCTCTGTAGCATCAGGCACCTGCTTCTGACAGCAGGTCTACTGGAGAAAGTTTGCTAATCCAGCAACTTGGCCATTTTCTTATCTACTAGGAATGAAGGGCATGATGAGTATTAAGTTTGATTAATACTTGCTAATGTCAGTAGCAGATGAAAAAATTACATGTTCTAGAATATGTCATTTGTAAGTGTGTAAAGAAGATGACTTCCATATTCAATAGTAAAAATAATTCACTTTTTCAGTAATGGCATTCCTGTCTATTCAGATGTATTAAGATTCCATAGAAAAGTTACCCATGGTTCCATGAAGATTGTTATCTCTTTATTTTTTTGAGGATACATGTATTGTTGGTGATAGAAAACAACTGCTGATGTTATATTATGGTAGCAAAACTGATGGTAGACCTCTTTAGTAGGCCCACAAAGTCCACCCCATCCTCTGTGGAAAGTAGGACATGAGGACAGGTCGACCTTCAATGGTTTTTTCCCCTCTCCCCTGATGAATGAGTGTGTGCAATAGAAAGAGAGAGTTATGACATGAATGATGATGAAAGAATTTGTCAGATTTCTACTGATAGTGTGCGTTCCTGCATCTTTAAGTACATAAACTGCCTTGAGCCCACGTTTGTTGGTGGGGAAGCTGCTTTTTAAATAAACTTATTATTCTGAACAACAGGCAAATATGAACATATGCTAAAACTATGTTTGCATGTGTGTGTGTGTGCAAGTACACATGTGTTCATGCATATACATGCATTCAAGTGGCTGCATGTGTAATGCAGACTACGTCTATTTTGAGTGAATTGTTTGTGATAGTCTGTTTGAATTTTTTTATAATGATTATTGTATGATCATAGCATTCATTATATCAATCTCTTTCAAAAAAATATCCTCAGCGAGATTAATTACGGCACATATCAAAGATATGTACACCTTGTGTGGATAGATCATGTACTCTTCATGAAAATGTTAAAAAGCATATAAAGGTTCCACTGCAAAGTGTCCGCAAGGGCAGTTAACTTTAAATGGTTTGCTATATCTAAGGTACCACGGTTGATGAGTATGATTAGGCTAGACAGTCAGATTCCCACCCCCCCTCCAACACTCAACAACTCTCTTGAACCAGATCATCCTGGTAAGATGAGGTAATGCATCATTTCTTGAAAAGGACTTTATGGAATACATATGCCTTTGCATACACACAGACACACAAGTACATCATAATGGATTGTAGGTGGCGGTTAGAGTTAATTTTTATCTATTACTGCAGAGGGAGTTTTCTGGTCACTGCGTCAACCCAGCCTGGGTCTTGCCATGACCTTTAGCTCAGAATTCGATGCACTTTACCACCAGGGTGCTGATGCGTGTACTGATAACTGGCAAGTGCATCAAGACAGTTATTGTGTTGGAGGGTTGGTAGAGGGTGAGTGTTAAATAAGAGATTGTGAGTCACGGTGAACACAGACAATGGCGCTAATAAAGTACATCAGACTCTGAAACTAGCTTTTAGTGGAGGCTATCAGTCAACTTTCACATCTGGTAGCCCCAGTTTCATGCAATTATCAGCTCTCACAAATGAGGATCATTTGAACACATAAGTGGGACGGGACACAGGTGCCTCTCATTGGTTCCTTTTGGTAAACTGTGCCTCATGCAAGATTTATTTTGTTGTAGCATACAAACCGAAGGACAGAAAACAATCTTCCCATCATGACATTATTATGAAGCAGCATTGTGATCATACCCAGCAGTTCACAGACAAGACAGAATCACATAATCGAACATCACAAGCAGATTTTATTGCATGTCCATATATATTTTTTACCTCATTATTTTTATTCATAAAGAAAATATCAATACTATTTTCCTGTGATAAATGTTTGTGTCCTGTGACTTTTAACTATCTAACATTGGATGTCTAACTGAAAGCAAAAAGTGTCATGGTCTCAGGAAGAAGACTTCATCATGCATCCTGATTTTTGCCCCTAGCACACCTCCAAAACAAACTAAACAAAATTACATAGTTTGGAGTGTTTGCTTGCGTTGATTGGCAGCTAGACTAGTTACTACTAGTCATAGAACTTACATTTAGGAAAACATGAATGCGCGTGCACGCACACGGAGAGTCAGACACAGAGGGCAAATAAGTGGTGGAGGGAGGTTGAGGGAGAAGACAGCATGAGTAGGGGAGAGCCACTCAGTTTATCCAGCTGGAGATAACACCAGGCTGATTGTATTATCTCTGATCGTGCCCTTGGTACGAGCACGGACATAGTTTCATCCATGGACTATGGTACGGGCCTCCAGAGGACTTAGCGAGGTTACAGGCTGGACAAGGCCACTAGAAGCAAGGTATATATGCTCTTGATAACAGCACCCAAAACGGGGAAAATAAGTGCATCATGGGTGCAGCCATCCAGCTGGCTCGTCACCTAGTTCCCACCGCAACTGTGAGCTTGACACCTAGGCTTTTAGCCTGCAACCTTCCACAGTCAGATCAGGATCAAGCATCTTTATCAAACAGTTGGCTGTACTCTTCAAACGGAAATAAACGGCCGGTTTCGGTGCTCGAGATGTAAGCGTATAGAAATCACTCTCTCAGAAAAACCAACTATAGACGAATGTTCTTTAAGTAAGACACCCAGTTAACATAATTGTGTTGTTCTCCTATCCTTGACGACCTAAGTTTTCTTGGGAAGGGAAAAGTTCCTCACATTTGGGTCTTTTTCCTCACCTCGGTCCAGTCATTTAAACAAAATCCATTTATGAGAGTTTGCTCCATTTGTTTTATAAATGCATTTCAGTTACGAGATGATTAGCGTTTCTTGACGAATACAAGAATATAATCCTGTATAGCTATAGCAACCAGAGTACCCGGTGACGCCTGGGTGGCGTCCCGTCTCATGACAGACCGTGGATGCACATTTTATTTACACGGAGCAGATCAAAGGAAGGGGAGAGGCGAGAGATGCTGCTGACTGTAGCTGGGAAGATAACACTGTGGCAGTGACAGCCGCAACACCACCCCCCTCCCTATGCCCCTGTCTCAGTCTCTGTGATTCTCGCATGACAAGTTTGGTCGGCATAGCAGAGGTACATATTCTCTGCGTTGTAGTTGTTGGTTTTTTAAGCTGTCAGCAACATCTTAGAACGGGAAAAACAAAGACGCTCCAGAGTAATAATCACCAACCAAAGCTGTGACCTAAGCATAATAATAATTCTTTATTCGCCAAGTGACATAGGTCTTGATGATGGCCACATAGATGCTACAGACAAAAACTTAGCAGATTTGTTGTCCGCGAAACTGCGGCTTCAGCATTCTTGGTGAAAGCAAATATGTTTTTGATGTACTTTGAGAATCAGTACCGGGACTCATTGTCAGCAGAGGTTTCACCCAAAGGAAAGTTTGGTGACTTTTTGTTTTGTCTGTTATTTTCACACTGATTAACTTTGATCACATCGTGTATGCAGAACAGTCCCCGAGGGAAGGTCTGTCTGCTGCTCAAAGTCTTTGTTCCATCGACACAAAGTCTCGTCAAACTGTCTGTTCACTCACCAGTTCGTCAGTGGAAGTCAGTGGACAAACACATTCGAGATTCTTTATTTTTACAGTGGCGTAGGAAGATGCTCGGCTTTGGGGGGCAAGCTCCATGCTGACAATGAATAACGTTCACATTCTTGCCTTCCCAGCATCTTTCTGGGGGGGGGGGGCGGCTGCCCCCCCCCGGTTCCTACCCCACTGTTTTAGAGCAGTTGATGGTTGTTTTTGCAGGAGTTGCAGGTCGGCATTTTTTGAGGTATTTTGAGGCAAGAGCGCAGAGGTAGTTTGGCACAGGTGAACTTGTTATAACGAGACAGTGTGGTGTTGTGTACAGGACTGGCAAGTTTCCATCAAATGTCGGTGCAAACAAAGGCTTGTGGGCGAATTAGGTCGCTTCGGCCGAGTGGCTACCGAGAACATAATCCAGCATAGAGTCCAAACCAGACCTTTTTTTTTTTTTAACGTAAAACCGAGCACTTAGACTGGTAAGCTTTGCACATTAGCTTTATGTATGTCCTAAGATTGATTGCTGCAGTGTGGGTGGCTACCTTTCAGAGTAACATAGATACGAAAATACAAGTTGTTGTGTAGTGGACTAGATTTGATGTATTTTGCTTTGCTACAGCCATCTTGTTGTAGTAGTAGTAGCACGAACTTGTATTAGACATGTCACTGGCAGTGGCAGTAGTAGGGGCTGGCTGTCATGGACTAAACCTCTCGGTCTATTTACTGACCCCTCTTAAAGTCACCTTAATATTGTCTGGCTATGAGTTTCACATAACATACTTTATTATCTACCAAAGCTGTAAAACATCTATAAATTTTAGAATGTTTTCTAGAGAGTTCTTGAAAATATTCAGATTTGGTGCTTATACTTAATGGCGATAGAAATCCTGTAGAACAATTAGGGAGACATATGTTGCTTTCATCTTCACCTGGTATAAAGAGAGGGAGGTGAGACTTGAGAGACAGACCACCCGTATAATCCAGGCTGGGTTTTTTTTTTCCAAAGGTAGTCTAGCAGGTTGAAACAGTTTTCGCTGTATGTATGAAGTTTCTGATCCGTGAATGGCGATAGCAGTATATTTAGGAAGCGTTATAGTCACGTGGACCCTCATGGACTGGCAAAGTCCACATGAGTTTATTGTTATTGTCGCATGCTCTCAACTCTTGCTACAACTCCCGAGGTAATATAGACTTAAACAGCGTGTAGCTACTGCTGTTGTTGACGTTGGTCACTGTTGTCGCTGGTGTATGTAGCTGGCATCAACACGTACAGTGCAGGTGATGCTCATTTTCCACAGTAACCCGGCCTTGAATGCCAGGGCGAAAAGTGGGCCACGCACAGCACCGGCTGCACCAATACAAACAGAACACACGCACCATTACAAACAGAACACACGCACCATTGGGACACACTTTGACCTGACCGAGAAATCGGAGAAAGCGCGTGCTTAACACTTTGTAATTTTCCACTTTAACTTGGCGGATATCAGATTTTTTTTTTTTTTTTGAGGGGGGATGATCATAGATTAGCAGACGAGACGAGTGACAGCTCGTGACTGACAAAACTCCAAAGAATTTTGTTTGTTTGTTTGTTTTGGTTCATTGTCAAGTATGTGAAAACAAAATGTTATATTATAGCTCAAGGCCAACAGTATGCAGAGCACCTATCGACTTCTTTCCTCAGTCTTACTCCCCACGTTCCTGTCATCCTCCACACACTTTGATTCCCCTTCAAACTTGATCCACTCTCGCGACCTCTCAAATCCTGATTCAACATGAAAAGGTACTCGTCTTAGACTTTAACCTTTTGGGACTTTCATAAAGCATATCTCAAAGATTTATTTATTACAACAACTATCCATTTGTTTAAGGCACACAGAAGAGATCAAAACTTGAGAGATACTAAACACTATCAGTATATTGTTGTGAATATGTAGCATCAGCCCATTTATCCTCATTTAATGTCTGTTTCTTTAATACAATATCTTGTTTAAAATTACAGCTTGAATAATAGGTTTTTCATGTACCTTTTTCAACATCCTGTTTATATATTAGCAAATGTAACTGGTATTTCTGATTTGTGTTTCTTTGAGAAGCAATCCTTAGACTTTTTGTGGACAGAGGCTTCACCAAAAGAACAGCTTGCCAATTACCTGTTATTTACTCTATAGGTGCTCAACATTTGTCTCTGGGCTTACACAGAACTTAATCAAAACCTTTGTTCATACAGACAACAACAGTCCACCGATGAACATCTGGATTGTCAGTTTCTTGTCATAAAGTTGATAGTGTTTAACATTGGATTGGAATGCCCTTTCCCATCTTCCAACATAGAGCAATGTTTAACTCTGCATTCACAGAACAGTCCATCCATATTTTAGAAAAGGAATTGTAGAGTGGCATTTTCTGAGGTGCTTTGAAAAGGAAAACAAAGTTGCACTGGAAGAAGTGAAATTATGGAAGTTTGTCTGAACAGCAGAACAATGTGATATTGTGATATACAAGTGTGACACTAAGGCTCATTTTACTGCAGGCTACATTCAGGATGAATGGCACAGATGCAGATAGCAAGGATGAGGAGGGTTGTGCCCTGGAAGGAACTACTGTGCTGGCCACTCAAGTTGGTGGACACAGATTTGATCGTAAAGCAGAAAGAAAACTTGGTAAGTGTGTGTAAATGTTCAGATCTTGATGTGTGGCTGCATGGAAGCTTATAAAAATACAAAAGATGCTTGCTTCAAAAACAACAATGTTGAAAGCAAAGATGGGCTGTATTCAAATATTTTCAAATCATAAAGTGTAAAAAAAAAATTTTTTCAATGTTCATTAACTCAGTGCATTCGTGCAAGTTTTTCATTTCCATCAAATGGCTATTAAAACTACAAATTTATTTGTTCTTGGTTAACATACTTATTGGTGCATTTATTTTCCAAGTTTTGTTTATGTGGGTTACACTAATATGTTAGAAAAACTGGATTAAGAAAAATGTTTTGGTGCATGCAGAGAAACCATTAAAAGTGTGTGCTTCTGTTAAAATGAGTCATCAGTACTTATGAATATTGACAATTTTGTTTCATTAAACTGTATTCTCAATTATGTATCACTATCAGCATAAGATGTTTAAGATATTGATGTAAATAAAATCAAAGGAACGTGCTTGTGTTTCATTCTCTGCAGGCATGCTAGATTGTGGGAATGGTACAGTACTTAAAGCACTACAGGGCCCACCAAGGGGGACAAGAGAGTTAACTCTGTACCAAGATGTGTTTAGTCCTAAATGCAAGGACAAGGATCTGCTGGAATTAAGAAACTTTCTTCCAAAATATCATGGAACAGAGACTAGAGATGGTGGTAAGTTACAAGTTTGTACTGTTCAGTGTTGCTGTTTATCCTCTGCAAATTTATGACACTTTCCATCCTTACTGTTTGTTCCCTGATTCCTCTTTATGTCTTCTATGTTTGTCTTTTCATTCTTGTCTGCATGTTTGTTTCTCCTATATACTGCCCATGTCTCCTACTTGTCTCAAGTGCTGAGAGCATACTCCTTATGACCATGAGTATGTGCTATATAAATCAGATTTATTTTTTTATTATTTCTGTTCGTGGAAAGCTATAACTGAATTGCATTTGGTTCTTCAACATAATCAACTACACAATTTAAAAAAAAAAACTTAGGTAATTTATCCAATTTTATTTGCCCACAGCACAGACAACATTTTTATGTGAAAAAAACTGCATGTGCATGCTTTGTGACTATCCTGAAATTTCTTATTTCTGTCAAATGTTGTGCACATTGTGGATGATAAAGTATGGTCCATGAATTGTTCACTACATCTGTTTCATGTCAGATTATCTGTACCTCTGTTTTCCTGCCAGTTTTGCACACAGCTTCACATAGTCTGTCTACAGGAAACAGAATATTGTGGTTTAGACTCTGTTACTATTGTCTTAATAATGATATCCTTATTATAGTTTTTCTTGAACTTTTTGTATACACAGTGACTTTTCTTGTGATGCAAAACCTTGCCTGTGGCTTCCATGAACCTAATGTCCTTGATCTTAAGATGGGCCGAATTACTTATGACCCAGAGGCCTCACCAGAAAAGCGAGAACATGAAGTGTCAAAATACCTGCCACTAGAGAAGTTGGGTTTCCAGATCACAGGCATGATGGTAAGAACTACAGGACCCAAGTGCAGAGAAGCCATTTTTCCTGAGTTGATATTTCTGAAAGGCTGTCCAGAGTTTGTTTTATAAAGCTTGTAGTTGTAAGTCATGAAAAGGGATAATGTTGACTGCAGCCTACAATCCATGCCATTAGCTCAGGTCTTTTATTAAAGTGTCATAGGTTACAGACAAGATGACGTTTTGAACTCAAACAGTTAGCTGCTCAGATATTTATTGTAGGTGTCAAAACTAAGCTGTTATTTTTCATTACCTGTTGACAATATTTTTTATTCAAATTTTAACACTTGCATTTAAATATCCAATAAATATTGAGAAAAGAGCTGTTTTTTGTTTTGTTACAATAATACTCCTGATAATCGGTCACTTTCAGTAGAAGTCATTCTTAAGAGCTTGAGAAACACATACATCAGAGTATAAACCTACCTGTAGTCCTGTAAGATGTATCACACTACAATGGCTAGAGAAAAGTGTACCTTTAATGGAATTTTTGTCTTGCATTTTGTTCAGATCCATGATATCAAGACAGGGGCAGCTCATCATTCTAAAAAAGATTTTTGTCGGAGTTTAACTGCTGAGAACATGCAGAAGGAAGGTTTGTGTGCAGATTTAATGTCTTCATTGGAATCTAATTTCAGTTAACAGATCATTTTATAAAGACAGTTATATCTGTATCTCCAAATCTTTAAAAATTTTAAAAGGACAAAAGTCATTGTAGACAAGAGAGGTTTATCAAAAGAAGAATTTATTTGATGATCAAATTTTTTGCATATTCCTAATAATATTTTTACCCTGAAATCATTTTGGAACATATTTTAAGATGTATGTTAAGATGACCTCAGGAATTGGGTAAAGCAGAAGGTGAGGCAGGAAGTTGACCAGCATGTTGCTTCCATGGATCTGACAGAATTTTAAACATGCCCAGTTAGCGACTAACACTTCAGATCTTGAAATGCACGAGCTTATGTCAACTCTGTAACCATGTGGCTACAGCACTTGATTTTAGATCGGAACATTGCTGGCATAATTTTTGCTCAAGCTAGACTAGAACACTCCCTGTGTCAACCAGCTTTATCTTCCATGGTCCTAGAACGCTTAAAGGAAACCTTTTAGAGATCATGGATTTTATGCTTTGTTGCAAAAAAACACATGTTCATGTGCACACACACACACACACACACACACACACACACACATTTGATTAAAAACATTTGAAAACATTAAAAGATGTTAGTTCACCACAGAAATTAATGTTGACACACCAAGTTCATGCTCTACATTTACTAATGTTTGAGCCCTGAAATATCAGACAGACTTGTGTTCTATCAGTTATCAATATACCTTTTAGCCATTCACACTCAAGAATATTTGTTACAGGATTGGGGAAGTTTTTTGGTCTGCAAGATGGAGGATTGCGCAAGGATGTGTTGGAAGAGCTTATACACAAGCTGCAGGAAATAGAAAGCTGGTTCCTAGTGCAGAAGAAGTATGCTTTCTTTGCCAGTTCACTTCTTATTGTGTACAGCAACAGAAGACCCTGCAGTATCACTGCTAGCAACACCCAACCACCAGTCAGTGTGAAGAATGGGTCTCCACATCCTGGTGTCAAAAGGAAGAGGGAACAGGAACCTTGGGATGAGGAGAAAGACAGGGAGAGTAAAGTCATTCGATCCACCGACGGGCCACGACCAAGTGGTGGTCACCAGAGCAAAACAGATGCTTTTCCAGATTTGAATGGTGACCATAGCTCCTTACAGAAGCAGAAGGGGTGCAGTACTTTGGAAGAAGAGGAGACAATATCAGGAGACAAAAAGGAGTCTCAGCCTTGTCATTCTGGGCAGCAAGATGGACTGGATGTCCACAAGGGGAAAGCAAAGGAAGATGGGGGCAGAGTACCACTTGTTCAGATCAAAATGATCGACTTTGCCCATGTCTTTCCTTCATCCAGCAAGGATGAAAACTACCTCTTTGGCCTGCAGAAACTCATCAGGATGCTGACAGATTTGCAAAGTATGTGATAAATTTTGAGCTGCATTTGGCTTACCTCTTGACATTATGGCAGACACTTCTACTTTGTTATTTTCAAGTTTGTTGAGTTGGTTGGGGTTAGCAAATATGTATATACAGATGGTTATTCCATTGTTAACTTGCAGTTTATTAACAGAAAAGGATTTTTTTAACCTCCCCTGTCACATTGCTCATTACTGTCTATTGTGTGCTCCCTTGTAAAGAGTGGAGCAAAGAACTTTCAAACTCAGGGACATGATTAAAACAAAAGATTGTTATGAGAAGATTATTCTGGGCTTTATAAGATAAAAGAGATCTTTCTTTGAGTGAACACAACTATTTCATACTAAGTCTGGTACAGTTGTTTGGACCTCAGCTGTCAGTGTTTCATTGATTTTTTAAAATTTTTTTTAGGATTCTCAATTAGTTTTCATGACCTTATTGAGTCAGTAAATAACTTCAGAATATTTTGTTTTGGCAGTTAGTGGCAACTGCAGTTAAATAAAATGCATAGAGCATTTTCATCCAGGCATATGAAGACCAGTTTTCTTGTCAGACACACACACACACACTTGCCTGCAACTCTGCTGATGACCATCCCAGATTTAATTCCTCATTTGTTTGTCATCATCCATTGCTCTGTCTTGCACAGTAATTTCTTTGTGTCTCTTAATAATCTTAATTCACAGGCTAGAACACACTTTGTCTTGAAGGCTGATCTGTTGAATGCTTTTTTCTGTCTTTCAAGATTCCCATGGTAGTCTTCACTTTTAGACAAATCAAGTTTGTATCAACTAAAAAAAGAATTCTTTCCCTAGAGTTCTCTGGTATTTTAGAAGACTAATCAATCTTTATTCTTATATAAAATTGATTTATGTTAAAATGTTTATGCCATCTTAAAAACATGCATTCTAAGAATATTTTTCTATGAACAAAATTCAGACAACATAATTTAATATTTTATGATAGATGTTAACTGATTCAGAGTTTCGATGGGGAACATTACCACTTATTGCTTGTTGCCACTGTGCTCATCAGTTTCTAGTGAAGTTCTCCCCCCCCCCCATCTCAAAAAACTACCAGCATTGGATTTGCAGCTTGAAGAGTTTGTGCTTACTATCAAAGATTTCCTAAATCAGACTTTATGTCCCTATCAAAGATTTCCTAAATCAGACTTTTTTCCTATATACATATGCAGGTCAGTGATATTCTTTAGCTCTGTAACACACTGAGTTTACTGTATTCCAGGTTTCTGTGAAATGGTTGAAAATGTGATTAAATCCTGTTTGACACTGTCCTTTATGATTTATTAAAAACAGTAGTCTTTTATGTATGTTAACAATTTTAAAGATTTGTTTATGTTTTTTTCAAATTTTGTTGCCTTGTGAAACTTTTTGTACATGCATATAGTTTTATTGATTAGGGGGCGGGGTGAACAAAATGAATGGGTCCCACAGAAGTAAATGGGACCCATCTACTTCACCAGGAGACCCATGTGTTTCGGCATTCTCTGCTGCTAGTGGAAATTAAACAGAAATGGATTGGTAATAAATAGCTATTTTCTGTTGACTTCTAAAGACATCATTTTTGATTTTTGTTTTTTTTTTTGTCCAGAGCCATCAAAATAATGTTTTTAAAAGTTACGGTCTATGCTCTTCTCCCATGCTTTTCCCATCTTACAGATTATTCTTGATAATGGTGCAGAGGTATTTACCTCCCTTCACAGCGATTCCAAAAAGAAGTGCAAACACCTTTACTTAACAAAAGCATTAAGGCCCATCAAATGGTGTGTACCTTTATTCTATCTGTTATTTTTTAATGTCTTGTTATCTTAGTCTTCCAGAAGATATGAGTACTTTTTAGTTTTCCAAAGTGCAAGTTAAAATGGACACTTACTGGAAATGGCTCTAAAGATGCTTGGAGTATGGCAACTATTGTACTGGAATGTTTTCTGTGAAACATGCAAATACCTACATAACATGTCAATGATCATGCTGTCTTTTGTTAATAGCTCTTAACTGAGGAAAAAATAATTGTGTGCAATTTTATCAATTTGAAAAAAATGGCAAAATCACACCAACATTCACCTTGATTTTTAAGGTATCTCAGTATGTACATAGCTGATGTGCTGTTCTTCTGTCGTGGCTGATGCATAATACTGATTTCATTATTTTCTGGATAGTGTTTTATTTTTTATTCTCCTGGTCAGCTAGTAGAATTTTTAACGGTGTTTGTAAAATGACAGTGTTAAATTTTGTATCTCTGATGGATTTCTTAATGTGCAGTATGTGTGCATTGAGTGAGAACTGCCTTCTTGTAATCATGGTTTGGCCATCCTTCACATCAGTTCTTAATATCATTTTTGAATTTAATGATATTACGACCTCTTCCACAGAAACTGCATGTTGCTTTTCTGCTGCTTTACATTTATGTGTGTTCACTGCATTTTCTATCAAAACCTGCATATAAAGAATCTTGAGGATTTGTTTAACTTTAATATATTCAAGTATTTGTAACTGTACCAAATTTTGGCCCTTTATAACTTTCACTTTTATGCAGTTTATGCTACTCTGCAGTTTCTCCATAAAGGAGACTTTATTCATAAAGTTCTTAGGCTCTGACAGAGTAGTTGCATTTAATACATCGAAGGTTGGGTCAACAGTAGAATAGTAGTTGCCTGTAAATCAGCCATGAAGGCTCATAACTTTTTTTCCCCACGGTGTGGAAGTATTATTGTCTTTGATGCAAGACAAGGGCAGTTATGTAGTGTTTTGGGGAGCAAGTCAAATCCAGATTGGCAGATGAGATATTCTGCTGTAAATTTATATCATGAAATGAATTTATATGGCAGCTCAATCCTCAATAGTTGTAGGGACTATTACATTTTGTATTATTTGTGGACTAATGGTAAAAGAAACAAGTATAGTCACAAAACCAGGATTGTGTGGTTCATTTCTGAGAATTTAGAATTCAAATTCTTAATTAGGGCATAGCATAACACCTACCCGTCCACAAGTCTTTTCTGGAATGTTGCAAACCCTAGAATCATCATTAGCATATATTTTACTATTTGTAAGTGCATTGTGAAACCCTGGAATCATCAGCTTATATTTTACCATTATTAAGTTCATTATGAATGTGAAGACTGCATGACTGTCTAATGTTTTCAAAAGCTGAACTGTGGAAGTTTATACAGGAGGTGGTAATGGAACCTTTGATGCCGTCTTTGTTACATCGTGTACATTTTACCACAGTGGAAACACTTGGTACAGATGTGATATTTATTTATCAAAAGTTAATTTGGTGCAGCTTTTCAGATCTTAATACATCTTTGTTGTCTACATGATACTGTGTCTTATCGTCAGAAAATTTGTGACATGTTTTGTCCTGTACAATGAGAAAACTTACTATAAATGAGGTCTTTTAAGAAGCAGGGGACATTTTTCATAAGCTGTTTTTTCTTACCACCTTTAGTTTATAAACAATCTTTTACATTGTGATGTCTTGTGTCTCAAAGACAGCTTTTTGCAACATTTGGATCCATAAGGAAGGTATGTAAGTGTATGAACACAGAATGATTATGTGTTTGTGTGCAGAGAATGAACGAGTGTTTGTGGGTGCACACTACTGCAGTCCTTTTATTTCACCCATGTACAAGAGAAATTCTGGAATGAATGAATGAACATTTATGATATCTTGCACATTATTCCATAATAAATATAGGAGGTAGAAATAAAAACCAGCTATATTTTTGTTCTGTGTATTTTTGTTTACACCTTTTAATAGTCTTTGTATGCTGGAGATGAGACATGTTTTTACTTACATGGATTTTACTAGAGAAACATTCAGAAGGCAAGATCACAGTTTTTGAAATTAAAGCATAACAATTCCTGTAGTTCTTTAAATTGAGAACGTAGTACTGTAAATTATTTTTGTTAAAGGTGTGGTCTTCATATTAAGGTTACATTTGATGGGAGGAGGAAGATCTGGACTCACCCTGCCTCCAAAATAGGTGTTTATCTTACTACATACTGTACTCTTTCATCAAATGTAGTGATTGTACATGTAGATTAAAATAACTTTCAAATTTGCAAGGAGCCAAAAGCCTTTTTATGTCACTGAGCTCATCTGGTATTAAGCTGCCAAAATACTGATTGCTTGTACATTCTTAATTTGCATGGTGAAATCAAGAAGCTTTAAATTACTTTTCCAAGAATGTGATGGTGTACATCATAGTGTGGTAATGTTTTGTCTAGATTCGGTTTTGTTTCTGTATTGTGTGTGAGAGTGGTCAATCTGCCTAAAAGATAGAGGACATGATTGATGAAATTCTCTTGCATGTGAGTGATTAATATCCTGTTTATTTTTCGTTAATGATTCTCATTAGAACACAACTTTTGTGTCTTGTTTTCTAAGGTAAAAGCAATGAAAAATATATTCCAAAATTATGCAGATTGATATGCTTTAATTGATATGGTTTTATCCAGTCTAGCACAGTAGTCTATACCAAAGCACACTTTTTTACACTTTCTTAACCAAGCTCAAGTAGTGGTGTCAGTGGGGTGTTACCCTACCTCTACAGTTTTCCATCTCTGAAAACATCTCGTCGTGTCTTCAAACCTTCATGTTGTGGAATCAGCAGCTGCCATCACTTTCCCTGCTTGTACCACACCAAACAAACTAGCTGCCAGAATGATACTTCAGTCTTCAAGTTTCTCATTGCTGGTGGTGCTTGTTACCACACTTCTGGAGAAGGCTACAATATATTAGATGATGATGGGGAAAGAAACTATTTTTCCAGTGCAACTGATGGAATGGTTAATGTGGTGAAAGATGCTGTTCTAGCTCAGACAATAATTTGCACACATACCCACACCAGCACACATGCACAAGCCCTGAAGTTTGTAATTATTTAATTGACCAACATAAAATGTATTATTTACATCCAGGACTGGATTAGCAAAAAATAAGTGTGGTGATATAACCACCAGAACATAAATATGGACATCATTATTTACATATTACAAATTTTTGGGCAGTCTTAAAAAAGATCTAGCCTCACTTTTAAATGCTATGGCATCTGTCAAACTTGAGATTGTGACAATATGTAGTTTTGCGTAAATTTCATGATTGGACTAATTGAGCTGACAGAAAATAAGATGACTCTTATATCAGTAAGTTATCCGCTACCCCCACCCCAAAAAAAAAATATCCAGACATTCACTACACTGTATCTTATTCCTCTATATTATTGTATTTCATTTGCCTCATTCTTGAATTGTACTTGTCTAAGTTCTTAACTTTAATCCATCTTTAGCTTTAGAGTCCACAAGTACCCTTAATTTATGTCATCACCGTAAGTGCCATTCCAGTCACACTATGCCTTCTCATCCTCACTATGTAATTCTAGAACTTACCACATACATTTCCATTCTGCAGCTAACCATGAGTGCGTTCAGCCATTCTCCATTTCTTCCTGTCACTTGAGTCTCGATCTTAGAAATTCCATCAAAGTCTTTGCATTAAAATAATGCATTTGATTGCTTTTGCTGACAAAGTGTGCACAGATGACCCTTTTCAATCCATGTGAAGTTAAAACTCATGCAAGTGGTAGGACACAATTCTAAAGCTGAAATAGGTATCAAAAAAATCCTCAGCTACATTAATTATACTTCAATGTCTTGTTTCAGCATACAACAGCCTTGAACAAGTGTTCCGGTGTATATGTTTAGACCTCTTATTTATTTTGTAAATTAACTTCGCTTCAACATCTATAATTTCTGTCAACAAATAACATCAATTAACAAATTTTCATACAACTGAAAGTATTTTTAAATGCTTCTTTTTCTTAACTTGGTAGCGTTTAATATTTACAAATTCTATCCAGTGTCAAATCTTCGTATCAGTCTGCACAAATCCAGTAAACAGATGTACAGAGATGTCCACTCATGTGGCTTCAGGAAAGTGGGAATATCACTGTAACAATTTTCTTTAATACAAATCATAATATGAAAACAAAACAAAACACAGACCTGCTATAAAGTACATATGAGTTACAAGGTGAACAGTGGACCTTAAGGTCCTTAGATTGCACAATTTGTGTACAGGTTAGCTTGCACATGGCCACAACAAGTATGACTGCATGAATCATTATACCTGTTCTACACCTTTACTAAAATACTCTAAACATTCTAAATATTATGGGGTTACTACAGTGAATACAATCAAATTCTATACATGCATTCACCCAGGCAAAATGAACTGATGTCATAAGCAGATGGGGGAGAGAAAAGTTTAAGAGTTCAGAGAAAGGGGGATTGTGTATGTGTTCTGTGTGTACATGCATACCTTCAGGTTTGAGTATGTGTGTAGTTATTTTGCAGGTTTGCGATATATTTAAATATTTACATTCTACGTAAAAAATAACAATAATAACCCTATCCTAGACATGTTTTTACAATGTACCTATGCTAAAAAAACAAGAAACCAAAATGCTGCACCACAAAAATAAGAGTACAAAATGCCTTCTGCTGGAAACAACACTTACATCACACATTCTTTCATATAAATGACTTAACAAGTCATAGACAGATCTATTAACATCAAAAAGTCAACAATAAATAACAGGAAATGACAAAGTGAACTGTATCAGACATCCTTTTCCTCAGATGACACAAAACTTGAGGTTGACTGCCATGTTGCTGGCAAGGGAATAGCTTAGCTAGGAATGATTTCTTGAGTTAAATACTTCACGTCTGCTCACCTGCCACGGCGATGCAGCAGCAACTGCTCTGATTCCTCTACATCAGTGCTTGCATTTTCTTCGCTTATCTCCACGCTAACTCCCCTTCAAATATTCTGTTATCCGTCTAGCATGTACTCTACCGTAACTGTTGAAACTTACACAAAGTCGCTGTAATTCAGGCTACCTCCCATCTAAATTAAAAAGCTCCAAATTTTTTTGTTTATCCGCCTTATCTTACTCTACAAGATCCCATCACTGCTTTAAATATAGCTTTTAATGTTCTAAAATATTTTCAAGTACAAACCAATATGTGGCTTTACTGTGGTCTCCCTCAGCCTATAAAACTAGGGCCGTCAACAAGCCTCAAAGAATGACCAGACTTTCTCAAATTTCTTATACAAAGTTTCTCTAAATGAACTTAATTCAGCCAGCTCTCTGTGCAGTCTACCATGCTCTATATGACCACCTGTAAACTCTGGTGATAATAAGAAAGACATGAGCAGCAAGATGGTTCTAAGATGTTTTGACATTTTTTTTCTTCCAGTGTTCATTCAAGCACCAAATGTTTTCAGAATGTATTAAAAAAAAAAACAACGGAAACTGGATCATTAAGGTTTGTCTCCTTTTGATAATGATTACTTTTATTTTTAAATCCTCTGTGAATGTAATTTTTAGAAACTCATTTCTTCAGGACTCTGTTTATCTGTGCACAGGAAAACAGCTTTAAAACCTTAAAGAAGGAACACTAAGCAAGGGCAGTAAAATCAAGACTTTTTCTATTGCATTCACTGGGTTTCTTGGTACAAGTCATCTCCTATAAGTGCCACATAATGTGAATGATTGCAATAATTTTATTTGAATAAAAGTTGAATTGTAAAGGATGTCTACCATCTTTAAGACATTAATTTCTTGTTCTTTCTATAAACTATAGCTTTCACTTTGCCAGTAGCTCACCTAAAAATATTACTTGGTCTAAACACAGTTATACACAGTTATTAATGTTATATATTAAACTGGAATGTCCAACTGGACCATCAATTATGTATATGTGTATTTCCTCAGGACTGCAACTGTACACACTGAAAATTTGCAACTCAGTGTCCTTCCATTCTTGCCAACTGCACTGACACACCTCAACATGTACACACACTCATGCAAGCACACTTTTACACTGTCAAGAATATAGTTTTACTACTTTCTGTATGATTGAATATCCTCTAAATTATGAGTTTCTAAAGAGCTCATAGGATCACAGGGTATTCCAACGGCAAAATGAATATGGAAGGTATGATCATTATGCTTCATCCCCTTGTTGTCTGCCTGCTATATCAAACCTCTGTGTGGTTGAACAGCTTAGGTCTGAACCTGTGCTCATGCCAAATGCTTGCTTAACATCCTTGTTGGATCAAACATAACTACATGACAAGTTCTCAATAGTACAAAGAGTGCTGAACCAGCTGACAGTTCCTAATTCACAATGCAGCTCATCTGGTACAAATGTGTGGCATATACCTAAGACATGACTCAAGATACATCCACGTGAAGAATGCTTGTCAGTGGATGAATGCTAGCTGCAGCAACCAGCTTGCCTCTTTTCCTGCTCCACATAGTCAGCCACACAAAACTTTGGCTCATTGGGTCGCCTTGTCTTCTTCATCTTGAGATCTCTGCAAGAATATCATTTATATGCTAGAAATCTCTTGCATTTATCAAGAAATTCACTCCTGCTAAACAGAAGTTCATAGATCTTTCTCATTTCCAAAATATATTTTCAAATGATGTTTAAACGTCAATGTAGCCCTTGACACGCTACATTTGTTTTTCTTAGCCATAAGTAAAATACCCCCCATCACAGCATGGCAGTACTAGATCTTATTCTTACACTGAGCATCAAATGATAATTTGTATATTCATATGCAAAAAAGTGTTTGGCAATTAAGTACATAGCTAAATCATGTCATTTCTAAATCTGGTTTCAGTCATATTTATGTCTTTTCTGGTAACTTATTTTTTAAAAATCTACTTTATAATATTTATGATCCTATGTAAATGTATTAACAACAAGCAAACATAGACTGCTAAACGTAAAAACGTAAAACAAAAATTAGCAACTTTATGTAGTCCCACATATACTTGGAAATACTTAAAATGTGTTTCACATACCAATACTTAAAAGAGCTTGAACAATACCTTGCTACAGCCATGAAAGCTAGATCTACATTGACTCCTGTTTTGGCACTAGTCTCCATAAATGCAACACCATATTCCTGCAAGTGCAAAACATTGAAAAGTTTTAAAGCTAGCAACAATTAAATAGCCTCTGTCTGCTCTTCAGCTTCCATGCAGTTGCTGACTTTTCATGTGCACTATTTACCACAATTTATTGAAGGGATTATTCCAATGGAACAGGTGTACATCAAAGAATGCATGTATGATCCCTTGCTCCTTTTGAGAAAGCTCTGCTGTTTGAAATTTTATACAAATTAATTTTTGAGCAAACATAGATTCTCAGTATTGCTATCATCATCCACAAACATAATCAAAAGCATCATCACAAACCTTATCAGCATGAACAGCATGAGCAAACTCAGGGTTTCTTATCGCTTAGAAACATGCATAAATTGCATAAGAGAACTTTTAATCCCAAAGAAAACTTGCTAAAGTGGGTGTGAAAATGATTTGGTGTTGGGGTTCTGACAACAAAACGTTGAGGTCAGTGGTCTCATTGTATAATATACCGAACAGTCATATTTCATCATTACTTGTTATCAAATATAAGTAACATTTTTACAAGCATGAAATTATGACATCATGGACAAATGTCACAATGATATTAAACTAATGTACACTGCTGTGTACTTTTTCCTGCTAATGATCGATAAGACCTCCAATATTTTTATCAGGCAATTTTAACTGAAGGTCTGAATATTCCTATCTTTGTTATACATGGGACAGGACACCCTGTGTCTAATCATGTATTCCCAAGATGTTTTGTAATTGCATGAAAAGAATTAGATGCCTTTACCCTCGCTAATCTCTCTCCTTCTTCTTTCTTAATGACTCTCTCTGATGATGCATCACACTTGTTGCCGAGCAGCATGATGACCACATCCTCCTGAGCATACTCATTGATCTCTGCCAGCCAAGCCTAATTTAAAACAGCAAGACCAAAGTAGTAAAAGTATTTTGCTATAATTTAAACCCAGAATCAAAGACAACATATCTTTTCCATGGTTAAAACACAGGTGGGATCAGCACCTCGTTGTGGATCATGTAGAATCATGTCTGAATGGTATTCCAAATGCTCTTCTTTCTTATTAGTGATGTATGCTGATAGCTAATGTATGGAAACTATGCGAACAAGGAAAGCAATCAAGAATTAAAGAGGCCAAGGATGAAAGGACAGATAACAATGAGAGTTCATCAGCATTCTATTTAAAACCTGGGCTCCAACCAATTAAAATCGATGCCTTGCTAACTTTCAATTTTTGAAATAAAAATTAATTGTACAGGCATTGTTTTCCATCCCTTGTAAAAGATAGGAAGAAAGCAAACTCTTGTTACATAAGTACTTTAGACACTCGCTCAGCAGACTGAGTCACTTTCTGCAACATCTTAATATTGTGTATTTACTTCCCTATAGTACTCAGACTGAGCTGCAGTGGTCTTACAATAAGTGTTCTGCATGTCCTGGCAATCAGATGCAAGGCGACATGATACCTGAATTTAACTTTGACCCGTGCACTTTCAGCTGACTAATCTACTCACCCGTATGTTGTCAAAACTGGTTTTGTTTGTAACATCATACAGCAAAAGCAGTGCTGCAAACAAAAGCATCTAAGAATCAACAGGGGAATTGTTAAAACAGTTTCTGACTTCTGCTGGTCTCAAGCCATTAAAATGCATTTAAATATTAGATGGGAAAACAAGAGATTAAATAAATAAATTCCAGCTGGTTCATAAATTCCTATAAATTCTCTTCTTATTATTCTACAAGTCAACATTAAAATGTAAAAAAAGAAAGGATGGAATATATCTAAATTAGATAAAATCACAAATAACATAAATGGAGAAAAACATAAAAAGGAATGGTTTACAAGGTTTATTAAAAGATTTATCTTCTGGAAAAAAAAAATCAGTTTCAAGTTTGAAGTATAAAGGAAAATTAAATTATGTGTTAAGAGAATATACTGTTTCAAGCAAAACCATAAAGTCTGCAGGAAAGGAAAAAAATCATAATGCAGCATGGTGTTTATAACAGACCTTATCCCTCAACAAATTCTAAATATGAAAGATAACCATCGTGGCAAAAGGAGAATGCAACACACTTTTTAAGCACAAACACCACATTCAGGAGACATAAAACTTGGAATTAAAAAAGAATCATGTACTGGGCTGAGAAAAAAACAAATTTCAATTTTAAATTACACCTTAATTTTTAAATTACATCGTTTTCTTTTTAGACAATGTGTCACAGTTATATCCTAGTATAAATTATCTAAACTGTGCTTTCTCCTTACCATGCCAAATCAATTTTTATAAGCCATTTTATCAATATTCTCTCCACTAAAATTAGTTCCTGCCATCCAACAGCAAGGATACACTAACCTTAAAGTAAAATAGAAATAAATCAAATTTATACAGATTTTGTCTGGAATTTCATGGTCAGCACTCACAAGGTCTACTATGCTGGCAAGTGCAAGTGCACCTTGACATCAAAGTGCAATATCTACAAGGGAGAGCAGTGAGCAGTGTGCGTGCAGTGGGATGGGTGGTGTGTGTACATCTACTGATGCACACCCGGTGTTGAGCGGTGGGGAGAACAGTCACAAGCATAGCCACAACTGTGCAGTTAGTGTTAAATGTGGCAAGGCCAACAGTCACAAGCATGGCCACAACTGTGCACTTGGTGTTCAATGTGGCAAGGCCAACAGTCACAAGCTTTCAATACTATCAGCAGACAAGAAAAATCACTGAAGCAAGCTATATTAAGTCTGTGCTCGTGGCACCTCACAGGTTCTATCTTAAAAATAAAAATACTTTATTGTTGAAACTCACTTTGTTTTTAATTAGATAAGAACATTTTGTGCAGATTTATAAATTCCTTTTCATAAGAGCTGCAGACACAGAAAGTCTTATTTTAACACTTAGTTTTTCTTTCTCTAATTTGAACTATTCATTATATTCTAGTTTTGGTTTTGAAAATATTTTTGGCATATTCACATAAACTTACAGATAGAAACTGTCAAACTATTTGGGGGAAATAGCTATAAATTCCTTTTTTAATCATCATCACTTAGTAATGAATAGATATTTTGTTTCCCTTTCTGCAGTTTGTACCTGTTGCTTTGAAAGCAATCAAATGCCATGAAGTTGAATTAATATTGGGAATAAAGCCTAAGTAATTGCAAAATACCTGCAATAGAAAATTTAAAGAAAATATTAAATTTTACTTGGTTACAAATCCACAACATGCAAAACTGGATTTGACTACAATTTACAATTAATATATGGGACATTCTTACAAAGTTAAAAGGCATCCTATAGGATGGAAAAGCTACAATTAATTGATCATTTCACAAAGTTAAAAGCATTAGATTGGATAGAAAAGTGGCAACTGAGAGAATGTGAGTCGGTTCCTGCTATGCAGTAATGAATAAGCATTGCAGCCAACAAAATATACACAAACCATATTCACAGTAGGGAAAATAACATTTATATTAAAGGAAGAAGAAAATGTATTTCGGTGGACAAAAACACCACAAAACATCCATGACACACTAACATCAAGTACACTGGGTTATGTGTTCAGAAAAAACTTCCATCATATTCCAGTGCTGCTGCCAAAAGACACGCACAGGCAGAAAAATGGAATAAATGTGTGGAATGCAAAAAATGCTTTTCTCCCCCTCTTAAAGTTCATCAGCTTGTCTTCACACTATGTATCAAGAGGGTCCTGCTATATTATGTGAAGAGTTAAAATAAAATTCTACAATTACCTAAAAACCTTAGAGTAATCCGCAGGCTTATCTCTTTCTAGGTAATCTAACGTAGACATTTTTTCTACTTTTGTTCTTATTAATCTGAGTAAAAATCAAGATTTAAGGGTGATATGAATTTATACTGCTACTATAGCACAGAAATGAAATACTTATCAAAATATACAAGTATTTTAGTTTTGATCATTTTATTTTTGCATGTCAATTTTTTTTTTAGGGAGGGGCTGTGCGGGTTATTTGGTGTTTAACTTGTCCCTTTTGTAAATATTTCTGCACAGTTATTTTAAAAATCTCCTAACAAAAATGTTGAGAATAAAATGTGTGTTTACTTATGAACTGAACTATGACTCGATTAATGCAAATGAGCCAGCTTGATCTGTTCTGTTATGCTGGGACCATTGTAAAACAAGAATTAAACAGCCTGAAGATATGTTACATTTTTTAATGATTTGCACTTTCAAATTCACAAAAACTAATGTGATTAATGAAAATAGCATTTTTTATGCATTTTTCTGCCAACTGATACTTCAAAAGGTCACATGCAGCTGCCATGACTGTCAAAGAAGCCACTGAAGTTTGAAAGTGCATGCATCTTCATGCTAAAACAATTTCGTAACCAATAATACTGTTAGATTCATCTAATAAACCTGATTCAGTTGCAACTCATGCACAAAATCACTGCACAAAGAGAGGCCTTGCAAGCAAAAGTTTATCAAGACAGGAAAAATTGGACTTAAATATATTCCAAAAATGTAAGTGACACAATTTTAAAATGTCAGTTATTCTGCTGAGAGGTATTATTTCAAGACTCCAATTTTTGAGAATGTTAATTTCCCTTTATCAAATGGTCCCATTAAAGTTTAGATATGACACATATCAAGTGCTCTAAACCCCTTTAAGTTATCAATAATTATTGCTATAGTTACATCTTAACATATTTTCTGGATCACAATATCTACCTTTTTTCCTTTAAATCTCATATCTGCATACATTCTCAATTTAAAGTCCTACTCCCACTCAAACTGGGGTTTTGCTTTACATAAACAAAAATTATTTAAGTGTGAAGACCAGCTGAAGCTTTCTGCTTGGTCAAAAAAGTAGGACAACCATCATTAATATGCAAGGCGTGCACCACTGTAAATGTACCGTGGGCGTCTCTGTAGTACGCATGAGTAATACTCCGGAATCGCTCCTGCCCAGCTGTGTCCCATATCTGAAATTCAATGGATAATGGACAACATGAGACAGCGACAGACACACACATCTCATAACACGCAAAAGTCAGAGAGATGGGGAGACAGGGGGACAGAACTACAGTGATTTCTGGGTGGCTGATCAAGAATGATCTCCCTCTGTGTCTGGGAAGCAGTCAGGGGGAAATGGAATCCTGCTTTATGACCTATGTAACCTTCAGAACAGCTACATCCAGACACTTTATTGCACAGCCCACACTGAAGAAAGCCAGGGTGCACTCAGTCCTGTTTTAAGCACAGAGGAAATTTAAAAGTCTGCTGTGCTTTAGTCTTGTCAAAGTTTTTACTAATGAAAAAATTACCCGTCTTCACTATCTGAATTTTGCAAATTAATTGGTTTTAAATTCATTTCTAGATTTTATCTTATTTCATAGGAATCGATAGTGTTTTTTGAAGTTTAAAGGGGATGAGATGCTGCGTTCTGAAGGTAACTCTGCGGGTGCAAAAAGCAGGCCGCCCGAAAATCCCTTGGTCAGCGTGCTAAAATAAAATGACCTTGACTTAGCCCCATGACCTACCGTTGGCATCACGATAATAAGCACGAGTAATGCTTCGAAAGCGCTCTTGCCCCGCTGTGTCCCAGATCTGCAAGTAAAGTACATGTGACTGCCTCATGTTCACCAATTGTCTTAAGAGATGCAGCCCTGGACAATTACAGCCAATCAAAACTCAGTATCTTCTAACTTCAATCAAATGGTGCATTGGTAAGCCAAACGTGCCTTGTGTTAGCCAATCTGTGTATTCTCAGATACACTCTGCACTGTCACTATAAAAATCTACTACCAGTCCAAGAATAAAGTTTACATGCCATTTATTTGTGTACTGAGCCAAACACCTTATATATCTATATATATATATATATATTGTGTCTGTGTATTATGTTTTTCATGTGTACTTTAACTGCTAAGCCAATGAAGCCCATATGCATAGTGTAAGGTGCCTGGTCTACTCTTTGAGCATCCCAAGAATAACAAAGCAGAGTTAGTCCTAGCTTTTGGACACCACAGATTGTTAGACTTTAGTAAAAGCATGACTATATCTACATCAAGGTGTTGCTGTCAGGAGATACAGATCTACATCTCTCACTCACACACACCCATGTACACACACACACACACATAGGAACATGCACCATCCCCCAACATATACACGCATTTTCACAAATATGCATGTAATACAAATGCCCAGGAATATGCACTCCCACACACAAACACACACTACTCATTTCACAGAGAGGTAACATAAATGTAACTGGGGTGGGTGATGGTGCAGTGGCTAAATTGCCTGTCATCACAATGAGAATCAGTTTTTGTGGGTGTTGGAGGTTTTCTCCTTTCACTTTCCTCCCCCTTGTGTGTGTGTGTGTGTGAGTGTATGCATGCATGTTCATGTACGAAGGTGAATTTGATTCATACCCTAAAAAAAGGTGTATCACTGAGTACCTGCATACTTCTGTTGCATATAAAGGGCTTTGAGTATGGTTTGGGGGAAAGGCGCTATACAAATGTGCTGGATTAATAATCAATAAACATTAAACATACATATTCTAAAACTACTGAAAATCCTGCTGAACAATGAAGTCCTGATAGTGGTGCAAAGTTGGTTATTATCACATGGGTAGGTACCTAGGAAAATGCCAAGCTCAATGTTTTCAAAACTTGACTTTGCAGACATTATAGGACAACACAAGGAGGACAGAAAATAATGAATGAAGCACTGATCATCGTATATTTATACATTGTTATGATAATATGAAAATTGTATATGCCATACATTATGAGAATATGATGATTGTATACGCCATATATTATGATATGATGATTGTATGTGCCACACTTTATGATATAATGATTGTATATGCCAGACATTATGATATGATCATCATGTCCTACCTTATGATATAATAATGATTGTATATGCCAGACATTATGATAATTTGATAACATTAAATGTAATCTCATATGGGAGATTTTAAGAAAGCCTTCTTTGGTTTTTATGCAAGTTGAAGAAGCAGCCAGAGGATCCCACAGACTTGATCAGCAGCACGCAGTAGAAAAGGGAACTTAGTGGTTCAAAGGACAAAGGCGGTTTGCTGCCTGATTATCAACACTTTTAATTCATGCTCTCCTAACGCTTGCACTTGTTTCAACTGTTTACTGTTTGGATCAACATCATCTGGTATCTGCACACACCTATACACTGCCAAACATCTGCTGCTTCCCTGACTGAAGACAAATCTCATCAAAAGGTCACTGTGATTCCAAACAAATGCTCTGATGGCGAATTTTACCTACATCATGACTGCTTAATGATTTTTTTTTTATGAGAAATATTTGAAAACACTTCATCTTAATATAAGGCCCACATATTTGTAGATGATAAACCATGCATTACAGTATCATCTGTATGACTTCACATACACAGGTAAGTTGAAAATCAGTTCAGTCAAGTGAAAGAAATAGGACAAAGGTGTCATAAAACTGTGCTAAGCACAGTCACAAATAACTTTCCTTCTAGCTAACTCACAATTAGATGTGGTGCTAATTTAACAGAACCTACTTTTCTAGGCTCTCATTTGGGAGATACAAGCTTGGTTATACAACACTCACATGTGGTTTTAATGTATATTTAGCTTGCTCTTAAACTCATGTGTGTATGGTGTCTGGCCATGCCAGTCGTGTTAGCTATTGTCCCAAACTGCACCCTGAGCAGTTACTCTGTTTTTATATCAAAGTATATTACATCTAATGAATCACAAACATGTTTGTCTTTAGGGTTTCCCTACTGTGTCTGATACCTTGCAGCCTTTCATGGAATCTTCAACCAAAATTTCTTTCTTGTTTTGAGACAAAACCACAAGACCTGCTCTGTATTAAAAAAAAAGGATGTAATTGGAATCAGTAATGTAAGATAATAAATGGAGCGCCTATGCATGCCAGAGGACATTAATTAGTCACTAATCTCACATAATTACACTAAATGATATCAAGATTGGTTGAGTCATTCCCAGCAGCTGCAAGCTCCCAATGCCTTGACCAAATACTTGACTACAGGTCTGGTTACTGGCATCAGGCACAGATTATGTCATCATGGTGCCACCGAAAATTGCATGAATATGCAGCTGGTAGCTCAAAGACAGTTAAAAATAAAGAAAACCAACTGGTAAATTTCATTAAAATGAGAGTGCAAGTGTGTGTGAGTGTAAATAAGTGTGTAGGGTTTTGTGTGTGTTTTGTTGTTGTTTGACTTGGTCAAACAAAAATTAGTGCTAACATCCAAAATGCCTGCCTATTATATGCAAAAAATGTTCTAATTTTGATGGAAAATGGATTAAATCTTAGACAAAGAGTTTCTCCACATCTGTTTCACACTGCAGCAAGATGATCTTGGGGAAATATGTCAAAATTAATTGACGTTTTTTGACATTAAGCTTATGCACTCTTCGTGATACTGCAGCAGGACCTTATCCAGATTATGCTCATGTTCTCAGTTTTGTCAGCATTATTGATGCAGTTTAAAATCTTTTATCTTCTTAAAGATGATTACAAGTTATCAATCAGGATAGCATATTTGTTCAGAGGTCTTATCCTAACCCTAAAAAAATTCTTGTTGAAAAGTGTCTTGATTTCATCTTTTCAACAAGTGACATTTGAACTGTCAGGTCCAAATCTGGAAAAGCACTGTTACTTCTATAAATACTTATACAAATTGGATATATACTTAAATACTATATACATTTTTTCTCTCTTTATGTATATCTTTCACTGTCTCTATATGTATATTCACAGTTTTTTACACTGGATGAAAGCATCTGCATGTTTGCGTTAAGACATTCATCTGTAATTTTTTGTCAGGTGTATTTTCTTATCTTTACTTGTTATTGATCAATCTCCTTCATTTCTAGTTAGATCTGTATCCAGCTTTTTTCTTACATTAGTTTGAGCAGACTGGCTGTTTAAGTTTTCAGGTTCTGCTCATTCAACTAAAAAAACAAAAAAAAATAAATAAATAAAAACAGGTAACTAAAGATAACAAAGGACATTAGTCTGCTATTTTTGGGGGGGATAATTACTGTGCCTTCCTTTGTTTTAAAAGATGATGGTATTGACAACATTCATCACACTAGTGTTTTTTCCCTTGCAAGTTGATAATTGTGGCTACACATTTGGGTGCACCAAAGCTTTCACCTGATTGAAGTGGTAAGGAACGAGGAATCCTAATCAAAGGTGATCGATGACCACTTGACATAACTCCCCTTCTTTCCCCAATCTGAAGACAAGACAAAAGGAGGGAAGTAGTCCAACTAATCATTTCAATAAATACACCAGTTTCCGCCACAGCACCCATACATCTCACTCTGCCTGGCAGCATACTTTCGCCAACGCTCAATGTCGTGTGGGTTTGACGCTTGAAGACGTTGTTTCCAGACGCAAGAAGGTGGTTGTCTCTCTGCTTAGCCTGCAGAAACACTCATTAGTGGACCTCGCACATCAGTTGCAGACAGGCTCATCCTCAGAATCGTCAATTATCTTCGCCTCGGCAGGACAAATCTCCCCTTAAATGAGTGCTGAATGTCTTCAGTGTGCTTCTAGCTTTCCTTTCCCCCGCCAAATGCGTTCATCTCAAAAACTCACTTCAGACAAAAGGAGAAAAAAGGAAGTTTGAGATGAACGTAGTGGCAGGACCACTTCTGTTATTTTTTCTGTGGCATTTGGGTTAAGTCAAGCCCTTGTCACTCAACGTTTCACAAAGTCTAGGGGGTGGCGTTATAAGTGTGGGATTTTTACTTCATTTGTTCAATGATTTTGTTCTTCCATTGTTGCCTTCCATATGATGGGTTCGTTTACTACATACAGTCTTCCTCTGCTAGGCTGATTGGATCGAGGTACTGATATTGGCCAGAAGAGTTTAACATCCACATCAGCAATTACTACCACCACTCACCGTGTCTACAACCCATGACGCCAGAGGTTTGCAGACAATGTGCAGATTATTTGAGAATTTTAATCAGTCAAATCTGGTGAAAGGAAAACAGGAACGGCGGCACAAAATTGGCGTCAACCCGCTATATCATCATCATGATGATTATAAAAACATTTCCTGAAAAGTCGCACGTGCGAGATGAAAACTTAGCCATGTTAAAAAAAAGCATAGTCACCCAGCTGGTGCCGATCAGACAGTGGCAGGGGAGTGGATGGAGAAGGGAATGGTGACGGTGGGGTCAAATGTTCTGAGCCTATAAGCCCCACGTGACTACCGAGTTTGCCTCTCAGCAAGATACTTTTCTCGGGTTTACTGTAGGTGTAATATAGTTCTCACGACTTGCTCAAGGCATGTTGATCAGTATCCACCTATATATATAATAGATACTATGCAATTTGAATGTGTATAAAGTTCACCACCCATAAGTTTCGACCTCACACTCTTGCTTTCGTTTATGGAAAGTTGAAGGTTACATAGGTTCAGTTTAGATGTTCCTTAACCTCTGAGGTGGAGCGGGGATGGGGGACGGGGCATGAGACACGAGGTATAGCTGGCTGAGTGCTTCATCATGGTTTGTCCTCAGCCAGACTCAGAAAGGTCGGGAGTTCTGTTCACCACATGGGATCACTCACCCATTTATTATTCGGTCTGCTTTGCTGCCAAAGTTTTTTGGTCTTGACGCGATTCTAGTCATCTTTCACATGACACCTGCGAAAAGCAAAGTGATGCATGGTGTAACTGATACAGCAGGGGGGGGGGGTAAATGAGCAACAACTGATGCGGCATCTTTTTGTGTCGAGTCTGGTCAGCACTAAATGGTGACCACAGACAAGCCATGGGGAAAGTTTAGAGGGGAGCTCATCAAGAGTGGAGTGAGCGAATCTGGGATGAGTCAATGATTGGCTTACCTGTAATTTCACTTTAGCGCCGTCTACTTCCACCACTTTATTCTGAAACATAAGAAAATCACCACCGGTCAGGCACGTTGGGAGAAATTGAGTCCAGCTGAAAGAATGATTATGAAAGTGTGACATCAAATATCTCTTGCAAAAAAAGCTTTTTCTCGTTCCTTCCTTCTCTCTCTCTCTCTTTCACACACCCCATGAGACAGCATAAACAGACACTGGAGGGGGGGAGATGTTATCTGTCTCAGGCAGAAAGAATAATACAGTTTAAACATGTCGATAGCATGTCGCTGCCACATGGGCGGACAGTATGTGTGTCAAAAAAGGTTCTTGCTTTATTCTCTCTTATGTTGTAACAAACAGATTATGGGTAACAAAAACCACACCCTGAATCTGTCAACATCCAGAGTATACAAGAAAGCACGCTCTCGGTAGCATCATCAGGCCTTACATCAATGCTGTCGGCCATTAGTATGCTGAATACGATCACTTCGCACGCGCTAACTCCATTCTTTAAAGGGAATAAAAAGACTGGTGATTGTAAATCGTTTTTATTTCTCTCTCTTAGAACACCAGATATCGATTTTATAAAAGATTCTCTTTCAAATGTCACTGTATCTTGTTTCGATCCTCTGTCTGTTGATCTCTTTCTCTCTCTCTCACACACACACACAACATGCACGAGACAGCTTATGTTGCTATTTACAAATAAAGAAGAAAAGGAAACAAAACATGAATTTGGAGATGACCGTAATCGCCTCGACATGGAATCATTAATTCTGGAAAAAGACAACTAGACAATAACACTGGGCATGCGACTGACTTCACAAAGAATTTTCTAGAAAACCTTCTATATGCAGAGTAGGAACATATGTATATTACACTTTTTTTAAGTTGTTTATGCCACATATAAAAGTGCTTACAATAAGAAACACGCTTTAATTAAAGAAAACAGGCAAGTTTGTACATGTACCAAATCGACTGTTTATATTTGCAAGTTGTGCCAACACCTAGGGTATGAGAGTGACGATCAGACACACCTAACTGCTACAAGCTGTTCTTAGCCAAGCAAAGTACGAAAACCTCTAATGGGCCCCAAAGTCACTGTATTGGCAAACATAGAATTTTCTTTCGTAAGCGAAAATTTTAGGATTTCTGATGCCACAAAAAATTGTTTGTTATTGTAAGATCTTTATTCTCTTCTGGTTTAGCATTATCCCCCTCATCGTCAAACAGCGTGTAGTCTTCCATGTCTTCTCCAACCATTTCGCTTTCTAACTCTCCAGGAAAATCTGTAACAGGTATATCACCTACACTGGCAACATCATCATCACCTTCATATTCGTCTGACAATTTACTGTCATCTGGTGGTAGCACACCGACAGCAGCTGCCGAGTATTTGTCCTCGCACTGTTCAAGAAGCTTTCCCACCTCCAAGGAAATGCACTTTCCTGGCATGATTCAGTACAAAAATGGGATAAATAAGGCTTACATTAGATCAAGGCATTATATGTACTCATCATCCCAATGTCCTATTTAGAGGACGGTGGGAAATGATGCGACATTATGTTTGAGTTCGTATGATTGGAATACAATTTAGCAAAACAGACATGAGGATATTGTACTAACATGGCATCAGTCCCTTCGTCTCTGCAAACAAGCACAACATGTCTAGAATTCCTGTCACCTGTAGCGACTGTCAGAAGCTCCTCTTCAAAGCCACAAGACACAGCCTGCCGCCCACATGCTACATGGGACATGGTGGCCTCCAAGGATTTACTACAACAGAGAGTCTCCTTTGGATGCGGCCAGGGTCGCCTGATTGTTTCGGTACAATAGATAGAGGCCTTTAATTAACGGTCATCTAAATAGGACACTGGTAGATAATGGGCATTTATGTGACAATTCATGAAGCCCGATAAGAGTTTTAGAACAATACCAATATTAATCAAAGAAAACAAGTGACAGTCGCCCGGAACAGTGAGGTTTAATCTTGCCCTGCATAGCCTTAGCTTGAGAATTCAATAATGGGACATGACCTGTTTGATACTGATAGAATGAAAAGGAAATGAATAAACGTATAATTGTAACGTAATTATGATATAATCTAACAGTCTCAATCATAAATTAAGAAATATGAAAAAAACTCATTTCAGTTTCAAAGAGGCGTCAGCTCTTGAATAGGATAGCCTGTAAAGAATGAAACTTTCATGCCAACAATATTAAAAAGTGCTGAAATATCAAGCCATCTTCCAATTAACTTTGCGGCCTGGTGGGTGTACCCCTGTTGTCTGGAAGATATAAATACCCTCCATGAGCTTGAAATAAACGTGTTTTCTTGTGACAAACCTGGTGGGTTTTTCTGCTGTTTTGTGTAAAAGTATTTTCAAGCAGTTAGTTCTACTTCTAGAAATAATGTGTCTGGATTTGTGAAAACTAGTTCTTTATCTACCCCCTCCCCCCGCCATCAGTGACAGCCAATATTTCTACTCATCTCCAAATGCATGCACAACATAAAGCAGACCTGCCAGCTATTCCCTGAATTTCTAGCCCGTAGTATCCCCACTCAAATTTGGTGAAAATTATTTTAAGTCAACATTTACTTTAGTAAACTGTTCAAACAGAAACGGAAATATTTATGTTGACAAAGAATCTCCACGTTTGAAAAACGAGCTGACATAACAAGTGTTCTTAAAGAGCGACTGCAGCTTTAAACAAACCGAACCCATATGGGAGAAAAACTTTACTCGAGTAATCTCGATCATAGTTCCTGGAACCAAAATGCGTAGATTCTAAGACTTAGAAAAAAGTGATGGTAGTTCTGTTGCAGCGGGTCTGTATAAAAGTATCTCTAACACCTTTACCGCTCTAGGCCAGGTGTGACAACCTGAGGTACTTTGGGAGGAGTTGGGGTGAAGGGACAGCAGATGGCGCACGGATCAATACTGTGATTCGGCAGAAACAAGCCCCCACTGCGAGCACACACGGCATGTCACGTGCGGAAACTACAGACACGAAACACACAACACGCACATTAAATAAATCCTCTTTGCTGCACGTTTTTCTCTATAAGAATGTCGATGAACAATGTTGCTGCTAATTGAGAGGACAAACAAAGCATGGTCAGTACTCCAAGAACAATGTACTCCATTGATGTGGCCAAAGAAAAACAACCTCCCCACCCTGTATTTATTTCGTTCAACTCCTGTACATATAAATGGTAGGGGAAGTGTTTGGGGTCAAGAGAACAGCTGAAAAATATTAAGAAACAAGAGGACAATAGATGTGTGTGTGTGTGTGTACGCGGGCAATTGGACATGCTGATCACTGATTTACTTCCAGTATTTATAGCCAGGGTCAGCAACCAATACCGCAATACGATTAAATTATCGATATTTCATCTCGTGCAGGAATTTAATAGCAGATCTTGGCGCTGCCTTTAGCCTGGCGATGCTAATGACAACATGAATCCTTCCGCTGTGCAGACTGTGATATCAGCTACGAGGCGTTGTGTTTATCTGGCCCAACAACCACCGTAAGAGCGGCCTTATTTAGTGCAGACTAAATTTGTTGCTGTTTCCTCCAACATTGTGTTAAGCACCATCGCCATGCACGTGTCATCTAGCAACACTGTCAGATGTCGGTGCATGGCGACTCCTACAGCGTGGCACCTCTTCAGGCGCCTTAATTTTCCCCTGGCGACAGAGAAAGAAAGCCCTGCCAGTCGCCGCCATTGAAACGTTTGTTAGCTTCACAAACTCTGCTGCGCTCCACAAGAAGTCCGTCTAATTCATCTTGAAAGCGTCCGTCATACTTTCTAGCACTTTCTAATACTCCTCTTTCGCCATCTGGCGAGGCGGTACTAACGAACGTGTTGATGACAGTCCGAAGATGACGTGAATAATCAGACAGACAGACACACAGCTAGCCAACCAGGACAGACACCCAGCTGAAAGGATAAACACTCAAAGTGGACGCGCCAAAAGATCAGTGAAGAATCACCAGAGCAAAAATCCGCTTAAAGCGGAAGAAATACCATTCTCTGTCTCTACTCGCCCACTGGCTTCCTTCTTCAGCTCCGCTCTCTGGGCCTGTGTGGGCGCCAGGATTAAAATGTGTGTGTGTGTGTGTGTAAAAAAGAGTGAGAGATTTGAGATTTGATCATTTATTGACACCACCATTGGGTTCCTGTCAAGGGGTAAGTTGTCAGCATTAAAAAAATACATATTGGGTCAATAAAAATGTACGATATTGGAAATATATAGTCTGTATCTCATATAAATACAATCATCTTAATACCATTGTCATGAGCTTAAAAGGTAAGTGCGAAGAGAGTGAGAAAGAAAGACAGACTACAGAGGGTAAGAGGAGGGAAATGGAGCAAGATATACGCAGAAAACTATATTTACTATGTGATCTCACGAACTAGACGCCGCCGTTAGATAGCCTTAGTTGCTGACATGGCGTAAAACACTAACTAACCAGACGACATAAGGGACACTGAAAGGGTGAAGCCACCTGGGTTTTTAAAACCATTGTGTTTGTTAGTCGTTATTTCATCCATGTATGTGCACTCATTTCCCCTACCCATCATTCTGTCGTTTTCATTCTCGGAAGAAGCATCGCCGCTTTGTATCCTCGGTTTTTTGCAACTTTCATTTCCTGACAGGCCTACGCTTTGGCCACGTCCTTGACTTCTATTTCCTGACATAAGGCTAGCTGGGTGTAGTGCGACAATCTCCAATATCAGACAAGGGCTCCGTCTCTTGCCATGGAGCTGTAAGGGATAATGTTAACCTCGGTGTTCGGGTCAAAGGGATTATATATTTATATATATATATCCCTCTATACATGTAGGCGCCATGCCCTACCACAAAGCTATAGGAGTTAATGTGGTAAAGGGAAAAAGCATGTAAAAACACGTGCATTCCCTCTTCGATGCGCGAAAACACTTCAAAGGCTCATCCTCTAACCCTGGGATGTAGTTAAAAATAACTGATGCAGGGCTAGAGGTCTGGATAGGGGACTATTAAAGTCAAAGCTGATGTCCAAAGAGCTCGATTTCGCTGTAGCAGTGATACGGAAGCGGCTGTGTCCTTTCATACCAGTCCGGACGTCTGGCTGCAGCCAAATCTTTGATGATCAAGCAGCGGGGCACCAGTACTAAGAGGGTCACAATGGACAAGAGGAAAAGGAACAAACAAAAAACGGTGAAAGTGACAATTAAACAGAAACACGTGACAACGATCCCTACGAACAACCCGAAGAGGAGCAAGTAAACAACTGGCAATAACTGACAATACAAGCTAAAGAGAAACAAACAATATACGCAGCGCAGAAGCAAACAAAGCTGAATAAGAAACAACAAGAAGCTACATAAAACAAATATAGGCGAGCTTAATGGCAATAAAATACAAATCAAAAGCACGTGAATAAAGATGAGAGAATAAATTTCCTTTTACAAGACATAGTTTCTCGCCAATTGCGGCAACTCGGGGAAAACCAGGTCAACTTGGTTTAGCGAGGGACTGGAAATAGTGGTAGATGGACACTATTGAAAGAACCAAACAGCAAATTGCCTGGGCAATAGGGAGAACCTTGTAGCCAGCTGTCTTAATGTTAAAAGTCAAACCGCCGTGGCCACCATGCTGTTTCCGTTCATACCGATCTAAAGTTAAGGCTGGTGAATTAGCTTCTTATTTATTTATTTATTTATTTCCATACAAAGGTGTATGTGTTGTAATGCATGTTAAATGTCAGACAGGAGAGCAGACTCATCGCCAGATACTGTCTTTGTCTACGGTGTTTTCGACTTTGGCGGCGGTGGGTCGTCAGTAGTCAACAGTCAGCAACTTGGGTTCAAGTTGGGCCGTCTGCGAAGTCGTCATGTGCAACACCACATGAACAATGGAGAAGTGAGCACACCTTCCGATTAAAGACGTAGAACACAAGAGGTTATTGACTTGCTAGGTCACGGTGATATATATATACATACACACACTGCGAGTTCAACCGACTAAATGACCATGAGCGCACTCATAAACTAAACTGGAAGTGGTTTGCTAACAACTCCCTCAAGCAAAGACACTGATCAGTGGCTGCGTTTAAAGACAAGGTAGACCATCCGTCAAACGAAAGTCTTTTTTTCATTCTTAACCAAGCGGCTTGTGAGGTGTGCAGCGTCTCTCCTAAAGTATCGGAATCAAACACTGACAGCAAATATTTATAAGCCCTTGGGATTAGTCATCCAAGGCGACGAAGGGTCGACTGCATGATCGATATGGACCATATGGCGCGACCCTGTGGTCTGAGGGCAATTGACTTGAGGCTGTTGGACAACGCGCGGAAGTACATTTTATTACAAAGCATTTTTGCCTATGATGTCAGCGCGATCTTAAACGATGTGCAGTGGCAACTGACGACCTTACCCTGAAGTCGATACCCACGGTGGAGATAAAACTACCCGACAGAAAAGTTCCGTCTTTGAAACGGACCAGCAGACAGGTCTTGCCGACGCCGCTGTCGCCGATCAACATCACCTGCAACAAAGAGCACGACAATGATTAGCACTTCACGTGTGCAGCGACGACAGCAAGCGAGCAACTGATTAGCTACAAACACAAACATGCACCAAGTGTATAACCGTTACAAACATGCAGCATTGTGGACGTGCAGCAGACAAGCAACAGACGGCCGTCCTACAAGCAGGCAGCAGACACAGAAAAGCAAAGCCCACAAGTACAATAGACATGCACAAGCTCATTACTTTCAAGATATAACTTTCATATTGAATGTTGTCATGGCGAGATCACGATTCCCCATAAAAAGGCAACGGGGCTATTCAAATTCAAGAAAAAAACTGTAGTAGTCAGATGTCTACAAGCAGGGGAGCCTAGGGGGAGGCTGGCTTTATGTTTGACAACAGGTCAGCGATAAATCGTTCAAGTTCTGTGCAAGTCCTTTGATGTGGGGCCGAGAAGGGGTGTGTAGGGAGGCTGAGGGAGTGCCGACACACGCAGATGACACCTGGGAGTCTGGGTGTGGGTGAAAAAAACTTAAAGGCCTCAGACACTGAAGGCCCCGATCACCATAGTCAGGATGCAAGATTGTGTGATCAAGATAGTCAAAACTGACTGGTCAGGTGTACGAGCATGTACGTGTGTGTGTGTGTGTGAGAGAGAGAGAGCACGTTTGTGAAGACAGGGAAAGGGTTAACTAGTTTACTTTTGTTGCACCGCAAGTATTATGCCACCAACAAGTCAACTTTTCATAGATGAGTGGGGTTAAAAAAAAGAAGCGAACAAAAGCCAAATTGCCTCTGATAACTACTTTTCTCTAGCTGACAATGCAAACCAGACATGTTGCTTCCAACAGCGGCTTTTCTCTCACTGGCAATAACACACAGTCATATATTTGCACGCTCTAGTCCTTCAGCTACACCTCATGTTATTTTTATAATTTTGCTGAGAAAGGGTTTAGAGCACAATAGAAATGTGCAGTACGTGTCTATGTAACCCTTAGAAGCAATCCCTCGGAGTAGCCCTTACTAGTACTCAGCCAACACACACACACACACACCAATACGTCTTTCCAACCGCTCGATCAGTGGTTGAACCACGTACGTAGCTCTTCAGGGTTCAGTGAAGGAGATCACGTCGTCATCACAAGGGGCGAAGTCAACTCTGACCCACAAACAACTCACATTAAAAACTGACGCCAGCAGAGGAGCAAGGGGGAAGGAAAGGTGCGAAAAGTGAGAGAGAGAGAGAGAGATTGATCTGCAAATTTGACAGCATCACTCCTTTCATTTACTGCAGTGTCGTGAACTATGTCTAGTACACGTGGCTTCGGAATATGTTTATTTTTACAAACTTAGACAACGTCTTTAGAAGGTACCCTATGGAAGAAACCGAAAGAGACGAGAGAAGAGGGTGAGCGAGTAAGCAAATCACGTGGCGGCTGGTATTACCACAGACAGTTAATTGTATCTTCCCCTCTCTACAACAAACAACCACTCGCCTTCTCTTTTCCTTTGAAGTGATAGGTGTAAACGCGCTATGCGCTGATTGTCAGGACGGGACATCACCAGGGCGACGTTTGGCTATAAATTCTACGGTTATTTGTATTTCTTACAGTTTAAATTTGTGCTTACATTTATTATTTTACAAAACCAAAAATTATTCCGCTAAAGAAAAATCTTTTACTTTCAAGGTTGGCTGAAGTATTGCTTACTAGTGGTATTCCTCAAAGCCAGATTCAAGCATTTTTACTTATTCGCAAAACCAACAAAATATAAAAATGACCACAACTATTTACTTAACGATGTTCTAATAGCCGAATAGTCTTTAGTCGGGTATCGGCCATTCCCCGCAAGCCACAGACAATAAAAGACTTGTCACAGCTTTGACACATGGTCGTGGTCAGACATAAACAGGTATAAGCATTAGATCTACCTAGCCGTCAGTTGTTAGCGAATACATGTGAGAAGAGGCAAACTCTAGCTTCATTTCTGTCCTCTTTACTTCTTTCACTTTCGTACGATCCCCAACAGCTTTCGTCGATAACTGCTGTCCTTGCAACATTTGCCATCCCTCGCCAAACACACCTGCGTCCGCCCCCCACCCCCCGCCTCACAGCAGTACATGATGACTTTTGGACCAAAGCCCTCTGACGATGGTCGTCTGTCGACGCAAGTTATCAATTGCTCATCTACAAACAAGTGCCCACCATTACACTCGACTGAACAGCCCCAGGCCTGGAGTTACCTTGTGCCTCAAGTTAACGTGAAGCTGGGTGCCCCTACGTCCTACACTACGTCCGCGAACACGACACCCTCGCTCTTCATCAGGCTGCGGCGGTTTCCATAGTACCTGTGCGTGGGTGTTGGCAAACTGCGTGGCGTCGAGGGCACTTTTGTAGGCTTGCCTACAGCTGCACATCTTATTTGGTCACATCTATTTTGATCACTGCAAGATGTGACCGACGAATACAGACATACAGGCGGGATGTTGACAATGCTGCCTACCTAACCTCCCGTTACATATACATACACGCAACAAAAAAAAAAAATGTCTACGGCACACATGTATGCGTTTCATCACTTATTCCTAGTATATTTGGAAAAGAAGGTGGGGACGTGGGCTGACATTACTTACTCTCTATCCCCGTCTATGATGGATCAGATGAGAGAAAACAGCAGATCAAGGTGAATCCTTTTTGGGGGGACGGGGATAATGGGAATTTTATGCTAGACTAAGGTCTGAAAGCCAGTAGAACTTTAGAAAAAAATCAGGCAGAAAAAGAAAACAAATTTCTAGCTACTAATGGCTCTAAGAGAAACATAGATGAAGACAGAGGCGGCAGGAATTAATCTCTAGCACTATTTAACTGCAGTTAGTTTAGTCTTGATGATGACTGTACTTTGAAGACAGGTTTCTTATAATCACTGAGTTAGTTGTTTGACTTTTCACATACCTGTGCATGCGGATAATAATAACTTAAAATGCTTACAGAAAGCAGTTAAATATACATCATGATTACATGCATACGGAAACTCTGGCTCATTCACCTTTTCTTACTGTGAAAATAAGTATAACATGATCCTGAAAGCGACACTAATACTCTTGTAACACACACATAAAGGAAGTACAAAATTTCATTAACAACCTAGAAAACATGACAATTTTACAAATTTCTTCCCTAGATCTAGTTGTTAGTATTTATACTACCTGACACCTTTATAGTATAAGCAATGACGCATTATTATAAATATATGTACTGTAAAAAAAAAAGGGAAATCTGCCTTTGTGAGATGAACTTCATCATGAAGTCTTAGCTATTTCATGAGAGAACTTTATCACTATCATTAGTCATATTCAAAGTTCACCAATATCAATTAACATATCTTAAAGTGGTCATATTACCCACATTTAGAAAGGAACAGGTCACCAGACCATAACCTAAAACTGACCTTCAGATTTATTCATTCTCTACTGTTCAAACAAACCTGTTTCTGTATAATATATATATATTATGGTAAAAAAAATGCACTTTTTGCTACATGTAGAATTTGCAAATAATGGTTTAATATTTCTGGTGTAATGTTTTTGTTTTTTTCCCCCATGTGAATTTTAGTTTGTCAATAACCTGAAAAGTGTGAACATGTAGATAGTTCATGCAGTATGCAGTAGGTTGTAAGCCATGATTCGTGAGTTTTAATTCTTACTAATTAGTAATAATGTCATTTCTTCAACAAAATGGGTTTTCTATGTGTGTGTGTGTGTGTAATCTGTTGAATTTAATCATGGTGTCCTTCCAAAGAAAAAGAGAACGCTCTTTAAAACGATAAGCAAATAGGACAGATCTGTTAAAAACTGGTATGCCTGGTGACACTGCCTTCACTTAATATTAATTGCTTCGTCCTTTCCAGAGCTCGCTATCTAACTGGGTCATTTTGTAAGAAGCAGACGACAATCTTATATTTGGAGGAAAACCGATGGAGACATCAAACTACTACTCTGTATTGCGACAGGTGTCTCAACCCACGCTTTCATCACCGTGCACGACGAACTCTTTCATACACACACATACACTTGCATGCCTGCAGGGATTAAAACGTGCCTCCTACTTGCCTTGCAACACAGATCGCACATTTCTGTTGTTGACGACTGTCGTGAGGTTTGGCGATGTACCCCTCCAGCAGAACCATTCTGGGAGCTGCTCAAATTGTTCAGCGCAAATCTATCCTTCCCCATCTAGCTGCACATGCTATGAGGAAATAATCTGTTGGGCTGATGATGCTTTTAGAATTCCGTGCAAACTGTTTGAAATGTTGCCACTGGCCCAGTTGACGGCGCCACACTGACAGGCAGGGGCACTGCACTCTGTGTGCGCCATGCCTTGTACTGCTGTTTTAAACCGAGGTTGTTTCCCTTGGTCCGCTCTAGCTTACGTGGCGATGGCGATGAAGTCGACAGGTGTAGGTAGTAAAGGAAAATATAAATAAAATATTAAAAAATACAGAAAATATAAATAAAGAGATGATAGGAAGAAATGAAAGATCACCGTCATCCCTCCTAAAACCTTTCCTTCATTGTCATCGAATATCAACATAAGCTAGCTGTATCTTCAAACTTTCTAACAACTTTCCGTCATCATCCAACTATTGAACCATTGTATCATTAAAGTTTCTGACACAATAAGACGCTTTTTTCTGTCACCAAGCAACTTATTCTTAACTTCACCATCAACCATGGTTTGCAGAGCGAATCAAAAAGAAATAAGACGAAGAAAAAGAAGGTAGGAAAGATATCTGAAATTAAGTTTTAATGCAATGAATACAAACTTTTACCATTTTAGCCGCACTTTCAACTCAGCGGTCATCTAGAAAAGTTATCTCACGTGTTACTTGATCTCTTTCGGTTGTTTACCAAAGACTGCTACCGTCTTAGACCAGGAATACTTCTGCCTATCTATACAGAGCTATGCAGTCTATCTTCGATCTAACTAGCTAGGTATAGCTAATTAGTTAAAGTCTGATTAAAGTTAAACGGGTAAGTCAAGGAGAAGTGTCGTAGTTACATCGCTGCCCTGATCTCGCGGACGTGTGTTTACCCCAGGGCATCTTTGCCACCGCTTTTATAACTACGGCCCCAGAGGTAAAACCAAAATCTGCGGGGTCCTGACATAGCTTTATAATTTCGTAATCAAGACGGTTGTCGTTGAGTTACCCATGTTGCCCTAGAAAGTGAGTGCTTATGCGATGTCTGTCACCAAGATTGTCCACCAATGATGAAGACGTTGACAAAATGGTGTATTACTGTATTGTATACACTCACAGGGACCCCTAATAACCAACCTCTTCTCACCAACAAAATGCGGAGATTCCGAGAAGAGATTCATGCATGCTACGCTGAAAGGAGAAAATATAGTTTTGCAATGTTTTATCGAACAGGAGGAAGACAGTAGAAGGCTCCATTAGTCCTCCTCGTTAGAGGCTCAACACTCCAGTCTCAGAGAAAGCCTCAACAAACTGAACGGATCGATATGTTTAAAATTCCTGGGATTCATGAAAGGTTGGATCAAATGCACTGGACAAAAGCAGAAACATTTGATGCTTGCTTTTAACTTTCCAACATGAAGAGTCTGAACCCAAATGGATTCTTCATTAGTCGCCCAAAACCAGTTGAAGAGGAGGACTGTTCGTCTTCGTGCGAACATCATGTTTGCTCGGTTTTTCTGTGTGACGTGCCAGAAAACATTTTCTAGGAGCCACGTGAGGTTAATCCTTTTCTCGTTAGAAACTCAAACACTGTTGACATCTTTATTGAGGTTTTTATGCTGACACATTGCGTTCCACCATGCTTTTGTCATCAAAGACAAATCTAAAACTACGAAAAAAGATAGAGAGATGCACCTGAATGTTTAATGACAATAGAGCATATGAATGAAAACGGGATAAAATAGTAATTATTTAATAATTAACAGATGATTATTCCTTTAAAAAAACGCTCGCTGTTTGTCCTTCTTTAACTTCAGAAGTAGCTGACAAGGGGCCAGTTGCACAACACGTTTCTAAACCTTAAAACTGTTCTAAAGAGGTAAAATCTCTTCTAAGCTATTTTGATGCATTGCAGAAAAACATACAAAACATTGTACTGACAGGACGGAAAGTCAGACTTAAACAACTTTATCTTACATAAAGCAGTTTTAGTTTTAACAATTCTAAAATTGTGGTGTGTACTTTAAAATAATTATCTAAAAAGAGTTGAGGCCTAAAAGTGTTTAAAATTAGAAATGTGTTGTGCAACTGGCCCAAGGAGACTATTACTTAGCTCACGAGAATCCACACTTTTGCCAAGGCCACAAAAACTACAAGAAATCAAGAAATCATAAACAAGAAAACCTGCTGAGTGTCACTAATAGAAAAAAAAACATTAGCATATTTAAGAAAGAAAGCTGTTTACGACAGGCAGCCTCCTAGTAGACATACGACTGTTTATATCTGTGTCGTGCGTTAAAGGTCACACGATGTCACGCATGGGCTCCGCTACCATGACAACATGCGGCTCAGTGTAACAACAGACGCGAGTCATAAAGCCTCTCGATAAGAACTTATAATGATGTCAACGTCAAGACAATTCGTAAGCATAGAGGGGGAGTGGGGATTCTCCGATTTTCTTCAGTTTTATAAATCCGAAAGGGCGCCTTGCTCTGCAAGATTTTAAAAAAATCTCAAAACTTTTAGCAGTGCACCTGTGGTAGTTTTAAGCTTAAAGGCTAACTCGAGTGCATATTTTTTTAATGAATTTATTAAAGATACTAATTTTCAAAATCTGAGCGAATAACTCCGCGCAGTTCAACCTTAGACCATCGCAGTTTGAACTCGCAAAAGTAGGCTCATTGATTAGGACATGCTTATTAATATGCTAATTAATAATATATGCTTGAAACTAAGCTCTCGCCTTCAGTGTCCGATAGTCCATGATGGATCGAAGTACCGGCTAGGGTCCAGTGCCTGGATGTTTGCGACCAGGCCGATCTATCAGCTGCGGTTCACTACAAGAGGAAAATGGACGCCACCCAGTGTAAAAACCCAGGGACAGGACCATGGATATTCGCCGCAAAAGAAAAAAAAAGACAATTTGAGATTAGGATCAACAACAATCGTTCAATTTACCGAAGGGTCCAGGGTGTGGATAGCGAAAAATGTGCGGCTTTGGTTCCCCAAAGATGGTAAATCATTAATTTTGTGTGTGACTGGGGTTAGCTTATAATTTTTCAAGGTTTAAAAATATGGGCCGCGAGCGATCACTAACAAAAACGGGGATTTAAAAAAGGGATTGGGTGCACGGTATCATTTGATAATGCGAGGGTTAGCCTTTGACCAGGGATAAAATGGAGACATCAAGGACAAATATTTGTCTCTGTATATATGAGGGACTGTCTAGACTACAAGAATTGCTTTGTGTTACTTTACCCGAGTGAATCTTTGCCACTTTTCTATAACTACGGTTCCAGGTTCCAACCTCTGCGGAAGCTGGACACCGCTTTATAACAACGGAAGCAACGCTTTGCTTTATTCGCCCGCCACATGGACTTATTGTCGCTTCACAAATACGGGCCCTGACGTCTATAGTTGGGTGGCTAACGTAAAGTAGACAACATTTTATTGTATTTACATGTATTTAAACTGGCAGTTAGGCTGGTGGCGTACTTCGTGGTTCTCTCACTTGGCAGCCTTTAACGCCGATAGTGACTTTGAACCCTCGACACAAATTCGCTCGATGGTGCACCTGTCGAATTTACTTCGACAAAGTTCACTCAGTCGTGCTGAGCTCCAGCAAAAAATGTTCAACAAAAGGTCTCCTGAAATATGAAAAACATCGCGCCGATGAAACAGATTTGGTGACGTTGATATGCACTTTGGAATGTTTTGTCTCAGCTTGTGCATGCCTGCAGGAGAATGAAAGTTGCCTGGAACACACTCCACGCTTGAGTGCACACAGTGGAGGAATGTGTGAAGCAAATGATGCGTGAAGCGAGCACTGCGGTGCATGAGACTAGGAGAAGAGAGGCGTGATAAGTTTTCACTTGGCTGTGTCCTGTTCTGGTGACTGAAAGCCATATAAAACACCCCACGTGTTCTTAGTCAGGTGACAAAAGGGTTATAAACTGCGACTGGGGGTCACTGTCATTGGAAACGAGACATTGTGGTAGACCAGCAACCTTTTCACCGAAACCTTTTGGGAATAAAAAGTGTTTTTTTTCTGCAGACAAGAACCTTAATTTCAAAAGTCAACAAAATCTTAATATTAATTGGCTAGATCCTTCACTATCTTTAAGGATAGCGTCTCTTCACTTTGTCCACAGATGAACTTTGACATTATGTAAGACTCCGACAATCTAATGTCAAAGGGCGAAACAACACTACGGAAGTTTTCCATCGGATGACAATTTTTTGTAGTCCCTCTCGGAATTTTATACACGCAGACTGAATGAAATGTATTCTCTTGAGGAAGAGGCTGATGTTGCTGGCCCAGAAATAACGCTTTCATCGACTCACCAGTTCAAACATCAGTCATCCATCGTGAAGAAAAGGTCATCTCTAACATAATATACAAAAACTAAATGCTTTATATGGTCATAAACAACTTTCAAATAGCGCTGCTTACGAAAAATGGCAAGAAAATACCACCTTAGCTTTACAATGATGCCAGAGCAGGCGCAGATGTCATTTTAGCCTCCGACATCACAGAGACTTTTCTGCCTCAAGGCATGTCATGGAGGGTTCAATCCTCTTGAAAGCCTTATATCCAAGTGTAGCCCAGAGCGACGCAAAGTGTATAGATTTGCATGCTCAGGTGTTTTCCAGAAAAAAATCTCGGCTTTTTGTAAACACAGGCTTTCTACACACACACACACACACACACACACACACACACACACACACACACACACACACCATAGTTTGCTGAACTCATTACTGATGAATGTAAATTCGCAAAATCGTTGTTTCTTTATAGTGTACCTGATCATGAGAACTTTCATAGCGAACCTGGCCATGAGACTTTTCACATCAATTCCCAAAGTTACTAATCGAAGTCGTGAAGCAGACGATTGATTCAGATGAGTCAAGATATATATTGTGTGTGGCAGTGACTGAAGGCTCGTGATGTCTACGCCCTTTAATGACTAACAAAAAAAAAATAAATAAAGAAGAGTAGGAAATGTATTCTACGAAAAAAATCGAACAAAATGAGGAAAATTGTCTACATGATCGTGCAGTATTTGCCTACCTTGTAAAAGGCATTTGCTGTAAAATGTCTTCCAACCTGAAGGTGGACAGTTCCCGCTCCGGCTTGCGATTCTGTCGGCGGTCTTGATGGCAACGCAGTGTTCATACTGGCGGAGAAACGTGTTGGCTTTCCCAAACATGATGCTCGAGGTACACCATCATCCTGCACCCTGAATGTCCAGTGTTCACTTAACGAACATTCCGATTTAGGTCATGGTCACGTTTTCTTTCCTTCACCGGAAGTAAAAAATAACGAGTTTACTATGATCTTCCTTATTTGGTTGTGTAGCACATTTGAGTAAGGGAGCCGGAGAGAATGGTTGTTTGGGCTATAGACCTATAGACCTATAGACCTAAAGAGTCTTAATTGTCGTCAATCCTTTTTGCTGATAGGTGTGCGTGGGATGTCGTCTTCGCCGTCGTCTATGATTTACAAACGTCGTTGACTGCACGTGTATTTATAGCAGCATGACGCAATCTGGTTTTCCTGAGACTGGGGGTTAAGCTAGATAACTCCTTGTGGAGACATGAGGAGGTCTGTAGGCTGCAGCGGCGTGTGGAAGGAAGACCAGAGACTGAGCGGCACAGCGAGCTCAAAGGTCAAGAAGATCGCTTAAGATTTGGTCTTGAATGACCTTCTTTCGGCGTCGCTGTACCTTGATGAAACTGCGACTTGAATATAAGGCCAGTCACGACAGGTGGCGATAACAAGAAGGCGATGAATCATGGTGACGGTACGCCCACCGTCACCGACGAGCGCCACTAGGGGTGGGGTGGGGGTGGGGTGGGAGGTCAGGTCATCTCCGAGAACTGAATCATGTAGCGAGATAAACAGTCGTTGTTCCCCTCTCCCTGCGCTCCCATTACATATTTTCTTGTGTACATTTTTTTCGGGTCAGAGACCCCAGGCAGGTTTTTTTTTTTTTTTTTTTTTTTGAGTCGCACGGGAAATCATCTGAAAGTGAAAATGGAGTCAACGGTGATCATTGCAGTGCAAATAACTCCTTGATTTCGCATCAAACTGGAGGGAGTAGTGATCAGTATAAGAATACCTCCGTCGCTGCGGACTGGGGAGTGGGTGGTCAGAGGGGGGGCTAGTCATTGGTGATAGCACCCAGTGTGTCTAGGGACACTGTGATACACTATGTTTAGTCCGCCGTCACTCACATACTTTGATATAAAACATAGCGACATGGCAGATACTACTCCACTTATTTCCTCACCTTCAGCTAGTTTTCTACGTATCATCATTCATCCCTGTCACCTTCTACCTGCATTATAACCTCAGTTTTGACTGCAGTTCTCTTTGTCTGTACTTTTAAAATCGTTTTGCCAAAAGGTTCCATTCTGAACTAAAATTAATGGCGACATCAGTGAAGACTGCACACTTTGGGAGGACGATGACTACTCCATGAAAGTCTACCTTTGACCCTAGGTCCCCCGCTTTCTCACCTGAAGATCTCTACAGGTGCAGCCTTATGTCATAAAGCTCTTGAGGTCAACGAAGTAAACTTGGTTAATGTTTATAGTCAGCGTAGATAAAAGGTCTTTCGCGGGCCCACATTGAAAGTAAACCTACTCTGATGCTTGTCGCGGCAGCCAGAAGCGAACCGAGGACGGACCACGTGGATAAAGGTGGACCATGAAAGTATGGCTACTACTTCAGGCACAGCACCCACAGACAGTAAACACTTGTCTACTTCGTGAAGTAAACACTCCGTCCATCCCTCCCCCCCAACTCCGCGCCCGACTGACTGCGGCCATACCTCAGCGATTAAGGACAAGTGCAGTCTGCCGATAGCATGCATCAGAGCTCGTGATGGAAGGCACGAGAGAGGTTTTATCATCTATCTGTTAATAATGATACCGCCTTCATTACTTCGTTACGCACGCGCTCTCCCCCGAGACGAGATGTGAACTTCACGGGCATCGCGCCCTCGCGGACAGCCCCTCGTTATAAGGCCCGGGTACAGCCTGCCATCCTAACCTTGGCACATGGCAGTGCTCTTGAATTATTCAGTGTTGTAAAATTTTTAGTCTAGACAATCATTTTAAACTTCTTGACAGTCATTTTAGTTCGTATCGCCTGCGCACAGACCCAGGGAATATTTGCTTCAGGCGCCAAAACTGGGGGACGGGAGAGAAAACTTCCACAGACTTCAGCGATTTCTCTTGTCTGAATAATAATAGCTAAGGTGAACACAGTTCGTCCCGAAAGTAATGAGAATGTATTTATAAATGTAATTCAATATTATCACCTTCATAATAATTATAAACAGATTTATGTAGCGCATTTCTCACTGTAGAGCAGAGAATGCGCTTTACACAAATAACAACAAATAATATAGAAATATAGACTCAAAGCACTTACAGACCAGTGGACAAGGCAGTCGAGGGAAATGTAAATGCAAAGATACAATATTAAATTAGCGTTGCACAAAACTGACTTCTAATGCTGATAATAATTAGTAAGCTCATCTCTCTATCTCTCTCTCTCGATATATATATATATATATATATATGATCCTTGTGAACGCACATAATGCCCCCAACTTCTCTACTGTTGTTGTTAGCAGTACCGGAAATTGTCAACTGTGGGGGTGTCCAGAGTTTCGGTCACGGCTCTATGGATGTTGTTTACTGGGCACAAGTGGCGGCCTTTTAAACATTTCTTGGGGAAGAAGAATAAATCACATGGAGCCAAGTCAGGGCTATACAGTGGATGTGGAAGGAACAGAATATTTTTTACAGCCAATGAAGTGTGACTCGGTGTTGTCATGACATGCCGCTGCTTGCATTATTCCTATGACGAGGCATTTCACCAAAGAAGGTATTACAAGAACAAACGGCTGGGCACTTAGAAAGGTAGAATGTAGTTGAAAAATATCCACCCTACCTTTTATCTGGGATTCAACTCTGACTTGAACCACCATACCCCATGAGTAAACCCTTAAAGTGCAGGAATTTCCTTCTCGTTACTTTCCCGAGACCTCGTATTTATCAGGGATCCTTTTTTTGTTTTGTGGACTAATGGAAGGCGCCATTGATCTTTCTCAATCATCCTCTAGTGGCTAGAGTTTCTTATTTTCTCTGCGCCTTCCTCCATTCCTCTCCCTCCTCTTGCGCGTCTTGTTTACTCCTTCGCCGTCCCTCCCTCATCCATCGAGTCCAGTCAAAAGTCGGCAAAGAGTTCAAGCAAAGAGATTCATAAAGAGGGGCCAGTGAGGCGGGGAAGTGAGGCCAGACTGCCCCGTAGCTCGGCCACTCCTTCCTTTTCCGTCTGTCATTCTTCAGGCGAGGATGGCGGCCAGTGGTTTATGGCGCGCGGCGCCGAGATGTCAAAAGTCTTGGACTAAAAGATTTCCATTGTTTTCTTTCCCGGGAGACTTTAAAACTTTATAAATGGGATTTCACGAAAACAACAATAATTCATGGAAAAACGCAGGAAAGAGGAATCAGAATGGCTCCAAAACTCTCACAGAAGCACATCAAGTTTGCAAGGTTTTCAGCCAGACAAAACCGGCTACAGCTTGGGAAAAATCTTTGTAAAATGTTTGAGATTAAACTCTTCCATACTAGCAGATTGAACCAAAGATGCAAGAAAACTGCTTTTGTGTAGGAGGAGATCAAGAGGATTACCCTGGGCATTTCTGTTCTTTCTGCACGAGGAATGGTGGTTTCATCATACAAAGTGTGATTAACAACTACATTTAAGACGGAAATGGCTTTCTTCATTCTTCACATAGGCCACTCAGGTGATTAACGAAGCCAAGCACAATAAATAAACTGAAAGATGCGAAGATGGTGAATCTCTTTGGTTCAAGTATCAAATTATCATCCGGGTCTTTTCAAGTGTCTGCCTGCTTACCATGGACTGGGGCTTAGTCTCTAGCAATGTCTTCACCTTACATAAGGAGCAGAAGTACACTAACCTCAAAGGCAACCAGGGACATCCAGGGTTCATTTCTATGACCACAGTGAGTTTCCAAGAGTGAGACTTAACCTGTGTAGGAGGGCTTCAACCTACCCTTGGTCATGATCGGTACTTTTATTCTCTAGGCCGTCGTTCCTTATCGAACGTTTTATATTGTAATAAAAAGAAAAAATGATCACATCTTGTTTCATAAAAGCGGTTAGGAACACATTTCCTAGTCTACACAATGGTCTGTGCAGTCGCAGACACACGACAGGTACAAACACATTCTAAAGTCAATCAAATCTTTTACGTGTGTGCGTGTGACTGTGCATTGCAAGTGAACAGCTTTCTCCAAAATTAGATTTTAGATAAACTGTGCAGCCAGTGAGCACCATCACAAGGCAGTGAAAACAGAAAGCTACAAATACTTTAACGAAAAATACACGATAAGCTTTTATTTGTTTCGCAAAGAATCATCTCGAACGACCATTCCGCTCTGACTTTTCTTGAATAACGTTTGACAAAAGAAAAAAAAATATAAAAGCAGCAACAAAAGCTTCGACGGCACAAGGATTTTTCATTTGCAGTGTAATTTTTCTGATAAATTTGAGGGAGTGTAGAGTGTGTTGAATCGTTAACAATCCAATAATTTGTCTTTTAAAAGTCTTTCAAAAGTCGTAGCTAAGGGGGACCACGCTTCCGCTTCTCATCCTTGTTACTGATGGTAAAGCAAAACTGCATGTCGGTATGGTAATGGTATGTTGAGCACAGGCTGGCATTCCGGTATGGTAATGGTATATTGAGCACAGGCTGGCATTCCGGTATGGTAATGGTATATTGAGCACAGGCCGGCATTGTAATGGTATGCTGAGCACAGGCTGGCATTGTAATGGTATGTTGAGCACAGGCTGGCATTCCGGTATGGTAATGGTATATTGAGCACAGGCCGGCATTGTAATGGTATGCTGAGCACAGGCTGGCATTGTAATGGTATGTTGAGCACAGGCTGGCATTGTAATGGTATGTTGAGCACAGGCCGGCATTGTAATGGTATGCTGAGCACAGGCTGGCATTGTAATGGTATGTTGAGCACAAGCTGGCATTCCGGTATGGTAATGGTATGTTGAGCACAAGCTGGCATTCCGGTATGGCAATGGTATGTTGAGCACAGGCTGGCATGCTATCGTATTAGTATGTTGAGCACAGACTGACATGCTGTTATCATAATAGTATGTGAAGCACGGACTGGGACGGTATGTTGAGTACAGGCTGGCATGCTGATATCGTATTAGTATGTTGAGCACAGACTGGGATCGTAACAATATGTTGAGCATAGGCTGGCATGCTGATATTGTAATGGTATTTACAGCATTGCAATAATAGCATGGAGATATGATAGTGGTCTCCCATGTTTATGTGCTTACGGTATCTTGAGCAAAGTGCATTTTCTTTGTTATGTTATGTTATGTTATGTTGAACACTTGCATTTTCTTCTGAATTTGCGGGTCTGCACTTGTGAACTGAAATGTGAACTTAACCTCTACTGCCATTTTATCTCTCGCCATGGAACAGTGTTATTTATCTGAAAATGATAGACTGAGCACAGGACACAAAGTATGGCGGGTGGAGTGGGGTTACAGCAGTGGGGCACCAATAATTCGTTGTGTGGAACACGAAATCCTCGCGGAATTAACGAGCAGCAGACTTTTTCTTTGCGATGATTCATAAGTTGAGGCAGACACTTATTTCAAACTGCTATGACATAACTGGTCTTTTCCCGATTTACATTGTCAAACCTGTCTGTCATCTTTGTAGAAGCATTACCACAAAAAAAGACTTTCCTTGTTCAGCAAGTTGATGTGGTAGCACAAACTAGAGGCACTCGTCTTCATTTTCTTTGCCTTATTATTCTGAATAACATCTGCGTCCCACAGAACAGGCTTTAACAACATAAACGGCGGTTCTGTAAACAACCCCTCCTATTTTCCTGTAAAGAAATCGAATTTGTCAGGTGAAACCAGAAGACCAGAAGAGGTCAGTCAAATGCAAATCATCGGAGGCTGGCGAGAAAGAAACAACCGAGCACTTTCAAAGACACAGTCGCCCTGTACTGTAATAAAGAAGATGGCATTTTCGCCCACTTTTAAAAGTCTTTTTATATCGAAAGAGAGGTCATGAAAAAGACTGAAGACCCATCTGTTTACTTAAGACGGACTTAAACTTAAACAACCAAGCAACACTTGTGTCTTTATTTTTTACTTTCCTGGTGTTTATCTATTTATTTACTTTTTTTTTTATTTTGTTTTTGCTGCGCAATGAGCATTCTTCCGAATGGATACCTGCGCATTACAAATGGACATCATCATCATCATCATCATCATCATCATCATCATCATCATCATCATCATCATCATCATCATCATCACGTGGTCACTAGCTCTGGAAAGTTAAACCAATTTAACAAATATATTTTAACTGTTGTAGATCAGAGGCAATGATCTTGGTCTGAAATTCACGAGGCATGCCTGAAGCAACATGATCTGCCGACATCCTCGGTTTTTTTTTTTGTTTTGTTTTTTTATTTTTGAATGCGTCTCGGTCATTGGGTCTAGACCTTTGTCGAGGTCATGAATGTTGATTGTCAGGTGACTTACATCATTTGTGGGGACCCTCGTTTTTCCTCCTCCTTTTCTCCTCGCTATTATCATAATATTTTTTTCTTCTTCTCCTCTAGAGGATGACTCCGTTGACTTGATAGCAGCTGAAGAACGGTTAAGCTGGTCCACCAGTGATGGTCGTCGGGGGCACATGGGGAGGAGCAGCTAGACAGACGCAGAGGTTGACAAGGCCCGCCAATCTGGCCTGTCTTCAGCAATGGTAGACTACTTTATTTACAACCAGTCTATTCCTCCATGTTTGCCAACCGGTTCCTCTTCCTCCCACGGCGGCGTCGACCATCGTGCAAGGTGCCTTCAAGAATGGTCTTAAGAAACGTGTTGTGTCTGGTCACGTTACCGAATAAGACCAGCATGCACCGCATCTCTCTTGGGGGAATAAATTCATGTCCAACTAGGGCAAGGACCAAGTTCCGCTGGTTGTGTATGGGCCCTACCCTACCCTACCCGCTGGACAGGGAGAAGCGGTGGTTTCTCTCAAAATGTTCTCAAAAAAGATGTTAAACAGTAAAGGCAGTGTAACAGTCAGGTGGACGGTAAGATGCAGGTGTCCTATGTGGCGGGGTTCTTCGGGAGTTCTTGAACACACTTGAAACTTTCACCCTTCTCATGCTGTATACCCAGAAATCTTACACCAGCCTCCGTCTCGATCCATAAACTTCTGCACATCTGATAACTTCTGCACACCACTGTGTATTTTCTCCACGACTTCAAAGATGAAAACACTGAATGCTGGATTTAAAATTCATTTATCTCGCTTTAGTTTAGCCTTTTCTAGCCTCATCCTTCAAATAACTTCCCTGCCTTCAACAGTCTTGTTTGAGGTTAAGCCAGTAAGCATGTGGCTCGCTACAAGAGGATGAAATCGAATCAATATTTTACCCACGAGTGCCTTCAGAAAACACAGTTTATTCAGTGCACTATAAATTATTCAATCCAGCATACAATTAAGTTTCCAAAGCAAACAATGCTCCGACAAAAAAAAAAAAAAAAAGTTATTGGAGATGTTTTGTCTGGCTGAGATGATCATGACCACTGTCGGTAAACATAGGTTGACGCAAAATTATACACAGTCACTGTTTGTAAACACGTGTTCACACACACACACACACACACACACACACACACACACACACATTTGCTTGATAACTGGTCATGTTCTTTAGAACAGCCTTCATTCGCATCTCCAGAAAACGGAATCCATTGTGTTCAAGACCAAAGCAGATCTCCTAAACATCTTAAAAACCTTTGATTACCTATAGAGGCTTCCTACCCAACTTCACCACCTATCATTCGCACTGACATACGAATATGTGCCAGGGGAAGCGGATGGCCAAGTGGTTAGAGCGCTGGCGTCCGAACCTAGAGCGCGCTGGTTCAATTCCCGATAAGCGCAGCAAACTTACCCTAGTCGACCCAGCTGACGGGAATGGGTACCTGACTCCATAGAGGGTTGGGGAAGGTAAGGCAGCGAGGGAGAGGAGATTGGCACCACCCTCATGTAAAAGCTGGCCCCGAGAAAAGTGGGGTCTCTAACACCTCACTCCCCTACGACCTGAAAAAGGTTATGGGATGACCTATACCTATATACCTATATGTGCCACATGTTGCTTGTACTTCAGCCAAAAGAATTCCTGTCAATTCAGATATCAACCCCCATGTTTGTACATATCTGAATTTCTCTCTATGATTTGTTTTGAATTAATGTAGTTCTTAGTTTTCTTCTACGAAGATCGAGGAGTGGACGTAAACGAGCTCAGCCTTTGCTTATTCTGTTGCCCTCGTAAATAAAGATTTGTCATTTGTCATTTGATTCAGCTTGGTCTTCGCAACATGAAATTATAAAGACAACTGACATGGTCGGACTTTAATGTCTTCTACAAAATTCTATTTTGTAATGAACAAAACTTTACTAATAATGAGCAGGACGCCAGAACTGACTGACTAGGTGTTTGCTGTTGGCATCAGAAGCAAAAAAAAAAAAAAAACGGTTTACGGCTATATAAGCCAAAGATGCGTCTTCCTTGAATGTAAAATTAAGAAACTGAGAACTTGCAACTAACCGCTGCATTCTGTATACAAATATTTTCTTTCAAACAACGCAGAACACTTTGTGAACGTTGTGAGAACGAGGCTCTTACATTGTAGGAATGCTCTGATTGGTCATTTTGCTCGATGGCGGCGTCTGCAATGATCTGAGGCTCATTGAACACTATACATGAACAAGAAGGACTCTAAACAGTGTTCCAAAATACATTTTATCTAGGGTGAAAGGTCAAAGCTAAAGGGGCCATAACCTAGAGGCAACATGGGCAATGAGTTGCACGTGGTAATCGTGACTCAACTCGCTGAGCCGTTACAGTGGGACCTCTGAAGGTGAAATTGGTGTGTGCAAGCTGAACACCAAAAAAAGGATGCAACAACTGGTGGAGATATATTTCTAAACAAGGGGCTGCAGTGCTGGCATCCGCCATTACACGGAAGTGAAACACTGACATGAGACAGACACATCAAAGAAATGATATCGGTGTTAGGTAGAAGGTCATTTTTCATCGATTCTCATTCAACTCGCTTACACATGCCCGCGCGGGCGCGCGCGCACACACACACACACAGCCCATACACAGCTCAGGCATCTACAAACATATATACAGAGTAAGAAAGGGACTAACAAGGCCTCTCACTGTCAGCAACAGCCTCTTGCTCAGTCAAGGCGCACAAAACATTTCACTCGGGTCATTACAACGAAACAACACGAGCGCCTCCGGGGGTCTGTCCATACGAACTAAAATAAAACCATTTGATCTTTCGGCTCTTCCTGACCTTTTCCACCTTTCTACCAGCGCTCAATTATTTTGTTACCCCTCCGCGCCGCTCAATTATTTGAACAACCCGCAGATGACTTTTACGACCGACCAACACCCGACATACTCGCTGGTCTTTTCAAAGTTAAGGTATGGAGGTACTTGATTGAATATCGGAGCCAATAACAGTAAAAGACAACAGGACATGGTGGCTGAGTGCTTGCTCCATGAGAGGGAAACTCGCTGCTGTCGCTGCCAGGAAATTTGTTTCATTTCCGACACGAAAGAAAACCACCCTTACCTTTACTGTCATCAACGCCGCTGTCATCATGATGCCTGTTGTTAGATTGAAAAAGAATAAAGCAGCAAGCTACCAAATGAAAGAAAAGCAAGTCCGGGTGAATGAATAGGCTAACTTCTGTAGATAAAGGACTTGCACAGAGGAAAGCGTAGCAGGTGTATGCAGGAAAATTGAATATTCAAAATGTGAAAAATGCTGTAAGCACGTATGATCGAAACTACAAATGAAGACATGCAGATGTCAGAGGAGGCTAGTGACGAAGATGACAAAGACAGTGCATCCGGAGGGAGTTTTTGTCTGGAGTGGCGCCTTCCTCGGGTGGACATTGTGACGAATTTGGTTTGTGGACCTAATCTTTACAATGACCCATCGCAGGACAGACAACACATTTGTTGTATGCATGGCCTTGGCGTGGGTGGGTGTTAGTCAAAGTTCCGAGAATCACCAAGTACGTCCAGCAAGCCACTAGAAGGCCGCCAACAATGGACACTTGATGATAGAATATCGACTATTTGTGCTCGCAAACACCATTAGGCGACATGATTTCTATTCCCTCAAGTAGTTAACGGGACCCGGTGTTGTAGGCGGCGTGTGAACAGCCTCTGCCAAGTGTCTATCAAAGTTTCAGTTTCAGTTGTATTCTGTTGCCCTCGAGGCAATGGGGTCGGAAGACAGCTTTTTTGGAGGGTTGGTGGAGGGGGGGGGTCAAACTCCATGCTGACAGTAAACAAAGTTCACATTCTTGTCCCTTCAGTATCTGTTTTGAGGGGGTGGTTACCCCACTTGCTCCCCCGGCCTGGTTCCTTCGCCACTGCGAGGAGTATTGAGAAATCAACATTTTGCATAATAACAGATTGCCAGTCCATTAGCCATCAATTAGCTCTAAAAACATTGAAAACAAAAAAAAATTGTGTTACAACATAAAGAAGAATCTACCGATTATTGTATAGTTACAATTGCCGTATCAATTTCCCATTCACAAACGTCCATCAGACAGCCATAAGTGAGGCACACACAAAAATTGTGTAAAACATAACATTAGCCAAATAATACTTTTAAAAATGAGATATTCTAACATATTGTGTGTATAGTAACAGTTGAAACTAACACGAGTTCGGGTGATTTCTACATCTACCACTCTTAAAACGATATTGAAAAACGTCTAACACCTATTTAAAAATTATCAATTATCAAAATATGTTTCGCAAGGCACTTGTATGCTTCAGTATAAATGGGAGGTGATAAGCAGGTCGCAGAATTTGTAGATAGTAGTCAAATAGTATATTTTAAATATTCTGTACCTTTCTTCTGTACTTCTTTAAATCTTTTTATGCAATTAAACTTTGGTCCGTTGTCAATCTCATCATAGAGCAGTTATTGGCCTAAGCACGAGTGTCTTGTGTAACGTTTCCTTAACAGTCACAGCGCCCCAGACAACCCTCGTTACTACATTTACGTGGAAGAATGAGATCCAAGGTAGGGAACGAACTTTGGCCCGAACATTGATGCACGACCACAGTTCCTGAAGGAAGAGCGGCTTCTGGCGATGACCTTCTCTTCCTCCTGAGACAGTAATCCGTCAAGACACCGAGGTGTACACGAGGACACTCTCAAGTCCTCTGGCTTAGCACCTGCATCCAAACCTCGCGGCCCAACGAACTCTGTGTTGGAGTGTCTTCTTGAATCTGCGTGAAGCCGCATAATGTTGCATCGATCAGGGACTGATGGGTGCACGTGCTGGGATTTCCTGGGGCCAGGAGAATATTGGTTCTGTGTTGTACGTGAAAGCTGATGGCTTGCAGGCAAGTCCCTCCTGCATCCTTTCTCCGCCCTTTACGCGCGCGAGCGCACGCGAGAAGAAGCCGGGCTGTTAGTTGACGGTTTACCCAAACAAACAGATTGTAAACATGATTTCATGGAAACTATCATTTGCTGACACCCCCCCCCCTCCAAAACCAGTGTCTTAAGAATTTGTCAGCAAAACACACTCCCCACCTCTGATTATTCATCAGCAAGCTGTAATAATAATAATAATGTTCTTATGTCTGTAAATATGCTCTTATGTCATACTCTAGTGTAGTTAAGAGCTAGTCTCCTACACAAGACATGCGGGTCAGAAAACAGCGTGAACTCTGACAAAGGTCAAACCCGTGGAGAGAGTTATGACCACAGATTTGTTTAACCTGGGCTTTTTTTGTCTTTTCTGAACAGTTTTAACTTTTAAGATCAGTTTTCTTGAAAGAAACTCGAGAAAGCTCGTTATTTGTTTGGTTGAGCTGAGCAGTTGAGCAGAACCGCATCTTTCATACATTTTGTGGCGTTTTCTATGATGAACATGCAGAAAGCAAACAAACAGAATAATGCCCCTTGGACAGGGGTTTCTGCACACACACACACACACACACACACACACACACACACACACACACACACACATACACACACACACACACACACAACAAAGAGTCAATATTGCAGCATCTGTCGATCCACTCAAACGTTTGCCGTGCAGCCCTAGGGACAGACGATAATGATGTCATATCAATTATGCATACACACGACTCTGACTTGCACGGTTTGCCTTGACAGGAACTGACTTGTTTTCCATTCAACATCTCTAAACAAAGAGAGCACACAACAAGTAAACACAATTCACTATAATGACTGAATAATATTGAGCTTCCAGAGAACTAGGTCCTTTTCAAATCCAAAATGATGAGCTTTTACAATCAGAGATCCCTGATCTCTTCCCGTCTTCAACTGCGTAGTGTAAAATAAAATTAAAAAAAAACATTTTACTCTGGGGGATGACAGAAAGAGAGGGGAACGAGGGAGGAAACCACGTGACCTTTCTGTGAGACTTGGTGCTATATGAAGAAGACCCCGAAACAGACTGAACTTCAAAACAGCTTACTTTTTATCAAAGACATTTCTGACAAGCTGTGACAAGAAAATAATCCCCGTGCTGTAGTGTTTGTGTGTGTGTGTGAGAGAGAGAGAGAGAGAGAGCGACCACAAAGGTCCCTTGTCAGGAGAGAAAATCAGGCCGAAGATTCCAGACCGTCAGAGGGACGGTGACACTAAGACCAACGGCCTTAAAGAACAAGAAGCAGGACACAGACGGGATAAAGACAGGATACAGACAGGATACAGACAGACTGGCTTAATGGCTGGGGTTTGCACTCTGTGACAACAGTCAAATGTCAGCTTGTGTTTGTGCAGTCGCAGACTCCTGTCTCTGGCCAGAATGAAATTCGAGGGCTGAGTAAAAACTGAATGAGCAGACATTTCTTGCTCTTTCTCTCTTCTTCTCTCTCTCTCTCCCACTCCCTCCACCTCTCTTCCATCCCCGCACTCCTGTTTGTGTGAAAGTATTACGGTCCACCTACCCTGTCCCACACATGAATACAATCCACAACACACACCCACACACACACACACACACACACACACACACACACACACACACACACACACAGTCACACGTCGCATAAACACGACTTCGTGAAATGGGTGAAACATCCCGTTGTTGTATATGAAGCTGTGGAGGGTGAATCTTACATCACGTGATGTGCGCTGAAATTAATGTCCCTAACCCTGCAGTAGATCTTGTAAACAACATGTCCTGTCACGTGTCTTGAAGCCACATTTAACAAATATTCATAAGATGTGTCGTGTTACGGGTGTGATCTGTGACGTGTCTTGTAGACAACATTATGGGGTAGGGGATGGTAACCACCATTGTGAGGGGTGGGTCTCGTACCCAATATTCTGGAGACCCTGTGTTGTGACCATCATTATGAGGGGCGTATCCTGTGTTGTGACCATGATTATGAGGGGTGTATCCTGTAACCAACATCTGTGGCAAGTCTTCTGTGAACTCGAAGTCATTCATGGCTTTCCTTCCGCGAGTGAAGTTCATGGGGCTGACAACAGCTGACCGATCATCGTTTGAAAATGAATTCTCAGGTTGCCGGCCATGCAGGTCGATTCCCAAATGACGCAAATAAGGCGATATGGTGGCCAGACATTCTAGCCACCGAGGACTCAGGAGAGAAGGATAATGAATGACTGAGCAAGCTGAGCAATCAAAGGAGAATGGGGGAAAGAGAGAGAGAGAGGGTGTGAACTCAAATTTCTTTGTGTGTGTGTTAGTGTGCGTGTGTGTGTGTGTGTGTGTGTGTGTGTGTGTGTGTATGTTTGTGTGTTTGTGTTTTGTGTGTGTGTGTTAGTGTGCGTGTGTGTGTGTGTGTTTGTGTGTTTGTGTTTTGTGTGTGTGTTAGTGTGCGTGTGTGCGCGCGCATGCAAGCGATAATATCATCGAATCAGATTTTAATTGGTTTCTTTTAAACATTCCACGTCCTTTGTTTCTCGTTCCGCAGTTGTTGCGCATGCACAACAGGCTTCTTCCGCTTGCAATATTCCGTAAAATCATAGTCCTTACCAAAATGTACATCACACATATCCTTGTCCAGCGATTCCTCGTTAAATGCTAGAAGTACTAAGATGGCTTAAACATCGACAAGAGTCATCAGATGACTGGGTTCTGTGTTCACGAGATAACGGAGCAGCAAGTAAAGCAGCCACAATGGCCTTCAAGATCCGATTAGAAGGAAGGGTACCCGTGAGAAGCATATTGACAGGCATCACACCAGTGGGCACCAAGAACCGCCAGCCAGACATCAGCTGATGAGCTGTTAACAACATGAGTCTCTTGGTCCAAAGTGTGGACCACAAGTCATCAAAACACTGTCGAGGGTTCTGATAGTGCAGCTCTCAAACTAAACAAAGACTGAACAGGATTCCTCTGAGTTTCATCAGCCAGATCTTGCTGCAAAACCAGTGCAAGCTGGAGCCATCTACAGTTACTGAACATGGAGAAACAGAGTGAGTTAGGGTGTTACACAATTACTGGACGATAAAAAATAGTCGTCAAAGAATGCTCGCTCTCCTCGATAGAACTAATTAAGGTGCATGCTTCAAATTTCATCGGGTTTCACAAGAGAAATAGTGTTCAGTTTTTTACAAATTGCTTTTTGAATAATGAATGTAAACGATCCCTTAACCTCCTTCTCTCTCTCTCTCTCTTTGTTTTTTCATCCTATCTAACACGGGCGAACGTATGGATGCACGTGCGCGCGCGCACACACGAACAGACACCACTTTGTCCACTTCTCTGTCTCTCCCACATTACGAGCTTTCTCGTGTTCACCCTGAATATTTATACTCAACAAGAAGCCCTGGCGATAAGAGACTTTAGAGCTTCAGTGGGCGGGTGCGGAAAGGAATCTCCACAGCAGATAAAAGAGCGATTGGCTCTCTGTCCTCGCCATCGAGAGCTTGCCATTAGCGACTTCCAACCTGAAGAGTGCCAGAAAAGTGCTCCGAGAGGCAGTCATTCTGATGCCAGCCCGGCTCGTGAAGGCTGGTGTCAACTGAGTCTGTCTGGCACCATAGCCTTGTAATGAAGCTGATATCTGCGTCCGTCGTCAGCGCCGTGTGTAAGGGACCGCGGGGCAGAGTGGGACAACGAGGTCCTCCTGGCTGTGGCATGAAGCACAGGGAGGACGACAGACGGGGGACGAGTGTGTGGCCCGTGGGAATGAGTGATGGCGCTGGGAATGGCTGATGAAACGAGGCTTGGTGTGAGTGTTACGAGAAGGGAAAACATCCCCCGCCATCCTCAGGGTTGTTCGGCAACACCATGGACATCACTACAGCCAAAGATGGACGCAATTATCAGAATGTAGCCTCTAGAACGGAGCAGACTACATAACACACACCGGCTATATCTCGCAAAATGCATTCTTCTGGGAGGAAAGTGGGGAGGGGGGTTGGCAGGCATCTGAGACAGCAAAGAGATGCTGTGCAGCGCAGATGAACAGGAAATTGTTTACAGAAACGAATAGAAAATGAAATAAAGACGCCGAAAATGACAAACACACGCGCGCGAGAGCGCGCGCGCGCGCGCACACACACACACACACACACACACACACATTTATTCCCATCGACCAGCTTTCTTTGATTGGCTAAAGTTTTGAAAAAAACAGCGAGATCGTTAAATAAACCCTTGAGTTTGTACAGACAATATGTCTCTTCATTCTGTCTCTGAGAATGTGTTGCAGAAATATATGACAGTACATCTGTAATATTGGCATGTTGTGAAACAGTACATCTGTGATATTGGTATGTGTTATTGTTGGCTACCTTGTCCTTCAAGAAAACGTGCACACAATCGAGATTTTATGCCGAGGTAGAAGAAGCAGCCTGATTTTTGTACCAGTCTGTTGAATTATTTAACTTCATAACCACATCAAATGTAATTATTATTATGTGATTAGATGGTTGACAGATAGTTCCAAAATAAATTGTTAATCTTGAGATATTAATCGTTAATGAAAAAGCTATTAAGGCTGAGCTATCAAGTTTAGAGACAAACACATTATTAAAGGTCTAGTGGGGTGTACGTTTGTTTCAATGGCGGGGGTTCAGTTCAGAATACTATTTCCCCAGATTAGGTCAACAGACACTAAAAGAGGTCAAAATTACGTCACGCTTGTACACAGATAGACTGACGTCACATGTGGTCCCAGCTCTCACCTCATTTCCTCGTTTGAACTCTTGAAACGGATCTACATACAATGCTGATCTCTTTACTGCTGCACATTTTGCACACCACTACGCCTTTAAGCCTGGAATACTTGGTAGAGAATTGTTTGGGAAAAAACACGTTATGCGTGATATTCAAAGTAAAGAGGCGTAGAAAAAAAGAGACTAAAAATATAGTCAGCATGCATGAAAAGCAGGAAGCAGCAGCATGCATCTTGATGTGCTGCCATTTGAACAAAGGCCAAGCTCGTGAGTCAGCTGATTCCTTCCTTCTCTCAGCCACAGCCACCCTCCCTGTGTCACCCACCTGTCAACCGGCTACTTCTCCGACCCACAGGCAACACTTTGTGTACAGTTTTTAATTCACAACAACAACTGGAATGCGAACTCACGCGATTTCTCTATTTATTGTCAATGCTTTCCCTGGCTACGTTCTTCTTCAAACACCTTCGTCTTTCCTTTGTCTTGTGTCTCAGTCTCTACAATATCTCTGCTATTGAAAGTCCTATCTTTGTTATGTATCTTCATTCATATATATATATATATTTAATTTAATCAGCGCTGTGTATCCATATAATCAATGCAGTGTTACCCAGTAATCAATGCAGTGAGAAAACGACTGAAGAAAGGAGAGAATAAAACTATTTAAAACAGCTTTTGTTGAAGTAAATCTTGGCTTTTAGGGTCCGACGGGAGGTCGGGACATTTTCGTAAAGACTTTTAATCATGTCTCTAGTGATACTTGCATGATAGACAGATCAGCCTACACTTTTCTGAAGGAGAATAATGGAAGGAGGAACCTGTCTGCTGAACATGGCGCCTGCCAACACACGAGGACTTACTGCCGCACGTGATCAGTGAATACATTTCTTTCTCCTTTTCATGCACGAGTTTCAAAAGGGATTTTTCTGTACTAAGAGAATCAAAGATCTTGTGAAGATAACCAGCGAGAGTTTTCTTTTTAATGTGAACCAAACGGTGGTTTGTTCACACGACAGAAGTGTTTTCAACGGAAATGAAGGCGCTAGCTTACATGGCTGAGGGGAATTTTGTTACAGAGGCCATTGAAATCCAAATCCATCAGGATCAGCACAGCGACCGTTTTCCAGGCTGCTGTCCATTATGGCCTCGTCTCCTCCTGGGTATTCAGTTGCAAGTGGAGTCGTGTGGAGAGGATCAGGATATCGCAAGAGAGATAATTGTGAAAAGAAAGTGAAATAAAGTTGTTAAATACAGTCTGGGACACAGGGGACAGGATGAGGCAGGATGGAAACAGACGCAGACAGGATAAAGAGGATGTATGTCAGATGACGACGACGAGGTGGTCAGACAGGATGATACTCTAATGTCACTTCTAGTGAGAAGATCACTCAGATTTTAGTCCACCCCCGTACTCCCTCCCAGTGCTACCTCCTCCACTCAAACTCAACTGACCACTTTTGTAGATTTTCCAGTGGTCCACCTTCACAGCGACCAACACACACATTTGTGTATATATGTTTATATATAGTGTTACTAGTTTCATCGTTAAAAAAAAGGGTCGACTGGGAGAAGTTTGCTGCGCTTATCGGGAGCTGAACCAGCGCGCTCTCGGTTCGGACGCCAGCGCTCTAATCACTCGGCCATCCGCTTCCCAGAGCATCTACCAGAGGGTGAAAACAGGGACTTACTGCTACCATTTTTTTTTCTACAGTTACTCCAAAAATTCATCGTAGGTGTCTCCTGTGAGTGGCTTATTTATTCTGTCCTGTGAACGGATTATTTGCACACCTCCCTAATCAAGAGCAAGTGATTGTGACAGGGAGGGAATGTAGGATGGAGTGAAGATAGAATAGATACGGGTATTCGTGACTGGCCGGCAAAACGTGCAGAAATTATATATTGAAGTGAAGTTTCACAAATATATCATTGCGGTATCAAATTAATAGCAGACAAAAATAACAGATTAATACAAAGAAAAAATGTTGGTGCTGATAATAGTTCACCAAACACACTAGGGTCTTTTTTTTTAGTTTTATCCGCTAACACTTTTGCTTTAAATGTGTAGAAAACGAAGATGGCGAGGGATTTTGTAATCTGCGAGAAAAGGAGAGAGAGAGAGAGATGGTGGAGAAATACTTGAATGTTAAAAGATGAGCTCTCAGCATTTGTGGTGCTGTTCCTGGCCTGTGAAAACTGAGGGGTTTGGGGGGGAAGGGGCGGGCAGGTTCACGATAAACAAATAATCCAGAATGTTTTCTGCTCTTGCAAATTACGGAACAATATCCCGGCTGCTACCCAAACTATTCTGCATGGCATAAATTATAAACGAACAAGAAAAAGGTGTAGCTCAGCCTTTCCCAACTAGGTTCAACCTTTTGAAAAAAAAAACCCACACACTTTTATGAAGAGAGTAAGAGACAGACAAATGAAGGGTAGGGAACGGAGGAACACAAGAAATTCTTGGAACTGAAGGTGGGGTAGACGCAAAGAAAAGCAAAATGCACTCGAAATAGAAATTAGTCCATATCTGCTGCTGCTAACAATGCCAGCAAGCACTGCTCGCCTAACAACTGCCCCAAGACGGCATTATAGAAAATCAATCACGTGACCCCCTCTCGCGCATGCTCAAGGCGCCTGCAGCTGCCGTCTGTCTCTGTTCTTGCCTCTCCTCCACAGCTCCTCCGTCCACGAGAGCATCGGCGAGAGAAGTTTAATGACGGCCTTGAAAAACGAGGGCCAGTGGCTGGTGTCGAGGCACCACGTGTGGACATCGTCTGCTGGAAGGTTCACATTTGGGAAATTTCAAATCGCAGTTCATAGATCGACCTCAACATGTTAGAGTTGTTTTTTCAATCTACAAAAGCTTTAGAAGTTTTGTTTTTCATCCATTTAACTCACAAAACTGGAGAAAGTGCGTGTGTTTGTTAATGCTGAACACACAGCACGAATCGATGGAGGTCCACACAGCATAGCCACGGTTATTTAGCTCCATTACAGAGCTGAAATCAACCCAAAAATGTCGTACAGGGGACCGCATGTAATAAAGATGCATCGACAAACTTTTAAAAAAAACATCAGAGACTGTTCGACCGGCTCAAACAACAGCTTCCTCCCTTTTGCGAGTCAAACGATTTGGACCAAAAGAAAATAAAATTTGTTTTTGCTTTTTTTTATTAGAGATTGAAAAGGAATTTACTGAATCAGTTCCAATAACAATGACATAACAAACCATGAAATAATTATTGCACGATCAGAGACTAATTAAATCATGCCTGCATGATCTTTGATGCTATACGAAAAGTTTAACCCGTAATTTAAGGGTAGTGCTTACTTGGGGGTAATGGATACATAGCTGTTGTTCAGGGTAGGTTGACCGAAAGCCCACAGTGCTCGTGCACCCGGTCACGTCATTCATCATCGGGGTCAGAGGTTCTCCTTCCGGCCTGGACCAAGCCAGTGAGGGAGTGCTGCCATGGTGAACTGATTTCATATCAAACGAGAAGTCGGCTAATAATTTGATTTCTCCTTAAGGTTTTCTTACCTACACGCATTCGTTACCCTAAGGTAAAGGGCTCATAGAAAATCTGAGTCACGTGATCGTAGGAAGGGGGGTGGGGTGGGGTGAGGGTAGTTCACTGAGTGGAGATTAATACGAGACAGGGGCGGGGCTCACCTAACCCTGCCGCTCTTTGTAACTACTGGCTTAACCGACTCTCTACAGACACTCAATGTATGTGCATATATGTTTAGTGCATGTGAAATAGTACACTGATATTCTGCAGCAATAATAATAATAATAATAATAAAAAAGTTCCACAGCTCATTTCCCTGCCGGCAGCAAGCTCAATGCACTTTGATGTTCGGATATTTGCACAATCGGATTATCAATATGTCTGTCATGAAGACATAAGTGAACACAAACACACAAAGAGTGCACACACACACACACACACACACACACACACACACACACACAGAGAGACAAACACACACACACACACACACACACACACACACAAACACACACAGAGACAAACACACACACACACACCAAGGACACGGCTATCAATTCTGTCATCATTGCAACATGTCAAACATGGATTTCGTTGCTATGGGTTGATGTTTCTGCACACCAACACTTAAAACTTCGTCTGTAACATCTTGATGACAATGTCAGGGTTACAACAGGGTGATTATCACTCTCCAGTTGCGCCTACTCTCTATGTAGTAATGATTGTTGCTCTTATAACTTGAGTACCATCTGGTCTCAGAAGCCTTCAATAAATGACCCTCCCCCCACACACACACCATCCCCCAAAAGCTAGCCTTTTGAGCTGAATCAAATGATCTTGAATAAGTAAACGAACAAAACAGAAAGAGAGAGAAAGCAATAATGACCTTTGACATTTGTATTTAGTTCAATATTTATACCAACGATTCTACTTTCAGCCCATTGTACAGTTTGGACTTTCCAACAGTCGAGAGAGTTCCGCGTGTTTCTGAACAAGAGAGAGCAAGTCTTGAACTAATAAATGTCCATGCACACCTACCCGTAATTAACCCCACCTGTAACACCTACCTGTAAATATCCCTACCCGTAACACTTACCTATATGTGTGGGTGTATTATCCACCTCCACACGCATTCGTGCACATCCCCGCACGTGTTAACACACACGTATGATGCATATACACACAGATTATGATCTATATGTATATATATAACATCATACATACACCATCACAATGAACGGGTAAGTCGACAGACACACACATACACAGATACACGTACACTGGTGGGGACAGCAAGAAAGAAAACAAAAACACAATAAACAAAAACCATGAAGACAATGAGTTTACAACAAACTTGAGCCACGTGTTACAAGTGCTTACACACACAGCATAGGAGGGTTCAAAAAATGTTAACGAGTATTGATGATGTGACAACCACTCAGGAATGTAAACAACATTACAAGGAACGCAACACAGAAATAATTGTTCGAGGGCTTCATCTGAGGACAAGAGAATAAGTGAATAATCCAGCAAATTAATACCAGTAATGAAATATCGGGAGAAAAAGGAAAAACAGAGAAACTCTGGACTAGCACAGTGAGATAAGGCTAAAAATAATCTGACAAACTCTGGAATAGCATGATCAGGCAAGACTAAAAAAACATGCTGACAAACACATAGGACAGTAAAAAACAATTTGAGCGGCGACACACGTAAAATTGTGTTGGAGAAGGTGAGACATTCACACGAGTGTGCAAATGTGTATAAGGCTATACAACTGTCTCATGCTCGTGAAAGAACATCGAAATGATTCTGCGAATTGTTTACATGCTGGTAAGAGAATGAAGGTCCTACCTTTCGCTCCTCTCCATCTGTTGAGTCGTAGCTGTCGCCATGCTTCTCTCCTCCCCTCGCTTCCGCTTCCTGTTCGTCCATGGCTTTGGACACCCCCTCGATGGTGCGCAGAGCTCCATTGCCACTGACCTCACAAGCCCCAGAGGATTCTGCTGAATCCATCCTTTCCATTTTTGGCATGGCCAGGCCACCTCTGACAGGTTTATGATGAAGAGGACGACGATTACCGAGAGCCGAGGAGGCGCGGACTCGGAACCAACAGCAAAGACTTTGTCCTGGCTATTGACCGCCAACCCTCGTTATCTGCTGCTGAATCAGGCGCGAGACGAAGGCGGGGATCCTGCGCTCGTTTTAACCGCACACACACACACACACACACGGACCGACACTTTAAAGAAACAGCGAACAATAGAAGCTTAACTCGAAACAGAGATCTGCCGATACTTTCATTATTTAGTCTCGGCGCCGTGGGCGCGTGGCGGCTACAGACACGTGCGTGACCTCAGCAGGTCAGGCGTGAGCGTGTGTGGAGGGAACAAAGTACTTAGAACATAGATGATGATAAACCTTGCTGGCTGTGCAGATCCTACTCGTAGACAAATAATTCTTTGGTGTTATTCTCGGCTTCTTACACAGCTTCTTCGCAGAGTCTCCAAGCTACCAGTCGATTGTAGTCTGCTCTCGGTTATGACTAACATATGTCAGAGAAGCGAAACTACTTCTACCCTAGGTAACACCGAGTCTCGTACTTCACAGCTTTGTTAAGAAGAATGAAGGCTTCCCCACCGATCACTTAGCTAAAAGGAGAATTGTCTAGAGACGCTGACTTGTTTAAAGTGTTTAGAACTTAGTCGAGTGTCCTGGCCAGGTGTCCTAGTCCTGCTGCTAGGTGCTGGACTAGTGGAGCTAGCGAGACATATGGTGGAAATTTCGCACGATATGCTGGGCGCTGACCCTGCTTGTCAGACAGCTTGCTTTCTCGTCCATCCTGCCAAACGGAACGTTGGAGTGGCGAGTGTGCCGAGTGCGGGGCAGGCCCAGTGTGTGAACCGCTTCTGTCGCTTGCCCAGACTGCGCGCGCCCAAAATAAAGGATGTTGGGGGAAAAAGTAAGAGGCTGGTGGCATCAGCACACTTGCCTGCGTGTCGCCGACAGATTTGTGTCCTGTGAAAATATCGGCACGGGGCTCTTGTACGGCCTGCAGGTGTCCCTTCGGTCACGTGGTGCGCGCGCAGCCCGCGTTGGCAGGCGACGCAAGCGTGTGGTGCCTCGAGTGCCGCTAGCACAAACGCGGGGATTGTCGCAAAAAAAAAAAAAAAAAGAAGCCGCGCGTCTTTTCCACAACAGCTCGGGGTTGTGGTGGGGTGGCGGTGTGTTGTGAGTGGGTTGGTTGGGGGGAGGTGGTCACATGCTTACTCCGAAGATGGACTGTGCACTAGTGTGCAGTGTACATGTTGCAGGCTGACCTGGGGTCGTGTCTACACGTTGCGGACCTTTCCTCGTCCGCTGTCTACACGATGCAGGTCTGTTTGTGCCCACTGTCTACATGCTGCACAGTGCATGGCCTCTGCATAGAACCTACAAGTTGTGGACTGGCCTCTCTCCCTTGCCTACTTTTTGCACCTGCCTCTGTCATCTGCTCGCAAATTACAAAATAGCCTCCGTGGAAACCCACCCTTGTCCACTGTCTACATCATGCGGACTGGCCTCTGTCAACTGTCTACATGTTATGGACATGATTCCGCTCGACTACAGTCAGCTGATTATTATTATTATTGCTGTTATTATTATTAATTCAAGAGATGGATCGTGAAACCTGTCTATTGCAGCCCCAGACTCCAAAAGAGTGATCCATCATGGAATTTAACTCACTTGTGTCAACAAAACTGGTTCTGCTGAGGGTGAATGAAGTGCACTAATGTATTGCAATTATTCAATGGTCCCGCAAAAACTGTCCGGAAAAAAACAAACATTTAAGGAACTGGGCAACACAAATGTTGCCGGCGGGATCTGTGTAGTGCTTTTTTTTTTTTTTTTTTTTTTTTTTTGCAGGACACGAGTTTTAAGGACTGCGCGTGACAGCAGGTTGTAAAAGGACTACATGTGCCGTTCTTTCCTCGTTATCAGACATCTGTTGAAGACATGGACCGAGCGAAACGAAAAGTAGGTGATGACCAGTGGCAGTGGAAGGTCACAAAAGTTGACCAGCGCCGCTATGGACCAAGTAAAGACCAGGATTCAAGCAGACGTAGGGACAGTAGTGTTGTGTTTCATGCTCATGGGACACCGTCGTTGTAGCACATGTAGTGGAGTCTGAATAATGCACCAAAAAAAGATTACCATGCCACGAGCAAATCGTGCAACTAGGAAGCTACCGTTGTCAGTCTTCTGACTCCGAGGTCGAAAAGACGGAATCTGTCCTATAGACGGGAAAACACGTATCACCAAATCTTCACCACCACTTGAGCAACATACATTGCAGCCCAGAGGTCCAGTCATGCACACGGTGTCGAGGGATTCTTCACGTGCATGTCAGGTCCATCAACCCAGGAGAACAGCACATCGCCAATTCGAGAAGGTCATCGATGCCAGGTGGTGGCGAGGGTCTCTCTAAGCGGCAAGATCACAGGCCTTGCGGAAGAGGACAGAGTTGGTACACGACTAGTCCAGCAGCGATGAGAATGAGAGCATTGGAGAGTTCAGCTATTTGATGGGGTAAAGCACGAAAGTACATGGAAACAGAATTATTACGGAAAAGATGCCGGTTTTATTGGTAAGGGTGCTGGTGTACATAGAGGTACTGTCGTATGTAGGATGATAGACGACACATTGCCATATCAACAGATGTGACTTGACTATACACCCCCCAGTCATCTACTACCCACACATTTTACTACGCAGCTCCAATAGTCCTCTATGCTCTCTACATCACTCCCCTGCTTGGCACTGGGATCAATGCGCTTTAGGTATCACGAATAGCAAGAGACTGACACAGGAGCAGTTTGTAAACAAACAGGGGATGTGGTTGAGAAAGAGACAGAAAAATCACCAGCTACACAAGGAATCTAGAAAAGACCACAAACTAAATATATTCAAGAACGATCACCAGCTACTGAAAGTATCCAGGAAAGAGGTGAGTGTTAAGGCCAGCATTGAAAACTTGGAAGGATTAAGGAGCAGCGTCTGACACTAGGGCCAACATCTGACACTAGGACCAAAGTCTGACACTAGGAACAATATCTGACACTAGGACCAAAGTCTGACACTAGGAACAATATCTGACACTAGGACCAAAGTCTGACACTAGGGCCAACATCTGACACTAGGACCAAAGTCTGACACTAGGAACAATATCTGACACTAGGACCAAAGAAGGAAAAAGAGCGGAAGCCAGCTTTTCGCCATCGAGGCCATGCAGGACGTTTGCAATCGGTCGACCGATTCAGTTGGCTGGGCATCAAGATCTGAAGGTGCTCGCAAGAGAGACCCCGATAACAACAAACTTACATCAGAGACAAGGAGACTAAGAGATGGAGGGATAACACAAATCGTTTGACTGTCAGAACTGTGACAGCCCTATCACCAGTTAAGGTACTGATACACAACTAAACTTGACTTGCCCAAGAAATTTGCTGAAAGATTCTCTCTCTCTCCCAAGGCTCAACACTTGGAGTCAATACTTAGAACTGTGATATTGGGCTACCAGTTATGCTGTGTTCGTTTTCATGAACAGAAACCACTTGTCACAATCCGGGCTTTACACTACAAGACAAATAAGATAAAGTCAGTCTGCAAGGCTGAGTAGTTTCCCATTTTAGAAGTATGACAAAAATGATCAAAAACATTTGCCCTTTTTGAAAATCTTCTAAAAATTCGATTTCTAATTTTTTCCCATTTCCGACTAATACCAACCCGAGATAAAAAAAGAAGAAAGTGATGAGACAGAATAAATCACCGACATTTTTGTGGTAACCTTTATCACCGAGTGCATTCTGTGGTTGTTTCAAAACATAAACATCATCGTCCAGTCTGTACCTAAATTGTAATTATCTGTTCTTTGCATAGTTTTAATTGATTTTTTTCAAACCCTGTATTTTCGGATGTTTCTGCTAAAAAAAAAAAAGTGGTATCTAGTTACCACAAAGAGATGCTGGACAATATTTTGTCTGCTCGAAGATTGGTTTGTCCTGCAGCTCGGCAAAACCATGAAATTGTTCTGACTGACACTAAGCTCACCATCAAGCACCCAGGTTCGAACCAAACGCTATATAATATCACCGAGAATTTTTGTATCACACACAGGCACACAGACACGTTTGCCTACATAAACAAACAAACAAACAAAGTAGCAAACCTCGGCCCTAACAATCATCAATCAGAAATCAGAAACAACATTATTTTTGACCATAAAAGCACGACAGTAGCAGCTTCGCCTGGTTGGCAGCCGACATGCAGATGACGACCGTTCGGCCGACCAGCGGCTCATCGTTCGGCTGTCATCAAACATCGATGACACACCTTTACACTCCGAGCACGTGCAAAGCTCACAGCCACAGAGACATCACCGCCCACCGCCTGCCAGGGAGGGGATGAGGGCCTTGATATTAGCCTCCTTCATCCCCTTCAATGTCCAGGGCCTAGTCTGACTCCGCGCCATTTGTCAACCGGGCAACCAACACCTTTGACAGCAATCGTGTATTATTTAAGCTGCTGAAGGAAAGAATGCAGAAGATGGTTGATACTAAACAGACTTAGAGACGCACGACTGGAGTGATTTTATTCTGTATCAGTTGCTTCTTTGGTGAAATAAAACATTAAAAATGCACAGCCGGTAGAGTTCGTACGAGGCGACTCTTTTAGTTTCTCTGGGAGAAATAATAGAAAATCCTGGTAGGAAAAGACAAACCATCACGACCATGTTTTCACACACACACACACACACGCTGGCATACAAGGAGACATGCATGTCGTGCTGTATTGGTAGTCAGAGTCTGGTTTTGTCAGTTAATAAATAACAGAGCTCCGAGGAAAACATGGGTTTATTTTTTTATAATCGGTTTCTGCTCCCCCTCCCTCCACGTCTCTCTATCTCTTACAGCTGCCTTCCTCTTTCCTCGTCCTCCCATTCATTCTTCTCCTGTCTCTCTCTCTCTGTCTGTCTCCTTTTGTCTCTGTTTTTCTCTTTCTCTCTGACTGCAGCCTTCTGTTGTTTCAATCGTTCGTTTGGCAAAACTCTGCAGTCAGGAAAGTTGCGAAAAACACAAAACTTGGACCGAAATTGAACAAAACTCACCCTAGCGGACAGCGATTTCAACAATACAACACAATATGTAACAACCTGCTGTGTTTAATTAACAGTGGCGTGTGGTGAGATTTCCCACTGGGGGCCAGCTATAGAGGACTGGGGGGGGGAGGGCGGCGGGCGGTAAGCTACTCGATTTCCTGTATTTCTCTTGCCGCCTCAAAATTTACTCGTACTACGTAAATACTAATACGAGTAAGCGACGAACAAATCAGGTTTTATAATAATGTTGATTATAAGATCATGATTTATGTGGAAATACCAGATAATTTTGTAGATGCCATATATATAAGGGTTAAATGACATTAGAAAGGGGAAATAGTCGAAAACAAGCGAGACGATGTAACCTGTCAAGTATTTTAGATTACACGCCATGTAACAAATAAAAATATCCTCTTTAAAACGCAATAACTGTTATTACTAAGCTAAAGCAATCACCTGTGAGTCTAAAATATCTATATGTCGATATCAATGTATGATGGTAGAAATTAGGTGACTATCGACATGACTTTACACAGAGAGATTATACGGTTTCGCTTAGTAATCAGTGGGTCTTCATGAAAGGCTTGACAGAAATTCATCATAGTTGAGAAAAAAAATCTCAATACAAAGACAAAAAAAGCACCTGGGATTCGATGGAATACCTTTCTGAGAAAAGGCGCCGTGCGCAACCACTACACCACAGAGACATTGTTATCGCTGTGTGTAAACTAACCTATTTAACAGGAAACATCGTCTGGGTTGTTTTAAACCATCATTTATTTCACCTTAACCTGTCATTAGTTTTAGGTCTTGAGTTATTTTGCCTGTCACCGTTAACTGTATGCAGCTCTTCATAATGTTTACACGTCGTTGAGCTTAGCGCCATAGCAAGTTTCATAGCTGGCAAAGATCGACTGATTGAAAGCAAGGTTGCACTGAGCCATCGCGGGCTCCTGATGACGTATTAGAGGGAACAGATTTTGTCAACCTTTTACCTCTCCATTTACAAAATGATTTTTGTTTTCAGTCAGTCCTGAGTTAAGTTCGCTCACTGGACACCAAAATGCACTAACAAACTGAGATTGGAGATTGTGACTGTGCAACCAGGGATTCCTGTTGATCTTTAGTAGAAACTTCGCACGTGACTTGACACACGGGACAAGCTGGCGCTAACACAGACGCTGAAGGTAAGAGGGGAACAGCAGTGAGCCGGCTAGTCCCCACCACGTGATCTACTCTATTCAACTGCAGACGGAACGCGGTAGCGACTGCGAGGTTTAGTTCCCTGAGTGCAGCAGGCGCTTGGTGGCGCTACGGTTTGAAGAGAGGCAACTCAGGCAAGACCCATTTTTCACCGGCGCTTTTCAATAATTCTAAAACGCTTTATGTTAAAATATCGTCAAATAAAAAAAATGATTACTTGTGACTCTTAGGGGACTAGCCTAGTCCCTCGTGTCCACGAACAGCACTCCACTGATGTTTAACTCAGAGCAATCATGGCGGATACCTCGGTGGCAGTGGTAAGAGGGAAAGGTGGTTGTAGGAGTCGTCGCAATCACCCGCAGTGACTGAGAGAGCGCTCTCCTATAAGAATAGCCACCGAAGGATCACTCTGCTGTAAGAGTTCTAGACACTGAGGGAGCACTCTGTTGTAAGAGCTCTAGACACTGAGGGAGCACTCTGTTGTAAGAGCTCTAGACACCGAGGGAGCACTCTGTTGTAAGAGCTCTAGACACTGAGGGAGCACTCTGTTGTAAGAGCTCTAGACACTGAGGGAGCACTCTGTTGTAAGAGCTCTAGACACTGAGGTAGCACTCTGTTGTAAGAGCTCTAGACACCGAGGGAGCACTCTGTTGTAAGAGCTCTAGACACTGAGGTAGCACTCTGTTGTAAGAGCTCTAGACACTGAGGGAGCACTCTGCTGTAAGAGCTCTAGACACTGAGGGAGCACTCTGTTGTAAGAGCTCTAGACACCGAGGGAGCACTCTGCTGTAAGAGCTCTAGACACTGAGGAAGTGCTCTGCTATAAGATCTCTAGCCACTGAGTGAGTGGTCTATTGTAAGAGCTCTACTGGTGTAGTTCATGTGACTGAGGGCCAGGCTCTACAGGTAGAACTCTAGTGGTGCCACTAAAGCAACAGGGAGGTAGAGGATGAAGCAGGGGATGGACATGTCTATGTCCACGTCTATGTCTATGTCTATGTTTGTGTATGTGTACATGTCTACGTCTTTGTTTTGTCTGTTTCTGTGTCTATGAATGTATCTGTGTCTACGTCCATGTCTTTGTCTATGTTCGTGTCTGTTTGTTTCTGTGTCTATGAATGTATCTGTGTCTACGTCCATGTCTGTCTATGTTTGTGTCTGTGTCAGTTTCTGTGTCTATGTATGTATCTGTGTCTACGTCCATGTCTGTCTATGTTTGTGTCTGTGTCAGTTTCTGTGTCTATGTATGTATCTGTGTCTACGTCCATGTCTGTGTACATCTATTTCTGTGGCCATGTCTGTGTCTATGTGTCTATTCCTTCCGTTGCAGTCATACCTCCCTTTAATCTTCACGTTCGTCAGCTTGTTCACGCGGAGGATAAAGGTAAGACCCACGCACCGTCTGTCTGAGGCTGAGCAGTGATGGAGGCGAGATCATCCAGCAGCCGAAGTGAAATTCAATAAAAATTCATGACGAGGGGCAGGCGCCGGGGATGAAGGGCGGCGCGCGCTGTCGGCCAAGTTCACCGATTACAGACAGAATTCTTGTCGGGCTTTAGGAGGGAGGGGGGAGAGGGAGGCTGGGGAATTGAAAAAAATGGGTGGGGCGGGGGGCTGGAAGATGAAAGATTGTAATCTGGGAAAAGCTGGTCGGTGAAGGAGAGGATTGAACGTTCGACATGTCAAACTCCCATCACAAATAAAAGAACCGTTTGAACCTGACGCCAAGTGGTTAACAGTCTTTGGAGAAACCACTTTGAAACTTGTATAGGGGTGATCACTGCTCCACCAGGAGAGTTAAACAGGAAATATACAGAGAGAGAGAGAGAGAGAGCAGTCTTGTACATCTCTCTCTTTTTTCTCTCTCTGTATATTTCCTTTCTTCCGCTAATCACTCCATCACTTCTTTTGTCATCCTCTAAATAGCTTTTGTGTTGATTGATTTTGTTCGCCTTTTCGAGCTTAATCTGTCAAACTTATCGCTGTTATGTTCGCAGCAGCATTTTATTTTATTTTATTTTTGTATCAGGAAACGAATCGACGTTAAAGAACTTTTAATGTTGGGTTGCATGCTGTTTGTCAGGAATGTGAAAAGATCTAAAGATCATTGTGAAGCCAAGTTTTTATCAGCAACATGTAGTGAACAAAGTAAACTCACTGCAGACCAGTTTTTCTCCCGTGAGAGGGGGGGGGTTGTCTCTCTCTCTCTCTCTGCCTTAGGAGTCAGGTACCCATTCCTGCCAGCTGGGTCGGCTGGAAAAAGTGCTGCGCTACACGGGTATCGAACCCTACACCTCTCAGTTGAGACGCTCTTCCTAATTAAGTTAGCCAGTACAGTTTGTAAGTGTAGCTGAGACACTATTACCGTAACAAACACTATTAGCATAACAAATAAAAGGTAGGCGGAGCTGAACACCGAGTACAGTCTCTTGTTTCTTTAACCTCTCTTTACTTTCTCGCTTTTATCTTATTGCCTCTTAGTACAGATAGATAAAATAATATCATCCACTGTCACTTGCATGCTCTCTCTCTTTCTCTCTCTCTCTCTCATACACACATACATATATACACATGCACGCACAGACCTGTATACCCACAGACATGCACACACACACACATATATATATATATATACAACACGTGCGCGCGCTGTTGTCGTCTCGCAGCTGTCGTCTGTATTTTCTACTTCAGTCTCTCCGCTCTTCACCTCATCCTTATATTTTCGTGTTTAACAAAAAATGTAACAGCATTCCTGACTACGAACATTGAACTGCGGTGTCTGTCTGTCAAAACATGTCATCGCCGCTCTAAAGAATGGTGTCATCACTGTCATGAACTTCTTATCTGATCACTCCAGAATATTCCTTCTTATCAGTCCCCTCCCTCTTATCAACACATTCCCTGTTATTAGCTCTCTCCCTCTCTCCACTTTTGTCCCCATCAACTATCAGCATTTTTCCTTCCCTGGTTCTCTTAAATCTGTGTGTGTGTGTGTGTGTGTGTGTGTGTGTGTGTGTGTTCATGCATGTGTAAGTGACAGTAAGTGGAATGATGCCGGTGTGTGTGTGTGTGTGTGTGTGTGTGTGTGTGTGTGTGTGTGTGTCACTTTGTGAGACACTCAGCCTGTCTCTCAGCTCAGTGTATTTCTTCTCGTCTGTCTGTGGAGTGTGAAAGTTCTCCCGTGGTTTCCAAGCCAGCGAGCAAGGAGGACCAGCAGGCGGAAGGAGGGAAGTGGGGGAACATGCACATGCAGTCCCTCTTGCAGGCAGATGCCATTAATCAGGCGGTGCCCGAGGGCTGATGGGTAGGAAGCAGAGCTCATTTTTGACCCTCTAGCCCTTCACAGCAGCTTGCACCCCGCGTGTCTGGCCATGCAACTGCACGCGGCATCTTGACGAGGGTTCTCAGAACTCAGTCCTCTCGCCACTTCATCCAGTGCCATCCTTCTCCACATCTTTGTGTCATGCTTGTCCACACCTTCAACACACACTCTCTCGCTTTTTGTATCCTTAATTCTCTTTTCACGTTACTGTTAAACCTCAACAACATTCTTGATCTTGTAGAATAAGTAAACGGTGTTTGTTTCTTTGCCAAATAGTTGTAAAACGCTTGTCACGTGTCCAGGATATTTCTAGAATGTCTGGCACGTGTGCTTTGTATCTTTACCCTTCCATTCTCTTTCGTAGAGATTTGCGTGGAGACGTTTGTCTGGTAAAGCAGTAGTGTAGTTTTGCTTTTTTCTAGGTTTTTTTCAAGGAAAAACATTTTTTCTAAAAAAAAGATAAATTGTTTTATCTGTAAATAATAGCCACATAAGACTCAAATAAATTCAAAGAAAAATCTCCACACTGTTAGGTTCATTGACGATCACCAGATATACCAACTTTTCAGTCAGACAGAACTCATATAGACCTCAGTCATATAGACCTCATATAGACCTCAGTCATATAGACCTCATATAGACCTCAGTCATATAGACCTAATGTAGACCCAAGTCATATAAACCTCATATAGACCTCATATAGACCTCAGTCATATAGACCTCATGTAGACCCAAGTCATATAAACCTCATATAGACCTCATATAGACCTCAGTCATATAGACCTCATATAGACCTCAGTCATATAGATCTCATGTAGACCTCAGTCATGTAGACCTCATATAGACCTGATAAAGACTTCTTATAGACCTCATTTAGACCTGTTATAGACCCATATAGACCTCATGTAGACTCATATAGACCCATATAGACCTCATGTAGTCTCATATAGACCCATATAGACCTCTTATAGACCTCAGTCATATAGACCTCATATAGACCTCAGTCATATAGACCTCATGTAGACCTCATATAGACCTCAGTCATATAGACCTCATGTAGACCTCAGTCATATAGACCTCAGTCATATAGACCTCATGTAGACCTCAGTCATATAGACCTCATATAGACCTCAGTCATATAGACCTCATGTAGACCTCAGTCATATAGACCTCTTATAGACCTCAGTCATACCGACCTCATATAGACCTCAGTCATATAGACCTCATATAGACCTCAGTCTTATAGACCTCTTATAGACCTCAGTCATATAGACCTCATATAGACCTCAGTCATATAGACCTCTTATAGACCTCAGTCATACAGACCTCAGATAGACCTCTTATAGACCTCTTATAGACCTCAGTCATATAGACCTCATATAGACCTCAGTCATATAGACCTCATGTAGACCTCAGTCATATAGACTTAGACCTCATGTAGACCTCAGTCATATAGACCTCATATAGACCTCATGTAGTATCATATAGACCTCATGTAGACTCATATAGACCCATATAGACCTCATGTAGACTCATACAGACGTCATATAGACCTCTTATAGACATCAGTCATATAGACCTCATATAGACGTCAGTCATATAGAACTCTTATAGACCTCAGTCATATAGACCTCATATAGACCTCAGTCATATAGACCTCATATAGACATCAGTCATATAGACCTCATATAGACCTCAGTCATATAGACCTCATATAGACCTCAGTCATAGACCTCATATAGACCTCAGTCATATAGACCTCATATAGACCTCAGTCATATAGACCTCTTATAGACCTCAGTCATACAGACCTCTTATAGACCTCTTATAGACCTCAGTCATATAGACCTCATATAGACCTCATACAGACCTATTCGTCAGTCTTACAGTCTATTACTAATTCCTGTCTAACCACCTCACCTCGCTGTTATAATAAGTTTGTTTCAGTGTATTACTTATTCCTGTCGCTAACAATTATTATAATGGACCTAGCTGTCATTATGTCAAATTATTAGACTAGACATTAGCATGGAGACGCTACTCAAACAAGTGTCTAGCTACCAGTTACACCTGCAGCTGTCAGTACGTCCATTAGTATGCACGTGGCTGTCTGTCTGACTGGAGCCGACTCACGAGCCATGTCGCAGTCTCATTACAGGCCGCAGGGTGAGTCCTGCCCGCTGTCATGCCCAGGCATGCACCCATCACCATTTCTGTGGGCCTGGGAGTGATCTCCCCCGTGCTATTCGTTGCGCATGGCGGCGCTGCTGGTGAGAGGTAGCGTCTCCCTGGCGACGGTGATTGGTCGAGACTAGATTTCCCCACTTCCTGTCTGGATCGGGCGGCAAGTCCATGCAAGATCTTGCTGTCGGGAGGAAAGGGGCGGGTGTTGACTTTAAAACAGTGGAGGTAACGAGGTGTACATCAGGACACGGGTCTCCTGGGACACTAAAGGCTTCGACACACGACAAACAACAAATGCGATTTTTCCCCCCAAAACAATTGTCTGCGGCCTGCTGGCCATTTTAGAACCTGTTGTAATATTTTGTGTGGGTCTTCAGTTTTTAAACATGGCTTGCAAGGCCGCTCGCCAACTTGACTGAGCATCAGTGAACGGTTTATAAATTGATCATGAACCTTTTAAGAGAAATAAAGTTGGGGTACGCTGGGTAGTATGTGGCCACCTGCTTCGGACACTTGAAGAAGGTTACTTGTGTCACTTTGACACGTCATCGTGGAGATTTTAATGGATAAGCTGTTTATCACAACTACAATCTCTGCCGTTTGCGAGAGAATATCTGCGTTCTTAGCACCATAAAGTTGAATGCATACATACATACATACATACATACATACATACATACATACATACATACATACATACATACATACATACATACATACATAGAAACTAGGGATTAGGGGTGTAAGAGGGGTCTACTTCACATATCTTTCTCTCTCTATCTCTGTCTTGATCTTTCTCTCACGATCTCTCTCGTTCTCTCTCTCTCTCTCTCTCGGGGTAAAGATTATAAAACGCTCACTTATAAACGTCTTTTTACCCTGTCTTAATCCCTAAAGGAAAGACTTATCAGACGTGAAGCCAGACATTCAATAGTTAATACTTCCGGATTCGGGAAACACAGCCACTTAAGCCCATTGAAATCGGCTTTCCTTTAACAAATACGCCAGCCATTTTTTTTTTTTTTGAATCTGCCGTCTCCAACTCCTGTCGCTTAGTGCCTTTTAAGCCAACCCTCGCCAAACTACCCTCCACCCGTCGTCCCTTCCACTTTTAGGAAAAATATGGAGCTGTAGGTTTCCAGGTTACAACGATACTTCTTAAGCAAATGTTATTTCAAATAAAAAAAAACTTTCCTACATTTTATGTAAATAATTATGTCTGCTAAAGTCAGTCAGTCGGTCGTCCCTTGCCTGGCACCTGGCGTTGGGGGGAGCACATGGATAGACGCGGCAGCGGATAGGGCCCGCCACTCTTGCCTATTTTGGGCAATAGTCAGCAGGTCCTGTACAGGACGACCAGTCCAGTCTTTGACGTTCGTAAGCCAGTTCTTTCTCTGACCACCGCGGCGTCGGCCACCCTCCAAGGTGCCTTGAAGGATAGTCTTCGACAAGGTGTCGTGCCGGGTTACATGGCCAAAGAAGACCAGCTTACGTCGCTTGACTGTTGATAGTAGAGGTTCCTGGTGTCCTACCAGTGTGGCAATCTTGTTTCTTACAAAGTCGTTGGTTTTGTGTTCTTTGTATGAGATCCGGAGCAGCCTCCTCAGACACTTGTGCTCGAATGCCTGGATTCTCCTTTCTGTTTCGGCGAGTAGAGTCCACGTGTCGCATCCGTAGAGCAGGATCGGCACTACCAGGGATTTGTATAGCCTGTACTTGGTAGTGAACCTTATCTTGTGGCTATGCCAGATCCTATCTAGCCTAGCCATTGCTGCTGTTGCTGTTGCGATCCTGATGCGGATATCTTGCGTGGAGCTGCCGTCCTTGGAGAGAGTGGCTCCCAAGTACTTGAAGCTGCTTACCTCTTCGAGCTGTACCCCGTTCATATAGATCTCTGCTTTGCCGTTGCCATTGATCATGACTTTGCTCTTTTCTGTGCTGGTCTCCATTCCATATGCGTTTGAGCTGTCTGTCAGTCTGTTGGTGAGGTCTTGCAGTTCCTTGTTTGTACCTGCTAACAGATCTATATCATCTGCAAAGCGTAGGTTGCAGATTGGTCTTCCACCGATTGAAATGGAGGTATGGTGGTCATGAAGAGCTTCAATCATGATGTTCTCCAAGAATATATTAAACAACACGGGTGATAGGGGACATCCTTGACGTACCCCTACTGTGGTACGAAAGTAAGCTCCTATTTGGTTGTTAAGCAAAACTGTACTCGTTGAGCTGTTATACAACGCTTCAACGACTTGGACGAGCCCTTCTTCAATGTTGAATTTCCGCATCACATGCCATAGCCCCTCGTGCCAGACTCTGTCAAATACCTTCTTAAAGTCAATGAAGTTGTGGTAAAGGTCCCGCTGATGCTGCAGATGCTTTTCTATAAGAAGACGACAGTTGAAGATCTGCTCAACTGTGCTTCTACGTGGTCTGAAGCCAGCCTGTTCTTCTGCTAGCAGCTCTTCTGCGGTGGTTCTGATGCGGTTCTGTATGACCTTCAGCATGACTTTGCTTGGGTGACTGATAAGGCTTATGGTTCTGTAGTTCTGACACTGTTTGCTGTTTCCTTTCTTTGGGAGGGGAATGATTAGTGACTGCGTGCATTCTCTGGGCCATTCCTTGCGCTCCCAGACTCTTTGGCACAGAACAGTTAGGGCTTTTGTAGTTGCTTCCCCACCCTGCTTCAGCAGCTCAGCTGGTACATTATCAACGCCTGGTGACTTTCCTCCCTTCAGACTATGTGCAGCTCTTTCGACCTCTTCCCGTAGGACTGGTATGTCTGCAGGTTCACTGTCTCTAGTCTGGTTGTTTTTGAGAATGTTGGCGTCGGTCTTCAGCTGGTAATTGTACAGGTCCTTGCAGTATTCTGTCCATCGGTTGAGTACAGCATTGCCTTCTGTGAGAAGGTGACCATTGCTGTCTTCGATGACTGAGATCTTTTGCTGGTCTGTCTTAGTGAGGGTCTTTAGAAGTTGGTAGGCCTTTTTGGAATCGTTCATTTTAACATAATTTTAACATGCCTGCTGATTTCTAAGTGAACCAATTCTTCTGCCGAAATGGGAACAAGATTTACCATTCTTTCGACTGTCTACATGGAGAGGACTGAAATCAAGAAAAAAAAACGTTCATGGAGATACCGGGTATCGAACCCGGGACCTTTCACATGCAAAGCGAACGCTCTACCACTGAGCTATATCCCCGACTTGGAAAACAGAGGGTTTGTTATCTTCATGATCCTCATCACTAGCACCAGCCGGTCTTCCCTTGGGCGGCTTGGGGCCTACCCACTGGTCTCTGTCGTCGGGGGAACCTGACAAGACGCAGCAGCGTCAAGGCCGGTCTGGAGTCCGATCTCTTGATCACCGCTCACCCTCGTGGATACAAGCAGCAGCTGTTTATTGAGTTGCCATGGGACTATCGATGGTTTAATCGAAGTAGTTCACTGTTTTATGCCATATAATGGTTTCATTTGGTGGATTTAGCTTTCTTTTTATCTTCCGCCATGTGGTGATTTAACACTAAAGGAAGAATGAAGAGGAGCAATAAAGGGGTGGGGACGTAATATCCCGCCCTGTGAACGGCTGTTGCACACTGATACAGCGCCCGGGAAGATGATCGGTCCTTCGGATCCAAACCGACGCAGGCTTGCGGGATCAGCACGTCATGTTCAACTTAGTTACAGAAAAGAAAATGTAACTGTTAATCATTAACAGAGGTGATTAGAAGGAAGTACCTCCGCTAGATCGTCAAGTACTGAGCAGGTCAAAGGTCAGAGATCAGCACGAGGTGTGTCACACTGAGACAGCACTCCGTGAACACAATCAGTAGCCCTCGACACAAAACCTGGGCTCGTTATAGATTCACGTCAGAGAAGTGTCAGTAAGATGGATAATTAAAGCGCAAAGATTTTTTTAAAATAATCCTCTGCCAGGTGTCGGAGACGCCTGATGTTCCCGTCGGGATTTCTCATTTGGCGTTTGCGGACCTGCTGGTGTCGAGACCAACTCTGGGGCCGCCTGTGACTCGGGTGCGGTGTTTCTGAGTAGTAGGTGCGAGGATGATTATCTGCTTAATTGCTATTAATCGATCTCTAGGCCAGAGCCCAGACTCCCCACCCCATTAGCACAGCCCGGGCCCGTGTGCGTGGAATTTGTCTGGCTTTCTGTCTGGGTCAATCACTGTGTGTGTGTGTGTGTGTGTGTGTGCGTGTTGTCGTTGTTGTTGTTTGAGATGGTCAAGCGACAAGGTGCTTACATCCAAAGCGTCTGCCAGAAAATTAACTTCAATTTTGTTGCGTGCGTTCTGTGTCTGTGTGTGCGTGTTCTTATGTTTGCGTGTCTTTGTATCTGTGTGTGTGTGCGTGCGAATGTGTATGCGTGTTTGCAAGTGCCGTTTTCTGCGTGTGTTCGTGTGCTAGTGTGCGTGTGTGTGTGATCGTTAGTTTCTTGGTGAGCGTCTGTGAGCGTGCGATTGTTGTAATAAAAAAAAAGCTCGACATCGTGCAGTCGCTGAGGGGCGAGTAAGGTGTTCGAGGCCCCACTTTTCTTGCGGCCAGATTTTTGTGAAGACGATGCCCATCATCTCTCTCTTTGGCTTCTTTACCTTCCCCACCCTTTTATGAGTCGGGTACCTATTGCCGACAGCCAGGTGGAGTAGAAGTTGGCTGCGCCGCATGGGTATGGACTCTCAGTGCCTCCAGGTTCGAAAGCCACTATGCTATCCGTTTTTCCTGTTGTTGACAAAAACCTTGACCCGTAAGCGATCCCTGTGAGGCTGGTGTATGAAAACTAATACAGACCTGTCATGGCTGTGTACTTCTGTGACAGCCACATAAAACAAAAACATTAAAACCCAGCCAGCCAGTCAGTCAGTCAGCCAACCAGCCAGCCAACCAGCCAGCCAGCCAGTCAGTCAGTCAGTCAGTCAGTCAGTCAGTCAGTCAGTCAGTCAGTCAGTCACCATCGCAGTAAATGATTGGAGTAAAGTCCTGGCAGGATTTTGTAAATGGCGAACTGTCACCAACCTCCATCTTTATGTGCAGTGCCTACAGTTCTCCTCTACATGGCTGCAGCCTGTGTTCGCTGACCAAAAAGTCAACAAAGAGCAGGCTGGGGGGCAACTCACATCTCACCCAGCTTCCCTTTTCTAGACATCTCTCATCTCCACAATCCTCGTTTCCCTCCAGGACGGTGTCCAGACTCTTCACACCTCACATACCCCCATCAGGAACAGCTCGCCAGGTGTCGGATTCTCGTCCTCATAAGTCAAACACGAGAGATGAAGGAATTAACAGCTGTCTCTCTCACTCAGAGAAATAATCTCCAGACTATCTCGAGAGACGAACTTAACACTGCAAGTTCTCTCCTAGACAAAGATTGGTTTCCTCAGTAGCGACAGTTAACCTCCCGTTATCACCGAGATCGCATTTGATGAAAAATCTGAAGTAGAAAGTAATTTAGCAAGTTGATATATTTACGTATATGTATATATTATTTATATATATATATATATGCGCTGAAATTTTGTCAGTGACTGTTAAAAACGTGGATAAAAGACAGATGTATTTATCTCTATAGCTTGCCTACATGGCACTTAAAGACAAAACCAGATTCGTTTCTTCCGCCATCTCTCACCTTTCCTGACAAATTAGAAACTCCTGTTCTCTGTGTTTAAAATGACAGTACTTCAATAAATAAATACAACAGATGCTTGAGATTGAACCCCGAACATTTTTAATAAGAAGAAGAAGAAAGAAGAAGAAGAATGAGCAACAGTATACCGCTTTTTAAACAATAATTAGCTCAGAGCGCTTCACCAATAAGAAAACTACAAACAGGCCGACTGTAAATAAATTTACCCGCTAAAACCCGGGTACACAGGTACTCATACAACAGACTCATCCACACAACTCATACAGACACTTGATGCCAGCACACGGCCAGGACATGGAAGGGTGAAGTCATTGATGTGGAAAAAGGAAAACATCATAAGTTGGTGAGAGAATCAGTGTGAGGAAAGCTGACGAGTGATTTGTTGCAAGTTGATGAGGACAGGAAAAGACCTTTGCCCTTTGCCCTGTCGTTGTCTGTGGGACTGGTGTCAGGTGACTGGTGTCAGACGATGAGCGAAGTGGGAGTGTATATGGGTGTGAGTGTGAGAGGTATCGAGGGTGGGTACCACACACAGCGAGATAAATCAGAGTGCCAAAGTTTATAGGTTATACAATCACAGACTTCCCGCCAGTGATGACAGGCAATGATGGGCATTAGGTTTCAGCTCTAGATCATCTGCAAACAGGACTAGCAGCATTGTTCTGGATCCTTTAAAGTGTTTTCAAGAAGATACTTGGGAATGTCCGCCAACTGGCATGCGAGGCATGCTACCTCCCCAGCTGCAAGACAAATGTTAAAAGAGTGGCAGGCCAATCTCAGGGGTGGATGGAAGGTCTCGTCAAGCAACTCTCCCGGTCCGTTTAGTTGCTACCTAACCCTTCGTTGTCTTGTGTTAGACAGGACGTGTTTGGTTCAGCGCCCACCCTGAGGAAAAAAGCTTTGATTTCAATGTCAGTTCACGAGGAAGTCTCGTCGTTAAAATTCAGATGCCGAGGGCTTGTTATTGTTATCGCCTAAAGAGCAAGATGCTCGCCATATCACAGATCCGCTGCATGTCAACTCGACAAACATCGACTCCCAGCAACACCCGACCAACCAGTTCCGCAATCGGAAGCCTGGCTGTAGCGGGTGTCGCAACTCCATCACGGTGGCTGACGACGACCTTGCACTTGTAATCGATGGCCTCTGTGCACCAAGGCGCCGCGCGCTGGTTAGCAACTAGGGTGTAGCGCACAGGATCTAGTTAGTTAGGTGCTAGCCACCCGGGTACTGTGCACCCGCTCTTCATTTTCCTTTCCCACTGAGCTGGGCGACTTTCTAATTATTTTTAAATTATGTAGATTAGTTGCTGCTGTACACTTTCTTCCTGGAGGCACGGCAGCACAGTGATACAGTTCTAAAGACATGGGTTCGATTCTCAATATAGTCGTTATTTTTACACGTGTTTTGATTCTTGTTTGTTGGAATATTTTGGGGAATTTAAAAACAAACTGGATCGAGAAGAATAATCTAGGGTTACTGAATAACCTAGCGTTGAAAATTTGAGCTAGGGTAAAGGTTTGAGCCTGATCACAGCATGTAAAGCAATAAGAAAAGATAGTTTCCGCATGCATTGTCCAACTCGGCAGAAAAAGTAAACTCGCCCCTTTTCGAACGCTGTTAGTTGGTACCTCCCGATAAGACAAAAAAGCTGTTAGTTGGTACCTCCCCATAAGACACAAAGGCTGTTAGCTGGTACCTCCCCATAAGACACAAAGGCTGTTAGCTGGTACCTCCCCATAAGACACAAAGGCTGTTAGCTGGTACCTCCCCATAAGACACAAAGGCTGTTAGCTGGTACCTCCCCATAAGACACAAAGGCTGTTAGCTGGTACCTCCCCATAAGACACAAAGGCTGTTAGCTGGTACCTCCCCATAAGACACAAAGGCTGTTAGCTGGTACCTCCCCATAAGACACAAAGGCTGTTAGCTGGTACCTCCCCATAAGACACAAAGGCTGTTAGCTGGTACCTCCCCATAAGACACAAAGGCTGTTAGCTGGTACCTCCCCATAAGACACAAAGGCTGTTAGCTGGTACCTCCCCATAAGACACAAAGGAAAGGTGCGGGGGGAGGGGTGGTGAAAGAGGATCACGTGCTGTGCAGTCTCCTGCTTATCCGAGTCTCCTGTGTTTGCATGCACTAGGCGCACGCCAGTGTACAGTATACAGTGTCCAGTGTAAGGCTCACAGATGTCTTCCTGTGACCTCTTCACGACTCTGTATCATGGGGTGGGGTCTAACCAGGTATGAGTGGACCAGTCGACTGGTTGGTTAGCACATATCCCATAAACCAATGCACTGTAGATGAAAGCGGATGATACACGTGGCTCGCGCCCTTTGTCCCTACACACTTCACAGACAGACAGATGTAGGTGGACAGGCACGTGTGTTGAGGAGAGTTGAGAGGTGAGCACGAGGGCGAACATCTGCTTTTAATGTGAGATGTTAGATTGTAGATGAAGGGTTGAGGTTAAGGTTAGGGAGTGAAGGTTTGTGTTGAACTATTGCTATAACATTGATAAAGTAGTGTTGTACATTAGGAATAATGTTCTTGTGTTAATTATCCACTGCTATCTTCGCTGCTATCCACTCTATGTCCTGTGTAATGAAGTCACGTGGGCGTGGCTTATAGTATATCCGATTATGCCGGGTAGCCAGGTGCCCAGCTACACCCTTTTCTTACCCTCTCTGTCTCTTTCTTCTTTCCTTCTATATTCTGTAGCGAGGTTAGACAGGTCGAGCGGTCTCCAGATATTTGGGCTTGGGTGTCTTGGGGCTGATCCCGCTACCCTGGCAGTGTCTTCCATTATACATGTCTTCGTGTATTTTTTAGATTCCTCATCCGTTTCAGATGTTCTCCGGAGAAGTTCTGACTAGTCTACCTCGCTCTCTCATTGTGTGAGTTTCCACCACTGGTTTCATGGAGTCACGACCACCGCGAGGTGTAGCATTCACTCTCTGCTTTCGACACTCTCACGGAGCCTGACAAACACGTGTTCTTTCACACAAATTAAAATAAAAGTGCCCCCCGATGGATCACCACCTTGTCGCGGTCGGGGGGCTTGTGTGTCTCGATGACCCTAAGAGCTATGCCGACAGGAGCGTCAGCTCCTAGCAGGGTCACCCATGTCGGACAGGTCGAAGGGTAGAGACCAGACAAAGAGTGATCCATGAGTGCTGAAGTCGGAGGTGGTGGGCCACAAGGCGCACTCTGAAACAACCACTCCACCACGCAACACTGCCTATATGACACTTGGAGACAGAATTGACAGAAATGGTGCTCGCCCTGTGAAGACCCGCCAGGCAGGTGCAGTGCCGGGCTCCGTGCCTCAAAGGAGCCCACCCTCAGCTACTGGAGGTCCCTTCAACCCGTCTCGTGAAGCCAGGGGACGAGGAAGGAAAGCGACTGGCCAGCGTACCACCAAAGCCAAAGACAACCCCAACATTAATATCATGCATTGGAATGCAGAAGGGGTTACCAATAAGAAGACAGAACTAGAACAGTTCTTGCACCAGAACAGCATTAACATCTGCTGTATACAAGAAACTCACCTACAAAAAGAAAAGCCCTTCAAGATCAGAGGATACCAGACCTTCAGGAGTGATCGCCAGGGGAGAAAGAAAGGTGGAGTGTTGACCCTAGTCAGAAACAACATGAATGCTAGCGAGACCAAAAGATACATGGATGAGGCAGAATAGATAGAAGTTAAGGTCTCCACCACAAACAACGTCCTCCATGTTATCAACTATTACTGCCCCAGTGACAAGATGCTATCCCTTGACACTATCCAGGTTCTAGACAGCGGCTTCCTCATCGCTGGAGACTTTAACAGCCAGTCCCAAAGTTGGGGATACAACACCCTTGATAAGCGAGGAGAAGATATTGAAGCTTGGCAAGACGAGAACCATCTAATCCTTGTCAACGACCCCACAGATCCACCAACCTTCTTTTCGCGCCGCTGGCATACAACAACAAAACCAGACCTGGCGCTCTGCACAGACGACATCCACAAAAATTTGAGCAGAAAAGTCTTAGACCAGCTGGGAGGAAGTGACCATCGCCCAGTACTCCTCACCATCAAAGGAAGTACGACACCTGAACCCCCGCAGCATGCCAGATGGAATCATAAGAAGGCACAGTGGGGGCTGTTCAGAATACGAACAAATGAGCTTACAGAAGATATCAAGGTGGAAGGACCAAACATCAACAAGGTCGTCAAAGATTTCAACGCCAGTATCATCAAGGCAGCTAAAGAAACTATCCCAAGAGGGGTGCGAAAGGACTACACTCCGTACTGGACAGCAGAACTACAGAGAGCCCATGACGACCTGACAAAAGCCAGAGAAGAAGCAGAAACCAACCCCAGTCAAGAAAATAACATCAAGCTGCAAGAAACAAAAGCCAAACTGCTAAGAATAAAAATAGAGTGCAAGAGAAGAAGCTGGAGAGAAAAGACAGCAGGGCTGAATATGGAGAGAGACACCATCAAACTGTGGAGGCTGACTAAGGCACTAAATGACGAGGGCAACAAGGGACAGAAGATCACCCTTGAAGAAGATGGACAGATATTGACAGATAAGACAGCAGCAAATATATTTGCGCAAGCATATGCAAAGGAGAGCAGCATCACCATCCCACTGCATCTGAAAAAAGAAGCCAGGAAAGAAGAGAAAGAAAGAACAACAAAAGGGGATGTTCATGAATCGATGCAGCAAGATATTACCATTCAAGAACTGAAGAACGCCATCAAACAGTTGAAGAAGAAAAAATCTCCAGGTCCAGACAACATAACGAATGAGATGCTGCAACACCTTGGCAGCACAGCCCTCACCAAATTACTGGACATTTTCAACCTTAGCTGGAGAGAAGGCCAGGTACCTCAATGCTGGAAGGAAGCCAGGATGATCCCTGTTCTGAAAAAAGGGAAGAACAAGTCGCGAATCTTGAGCTACCGCCCCATCAGCCTGACAAGCTGCGTCTGCAAGACCATAGAGCGCATCATCAATCAGCGCCTGCAGTGGTACCTGGAATCTGAAAGTATCATCATCCCAGAGCAAGCAGGCTTCAGAAGATACAGAAGCACAGAAGATCAAACAACGCACCTAGCGCAGGCCATTGAAGATGCCTTCCAAGCCCAGAAGGTCACCCTAGCGGTCTTTATTGATATGCAGAAGGCTTTCGACAAGGTATGGAAGGATGGACTCCTGGTCAAGCTCCAGCGAAGCAGCATCAGCGGCAACATGTACCGGTGGATTAAGTCCTACCTACACAACCGAAAAGCCAGGGTGATTGTAGATGGACACTGTGGCCGTAAGGTGCTGCTACGGCATGGAGTACCACAGGGGGGAGTACTCTCGCCGACCTTGTTTATACTCTTCATCAACGACCTGGTACCAGAGCTCCCAAAGGGAGTCCAGGCAGCACTGTATGCAGACGACCTGGTCATATGGTGCTCAGAAGAGTATGCAACAACAGCAACCCACAGGATGCAGCTTGCACTAGACAAAGTGGCAGCCTGGGCAGACAACTGGTGTGTCACCATCAACCGAGACAAGACAACAGCCACACTTTCTCTCTCTCCACCAAAGCACAAGCTGGCAGACTAAAGTTGGGAGACGCTACGCTGACACTTGAAGACCAGCAGACGTACCTGGGAGTCACTTTTGACAAAAGATTGACATGGAAGCAACACATCCTGGACGCAGAAACAAAAGCTAGAAGAAAGCTGAACATCATGAGAAAGCTGGCAGGAACACACTGGGGCGCTAACGAACAGATCCTGAAGACCGTGTACCAAGGTACTGTAAGACCACATCTAGAATACGGATCAAGCACGTGGATGACAGCAGCCAAGTCACACCATCAGACTTTGGACAAGGTACAGAACCAAGCACTGAGAATCATAACAGGCGCCATGAGATCTACACCAATAGATATGATGGAGCAGATAACAGGCATTTCCCCACTAAACAAGAGAAGAGAATGCAAAGCACTCGTGCAGGCCACCAAGTACAGGCACAGTGAAGACCACCTGATGAGTGCCAGACAGAAACTACTGTCCTCGGGAAGACTGAAAAGATCTAATTTTGTACGAGTGACACAGGCATTACACAGAAAACACCAAACAAAGCTTCCCGCGCAGGTCCTGGTACCGACTCCCTCCCTCGATCCTCCGTTCTGGAAAGACAGAACAGGGAACATCACCATCTGCACCACAGTTCCTCACCTCGCAACAAAGGATGAGCATAACAACGTGAGCAAGAGAGCCCTGACACTAGCCATGCTAGAAGAAAGGTACCCCCCAGGAATCATGGATAAGGGCCTACACAGATGGGTCAGCCACAGATGCTACCCAAAGAGGAGGGGCTGGTGTCTACATCCAGTTCCCAAATGGACAGCGGCAGGCAGCAGCAATACCAACTGGCCTCCACTGTACAAACTATAGAGCAGAAATAGAAGCCCTGGTCCATGCAGCAAATACCATCAGCAGCAAAGCAGACCACGACAGCCAGGTTGTCTTCCTGACCGATGCTCTGTCTGTGCTGCAGGCAATCAACAACAACAAACTGCCAGACCTGGAGGATGCACTGCTAAACACCAAGTGCCTCAGAACAGCCCTACAATGGATCCCACTGCGGAATAGATGGGAATGAGGAGGCTGACAGGATGGCTAAGTTGGGTGCAGAGGACGAGCAAGAAGACAATGCAGTCAACATGTCAGAGATGAAAACCATCATCAAATCCATGTACAGGCCACAGCAACCACGAGACAGTTACCATCAGCTGTCCAGACCGGACCAGGTCGTTATTTTCCGCCTCAGGACCGGGCACAACAGACTGCTTCAACATCTACACAAGAAGCTACACCTCGTACCGTCCCCGAGATGCCCATGTGGAGAAGCAGACCAGACTGCAGAACATATCCTACAGGACTGTGGGAACCTCCGTCCCCTAAGGGAAGAGATTTGGCCACAGCCGGAGACTCTGCTTAACAAACTGTACGGGCCAGCGGAGACTCTACGAAAAACCACCAGTTTCTTCTCAAGAGCTGGCCTCCAGGTGTAACCAGGCGAACGACAAAAAAAAAAAATAAAATAAAAGAATAATTTGTCTGACGAATCTCTCTACTTTACTAATCACAAATAAAATGAAACAAAACAAGAAAATAAAAATAAATGAGAAATCCGTTTATAACCGTTTCTTACATCTAAATTATTTTAAAAGAAGAAAATCCCTACCCTTCGAGTCCTTTCCTGCTGTTCCTTACTGAATACCTAAAACCCTACTCAACTAACTGGGGAAGCGGATGGCCGAGTGGTTAGAGCGCTGGCTTCCGAATCGAGAGCGCGCTGGTTCAATTCCCAATAAGCACAGCAAACTTCCCCCAGTCGACCCAGCTGACGGGAATGGGTACCTGACTCCATAGTGGGTTAGGGAAGGTAAGGCAGCGAGGGAGAGGAGATTGGCACCACCCTCATGTAAATGCTGGCCCCGAGAAAAGTGGGGTCTCTAACACCTCACTCCCCTACCACCTGAACAGGTTATGGGATGACCTTTACCTTTTACTCAACTAATCGTCTATTTAATTCCTAACTACCCTACTCAACAAATTCTTCTTACAATTCCTACTCTACTGTCCTTGTTTCTCGTCCTAATTCTCTACCTTTTTTCCCCTGACTACTCCTAACTGACCACCCACCCCTCGCTCGCGCTCTCTCTCACGTCATTTCCTTCATTTTTACGTCATTCATACACGTCTTCCGAACAATTGACGTCATTCACTCTCTCTCGTTCTTCCGCACTAGTCCTTATAAAACTTAAGCTCAATCAAACAATACAGCAAATAACTATGATACTGACACATGGCTACTTTGCAGACATGATGTATCATGACTAGCACCCTGCTTCCAGTTATCCCGGAATGATTCTGCCGTCGCAGCGAAACACATTTGCGGGCTGTAAATATCTCCATTAAACCCCCTCCCAGAAATGAGAGATGCTCGTAGAATCCCACAGCACCGGACAGAGGCAGAGTTTTGCCGCCATGGCTAATTGCAAGGTGTCATTATATTTGCGCTGTAGCAATCATCTAGGATGATAGGGGCTGATTGCAGGTGCGTGTGGTTCAGTGAAATAATCAAATACTGTCTGATGAATCGATATGTGATTACTGTCTCCCAATGTCAGTTTTGCAGCAGTCTGACCAGACAAACAATTGACGATGTGAAATGATTGGCTGTCAATAGCCCGGCACCACGCGCATCCCTCGCGACATTTCTCCATGGAGTTTCTTGTGCTTATACTTCCTGTTTCTTTCATTCATTCCCTCTGATCCCGCCTCCTTTCCTTCTCATTTTTCTTTCTACTTTTGTCGCTCCATTCCATCCCTCAGATGTCTGGTCAGCAACAGCAACATGATGATCTTCCCCCACACAGCTGGGACATGTGTCTGCAGTCTTACACACTACACTCACATCAGACAGGTGAACATAAACACACCTGTGACCAGGCTCATCACTGACCAGTTGCTCACTGCTGCATGTGAATACTGACTGAATGCTGAAGGAGGGAAGGAGAGAAGGGTTTGATGATAGGTTTTCTCACCTCAAGCTAAAAAAAATAAATAAAAATCAAATTGAATAAAAATGAAAATAAAAATTCTTGCCCATCCGCTGCATTGGCGGTGAGCCGTGGTTGACTCTGTCCAATCAGATTCACTCAGGCGATGAAACGATGGTTTACCTGTCAGGTGTAAGTGGCTGTAAGCGGTCAGGATGAACGACATTTTCAGCAATGCGCACGTGCAGCTCGTGTAGAGGTGTAACACACGACGCGGACCTAGCCTTCTATATACACAAATGACAGTGCTACAGGTGTAACATAAGTAGCAGTGCTACAGATGTAACACAAGTCACGGTGCTACAGATGTAACACAAGTCACGGTGCTACAGGTGTAACACAAGTCACGGTGCTACAGGTGTAACACAAGTCACGGTGCTACAGGTGTAACACAAGTCACGGTGCTACAGATGTAACACAAGTCACGGTGCTACAGATGTAACACAAGTCACGGTGCTACAGATGTAACACAAGTCACAGTGCTACAGATGTTCTCCGTACTGCTGCTCTCCGAGTAATGTCAGTGTAAACTAAAGGTGTGCCGGAGACTGTTACACAAGAGGTGATACCGGCTACACACACAGCCACTGAGCGCCCTCTCTGCTTTATTCCATACCAAAAATCTTCAAAGTGGGAAAATGAAGAGAAAAAGTTGAGAAAGGTCTACTACAGGTCAATGGAGTTAAATCCCAACATTGCACGGCAACGATACATCGACTACCAATCATTATTTGACTACAACATTACAACATTACAACATTGCGACATTACAGTGCAATGCTACACCAAGTTAACAGAAATATCAGACCGAGATGGAGCACAATGCTGCTCCACAAGTTTGCAGCGAAGTAAACACAATGTAACAGCAGAAGAAGTTGATATGCAATGCGCGTGAAAATGCAGGCGCGTGAGAGCAAATCACTTCTTCCCCGTGAAAGCATCATAGCAGCTGTTTTTTAAATCTCCTAACCACTTTTCTTTAAACACTTCATCCTGCATGATGTGTTTGAACCCTCGAGGGCCAGGCAGGACAGCTCAGCCACAAAGTAGTCCTCGCACAACTCTGAAATTTGTTAGCGTGAAGACAGATAAAGGAATAAAATAAGATGAGGGAAAAAGAGAGGTATTCATGACAAGAGGGAAGTACAAGCCCAGAGCTATACCTCGACTGGCTGGACCCTCGTCACCCTCCGATCTGCGACTAAGGACAGTGTCAATGATGACTAAAAGACTAAAGACAATGAAGACGACGATAGAGGCGGAAGTGATGACACCGATGTCAATGATGACGGTGGACAATGTGGACATTGCTATAGATGTGTCATGTTATTGTCGAGAGTTGACTTCTCAGCTTCGGTGGTTCAGTAACTTGCTGAAATGAGTTGTCAAAGCCACAACCCTCAGCCACTCCACCTTCTAGTCCCATCACGGACGTGTATAGGGTGGATTGCTGTCTGTCTGCCGAGACCAGCGCTGAGCCTCTTGCGAAGTTCTCCGCTGTTAGTCTCGGTGAGCCTTAACAATGAATGTGAATAAACCGGAAGCTATATCGTAACCAGCCTCGTTCTAGTAGTTAAACTGAAACGTCACTAAACCGGAAACTACATCGTAACCAGCCTCGTTCTATGATTTCACTGAAAAAAATCGTCTGCAAGTAGTCCAGTAATACAAGTCCGTGGTCCCACCTGTCAACAACCCCTGCCAGGTGTCACACTTTCCGGAAACTATGTTTACATCCTGATGCTTACAACAACTCGCCTTCGGTTCTCTCTTAACATGTCCAGTCATACTTCAAGTTCTCTTCTCCACAATTGAGGATCCTAACTCTTTATATCTTTCCCTTCATATATGTCCGCTGTTTGTTAAGCAAAGATGCAGACATTAACTTTAAAAAAATAACAAGAAAAAAATCTAAAACGAGATTTTATAAATCATGTAATAAATTGTACAACAAAAAGTTAACAAATCTTGTAACATAACATATAACAATTTATGAAATAAATCGTCTGCTCTTTTTTTCGGGGTTTTCTTCTGTTGGCTTGATTTTGATTTTTGGTTGGCTTTGTCTTTGAGACAAACATTTTCAGAAAACTTAAAAAGAACCTCCCCAACTTTTCTACGCACTGTGACTTTTGTAACTTCCGGCGTTCACCATCGAACTCTTGTTGATTTAATGTTCAGTGTGACCCCCCCCCCCACTCTACGAGCGCCTCCACAGTCTGATCAGATTCGCAAACTGTCGTTTTTTATCATCTTCAAAATTCTTTTAAAGGGGGGGGGGTGCAGAAATCTGCGGATCTCTCTAAGGACTGACGCAGTCAGAATATCTCATAAGCCATAAACAAAAAGTTTCCTGGCTGTCATGTGGGGAGCAGCTGGGAGCAGTAACACGATGAGCAATCATGGCAGATGACTTTCACGAGTTGTTTGTGTGCCTCGCGCCTGTCCTCCGCGCCTCACTGTCCGAGGGAGCGCGTGTGCAGACTGAGCAGCTTAGCTTCCAGTATCATCACCACAATGAATATCTCCTCTTGCCCCCACCCCCATACTAGCACTGATTTCACTTGCGCTGTGTCTTCGGCTGAACTTTGGCAACGAACAGAAAAAAGAAAATGGCTTTATTTCTCATTGTGCTCCCTTTACACTGGAGAAAGAACAATATTGATGATATATTGAAATATTGATGATCACTGGCTTCATATCAGTCATTTATCAAAGCACTGATGATCAATGCTTTTATATCAACCATACAGCAAAGAACTAATGACAACCGCCTTTGTATTAGCCATTCAAAGAATTTTGTCTTCAACTTAAGTGTGATTTACTGTCCATTTTTATCTCATAAAGTTTAGTGATGTACCTGCATTCTTTGAAATTTTTTACTTTTTTATCTTGATGTCCTCTGATCGTGGAATCGGTCCGCTCTGTCTTAGCCACACAGCACAACATACTAGTGTTTCGATATCCCAGAGGAAAACACTAACAATAACAGTATTGATGACATGAAAATTGACAGCTGCACCACTGGAAAATTGCTGTTTCCAGAGACTGTTTGATGAATCAACTGACACAACCAAGTAAACGTGAACAACATCTCAATTAATAGAAAAGGGATTAATTTTTTGTAACACCTCTAGTGGTCGTCAGAATTCACGTCTCCATGAAAACCCAATCATAATTAAACCAACCGAGAAGTTGAATTCATTCCCACAAGGGGAAGTAATGAATGTCCCTCATGGCCTCGATTGTCTCCCATTGAGGACCGACCTCCTAAGTTGGTGACTGATGGTGGTGGGTTTTGATTGTTTGTCACGTGTACACGTGTAAAGCACGTAGTGACAGTGACACTTGACACGTCCTCACGACCATGATCCTCTCTGTGCTCTCGATGTCATTAGTTTATGGACACGACGCTCGTTTTACTGGTGGAGGCTGTGTCTGTCCTAAGACAAGTTCTGTACAGACGCTTTATTTCTGACTAAATTCCAACATATGATCCAAAGTTCACATCGCTTCTTTCATCCACACTCTTCTCATCATAGGATTTGTTAATGTATTTGTCAACATATGATATGTTAAAGTAGTTGTTCACGTCTCCTCCCTCAAGCTTCCTTCTGGTGAGCACCCAGGAAATTCGTTGCATCACTTATTTTCCATTCGGGTTTTCACGTTTATCGCCTTTGGCGGCATTCTTGTGTAAAAGTGGAATGTGCCTGGCAAAGTGGACAAAAATACTTCCTTCTTATCTAAGTTTTCAACGAACAGGCACAAGCCCTCGAAATTGGATTCAAGGTTTCTATGGAAACGGTTCTCGCGGGGAAGAAAGGCCATCACGTACAGTAATGACTGGTGCCAAGGTAAGGTAGCTCCCTCCTTCTCCCCCTGGTCTTGCGATGATCTTTGGCTGTCACTGTCGGTCACTCAAACCTCCCTCAACGGTGTGTGGACATCACGCTTTTTTCTTTCTTTCTTTCTTTTTTTTTGTTTATTGGTCTTTTTTCTTTCTTTCTTTTTCTTTTTTTTAATTGGTTAAACAAGCGTATGCTTGTCTCAGGTAAGCTACCACTTGAAGCAGAATAGGGTGAAAATGAGTCACTAAGATGCTCTGAGCTATGACCTATAACCTGTGACAGATGGCTTTTAGGAATATGTGAACAAGATCATGGTCATAAGGTCATGTGTGTGAAAGAGAGAGAGAGAGAGAGTGCCAAAACATTTTGAGGGGTTTTTTGTTTTTTACATCTGCAGGTGTCTCGAGCGAAATGCACAAAATTGTCCCTGAGGATAACATGTGGTCTTTGCTCTGTGACCTGTTATGTTCATATTGTAGAGAACTTTTAACTTGAACTGTTCATATTGTAGAGAACTTTTAACTTGAACTGTTCATATTGTAGAGAACTTTTAACTTGAACTGTTCATATTGTAGAGAACTTTTAACTTGAACTGTTCATATTGTAGAGAACTTTTAACTTGAACTGTTCATATTGTAGAGAACTTTTAACTTGAACTGTTCATATTGTAGAGAACTTTTAACTTGAACTGTTCATATTGTAGAGAACTTTTAACTTGAACTGTTCATATTGTAGAGAACTTTTAACTTGAACTGTTCATATTGTAGAGAACTTTTAACTTGAACTGTTCATATTGTAGAGAACTTTTAACTTGAACTGTTCATATTGTAGAGAACTTTTAACTTGAACTGTTCATATTGTAGAGAACTTTTAACTTGAACTGTTCATATTGTAGAGAACTTTTAACTTGAACTGTTCATATTGTAGAACTTTTAACTTGAACTGTTCATATTGTAGAGAACTTTTAACTTGAACTGTTCATATTGTAGAGAACTTTTAACTTGAACTGTTCATATTGTAGAACTTTTAACTTGAACTGTTCATATTGTAGAGAACTTTTAACTTGAACTGTTCATATTGTAGAGAACTTTTAACTTGAACTGTTCATATTGTAGAGAACTTTTTACTTTGAACTGTTCATATTGTAGAGAACTTTTAACTTGAACTGTTCATATTGTAGAGAACGTTTAACTTGAACTGTTCATATTGTAGAGAACTTTTTACTTTGAACTGTTCATATTGTAGAGAACTTTTAACTTGAACTGTTCATATTGTAGAGAACGTTTAACTTGAACTGTTCATATTGTAGAGAACTTTTTACTTTGAACTGTTCATATTGTAGAGAACTTTTTACTTTGAACTGTTCATATTGTAGAGAACTTTTTACTTTGAACTGTTCATATTGTAGAGAACTTTTAACTTGAACTGTTCATCTTGTAGAGAACTTTTTACTTTGAACTGTTCATATTGTAGAGAACTTTTTACTTTGAACTGTTCATATTGTAGAGAACTTTTTACTTTGAACTGTTCATATTGTAGAGAACGTTTGTTCTGTGAACTATTATTTTCATGTTGTAGAGAAGAGTATACAGATTTTGTAAGCCCCTGAGGCTTTAGAGTGATGCCTTCCTTTGCTGTCTACAGAACATTGGGGTGGATTGGTGAGAGCTGGTGGAGGGAGTGTTTGTAATTATTGGCTCAGTGCTGCAGCTGCCAGACTTGTCTGTCACTAGTGACCTCTCACCTTACAGGCGCTACTGGTCGCAGCTGGAGACACAGGCAAACAAAGGAGAGACTAGTTGGACCGATATATGGCACACCAAACGTGTCTTTATTTCATCACACTGATTCTCTCCTGTGGCATAAAAGGTCGTATTTTGGAATCATTTTCGAACATGATGTCTGGTACTCAAAATCAGTGCTAAAAGGATGACCAGCTGCTGGATGGCGAGTCTAACATTCTGACGGCCTCACATGAAGAGTGACAAATGTTTGATAGGATAGTGTGATAGGTGCCACACTTACATCGACGATAAGATGGTTGAAAAAAGAAACATTGGTGAAATGACTATAGATCAGTCTCTGCTTGGTATATCCTAAATGACATACGGTAAATGCACAAGGTTCACGGATGCAGCAGAAGCTAGGTGAAATGAAAGGATGAAATATATAACTAGGATGAAGTTCCAGCTGCCGAGGGCCACGTGGGCAAAGAACTGTAAGTGGTTCACCTTGTCTAGGGCATGGCATTTGGATATTGGAGCCCAACCTGTTCTCGTGAAGCCTTTTACTTTCCGTTATTACTCAGGTAGCCGTTCGCTGTTGGAATGTTGCAGAGAATTTTTCAGCCACTTGCACAACCCACCGAGACTCCCTCGACTTTATGTTTCGAGGTCAAGAGCATGAACAACCCGTCTATGGCGCCTTCCCTGACAAAAGACATGGTGATTAATGACAACTACGAAAAGCTTTCACCATCCTACAGACTTTCCTTTCCTCCCATCCGACAAAACTTCGTCCCATTGTTTGTCCCAGGAAAGGTGCCACTGACCGGAAGCTCTGGTGGTAGTGGTCAGCTGTGTCAAATGTTGGACTGGCTCACCAAAGCACTTTTGCTGATTAGACTCCGCGACTGATGTATGACCGTGGGTGGGCACTAACCAAACTTGAAGGAATGGAGTGGGGCGAGGTTGTGAAAGTCTGAACAGTTCTGTCCTGTTCTACACCCAAACTCGCTGTTTTTTGGTCTCATTTCCATACCTTGTTTCCGACCTAACTGCATTATAGCTTTTCTTAAATGTTAAACTAATTACGAAGAGAACAGATAATTCTTCTTTTGTCCCTGTCCTCTCAGCATCATAATCAGGGATGCCTGGAAAGATTCAAGAAAGCGGCTAGAAAAGTTCAGTTCACTACGACATTCATTTTGGTGGTGGGAGTAGTAAATGGTGGATGTGTATCCATTGTGATCCCTGCCCACGGCTGACGGTTTGTGAAGAAAAATGCCGAAGTTGTTGTTTCTACATCAGAACTGGAATTGTTGCAATTTGTATCGTCGTCCATGTTCAGGCAGAAAAATCGACATGTTATAGCTTGTGGAGGATGTGTTTGTGTTTTGGGAGGATCTACAAAGACTAGAGGCACGCGGAATCTCATTACCAAACATCCTTTTTTTTTTGCCAGTCGTTTATTTGTCATTTTCGGCGCCATAAGCACACATTTAAAGTGTTATTTTGTTGGTATAATTTTTACATAATTATTGTCGATTTTCATTCATTGCACGACGATCTCTCAATCTCGACGACATCGCGCAATACGGGGCTGGAATAATAACAAGTTTTATCACTTATCACTAAGCACAGCTCATGTATTGATCATCACTATCACATCAAACGAGGCGACACTGCGGGCCATTAAAGGAGCCTGTAGGAGCTGAATGTTGGAGAAAATGCAGAAACCTCGCGACGGATGTCTCCTGGGATTCGTAATACAGACAGAAAATAGGGAGAAGCTACAAAGTTTCTCTGGAAAATGTAGGAGTGAGAAAATAAACAGCAAAGGAATCATACAGCTGCCCAGTGCCCAGGGTGTGACCAAAGTCGGGTGTATTGGAATAAAAGCGCAGCGAAGTCTGTTGGGGGAAACTTTTTAAGAAAAAAAAACTAGAGAAAGTGTGGAATGACAGGTGAGGCAAGAAATGTCACGTGACATCTGTCAACCGTTTCCTGACCGTGAAGCCGATGCCAACTGTCGCGGAAAATGCGCCGGCCTGGAATTTTCCTTGATCAAACTGCACCAACAGAGAGGTCTTGCCAACGCCGCTGTCCCCCACCAGGATCGTCTGCAACGACAAGAGAACAGTTCATTCATAAGGCCCTTTGCCTGTGTGTGTGTGTGTGTGTGTGTGTGTGTGTGTGGCGTGCGTGCGTGCGTGCGTGTGTGTGTGTGTGTGAGTGTGTGTGTGTGTGTAATACATTCAAATCATCAGGTTTGTGTCCAGTGTAGTGTGAAGTCCGAATAGTCAGAAGAATGTTCCAGTGTAATGTCAAGTTTAAAAAACAAACAAACACAGGGTTCATTTCAACAGTTCATGCCGAGTAAACAGAAATCCTCAGGTTGATTGTCAGCGCTGCATCAACACTGAACAAATCATAAAAATCATATCCTCCAGTGTAGCTTCAGTAAGAACACATCCTAAGGTTCCTTTCCAATGAGGTGTCAGATGAAAGCTGTTTGCTGACAACTTGTTTATTATCGTCAAAACACGAGGGAGCCTGGGGTATTAGCAGGGTGCACGAGTATGTACTAAGTTACACCACCCCACTGACCTGACTCACTCCTCTCAGACATTAAAAAAAATTGCTCCCCGGCATCTTGATACAAACCAGCGCCAGAGCAAGTCAGTCAAAAAATCTCAAGACCGCCTTCCAAAAAATTCTTCTTGTCAGTCACATGTAAACAAGATTAAACGGTTCATTTTTTCACTATTTCCATCTCTTTTTATTTCTCTCTCTCTCCCTCTCTCTTCCTGCGCAAGATATTGGTTCAATTTGTTTCAATCAGTTCCTGTATTTTACGAATAACTTGACTTGGTTAATTTGTTTTAGTTTTATTTTAATTGATGATGTCGACAACGGAAACTGATTTAAAGGAATATTAGTTGCTGCTGCTGTTACAAGATGAACTGAAATCTCTGCATAACAACAAAGAGACTTTTTATCAGTTTTTTATCATCTCTTTGTCATGCATATGGCGTACCGAATAGTTTTATCAACTTTAAAATTAAAAGAAAATTTTAAAATTATCCAATAATATTTGTTCATCTGGGGCCAGTTGCATGACACATTTCTAATTTTAAACACTTTTAGGCTTCAACTCTTTTTAGAAAGGCACAACACATTTTCAGAACTGTTTTTAAATAACAAAATGCTTTTTACACCAGATTTTCGTTTCTGTCAGCACATTTTTTGTGTGCAGTGGGTCTAAATAGCACGTGAGCGATTTCTGAAGAATAAAAAGTTTCTATGTTCCTGGGTTCAGATCTCGTCTCGGGCACGCTTTTCTCTGCCTGTGGCACCTGTTATACATAGGCGACTGCTTTGCAGTGATATAGACTCACTCGTTTGCTAGGCATAAAGCACCAATTTTCTTCCCGTCCTCTCTCTCTCTCTCTTCTTTTCTTTCTCTCTCATACACGTACACATACACGCAGGCGCGCGCGCAGACAGAGAAAGGTCAATAAAAGGCGTGTCTGGCCAGACACTAGTTCCTTCAGAGACACAAATGCATGTTGGTTGTCCTGACAGCCGGGCTCAGCAGGGATTTACACCTCCCGGACATTTGTAGTCCGATCCTGTTTTTAATCCAAGTGCCTCCCTGACAAGGTAATCTACCCGTGAATTTTACGAACTGCGCACACGAGGTCATCGAGACTTGGGTCTGACGAGAGCACTGCCCTCGTAGCCTGGCTGCAAATGTCTCGTATAGAAGTCATCGAGACTTGGGTCTGACGAGAGCACTGCTCTCGTAGCCTGGCTGCAAATGTCTCGTATAGAAGTCATCGAGACTTGGGTCTGACGAGAGCACTGCCCTCGTAGCCTGGCTGCAAATGTCTCGTATAGAAGTCATCGAGACTTGGGTCTGACGAGAGCACTGCCCTCGTAGCCTGGCTGCAAATATCCCGTATACAAGTCATCGAGACTTGGGTCTGACGAGAGCACTGCCCTCGTAGCATGGCTGCAAATGTCTCGTATAGAAGTCATTAGTGTGGACTGAAGGAGATTACTAGTCTGCTGCTCAGTTGAACCACTACAGCCTTCATCCACATCAATTGTATGATCAAAATTTCTCTCGATTTTTCTAATTTTATTTTATTACTTCCGTTTGCAAACGTTGCTACATTTTTTCCTCGACGACCGTCGACTTCGGAAATGTTTTGATTGGATGTCAGGAAACTAAAACTCCTCACTGATGAGAAGATATTTTCATTTCGCAAAGCATGGGGACCGCTAGGGGCGCAGCCAGTCTTAGAACTGGTAAACCACAGGAACAATAGGCTGGTTACAGCAACAACTAAAGCTCAACTTCCGTCATGCGCAGTGTCGACAAGTAGCGGACGTCCCACTCAACGGTTCTCCCGCTTACGTAGAACAGTGTACACGTTGTCCATCGCACTTTTAGAGACTGAAATATCTCCTGGTAACTAAATAGACTCTTGTGCAATGATACGACAATGCTGTTTATTATTATTATTATTATTATTATTATTATTATTATTATTATTATTACAATGTCGTTCAATTAAGTTAGATCTCCGTGACGAAGATGGTAAGGAAACAAAGTATCATCAAGCTGCATTATACAAGCTTCCCCTACCTCTTGTTCTTGTTGGTTATAGTATTATAGTAATAGTTATAGTAATGGTTATATTAATAGAAGTAGCACTGGCAATGCTACCAAAAGCCTTTTGAAAATCAGCTTATAACTAGAGCTAGGGTGGTATTACACCAATAACAATAAATGGCCAAGAACATCGACTGAACATGAACATTGCATGCACGAGCTTTGCCGGGAACTGTCTTTGCTTAGCCACTCAAACACTCGTGGGCCATTTAAGGCAGCCAATCAACTTAACAAAAAAAAGAGACTCGTGGAGGGAACAGGCCACAAGCACCAGCAGACGTAAAGATGATGTCGATGAGAAAGGAAGGGACAGCACCAGGCGTGAGAGGTGTGTAGTGATGGGCGCAGCCATGTTGGCAGCTTGGGAAGCGCTGGAGTGCTGGACCGGGGAAAATCGTGGAGACAAACTTCCAAGGCTACCGGAAATAAATGGACAGGAGGATGGGTGGAAGAGTGTATAGTTTGAAGTATAACTCGTAAACCATGATGGCTTTGAAAACCTCCTCGTCGACCGCCATCTTATGGTTTCGGTTGGCATGTGTACGGTTCTGGCGTGGATTCATCCTGTAGTCGCACTTTAATTTGTGTTCTTCATTTTGAAGGGTAGATAACATACTTCAGATTATTACGATGGCAAGGAATAATGTGGAGTTCATTCCTACCATACCGCTCATCGAAAGTACAGTAAACCAGTCCTTGGAATTCAATCACTGATGAAAGTACCTCTCTAATTATAAGTTCAATAAGCCAGTCCTTGTAATTCAATCAGTGATGAAAGTACCTCTCTAATTATAAGTTCAATAAGCCAGTCCTTGTAATTCAATCACTGATGAAAGTACCTCTCTAATTATAAGTTCAATAAGCCAGTCCTTGGAATTCAATCACTGATGAAAGTACCTCTCTAATTATAAGTTCAATAAGCCAGTCCTTGGAATTCAATCACTGATGAAAGTACCTCTCTAATTATAAGTTCAATAAGCCAGTCCTTGTAATTCAATCAGTGATGAAAGTACCTCTCTAATTATAAGTTCAATAAGCCAGTCCTTGTAATTCAATCAGTGATGAAAGTACCTCTCTAATTATAAGTTCAATAAGCCAGTCCTTGTAATTCAATCAGTGATGAAAGTATCTCTAATCATGAGGACCTTAAATCTCTGCTGGAAGATGCTCTTCTGACTTTCCAGCGACACTTTGTGCCTTGAAAGACTTTACGAGTGAACAGTAGTGCTTTTTCCCATCCCGCAGGCATCTACCTTTCTCCGAGACTGTCCATTATCTGTGCTTAAAACTTCTTCCAATCTTGCACTCTGCAGTTTATTACATTTTTACAGCCATGATAGATCTCAGGGCCAGTTCCCCGAGTCACAGCGCGAGGCTATTATCGTTTTTCTAGGCAAGTCTGATAAGGACCCTTACACTTCAGCCTCAGCTCGCCCCCCAACCCCCACCCCCCACCCCTGCTGTCTCACTTAAATGGAAGAAGCTAAGGTGGACATATATCTTGTCTGGAGTCTCCGCACTGATAATGTCATGTTTTAAACTTTGTCTTCGCGGGATACAAATTTCTACCAGCCAGCATATTTATTATCAGAGGTTGCAAGTTCTTTGTCGATCTTGGCTTCACGTGCTCTCCGTATTTAATCGAAAAATTGCCTTAAAAAGACTGCGGAGTGAATTCTCATGATCAAAAACATGTGTGGTCTCTTCATTACTCTTATTTACCTGTCAAAAGTCTCTCCACAATGATTTCCTTGTATTCGTTCTCTTTAAGTTGATTGAGTGAGGGGTCCTAATTTCGAGAAACTCTAATAGAAAAAAAAACTGACACCTTTGTTTCTTTCCTGAATCTGGATGCTGACTTTAAGATGGCGCGTTCGTTTTTAAATCAAAACGGGGAGAGAGTGAAAAACCAAGAAAGGAGGGGGAAAGACGATGGCTGGGCTGCACCAAAAAAAGAACCTTCATGCAGTACTCCCTACAAAAATCCCAGCTGACATTTACTACAGAAGCCCAAGTGAGGCCAAACATTAGCTGTGGAGAAAGTCTTCTTCAGCCGAACATGAACAACATAAAAGCGATGGATTGAACGACGGGGAAAGGGAAGGCATCGGCCGTGGTTCTCCTAGAATAAGCTTGAGGTCTTCACTGGAGTCTGGAATGGTTTAGTGCTGCAGTTCTTTCTTGTAGTTCACAGAGAACCCGGATATCATGGTTGCTTCCTAGTTTCAAAACGATCCAGGCATGTGTGTGTCTCATAGCCAAACATTTTCCAATATAATCTGAATATTTTTAGTAAATCTGTCCAGAACCTGTCGGTCATTTATTGAAAGTTTCTGTCATTTTAAATGAATCGAAACAATAGATTATCCACACGTGTCGTGCTCATGTAGGCAGTGGCTTTTTTATTTATAATTGCAACTGAGCTGAGGAAAATGGCAAAACGACGGGCAATGAGGTACTGGGGTCATGATTACAATTAACAAAGAACTTAACCAAATGAACAGGATTACTGCTGTAGTTGTTACAGTTAGGTTTAGGTAAACAACAAAGGTGGGATTTCCTGAGATGGAAAAATATACAGAAAAAATTCTAAAGCTGATATCTTTAAACTGATAAGAAGACTGGAGTTTGTGGTTCATTTGAAGCCAGACACATTGCTGTCAAATCACACTAGAGCTGCTGCTTCTGCCAGCAAGGACTGCAAAGAGACTGGCCGTACAAACCTACAAACGCTGGTGCACGTGATAAATAAACGCGAATTAAGGAAAATACAAGTCTGTGAGACGAAAGCCTCTGTTCATCAATCACAAACACTCGTGTAGCACACACACTCGAGCTTTTAATGTAGTCGCCGCTGTTCATTGAGCGGTCCTCTTCGTGAAGCTTAATATTCATACAATAGATAAAAACACTGGTGCAAGACTGTCATGTTAGCATGGCACCATGACTTTTTCATTTTAGACCAGCACCCCGGATTGGCAAGGCAAGTTTAATTCTCCTGTCTCTAGCTCATTGGAGGGCTTCTGCACACTGGAGCCTGACACGTGAAGAAGTAGACGGCGCTCGCTCTACTTCAATTTGCAGCCTCGGATACACACAAGAAATGGCTTCTTTAATGTTAATTAGTCTTACCTCCTTCTGTGTTTGGACATTGTTGTGAGCGAATTAGATGGGATGCAGCTGGCCGGGAGGAAATGGAGGAGAGAATGTCAGCTGCAATGTTACTTATACTTAGAAAAAATTGGGTCTTTGAACCTCATTGACAAACAAGCATAAGGCTAGCAACGGAGTGTGTGTGTGTGTGTGTGCGTGTGAGTTTGTGTATGTGCATGTATATGACATGTAAATATCTGTGTGTAGATGAGTAGATGTGAATATGTATGTGTGGGTCTGTACTATGTGAGCAGACATGTAGAAGCAGACGCTGGACAGAGAGGGTCTAACGTGTGACGTTGGCTGTGAAGGCCACTTCCGGAAACGCCAGCCTCGTTTCCATACGATAATCACTTCACGCGACCAGCGGCTGTCTACCCTGTCTACCCCGTCTACCAGCTCCAGGCTGTGGCCACACTTGGTTATCGAGTTCTTACTCCACGCCTAACCTCTGGAGGGACTAAAAGCGTGGCGCGAGTCAACGGAAATAATTGTCGTCTGCTGCAACCACTTGGTGGCTTTGAATGTTCAGCCACTCCACTCCTTCTCCTCCCCCCCCCCACCCCACCGGCGGCTTTATTTTCAGGATTTCATCATTCGGCACAATACTTTTTACATGTTTAATTTTTAACAAACTTAATCTTTACATTAATTTTTATTTTAGAAACAGTTGTTAACCTCACTTGTAACAGTAGTTTAAGATTGTTTTCTGTAAACATCGACAACAAAGATGGTGTTTATTCTTTGACCTTTTTGCAGTCGTGGACGATGCTTCATCTGGTCTTTCCATGTCTGTCTACTGTGTATCACTGGCTGCCGCCTTCATGTGGCAGTCACTGCAAATAGTCGGTTAACAAAGGGTGTAACTCGATGTACAGTATGTCAGCTCTGTTGACACTATTTTCTCTGCTCAATAAATGGATTGGACTCCAGGACGTCCCATGCGATCTCAAGAGAGGCCGTTAGACACCCAGGCAGGAGAGGGGGAGTAGTAAATGTCATCGTAACAGTCCCTGCCTTCAGTAGACTGTCATCCTATCTACAGTCGCCAGACACTACATTTCATTACAGATACAGCAAAGTGGAAACTAAAGTTCGCCATAGAACTGGCCTTCCCTGTGATTTCCTCTAGGTCCTCTTTCATTACCTTTAGTAAGGCTACGCGGTAGAGACAAGAGTTGAAAATAACTAGTTTACCTTTAAGCTAATAAAGTATCTTTGCCCAGTTTTCAGTTTCTTCACGAGGCTCTAGGGGAGAAAAGTTAGAGAAAAGCTCCAGAAGAAAGTTTTACGTATTACCAATACCCAGGATATCTCCATGTACTCCGGTTTCCTGCTCATTCACCACCCCGTGTTCCCCTCAATAATAGTGTAAAATCACCAATCAGTGGAAGCACTTTCCTGTTATCATATAAATCGACTGGCTCACTGGCGTAGTTGCCCAAGAAGAATCGTAGGTCGTGAGTTCAGATCTCCACTCCGGCGCCTTTATTTCTGTCTCGATGTGCGTCCCCCTCATTACAGGCTGATGTGGAGGAGTTATCTCGGTGTACTCAGGCTTACACCTTCAGTTTCCCTACTAAATGTTTTTTCATTGTCTAATGCTCCTCCCACACGAGGAAATCTCCCCACTAAACGCTCTTCACTGTCTAGTGTTCCTCCCACACGAGGAAATCATATGGAGATAATGTTGCTTTGATGTATTTTACCACAGGGAGTGTCGACTATCTTTAAAATGCGATGTGGTCGAGGGTTTATTTTTTGCACTCACATTATTTTCTGTTGTTTGTCCCATGTATTATTTCTAGTCATCCTACAAATACATTGATTACAGTAATCTTTCTGCGACTTACAACTGGCTTTTTGTAGTAGAGCCTATGGCTTCAGGAAAGGGTTGTTAAGCTTCTAGTGCTAGGAAACAGTTACATCGACAAGGTCCTCAGCACAACCAGACTCACATGTACCCCACTGCTGTTACGGAGATGTCATTATTTACAGAACGGGATCGATTGTGCCCTGACACCGGTGATAAATATCGCAGGCCCTGGAATGAAAAGACTGGCGCAGGACCCCCGCCCCAAGGCGACTCCTCAAAAACACTCGGCCGATAATGGACTCAGTGAGGTCACAATCTCATTCCTCTACCATACACATCTCTCCATCCAGATTCTTCCGGAAGTTGCCAAGGAAGAAAGCAGGTCACACAAACATGGGAGATATATCGAGAAGAGCGACATCAACAAAGTTTTTGTTCAATCTTTGATATTATTGATCTTCATCTGCAGGCACACGCTTGTCTTCAAAGGTGAGCTGAGCGTGGCAAAGAGAACGGTTCACTCTGACAGAAACAAGAGGCTAGGAAAGAATAAAAAAAAAAACAAATGCATGAAACGAGAAAAGAAGAAATAACAGATTTTGCAGAACTGTATGGCTGAAAGAATTAAACGCGTAAATTGTGTGAATACATTGAGCCGAATGATTTAATAGAAAAAAATCCGGAATCGGAGAAAAATAGAAAATGCATCACAGCGACATTTAGACAATGACCGATCGAACAAAAGAAAGAAAGGTTGATAAAGCGAAAATCTGAATATTTGGCTGATTTAATGAATTAATTAATTTATGTGTGGATGAGAAAACAAGCAAAAGTACTATGACCTGGCTACATTTGTTCACTTAATAAAAATGCTTTGAAACTGTAACACTGTTTACACTTTGACAGTAAGTTACAATAAAGCGAAAATCAAACATTTATGCCAAACACACTTCACAACAGAACCACTGCACATGGCTAGTGGGCCTTCATGTTATATACTTCAATAGTGATTACAAGTCTGTTTACAAGTGTAAGAGTGTTGTGTACATACAAGTCCCATGTCTTGTTCCAGTCAACAGAATATAACTTATAAATGTGGTTCACTGTACTAGTAATAACATGTAGCAGGTAGGGACATGGGGCCTAAAACAGCGCCGAACTTGTTGGCTGGAAATTTGAATGGGAGCCCCACCATCGTGAGTTTGTATACAAGGGAGGTAAACTTGTATTCTTCGGGCCATTCCGTTAAAAGTTGTCGCTCTTTGATGACAAATCTCGCCACAAACGCCCAGCGTGCACGATGTAGATTGTAGAAGAACCTAATGAACATTCATCCCTCCTACCCTTCCGCGGCCCTCCACCAACACACACATATATATATATATACACAAACATTGGTAAAATAGCTCAGCTTTGACTAAAACCTAATACAATTTAAAGTAAAAAAAAGTGAATGTATAATAATTAATTATTTAATAATCACATCTAAAGATTTAACTAACGAACTAAGATTAAACTGATTGACCCCAAGAAAGTTCGAGTGCTTAAAAACATGCATCAGTATGGTCCTTCGTCCGACAGAACACGTGCCGCTGTACCAAACTATTAACATCGTCAGTCAGGCACAAGAGCAAGGGTCGCAAACAGGCGAGAATGTTCCAGCGAACATACTCACCATCAACGGTCCTGCAGAACGCAGGTACGCCCCATCCATTCCAAACCCTTTTCATTCTTTTTTTCCATTAATCCCTACCCCACCTGCCGGTTAATGCACTTTCCCTCAACATAATAGTAACCGTAATATTGGGGAAACGGTTAACTGAGTGGAGAGAACACCATCGTCTGAGGCCAGTGGCGAGCACACCCTCTTCGATACCCGCATGGTGCAGCGTACTTCCCCGGTACCGACCGACTGACTTGCCTACATGCATACCTACATCACAAGCAGGATCTCGCTTTATTATTATTATTATTGAAATGTCGAGCGCATTGTAACAATATGAAGAGATTCAAACATCAGTCATATTAGAGTTACAGAAGAAAAACACTGCCAGTAAAGTAAGCGGAAGAAATGTGTTTTTTAAATCCTGATTCGAATTTTAGAAACAAAAACACAAAACAAGGAATTCCAAAAAAATGGGATGCATGCGACAAGACCAGACAGACAAACATTTTGATTTGTTTTTTACGAGAGACTACTACAGAGACGAAGTGGACACCTCCTCAGTTGGAAGGTTTACAACAAGACAGACAGACAGACAGACAGACAGACAGACAGACAGACAGACAGACAGACAGACAGACAGACAGACAGACAGACAGACAAGGTTGTGAATCCAGACCTAACACAATGCAGTTAGTGTAAAGCTGATGCGAGTAGTAGCTGGCAACCACCAGTGTAGTTCACAGACAGGACAGGAGGGGGTCAGATGATCAAAGTATCAGGGAAAGGAGAGCAGGGAGGATGGAGCGGGTCAACAACGGATGAGAAAAAAAAAGGTTAAAACGCGGTTAAAGAAGCTCATTGTACATTCTGAGTCTTCTTCTGTCTGAAATATTTTCTCAGAAATGTGAAGTTATAAAGCCCTTGTACATTCTCTAGTCTTAATTTAAACAATGTTTTCACGATGCAATATTTATTTTGAAAATTCACTTTGATATTGTTTTTAACTCTTGTGCCGACGAGTTCAATTGAGTTCTATACATGGTTGCAGGTGTGTGAGTGTGTGTGACAGAGAGAGAGAGAAAAAGAGAGCATATGCAGGATACTCTGCATTCGCGTGTCGAAGAAGCTAGTGATCATGGGAGTGGATTTACAAGCGGTTTGTCTGGCTACCTCAAGTATATCTGTTTAGAAAGACTGATATCATTTAAAAGAAACCAAGTAATTACCACATTCATCACTGGACTAGACCTTAAGCTCTTAAGTTAAGACCATAAAAATAAACAAAGTTAGAGAGTCCTCAAATCACAGTTCTCCAAGACTGTTTCAATCAGCTGGTAGTCGTTACATTAGCCAAATAAATGGACGAGGCTGCACTAAACTTTGCTTCAATCCAGAAAATCAATGGGGAAGGAAGCGAGGTGTGCTTTAGCTTTTCTTCCGCCCAGACAAATGTGCGGTCCAATAAATCTTGAACAGCCGCGCATGCGCCTGGTGTAACCTCGCCACCTTGCAAAGGCCACCCCACATTTACCTTCATTTGCAATGTAAAGCCTCAAGCGGACTAAGCTTTTTTAGTTTTCCTTTTTTCCACTTTTTTTTCTTATTCTTGTGTGTAGGGAGGAAGGAGTGTGCCAACAGTCCATATGACTTGCTCTTTAACCTCCATGTTTTTGTTTCCATCAATAAGCTGTAGTTGTCTGCCCTTTGCTTCTGTGAAGGATTCTCCCCCGCCACCCCAACTGTCAGCAGGTTGTTTTACCTACATTCACTTTCTTCCATTTATTAAACTTACATCAACACGAATGGCAGTTCGCGCTTTTTTCTGTTCATTCCGCGGGGTCACCTCCACATTCAGACCCTTCATCAGTTTTAACAGAAAGTGCTAGTATAAATACAAACATAGATACAACAGACAAAAATAAATTAACATAAATTAAAGCATGATAAACCAAAACTCACTGGTGGCGAGTTTCCTTTTTACCTACATTTGCCGCTTACTTCATGCTAATTGAAATTAATATTAAAAATACGAAAGCACAGTCATAAAGGTACAGAGACTACACAAAGACATGTAGAAATAAAACTGTCTACAAATCAGGATATTCTTGTACACCTATCAAATGTGTCAATAAAGCTAGCAAAACTGTAGCGGTTAGAAATGGTATAAATGCGAGATGATTTACAAAATGTTAACACCTGACCACATCACAAGCTGCCTTGTCAGAGTAGTGGTGAACCATTCTTCGCACGTGTGTCAAGAAATCTTGTCCTTCTCTCGGTCAAGTGCATGAAAACTTCACTAGTCTAAAAAAAAAAGTTAAAAAATAACATTTTCTTTATTGCACTAAACAGTGTATAATAATTCCGCTCCATTCTGTGTAAGAGCCGACTTGGATACAAGACATTTGGATGTGACCTGTCAGTCTTTGCCACTGAGGAAATACAGGTTACAATTGAAGTTTATATTAGAGACTACTCTAGCCATTAAAAATGCCTTTTCCAAAGTTTTCGGCGATCTCGTGTCTCTTTGTTCATATTATATGTTGTTTCTGGTGTCTAGTTAACTTCAACACCTTTCCCACTCTCTGATTATTGAGAGGTCTGGAATCATTTAGTGGTGGCAGTAGGCAGGATCCTTCTCTCGATTGTCTCCTTAGAAGACAAGGAATGTGGCATGCAATATTAGTTAACACCCTCCACCCACAAGTGGTCTGCTTCATCAATAAGACTGTTGCATGCATGCCAAGCAGGGGACTTCAAATAAAGAATCTTTCATTGAACTTGATTACGATATGAAAGGAACTCAGTTAAATTGTGTTTTAATAGTGTTGGAAATTTTATTCTTTGACCCTAACAAGTGTGAAAGGTCCTCACGTTAAGAAAAATAATCTCCCTCCCTCTCTCCGAGTTCCAGTTCTCTCTCTCTCTCTCTCTCTCTCACACACACACACACACCAAGCCTGATCTTCAAGCATTTGTTGCTATTAATATCCGATATACCCCAGAGCCTATGGCGAAGTGGTCTGAAATGCTGTAACTTAATAATCCGGGAAATGCACTTACTGTGGACAACTTAATATTACACAGGCCACATCCGGGACCTTGCACAGACCTGCTCACAGGAGGCGGAAGGACTTGTACTTTCTGATGGCCTACAGCACAATGCAGCCTTTTCTTGCCCATCAGACCACAAACCATGTTCCACCTTGTCTTTCTGATTCTTCTTTGTGGGGAGCGGTGAGCAACTGATGGTTCCAAGCTTTCACATAACTGAGGGCTTAGAGTTTCCCCATGGTGCTTGGTGTCTTTGTGGTGTTGGTGTTTCCTTTGTGTTGGCTGTTGTGTTGTGTTTGTTTCATTATGGTGTTGATTATCTAAATCTCCGTCTGATTTGACTGTTGAGTCCAGTCTGGAGACAGCGGCAGCAAAGATTTCTTCAACAATTGTTTGTTGGATTTTTTTTAAACTTGATATTATTATTATTATTATTATTATTATTATTATTTGATTGTACTATTATAAGTCTTCCAAAGACCAAAAAGATTTCTTTTGTTCTTTAAATTTTGTTGTTTACCTTTTACCTTAGCTGTCTGTTGTTTCAAGTGTTTGTGGTCTAAGCGTGGACATAGGTCTTCAACTGTTACGTGACTATACGTCATTGTTCAAGAATGTACGTGATCAGCACGTACTGTGTACATTATTATACTCCTCTTTAATTATTCACGTCCCTTAATGTTGTCTCCTTGTCCTTTTACAGTCTTCCCGCATATTCACCTCTCATCTACTTATGATAATTTTATGATCGATTTGCGAAAAGAAATCTATAACCGTGTGTAAATCCTTCAAACTTTCTAAAGACTCGTCTGGGTGGTGTGACCTCCCTATCGTGGCTGTGGCGGTGCTTGCCGCCAGTCTCCAACTACAACAAGCCTCCCGATGTTTGATAGCGGTTCCTGGTCCTGGCAATTTTTGTCTCAAAAGAAGTTTGCTAGACCAGCACAAATATATTCATGATGTGGCCTATAACTAGCCTCACAAGAATAAAACTTTCTCTGGCCTTTGTTGCTGATGCTGTTCGATACCCGACCCCGGACTGACACTCGCTTCATGCTGCCATTTTATTCCCAGACTCTGCAGCAAGCATGACCATAAAAGGACCGAGAGCTGACGGCCCAATCTTTCATCTTGTCTGACCATGGACATGACTGGTTACAGATGAAGGGAGCAAAAATGGGCAGCACGGGAGTTTGGGTGTCAACCTAATTGCACAAAACTCTTGGTAATTGAAGTAAAAACGTTTGCGCCTCAAAAATTGGCATAAACCTAAAAAAAATACTAGTTCGTGCTAAACGGTTTTCTCTCATTAGACAATTCAAAGGCCTATGAAATATTCTGGTCTCTGTAAGTATAAATACTTTCCCAGGTCACCCTGCCATTAATTTATCAACAAATATTTCCCAGGTCTTTGTCATTCTAAGCCAAGATATTTCCCAGACCTCTGACATCACGAGCCCACATATTTTCCAAGTATTTGTCTTTATAAGCCTCCTTATATTTCCAGTCTCTGTTGTCATGTTCATCTGTGTTTTCACGATTTCTGTGAACATAAACTCTGTAGTTCCAAGATCTCAGTGAGTGCGTCTCTGTGTCAAGTGTCTGGGACCCAATCACTTCTAGAAAACATGTGTCGACGAATTGGGTAAATGGGTATTTGGGTACAGGGTAAACATGTGTCTATGTATAGGATAACCGTTCATTGAAGAACAGGGTAAACATCTCTTTAGGTAGAAGTAAGCAGGCGTTCTAATACACGTTATTGCATATACATATATATTGCAGATTAAAGACGGCATAGGCGCAGGGTAAAGACTTGTCTATGCACATGGTCAGCACGTGTTGACGGAGAGTCGGCACGCGCTGAGCTACAAAATAAACATTTAGCCAGAGGTTACACAGAGAGATGTGTTTAGGCACATGGCGTAGGAACAGGATAAAGAGGTATTTAGGCACAGGATAAACATGTTTATCGTGCACACACACGCGTTTACTGAGTATTAAAACAAAACTGTGTACGGTATCCAGACACTTTATTCCCTCGACACCACTTTCCTCCACTGATGGCGATCCGAAAACTCCGACAGATTTCTTGAGTGAAGTTGTCAATAAATCCACTAAATAAATGCGCTTCAACTCCGGCATCAACAAGATCAATAGGAGGACCTGTTCAGGCAGTGACCATGACCTTGTCTTAAGGAGCCTGAAGTGGAAGCTGAGGAGGAAGCTGAGGAGGAAGAGCCGCTCAAAACATTCCCCGGCTTTGCTTTGATTTTGAGAAGCTGCAGGGCTCAAAATTTGAGGAAATCTTCAAGGCCAAAGTTGGAAGTAAATTCACCCCCGCACTCAGCTTCGAGGACTGTGATGTAAGCACCCTCGATGGAAACATCAAAGAGGTGCTACTGTCAGCAGCTCAGGAAGGGCGTCTAAGGAAAAGAAACAACCCTGGGTCACGAACGACCTCCTTGATCTCTGTGAACAAAGGAAGGACTTGAAGAAAGGAAAAGCAAACCCGAAGCGGCTTCCCAATACAATGAAGTGAATAGTGTCATGAGGAAGGGGATGAAAGCAACTAGGTAAAACTGTATCTAGGGCCAGTGCCCGGCCAATGAGGTCGATGAGACAGTAAAGAGGACTACTGAAGGCCCTCACCAAGACAGGTCAACACAAGACATCAAAGTGACCAATGGTCGCCTTCTCACCCCAGTCACTGCTGTATTTAATCGATGGACTGAGTATTGAAAGACCTGTACAACTTGCAGCTACAGACAGTTGTTAACATCCTTCACAACCACCAGACCAGAGCCAGCGAACCTGCAGACCTTCTAGTCATACAATCTTTAACAATGGCATCCTGATATAGAATCATCTTCAGCCTCATCGGGGTTAATATCAGCTTCATACAATTTAAAAAGGCTCTCAAGAGAGTCTGGCATGAGGTGAGAAAATTCAACATTGAGGACTGTTTCGTCCAAGTCATCGAAGCTGTATAATAGCTCAACGGGTGCAGTAGTGTTGGTTAACCAAACATGCGCTTTCATCTACACGACAGTAGGCATCCGTCAAGGGTGTCCGCCATCACCTGTCTGTGCTGGTTAACATGTATTTTAAAGAACACCCTGCGTGAGATACTCCCAGACCATCACACTTTCATTTCCATCGGGGGAAGGCTGATTTACAACCTACACCATGCAGTCATCGATTTGACAGCAGGCACTAAACCTTACAGTTCCAGCGATTGTGGATAGGAAACCTGCACTGACAAGACCAAAGTCATGGTCATTGCCAACGGCAAAGCAGAGATCTTCATGAAAGGAGTAGGAATCGAAGAGGTAGGTATTTGTAAATACTTGGGAGCTACCTTCTGCAAAGACGGCAACCCCACGACAAGTACATGTATCTGCATCAGGATCATGACAGCAGCAGTGGAAATGACTAGGCTGGACAGGGTCTTGTGCATCCATAACATCAGCCATAACATCACGTTTGGTAGGAAGTACAACTTGTACAAGTCCCTATTGTCTTGCGGATTGCGGATGTGAAACGTGGACTTCACTCGCCAATACTAAGAGAAAATCCAGACATTCGAGAACAAGTTCCTAAAGAAAGTCTCAAGATCTCGTGCGGGGAACAGAACACCAATAACTTTGTACGAATCATGGTCACAACACTCTTAGGGCCCCAGGAACACTTACTTGCAACAACCGAGTGGCGTAAACTGGTCTGGTTTGGCCACGACACTTCGTACACTGACATTCTGGGTACCTTATACTAAAGGTACCTTGGAGGGTGAAGGACGCCGCGATGGCCGCAAGAACTTTCTTTCGAACGTGAAGAACTGGAGTGGTCAACTGGAGCAGGACCTGCCGACTATCGTCATCAAACATTAGAAAAGTCCTCCTGACTATCGCCATCAAACATTAGACAGGATCTGCTGACTATCGTCATCAAACATTAGACAGGACCTCCTGACTATCGTCATCAAACATGAGACAGGACCTGCTGACTATCGTCATCAAACATGAGACAGGACCTGCTGACTATCGTCATCAAACATGAGACAGGACCTGCTGACTATTGTCATCAAACATTAGACAGGACCTGCTGACTATCGTCGAAGACAGGCGTGAGGGGCGAGCTTTGTCAGATGCCATGTCCATCCAGGTGAGTTCTCCCCTCACTTCCCTTAAATGACCGGCACCGATAAAAGGATGAATGACTGATGATTGATTGCCAACAAGACACTTCCCGGTCGTGGTGCCACCAAATATAAAAGTCTAAACATGTTATGCCTTTTATTATTTATTCTCGCTCTCAGCTTGAAAGAAAACATTTTAGACTTGTTCTAGAAAAGCACAGAACCCGTTCTTTTTTAATACAAAAAAATCCGACAACTTTTGTGATCCACTACTAAGCGACTGTCCTTTTTCTGTCTAAGAAAGTTACTTAGAACCTTCGGTGTTGTGTGTAGCCACATCTTTGTGTCTTGCCCCGCGGCCTGTCCTTTATTTATTTCACTAACAGAATACTTGCTTCCCACGGCGCCTATAAATCTAGGAAAGAAATAGTTCTCCGACATTAATAAATGCTTTTTTTCAGATTGAGTTTCTTGGAGTTCCAGAAAAGGTAGTAATAAATGCCAGGTGTGAACTGGAGAGCAAAATGTCAGTAACAGTGGAAACAAGTCATTTTGACCCTAACTCTACCATTCACTCCTACTTAGTAAAAGATGAACAAAGTGAGCAGTTCTGTCAACATGCCTGAGAAAGCTGGCTATTGATGCAAATTGATGTATGTGTGCACCCGGAAGTTTCGGATCACGTGTCTGGTCACAACCTTGACCTCATGGCCCTAATGCCTACCTGATCTTTCTACCACGGAGGCCAGCATCCACTAATTTGTCATGAAAACACTAGCATTCTTCCTCGATACGGAAAATTCGGTGCAAGAAATGTGAGTTTTATGTCTCCATTTGTCTGTTTTTGTAAGGAAGCAGATTACAGTGTTTCACGACAATGAATCCAAAGAAGGACAAACCGTCAAAGCGGAGGAATCATGGAAGAAGCTCTTGCCCGAGGCACAACCGTGATTACTTCATAATATTTCATTAAACTATTTTCTATTTTGTATTTTCATTATGATTTCGCTCTCGCTGTCAACTGAATCAATATGGAAACCCTGCTGACCTCAAATTAAACTTTTCAGTATTTAGTTCCTCTTTCCCCTCTCCCCTTCTCTCTCTCTACATACATAGACATAGTAGGTTCTCGTACACTAACTGTAGACAAAGTGCTTTTATCAATAAAAGGTCCTGTCTCTCTCTCTCTCTCATATATATATACACACACGAAACCCACCTGCATTTCATCGTTTTATATGTATACACTTCGTGCATTTCATCTTGTATTATTTATAAATATTAACCCTTGTGTATTTTATTTTGTATTATTTATATATGCCTTCGTGCATTTCATCTTCTTTGATATATACAAATAAAACTTCGTGCATTTCATTTTATATCAATTATATATATATACCTTCTGTATTTCATCTTGTATTATTCATATATAGATATATATATATATATAAACCCTCGTGCCTTTCATCTTATATCAAATATATATATATACCTTCTGCATTTCATCTTGTATTATATATATATATAAACCCTTATGCATTTCATCCAGTTTTCTCAGAACATGAATCAACTCTTGATATGTGTGAAACCCTCGTGGTTTTCATCTTGTGCTATTCACACAACAAACCTACCACTTCTTCTTATTTCAGTTCTTGTTTTATTCATTCGTTCATTTGTGTCCTCCCTCCATCCTTTTCCTGATTTCCCCATCATGGTGCATAAGTAGGTTGAAAGCATTACACCTTAGGAAATAATATTCGGTCGTCGTCCAATATGTCAGCTGACCCGCGAGCAGGTCACAGCAATCTAAAGTGAGAAAAAGTAGGCTTGTGGGTAAAAACATGGAAAACATTTCACACCTCCCTGCTCCGTCCTTCCATTACATTCACATTTCAAGATCCGGTCAAGGAGAGTTCTCAGTGTTTGGATGACTGGTGATATCAACCATCAGGATTAGGATGATTGGTGCTATCCCCAGTGTTAGGATGATTGGTGCTATCCCCAGTGTTAGGATGATTGGTGCTATCCCCAGTGTTAGGATGATTGGTGCTATCCCCAGTGTTAGGATGATTGGTGCTATCGCCAGTGTTAGGATAATTGGTGCTATCGCCAGTGTTAGGATAATTGGTGCTATTCCCCAATGTTAAGATGCTATCTGGTGCTATCCCCAGTGGTGCTATACCCAGTGTTAGGATGCTATCTGGTGCTATCCCCAGTGGTGCTATACCCAGTGTTAGGATGCTATCTGGTGCTATCCCCAGTGTTAGATTGATTGGTGCTATCCCCAGTGTTAGGATGCTATCTGGTGCTATCCCCAGCGTTAGGATGATTGGTGCTATCCCCAGTGTTAGGATGATTGGTGGTATCCCCAGTGTTAGGATGTTATTTGGTGCTATTCCCCAATGTTAGGATGCTATCTGGTGCTATCCCCAGTGGTGCTATCCCCAGTGTTAGGATGCTATCTGGTGCTATCCCCAGTGTTAGAATGATTGGTGCTATCCCCAGTGTTAGGATGCTATCTGGTGCTATCCCCAGTGTTAGGATGATTGGTGCTATCCCCAGTGTTAGGATGATTTGTGGTATCCCCAGTGTTAGGATGCTATCTGGTGCTATCCCCAGTGTTATGATGATTGGTGCTATCCCCAGTGTAGCATGCTATCTGGTGCTATCCCCAGTGTTAGGATGCTATCTGGTGCTATCCCCAGTGTTAGGATGATTGGTGCTATCCCCAGTGTTAGGATGCTATATGGTGCTATCCCCAGTGTTAGGATGATTGGTGCTATCCCCAATGTTAGCATGCTATCTGGTGCTATCCCCAGTGTTAGGATGATTGGTGCTATCCCCAGTGTAGCATGCTATCTGGTGCTATCCCCAGTGTTAAGATGCTATCTGGTGCTATCCCCAGTGTTAGGATAATTGGTGCTATCCCCAGTAGAAGAATGCTATCTGGTGCTATCCCCAGTGTTAGGATAATTGGTGCTATCCCCAGTGTTAGGATGCTATCTGGTGCTATCCCCAGTGTTAGAATAATTAGTGCTATCCCCAGTGTTAGCACGCTATCTGGTGCTATCCCCAGTGTTAGGATGCTATTTGGTGCTATCCCCAGTGTTAGGATGATTGGTGCTATCCCCAGTGTTAGGATGCTATCTGGTGCTATCCCCAGTGTTAGGATGTTATTTGGTGCTATTCCCCAATGTTAGGATGCTATCTGGTGCTATCCCCAGTGGTGCTATCCCCAGTGTAGCATGCTATCTGGTGCTATCCCCAGTGTTAGAATGATTGGTGCTATCCCCAGTGTTAGGATGCTATCTGGTGCTATCCCCAGTGTTAGGATGATTGGTGCTATCCCCAGTGTTAGGATGATTGGTGGTATCCCCAGTGTTAGGATGCTATCTGGTGCTATCCCGTGTTATGATGATTGGTGCTATCCCCAGTGTAGCATGCTATCTGGTGCTATCCCCAGTGTTAGGATGCTATCTGGTGCTATCCCCAGTGTTAGGATAATTGGTGCTATCCCCAGTGTTAGGATGCTATCTGGTGCTATCCCCAGTGTTAGGATGATTGGTGCTATCCCCAGTGTTAGGATGCTATATGGTGCTATCCCCAGTGTTAGGATGATTTTGCTATCCCCAATGTTAGCATGCTATCTGGTGCTATCCCCAGTGTTAGGATGATTGGTGCTATCCCCAGTGTTAGGATGCTATCTGGTGCTATCCCCAGTGTTAGAATAATTGGTGCTATCCCCAGTGTTAGCATGCTATCTGGTGCTATCCCCAGTGTTAGGATGCTATCTGGTGCTATCCCCAGTGTTAGGATGATTGGTGCTATCCCCAGTGTTAGGATGCTATCTGGTGCTATCCCCAGTGTTAGGATGATTGGTGCTATCCCCAGTGTTAGGACGCTATATGGTGCTATCCCCAGTGTTAGGATGATTGGTGCTATCCCCAATGTTAGCATGCTATCTGGTGCTATCCCCAGTGTTAGGATGATTGGTGCTATCCCCAGTGTTAGGATGCTATATGGTGCTATCCCCAGTGTTAGGATGATTGGTGCTATCCCCAGTGTTAGGATGCTATCTGGTGCTATCCCCAGTGTTAGGATGATTGGTGCTATCCCCAGTGTTAGGATGCTATCTGGTGCTATCCCCAGTGTTAAGATGCTATATGGTGCTATCCCCAGTGTTAAGATGCTATCTGATGCTATCCCCAGTGTTAGGATGCTATCTGGTGCTATGTGAAATGTAGAGGTTTTGTAAACAGTTCAGCGCCTGATGGCGAGTCGTGGTCCTTTGAAAGCCTGGCGAGCGATGCCAAGAAACATCTTTAGTCAGGTTGGACACGAGTGCTCTCTGGCAAACAGTCTGGTTAAGTGCATTGACAAACACCACTGAGCACGTGCAGCACACGCCACTCACCTTACCCCCTCCCTCACTTTCTCCCTTCTATTTTCTCTCTCCTCTCACTCTTTCCTGCTCATTCTCTAGTGTCGCTAACTTTTATTTGTTCCTGTTGGTTGGTCGCTTGAAACTTTTCGTCCTCTCACTACCGTCTTTATACTCTTTCCTTGAGACTCGAATAACAGAGACTTTGTAAATATAACTGATTCTTCTCCTATAATCATTATTTAATGGATATATTAACAACTTTTAAAACATTTCAGATTTTTCTGACCACGGCAATCTTAGTTTTATTTTTCCCATCTCCGACAAGTATCTGCTAGACAGCCTCACTTACCTTGGGACAGTTGTAATATATTATGTTGAGGAAACTGTGTGGTTCGATCTCAGCAAGGCAATGTCCCTTCCAAGGGATCATCGGTAATCAATGATGGCAAAGAACCACAGACAGTAAGCAGCTGACAGAGAGAGAGAGAGATGGTGGAAGATTCCACTCCCCAAGATGAATCTCAGCTAGACTCTTGGTAAGCAGAATATTCCACCAAAACTTTTTATCTCAAAAAATGAGTCAGGTCTTCAAAAGAAAATACAACACAAAATTATCGAGAGTTTCTGGGACCAATTATTTCTGGCCATTTCAGACCAGTAATGAAGGTGGCGGGAAAAGCTTTGAGAGTTTTTTTTATATCTTTTTTGGAAATGTGGAGAAATACATCTGAATTGTAAAAAGTGTGGTGTTATGTCACAGACGTGGGAGTCGAACCTGTTTAATAACATTTCTTGTTTACTTCGCTCTCTTTGATTAATTCCTTCTCCCTGTATTCTGACGATCGTATACTCACTCACCTACCTGCTTGTGTGTACTTTCATAAAGTGAATGTTCTGAATATTCAAATAAAGACACAAAGTAACCTGCTAAATATATTTCACATCTGTAACCTGTTGACAAGACTAAAGCAAATACATGTGTGTCTTACATTGTCTTTCTCCTTCTCATCCACTGACAAGTTGCTGCCAGGTGTGTACTGTTATCACGCTCTTCTCCTCTGAGCGATGACGAGTAAGCTGATTTCAGTGATGTCATGTTCACACACACACACACACACACACACACACACACAGATGCACCAAGCAGAAAGACACTCATACAGGCACCAGATGATTTCTTTTCACGAGGGTGTACTGATGTAACGAACTGACTCCATCCTCACCCTCCTCTCGTCACCATGTCCTCGTGCAGCAATGAACTCCCTGCCATCGCCACCAGCATCAGCACCAAAGCGACTGCTGGGGCCAAACCGATCGATGTAACGAGGCCGGATTATTGTCATCGCCGTTAAGTAGTTTACTGGGATTAAAAGAAGTGGCGCCCCGCCTGAAGACACTAAGAAAGACGGCGGGTATCCCCCTGACACCGAGGGCAACAGAACGCACGGACCTTCCACAGACTCGTGTGGGTGACTCGGTCAGCCCCCCTCCCTCTCCAAGACCTGGCGTCCAGCGGTTGGTGCCATCGCTGGAGTCTTACAGAGGAAGTAGAATGTTGACATATAATTTGTCAGTCTACCAAGAATAATAAATTGGGCTCTTACCTCGGACAGGGAATGTTCGGACTGCCGCTGTGAATATTGGGCGGGTCGGGTTTGATAGATAAATGGATGGGTGAATTGTCAGGCTGGGTGACTGATCAACTGACTGATTAATTTATTCATTCATGATGCTTTTTTTTTTTTTTGCTTTCTCCTGAAGCTGATAGGAGTAATAAATTGTCCATCTGTCTTTTAGCGAGCGTCGTCCCTACTTTCATCATGTAGAATAGTGTTAATTTAAGTCAGGATGGTCAGTAAGCGAGGGCTACAGCCTTATGGCTGCTTGTAAAAAATGAAGAATCGCTGTCTCTTAATCGACACTAAAGCACATTGATCAAAGTCGGAAAGCGACTAATAGCTACACCAGTCTTTAGGTCTTTGGTTGCAGTAGAGTTCGCATTATCATCTCCCTTGCTCCTCTAACCATCCTCAGAAATCTGAGATTAATCATCAAAGTTCAAAGGTGAAATGTAGTAAAGCCTTAAGAAGAGTGAACATAAGTGCCTCAAAGTGTCTAGGGCACGGTGTGGTTACCTCCCCTACCCATTGCAGCTAATGTACTAGATGAACAGGGGGAGGTTACTCGCTACAAACCCAGACAGGCTTCAAGTCGGACCTTCTGCTTGATAGTCAAGTGCGCTAATCACACTTTTCCTTTGGTCATCGTCTGAGCTGAGACAACCTCCCTCTGGCCATCGCATGAATAAAGATAATCTCCCGTGACATCTGGTGTTAAAAATACAGCAAACAGCGCCTTTGCCTTCACCAAGAGACTGAATAATAATTCTTGCTCGTACTAAATTCTGATAACAAGGCTACACGGAAGGACTTTTTTTTTTACCGCGTAGTTCGGTGTTTTCCTTCGTTAGACCTTGTCTGCCATAGTCTGGCACTGTCACCACATCATATTTTCGGAAAATAATATCTTTAAATAATATTTGCAACATTTCAAGAACTGATCCTCAAGTGACGACAGAAATGCTGCCACCTTTTTCAGGAACTTAATTAAGTGAATTCCATTTAACTTAGTAGTCATATTTTCAGACTGAAAAAGATTGGAATTCCTAAAAAAAATTAGAATTCTTATTTCTTTTTAAAAACTACGGAAGATACACCGGACAGCATCATTACTACCTGGTGGTCTTGAAAGTACAAGATATATACTAGTGTGTGTGTGTGTGTGTGTGTCGGAGTGTGTATGTAATGTTGAAATCTGTAGTACAGACAAGTAATGAGAGCGTATTTTTGTCTTCCTTTCTATCTGGACTGAGCTGGAGTCTGCGATCTTCCTGTCTTCACTGAGGCAGTCGAGGGTTTCTCAGCTCCGCCTAATCAAAGCTGACCTCTGTGTGCAAGTCGCCCCGGCTCTTCCTTCCTTGAGATCGATGCCGACGACGCCGTGTAGAAATTATCGACTGGTTGACTCTCGAGACTGAAATATTCATGCCCCGAGGCTCTCTTGTTCGGGCTTTACAAGTCGAAATGTGGCTCTAAATATACCGTGACCCCTTGGCCACAAATGTAAGCACGCATTCACCTCCAACAAACACTTCACAGGGTGTATTCTCTCTGCATGGGTGAGTCTGTATGTGTGTGCGTGCATGAATGTGGTGTGTGTGTGTGTGTGTGTGTGTGTGTGTGTGTGTGTGTGTGTGTGTGTGTGTGTGTGTGCGATTGACAGTGAGACAGATCGAGAGAGAGAGAGGAATATTTGGACACGTGGACAGTTGTAAGCTAGCTCTTTCGTTTCTCATCATAAGTTATAAAGCAAAAACCGGAAGTAGCTCCATTTGGCCACAGCTCACTAAAGTCCTCCGGAAAACCAGGAGGTGGTGCAAATGCTTTTTCAGTGGGAAGAAATCTTTATCAGGACTTGTGGAGGAAGTAATGAAATAGCTCTTTCTGTACCGCACTTTATTCTACTGTCATATCATAGCTGAGTGCACTGCACTCCTGTGGACTATCAGGATTCCGTGGAATGTGGGCTCCATTACACAACTCCTCGTGCCAGCAGCATTTTTGTCAGCCCCACTCACGCAAGCAATTATCCTGCGGCGTTTGATGGCACGCGCATGCTCATCCTAGCATTGGAAGCATCGAGGTCGAAACAGGGCAAAAACTGCTTCGAAACATCAAAGATGGACTCATCAAGGTATCCACACCCTGTGTACGCCTAGCAGACGACAGACTACGATGAACTCATGTCAGCTTCCTTATCTCCCTTGTTTCTACCCACCACCCGAGACGACACCGGAGGTAGGGAAGTATGGCGAGGCCTTCACAAACGGGTGGCACGTGACTCAATCATATTTTCCTGTGACTGTCAAGTTTGTCATGTTGTCACAGATTCGACTCTCGGTGCTTGTGAATGTTTGTACAACCCTTGTGTAAATACTTTGCCCAACCGATCTGTAAATAATTTGTCAGAGGTTCGTTCATAAATGTGTCCTAAAGAAAGTTCTGTAAATATAAGCTGCAAAGCTTCCAAGCCTGAGTACATGTCCTTTTTGGGGAACGTGGGCATATCCTCCGCTCGCCCAGTTACTGACACGCAAGCAAATTTTCTCTCCGTGGTCATCAAAGATTTCACTTTTATCACCCAGTCCTGGTGTGGAAAATAGGCAGTGAGAAAGATGGGCAGAAAATATTGACCTTCCCATCACCGCAAACAGGGGCCAGGAAGTCATCAGTGTAAACCTGGGGTAGTGTCGGCTGCCACGTGCATACAACACAGTGATAACAGCCTGTTATGTCGGCTGCTGTGCGCAACGAGCATCACATCTGTATATCAGCCCTCGTCTGGATATCAGCCCCTCGTTTGTATATCAGCCCTTGTCTGGATATCTGCCCCGCACCTGTATATCAGCCCCTCGTTTGTATATCAGCCCCGCGTCTGTATATCAGTCCCGCGTTTGTATATCAGCCCCGCGTCTGTATATCAGCCCCGCATCTGTTATATCAGCCCCGCGCTCAGATAGTACAGGGCGCCGTGCAGCGACTGCATCAGACATGCGCAGTGTCACAAAGGTGGGGTGGAGAAGTGCTGTGTTTACATTAGTTGAGAATGTGTGTGGTCCAACTGCTGGCCGCTGTCTAGTATGCTGATGGTGGTGTGGATTGATAACTTTTAGTGGTCGTCATGTCGACTTTCTGTCTGGGTCATCACACAAGGTCTGTCGTCTGCCTGCACTTTCGTCTCTGGGCGTCTGTTGTTCTGTTGATCAGTGTTGGTATGTCTGTAACCGTAGTTTGTTGATCAGTGTTGGTATGTCTGTAACCGCAGTCTGTTGATCAGTGTTGGTATGTCTGTAACCGCAGTCTGTTGATCAGTGTTGGTATGTCTGTAACCGCAGTCTGTTGATCAGTGTTGGTATGTCTGTAACCAGAGTCTGTTGATCAGTGTTGGTATGTCTGTAACCGCAGTCTGTTGATCAGTGTTGGTATGTCTGTAACCAGAGTCTGTTGATCAGTGTTGGTATGTCTGTAACCAGAGTCTGTTGATCAGTGTTGGTATGTCTGTAACCGCAGTCTGTTGATCAGTGTTGGTATGTCTGTAACCGTAGTTTGTTGATCAGTGTTGGTATGTCTGTAACCGGAGTCTGTTGATCTGTTGGTATGTCTGTAACCGTAGTTTGTTGATCAGTGTTGGTATGTCTGTAACCGCAGTCTGTTGATCAGTGTTGGTATGTCTGTAACCGTAGTTTGTTGATCAGTGTTGGTATGTCTGTAACCGGAGTCTGTTGATCTGTTGGTATGTCTGTAACCGGAGTCTGTTGATCTGTTGGTATGTCTGTAACCGGAGTCTGTTGATCTGTTGGTATGTCTGTAACCGGAGGCATTGCTATTTATTTGATGGCAGGCGCTGTGCAAGCCCATAATCCGGGGCCGCGGGCCATTGTGTGCGAGTGTTGGTGATGAAGGCGTGAATAAGCTGGGAGAAGAGAGAAGGGAGAGGGGAGATACATTAGTGTGGAACATCTCAGGCCACGCACCGAGTTGAGGCCTCATAAACACAAGTTTCCTCTGAGTAAACAGATTGGGCAAACGAGGGGAAAACCCTAAACAAAACAGAAAGGAAAACACGGCGATAAAACAACGCAAAGGCAAAATTTAAAAACAGGAACAAAACGAAACAAACAGAGAGAACCAAAAATTAAAAAAAGAAAGAGGAACACAACTAAATTTTAACAACAACAACAACAACAAAACCCCACAGAAACGAAGATCGATGCCTCGAGCAGACAACCGCTAACAACACAAGTAAAAGTATAGAATGTAGATATATTCACAGCATCCTATCGAAAACTTGTAGTCAGCAACTTGTTGGGATTTGAGACTGGGGGAGCTTCGGCTGTCGCTCATTCTCTGTGGCTGGTCCCAGTGTTTGGAATACACTGCCTCTGTCTCTCTCTCTCTATGTACAGTGCTATGCGATGTGGACATAAATAATAATAATAATAATAATAATGAAGATTTGTATAGCGCATATTCACTCTCATAGAGGGCATGCTCTTAGCGCTTAAAACGGGGAAGAGACGTGGACTAAGTAGATACAAAACAGATAACAAAAGGCATCAAGTAACAGGAACAAAGAAAATAGTGATGGGTAGAGTAGCAAGAGGAAAGGGGGGGGGTAAGGACTAGCATTGTGGACTGTATTAGGAGAAATGCTCAAGGAAGAGGTGCGTTTTCAGTGCAGATTTGAAAGATTCAATTGTAGGAAGGTGGCGGATATGGAAAGGAAGAGAGTTCCATTGTTTTGCAGTCCTGTGACCATATGTTGTTGTTCTGGTGACAGGAACAGTGAGGATACGGTCGTCAGACGAAGAGCGCAGTTGTCTGGCCGGAGAGTAAGGGATGAGAAGTTCAGAGAAATAGTCAGGACAGGAGCCAGCAAAGAAATTAAAACACAGCACAGACAGTTTGTACTGAATGAGAGAACAGACGGGTAGCCAGTGTAGAAAACGAAGGAGAGGAGTGACATGGTCCCGTGGCTCTAAGCACCAGACGTGCAGCGGAGTTCTGTACTCTCTGGAGTCTCTCAATGAGGGATGAGGGGCAGCCTGCCAGCAAGGAGTTGCAGTAGTCAAGTCGAGAAAGAACAAACGCACAGACAAGAGTGTTGGTGGCACGTGTAGAGAGAAAGTGACGGATAGCACTGATCTTACGAATCTCATAATAGGCAGACTGACAGACAGCTGTAACATGTTTATCAAGGGTCATGTCATCAGTGACAATAAATCCCAGATTCCTAACGGATGACGTGAAGGTGAGGTTGCTGTCGCCCACCTTGATGTGATTGGGCAGACTGACGAGTGAAGGTTGATGTCTTCTTCTATGGCACAAGAGGGCTTCCGGTTTATCATCATTTAGTTTAAACTTGTTTTTTACTATCCAGCCCTTGACATCACTGATACAAGCTTCTATAGAGCTAATAGCAGAGTGAGACTCATCCGGTGGAGTAGAACAGTAAAGCTGCGTGTCATCAGCATAGGATTGATGAGAAACCTGGTGAGACCGGATGCATGATGAAAGGGGCTTAGCATACAGGATGAACAGAACTGGGCCAAGTACTGAGCACAGAAAAGTGAAGCAGGGCGAGAAGTCTGACCATCAACTGACACAGTCTGGGTCCTATCAGTGAGATAGGAGTTGAACCATGAGAGCGCAGGTCCAGAAATCCCGTAGAGGGTGTGGAGTCTGTGAAGAAGCAGAGAGTGGTCTATAGTGTCAAATGCAGCAGACAGGTCCAGTAGGGTTAATGGAGAGATCACCACTGTCAAGAGCAGATAATATGTCTGTTGTTACTTTAATAAGAGTAGTCTCGGTGCTGTGGAAAGGTCTATATGCCGACTGAGCTTGTGGGATAAGATGGTGGTCTTGTAAGTATGCCCAGAGCTGTGTCAAAACTATTTTCTCTATGATCTTAGAGAGAAAAGACAAGTTGGAAACTGGGCGGTAGTTGTTCAGCACATTGACATCAAGCGTGGATTTCTTTAGAAGTGGCCTCACCACTGCATTTTTGAACAAAGATGAGAAAACACCTGACGACAGGCTGACATTAACAATATTTGTGGTATACCTAGTGTATTTGGTTTACCCTGGTGTTATTTTTTGCCCTTCTCTTCTCTGTCTTCTTTCACGTTTCTAGCATATGGATGTGTGTTTGTATGATTGCCTGATTGTGATACCGTCTCTGTTATACAATAAGCGGAAAAGGGGGGGGAGGATGTGAGAAAGGACTAGCATTGTGTGGACTGTTGTTAGGAATAATGCACACATGTATCTAGACAACCACAATGTCTACAGCACACAGGTATCTAGACAACCACTCAGATGTATGCACACGCTTTTTGCTTCCACGAAGACGACTTGCTGCAGGCAGAAAGACGAGCAAACCTATGTTCCCCTTAATTCCCCTTCTTGCCGCAGCAGCCTTCGCCGAAACTCGATTAGCACCAAGTTTAAACACTGTGTTGACCACCACCCATTGTTTAACTTGCAATCCAGCATTCATCAACCCTGATTAGCGCTCGAGTTTCCAGAAAAATCGTCTGACATTCTGTGAATGTTTCCCCAGGACAGACAGCCTCCTGGAAAGTGGAGCTCGCTGGTGGCATCTCACTTCTTCTCTCACAGGGGTTTGAAAGCTGCATTGGAGTTTTACCCTTAACATCTTCTCCTTGTTTGTGAGAGCCAGCTGTGGTAATTTCACACATGTCAGTGCAGACAAATCTTTGTTGTCTCTTGACAAAAATATCGCCTTTTCCTTTGAGTCAGCAGCAGAATTCATCGATTCAATCACATTAATTTTTAACTAGCTCTTTTCTGCGCTCGCTGTTAGATTCCTTGCTGTGGGGTGTTATAACTTCCGCTTGCTAGCAATGATACTGGAGAACTATCAACAAGAAGGATTTTTTAACGAAAATTGTTCAGGCTCTCGGCTCTGCCCAAATATGATGGGAGGGAAAAGGCAACATTGTTTACTATCACAACTGTGAATGTGTGCGAATAATGACAACAGGGATGGTGTGGGGTGATGGGGTTCTACTTGTCTGACATAAAAACTGGTTTATAGGGGATCATGTGAAGAGCAAGTCGATCGAGGAACTGTAGCCAGAGATTGGGTCACCTCCAGACCTCCAGACAGCTCACACACTCCTTTGTCAGTCGAGAAAACTGTCGGTCCACAGACAAGTGTTCTTTACAACTAATTCTGTCTCAGCCAGAAACCTTTTTTTTTACTTGTCCGTACTACACGCTCCGCAACACACACACACACACACACACTCCTCGTGATCGCCACAAATCTTTGTCTTGCTCTCCCGAACTCTGCTGCTGACCATGTTTTAAGACTAGAATTATGAAAGATGAGTGAGATTTCGATATTCAAAAGAATGGAAATTTTGTGTTCATTTCCGTGCCAGAAGCTAAAATTATATCATGGCAAATTAGCACGTGCCATAGGCAGAAAAAGAAACAGTGTGCCCGAGGCGAGATATGAACCCAGGAAACTAGATCCTCGCAGTCATGATGAAAAGCATTAACCCTTGCACCCCCAGACAGTCCGACATTGAGATGCTGCTGTTGTTGAGGTTGGATGGGATGAATGCTTCCACCAAACGATCTGGCACTGGGGGGGTGGATATCTGGGAAATACAGGGGATGGAAGGGGCAGGGAGAGGGAGGGTTGTGGTAGATGTATGGGGAGAGTCGCTGCTCTGTGTCGCCCCATGTGTTGGTGGCAGCCTCTTCTACTTGCTATTCCTTGTTCTTTATTGTCAAGGCAACCCGCCAAGTCCAGTGGTGGTGTACTTAAGGGTTTTCAGATCCATTCTATTGCACTATTCCTATATTCTACTGCAATGCTCTTATATTCTACTGCAATATTTCTATATTTTTACTGCAATATTTCTATGTTCTAGACTTAAATTTAGTTTTGGATAATATATTTATCTCTATTTTGATTCTATACGGTAATCTTATTTTTAACCCTTATTGCTAGCAGTTTGTTGTTTTGTGTGTTTGTGAGTGGCACCTGTTACATGAAGACCATATCCTGGTTGTTATTTGTCTAATGAACCTTTCATTTGATATCACAGACACTGTCTCGACACTAATTAACTATATTTTATGTTTTATTTGTAGCTGGAAGTTTACATTGTTGTAGCTTTTTGCTGTTAGTGGGCGGGGGGTTATATTCCTCCCTTTTTCTGTAATATTGCTTTAGAAATCTAGACTTTGGATGGTTTGCCATCATCTTTACTGTTGATGACAGTCACTGCTGATATAGGGCTAGACTGCGCCCCAGGCGAAAGACAAGTGCTGTGCCCCACCATACCCTCCCCTCGAACCCCACCAAAATGTCAAAAAAAGCAATTAAACAAACTCAGCAATTAATTTACATGTTCTAGTCATCAAACTGAGGCTTAAAATCTTGTTTACATTTTTGGTGTGTGAAGAAAACTAGTGAAGCTGCCAAGTCAAGCTCATGGACATAACAGCCAGGCTAACTATTCTGACAGCACTGCTGACCTAATTTTTAATTAATTTTCTTTTAGAGAAATTTTTTTCTCCACTAACTACAGAAAATAGCGGGGCCAGTACCATTGTGAGACACTGTAAATGTGTTAAAGTTTCTAGTAATAATAATAATATCTAATAGTTTATATCGGTACTGATATACTTTTCAAATTGTCATATGAGAACAAATAGCTAACCCTAAACTTATCATTAATTTAATATTTGTACATAAATAGGCAGCATATATATATATATATATATATAAATGATCCACCAGAGTAATATTTTATCTCGGATCATTTGTCGCTTTCTTAAAAATACAAACTGCGGGTCATCTATGCGACCCCCGGCACCTGGGCCGTTGAAGGCACCATTTTCTCTTCCAACTCTCCTGATGAAGGTGACTACAACATGATTCGAACAGTTCTTGTCCTGCACTGTTGTGAACGAGAAGGGCTCTAGATGGAATTTGTACAACAGTTGAAAACAAATCTGTGGGAGACTGGAAAAAAGACTGCAGCCCCCGGAGAAGGAAGAGGCGATGTTGAGCATTCTTCACCACAACCTGAGAGTTGGTATCCAAGTGAAATAGATGTGTGTGTGTGTGTGTGTGTGTGTGTGTGTGTGTGTGTGTGCTTGCTTTTTGTGTGGCCATCTGGCTGGCTGGCCGACTGACAGGGTGGATGGATTTCTGCCTTCTAAATTACCTATCTCTGTTCCTGTCTGACACTGGTACATACACATAACAGGGGGGGGGGGCAAAGTACAGACCGTCTGCCAAAGTGTGATGCGCACTTGTTTTCATTTTTTATATTTAGCCTAGGTTAGAACTCGCCAGTCAGTTTCTAACATTGTTAACACAGAAGAATTACAAAGATATCGTTAGAGACGTTAGACATCAAGTCCAAACAGCTTTACTTTACACAATAAAGTCAGTAAGTGATCGCCATGATGAACTCATTTGTTGTCCATTCCATTATCACTAGGTGTCTTGTGTAGTCACCGGCCGGCCCTGTTTTGTTGTTGTTGTTTTTTTTGTTGATATTTTACCGGCCCGCCGTATAGCTAGAATTTTGAGACCAGCCCGAAAAAAGAAAAATTTGCCTACATGTGATATATAAGAACGAGCCTACACATGTCCACACGCACAAATATACATATTTGTGAATAAATATACAGACAAACGGACAAACAGACACAAACACAAAAACATGTGCAAGTGCATAGAATAATAAAAATATTCGCCGAAATCAGTTGTGCTGTGCACAGTGACATTGACATAAACATCATGTGCTGACCTGGTGACCCGGAAGCTGAAAGCTCCCCGCCTCCGTATCGCTCTAAACTTTTAAGTAATGTCAAAGGGAATAGAGTGGGTCATCCTCTGGCCCTGGGCTGTGCTGGCTGCACACTCAGAAAGTTAGTTTAGGGCGACTCCTGTGGGACTGGGCTCCATGTCCTGGAACATTGGCATCCGTCCTCCCGTCCTCCCGTCTTCCCACCTCATTCGCCACAAGCTGACAAATGTCTGCGAGCTGCTACTTAGTGACGGCTGCTTTAGGAAACCTCATTACGAAATACTGGGTTGTGGGAAAAGCCCTGAAATATTTCACTGTTTTTCCAAAGGCATTTATTTATATAAAAAACTTCATTCAATGAGATACTCCCCCGTTTTGTTCACTAAAATGTTGACACATTTCAGTGAGATTCATAATTCCTCGTTCATAGAAAGTCCAAACTTGTTTGTGGTCTCACGATGTTGCCATGGAACACGACTCCTTCACGATTAACGAGCGCTGGACATTTCTAGATGATGGATTCTTTCAAACTGCCGACAGTACACATTCGAATTGATTGATGGCTTTCTTGGTGGGAGCTCGAAAAAAAAAAACAGGGCGGCTTTAAAAGCCCACCACACTAAGAACATAACCTTCCTCGGAGTAATGTCCCCTTTTCGATATCATTTGAGGCGAATTAGCACATCGGGACCAAGACCGTTTGCGTATCATATTGTTGTAAACAATCCGCTTCTCATCACCAGTTATCAGTCGCTTCAAAATAAAAAAGGATCGTTTTCTATATGTTTAATGAGAATAATCGCTGATAATTCTACGCGCCGTCAAATGAACATCTTTGAGTATCTCTCATGTCTCCCAGCTTATTCAGGTGGTCGTAAACGCTGGAATGATGAATGTTCAATGTTTGTTCAATCTCTCGTGTCGTGTTACATGGGTTTGACTTGATCGATACCTTTATTATCCCATCATCAAGCTTGGTGAGCCTCCAAAGCTCGAAATGACCAGCACGGAACTTCGAGAACCATCCTTGGACCTGAGGCTGTTGTCAAGCACTGTGACCATAAACTTCATGCAACTTTTCACAAGCTTGACGAGTGCTCTTCATTTTACGGAAGAAACTTGTTCAGTTGGTCTTCCATCTTCAATTTGTAAAATCTCCAAAATTCAATCAAATCGTTCATTTTTTTTGGTTTTAAAATTAAGCTGGAACTGTCGTCTGCCAAATTACATACAATAACATAGATGAGAATGAATTGAGTACATGTACTTCCGAAAAGGAACTACCGCCATCTTGTGCAAAAATGTATTGACGTAGTGGAGAGAGAGAGAGAGTGTGTGTGTGTGTGTGTGTGTGTGTGTGTGTGTGTGTGTGTGTGTGTGTCCTGTCCAGTAAACGGCAGGGACATGCATTGTCGGAGGAAATGATCATTGTTGTATTGTGTGTTTGTCGGTGAGACAGACATTTGAAGTGACGGGTACATGTGATAAAACTCGTGGCGTAAGGCTTCTAAGAGTTCGTAAGCGGATCGTTCCTCCAGTAGCAGTGCTTACTCTTACGACTACCATTACGATTACGCGCGTTACTCCCTCTGCTAATGTCAGCCCTCAGTTCTGTGAACATTCTCATCAGCTTTGTGCTTATGTTCGTGTTTGACTCAACAGTCAATCGGCACAGGAGTAGTTGCTTGTTTTGGCCATGAGACTCAGAACCACACTGCCTTTTGAGGGTAGCCTTGAGGGGAGAGTCAAGGCCGAGATCAAATAAGGTAGAACATAAAGGGGTGGATGACGACTTCAGGTTAAGGTACTGCAACAAACTCATGTCTGACCCTGGCTAATCAATCAGATCTCAGATTGGTTAGCGCCCTCTAGTGCTGAAGGTAGTGTACTTTACTCCACAGAGTGTCTTTTCAGACCTGGACCATGATGTGGGGCAAACGAAAGCCGGAGGGAGTTGAAAAGGAGGAGATGACTACCCAGGAATCGATTTTTACGTTCGGCCTGGAAACAAACATTTGTGTGGTCCTCATCACTGCAGATACCCTTCCGCTCCCCACACCGCCTCCTCTGTTTTTATCGTTCGGCAAAAACGAGGCCCAGATGATCCGACCCTGTGGAGCTTTCGCCTTTCGGAGAGCAAAGTGTTGCTAAAAATAGCACACAATCAGCCATCTTCATCTGCTTTACTCCACTCCTCTCTCTAACGACTTCATAGAAACCGAGCTTTTGATTGGATGGCGATCATGCTGGCTAGTTAGTCTGATAGCAACGAAGATAGACAAACTAGTCAGTCACTTTGGTTACTCAGGTAGACAGACTAAATGGTACTTTGATTACGCAAGATAGTTTAGTCACTTTGGTCACGAAGGTAGACAGACATGATGGTTACTTTGATTACGTAGAATAGTTTAGTCACTTTGGTCACGAAGGTAGACAGACATGATGGTTACTTTGATCACGTAGAATAGTTTAGTCACTTTGGTCACGAAGGTAGACAGACATGATGGTTACTTTGATTACGTAGAATAGTTTAGTCACTTTGGTCACGTAGGTAGACAGACTTGATGGTTACTTTGATCACGTAGAATAGTTTAGTCACTTTGGTCAAGTAGATAGACAGACTAGATGGTTACTTTAATCACGTAGAATAGTTTAGTCACTTTGGTCACGTAGATAGACAGACTAGATGGTTACTTTAATCACGTAGAATAGTTTAGTCACTTTGGTTACTTAGGTAGACAGACATGATGGTTACTTTGCACGCAGACACGACTTCCAGAACTTTGCTTCTCTAGACATTCTCCACAATAAATCAAACGTGTCACTCGTGGGTTGAACAGTTGTAACTTCTGTGATCGCTTCCATGCTAATGAGGCTTTGCTCTAGCAGCCAATCGACTATTGGGATGCTGCAGATGATGAGATGACCTTTCCCCACAAGTTACGTGAGGCTTTTTTTGCAGCATGACAAAGCCAGCTTCACCTACAGCTGTCTTCATCCGTAATGTATCACTTACAAAGTAACGTACCCTCATAAACGGTAACGTCTCGCTTACAAAGTAACGCACGCTCACATACGGTTACGTCTCGTTTACAACGTAACCCACCCTCACATACGGTAACGTCTCGCTTACAAAGTAACGCACCCTCAAATTCAGTAACGTAGTGTTACAAGGTAACGCACCCTCACATTCAGTAACGTATTGCTACAACGTAACGCACCCTCAAATTCAGTAACGTAGTGTTACAAGGTAACGCACCCTCACATCCAGTAACGTATCGCTTACAAGGTAACGCACCCTCACATTCAGTAACGTAGTGTTACAAGGTAACGCACCCTTACATTCAGTAACGTATTGCTACAACATAACGCACCCTCACATCCAGTAACGTATTGTTTACAAGGTAACGCACCCTCACATTCAGTAACGTATTGCTACAAGGTAACGCACCCTCACATTCAGTCACGTATTGCTTACAAGGTAACGCACCCTCACATTCAGTAACGTAGTGTTACAAGGTAACGCACCCTCACATTCAGTAACGTATTCCTTACAACGTATCGCACCCTCACATTCAGTAACGTAGTTACAAGGTAACGCACCCTCACATTCAGTAACGTATTGCTACAACGTAACGCACCCTCACATTCAGTAACGTATTGCTACAACGTAACCCACCCTCACATTCAGTAACGTAGTGTTACAAGGTAACGCACCCTGACATCCAGTAACGTATCGCTTACAAGGTAACGTACCCTCACATTCAGTAACGTATTGCTACAAGGTATCGCACCCTCACATTCAGTAACGTATTCCTTACAACGTATCGCACCCTCACATTCAGTAACGTAGTGTTACAAGGTAACGCACCCTCACATTCAGTAACGTATCGCTTACAAGGTAACGCACCCTCACATTCAGTAACGTAGTGTTACAAGGTAACGCACCCTTACATTCAGTAACGTATTGCTACAACATAACGCACCCTCACATCCAGTAACGTATTGTTTACAAGGTAACGCACCCTCACATTCAGTAACGTATTGCTACAAGGTAACGCACCCTCACATTCAGTAACGTATTGCTTACAAGGTAACGCACCCTCACATTCAGTAACGTAGTGTTACAAGGTAACGCACCCTCACATTCAGTAACGTATTGCTACAACGTAACGCACCCTCACATTCAGTAACGTATTGCTACAACGTAACCCACCCTCACATTCAGTAACGTAGTGTTACAAGGTAACGCACCCTGACATCCAGTAACGTATCGCTTACAAGGTAACGTACCCTCACATTCAGTAACGTATTGCTACAAGGTATCGCACCCTCACATTCAGTAACGTATTCCTTACAACGTATCGCACCCTCACATTCAGTAACGTAGTGTTACAAGGTAACGCACCCTCACATTCAGTAACGTATTGCTACAACGTAACGCACCCTCACATTCAGTAACGTAGTGTTACAAGGTAACGCACCCTCACCTCCAGTAACGTATCGCTTACAAGGTAAAGTACCCTCACATTCAGTAACGTATTGCTACAAGGTAACGCACCCTCACATTCAGTAACGTAGTGTTACAAGGTAACGCACCCTTACATTCAGTAACGTATTGCTACAACGTAACGCACCCTCACATTCAGTAACGTAGTGTTACAAGGTAACGCACCCTCACATTCAGTAACGCATTGTTACAAGGTAACGCACCCTCACATTCAGTAACGTATTGTTACAACGTATCGCACCCTCATATTCAGTAACGTATTGTTACAAGGTAACGCACCCTCACGTTCAGTAATGTATTGTTACAAGGTAACGCACCCTCACATTCAGTAACGCATTGTTACAACGTAAGGCACCCTCATATTCAGTAACGTATTGTTACAAGGTAACGCACCCTCACGTTCAGTAATGTATTGTTACCAGGTATCACATATTCGGTAAGTTGCTCGCCTAAGTGACGCTCGCTAAACACGTTGCAGACACCTCTAGAATAGAAGTGAGTACGTCACTCGTGTTAAATGAAGCTGCCAGAGCCACAGACAAGTGATGGAGACGTTCAGACTGTGAAACCGATCCAGCACCGGAGAAAATTCGCGAACGTCTGTCAAAGTACAGACAAGCAGACATCGTTCTCCCGGCTCGCTGTCACACTGGCCTACAGTTGGTGGCACGTGCTGAACAATGAGGTTCCTTTCATTGCCAGACAGGACGACTTGCTCTTTGCTAACGGTCGCTAACGAACCCATGCAGTATATCCAATTTCCATTGCAAACTCGTACAAGGGGATCAGAGGAAACGTCTACGTGCGACATGCATGTTTAAAAAAATTCAGATTAATGCACGTGATGCCTGAAGCCTTTAAAACTTTACTACATTTTCCTGTTTTTTGAGAAAGAAGAAAAATACAAAAAAATTTCTTTTAGCTTTGATCTCTCTTTTCAGCCTCCAAAAAAAAAAAAATAAATAAATGATTAAATTTGCTAAAGGTTGAGAGATATATATCTCTCTCTCGCTCGCTCGCTCGCAGTTTTACTGACTCACTCTCGAAAGACCAACCCCCAGTGTTACATGTCTGTGGTATCCAACTATCGCCTGGCAGATGACATCAGGAAAATTCGAGCTTCGCGGGACAGACACCGGGAATGATCCAGGTAATCATTGAGACTACTGCTTGTCCGTGCAAAGGACAGTCGGGTCCCTTTTGTGTTTACTTGGGATCACTAACCGTCTCTATGCTGTCTGTGACGTCACTGGGGTAATCGCGCTTCAGCTCATTGGCTCATCAATGTTTACACCATGGATCGCCAACATCCAAATTTACTGCTGTACATCTGATACAGGGATGAGCTTGACATGTGATATAGTAGTCAACCTTATGTAGTGATCTCCGTGAATTCACAAAGCACTACAAGCTTATATCTTATATTTATATGTACATGTATATGCACGAGATTTCCCGAGAAACAGCCATATACACATTAAATTTCATGACAGGCGACATACGCCTCGACTTCACTCGGAACTACACTGCGGACTCTGCAATAGACGGGAATTGTTATCACTTCTTAACTGGTTTCTGATTCTGGCAGAAGATCTACGGCTGTTGATGCGAAGCTTAAAAGTACCCAGAGTCCACCGGGACATCTCTCGGCATCGAGGGTCTGGTCTGTCCCTGCGCCAGAAGTTGTCTGATAAACACAGATGGCCTTTAGTGCGTCCTCGTGCTTACTGATGGTATTTATACTGACATGACATTACACAAAGAAAGTTTCACGACTGGACACAGACACACAGCTGTGTAGACACCCATGCACGAGAGAACATCGCACGCTTTAAAGCGAAGCAGTTATGGACAGTAATAATTAAAAATAATCAACGACTTTGAACAGAAACAATAATAGAGGAAACAGCAGTTAGCATAAACATCTATCAGTTGAAATAAACATGAACGGAAACACTTATTTTTGCAGTAACAACAACGTAATTAAAAACAATATTAACAAAACAGATTATACGTATAAGCAACTGAAACAAACATGTCCAGACACCATTCTTGTTGCAAAAAGCTGGAGCAATTACCAACAAAAACAATTATTAACAACACAAAAAACATTTCCCCGCCTACTCCTATCACATGTGTTGTCCGCATTAGTCGTCAAAGGTTCGCAAGATTTAATTTTCATTACTGTTTCGATTATCTGCTTGTGCACGAGAGACGATCGTTTGAGCACTTCCTTTTTCCTCCCTCTGAAAGCATGGTGTCGCTGCGCGCGCTCGTTCGTGCGGTGAGGACATCAGCATCAGCAACAGTTGGTGATAAACTGGGAGCAGAGACAGGCCATCCCGAGAGGGTCACCGCATCCCCGATGCTTGTCGTTGATCCTGTCGTTGATTCACGGACTGGTCGTTGCTGTCGCTTTTATCATCGCCAGGCAGGAGAGAGCTGGAAGAGGTGGGACATCATCTCAGGGGCGGGTCAGCCGGGCCAAAAGGAAGACAACCACAGGCGGGAAATCCGTTTGCGGCACGTGGGACAAAAGATGAATGCGACCTGCGCTGGTCGGCCTGTAATCTTCACATCACCTGTCGCCTTCCGTGGCACAGACTAAGAGGAGATAGTGCCGAGCGCCCAGATAACCGAGAGGGAAGGGAGCGAGAGATGAATGACAGGACGGGTGGAGTAATGACACGTGACGAGGCTAGTTAAAGGTTAACAGCTTTGTCTGTGTCAGGGTGTGGAAACAGGCCAATCTTCAGTTGGAGAGCCAGGCTGTACACAGGTGAATCCATGATTTCATTTTATTTTACTGGCTGTAAGCCCAGGGGGGCATTGTAGCCATTGTTCTTAAATATCTCGGTATGTCACTATTTCTTAATTGCTGAATAGGGAATTTGTGGCAGCTTAACCTAAATTTTATTAAATTAGTTCTAAGAGCAAGGGACAAATTTATTAACTTATTCTCTAGCGGTTGCCTTGGCGGGACGGACCAAACGATTTTGCGGCCCGACGTTGCCCACCCGTCATAAACATTCTAGTCGAACTCGTTCTGCCGCATTACTATTCTAACAGATAGTTCAAAGCATTTCCCTGTACTTATTAGACCTGTCGCATTACCATCCAAGTGTAATTAAAACAATACATTCCTTTTGCTCAGTGTCCTCGCGTAGACCAGCGAGTTCTCAAGCCGAGAATCACAGCCATGCTGCTTGGACAGAGAGACATGACAGACTGCCTTGACCTGACCGGAAGTCACAAGCACACTGACCTGACAGCAGCTCATACCGATACTGATTGGATCTGAAGTCAGACCTGTACTCGTCTGTCTAGATAATTGATTTCTCAACATCACGGGTCACTGAGTGGCGAATACTCCAGCACCCTGCGGGAGTTTGATCAAAGGAATCCTTTGCGCTTAAAAACGTATTTAAAAAGTTTCCTTTCGCATTTACAGGTCGCTGCAGGATGGCTGGCTGAGCTGAATGATCAATAATTGAACGAGTAAAACCCTGCCACTGAAGGCAGCTGTGTAGATCATTGGAAAAAAAGTGGTTTTCGTCTGTGTGCCTGCGTGGCGTTCATGTCTTTGTGAAAAGGACGAGAGAAACATGAATAGTGCTTAACCCCTTTGTTTGTGGAAATAAACTCACCTTTTCTTTCTGTGCTTCTGTCTGTTTTCCGAGTTTTTTCTGTTTTTATTTTTTCTGTGTGTGCGTGTGTGAGAGAGAAAGAAACAGAGAGAGAGAGAGAATTAAGATTGTAATGATGGTGAGTGAATGTGTAAGAAGCATGTGATGCATACCAATTAGTCTATAATCAGTCGACTTGCATGTAAGCGCCTTGAGAGCTGATGCTGAACAGAGAAACCTTCTCTCACTGTAAATTTTGATCTTGTTTCTTGGACTGGAAAGGAGGCGACTGTGTGCAGAAGTATGAAATTCCTTGCTTGGGTCAATGAGTTCGTAAGTCAAAAAAGTAAGAAGAAGCGAAGCTTGTAAAGAACCGGAAGCAGCGTGAAGTCAGTTTATATTGTGTGCATCCTGGACAGGAAGTCAGTTTATACAGTGTGCATCTTGGACAGGAAATCAGTTTATATTGTGTGCATCCTGGACAGGAAGTCAGTCTATATTGTGTGTGGCAGCCTGGACAGGAAGTCAGTTTATATTGTGTGCATCCTGGACAGGAAGTCAGTCTATATTGTGTGCCAACCTGGACAGGAAGTCAGTCTATATTATGTGCCAGCCTGGACAGGAAGTCAGTTTATATTGTGTGCATCCTGGACAGGAAATCAGTCTATATTGTGTGGCAGCCTGGACAGGAAGTCAGTCTATATTGTGTGTGACAGCCTGGGCAGGAAGTCAGTTTATATTGTGTGCATCCTGGACAGGAAATCAGTCTATATTGTGTGCCAGCCTGGACAGGAAGTCAGTTTATATTGTGTGTGACAGCCTGGGCAGGAAGTCAGTCAATATTATGTGCGAGTCGGGACGAGAAGCCAGTGGAGAATACGGAGAGGAGGTTTTGCATGACTTATTGACGGAGGGACAAGACAGAATTCTACAGAACTCAAGTTTTAATGAAACAAAGGCTCAGACGAGCATGTTACTGATATGGAGTTTGTGAACACTGCAATTCCTGACTGGACCTGGCTTTTATTTTAGAACAAACTGCTGCCATCATGGCTCTCCGAGATTCTAGACTTTCTATACTTTCCATCCAATATTTCTTAAATACATTTTATTTGATTACAATTTATAAGCTGTCGACGCCTTTCTCAGACGATCACATTTTTGTTCATCGATGTCCCTACAGTTTCCCTCCCTGGCCGGTCTGTCTGTCAGTCCCCATGGACAGCCAAGTACTGCGAGAATGTGAGGAAGCAAACAGCCCCTTTGTTACAATATTGTAAGAGGTCTAGAAGAATTGTCAGCACTCGACTGCCGTATGTACATTGTGTAGTTCTTAAATGTGCCATCAAAATGTTGATTAACTACTTGTATAATAATCTCAACCTGCACTTTGGTGCTACCTCTCACTACCTTCACCTTGCGTTTTGAGTTCCCTTAGTATGTTAACCGATCTACTATGCACAACAAATGTTGAAAACAACACAGTGTGTTTATGTTATCATCCTTTAGATACTAGTCATGAGGCAATGCATTTGATATGTTTTCCATTATTTCTCGCTATATAAAATTGACTACCCTCACAAACATGTTTATTCTGTTATAAAAGACATATAGAGAGCAGATATGGTCCTCGGTCGATCTCTGGATGAAGGGAAACTAAGAAATGTAAGAGATGGATGATAAGGGCTGAAGAATTAGCATGTATACAGTAAAAAACCACAACATGTAGACACTCCGGATTAAGGGCTAGACTGCATCAGATGCTGTGATAACTGTAATGTGGTAAGAATATTTCTGAGACTAGAAGAAACCTGCTGTCGCAACAACGAGTATGGCAAGGGTCGTCTCCCATGGCCACCCAAAAAATCGAAATAATTTTAAAGAAGGCGAGAAAAAAATTCCGAAGTTTCTTTGTCTTTTCTTTTTTACCTAATAAAATAAGAAAAAAGGCGCTGGCTGGAATATTTTATTTCCCAAAACGAGTCCAAGCTGCTAAAAACGTTTTGAACCGAATCTCCAGAGTAAATAAAAAAGTTGTGGGTTTGGCATATCTTCATCAGGCGCCAGGCAACTCGGCTAAAAGCCATTCGTCAAACGGAAAGCGGCAATGAAGTGTCTCTTTGTAAAGAATTTATCAACTCATTCTTGCCAATCAACAAGCTCGGCTCTATAAAGGAGGAGGCACTGGCAAGGGAGGCACATTCACTGCCTCAACGATTTACCAGGAAAAAAACGATTTTCTGCGGATAAAATCTCTGTAACTGAATTTCCACTTTTTTTTTAATTTGAGTGTTCTTCTTAACGAAGAGCGATTGGAATATGAGGCTGTTTCTGAGAACTCGTCTTTTTCCCGGCGAATTGTAAGGTTGTAAGGTCAAGAGATCTTGTACATGGAATCTCACATCTGATGACTACTGAAGTAGCCTTATCACAGTGACCTGCTCGTTCCATAATGCTAGCCTGTATCACTTTCAGCTCGATGTTTCAAAAGTCAACGGTTCAGTCACTGTGCCTCACCTGTCTCACCTGCCTCACCTGTGTCATCGAGAACGATAGCTTTGTACTCGATGTCGTTTATCACATTTCTCAACCACCTGACAAATGCAAGGACCTACTTTCCGTTCAATACTTGCGCATGTAAGGCGACACTCCAGGCGCACACATACTCACACACACATACACACGCACACACACTCACACACACACGCACGCACGCACACTCACACACTCACTCACACACAATGCACCAAGCTCCTGTCATTTTCACACCTCAGCTCTCCACGGACCTTCAGCTTTGACAGACGTGAACCGGAATGCGATGAGCCGATCAACGGCCGTTGTCAATGGCAACCCTTTGCTTCACCGCAAGTTCCGAGTGCGCAGCCTCAATCTGCCTCGCACAGCCTCAGATCCTGACTTAGGGGACTCGACCTCCCCGCATTCCCCCGGCCAATGCTCCCTACAATTCTGTCAGTCAGCCAAGATTTCTCAGTTGGGGCTGCGTGGTGCGCAGACAGATTTTACTGGGTCGGGGGAGAGGTTTTCACGCCTGAGTTGCTGTCCGCACGGTCACATCGTTCATTGACTGGCTGCTGGCTCGTGCAATCCTCTTCTGGTGGGCGATGCAGCCGTGCGCAAGGATATTCAGACGAGAGACTGGCCAAGCGGATATTTATCTTTTTGTCAACTACAGGTCCTCTCTGTCTCTTGTCCTGGTTGTTGACGTTGTTCTCACCACACGTCTGATCCAGCTACATCAGTAAATAATTAGCAAGGAAAGGTTAATTGCCTTGGTGCTTTGGCACCTCGTAAGTGGTTCATTGCGTCCCGAACACATTATGAGCAAACCTAAGTCCAGCCCTCTACTACTGCCACTTTCCTCAAATTGACTGATAAATCAGGTTCCTATTTGTGGTAAGCGTAGTCCTCCAGTAGCAGGCCCTCGACAGTCGAGCCCAAGAACCGCCAAGCTAGGGAGCACCAATTATTGGCTAGAAAGGCTCTTCAAATCGACTCCATCGCTGCTGGGTGGATGTGTGACCCCCTGACGAACGACCGTCTGCTAGACCAGAGACTTTAAAGAGAGAAGGACTAGCAGCTCAAGCACGATAACAGATAACTTGTGACGCGCATGCGCTGGACTAAGTCATTGCCTCGATTTTTCCGGTTTCACTTTACTCAGTGTGTCACGGAGCTACTGCCGTAATTATTTTAAGATAACAGGCACTAGATGTGCGATTTCATGCTGCCCTTCATGCAAAAGTCGACAACAAAGGTTTACAATTTTTCCGCATACGAAGACTAGTCAATCAAAACTGGGAACAAGCTCTGGTGAGACCCGTAAATCGTGATTATAGCTTTAACATTGAAAGAGCGACTATTTGCTCCAGATATTTCAAACCGGAATATGTTACATTGAAGATAAGTCATCTTGCAAGAGAAATATAACTTTTATATTTAAAATAATTCAACTTTTCAGTGGTTATAAGTATTGCTGCGCCAGATAAAATGATTCATAGACGTAAAAATAACCGATTTATCCAACACTGTTCGTATTAGAAAGAGAGAAAGAGAGAGCGTGCACGTGTGTTTGTGTTTGAAGATAATAAGTGATCTATTATAATACGAAATCTGTTAAAATATGTTAAATAATTTGATAACACAACGCACGATGTGAATGTGTTCAAAACAACATGTTACAAAATCAATAAATAAGGATTTTAATGTGTTACAGAATATATGGAGTTTAAGGTAAGTTCCTTAGAGCCTTGGTCTGAATTAATGCTGAACTTAATTCATTAAGAAACGATAAACTCGCTATAAACCGCTTTGTGTAACCACTCAGACAGACAATGAGGTAGAGAGCGAGAGCTTGCGGACATAATCATCTTCTTGACTTTGAAATAAATACATAGACTACGATACAACGCTCTGTCTGACCAAAGATATTTTACATTATGATTTATATATATATATAAACATACTTTCTAAGAAGATTTCTTCAGTATCCAAGGATTCTATTATGCTCGCGGGTACAAAACAACTGGCCCACTACACGCGCTGTGATGGCTGTCCTTTCCTTCAGTGTCTCTGACTAGACACAATAGGGCCTCTAAACCATTGTAAACAAGGTCTCTAAGCTATTATAAGCAAACAAGGTCTCTAAGCTATTATAAACCAGGTCTCTAAGTCATCCTAACAAGGTCTGTAAGCCATTATAAACAAACAAGGTCTGTAAGCCATTATAAACAAACAAGGTCTCTAAGCTATTATAAACCAGGTCTCTAAGTCATTATCAACAAGGTCTCAAAGACATTATAAACAAGGTCTGTAAGCCATTACAAACAAGGTCTCTAAGCCATTATAAACAAGGTCTCTAAGCCATTGAAAACAAGTTCTCTAAGCTATTATAAACAAGGTCTAAGACATCATAAACAAGGTCTGTAAGCCATTATAAACAAACAAGGTCTCTAAGCCATTATAAACAAGGTCTGTAAGCAAGGTCTCTAAGCCATTATAAACAAGGTCTCTAAGCCATTATAAACAATGTCTCTAAGCCATTATAAACAAACAAGATATCTAAGTCATTATAAACAAGGTCTCAAAGCCATTATAAACCAGGTCTGTAAGCCATTACAAACAAGGTCTCTAAGCCATTACAAACAAGGTCTCTAAGCCATTATAAACAAGGTCTCTAAGCCATTACAAACAAGGTCTCTAAGCCATTATAAACCAGGTCTCTAAGCCATTACAAACAAGGTCTCTAAGCCATTACCAACAAGGTCTCTAAGCCATTATAAACCAGGTCTCTAAGCTATTATAAACCAGGTCTCTAAGTCATTTTAAACCAAGTCTCTAAGCTATTATAAACAAGGTCTCTAAGCCATTATAAACAAGGTCTCTTAGCCATTATAAACAAGGTCTCTAAGCCATCATAAACAAACGAGGTTACAAGCCATTATACACAAGGTCTCTAAGCCATTATAAACAAGGTCTGTAAGCATTAAAAACAAGGTCTTTAAGCCATTATAAACCAGGTCTCTAAGCCATTATAAACAACGTCTCTAAGCCATTATAAACCAGGTCTCTAAGCCATCATAAACAAGGTCTGTAAGCCATTATAAACAAACAAGGTATGTAAGCCATTATAAACAAACAAGGTCTGTAAGCCATCATAAACAAGGTATCTAAGCCATTATAGACAAGGTCTCTAAGCCATTATAAACAAGGTCTCTAAGCCATTAAAAACAAGGTCTATAAACAAGGTCTCTGAGCCATTATAAACAAGGTCTATAAACAAGGTCTCTAAGCCATTATAAACAAGGTCTGTAAACAAGGTCTCTAAGCCATTATAAACAAGGTCTCTAAGCAAGGTCTCTAAGCCATTATAAACAAGGTCTTTAAGCCATTATAAACAAGGTCTATAAGCAAGGTCTCTAAGCCATTATAAACAAGGTCACTCAGCCATTATGAACAAGGTCTCTAAGCCATTATAAACAAGGTCTATAAGCAAAGTCTCTAAGCCAGTATAAACCAGGTCTCTCAGCCATTATAAACAAGGTCTCTAAGCCATTACAAACAAGGTCTCTAAGCCATTATTAACAAGGTCTCTAAGCCATTATAAACCAGGTCTCTAAGCCATTATAAACCAGGTCTCTAAGCCATCATAAGCAAGGTCTGTAAGCCTTTATAAACAAACAAGGTCTCTAAGCCATTATAAACAAGGTCTCAAAGCAATTATAAACAAGGTCTCTAAGCCATTATAAACAAGGTCTATAAGCAAGGTCTCTAAGCCATTATAAACAAGGTCTATAAGCAAGGTCTATAAGCCATTATAAACAAAGTCTATAAGCAAGGTCTCTAAGCCATTATAAACAAGGTCTATTAGCAAGGTCTCTAAGCCATTATAAACAAAGTCTATAAGCAAGGTCTCTAAGCCATTATAAACAAGGTCTATTAGCAAGGTCTCTAAGCCATTATAAACAAGGTCTCTAAGCCATTATAAACAAGGTCTATAAACAAGGTCTCTAAGCCATTTTAAACAAGGTTTCTAAGCCATTATAAACAAGGTCTATAAGCAAGGTCTCTAAGCCATTATAAACAAGGTCTCTAAGCAAGGTCTCTAAGCCATTATAAACAAGGTCTCTAAGCAAGGTCTCCAAGCCATTCTAGACCAGGTCTCTAAGCCATTATGAACAAGGTCTCTTAGCCATTATAAACAAGGTCTATAAGCAAGGTCTCTAAGCCATTATAAACAAGGTCTCTAAGCCATTATAAACAAGGTCTATAAGCAAGGTCTCTAAGCCATTATAAACAAATTCTATAAGCAAGGTCTCTAAGCCATTATAAGCAAGGTCTATTAGCAAGGTCTCTAAGCCATTATAAACAAGGTCTATAAACAAGGTCTCTAAGCCATTATAAACAAGGTCTATTAGCAAGGTCTCTATGCCATTATAAACAAGGTCTATAAACAAGGTCTCTAAGCCATTATAAACAAGGTCTATAAACAAGGTCTCTAAGCCATTATAAACAAGGTCTATAAGCAAGGTCTCTAAGCCATTATAAACAAGGTCTATTAGCAAGGTCTCTAAGCCATTATAAACAAGGTCTCTAAGCCATTATAAACAAGGTCTATAAGCAAGGTCTCTAAGCCATTATAAACAAGGTCTCTAAGCAAGGTCTCTAAGCCATTATAAACAAGGTCTCTAAGCAAGGTCTCCAAGCCATTCTAAACCAGGTCTCTAAGCCATCATGAACAAGGTCTATAAGCCATTATAAACAAGGTCTATAAGCAAGGTCTCTAAGCCATTATAAACAAGGTCTCTAAGCCATTATAAACAAGGTCTATAAGCAAGGTCTCTAAGCCATTATAAACAAGGTCTCTAAGCCATTATAAACAAGGTCTATAAGCAAGGTCTCTAAACCATTATAAATAAGGTCTCTAAGCCATTATAAACAAGGTCTATAAGCAAGGTCTCTAAGCCATCATAAACAAGGTCTATAAACAAGGTCTATAAGCAAGGTCTCTAAGCCATTATAAACAAGGTCTCTAAGCAAGGTCTCTAAGCCATTATAAACAAGGTCTCTAAGCAAGGTCTCCAAGCCATTCTAAACCAGGTCTCTAAGCCATTATGAACAAGGTCTCTAAGCCATTATAAACAAGGTCTATAAGCAAGGTCTCTACGCCATTATAAACAAGGTCTCTAAGCCATTATAAACAAGGTCTATAAGCAGGGTCTCTAAGCCATTATAAACAAAGCTATAAGCAAGGTCTCTAAGCCATTATAAGCAAGGTCTCTAAGCCATTATAAACAAGGTCTATAAGCAAGGTCTCTAAGCCATTTTAAACAAGGTCTCTAAGCCATTATAAACAAGGTCTATAAGCAAGGTCTCTAGGCCATTATAAGCAAGGTCTCTAAGCCATTATAAACAAGGTCTATAAGCAAGGTCTCTAAGCCATTATAAACAAGGTCTATAAACAAGGTCTATAAGCAAGGTCTCTAAGCCATTATAAACAAGGTCTATAAGCAAGGTCTCTAAGCCATTATAAACAAGGTCTCTAAGCAAGGTCTCCAAGCCATTCTAAACCAGGTCTCTAAGCCATTATGAACAAGGTCTCTAAGCCATTATAAAAAAGGTCTATAAGCAAGGTCTCTAAGCCATTATAAACAAGGTCTCTAAGCCATTATAAACAAGGTCTATAAGCAAGGTCTCTAAGCCATTATAAACAAGGTCTATAAGCAAGGTCTCTAAGCCATTATAAACAAGGTCTATAAGCAATGTCTCTAAGCCATTATAAACAAGGTCTATAAGCAAGGTCTCTAAGCCATTATAAACAAGGTCTATAAGCAAGGTCTCTAAGCCATTATAAACAAGGTCTCTAAGCAAGGTCTCTAAGACATTATAAACAAGGTCTCTAAACAAGGTCTCTAAGCCATTATAAACAAGGTCTCTAAGCCATTATAAACAAGGTCTCTAAGCAAGGTCTCTAAGCCATTATAAACAAGGTCTATAAGCAAGGTCTCTAAGCCATTATAAACAAGGTCTATAAACAAGGTCTCTAAGCTATTATAAACAAGGTCTCTAAGTCATTATAAACAAGGTCTCTAAGCAAGGTCTCTAAGCCATTATAAACAAGGTCTCTAAGCCATTATGAACAAGGTCTCTAAGCCATTATAAACAAGGTCTATAAGCAAGGTCTCCAAGCCATTATAAACAAGGTCTATAAGCAAGGTCTCTAAGCCATTATAAACAAGGTCTATAAGCAAGGTCTCTAAGCAAGGTCTCTAAGCCATTATAAACAAGGTCTCTAAGCCATTATAAACAAGGTCTCTAAGCCATTATAAACAAGGTCTATAAGCAAGGTCTCTAAGCCATTATAAACAAGGTCTATAAGCAAGGTCTCTAAGCCATTATAAACAAGGTCTATAAGCAAGGTCTCTAAGCAAGGTCTCTAAGCCATTATAAACAAGGTCTATAAGCAAGGTCTCTAAGCCATTATAAACAAGGTCTATAAGCAAGGTCTCTACGCCATTATAAGCAAGGTCTCTAAGCCATTATAAACAAGGTCTCTAAGCAAGGTCTCTACGCCATTATAAACAAGGTCTCTAAGCCATTATAAACAAGGTCTCTAAGCAAGGTCTCTAAGCCATTATGAACAAGGTCTATATGCAAGGTCTCTACGCCATTATAAGCAAGGTCTATAAGCAAGGTCCATACGCCATTATAAGCAAGGTCTCTAAGCCATTATAAACAAGGTCTATAAGCAAGGTCTCTACGCCATTATAAGCAAGGTCTCTAAGCCATTATAAACAAGGTCTATAAGCAAGGTCTCTACGCCATTATAAGCAAGGTCTCTAAGCCATTATAAACAAGGTCTCTAAGCAAGGTCTCTACGCCATTATAAGCAAGGTCTCTAAGCCATTATAAACAAGGTCTATAAGCAAGGTCTCTACGCCATTATAAGCAAGGTCTCTAAGCCATTATAAACAAGGTCTATAAGCAAGGTCTCTACGCCATTATAAGCAAGGTCTCTAAGCCATTATAAACAAGGTCTATAAGCAAAGGTCTCTACGCCATTATAAGCAAGGTCTCTAAGCCATTATAAACAAGGTCTCTAAGCAAGGTCTCTAAGCCATTATGAACAAGGTCTCATAGTTATTATAAACAAACAAGGTCTCTAAGCCATGATAAACAAGAAGGTGAATTAAACATGGCTGATGCAGTGAACACGTAAAGTGCCCCGGAAGTTATGAGGTCACGCTGTGGGTTATGAGGTCTGGTGTCTGGATCGATGGAGAGTGTCTGATGTGAGGCTTGACTGCCGTGCGACTGATCCATTTAATCAATCAATATCGTCCCGATGGTAGCTCCTGAGAGCTCGGCCATCTTCGCCACATTAAAGTGACAAAACCCACAAATTGATTTGACTTACTTCACACCTGCTTCTCTCCCGAACCCCCAGAGTTGCCGCACCTTGATGGTGTCTACGCTGGATTAGTTGATTCTACTCTGTATATAAGGTGGTCTATTCTGTCTACAATCTGTGTCTAGACTAGTCTATTCCGCTGACAACAATTCAACCTAAAATTTGTCAGCTGTTCCTATTATCTCTACAGTGCTCGCAACATTGCAACAGACTAATGTTGCTTCGTACTAAAAATAGTATTTAAGTAGAGCGTCATCTTCTGTCATGTACCGTTAAGTAGAGCGTCATCTTCTGTCATGTACCGTTAAGTAGAGCGTCATCTTCTGTCATGCACCGATAAGTAGAGCGTCATCTTCTCTCATGTACCGTTAAGTAGAGCGTCATCTTCTCTCATGTACCATCAAGTAGAGCGTCATCTTCTCTCATGTACCGTTAAGTACAGCGTCATCTTCTGTCATGTACCGTTAAGTAGAGCGTCATCTTCTGTCATGCACCGATAAGTAGAGCGTCATCTTCTGTCATGCACCGATAAGTAGAGCGTCATCTTCTGTCATGTACCGTTAAGTAGAGCGTCATCTTCTGTCATGTACCATTAAGTAGAGCGTCATCTTCTGTCATGTACCATCAAGTAGAGCGTCATCTTCTGTCATGTACCATCAAGTAGAGCGTCATCTTCTGTCATGTACCATTAAGTAGAGCGTCATCTTCTGTCATGTACCATCAAGTAGAGCGTCATCTTCTGTCATGTACCGTTAAGTAGAGCGTCATCTTCTCTCATGTACCGTTAAGTAGAGCGTCATCTTCTCTCATGTACCGTTAAGTAGAGCGTCATCTTCTCTCATGTACCGTTAAGTAGAGCGTCATCTTCTCTCATGTACCGTTAAGTAGAGCGTCATCTTCTCTCATGTACCGTTAAGTAGAGCGTCATCTTCTCTCATGTACCGTTAAGTAGAGCGTCATCTTCTCTCATGTACCGTTAAGTAGAGCGTCATCTTCTGTCATGCACCGTTAAGTAGAGCGTCATCTTCTCTCATGTACCGTTAAGTAGAGCGTCATCTTCTCTCATGTACCGTTAAGTAGAGCGTCATCTTCTGTCATGTACCATTAAGTAGAGCGTCATCTTCTGTCATGTACCGTTAAGTAGAGCGTCATCTTCTGTCATGTACCGTTAAGTAGAGCGTCATCTTCTCTCATGTACCGTTAAGTAGAGCGTCATCTTCTGTCATGTACCATCAAGTAGAGCGTCATCTTCTGTCATGTACCGTTAAGTAGAGCGTCATCTTCTGTCATGTACCATCAAGTAGAGCGTCATCTTCTGTCATGTACCATTAAGTAGAGCGTCATCTTCTCTCATGTACCGTTAAGTAGAGCGTCATCTTCTGTCATGTACCATTAAGTAGAGCGTCATCTTCTGTCATGTACCGTTAAGTACAGCGTCATCTTCTGTCATGTACCGTTAAGTACAGCGTCATCTTCTGTCATGTACCGTTAAGTACAGCGTCATCTTCTGTCATGTACCATTAAGTAGAGCGTCATCTTCTGTCATGTACCATTAAGTAGAGCGTCATCTTCTGTCATGTACCGTTAAGTACAGCGTCATCTTCTGTCATGTACCGTTAAGTACAGCGTCATCTTCTGTCATGTACCATTAAGTAGAGCGTCATCTTCTGTCATGTACCATTAAGTAGAGCGTCATCTTCTGTCATGTACCGTTAAGTACAGCGTCATCTTCTGTCATGTACCGTTAAGTACAGCGTCATCTTCTGTCATGTACCATCAAGTAGAGCGTCATCTTCTGTCGTTTGCCATTAAGCAGAGAGTCATCTTCTGTCATGTACCATAGTTAAAGCGTCATCTTTCGTGTATCATTATGACAATGACTATGACAATGACAATGACAATGCAGAGCTGAGCAAATGCACACGCCTGACAGTTTCTTTAAAAGGTTATAGGTCATGGAGCCTTATTGCTTCTGCGCGATACTTTTTTTCCAGTTTAAGCCTCTTGGGTTAGCGTTCGCTTGTTTTCGTTTTTCTGTCTAAATCATCACATCAGTTCGTCATTCTCGTGTTCTCTCAAAGGTGAATCCTTTATTTTATTTCGCTTTGTTCAGTTCCGATTGCTGTTAAGTCTTATAGATACGCATTTTCTTTCCTTTGAAGGACGAAGGCTAGAAGCAAAAGAATGTAACATGTTTGCCTTTTTATCACCTCATATCTTTATGTTTTCGTTCATAACATGTCGGCAACTGTCATCATCGTTTGTTTGTAGCAGGACTTTTGGCTGACCTGATATATTTTGTTAACTAAAACACTCCGCCTTCGACTGTTAGGCCTGCTTTCCACTGTACTCACCATTCTCAACCATAATTTAAGGACGGCGTTGGCATCACATATAAAGGACAGTGTTGGCCTTAAAATCATATTTGAAAGACAGCGTTGGTATCACACTTGAGGGACAGCGTTGGAGTCACAGTATGGGAGGGGGGTGGCATCAAGATGTTGCCGCATGCCCCGCTTTAATGATTTTGTCAACGACGTCGTTGCGGTGTTTGTATCGGCTGCTCAGATAAGTACATTAGCTTGGCATCTGTCTTTGGTGCGTGCCAGCAGCTTCCTTCCATTTTTTCTTTCTTACTTTCTATTTGATTTTAGCTACAGCACTCAAATGGCGGAAAATGGGCAGGACACGTCTTCCTCTGTTAGTTCCGCGTTGTGTCGGACCAGTTGGAAGGTACGGTAATGGCAGCATTCTGTGGATTGATCTCCTTCACTGAGTATCGTCCTCCTCCTGTCTGTCACGCAAGTTTTCTTCTTTTTTCCTGATTGTGCAATGTTGCCATAGCAGCCAAGCTTAAGACTGCCACAATATTTACGTATGATAGTTTGAATATCAGCCTCACCTTCTTCTGGCTTGCACTGCCCTGTGTAAACTTTTTCTTGTCCTCCAATGTCCATCTACACCTGCGTCCTTCCAAATTCTACGGTGTATTTTTCTAAGAAGCGTGCCCTTCGTCTTGCTGCTTATTTTCTGACATACCGTGGCCTCCGTCACTTTCAGACATAGAAGATTTGACACACCGAGTGTATTTACTTGATAAGGCATGTCTTCTGCCTTTGTAACGCTCTCTCTGTCTGTGTGTGTGTGGGCGCGCGCGTGCGTGCGTTTCAAGTTTAAACAGTTTCACACTTCCCAATTATATTTCTAGAACTACTTCGCAAAGATTCAGAAGCCACCCAACACAATTGACCTTCTTTCCGCTCGTCTTTATTTATTTAGTTATTTTACTTTTTTTTTAATTATTTAATTTCTGAAAGATCTGCCTGGAGAGTCACGCGGCGTCTCTAGGCGAAGGTGTTGTGAGTTACCAGCACCACCCAGCGTCACAATGCGTCACGTCACACTCGCTGACTTCAGTGCCACATGCTGACGTCACTGACGTAAAGTAAGATTTCGGGTAGTCGCCCTCGCGATGCCTCGATTAGAGGGAAGGGGAGATTTTAATTCACTTTGTTAAACGTCGCTGTGACGGGAAATTTCTAGAATGTTATGACTGCAATCACCAAGAACTAGTGCAAACTCTTCAATGCAGCCAGCACGTCTATAATTGCCAAGAGGCACAAGCTAAGCTGAATGCCCAGCACTGAATGGCATTTAGGACAAGAGAAATAGCAACTGCATCATTATTATCTCCCTTTAGGCGCTCTTGTTGACGATGAGACAGACAGCGGCTTGCGGCTAAGCAAGGAGTTACTGTGGTCGCTGAACTGTGGGTTCATTTATAGAAAACAAATTCACCCTTATCACCAGCTCTACGAAGAGCGCATTGGTAGTTTGCAATTAGCAGCAGGATCTTCTTAGCTATAACAGTAGTCAGTCAGGATCATGGTTATAACAGGAGTCAGTCAGGTTATTAGTTATCATAGTAGTCAGGATCTTATTAGCTATAACAGGAGTCAGTCAGGATCTTGGTTATAACAGGAGTCAGTCAGGATATTAGTTATCATAGTAGTCAGGATCTTCTTAGCTATAACAGTAGTCAGTCAGGATATTTGGTTATAGCAGGAGTCAGTCAGGATATTAGTTATCATAGTAGTCAGGATCTTCTTAGCTATAACAGTAGTGAGTCAGGATCATGGTTATAACAGGAGTCAGTCAGGATATTAGTTATCATAGTAGTCAGGATCTTCTTAGCTATAACAGTAGTCAGTCAGGATATTTGGTTATAGCAGGAGTCAGTCAGGATATTAGTTATCATAGTAGTCAGGATCTTCTTAGCTATAACAGCAGTCAGTCAGGATCTTGGTTATAATAGTAGTAAGTCAGAATTTTGGCTATAACAGTAGTCCTTCAGGATTTTAGTTAGAACAGTAGTCAGTCAGGATCTTGGTTATCATAGAAGTCAGTCAGAATCATGGCTATAATAGTAGTCCGTCAGGATCTTAGTTATAATGGTAGTCAGTCAGGATCTTCTTAGCTATAAGAGTAGTCCTCTCCTCAGGATCTAGGTTATAATAGTAGTAAGTCAGAATTTTGGCTATAACAGTAGTCCTTCAGGATTTTAGTTAGAACAGTAGTCAGTCAGGATCTTGGTTACCACAGTAATCCGTCAGGAAATTGGTTATCATAGTAGTCAGTCAGAATCTTGGCTATAAGAGTAGTCCGTCAGGAGCTTAGTTATAATGATAGTCAGTCAGGATCTTCTTGGCTATAAAAGTAGTCCGTCAGGAGCTTAGTTATAATAGTAGTCAGTCAGGATCTTCTTAGCTATAAGAGTAGTCCTCGGGATCTTGGTTATTATAATAGTCCGTCAGAATCTTAGTTATAGTGGTAGTCAGTCAGAATCTTCTTAGCTATAAGAGTAGTCCGTCAGGAGCTTAGTTATAATAGTAGTCAAAGAGGATCTTCTTAGCTATAAGAGTAGTCGGTCAGGAGCTTAGTTATAATAGTAGTCAGTCAGGATCTTCTTAGCTATAAGAGTAGTCCGTCAGAATCTTAGTTATAATGGTAGTCAGTCAGAATCTTGGCTATAGGAGTAGTCCGTCAGGAGCTTAGTTCTAACAGTAGTCACTTCAACTGATAACTTGAAAGGAAAGTTTACAGAGAACAGTTTTGTTTGGTGACCAGTTGAATGTCGTTGTATGACATAAGCCAGGTCTATAGACAACTTAAACTCCTCGACATTTGTTTGTTGGTAAACACTGAATATTTATATAAACACTGAATATTTAGAGACGTGCCTCATAATTGTAGTCGTTCGTTTTACTACTTCGTTGTCTTTTTTGCCTTCTTCAAGGAGATTACTTTTTACGGGCTTAATTATGATTGTGATGTGCCTAACAATAATCATTCATTCATTCATTTATTCATCCTCTATTTCGCCTCTCTCCCTTTCTTTCTTTCTCTCTTACTTTCTTTCTTTCTTTCTTTCTTTCGTTCGTTCGTTCTTTCTTTAATGCATGTGTTTTATAGTTAAGTAGAGTTTCACTTTTCTTTCATTCGAACGAGGGCTAGATGTAAGAAAAGCATCACTGTGCTTAATCTGTTACCCTGGTAAATAAAGATTTGTTATGTGTCATGTGTCCTGTGTCCGTGTCTTGTAATATATCTTAAAGATTCCCCGTCAAGATGAGCTGAAATTCCCGGCGCAAGGCAGGCAAACAATATGAATCTTCAGTTCAACACCCACATCCATTAAAGATCGGGATTGGAGCTCATTAGCAACTGAGGCTCATGGCTGACTTCAGGTTATCTCCAGCCTCACTCTCAGCGGCATCAGCACAACTTGTGCCCATCGAGCGTTGGCGAGGTTGAACACGGGTGACTGACGGCCTGACAGTTGCGCACTTGGGATCAATTGATAGAGGGAAAAAATCTGTTGGGTGATGAGATGCCTCAGTTCACAATGTCTTCTGTATTGGGTACACTTCCACCCTGCATGCCTCCAGCTTTGTCTATACTCAGCTCTACATGCCAACAGCTGTACATGCAGTCAGACCTACATGCCAACAGCTGTACATCCAGTCAGCTGTACATCCAGTCAGACCTACATGCCAACAGCTGTACATGCAGTCAGACCTACACGCCAACAGCTGTACATGCAGTCAGACCTACACGCCAACAGCTGTACATGCAGTCAGACCTACACGCCAACAGCTGTACATGCAGTCAGACCTACACGCCAACAGCTGTACATGCAGTCAGACCTACACGCCAACAGCTGTACATGCAGTCAGACCTACACGCCAACAGCTGTACATGCAGTCAGACCTACATGCCAGCAGCTGTACATGCAGTCAGACCTACATGCCAACAGCTGTACATCCAGTCAGACCTACATGCCAGCAGCTGTACATGCAGTCAGACCTACATGCCAACAGCTGTACATGCAGTCAGACCTACATGCCAACAGCTGTACATGCAGTCAGACCTACATGCCAACAGCTGTCATGCAGTCAGACCTACATGCCAACAGCTGTACATGCAGTCAGACCTACACGCCAGCAGCTGTACATGCAGTCAGACCTACATGCCAACAGCTGTACATGCAGTCAGACCTACATGCCAACAGCTGTACATCCAGTCAGACCTACATGCCAACAGCTGTCATGCAGTCAGACCTACATGCCAACACCTATGCATTCATTTTCTGTACACACCACTAGTTATGTATGCCATCAGCTCTGCGTGCAATCGGCTTGACGTGCCATCATCTTTGCATGCCACCAGCTCTGCGTGCTGTAGGGACTGAGTTGCACTTTGCCCAACATGCAATCGTCCCTGCATGCTGTCAGCTCAGCATGGTATTTACTGAGTGCAACCTAGTCCAGCATGCCATCTATAGTGAGTGTAGCTCAGTCAGACATACAGAATGCATGCCAACACTATTGCACATCATGTATACAGGCGCCATCTACCCCTGCACGTCATCTGTACTGTGCAACTCACCCCACCAGCAGTCTGTAATGAGTGATATTCAAGCAGTGGCTTACATTTTCCGTTGCATCACTTGCAGGCTACCAGCGACATTGTACATCCGCGAAATATTGTCAGCCTTAGACTTGCAAATCTGAAAACCGATTGTGTTAAGTTGGTTTTTTGTTTTTTTGTGGCAAACCTGTTATTGGTTGACTGTATCAGCGTTCTTTGATTCCGTTAACTACGTAGCGCCAGATACCCCACCCACACTCTAGTAACGAGTTACCTCCCTGGATATTGACGAGTCTCCTCGCCTCACAGCGCACTCCGACAACAGAGGCTGTCTCACTCACATGCTGTAACGCCTTCCTTACAGGCTCACTTATACGTACTGCAACACTTTCATTACAGGCTCACTCATGTGTTGTAACACCTTCATTACAGGCTCACTCATGTGTTGTAACACCTTCATTACAGGCTCACTCATTCGTGCTATAACGCCTTCATTACAGTCTCACTTATATGTGTTGTAACGCCTTCATTACAGTCTCACTTATATGTGTTGTAACGCCTTCATTACAGTCTCACTTATATGTGTTGTAACGCCTTCATTACAGTCTCATCTATATGTGTTGTAACGCCTTCATTACAGTCTCACCTATATGTGTTGTAACGCCTTTACAGGCTCGCTTAGTTGTGTTGTAACGCCATCATTACAGGCTCACTTAGATGTGCTGTAACGCCATCATCACAGGCTCAGTCATACAGGCCATTACAGGCTCCCTCATACGTTCTGTAACGCCTTCATTACAGGATCACTTATATATGTGTTGTAACGCCTTCATTACAGGCTCACATATGTGTTGTAACGCCATTACAGGCTCACTCATTCGTGCTATAACGCCTTCATTACAGGATCACTTATATATGTGTTATAACGCCTTCATTACAGGCTCACTTATGTGTTGTAACGCCTGTACAGGCTCACTTAGATGTGATGTAACGCCATCATTACAAGCTCACTTAGATGTGCTGTAACGCCATTACAGGCTCCATCATAGTGCTGTAACGCCATTACAGGCTCACTCATACGTTCTGTAACGCCTTCATTACAGGATCACTTATATATGTGTTGTAACGCCTTCATTACAGGCTCAGTTATGTGTTGTAACGCCATTACAGGCTCACTCATACGTTCTGTAACGCCTTCATTACAGGATCACTTATATATGTGTTGTAACGCCTTCATTACAGGCTCACTTATGTGTTGTAACGCTATTACAGGCTCACTCATACGTTCTGTAACGCCTTAATTACAGGATCACTTATATATGTGCTGTAACGCCATTACAGGCTCCCTCATAGTGCTGTAACGCCATTACAGGCTCACTCATACGTTCTGTAACGCCTTCATTACAGGATCACTTATATATGTGTTGTAACGCCTTCATTACAGGCTCACTTATGTGTTGTAACGCCTTTACAGGCTCACTCATACGTTCTGTAACGCCTTCATTACAGGATCACTTATATATGTGTTGTAACGCCGTCATTACAGGCTCACTTATGTGTTGTAACGCCTTTACAGGCTCACTTAGATGTGCTGTAACGCCATTACAGGCTCACTCATACGTGTTGTAACGCCTTCATTACAGGTTCACTCATACGTGTTGTAACGCCATCATTACAGGCTCACTCATACGTGTTGTAACGCCTTCATTACAGGCTCACTCATACGTGTTGTAACGCCTTCATTACAGGCTCACTCATACGTGTTGTAACGCCTTCATTACAGGCTCACTCATACGTGTTGTAACGCCATCATTACAGGTTCACTCTGTCTTGAAAAATTGAGAAAACGGGTTATTGCTCCAGAATGGCAGAAACCTATTTTTGGTTTATCTTTCCTTAATTCTGTCTCGTAGGTAGAAGCTGAGGTCACACACACGCTCACAAACACGCCTGTCAGTGTGTGCGTGCGTGCGTGCGTGCGTGCGTGCGTGTGTGTGTGTGTGTGTGTGTGTGTGAGGATGTACTGACCGTCTCCCATTTCTTCCTTCTCCTTGTCTTGTGCCTCGCTCACAACTTCCTGGGAAAACCCAGAGCTGTGCTGATTAATGTTCCAGACTGTGGACCTGTACCTTGGAAAGCGTAACTTTCACACCTGAGACTGGCACCTGATCTGTCACCGGTGCTAAACATTCTGTCATCCCTGTCATCTGTGTAGGTCACTTCACTTAGCACACGCAGCTCTGTATCACGCATCACCCTTCATTAACACAATCTGCCGTCAGTCACTGGACTGAGTGTGAACTTTGTTTTTGTACGGGACAGATTTATTTAATAAGTGTTGTTTGTTTGTTTTTTCGTCGTTCTGTCTACTCGTCAACCTTTCAGTCTGTGTGTCTGTCAGTTTATCTGTTTTCTTTGTCTCTCATCTTCTCACAATATGATATACCAACTTTCTCTCAAAAGGTGTCATTACACAGCAACCACGCACATGATGTCAACATTACACGACTGTAAATATCAACCACACTTCAGCTCCCTGTGGTTGTGGGCTCATAAATCTCACTCCTCGAGACTCATTACGGTCTTTACCAACCGCAACCTGCACCAGCAGACCATGCCCCCAGACAGCCCCCCTCTAAAATCATTCATCACCCGGCAATAAGTCATCTGCGACACTTTTTCCGCGAGGGCTGGAGGAAAGGAGTGTGGGAGGAGCGTGTCGACGACTTAACTACTCGGATTCAAAGTTCGCCCTCGCTAAACTCCATACACAGCAGGTGATAACCTCAGTATATCATCATATACACAATGACTTGTAACGCTATTAGTAACAGCAATCAAAATAATTAAATATTACCAAATATGAACGATTGTTACATAAAATAATAGTTTACAGCTTGATGTGCTCTACACAACTCTCGTCAGAGGTATTTTTGCAAATTATTTGCATTGTGGAGACTATGTGGTCAATGTGTGCAAACGCCTGTTTGGGTCCGCATCATTTGCCGCAACATTTGCGCCATTAATCAATCGAGGGGGAGAAAAAATCAATGCCAATACCAGGAGCAGGCAGACAACTGAGCAGCGGTCCTGACTGCCGTGATGTGGAGATGGAATGTCTCCACCACCATATCCCAACACCCCCAATAACTCGGGTCATAAAGGGGTCAGTCATGCTGGTGTCGTGATACTATCCATCATGGTTGCTCGCAAGGGAGTCAGCTTTCTGACACCATCTTAGCGACCACTGTCAAGACAAGTTTGTTGGCGAACCCTGAGCACACTTACAACTATTACTGAGTCAATGGTGCAGTGTAGTGACTTGTTCTGTCACTTTGATTCTGACCATGAGCCTGTAGAACGTGTGCGTGTGTCTTTACCTTGTGTGTGTGTGTGTGTGTTGTAGAAGCCAGTGTCTGTAATATGTCAATATGAGTGCATGGTGCTTGTCATTCCATTTAAGTGGAAAGGTCTGCCTCTCACTTCTATAAAGCGCTCTTAGCAAATCATTGGAAAAGTGCTATACAGATGTTCATTATGATTATTATTGTTATTGGAACACATAACTACAATCGTAAAGACCGTCATTAACTGGAAAAGACTCCCGCTAGCAGACTTACAATTGCTTCATGAATGACAACTGAAAACAAAACAGAAAACAAAGTCTGTTAGAAATAGAAGAGCAGCCCTGTAGGGAGTGGTAAGGAACTTGTAGCTACTGAGGCAAACGGATTGTGCCAAGGGTATAAGGCCAGGATTACCGACTGGGGTCCTTTAACCCAAAGTCGATCAAACCAAAAGGTGATTTCAGTTCTAAGAGAACCTGGCTCTCTTTTCCTGAAAAGGCAGACTTCAGAAGACGAAGTTTGAAAACGCAGTAAGAAAACTTCTTACATTGTTGTTTCCTCATGGGAACATCGTGAACCACCAAACACACTGCGCGGGTAGAAGGCATTCAACTGTACACATTGGTACACGAAAGAATGAAGACTGAGAGAGAGAAAGGGAGGAAGGGAATAAATAGAAGAGAGAGAAGGGGAGTGACAACAATAAAAATGACCCGTGACATGAAGTCTGTCTCTCAGGAGCTCTCTAGTTATCTGTCTATTAATCTCTCTCGCTTTGAAGTCTTTTTGTGTTTTACTCGTTTCTTTTCTCTGTTTCTTTCTTTTCTCTCTCTCTCACTAAAAAGTCATGTCATGTCAAGCAAAGCAATTCGAAGGCTGGTACTCATGCACATATACATATAACATACACGCATAATAAGCACATATAATTGCGTGTATAATATACACATACACAATGCACCCTCCACACTACACTCGTTGTACATGTACGCATTATACATACACACCTATGCACATAAGCGCGCGCACACATGCATTAGTTGTATCCAAAAACACCACAGGTAACAAGGAACAGTCCCCGACTAGTACAACCTCCAGGTAACAAGAAACAGACCCCGACTAGTACAAACCCCAGGTAACAAGAAACAGCCCCCGACTAGTACAAACCCCAGGTAACAAGAAACAGTCCCCGACTAGTACAACCCCCAGGTAACAAGAAACAGCCCCAGACTAGTACAACCCCCAGGTAACAAGAAACAGTCCCCGACTAGTACAAACCCCAGGTAACAATGAACAGCCCCCGACTAGTACAACCCCCAGGTAACAAGAAACAGTCCCCGACTAGTACAAACACCAGGTAACAAGAAACAGACCCCGACTAGTACAAACCCCAGGTAACAAGAAACAGACCCCGACTAGTACAAACCCCAGGTAACAAGAAACAGACCCCGACTAGTAAAACCCTCAGGTAACAAGAAACAGACCCCGACTAGTACAACCCTCAGGTAACAAGAAACAGACCCCGACTAGTACAACCCTCAGGTAACAAGAAACAGCCCCCGGCACACACACACACACCACAGCTCTAGAGCAGCTGGGCTAAAGCAACTACATCATCATCTCATTGATGTTTTCTAACAATGCCACTCTCGGGCCTGGCACACCTCGTATCGAACTCTGCTGCAGGAAGTCGGCAAAAATCGAGCGGCTGAGTTCCGTCTCTGCAGCTCAGCTTGTCTATCCACTAGAGTAAACACCCACACGACGCACACCAAGTGACGTACCCCACGACAGGCAACACGTACAACGCTCGTCAAGTGACGTTCACAGCACCGGACACACACACACATTCACCGCTCTGGCACCCCTCACCTTGTGAATGATCGACGTGTCGTATAGCCCGTCCGTGGCGTCCTCAACGACTGGGGTAAGAGACGAGGGTCGGCCATTTTGCGGAGAGTTGCCACTCCCCCCTTGCACGACTCTCAGGCGTGCCTCTCCAGTGTCCGCCATATTCTAATCCCGAGGTCAGAAAGCAGAAGTTCCGGCCGGCCGTAAGGGTTGGGTTTCGACTGCGGATAGACAAGGTTGACCGCTCACTGCCCGGAAAACCCTCCGCACCAAACACCACGATGACGTCACACACGAGGACTGGCACTGACGCTGCACGTGAAGTGTTTCTGGCGAGTTGTGTACAGCAGCCGCCTGGCGGGCGCGCCACGCCTGTTCCCCCCAGTTGCTAGTACAGTTACGTATCGCAATGTCCGCTCAGCGCCGGAAGTCCGAAGGAAAGTGGCAACAAACACGGGCCCACTCCAGTGCGGGAGGTGTGTGCAGGCTGCCCAAGTGTGTCGTTGCGAGTCACCCGCTCTGCGCCGTGGCTGCGGCTGCCGGTGGTAAAGTTGCTGCGCTGTTGTCGTCGTTGTCAAGATCTGTTGGAGGGAAGTGAGAGCGCGAAACGCTTGTCTTGCACGTGAGTAGCAGGCGTCGTGTTAGTGACGCTGCTCGTCGTTGAGGCGTCGTTGATGGCGACCTGCGGGCTACATGTGGGGCTGCAAAACGGTCTGTAGCTGGGAAGGGAGAGAAAGGCGGGAGGGTGAGAGAAGGAGAAAGCGAGAGAGAGAGATGGGAGGGGAAATTTTAGGATTCTTCTCCAGTCTTCTCTCAGCGCTTACCTATACGACACAGTTTATGTCTCTCTCTCTCTCTCTCACACACACACACACACAGCCACGCACACACCCTCCCACGCACACACACACACAAACACAGAGGAAACTAATTATTTCTAATTTTTATGAAATAAGTAATCAACTTAATAAATAAAAATGTGCGCTAATTAGCAACATGTCTAAAGACTGACAAATAGTCTTTAAGAGTTGAAGACGATACTTCTGATGACAGTAGCAACAGCAGTGATACCCGAACAGTAGGTACGACTAACACACAACACACCTTCTCTTTCCATTCTCTGTCATCAATTGAAGTTTTTAATGAGATAACAGAGGAGGGGGTGCTCCAACAGCTTCACATGGTACCCACTCATAAATTAGCCGGTCTTCATAAAGTAAACCGTTAAGTGCTGTTCTGATCAACTTTCCGAAATTCTACATATTAAAAATGGCTTGAATATAATATTTTATATCCCACAAAATATGGTAGGACATGTGATAAAAATGTCTGGTGCGGCACCATTTGCCTCGCTGGCACTTGCACCACCCATGGCCGCCTGCTCTCTAACTGCTGTTAAGCGCTTAATTGTGCTGATCGAATGTCTGTGTTTGCACGCGCCTCTCCACGAGCGTGCGGCAACCCGACAGTTACTGGCCCCAGTGATGACGCAGTCGATAAGAATTGTGTTCCGCGTGCAAGTGTCGTCTGCTCATCCCAAGGACGCACAGTCCCGCGCTGACCGCGATGACCCAAAAAGGGGGGGAGGAGGGGCACGTCCACAAGGGAGAGAAATCGAAGCAACCGAAAGTGGAGTCACCTCCGCAATACTGTCCCCCTACTCTCAACCCAAGTCAAAATTCTGATCGACATTCCTGCTTGTCCTGTTCATCCTCGTCCACTGCTTCATACGATCATATCTACAGATTAGAAAAGTTTGTGTCTATAATTCTGAGGTATCCCCGGGAGGGGAAAACCATCTCCACCAGCTGTATATCGCTCCATTATTGGGGGTAAAGGGGAAGTAAGGGAGTAACCTGCAGACTGGCAGACGGGTATAGAACCGGTTCGAAGCTCTAACCACTGAGCTATCAGGTCACTCTGTAACGACAAGAGAGTACTTTAACCTCCTCACTGCTCCCTTGGGGGGTCATATCCCCCACCCCACTCGACATCTACCTAAAGGTCTCAGTGAAAAAAAGCAGCCTTGCTTTCAATCATTCTGTTCAAAAATAACAGTGTGAAGTAGTACTCCCATAATGAAATGTCGATACTGCTTAGCTGTGGATTTGTTTTATTATTTTGAAAAGCAACAACAATCTCGAAGGGTTGCTTTCATGTGGAAGAATATTATTCATGTTACAAAAGACGACAGAATTCCATCTTCAGCACATTTAGTAAACTCCACCCTCTTAAAACAATGGAGTCCCTTGCCAGGAATGCACTAAACTGAATCGTTCGGAAGGTGAAAAAAATCCCTATTTAAAAAAAAGTCCTAGAAAGTTGTGCATTTAACAGCAAATGAGTGTTTCAGTTGTATCGACAAAAGGTATTAAAGCGATGACATGTTTTAGCTCTTTTGCATCGAACGATGTTTTGAAATCTCAAGAGCAGAGGAGAAGATAGAGATCATATTTATTTTGTGCGGGCTTTGATATTTGTCTTCTACATTACTCGTATAGTTGATTTGTTTCTCTCCTCTTTATTCCAAACTATCTCCTCTCTAGTGCCTGGACTGCTGATCAAATGCTGATATTCGGCACTCGTGATGTAACAGTGTGAAGATATCATTCTGCGATCCAGTTGATAATAAAAGCGAAGAAAGAGCATTATCAACTGGCAACATCGATTTCGCTTGTTTATTTCGCTGTATGTGTGTTAATACTAAAATAAAAGTCAATTTATAGCGCAACGCACACTTTGAAGTTTAAACATTAAACCGCGGTTCTCAACCTGGGGGGCGCGCCCCCCAAGGGGGGCGCAAGCTGCTGAAAAGGGGGCCGCAAAGGCGGTCATTTTCTCATATCTCATATAGGTATTAGTGGCGGGGGCGCGCGGACGTACCTTTATTCGTCTGGGGGGGCGTCACAAGTAAAAGGTTGAGAAACGCTGCATTAAAGGAACAACAAAAATACACAACGATTGTGAAATAATTTTAAACACAAAAGTTAGAGCGATTTGTATGCTGACATGAAATTTCCATTTAGAGAAGCTTTCTCGGTGGGGGGGGGCGGGGCTGCTGGGGTCACCGTACGGTCGCCGCCTCCATGGTGGGCAGCACATCCTCCTCACCCGACTCAACTGACAAACTTTATAAAGTGCATTGAAAATTTAAGGCATCCCTTCCAGCAAATGAAATCGCAACACATAACAACCAAGATGATTATTTTTAATAGTGAAATAATATTCCAGTTGTATTCAATTATAATTATTGTGCGTCCGTTGAAGCATTAATTTCGTTCTCTTTTTTTTCGAACTCTTTCTCTCTCACGCAGTCATTCACTCACACATGTACTGCCCACAGTCGTGTAAATAAATATAATATTATTATTATGTCATATTATGTCATCATCTGCCAGCGCTTTTGCTGCCTACGACATGCTATTCCTCCACACGATCTTAAATTGACTTTCCCGGACTTTTTCAACACTGATGATTTTAACCGCTTTAACCCTCCCAAAATGTCACGTGACGTGCGCCAGGACACTTGACCTGCTTCACTGTAATGTCAAGGTCACGTACGCGTCACTGCGATGCCCCCGCTGGATGGCTCAGTGGTCAGCCTCTTCTCCCGTTATATTATCGGCCTTTTCTACAGCCTGTACCACCCATGGCGAAGAAGTCAGTAGGTTAGTGGGACAAAAACTGCTTGCGGCAAGAAATAGCATCGAGGCTAAAGATTGGAATGTGTTTGATGACACCTCCCCCAATGTTACTCAGCTACCTGCACTGTGGAACTAATTTCTGTACAGATTCTGTTGTAACAAAGAAAACTGTCGGAGTTGTATCCCATTCTCCACCCACGACGTACACGACGCATAAAATTAAGGGGCCTGTGTTGACCCAGGATTCACATCATCTGTTATTATCTGTCCGTGACAGAAAAAATTATTAAGTTTGTGTGTAACTGGAGGCTGATACAGCTGGTCAACAAGGGCATTAGGTTGTTTGGTGATGTTTTTCACAAGACATCCCCTGGTTATGGCATCACAACATTTACAATTCTTGATAACTGGTAAACAGAAAAAAACTGTTTTTGTTGAACAATACTTTGCTTATATTTAGTCCATAAATTTAATCTGATTGGCTGTTGACTTGATTTGTCAGCCTGTGGAAATAGCATATGCTTAAAAATGTATTTTCTCTTACATCTAAAGTAAGTGCACTTGAATCAGCCATAAAATATGACCACACATTTTTGAACATTTCTATTATGTGTTGTTTTCTTTCTTCCTTTTTTTAAAGTTGTATATAGACTATTTACTGGGTAAAGTTGCCCAGTCCTGTTCTCTCAGTTTTCCTTTTAGGAGAACATTGATGTAGTAGATCAAGTCTGCTACAAACTAATTGCTGATGACTGGGTGCCTTCAGGAGTGTGAAGCTTGAAAAGCTGCTGACAGCAATTAGCTATGGTCAAATTCAGTTTTATCATTTTATTGTGTGAAAAAATGTATAGTGGCAAAATGTATACTGATGGTGGGGGGTGTATAATTTTGCCATTTGACTTACAATTTTTACAATTTCTCTTGAAGTTTTCATGTCCTGTTGTATATTATTATGTTTCTGTCTGACATACCACTGCATGTGTAAAATTCCATGTGGCAATATAGACCATGACAACATCAAGCAGGTTAATGCAGGATGATGATGATGATGATGATAATGATGATGATGATGATGTCCATTTGTAATGCACAGGTATCCATTCAGAAGAATGTTCATTGCGCAGCAAAAACAGAAGAGAAGAAAAAAAATAAATAAAACAACAGGAAAGTGAAAAAAAAGACAGAAGTGTTGCTTGGTTGTTTAAGTCCGTCTTAAATAAACAAATAGGGTCTTGGGTCTTTTTCGAAACGTGGTTGCGTAGGTGATGGTGGACAACGATGATGGCAGAGCATTCCACAGCTTAGGTGCAGCTCCAGTGTGCTTCTTGTTTGTGTCTTCCACTGCTGGGAGACAGAAGCGTGACTGAGAGCCAGAGTGCAGGGCCTGTGATGGCTGGTAAGGAGGAACTACCTCTGGCAAATAGTCAGGAGCAGTTTTGAACATGCAGGACTGAGCAGTCAAAAGCACTTTGTGATCAATGCGCTTTTTCACAGTACAAGAATCCAAAGCATAGGATGTGATCCAACACTTACAGAAACAGAAAAGGATGTCACTAATCACACTGCTGGAACAGAATGTCAAAGTTTGCACAAACTCAAGCAGAGAGCTTTTCATTTAATGGAGAAAATGGAAACTGGGAGAATTTGGATGCATTAGAGTCACTTTCAGTTGATAATAGTTCTCTAAGCGTTCTTGTATCTTTGAATGACAGAGAAAAACTTATGAACCTGCATCTGCATATGGACTAAATTTCATGATGGATCATACACAGTGTGCACACATCTAAACACAAGCAAAGTTTCATGATTGATCACATTCAGCATACGCATGAAAAGACAGCAAACAGAAGCTGCTCTAGAATATGCTATTCCGTTATTTCAAGATCACAGCACACAACAAAGGACATATTAAGCACGAAAAGACTTACATAGTGGTGCATGTACAGTTGTCTGTCCATAATAAAGCAAGCTAAAGCTCATGACAAACATAGGCAAATTTTGCATATTCATAATCTGTTGAAGAAGGTCGTTTCCTAACCTTTTCAGGTCGGTATAGGAAGTGAAGTGTTAGAGATGTCGCTTTTCTCTGTAATCAGAGTCATCATCATTCCTTGTTACTCCTCGCGGAGCATAGGGCCGCAACACTGTAATCAGAGTATTGTAAGCTAAACTACTGTGCTTTCAGTGTCTATTTTATAAACCGGTTCAATAATTTGGGTTGGCTGAGAGCAGAGACACAAACACACGCTCTCCCCTTCATTCATCCCCACAACTATAACTTCTCATGCTTAAAGTTTACTGGATGCAGGCTTTGGAATTTCTACATTTCTTGGGGCTTCAGTAAGGTTGGCAGGCTGCTTGGTTCTAATAATCGCTGTTCACTTGCTGAATATAACATACAGCGACTCAGCTACTTGCGACGCACCGTATCCAAACACAATTAGGACCAGGCATGATTATTTTCTTTCAGTAAACATTCTTATTGTCCGTAATTTACATAAATTTTCGATAAAACATAATATTAGACAATATTTTGAAAACAAATTTTGCCCGAGATGCACAATATGATTATAAACGTTAAATTATGTTACTCAGAGCAGTTGGGGATGTAGCTCAGTGGTAGAGCGTTCGCTTCGCATGTGAAAGGCCCCGGGTTCGATCCCCGGCATCTCCAGCGGTTATATGTTTTTACCCAGCAGTGGGAACAGATCAGCGCATGATTTGTCTACGACAGATTTCCGCATCAGGATAGTGCAGCAACAGCGGCGATGGCTTTATTGAACCGGTTCTGGCGTAATAGCATCATGTTTTGTATCATCTGTTCACGTCCGTAGTAGTACCGATTCCTTTTTTCGCGGATGTGAAACCCGTAGTTGCGATAAAGAGAGGAGAATCCAGGCATACGAGAACACGTGCTGCTCCGGATCTCGTCAAACGGACGACTTTGTACGGAGCACAGTAGGCCACCAGCAACCTCTACTTGCAACAGTCAAACAGCGTAACCTGGTCTGGATTGGAGAAGTGACTCGTCGGAAAAAAAAGGAAAAGGTTGTTTCTTTACCTTTTCGCTGCCTTACTCTCTCCAACAATCTTGACTTACCATCGATTCAATTCCCTACAGCTGGTTCGACTTGAGCAAACGCTGCCCCACACTGGTATGAAACCGCGCCTGTAGGTTTGGACCACAATCACCACTCGGCAAATCACTTCCCAATGTGTCGACGACTGTGTAGTTGCTATCGGAATGTATACGCCATGGGTTTAATAACCCTATGAGACACCAAAGGGTGTAGGAAGATTCCAGACGCGGTGAGGTGAGGGGGTCGTCTCTATGGTCACATACTTTTTGTGTTCATATTGACACGTGCAATTCTTTTTTTCTTTAAGTTGCTCAAAAGGAATGAAAGGAAAATAAAACATGGAGATGCCGGGGATCGAACCCGGGGCCTTTCACATGCAAAGCGAACGCTCTACCACTGAGCTACATCCCCAATTGACAGTTATGGTTCTCAAGCCTCTATATAATGTCATGCGGCAGTTCTATCTATCTACACTAGTATACGTACAGCGTGCGCCAACACTCTTCAAGGTAGTAAGAGACTGATAAATGACCAGCCTAGCCACACTTTGGTGTGCCTGAAGTCAAATAGGTCTCACCAAACCAAAATAGCCAGAATGAGGCTTAACGGAGAATACTTAACAAGATTTAAAGACCCCCCCCCCCCATCATGTGCCCGTGGGGATAGAGTTAATTAGCACCCAGCCAGGGTCGCCGAGAGCTAGCACGTGCCCCGGGACAGACGGCTCTCCGGGCCCCTTGTAATTGCAATCGTAAATTATTTTCCCAGTATATAATAATATGTTTACAATTCGATTGTCAATATCTACATTTCATTCAGTAACGAAATATAGACTGCAAACATTAGAACACGTGAACTATGATCTACATCACTACTTGACATCAAATTGTTTACACGTGAGTGGTTATAGTAAATGAGAAAAAATGATGTTGAAGGATCAAACGTGTAGTACCCCGCTCCATAGAAAACCTCCCCAGGGTAAGATCGAAGGCCTGTTAGGTCAACAGCGATGTCAAAAACTCGACAGATTCGTTAATACCCTCATTTTAAAAAAGTGTTTGCTGCTACGAACAGCAGATCGAGCGCATCTGTTGTCTCTTTTATCAACTTACATAACAAAGGAGGCAAACACGCAGCACCAATACAAAGTCCCTTCCTATATTTAATTTATTTATTCCTTTTATAGAAACGCACTGAAACGTTTCAGGTATATTTACTAAACTCTTGATAAATAATGACTTTCATGACTGTCGCAACTCACTCACTCACTCACTCACTCACTCACTCACTCACTCACTCACTCACTCACTCACTCACTCACTCACTCACTCACTCACTCACTCAGACTTCGGGTTCAATAAAAACACTACGATCATGGCCCTGGAGAGAGAGAAGGAAGGAAAGAGAAAGAGAGCAAAGTTCTACACTTGAACTGCAGACATCCAAAGTACTGCAGAGGATTTAATTCCCCCGTCCTGCCATCATTAGGTTTATCACACCATCTATTTATGGAAATGGTTAGTTCAGTTTTCCACGTGTGCTTCTGACTGCTTGACCAGAAAGAATCTTTCTCGTGCCTCTATCATATGCAGATGTTTGTGACCCCGTATTTGACACTGAAATAACAGAAATAACTATACAATACTAGTGAGTACAACAGCATCCACGACTAACGTACGGACTACTCAACTCAAGAGAGAGGAAGAGTACAGTACCCTCACAGTGCCCATCAATCAAAACACTGAGAAAATAAGTGACTTATCGAGTAAGTGAGTACTTGAGTGATTGAGTAAGTATTCATTTATGTTGACAATGGCAAGAACTATTAGAGACATCGGAGATTTGTTCAATCACTCTCACCTGTACATTGTTTTCATCACTACTGTATCTTTTTCTTGCATGCACTCTTAAACGAACACACCTCGCTCAATTATTTCAAGACTTGTAATTTAATTTCTCTTTATCACTCCTGAAAATAACAATAACTATTTTAATAGTATAAAATGACAATTAATTCGTCTCCTCATATATAGAGACACAACTTGAGTACTGATTGATTAAACACAGTGGTCAGAATTGTAACAGTCACAACTAAGCTGGTCTGGTTCACCCAACACGCCTCTCCAACATCGTCCTTCAGGAGTCTAACTATAGGTGTCGATACAGAGATGAACGAAGAACATTTAGGGTAACCAACATAAAAGAATAAACTAGCTTTAATAACCATGAAAGACCGGACAAGACAAGTCTAATTAACGAACCTCGTCACCCACAGTGCATGACCCAGCACGTACTGTATGTTGGAATGTAACGAAAACAAACCAGAGAGAGAGAGGAACTAAAACATTTCCTAGATAACTATAGACTGGGGTTAAACCTTAGTAACTGCCTCAACCCACCTAAACAAATATGGAGTAGTGTCACTATAGTGGCAGCAATAGTAACAAACCACCCAAACTCTACATTAATATATAGGGCCAAAACAGGATAACATATATAGTCATCTACATGATACAAATCTAGAAAGCTCAAAAAGTAGAGTATTTCATGGAACCCAGTAAAGTGAGTAAACCACCACAACACACCACCACGGCGGACGTGGCAGAACCCTTGAGCACTGATAGCCAGAAGCAGCAGCAGCAGCACTGTACACCACCCTGCAAACTCTTAGAATAACAACGGGTAAAGAGAGTACAAACACAGGACACCACCCTGCAAACTCGGCAAACCTAGACACCAACAAAACAGAGGGCACAAACAAGAGTAAATAACACTTCTGGCGCCACAAAAACAGCAACCCTTCCCCCCGCACCTCTCCAATCGCCCCACACCCTTACCTACCTCCCCAACACACACATTCCCCAAAGACCCCATCCCCCACAGTGCGAAATCACCGAGAGGTGAAAGCACTTTCCCTTTCAAAATCAACAACAACAACAACAACAACAACTCTTCAAAACAGGGGGTTAGCGTCAAGGTGGTGGAGCTTCCCTTGTCTGTTTACCGGAGCACCACCGGCTTTCTAACGCATGTTTTATCTTCCATTTCTTATGCTTTTTACCTGACACTAGTGAAAATCTTTCAGTAGCCTAGCAAGATGCGTGGCTTTGGTGGGAGGCAAACTCCATGCTGACAGTTAACGACCTTCACATTCTTGCCTCCTCAGTAGTAGTTTGTTGTTGTTTTTTTTTAAGATGACTGATGCCCTCCCATCCGCCCGCCTCGGTTCCTATACACCACTGTTTTATTGCAGTAGCCAGTTACACAATTTTATTAATCCGCTTTCGGTTACACCCTAGACGCCTACTAATCTCACAATCAAGCGCTTAATTTAAAAAGATAACTTGCTACTAAGAAATTATTTTTTTAATGGAAAGATATGCTGCACAACAATAAATTATTTGAAAAAGTCTTTGTTTAGCGAGACAAATCCCTTTTCTTCCCTGAGTTGATAACTTTTTATCGAGGGGAAAGACGGCTCATTTGTAATATGCGTGGAGGAGCAGTATAGAACTACAATAGTTATGAAGGGAATACAAAATGCATATCATAAATCGCAGTGTGTATGCAAGAAAATAACAAAAAACACGTGGAGATGCCGGGGATCGAACCCGGGGCCTTTCACATGCAAAGCGAACGCTCTACCACTGAGCTACATCCCCAAGTACTTACGCCGTCCAAACAATTTATTGTATGGTTGATATCGTATGGTTCCCTGTTAATGCACAACCTGGAAAAACAAAATTTGCAAAGATACACTACCACTTAAATGCATATCTTTCCGCGTTCGTCTAGCTGTCCTTTGATTATAATCAATATATTAAGGACCTTTAGCGTTGTAATATATATTGCTTCCTGTTTGATATGTTTATGAGAGGGATGATATAGGCCTAGATTATTTTTGTGCTCAGCTTTAGGTTGGGTTAATTATTGAATACCATTCTTGCATGGGGGCCATCAAAACTAATTTTTAAATGTTTTTATAACATCTGCTTGAAAGGTTAGAGATGCTTACGTTGATGAAATCTACTCTAGAATTTATACTTCCCTGTTAATTGAGAAACAATAATTGTGCATGCAATTAAGTACCTTCGATTAATAAAAGCTATTTTTAGCAGATGCGTTGTTTATTAGGCATGTTCGAAATAAACAACATAACATTGATGTTCCTGTTTTCTGAGCATGCATCTGCACCTTCCGCTTTGAGATATTTTGCAATAAGTATGGTCATCATACCAATTTTACCATCAGAATCCAGTCAAGTCGAGGATCGACTCTCACAACATCTCTATCAAAACATTTAATAATAATAATAATAATAGTGAAGATTTTTAAAGCGCATATTCACACTCATAGAGAGCATGCTCTTAGCGCTTAAAACGAGGAAGAGACGTGGACTAAGTAGACACAGAACACAGGGGGACGAAAGAAAACGACAGTACTGACGAAACAGAAAACATTGAAAGGCATCAAGTAACAGGAACAGAAAAATATAGTGATTCTGCGAGAAAGATGGGTAAAGTAGCATTTAATCTCTGCGCAGAGGCTGCCCACCCAACGTATAGCTGTTACTAACACTGGCAAAATGAAGATGTTCCACGTTACTTATTCATTAGTCAAAACAAAAATTAATCCCGGTCAATTAGACTATTCCCATCTTTGTATAACTTCTAAATTTTCTCTCTTATGATTTTAATGTCTATATTTTGTAATAATGTAGTATTTCGCTTTCTTCTGCCTTGTGTGTGTGTGTGTGTGTGTGTGTGTGTGTGTGTGTGTGTGTGTGTGTGTGTGTGTGTGTGTGCTCTTAGAGATATACGTGTAGTAATTATTTCGTGTAAGAAACAATTTCAATCTCAGGTACTTGAATCTGAAATTTGGGGGGTTTTAAAGTTTTGTAAGAATTTCTGATAATGTGTCTAAACATTCAGTAATCCACGTTGTCTGTATTTGTCTCTAAAAATTCATTATCTTTAAAACTGTTCATCAAATGTGGTTTTAAATGAAGGGCAAAACGCTTTGTTAGAAATGTTATTATGCTGTAAAACATCATTTTTAGCAACTATTTCGGTCATCTCAAACAGTTTTCCCACCAACATTTATACTCATGTAAACACGTCAGGCATCACAGTTTTCAAATAGAGTGAATAAAAAAAACATGGAGATGTCGGGGATCGAACCCGAGGCCTTTCACATGCAAAGCGAACGCTCTACCACTGAGCTACATCCCCAACTTGTTCACAATGTGACAACCGTTGCCTACATGGAGACACGTACTCTACTCGACGACTAATAGGCGCAGTGGACAAAGTGAAATGAAATTAAATCATGGTTACAACAATGTCACTATATCTTTGGGAACGGCTTTCTTACAGAGTTACAGACGAAGGCCATTACAAAAATGGTGACCGAGTATAGGCGGAGTGATGTGTAGATACTGCATGATGGCAGTCCGCTTCTGCTGATGTGTGCTTACCCGAGTCGGACACATTGTAACCGATGCGAAAAACAAAAAAACACAAAGAACTAGTGAAATATCCTTTTCACTCGGTTCTTTAAAGGCAGTTAATTAACGGCACACAACTCGATCTGCACCCGCCATTAATATAACCCGGTTTCAAGAAAACTAATTAAACTATCCCTATCACCAGTTTATCAAGGTAGCTCATTAACGCCATATCTCCATACCCACGACCCACCGCTAAAATAAACCGATGAAAAAAATCCAAAATATCCCTGTCACTCAGTTCACTACTCCTCCCCCACCCCTCTGTGAACAATGGCTCCTACCCGAGCCTCGCTCCCCTCTGTTCAACAGAATCGACTGAACTATGACGTATTTCCGTTAGTCTATAAGAAAGTACAGCTGAACTTTGATCACTAAATAAAGTGATTGAAAAAGAGCTTTAAAAGATTTTTACATTTTTCTTCAAAGTGAATTCTGCATGATACAATTTTATAAACTTCATTCTCACCAATATTATTTGTAGCAGTCATGCATCGCACTATACGAGGATTTCATATTCTCTCCCTTTCCATATCCGCCATCTTCCTACAACTGAATCCTTCAAATCTGCACTAAAAACGCACCTCTTCCTTGAGCATTACTCCTAACACAGTCCACACAACAGTGGCGTAGGAACAGGGGGGCAAGGGGGGGGGGCAGCCGCCCCCCCCAAAAAAAAGATGCTGGGAAGGCAAGAATGTGAACGTAATTCATTGTCAGCATGGACCTTGCCCCCCCCCCCCAAAGCCGAGCATCTTCCTACGCCACTGCACAATGCTCCTCCTTCTTACCCTCCCCACTTCTGCTCTTGCTACTTGTCTCCCCATCTTTCTCTGCAGAATCACTATATTTTCTATGTTCTGTTACTTGATGTCTTTTTGTGTTTTCCATCTTTGTTTTCTGTTTGTCTCTTCCTTGTTTTTAAGCGTTAAGAGCATGCTCTCTATGAGTGCAAATATGCGCTATACAAATCTTCATTATTATTATATGTGACAGCCACTGAGGCCAGCGGAAGTTTGTAGGCAGCCATTTACCACTTCCTTTCAATGGCGACAGGCAATTTTTGGTGATGTCAGGACGTCACTGAGTGCAAAGTCTGTAAAATTGGAAAAAAATTTTGTTGTAAAAAAAAGGAAAGCGGAGAAAAAAACACACGTGTAAGCAGCATGTCAAATCATTGACTATTTTGTACAATTTTCATCAGAAGTCATTTCTCTTATAAACTGGAAAACTTATTGCAGCCTAAGACTGGTTGTGAAATCAGAACAGACTCATTAGATAGTATCTGGTTAAGACATCGACAGTCAAGTCCTTTAATTATAATGAATGTCGTAGTGTCTCCTGCCTCACTTCTTTCATAAAAGTTAACTCGTTTTTGCCAGTGTGTTCCTCTTCTCTTTTCTTAATTGGGTGGTCTGGTGGCGCAATGGTTAGCGCCTGTTCAACAATACAGTGAGTGTTGGCTGTCCTGGGTTCAACTCTCGTCTCGGGCACGCTGTTCTTTCTCTGCAGGTGGCATCTGTTTACAGGGCTGGCTGCCTTGCTGTGATATAGCCTCAGTTACTGACGGCGTAAAACAACAATCCCTCCTCCTTTCTTAATTTGATTGCTCCGCCGCTAAGCCATGCGTGTGTGTGTGTGTGTGTGTGTGTGTGTGTGTGTGTGTGTGTGTGTGTGTGTGTGTGTGTGTGTGTGTGAGAGAGAGAGAGAGAGTGTTGGGGAGAAAGAGAGATGGTTCAAAAGCCAGAGGTCGGAGGTGTTCTCTTAGAACTAAATCGATATATTGAGTACACATTGTCTAGCACTCCTTTAGTCCACAACCGACCTGTTCTGGATGTGACGTACGTGCGTGAACGTTTTTGAACGGCGAATAAATAAACACAACTTTCAAGCAACAGTCTGTGCATTAAACTTTCCGGTTGTTTTGGTTTGAGTACAATCTGCAGCGCCAACTATGAAATCGTTTGGCTAATTCATCACCGATGCCTACGACAAAACGTAAATGATGCCCTTCCTCTGCTTTGTGAGAAGAGTTGCCTACCACCCTCGCAAAGAAGGCAGCAAGATTTGGATACAAGTTGTCCGAACAGAGACACTGGTCCGAACCATAGAACAAAGAGTTGCCACAGCTCGGAGGGAGCTTACGTGACCAGAGAAGTGGATTATAAATCCCAACAGTTGGTCAGCGCTTCTGCGCAGTGGGTGGTCAGACCCTGGGCGCTGGGCGGTTGTTCATTTGACATGAGATCCATGCAGGGTGTAGATGTGGGTGAGGTGGGGAGAGGGCCACCCTCATACCCGCGCTTTTCTCCGATAAGCCCTCGTTGCAAGGAGGGACACAGGCTGGTAGTTGTCCTTCCCCGAGGAGCCAGGCCGAAGACGTTGAGCACATCTCACTGCAGGCACGCTGACATCACGCCGTACTCAGTCTGGAAGCTCCAGGGGTGTGAGTTGTCTTTCCTTCGACTGGTGAATAGTCCACTGCAGTCCAGTCCAGTCCACGACAGCTTGCACTGGAAGACGACAGCTGTGTGAACTGCGTGACAACACAATGGACAGCAACGCTGGAATTACGGCAGGTTCAGAAGCCAGGTATGGCCTGACTGCGTTAGGAAACCCTTGCTTGCTTGTGGATGACCAAAGATTTTTTAAGAGAACCACTAAAAGGACAGGACGCATTCTGTGGAAATGTGCACGAAATTTAGACACGCACTGCAAAGCCCTCATCGAGACGGAGGGAGATCGGTGAGCAGCGTTTAATAACCTCTGTGTGTGTGTGTGTCTCGCTTACTCTCTAGCTGTCGTTTGTCTGTAATACAGAATGAAAACCAGAAAAGAGTAGTAGAACTTGGTGTATGCACACGAAAGGGCGGAGGGGGAGAGAGGGGAAATTACTAAGGCTACGTCACGGCCTGACGAAAGGATGATAACGAGCAACGAAGAAACTAGACTTGTTCCTTGTGAGAGAGTGGCAGCAACTCCTCAGTTGACAAAGCTTGCATCGCTTGAAAGTGGTTCGTGCTTTGAAGACGGGCGGATGAAAGAAAGAGTGTGTGTGTGAGAAAGAGAGAGAGAGAGAGTGTGTGTGTTGAGGAGGGGGGGGTGAGAGGAAGACAGACTTGATGGAAGAAGGAGGGTGTCTGAAAGTATTGAGTGTAAACAGACGACATGTGACAGGCAAGTCGGAGAATGATGCTGGGACAATGCCATACACGGAGCACAGCACGTGCCCTAAACATCGTGTACTGTAATGTTGTCGCTGCGACTAAACGTGGTGTCAACAATAAACAAGTCTCAAGATTAGGTGGGAGTGTGAGACTGACCTGATGTCTGTGTACAGCTTCACTGTCCTGTGCTGGTCTGTGTATGTGTGTGCTTAGGGCCGCCGATCTTACAGAAGATTCTTTTTAATTTTTTAATTCCACAGCTACAGTTCTTTTTTTATAATATTAGTCATATGCACTGTTCGGGTAATTTATTATTGTAGGACTTCTTTGCTGTTACAATATTTATGTACATTGTTTTTTGATGATGGAAAATATCGTGTGTAGGCCTGTGATGGGGAATAATAATAATAATAATTTCTTGTTATTACTCAAACAGAAAGGGTCTCACACACTAAGTACGAAATGCTTACAAAAAGGAAAATATTGTCTATTGATGACAGTTAATTATAAAAATTGTCTATTGGTGACAGCCAAGTATAAAACATGTCTAACGATGCCAGCCAAGTCTAAAATTTTTGTCTACTGGTGACATTCATGTATAAAAAGTTGTCTGTTGGTGACCCTCAAGTATACAAATTTTGTCTATTGACAGTCGGGCATAAAAAATTTTTTTGTCCAACTGATGAGAATTAACGAACATTTTTTTTTAGAAAAAGCGTATATCTATGTAATTTATAACATTGAAGAGCGCAGCCATAAGTGTAAATGTCAAGGGTCAAACAGACTCGTAACAGTAACGAGGGGAAATTAAAAATATTCGTGACTGCAGAGCGTGACAGTTTGCGCAGTTGGTTCCCGTTTAGAGTGCACACTTTGTCTAACTGATGACTATCCAGTTTTGTCTCATTGATGATAATACAAGTACAAATTCTAATTTAATTCGTGGCTATAATCCGGCCAAATAACAATTTGTAAACCTTCCAAAGTCTACTTATTTCATAACTATACAGAATATACTGCATTGTGCAAAGAAACCGCCGCCCAAAACTGCAGAATGTTGAAGGTTTTGTGTTTTATGCTGTTTACAGTGTAGTCCTCGTTGACAGCAACCACAACCATCCCACAGGTCCATCACCGACATCCACTATACTCCGACAGGTGTGGGAATTTCGCTTTTATTTCACTGTGTTTACCTTGTCTGACGTTTGTGTAATCTGTTACCGAAATGTCTATAATGTAGAGGTAGTTGTATCAGAAGTCCACTATAGAACCTCTTTGACTGTTGGTGCATTTCTTGTGACATGTGTTGTTAGCGCACCACTGTTTGATGTTAGTGCCTGCTCACTGTCACAATGTGGTAATGTTGCAAGCGCTACCGGACTGAGGATAGCCTAGTCCCAGATCCCATAATAGTAATAATAGTAATGTTTTAACCATTTGCCACTGTGCCAGGTGAAGGTACCAAAGTCCGAAGCCAGCAGAAAACGAATGTGGAACCAGAGCCGAGAGAAATTCTCAGTTGTCAGACGAAAAGGACAGGAAAACATCGCGAAGAATGTGACCAAAAGCAAGAAGAAAACACACACAGCAGTTTCGAGAAAGAAAAATGAACAGCTGACAAAAGGACTGACGAACAACAGTCGAACTAGGCTAAAGAGTTCGGAGAGGACAGTACTAACAGTCCCGACTACAGACAGAAGTAAGGACATCAGTATAAAGTCCGAGGGCAGCCAGAATGCAACAGAAAGTGAAAGCACAGTAATGTCAGACGAGGAACGAGAAGACAAATTGAAAACTGATGAAAAGCCAGAGGTGGCTGACACACGGAAGTCTATTACTCGACAAACGAAAGACTTAAGACAAACAAGGAGAATGCAGTCAGTCAATATTCTCCAACAAGCCCAGGAGCAGCTAGTAAGAAAGGTTGGTACCTCAAAAAAACAGATATTGAGTTATCTGTACCAATACCAACATTTTACCTTTACCTTCCATATTCTTGAAAGCTTTACTACACAACGGATAGACTGTCACGTGTTTGGTACCTGCTGTGCTTTTGTACTTTACCTGAGTTTGAGTCTCCTCGCTCTCTCGCTCTCTCGCTCTCTCTCTCCCGCTCTCTCGCTCTCTCCGCCTCTCGTCTGATCGAGACTTCTACGCAAACAATTCAAACACCACTCTCAGTCATCGCTTTTTCTCCGTAAGCTGTGGAATTTTCTTCCTTTCCACACGGGACAGTCTCACTCGATCAGTTTTCAAATCGCCCCTCCACTTACACTCTTCCCTAAAGTATTTTCGTCAACTCATGAATGTACTGTTATGTGCTTATTCTCTTTATATGTTGGCTTGTTATTCCCAGTGTGAATGGCTGTTAGCTTACCTTTGATTCCAAAGTTAGGAACCTTACTACTACTTATAATAATAATAATAATAATAATAATAATAATAATAATAATAATAATAATAATAATAATGTTGTGTTGCAATTAGTTTTTAAACAAATTTTCCAAGTAAACGTTGAGGTCGTCATGTAAGCTTATTTTGAGTAACTTTCATTTAAATGGCAGATAAACCGTTTTTGTAGAAAGCGGATCAGCGATAACATCTTTTCGTAAAATCTGTTTTTATTCTGTTGTAGAAAAAATGAGTTAAAGGATTTCTGCGATAGCCATATTTGTTTTTCCGTGGATCCTGTAGCGAAGTGCACGTGCGACATGCTAGTACCTTGTAAACGAACACTGCTACTTTAGTTCTGTGGATAGTTTTCTCCACCCCACCCCCCAAAAAAAAAAACAACAAACATCTGTTCCTGGGTCTGTAGAACCATGCGACGAGCAGATTAATGGCTCACGCGATAAATACGCGAGATTTCCCTGAGCCGCTGATACTCGTTCATAAAACATTGATGTGTTTCCATTAGCCCTCGATGTGTTTCCGTTAAGCCTAATGTTTTCATTTATGTGTACCAACAGCACCTCAAACCGATGACATGAATAATTCTTAAAAACCTCCATCCTGTGCGGCGAAATGAGAATGCAAAAAAATAAAATATTGTGGTGAGGAATTCAAAAACCACCTCGCTACTCGATCCATTGCAGGATGAATCAGGCCATGATTTCTTAATACAATTTTTTTTTTCTTCTTTCGTCGCATTTTAATGTGATTGAAGTCTGATACGGCAGTTTTACATAACAGGTCTTGGTTAATAAAATCAGGGTTTAGGGTTTGAAACGAATATTATTAGTAGCTACATGCACTCGCTGCTGATGTCTTTTTTTTTAAATATTGTTTAGTGTTACCTGTTGAGTGTTGAGTGATGCTATTATCCCGGTTGCTGCTAAATTAGGTTTTGTATAAATTGTTCAGACATTACTTAGTGTATTAAAACTGGGCCTGCGCATTTTCCTTAAAAATGATGCGAGTGTCCAAGTGCTGTACATACGGATTATAATACTGCATGCCATAATAGTAATAATGGTGATATTTTAACTATTTGCTACTGTGCCGCAGGTGGAGGTATCAAAGTCCGGAGCCAGCAGAAAACGGGACCAGAGCCGAGAGAAAAGCGTTCGAAGACGAGCGAGGGATGATTCAGACTCGCCCCACACTACACAAGGTCCCAGAGTTCCTCACTTACACCTCGTAGATGACCACATCAAAGGCCACCCGGTGTCCGATAACCGTCTTGTACCCGCTGCGGATAACAACAAAGACGCAAAAGAGTCGACTAAACATCAAAGAACGACTTTTTCCAAGACATCCACAGTGGCTAAGATCTCTGTCAAAACAACCAAGAATGTTCCTCGTCCAAAAACAAAAGCTGCACGTATGTCGGACAGACTCGGGCGGAGTCACGTAGTCGTCAGACGAAAAGGACAAGAAAACATCGCAAAGAATGTGACCAAAAGCAACAAGAAAACAACACACACGGTAATTCAGAGAAAGAAAGATGAACAGCTGACACAAGAACAGATGAACAACAGTGGAACTAGGTTAAAGAGCTTAGAGATGATAATAAGGACAGTCCCGACTCCAGAGAGATGTAAGGACACCAGTATAAAGTCCGAGGGCAGCCAGAATGCAGCTGAAACTCATCGCAGATCTGAAGTTTCAGACGAGGAAAGTTGTGACAAATTGAAAACGAAGAATGTGACCAACAGCAACAAGAAAACAAAACACACGGCAATTCCGAGAAAGAAAGATGAACAGCTGACACAAGAAGAGATGAACAAGATTCGAACTAGGCTAAAGAGTTCGGAGAGGACAGTAATAACAGTCCCGACTACAGACAGAAGTAAGGACACCAGTATAAAGTCCGAGGGCAGCCAGAATGCAACAGAAAGTGAAAGCACAGTAGTGTCAGACGAGGAACGAGAAGACAAATTGAAAACTGATGAAAAGACAGAGGTGGTTGACACACGAAAGTCTATTACTCGACAAACGAAAGACTTAAGACAAACAACAAACATGCAGTCAGCCGCTATTATGCAAGTCCAAGAGCAGATAATAACGAAGGTTGGTACCCCAAAATATTCAGTATCTCATCCGTGTCACAAGGTATTTAGTTATCTCTTCCTATACGAAGTTTTTACCTTCACCTTCCAAATTTTTAACAAACAGAACGGATAGACGGTCACGTGTTCGTCACCTGCTTTACTTTTCATTTTAGTCTTACTTAAGCTTATTTCAGTCTACACTCTTTCATTCGCTCTCTCCGCTTGTCGTCTGATCCAGACGTTTACACAAACAATTTAAATACCACTCACATGGTTATCGCTCATCCTACACTTCTTCCCAGAATATTTTCGTCAACTCATGTATGTTCTATTTATTTGCCTTGTTCCTATGTTGGCTAGTTCCTAGTGTGGGTAGCTGTGTGCGGTTTCCTTGATCTTGATGTTAAGAATTGTAAAAAAAAAAAATTAAAAAAAAATTATTATCACTTTTTAAAAATAAATTCTCAACGTGCCCTCGCCAAACATATAAATTCATAATGTGTAGCTAACATGGCTGACAAATAACACTTTCTGCGTGAAACAGATCCGTGATATGTTTGTAAAACCGTACTGTACAAAAATAACTTTTTGAAAAATCTTGTGTGTGTGTGTGTGTGTGTGTGTGTGTGTGTGTGTGTGTGTGTGTCATTTGTTTCTCGCCGCATGTAGCGGAGTCCGCGTGCAAAGTGGTGGTACCTTATAAACAAACACTGCTGGTTAACTTTTATGATTTCTTTTGCGCCTCATAAAAATCTGTCATATTCCTGGATCTGAATTATTTCGACCAATTGACTAACGGATTAATTGCTCAAGCGACAGGCATGTGATTTTTTCCAATGCCATTGACGCGTCTTCATAAATCGTTGATGTGTTTTTCACAACAGCTTCACGGGTCCATTTATTTGCGCTAGGAATTCCTCAAATTGCACAGTTGCGACAAAAGTGTTTCAGTCTTTTGATGGGGGGAATAATTCTTTTAAAAGAAATTATCCTGAAGTAAAGTATTGTGTTAGGAATACTTGAAATAGAATATCCCGTTACAAATTTAAAGTCTGCTTCGCTGCTCCATGCATTAAGAATCATGCCACTTTTAAATATACTTTTAAATATATTACAAGAAAACATTTTTTTTCCGTATTCCCCAAGTTTTACTGCCATCGCGATCTGGAACGATAATTTCGTATTGCTGGTCCTGGTTAAGTCACGCTTGTTGTTTTAAACTTATTTTACTAATAAATACGTGTAGTTAAAACTTGGACTCGTCATTCCTCATCGCGACAGTCAGTTGTGGTCAGGTGTTAGTGAGAAAGTTTGCGGGTTGTGGGGGGTAGGGGGGATATGGATGATGTCGATCAGCTGGCTGACCGCAACCAGTAGGAAGCCGCGCGAGGCAACTCTGTGGCTCATTAGCATGTGAGCGCCCGGGACAGCCAGCGCCGAGCTGCGGTGGTCGGCCCTGCCAGGTTCGCCAGCCAATCAGCACTCAGCGCAAGGTGACGCCGACGGCTGACGTCACGCGAGGGGCGAAGTATTATGGGATGTAAGTTGTGCGAGTGTTGGCTTGCTCTGTGTGTAGAGCTTCATTGTTTACCGCCTTCTGTGGATGGAGCTATCCAAGATGGGCGAAAGGGTGTTTGCCGCCGAGCGCATCTTGAAAAAGCGCATACGGAAGGTTTGTCGGCTTCTCGCTCAAAACTGACCCGACTTTTCCGATCTACGCAAAGTGTCATGGTGATGTTTGCTTAATTGCGTTCTTTCTTTTTGCAGGGCAAGCCGGAATATCTGGTCAAATGGAAAGGCTGGCCTCCCAAGTGAGTACGGCTTGTTCGGATTTCACAAGTCTCGGCGGGTGGGGGAAGGCTGTGTCTGGGTTCGCTCGTGGAAGTGTTTCGGTCTAGCTTTGGTGTGTTTACATGTATGAAATGGCCGCGGTACCAGCGTTGCTGTTATCATGGCGCATGTTGTGATTATGTTTCAGGTATAACACGTGGGAGCCAGAAGAAAATATATTGGATGTGCGACTGATCGATTCCTTCAAAGCGAGGTTAGTGGGTTCCTCCTTTCTTACGTGCTATTTTTAGCGCCGGAGGTGACTGTCTCTATTGTGCACACCCCTTCATAGCCAGTGCCAATCACATTGACATGTGGTTCCGGCCGCTTGTTCTTGTGCTGTGGATAACTCTTGAAAGTTTGTGGTTTGATCTGTGATGATAACCGCTTCATGAAATAATAGTAATTTTTATGTTAACCATGGGAATTTAGTTTTGACAAAATTGTTATTTAAATCATGAGCAGCAGGCGTCTCCAAATTAATTGACTTATGTAATGATCCCTTACAAAACTTTGAAATTCAAATAATGATCAGTTTACAGTCACTGATGCTCATCTGCACTAAAACTATAGTAAAAGTAAAAGCCAAGTGAGGGTGTTTGCATGCCTTGATGCACGATGTTAGCTTTTTAAGCTGTCTGCTAGTGATGAATGTTCGCCAAACATTGCTGCAGATTCATATATGTGGTTACATGTGTGGTCGCATGTCAAATTCCGAAATTATATATTATAAAAATATTCTGTACACTCCAAATGTTTGCTGTGACGGGTTTCCTGTAATGGGTTTAAAAACATGGGTGACAGGTCGCCAAAGTACACTATGCGATATAATTGTAATGTATATAGTTGGAAGTAGTGTTTGTCATTGTATGAATGGTAAGGAAAGAAATCCTTCCTCATTTTGCAGATGGCTTGTAACTGTTTATTTGTGATAATTCACAAATGTGAATAAAAAGTATTCACTTTACCATACCGTTTATATTAAACCAGTTTTCACTCATGGTGGTTTTCACTACTGTGAAGCTGTTGCGAAATCACTCTGCTTAACAGGGACAATATTTAGTCACAAATTCTCCTTGCTTAGTTGAAAGAAATCATTGCGTATAAAATTTGTTAGCCCACATATTGTGAATGGCTTTGTTCCAGAGTAATATTGAATGCAGTAATATTTGAGAACGTATTTGGGTAGTCAGTATCATCTCACTTCAATTATTTTCTTGCCACCCTCACAATATTTCCTCGCACCTTTCCTTTTAGTTTCCATGAATGTTTACAACATGTTGTTGATGTTTAAAAATATTTTTAGAACATCACTGTTGTACCAGTGCAATAAATTATTTTCCAGTTTTTACTCACAGGAGCCAAGTTAATGTAGTGTCTATGCAAAAATGATTACCTTCACAGATTGGTCAAGGGCTTTCACTCACTGAAATACTAAAAACGCTAGATTATGACAGTCTGTGACCACATTTTTGGTTTAATCTTGAATAAAAGTAATGGCATCATCTTAGTGCTGGAATGCCATTTTGCTGTTTACTTTGTAAGCATTGTGCATGGCTTCACACATGCCAAAAGCCTGAAGTGATTCCGTCAATTACTCAAAAGAATCAGATTTGTAGGATGTTCATTTGCCAATCTAGAGTTTGTGCATAATGTTTTGAATTCTTAGTACTAATGTGCAATATATGCTGGCTAGCAGCTAATGGCGTGGTACATGAAGGATTGCATAACAGATTTACCCAATAAAATAAAAAATCTAGCTGGCTTTGGTTGTTGTCCATCAGTGACATTGATTGTTGTCCGTCAGATAGGCAGGGTGGTCCGGTGGCGCCACGGTTAGCACCTGTCACCCATACAGTGAAGGTTGGCTGTCCTGAGTTAAGCTCTCATTTTGGGCACGCTGTTCTTTCTCTGCATGTGGCATCTGTTTACAGGGCTGGCTGCCTTGCCATCATATAGCCTTAGTTATTGGCTTGGTGTAAAACACCGATTCCCCCTGCCCCTCTCCATCAGACACCCCTATTAGTGCAGTGATAAAAGAGAAAATGAGCATTGTAGCTGACCTGGGCTCAAAACGTGTTTTTTTTTAAATGCTTTACAGAAAATATGGTTCTTATAAAACATATTTTTAATATTTTAAAATTTTATCTCTTAATATTTGAAATTTTCAAATAAACAGTTACCGGTTAGGCCCCATAGATCTGCCTCCAAATGTTGAAGTATTTTAACTGATAGTGAACATGGGACGTCATGGTTTGCTTTTATACGCCACTGTAGACTACATAGGAGACTACTTAGTAGATTAAATGACAGTGATCAACCTTATAAATCCCAGTAGACATTTATAATTTGGATAGTATGCTCAGTTACAAAAACCAGAAAAAACAAGTACTAGTCTGGTTTTTAGGATAAGGCAAGTGATACATTTTAGTAAAACACACAGCATCAAACACCCACACAACCAACAATTTGTCTATGGATTGAGCAGCTGAACTGCAGAGGATACAAACGGTTTCAAGTGCATATTCCTTACACAGGCATAGCATAAGGTTTGCCTGAACTCAATAAAACAAATTTTCTTGCTAGTGCTTTGTCTTGTATGGAAAAAATGCCGTTCAACATAGAGATAATAAAGTGTACACAGAGAGACAATACAATATTGTACACTTGTAACAGTAGCCAGCAATACATTCCTGCTGATCAACAGACATTCAGCAGGTAGCCTTTTGCAGATGGCAAGACAAGAAACTGACTGATGGCAAATTTATGAGCTCAGGTGCAGCCAGGAGAAGTCGGGTAATGTCAGGCGATAAGAGCATCAAATATACAGCTGAGCTAAATCTTGTGAATATCTGCTTACATTCTGTTTGCCTTCATATTAATTAAATATCTTATGAGCTTGTGATCTTGATGTTCAGCTGGGGAAAGTGGTACTTATGGCTTTTTAAATCATTGAATTAAACCATGAGATTTAAAGGCTTTAGGCTTGGTCATAAATTTTTTATTCCTAAGTAGATTAAGATTTCTACTACAAATACAAACTGCTGCTAATGACATTTTGTATTTTAAAGTAGGCCAAACATAAAGGTGAAAGGCATATTGACCTCACCATATTGTTGCCAGGTCAACAGGGATGACTGTCATCTACACTTTTCCCAGAAAATCTTGTACTTTCTAGTGTAAAGTTACACGCGTTTTAATGTTTAAATGTGTCATCCACATGAATCTTTGAACCCTCATTTTCATTTGTGACTTATTATACATCTCAATAACAGAGTTTGTCGGGCACCATTTATTGGTTCGTCTCGCCGGAAATGCGTTTCCTCTCTAACACATGCTGGCTGCTTTACTTCAGCACAAAGTCGATGGCGGAAGTTCACATTGTTGTCTAGTGGAGCCAGATTGCTGCCGGGCCCCGGGCAATGGATGAAAACCATTGCTGTCGGGCAGATGTTTTAAAAGCAAAGCTCTAACATCATTTGGCTTTTTTCTACATTTTTTAGTTGCAAAAGTGCAGGCATTGTTGTGTCAAGGAACGCTGGCTGAAAACGTCTGAAGGAAATCACGAATAGGAAAAGGCGAAGGAAATTTTGTTCTTTCTTTCTGCGAAGGGTGGGCTGGAAGGTGGGAGGGAGGTTGACTACTGAGCTAAGAGTGTTTCAGACAAGGAATCTCAGTCGGCAGCCTTGTCAAAGTTACAGTTGTTTGTCTTCAGCTGTGCTTACATCACCACTACTCCGTCCTTGTAATATTGTAAAAGTGAAACAACTTGCTTTCGGCGGAAAGAAACGAGCGTACCCATGCCGAAAAGGGGGAGTTGTGGGTATGTGAATGAAAAACATTTTCATTGTGTTTTGGATTTCAGATTTCTGGTGTAAAATATTTCATAAAAAAAAGCCTCCCCCACCTACCTTCCCCGTGACTTACTGCGTAAGAAGTAATTGGTGGTCATAGATCTTTACGATGTAGAGGTTGGCGCAGAAAAATATTAGTTTTCAATAATTCTGTTGTCAGTCACATCAGAAGAAGACAGGCTGACTTATCTACAGACTGTGGGCAAGCTTCGTTTGCAGTTTTAATGATTTAGAAACTAGATTCTCGTGGTTCAGAGTTTTTGTGTTGGTTTTTATTTTGGGTTATGGTGACAGTTGATGATTGATGATAGTACCGGCGATAGGTTGTTGATGAGTGTATTGATGAGAACCATAGTCGTGCTCACGTCCGCACCCGCCTTCTAACTCAGTACAGGACGGCGGGTAGGGGTGGGTCGGGGTACACGCCTGAGAGTTGAGATACACACCATCAGCACCCGTCTGCGTCACGTGACTGGAAAGAGCGGGTGAAGCCCCGGCCAGCTGTTGCACTCTGCTCACCTGAGTGGTGCCTGTGTTACATAGCTCCCTGTATTCTAATAACACTTTACATCACTAAACGTAATCTCGGTGATTGGTAAAAGGCTTGAGATCAGAGCGTTCCTCCATCTGACTTGGCTGCCAGGAGTCTGGAAGTCATGGCTAATAACAGTTGCCTTCAGATCACCTTGAAATGAGCATCTGCTTTATTAGGAAAGTTAAAAGCGGAACAAGAACAGGATTGGACTCCGGCACATGCTCCACATGTGCTTTAGACACGGTGAACCACTTATTAAACAGGTTTTTTTACGACTTGCCTGATTTGGGCATTTACCTGTTTCGGGCTGGCATATAGCTCTGGCTTTTGTGGTTTTTTTGTAATTCTCAATTCTTTTCAAAGTCGGGAAAGTATTTTAGTTGCATTTTCTTGTAAAGTTTAAGTGAAACACGCTAGTGAACTAAGATTCGTGTCAAGACATGATACAGTGGTGCTATTTTGCTCAAGAGAGTTGCAAGGTCGAGTAAAGTGAAAACAAGAATCTTCGTCATTTTTTTTCTATTGACATCTAAGTTTAGCTCGTAGATGTGGTATTGATAATATGCCAGAGACCCACTGTAACCGCAATATCTGCCTTATTTGTAAAACATATTTAAACTATAAATCGAAGTAAATCCACTGAAATGGGATTGTCATCTGTAATGCCAGATATAGATGCAACAATGCAACAATGTACCCACATTGTCCACCTTCTGTCGGGATAGTCCTCAGATATTGTCATGGTGAGATGGCAGAGGGTGCCAACTCTAATCACATTGTCTCACCTTCTGTCCTACAGCCAGCGGGATGGATCGTCTGGGGGAAGCAAACGCGGACCCAAACCCAAGAAAATGCGCGTGCAGGTAAGTGTTGATCTGCATTTATGAGCTGTGATTATTGTGGTGGTGGATATGGGTGTAATGATGGTGTTTTCTTCAGTAGGAGGATAGTCTTGTGGGCTGGCACTTTCTGTAGTGTAGTTGGTGTGGCGGGCTTCCTTCATGCCTGACGTGTGGGCTTTTTTTTAAAGTGTGTAGTCTTCTTTCTGTTTGTTTTGGCTGCCCGATACCTGGTGGGAAACTGCGATAGGTATGTGTGACGTCACCAATGTTCTGCTTGTAACAGGAGAGCACGGACGAGAATTCCGATGTCGACATGGATGGCGATGAGAGCGGCGATGAACAGACGAGCGAGAGCAGCAGCGACACGGCCAGCGGCGCTCGAGGAGGGAAGGACCAGGACTTGTCCTCCACCAGCAGTGCGACAGGGGCAGCAAGCCCGCACAAGGGGGACAGCACTGGCAGCAAAAAGAAAGACGACGCCAAGTCGGCCTCAGCCGGAGGAGACGCTGGGGGGAGCCACAGCACCAGTCGTGCCTCGGGTGGTCCCGTGAAAAGAGGTCGCGGTCGCCCACCCAAGTACCCCAAACCAGGCATGCCAGGCTACGTGCCTCCACCGTCGAAGGTGAACAAAGCCAAGCTCAAGCTGGACAACAAGCCCAAAGGTACCCCGGGTAGGCGGCCGGGCAGCGTGAACAAAAAGGGGCCAAAATCCAAAAAGTCATCGACCTCTTTGTCCAAGCAGAACTCAACAGAGAGCTCTGCTGGTAACACGAAGACATCATCAAAAGACAAGGACAGCGCCTCATCTGGTGACGCGGCGCACAAAGGCAGCGGAGGAGGCGGTGGCAAGACCGATCATCATCACGGGAAGACCAACGGCCAGTCGGCAGCCCCTGGGCTGGCCAAGGCCAGCAGCAACAGCACCAGCGGCATCAAGGCCACGGACTCGGGCATCTACGACTTCCAGTCGGACGACGCCGAGTCCCACAAGGCCTTCAAGATTGGGCGACCGGCAGAACGCGAGGTGCCGGCCAAGGTCTACTGGAGCCCGGAGCCCGCCCTGAAGGCCGTGCTGGACTCGGTTGTGCTGACTGACGTCACCACCAACAACACCACCATCACCGTCCGCGAGTGCACCGCGGGCCCCGCCTTCTTCCGGAAACGGGAGGAGACGTGAATTGGGACTGGGTTTCAAGGGAACGGTTTTGTTTTTTTGCACTAGACGCTGGTTGGTTGGAAGGGTTTCGCTCTGTGAAGGCTCGTTAACAGAACAGTTGAACAGACGATGGTGGAGATGTGATTCTGCTTTGTGGGGAGAAGGGGGATGGGACTGTTGAGAGCAGAGTGCTGCAGACTTGTTGTGAGGGATTGTGTTTGGCGTGCACCAGTGTTAACACTGGGTTGCTGACAGGGTTGTTCAGCGTCGTGTGCTAATTGCACAGCACCAGTGACTCATTTTGTTGTTGAGAGTCGTCGGCGGAGGAGTTTTTATACAGACATTTGCCTGCCCCGTTCAAAAGCGCAGGGCGTCTGCGTGCTTTTGAATTTAACTTGCAGCGGATATTTCGCTCACTTTTATTACAATTTGTTATGTTCTGTATTAACGATGAACAGAGCTGGCTGCTCAGTATTCGGTTGGAAGCAGTGCGTGGACCCGCTGCATTGGAGTGAACTACATACGGGCTTTTTTCCCTGTGCTACGTGAGAGAGGACTGGGGGGGGGGACCTGAGCGCGGGAGAGGGGGGTAAATTGAGGGATAGGGGTGAGCGGAAGAAATGAATTACTTCCGTAGAGAAAACGGATGTGTTTTGCGAGTTGCCTGTGGATTGCTGTATCTTTCTTACCACTCCCCCATTCGTCTAGTTTGGTCCCCGTTGCGCCCAAGTTTTTCCTAAGCTGCTTCACATCTTTGCCGCCTGCGCCGCCCTGGGTTTTCTGTTTCTCTGTTTCATAGCTTGCGTGTTAAAAATGCTAGCTGAAGTTAGCCGTTCGCACACAGTTGGGCTTGCCCTGCTTTTTTTTTCAAGATGTTAGATTATTTCTTGTTTGTGTATAATTTGCATCGCTTTTTTGTGCTGCTGACGTGGAAAACGTTTTTCGAAGACGGCGCCATAATGTGTGCGTTCCGATATCGTCCAACCGCAGGACACAAATTATTACATTACAATTTGGGGGAAAATAATGGTATCCGTAAGAATGGTACATCATTTATTCCTTCTTGACACACGATTATTCTTACACTTGTTGATAACATTTCTCAACGCCTGTCTACCGTGTGGTGAAGTGGAACGCCAACATTCCAGATAAAGGTGGATTTCTCCCCCTCCCTCCCCCCCCCCACCACGAGCATACATCTTCCCTGGTTGTAGTGGAGCGCTGATCAGACTGCAGCAGAGTTGGTTGGATCAGAAATGGTGTTCAGCCAGCATGTAACCTTTGTCGATTCACACAGTTTTCACGCGCGGGGAGTCGAGTTGTTAAAGTGTTTCGCCGGGACCAGTACCTGTAAGAGAAGTCCCGGGTAGATGTGGGTAAAGGGGTATAATCCCTCACATCAGTTGTGGAATGTAGCTTACATTTGCTACACGGGCGAATCAGTTTTTCTCGCGAGAATGTTTTTTCTTTACAGTCCATGCAGACGTGAGACTCCATAAACTGACAACGAACTTTCACGGTAGGTTGGTTTGGTATGTGATATGGTCGGTTTGGTCTGGGCCTTTCTGGCATTGTGGTTATCCGCTGTACTTTGTTTCATTGTCTCACGAGCCTCTAGTAGTATGCATCTCTTCCGGTGGTGATCGCTGTCTTACCGGAATATTTTTATTTTCATGCGCCCTTTCTTAAAGTGCAAAGAGAAACCTTGCTTGCTGTGAAATTCTTTTCTTTTCTTTCACTTCGCTGATAAGTCCGTGCATCACCGAAACCGGAATTTAATATGGCGTCGTTGAGATGCGCTTACTTGGAACTATTCCATAATTGTAAATAAAAATAAAAGCAAATTGTACTCTGCTTTCCTGCTCACAAAGTATCGTTGTGTCTACCCCCCACCCCGCCTGTCTTTTTGGTTCTTGGGTTTTCTGTTTATTTGTTTGTTTGTGCTAGCGAATTAGGTGAGTTATGTATTGGTTTGTTGACAAGGCTTTTTGCATCTGCACAGAACAAAATGACTGATGTTTATTTATGTGATCCAGAAATTGTTTGCTGGTTTTAAAAAAATCATATTGAAAGCTTTACTAATCTAATTTCTTCTTTTATTGCATTTCATGAAGCTAGTTTTAGGTTTTATTCTTCCTTGTTTTTTCCCCTACCACCACTAATATATACTAATATTTTGTGTATATTCTTGATGTCTGACCCACTTTTAAGCTCCAGGCTTTACTTCCCAGTAAGCAGTGGGTTGATGTATGATTGAATGTTTGAAGTATATGACAATGAGATTTGTGACCTGCCTGATGCTGACTGAACACAGTGGATACCCGGCTGCTCGCCAAAGAAATTAAAAGTTGTTATAAGAATGAATAATAAAATTCGGAATAGTCAAAACTTCTTTATCATTTATGCTTGCTTGCTCAACAGGGATGCAAGAATGTTATGTGTTTTGGTGGGATGATGGAGGGCTGCCGGATTTGTTTCTTTCATCTTGAGTGTAAATGTCAGGTGTACACAATGAGGACGTCGCCAGTAGATGATTCATGGCGAGTAATAAGTCACACAGAGAGTCTCAAACATACACAATAAGGAGACACAAAGTTTAATAATACAAAGTGTTACATTCTGGTTAACCAATGATACTTTCCATCAGGAGACGACTCGAGTGATATAAGAGCGCAAGTAGAATGTGGGACGTGGAGCCCATGACTTGCGGGACAGATGTCATATCTACAATGAATGCAAGGACTGGAAGGCATGACAAGTTTCTGTTCATCATGTGACCGCCACCAGCCAATGAATAATGGATGCTATTAATTAATACCTGCAAACAGTTACATGGTCTTCATGGGCAGTTCATGAAAGCAGTATAAACAAACGTTGGAGGTTCCGTATTCAAGAAGTTTCCTGTTATCAGCCCGGTCTAACGCAGGAGTTGTAGGTCGTAAGGTCACAAACGGAGTAGATGGTGTTGAAGGCGGTTCCCGGGGGACAGGAAAATCGCCACTTCCGCCCTGAGTCCAAGAGGCATACCCAGAAGACAGTGCAGTCAAAGCGATCTTGGAACATTCCTCGACTTCTTGGGCAGTCTGGATCCGAGGCTACAGCGATAAAAACAACAAATTGTGCGAAATGTAATTGGTGGAACTGTCGGGAAATTATAGTAGCAATGGCAACCAGAAACAGTCTGAAATACTACGTACGATACGACTATTATACGATTGTACTAACAGCAGTGAAAACTGTTATCTACCAGGTACACTTAACCAAGTACATACAAGAATATAACATCGCTGAAATAAATGGAATAAGAGACGCGTGACCAGTTATAACCTGTTCATTAGCGAACTCTTTTTGCCCACATGCGCCGATAGTCTAAACAAATCACCGCCGGGCTACCGGCTACACCCCGTATATTCGCTCACTTTCCAGGTCAAGTCTACTTCACCTCTGTGTCATATCCGTGGAAAAAAAAATTTTTTTCTTAATGAGCTTGCCTTCTTAACTCTTCCCCCTCCTACTTTCTGATGTAAAGCCATCCGCACCACTACGTAATTTAACTCTGTGATCCACACTGTGTGGAAGCGAGACTGTGGACTTCCGGTTCTGACACACGTCGTGTACTCGAGTGACGTCACAGCCTCTGTCTGAGACGAGGGTAAGTGGCGGAGAGGGTAGAGGACGTTGTGTGGCATTGGCAGGCGTCAGTAACTACGATTTAACCTCATGTCAGGATACAATAACCAAGTTTTCTCTTCTTGTTTGTTTACAATACTCATTGTATTAATCTGTTGTTGTGCTTCAGGAGTTTCAGGTTATGTCCCTCAGGTGAGAGCGCGCTCCACACCTGGTAGGTTGTGACCACTTAAAGTTTAAAACCACAGTTGTGATATATGCTGGAGTAGTACAAAATCCACAACAATGAAAAATATATCACGTGTATTATCTAGAAAAATAATCTTATAAATAATTGTTAAAATTGATTTTTGCAGCTAGGATTTCGTTTCGTTTTTCTGGACGAGTCTTAGCGCTGCTAAAGAAAATCGGATCCATTCACGGGAACGTCTCGTAAAAAAAAAATCGCTTTTTCTTTACGTTGACGCACGTGAGAAGAAACACATCAGGGGTTTGCTCCACGGGCCGACGCGGTCATTTGTAGAAACGGGAAATTCTCGGCTATCTTCAGACTGTCAACCCAGACCATAACTGTGTGATTTTCCCCACTTTCCAACAGACTTTTCCAACAGATGTCCACTAGACTCTCAGGAAGAACACAAGTCAGTTCTGGAGACACAAGCTTTATTTACAAAATGACGACTGTCACTGAAGACGACCTTGTGATATAATGGACAACAACAATGAGGGATGTGATGATGTGTGAAGGATAAAAAGAGTCAAAAAAGGTAACAAATCGTGGTCACAAGGAATCTCAATCCAACTAAGAACCCTTCCTGATTGGTGTTGAAGATTTTGTCATTTACTTTCATTTTCAGGTTTTCAGAATACCAAAGAATTCAAATTAATTAATTTAGTTATTTTCGTAACCTGTTATGTCAGATATAAGTTGTGACAATCTCTAAGCCAGACAAGGCAGCTAAAATAGCTCATGACCGCCGTCAAATTTGCCGATTGAGAACTGATTACAAGGGAAGCCCTCACCGCACTCTTATTGATACAATAATTAAAACAAGTTCAAAGTTATCTTTCTGTTATCACCGAGATTATTCATCTCCCAGACCAGTAGTTAAGACTTCTGGAGTGCATCATTGCCCCATTTCTAAAGTTGTCCTACCACGCAAAACGTTGGCGACAAAGGGAAGAAGCCAAACAAATAATTTCACAAGCACGAAGCTGGTTTGCCCAAGAAGACTTGAGGCATTATGTTATCTAATAAAGATTACTGGCCATCTTTCTGAACACAATCACATCAACTTCTTGTGGCTGTTTTCCTTCATGTGCTTATCAGTTGCAAAGAAAAGTAAAAATTATATTGCTTATTAAATGTTTATGCTTGTTGTGATCAATTTTATTTAAAAGCTTATTTTCTTAACTTTTAAAAATAGAAATAAGGAAAGTAAGTATGAAAAAGTTTACGGTGCGGGTCAGCAAAATCAATTTTTCTGTAGCATATTTAGAACCAATACAAAGAATTACTGTGATTAGCCTATGTAAAGGAAATAAACAAACTTCTTATTTAAAAGATATGCACCTGGGTTAAATAACGTGTAAAAAAAATGTCCAGCGGCTTATTAAGGATTTTTTAAAAGCATTATAGTTATTTCGAAAGAAACAAATAATTTTTTTTATAACAATGACCAGGAACTTCCGAGGTATTTCAAAACGTTTTGAAATTTCCACTGACTTGTAAGATATTTTAAACGAGCTTTCTTGACACTTTCTGCAACGCACTTAACAAAGTTTTTTAAAATGTCGGTTTCCTCCCGTTATTTTCTTACCCAATAGGAAAATAAGCGCAGTTTCCTGGTGATAAGTAGTTAAGCCTCTATGGTTGAAGATAAGTAAGCAATGCACACCTCTGGAGGTTGAACGTGCAGGACAACCTGGGGACAATTCTGGTTGCTCTGGTTTGTCATACAAATGCGCACGCAACTAACGCAAAAATTAGCTTGACCCCTCTGTGTATTAATTAGCCTGTAAACTAATGTTATTTCGCTTATTTATCTTTCACTAAGATTATTTTTCTTTTATAGACCATGGTTATGAGTATCAAAACGGTCTGCCTCTTGACCCGTGCCTTAACCCTGAAACCGGAAGCCAGTCGTGCAGTCCACATAAGAAGGAAAGTCGCAGACGAGAGTTCTTTGGTTGAATGAGGTTCCGGGAGGACAAGTGAAGCGCCATCTGAGGGGCAGGTAGCAGAACCAGAAGGCGCTGCAGTCTTGCAGATCCCGATACAAACCGCTTCGAGAAGGACACTGGGCATCACCGGCTGCAATCAATCAATCAATCAATCAATCAATCAGTCAGTCAGTCAGTCAGTCAAGTTGTCAGAAAAGTTTGCTAGCCTGTGTTGAAAGGTGCAGGCAGTAATCTCACCAAAGACAACTCAAGCTCTCGCTGACGGGAAGGTCCTTGTAATGAGTTAGGTGGGGGGGGGGTCTTGTATTGTTTCGTGTGTGACTGGTGTCTTGTGTTTGACGTCTTGTGTGCGTCATTTGTCGTCGTCATTTTGGGAAAAGAATGACGTAAAAAGAAGAAGAAAGACGACGGTGTTATGGCCAGATAGAAAAGAGATAGCAGCGAGTTCTTCATCTTCCATAAATCAACGAGAAATCTCTTCACCTTCATCCCCACCTACTGGGGCTCGTCGAGCGTGGTGTATGTGTGTAATATGCGTCGTGCGTATGCAAGGTAAGTGTATGTGCGTCTTGTTGTACTAATATTTAATTTTGTCGCCCATCTTGTCAGTCACATCCGTTCAGTTAAGAAACATTCTAGAATTTACTGATACTAAAGTGAGGTTAAAGTCAAACTAAAGGCGCTCCATTTCCACAATATTTGTCGTCTTGCTTGTAAAGATTTAGCCTGTGTTTATATCACCGTATTACAGCTGTAAACGTGGCATTTATTGGGCTGGGACTCCCTCACTTCTTACAAATTACAAATGAGTATTGCCTGTTTATCTGAGTGCGTTTGCCCGTTCAGGAGTCTAGCTGTCTGTTGAATGTTTATGTGAGTGTGTTTACTTGCCCGCCATCACAGCTATACATGAATATCTTGTCTACATGTCCTGCTTCTACATGTCCTAGCTCTCCCAGTCATTTCCCTAGCAAGTTCATCGTGTTCACTGTTGAATCCTCAGCCAGCTTTTTCAGAATTTTCCTCATTTTACATTCAAGACTTACATGACAGTCAGCTATCTTTAGTTTCGTAATAACATGGGTTACAACTACTACACACTGCAAGATGTTGTGACTATTCACAAGTGTCGGGAAATTGTTTCTAATGTGGAAATATGTCCGGTCACATTGTACATCATGTCTAGCCTTGTTATCACATTTGTCTGCACTGCACTATATGCTTTGCTCTTCATTATTTGTAGTGCGCATCATTAACTTATTTTATTTATTTGTTTATGTGTTTCTCTATTTTATTGTTATTATTGATGTGAATATTTTTGCACAAGACTTTGGGTGCCTACGTGGACTCGTGGGTTTAAATCGTCACACATTAATGATCTAAAGTAATATGATCAGATATATGAGCAGAGTACAGATATACTAGTACATTTAGAGTTGCCAAATATACTATACATTCAGTTCAAGCGGTAACACACATGGTAGATTCTAAGGCTAACTAAAGCTTTCACTTGCTGTTGCCTAAAGCTATAAAGCTCTAAACATGAAGTTATATATGTTTATATATTTCTGGCGGCAATTGCCTTGTGTAGTAGGTATTCTAGTCAAATTTTTCACATTTTAGTTTTATGGCTTTGTACATGAGGCTATATTATAAAACTGATTTTTTACATGCGAACAGGTATGACAGACTTGACAACAGATGCACAGACAGTGAAAAAAATAGTCAATTGCTTACCAGTAGTCCATGGACATCGACGTTGACAAAATGCATGGCACGCACACTGAGCGAACCAGGCGAAGGCATTTCGGCTGCTAAATAATAATTATCTCTGGCATTCAAGCTGTTAGATAATTAATACCTGGGACACATGCTGTTAGACAAACTCTTCGACATTCTTGATGTTAGTAAGCGCACACCGTGTCGGTCACAGCCGTTACATTGTACTGCCACAAAGGATAGCCCAGGCATTTTATATCACAAGCGACCTCCACACCGATATTGGATATATGATACAGTGGATATCACGCATATCCTAATGTCACTAGCTTTTGCACGCGTCTGCTTTGTCTGGCCATACTAAACAACTGTGCATTATGATGTATATAATAATACATTACGAGTATTCATGGTGTAAACGCATGATTAAAGGAAGTAATACAAACGATCATGAGTACTTAGTAATCTAGAATGACTGTTAAAAAAATTTTTAATAACTGTGGTAAAAAAAATCCACTGAGCATAAAATAAAACTGACATCAATAAATGATAGAGGATGTTGAGACATGATACAGAGGAATGAGCCAATGTAACTCTACACAACAGCCTTCGGCAAAACCGTTAGACTTTGCCGTGTCACTATTGCACTAACATGAGTCACTATAGCGCAGCATGAAACTATAGCACCAACACGAGCCACTATAGCGTTAACATGAGTCACTTTGGCGCTAACACGAGCCACTATTAGCGCTAACATGGGTCACTATAGCACTAACATGAGTCATTTTAGCGCCAACACGAGCCACTATAGCGCTAACACGAGCCACTATAGCAGCAACATGAGTCATTTTAGCGCTAACACGAGCCACTATAGCACCAACACGAGCCACTATAGCGCTAACACGAGCCACTATAGCAGCAACATGAGTCATTTTAGCGCTAACACGAGCCACTATTAGCGCTAACATGAGTCACGTGAACAGTCTTCGTTTCCTGTGAGTTTCCTGTACCTGAAATCAGTTTCCGTCTCTATGGTTACTTTTCCAACATCAAACTGTTGGAGGGAGGAGGACACGTCAGACCACTAGAGCGAGGTCACTGACACAAATACCTATTCCGCACAAAGTCCTCCTGAGATTGTTGAGGGCGTTCTAACCGGGGTACCTACCTCTGATTATCACAACTCACAGATGTACTTAGTGAAAATGCAAATTAACAAGTGGAGTACACGAGTATCATCTCGCCGCTCTGCCCATGAGTTACCAGTATTCACCTTCGTCTATGCTCAGTATAAATATTGGCAATATTAACAAACAATGTTGACCTTCTTGTTCTGTTCTTTCACTAAGAGGGAGAAAACTACTTAGTCAGTCCACTTCTGGTGACTAACACATCGGGTGCTATAGGGGATGGTAACATATCGCCTTCTCTTCGTCCTCGGGTGTAACTAGGGCTGGTTTACTCTTTTTCAAGTTAAACCTTACAAACACTTTATCCAAGGTGAAAACAGATGAGAGAAAGAATTTTTGTTTCGAGAGGAGGATTTGAAGAAGTTGAAAAGAAAATAACATACTGGCAGATGGAGCTGTCGTCGTGGGCGCGAATGTCGTTGGGCTGGGGGTGGTTGGTGGTACAAACGGCGTAATGGGGGGAAAGGTCGGCGCTGGTGTCACTGGTGGCGCTTGTGTTGCTGTAGATCCAGACGGGGAGCAGCTGAAACACAAACACTACCTGTTAATGCACTCTCTACAGCAGAAGAGGACTACAGAGGACTTGTGGGGCACGCCTGATGGCTAACAAAAGGAGCAGAGTGAAAACTAACGGAACAGCAATGGCTAATAGTAAGAAATTATTTATAACAACAACGACGACGATGACCTGCAGGCGACGAAACGTGTCGTGACAAACATGCTGCACTCACTTCACGCCGTTGATGAGGCAGCTACCCAGCACAGAAATAAGCGGGTAGCGAGTCCCACAACTGCCACCAGTGAAGTCATCAAGATCCAGGGACCAGACGATGGCACCCGCCAAACCATTGTTATTAAGCCAGGTCAGCTGCAACGAGTTGACATCATGCTAGGGTGAATATCCGAGATCAAGTTGTGTGGGATAACTGCTATATGTATAGACATCAAATGTTACTGAAAAACACAAAAAATCCTGTTTCATCTTACTGACGAGACAGACATGCGTTTGAAAGTCTGTTTCAGCGATAAATTATGGACTTTGCGCGGCGAGTAGAAGACGGCAAGAGACAAATCACGTGACGTGAATTCCAACCCAGCATGACGATGGCTTTTCTGTGAGAAGAATACAACTGTAACCAGCCTGTAGGTCAGCAGCAGTCGTAGGAAGCACTCACCTTTGACTGATAGGAGTACACATCATCAAAGGAGATCCACTGGGTACCCAGGCTGCCGTAGAGCTCAGTGCCAGCGGCATCTCGCTGTAGGTTGTACCGAGACAACACTGTGTCGCATATCTGTCACCAGCAAGACATAAGACATACTATGTCATCGAGAAGTGTTCTTCAACATATTCCACCACAGGTCAAAGATTAAGCACCTGAACTGTTTATGTTCTCTTAGTGATATACTTGCTAATATCTCTATGGCCACTGCGATGAAAATCCTTTGAAAAACATACAGGCTTTATCGATAATTGATGAAAGTCGGAGAAGTGTGATACCGACCCGTGGACGTCGGTCTGGTAGATGTAGTCGTCATTGTCATCAGAGAAGAAAGGAGTCCACTAATCTTGTGGTTGCTGGGGAGTGAGGCGTGTGTAAGACCTCACTTTTACATCTCTCCCTCACTGTCCTACTGTCCCCAACTCTCTACAATGCTACATACCCGAGCTACACACCCGTTCCCAACACCTGGGTAGGCTTAAGAAATTAAGTTGGCTGCGGTTCCGTTGGCCTCTCCGCCTGTCTTTGTCATTATAACAGACATGATGATTATTGCAATGTTTGCATATTGACGACCGATACAGCAAACAAAGAACTCATCACTAATGTTGATGTGGTCAACATTGGGTGTATCCTTACACCAAGCATGGGTACCCGTAACATAGCATTTCGGGGAGAAAAAACCGTGTAAACAGTGGTCCCGGAGTTGAAGTCTCACCTCATAGTAGGACAGAAAGCCCGCCTGTCCGGTGTACGTGCCCGGCACACCCTGGCCAGTAGCTGGAGCCCCTATACCTGAGTTTGATGGGGTGGACAAGGCGAAGGTGTGTCCGTACGAAGGGAAACCCAGGTTAATCTTAGTGCGGGCGGCACCTCGTTGTATCCAGTAATTCACGGAATTGGCCTGAAAACAGTTGCACACACCTCAAGGTACAGTCAGCACAATCTCGCAATCTCCACACACTTTCCCTGAATCTCCTCACAATATCAGAAACAAGTGATTTAAATAAAGGGTCCCACAACCTATTGACTGTACGGGCAGTAAATTGTAGAGAAGGGTCAGTGGAATTCAGCCCGGGTGTTTCCGCCACCTTCTCCTTTCCCTGACCTGTCGTCAGATGATGTGTGGGAGGAACAAAGGACCTGTTGCGAAGTAATGCACTAAATGCTAACTAGGCTATGACGACTCCTTCAAGCAGTTAGAAGACACAGAAAAGGATTCCAGCTGCTGTAGCAGAGGTTTAATGTCTGACAGTTTACTCACGACACTCAAGATTGAGGGATTCTGGGTACTGAGTGGCGCGTTGAGGCCAGTCTGCGGTTCTGTCCCCACGAAGAAGTCATATTCCATGAGATTGAAATAATCCAAATATCTGTACAAAAATAAAAAGTTAGCTGACATCAGAAGATCACCTTTGACTTAGCGAGCTGTTCAAAAGGAATTTTTCCAGAGAAAAACAATCATCACAAGCAAATTACAACGACCAGAATAATAAATAATAATAATAATAATAGTGAAGATGTTTATAGCGCATATTGACACTCATAGAGAGCATGCTCTTAGCGCTTAAAACGAGGAAGAGACGTGGACTAAGTAGATACAGAACACAGGGGACGAAAGAAAACGACAGTACTGACGAAAAAGAAAACAAAAGGCATCAAGTAACAGGAACAGAGAAATATAGTGATTCTGCGAGAAAGATGGGTAAAGTAGCAAGAGGGAAGGGGGCGGGGTTAAGAAGGACTAGCATTGTGTGGACTGTGTTAGGAGTAATGCTCAAGGAAGAAACACTCTGGAGTTAATAATGTCATCACAAGAACAGAGCCCCACCCTCACAAGGACAGCAGGAGATAAGAGAAAGAAATGTAAACAAATGAAGATGGTTACAATAAAGAAAGGGAAGTACAGAAGGGGTAGCTGCTCACTGGTTCAGTGTGGGGACGTCGTAGCCGATGTCCACGGCGGACAGACTGGCCGGCACCGCCGCCGTCAGCAACAGTCGCTGTCGTCCCGTGCTGCGCGCCTCGTTATCGAACGCCTGCCGCAACTCCTGCACGACACGACACGACACACAGCGTGCATGCTGACCTGCTGCTCTCTCTACCTCTCTCTACCTATCTCTACCTCTCTCTGTCATCTCTTTCTCCCCTCCCCAGTTCTTCTCTCTCATCTTTCTTCCTCTCTCGTCCACCGTTTCCGTTCTCTTCTAAACCTTCCCCCATCCTCCTCCTTTTCGTCTCTACCCTTCTCTTCCAGCGGTCATATTTGAAAATTAAATACGCACACATGCACACATTCGCATGAATACACGCCCACGAGTCACATGAATACATCCACACCTAGTCCCACAAAAACATACACCAATAGTCACACGAGTACACACAGGAATTCATACATAAATAATATTAACTACATATCCTTACCGTACCTACCTGCACAAGAAGTGCAAACCGCTGCTTGTCTTCGGGTGGGCTTCCTCTCTGGCCGGGGTACTCCCAGTCAAGGTCAAGTCCGTCGAAGTTGTTGGTGCGCAGGAAGGAGATGCTGCTGGTGACGAACTGGGCGCGGTTAGCGGCGGTAGACACCATTCGTGTGAATTCGCTGGAGCCGGCATTCCACCCGCCCACAGCCAGCAGGGTGCGCAGCGAGGGCTTCTGCAGCTTGAGGTTGTTGAACTGTGCATACCTGCAATATTTGGGCATCGAAGCTCTTTTGTTCCTCACTTGTTGAAAAGTAGTGATGGTGGTAGTGGCGAGGGTTGGAGTCCTAAATGCTATATCTCAAGTTTATACCGAGCTTTATTGCTTTACCTTAAACAGGGCTTCTGCTAAGGCTAAATTCTTTATGATCCCAGGGACCCCTTCTTTAGATTTCTAAGGGGTCCTAGGCTAACCCTAAGAGGTCTCTTTACAATGTGAAAAAAATCAACAAATCAACGATGATTTTAACCACGCTGTCGATGACATCTTGGAAATAGGTTAATGGAAGTTTTTCCGCTAAGGGACGAAACTCAGTGCAAGGGAAGTTACTCTCACTTTGTAGCAGACGACAACAATAGATTGGGCTACGATGTCAGACGCTGCACTTACCCAATTTTGTATCTGTTCTTCGCCCAAATTTGAAGGGGTACCCTGGACCCCATTGACGAAAATTGAAGGGGTCCTCCGAACTTTTAATGCGTACTGTACGCAATTTTTTGCGTTAGCAGAAGCCCTGCCTTAAATAAACCAAAACTCCTATTTATCTCTCTCTCTCTCTCACACACACACACACACACACACACACACACACACACACACACACACACACACACACACACACACTCGTTGTTGGATAAAAAATAAAAGTAAGAATCCTTAGCCTTGTAGCCACAGGACAGTAGATTGACATTGTCTAGGTGGTATGGTGAATCAGATACCCGTATGTTGGAAGGGTGATTAGTGCCGCCAGCCTACAGTGTTTATTATTTTTCAAGGGGAGAGAGAGAGTGGGAGCAGATCAAGTCCTTACCTCCCCCCCCCCATTCCCCGCAAAATGGATTGACAGCGGGAGGAGTAGTAAAGGAGATCTTACATGCCCCCATCACCGTAAGACAGCACATCGTTCCACTCGACGGTGTTGAGCTGGTTGTTGCTCAGCAGGGCGAAGGCAAAGATGATGTGGCTGCAGTAGTTGACGTCGATGTTAGACGGCACGAAGCGCCCTCTGCCGGTGCGGTACTGCGACCAGTTGGTGTAGTAGCACATGACGACCTTATTCTGACTGTGCACTGCAAGCAGACGACAGATGGAATCCCGTGAATTACCTGTTGTTAGATTCTCTAGTCAATGGTGGGGTGGGAGGGTTTCTCCAGTCAAGTCGGGCTCCAGTGGATGTTTGTAAAAGAGTGAGCACGTGACAAGGAATGACAGGATTGTTTAGTTTGTTATACCGACAAAGGACAAGTGACAAATGTTACATGTGAGAGAATGAGCGATACAAATGGAGAGATAGATAACCCATCAGGACATGTCAGGGAGACACTGGAACCCCGTGTTTAATAGAGACCATGTCTGACAAGTGGTGAGCTACTTATGATGTTAATCGTGCTCAATCCAACACACTATCTTGGCAGGCCAGGATATCGAGCCTGACCAAAGGAGATGGGAGGGGGGGGACTTGACATCAGATCCTTTCTCTGTCATACTACCTGCCCAAGGTACCTCTTTACTACCTGCCCACGGTACCTCTTTACTACCTGCACACGCTACCTCTTTACTACCTGCCTACGCTACCTCTTTACTACCTGCCCTCGCTACCTCTTTACTACCTGCATACGCTACCTCTTTACTACCTGCCCACGGTACCTCTTTACTACCTGCCCTCGCTACCTCTTTACTACCTGCCTACGCTACCTCTTTACTACCTGCACACGCTACCTCTTTACTGCCTGCCCACGGTACCTCTTTACTGCCTGCCCACGGTACCTCTTTACTACCTGCACGCGGTACCTCTTTATTACTTGCCTACGGTACCTCTTTACTACCTGCACACGCTACCTCTTTACTACCTGCACACGCTACCTCTTTACTACCTGCCCACGGTACCTCTTTACTACCTGCCTACGGTACCTCTTTACTGCCTGCCCACGGTACCTCTTTATTACCTGCCCACGGTACCTCTTTATTACTTGCCCACGGTACCTCTTTACTACCTGCACACGCTACCTCTTTACTACCTGCACACGGTACCTCTTTACTACCTGCCTACGGTACCTCTTTACTGCCTGCCCACGCACACTCTTTATTACCTGCCCACGGTACCTTTTTATTACCTGCCCACGGTACCTCTTTACTACCTGCCTACGGTACCTCTTTACTACCTGCCCACGCTACCCCTTTACTACCTGCCTACGGTACCTCTTTACTACCTGCACACGCTACCCCTTTACTACCTGCCCACGGTACCTCTTTACTACCTGCACACGCTACCTCTTTACTACCTGCCCACGCTACCCCTTTACTACCTGCCTACGCTACCCCTTTACTACCTGCACACGCTACCTCTTTACTACCTGCACACGCTACCTCTTTACTACCTGCCTACGCTACCCCTTTACTACCTGCACACGCTACCTCTTTACTACCTGCCCACGCTACCCCTTTACTACCTGCCTACGCTACCCCTTTACTACCTGCCCACGCTACCTCTTTATTACCTGCCCACGCTACCTCTTTACTACCTGCTCACGGTACCTCTTTATTACCTGCCCACGGTACCTCTTTATTACTTGCCTACGGTACCTCTTTACTACCTGCACACGCTACCTCTTTACTACCTGCCCACGGTACCTCTTTACTACCTGCCCACGGTACCTCTTTACTGCCTGCCCACGGTACCTCTTTATTACCTGCCCACGGTACCTTTTTATTACCTGCCCACGGTACCTCTTTACTACCTGCCTACGGTACCTCTTTGCTACCTGCCCACGGTACCTCTTTACTGCCTGCCTACGGTACCTCTTTACTGCCTGCCCACGGTACCACTTTACTGCCTGCCCACGGTACCTCTTTATTACCTGCCCACGGTACCTTTTTATTGCCTGCCCACGGTACCTCTTTATTACCTGCCCACGGTACCTTTTTATTACCTGCCCACGGTACCTCTTTACTACCTGCACACGCTACCTCTTTACTACCTGCACACGCTACCCCTTTACTACCTGCACATGCTACCTCTTTACTACCTGCCTACGCTACCTCTTTACTACCTGCCCACGCTACCCCTTTACTACCTGCACACGCTACCTCTTTACTACCTGCCTACGCTACCTCTTTACTACCTGCACACGCTACCTCTTTACTACCTGCACACGCTACCTCTTTACTACCTGCCTACGCTACCCCTTTACTACCTGCACACGCTACCTCTTTACTACCTGCCTACGCTACCTCTTTACTACCTGCCCACGCTACCCCTTTACTACCTGCACACGCTACCTCTTTACTACCTGCCTACGCTACCCCTTTACTACCTGCCCACGCTACCTCTTTACTACCTGCCCACGCTACCTCTTTACTACCTGCCCACGCTACCTCTTTACTACCTGCCCACGCTACCTCTTTATTACCTGCCCACGGTACCTCTTTACTACCTGCCCACGCTACCTCTTTATTACCTGCCCACGGTACCTCTTTACTGCCTGCCCACGCTACCATTTTTCACCCAATTAACCTCAAGCTGGTTGGATCGACTGTCAAAGACCAAAGTCGCCAGACTCAGCACACAAGGAATGGGACAGGGCAATCAGGGGGAACAGTTTGGTTTCACAGGAAGTAAAAATACCCAGAGCCGGCAAGAGTAAATAATAGAGGATCAGATTGCCCTCCCCCTGATCTTGTTCACCTGCCACGTGCACGTGAGGAAACTGACACCAAAGTGAGGTTGACACCAGAGTGAGGCTGGATGAAGGTTGGAGAAAACGGGTGGCTGGCGAGATGCTTTGCCAGCAGTGCAGCCACATTGAGGTCACGGGGTCAGACGGACTGGATTGCTGACTCAGGTCACGTGATCCGCCACTATCCGCGTCACGTCCGCTTTCGTTTGCGCATGTGCAATGGCTGATCTGGCCAACGTCCACCGGATAGATGTGAATACAATATCTCAACAGAATTTCTTTTCAAAAACTGTTGTCAGCCCTTCGCGAACCTTTGTGGCTTTCATTTTCAAGGATTTATCATTAATAATAAAAGCGGGTGTTTTCAGTTTTGCAGAAAATTGCAGATGGTGTGTGTAGATTAGAAAATATCAAGAAAACTCAGAAATGCAGAAAATGTACGTATCATTAATCATTAATATGTTGTGTCAGTTACTGCCGTAAATATATTACACAATTTTATTATAAAAAAGTTCTTTTTTTTGTTAACTGTAGTAAGAGGAATAGTCAAGTAAAATGGCTAGTTGAGCTTAAATTAAAGCTGCTTAACATTCTGAATCATTTCCACTCAAAATTTCGGGTTTCAAGAAATCGTAATCATATAATTGTGTCTAAAACACAGCCACAATCCCCTGGAGTTGTGTTTTTAAAAGAATTTTTTTTGCAATTTTAAATAAGAAAGATTGAGCACGTTAGAATCCATCATTTAAAGATTGAGAAAGAATTTATCATCTAAGACGAACTTGCCCTTTCACTAACCTTTTTCTTTTAGGTTTGGGGGAATTAGAGTCTGGAAGGGGTCTAGAATTATTATTAGCGGATTTTTCACATTTGCAGGAGTCCTCCGCCCCTATCCTCCGTGATATCCGTGGGCCGACTGTCCTGACGAAGTTTCCAACCTCTAGAAGGTGATCAGCGATAAGCAGGTCGCTGGTGGACACTCGCCCACTACGTCGACCATCCTTGTTAATTCGGACCAATCACTTGACATTCTGGAGACTTCTCAGTAGTGTAGCGATGACAACATTGTTTTTTATTTACGACGGTGATAGGATAAAGAAAACATTTCAATTAAATTAAATCCTCGAAGGTGGGAAAGAGAGGCAGACGACAATCCATGTATATACATACATCCGTGGTCGCTACTGACAACTCGTGACATGGTATCACATCTTCCTCCTGTCAGAGCCATCTGCATCATTGGGCAAAAATCATTCATTTTCAGCACTACACAAATAATCCTGTCATAAGCCAGCCACCAGGGGAATTTATCAATTTACGACCATTGCTGTGGCTTTGCTACCGCTCGACCGTTAGACCGAAGATATTTTTAAAAAATGCATATCAGTCTGAGTGAATATTGTAATGAGTGAATTTTAAATAATATTATGGAGTTGTAAAATGTAAAATATAATTTCCTCCCATTGTATTTAACGCACGTGACTACCATCTGTAAAATGATAAAAGACAAATGATGGGATACATTTTTCAACAGACTGCGGACATGTTGACCCGCTTCACGTCCTCTGAAACTGAGGAAGAGAGCCGTCCATCGCTCCTGTGGTTCGGTTCCCTGTCTTCTCCAAAGTAGTTTGGAACTTTTTGTTAAATACTGCTGTCCTCCTGTCCTCCACACCCCCTCCACCTGCGCCACTTCTTTTTCACACCTGTCTTACCGATGACAGTTTGATTCGTCAGGTGTCAATCTAGTCAGTCTTGTCAATTTCAATTCGCCTGCCTGTTTGTTTGTTTGTTTGTTTGTTTGTTTGTTTGTTTTGAAGGGGATGAGGCCGAGGTGGAAAAAGAGATGAGGCAGTAAAAGTTCAAAACACCAACCAGTGATTTCGTAACAAATAATTTGAGCAAATAAACTCGGACAAACTATTATAGAGAAGAGATGAGGGGCTCAACTATTTTTCTTATGAACGACCTTTCACAACCTAGTGGACGTTAAGACACGCATACAAGTATAATTTAGAAAGTAGGAGCAGCCAGGCAAATGGCTTCTTTAATTTGTTCATTGTCATCAGCGGGAGAGAGTATGTTCTCTAAAGGCATGCGACCTAATGGATCTTGAGAAAACAAAATAGGAGAGACTGTGAAATGTCTGTGTGTGTGTGTGTGTGTGTGTGTGTGTGTGAATATGTGTGTGTGTGTGTGAATATGTGTGTGTGTGTGTGGTGGAGGGTTAAGGGGGTGGCCATGTGTTGTAGACTTTGTCGCCTGACATTTAAAAAAAAACTTGTTTCTTCTTGCATTTAGGACCTCGTGACCTGGGTCTCAACCACAGGGCGGAGACAGGCAGGGCCGGGGTTTAAGTTAACTCCTCAACTTCACAATTAGTTTGTTACTGTAAGTGTAACTGTAACTGTAAGTGTAAGGTCGCAGCTTGTGAAACTGCGCATAGTGCATTTGAAAACACCGGTACCGGTGTGTGTGTGTGCTCGCTCGCTCGCTCACTTATTGTTCCATTGAACCTTACACTATATTTACGTAAATAACGATACAGACAGACTTACGACCAGAGACCTTCTGCCTGTTAACTATATTCTTAACGCCATGACATTCGGGTGAAAGAAGTTTACAAACACAAAGACCAACGGACACAAACATGTTTGCGCTTCATACAAACATCAGCTTCGGTGAGTGAACTCAGTCCCTGCTTTCTGTTTGGTCAGCGTTTACTTTGTACCTCTCACATTTTGCTGCTGTGGCTTCTTCGCTTGGTTTTTGTTTTTTTCTTTCATTTGCTTCCTGATCCTCTCCCCCACCCAACCCCGCTTTAGTTTTTGTTTGCAAACTTGAACCTGTCTCATCGACCTCAGTCTGTCAGCCAGCGTGCCTTCCGTGTCACTGGCATTCGTCTACTGTATGACTGGCATTCGTCTACTGTATCACTGACATTAGTCTACTGTATCAATGGCATTCATCTACTGTATCACTGACTGGCATTAGTCTACTGTATCACTGACATTAGTCTACTGTATCACTGACTCGCATTAGTCTACTGTATCACTGACTCGCATTAGTCTACTGTATCACTGGCATTCGTCTACTGTATCACTGACATTAGTCTACTGTATCACTGACTGGCATTCGTCTACTGTATCACTGACATTAGTCTACTGTATCACTGACTGGCATTCGTCTACTGTATCACTGGCATTAGTCTACTGTATCACTGACTGGCATTAGTCTACTGTATCACTGGCATTAATCTACTGTATCACTGACTGGCATTAGTCTACTGTATCACTGGCATTAGTCTACTGTATCACTGACATTCGTCTACTGTATCACTGACTCGCATTAGTCTACTGTATCACTGGCATTCGTCTACTGTATCACTGACATTAGTCTACTGTATCACTGACTCGCATTAGTCTACTGTATCACTGGCATTCGTCTACTGTATCACTGACATTAGTCTACTGTATCACTGACTGGCATTAGTCTACTGTATCACTGACATTCGTCTACTGTATCACTGACATTAGTCTACTGTATCACTGACTGGCATTAGTCTACTGTATCACTGACATTAGTCTACTGTATCACTGGCATTCGTCTACTGTATCACTGACATTAGTCTACTGTATCACTGACTCGCATTAGTCTACTGTATCACTGGCATTAGTCTACTGTATCACTGACTGGCATTAGTCTACTGTATCACTGACATTCGTCTACTGTATCACTGGCATTAGTCTACTGTATCACTGACTGGCATTAGTCTACTGTATCACTGACTGGCATTCGTCTACTGTATCACTGACATTAGTCTACTGTATCACTGACTGGCATTAGTCTACTGTATCACTGACATTAGTCTACTGTATCACTGGCATTCGTCTACTGTATCACTGACATTAGTCTACTGTATCACTGACTCGCATTAGTCTACTGTATCACTGGCATTAGTCTACTGTATCACTGACTGGCATTAGTCTACTGTATCACTGACATTCGTCTACTGTATCACTGGCATTAGTCTACTGTATCACTGACTGGCATTAGTCTACTGTATCACTGACTGGCATTCGTCTACTGTATCACTGACATTAGTCTACTGTATCACTGACTGGCATTAGTCTACTGTATCACTGACATTAGTCTACTGTATCACTGGCATTCGTCTACTGTATCACTGACATTAGTCTACTGTATCACTGACTCGCATTAGTCTACTGTATCACTGGCATTAGTCTACTGTATCACTGACTGGCATTAGTCTACTGTATCACTGACATTCGTCTACTGTATCACTGGCATTAGTCTACTGTATCACTGACTGGCATTAGTCTACTGTATCACTGACTGGCATTAGTCTACTGCATCACTGACATTCGTCTACTGTATCACTGACATTAGTCTACTGTATCACTGGCATTAGTCTACCGTAGATACTGGCATTAGTCTACTGTATCACTGGCATTAGTCTACTGTATCACCAAAGTCTACTGTATCACTGGCTTTAGTCTACTGTATCACTGACATTAGTCTACTGTATCACCAAAGTCTACTGTATCACTGGCTTTAGTCTACTATATCACTGGTATTACTGTAGTCTACTGTATCACTGGCATTAGTCTACTGTATCACTGGTATTAGTCTACTGTATCACCAAAGTCTACTGTATCACTGGCATTAGTCTACTGTATCACCAAAGTCTACTGTATCACTGGCATTAGTCTACTGAGCAGGTTAGTAATCACCTACTAGTCTTTCAACTTTTCCTGTTGTATTGGAAACATACATCGATCATGGTTAAAGACCTGCAATCGACTGAAGTTGGAAAAACGTTTCTTCCTGTGGGAAATACCTGTAACCCAGCACTGATGTATGTGATTTAATGTATCGTCGTTACTACTAAATACTCAGAGCCCAAGTCTTCACTCTCTATTCACTTCAGTCGTTTATCTAGCAAGTGTTCACTGTGAATGAATCAGGTTGGCTTCTTTGGTCGGATTGTCTTTTGACACCTTCCTGTCTTTTCTCTGAATCTTGAATAAACTTATGTCTCATCCTGTGTAATATGCGATGTACATTCGTCGTCACGATAACAAAGGAAAAACAGTTTGAAGTAACCTACCTTCGCCAAACATAGCAATGAGAGACAAAGCCAGGATGAGACTGCTCCATGGCTTCATGTTGCTTGAACTGCTTTTGGTGGTGTTGCTGCCTCTTCAAGACCTTTCCTCCAAGCTGCCTCAGAGCCTCAGATCATACCGAGTCTCCTGCACCTGGATCTTCAGTGAGTGTCAAGACCGGGTGCACTGAGATGAGGGCTGGAGAGCAGGCTGTCCACACCACCCGTGCTCACCCGCCTACCGTCCTCGACCCTTGAGGGTGCGGGTATTACCGGTCTTTAAACCAACTGGGGACTTGACACGTTACCTTTCTCAGTACCCGGACACCAGTTAAACAACCTCAACGATATATCTACTTTTCGATACGATTTTCACATTAACTGTACCTATCACGATAATAAAATTACACAGTTAATGAAGCAGCAACAACACAAATTTACGAATAATGACACGTGAGCATCGTTTTGCATACAATCGTTACAAGAAGATTTCAACTTTCTTTGATTTTTGTTTTTTGTTTTTTTTAATTGTAGTCCATTCGTGGGATTTACTATATTGTAATATGCTAAACTAATACACTAAACGGTTCTTTCTGGTTAGCCTTTAAATGGAATACTTTAAATGATTTGGGTGGTTGGAGTTATGTTAAATATATTTATGTATCACGGTTGACACAAAATATTTCCCTCCTCATAGCTTTTATAGCATGGGATGTTAGGGCGTAGGATGTGAATAATAATAATAACCATGATTTGCCAGCTACCAGTAACGGACGGGGAAAAGCAAGGGGGAAATGCCAAGCATACCTACAGACCAACGTGTTGGAATATAAAGAAGTCAGTCCTATAGAGTAGACAACCCTGAACATTAGGCTGCACCACCTGACCAGCACACGGTAGACTAACAGGCAGCCAGGTAATCAGGACATGTGCTAATTCTGGGACTGCACGCGTGCGTACGTGTGTGTGTGTGTGTGTGTGTGTGTGTGTGTATGTGTGTGTGTGTGTGTGTGTGTGCTTATGTCACTGTTTTTCTACCTGACAAAGAAATAGTTGTTAGCATAGTGTTGTTTTTTTTTATTGGAACCTGTTTTTGTCAGCACCTAGAACAGCCGTCTATATCCGACCCCCATCTGTACACAAGACTCTTTCTTTCCTTTTCTTTCCCTTTGCTCCCCTTTCTCTCGGTTTGTTTCAGCCTTAGTTTGCAATCATGAACATTTATATGTCCTTGTACAGATACGGGTGTGTTCTTGTAGCCACATTCACTCACAAGGTGAGCACCACGCAGTTGTCGTGATGCGGGCTGCTTCTTCCCTCGCTCCTGAAAAGCAAGATATAATTTGTCTGATTGAAAGTACTGAACACACAGAAAGCTTCTTCCGCCAAGGAACAGCTTAGTAATTCTTGGATATTATGAAGACTGATTATCAGGGCGTCTTGATTAAAGAAAGACAAGCATCTGTTACCATCTAGTAAACAAACAACCAGGATATGGTATAAAGCAATCACGATGTGGAATAAAGCAGTCAGGATATGTGTGACAATCAGGATATGGTTACAAAAGACACAGGATCAGTTATTGTTGCCTGTATAAAACAGGATGAGCATTGTGATGTAGTTAATGATCAGGATGTAGTCCCCAGTCAGTTTGTAATACCCGACGGTCAAGATCTCGTACCCAGACGACCCCGCAGTTAAGGATGTGGTACCCCGATGAACGTAGTAACCTCGAGTCCGGGAATCGGGTGAATGTAAAGATGAAAGTAAAGACAAGAGTCACTTGGACAAACAGGACGATCAAGACTTTTTATTCTGTCATAGCCAATCAAACTACATAAAATTACTTCATTCTTTTTGTGTCTGCCGTTCAGCACGTCCTTTAATTTCCTCCCTCTTTCCAAACCTTTTCCTTCATCATTCACCTGATCAGGATGGATATGGCGAGTTCTTCAGAAATTGTCTTTAACATTTTATCATCTACTACACAGGTATCCACGTCTCTCTAAGGACCTAAAGTCGTCTTAGCACCTGAGTATGTATTCTCCTCTACAAGTTGTTTACTCATTGTTTCCACGCTAGCTCATCTGAATAAACTATACTAAGGGATAGTTGGTCCTCACCTGTCTCTACGTCTCCTTTAACACTTGGCTCAGCTTAGTGAACTGGTGTAAAGTTGTTCTTGTGCCAATCCTGTCTACATCGCCTTCAACACGAACTGATGTATAGTTGTTCCTCTGGGAATCCTTTAGACATCGCATTCAACACCTGGATCATCTTGATACGCACCTCACGAAGTCTCTTGTAGGCAGACATCTTCAAACAAGCTCTCAAGTCACTCTGGGGGCCGCACGAGTAAATATTAGACAACTGTGCCTTTTCCTCTTGATGAGCTTGAAAGGATCCGATTTTTATAATTGAAAAGATTCTTCTCCTGCTGCTTCTTCTTCTCCTTTCCTTCTATCTATCTATCTATCTATCTATCTATCTATCTATCTATCTATCTATCTATCTATCTATCTATCTATCTATCTATCTATCTATCTATCTATCTATCTATCTATCTATCTATCTATCTATCTATCTATCTATCTATCTATCTATCTATCTATCTATCTATCTATCTATCTATCTATCTATCTATCTATCTATCTATCTATCTATCCTCTGTTTTACATAAATATTGTGAAAGATTAAAATATTGTATCTCATTAAAGGTGTCTACCTTTTCGAAGATCTGAGTCTTTGAAATAATTGTTTCACAAATGTGATAAAACAGCTACAGATATTAATCGAAGAATTAAAAAAGACAATTACAGGAAGTGTGTAGAGTTAACATAGCCTTGCAAAGCATAAGGCAAAAAGATAAACACACTTTACAAAATACATCGAGATACCAATAATTTTAGATATTTATATATATTCTCTCTCACACACACACACACACACACACACACACACACACACACACACACACACAGTTCACAAGAAAGCAAACCAGCCATCATGCACATGACAACCACCCAGCAGCCTGTATAAATAATCTCGCAGCTTAGGCAACCAGAACATGAGATAAACAAACGGTGGCCGACAAGGTTGATATTTTAAAAGACATCTGAGATATAATGAAAAGAAAGCGGGTTTGTGTGGAGGGTAAACAGTAGGTTACACCCAGAAAATGAAGATCTGGGCACCGACACTTAACGCTGATAATAAAATGACAAGACTGGCAGCCACAACTCGATAAGATAACACTTTATTTCTCCCAGAGGCCAATTGGGGGAAAGCAAGTGACAGCCATTGTGATGCTCTGCTCGCCCTGCGACACACGTGACAAAAGCATTACAGCGGGTGGCTTTCTTTCCAACTCCTTTCTTTACTTCCGGCACAGAGACGATTGGACAACTGCTTCAACTGTAGATTAGCTTCTTTGAGAAACAGAAGGTTAAAGGGTTAATACAGAGATTGTCCAGATGTCATAAACATTTCTGTAATATTTGTACTCTGCGGTGGAGTCCTTGCTTTCATTGGCGATCGAGAAAAAAAAATGTCGAATAGTGGTTGGTTCAAATGTACAGTACTCATCATCATTAACACCACCACCACTACCACCACCACCACCACCACCACTGCAACACCTTAGCCACCGCCATTATTAAAAACAAACTTCAACACTGCAGCATTTTCTGTATGACTGCTGTAGTTTTCTGTATGACTGCTGTAGTTTTCCGTATGACTGCTGTAGTTTTCTATATGACTGCTGTAGTTTTCCGTATGACTGCTGTAGTTTTCTGTATGACTGCTGTAGTATTCTATATGACTGCTGTAGTTTTTGTTTGCTTTAAAAGTCAATAGCAGTCACAGGGATCTCTTTCTGCTGTACATTTGATCTCATTAAGGAACTGCATTTCTTAATTTAGTAGAAAATACTTTCGTATTTGTTTGTGATTTTGTTGTTTGTTTGTTTGCTTGCTCGCTTATTTTGTATGGAGGGGTGCTGATGCTTGTCACGCAGCCACCTCAAAAAAAGAGAAAGGCGGTACCCTAACAAGTGTAACAATGCAATAAAATGTCGAGCCAGGATTTGCTGTGGAAATGTGAGATCAGCAACATGCTATCATGCCAGCATGCCATGGCCACCCACTGCTCACCACAGCGCCAATCCCGTTGCTTGAACGCCCGATACTTAGAATTGCACCAAGTCACTTGCTGTCAAGGTGGAAAAAATATAAGAATGGCGGGAAAACCCGGATGTTTTAAAGCAAATTCTTGGAGGTCAAAGTAATGTAGGAGGGAGGCCTTTGTTCTGAGAAAATATGTAATGCAATGCAATGCAATATCAATACAACACAATGCAAAAAATACTATGAATAGAAATTTCTTTATTAACGAAGAGTATTTGTTGCAACCGGTAACATTTGCAATACAATACAAAATTCCTTTGGTATGCGGTAACGGATGTTTGCTGTGAGTGAGAAAGTTTGTTATAAATACAACACGCAAACTCTTTGAAATCGAAGGTTTTTTTGTATGCAGGAGTCTTTGCCTCAATGAGAAGGCATGGACTACAATACAACACAAGCAGGACATTACAGTGCAGTGCAATGCAAGTTCTCTCATACCGACCTTGTATTTTATTTACCGATGAACTACCTGACCAGCATGTGTTGGACTGTTGTTGTAAACAGGGCGAATATCGTGGTTGTTCCAAGAATGAGATTCTTCTCGCGTACTGCCTTCTTATCTCGGATTTCCAGGCCTCGGAATTAAGAAAGAAGCCAAACAAAGATAATCACCTGGCGTCTCGCAAGTCCTTGATCTGTAAGCCGGCGACCACAACAGGGAATTAGGCTCAGTTACATCCTCAGCAACAGCTTCAAACAAACACAACAACCGTCTTTTATTTTCACCCACTAGGACTCAACTTTATCACTGGCAATGGCAATACATCTCACATTCCAAAGGCACTCTCTCTCTCTTTCTCTCTCTCTCTCTCTCTCTCACACACACACAACTACCTGTGTGTGTGCTTGTGTGGATATGGGTACATGGTAATTAGCTTTCGAGGATGCATTTCCGAAATCTTTTTTTTTATCTATTTCTATCAATCTGATAGCTCACAGGGAGTTGTTTTCACTCATTTTACACGCCCATAGCGCACTGAACAACAACAACAACAACAACAACAACAACACACACACACATACAAAGAGACAGAGGGTAAGGAGCCAGACTGTGCCAAAAGATTTTGATGGTTGCCTGTTGTCCTCTTCGCTTGTTCACTCTTGAGACGAGTTAATTATTTCTAATAGAAGATGTCTCGGCTTCATTAAAAACTGTATCAGTTACATGGTAATGAAACCTCTGATCATCACACTCTCAACCACGTGATAATGGGAAATCATTCTGTATTGTCCTCCATCTATCATTCTTTGCCGCAAACTCCGAGCAAGCGCCGTGTCTAATGGACAGCTAAGTCACGTGATCCACACGGTTGGTCTGCTTTTCGTGGATCGAATGTTGTCCGAATGGCGTTTTTTTTCAACTTAAATTGTTTTCTGTGGCAGTTCGTATGAAAACAAAGTGCGTCCTAACACTGGCCTCGATCCACGTCAGGCAAATTTGCTGCTGCGTGTGATTATACCACCCGCGGGTAGGGCTGCCACTTCGCCCCACGCACTTGACCCACATGAGACCTTTAACTAGTGTTGTAAGAGATCAAGAGGCCAGACAGCCATCCACCTGCTTTCAATAGGCGGATCTAGCCACACATACTGTTGTGTTCACACCCAGCACAAACTGAGCACACAGTCAGTTGCCATCACACAGACAAACCAGACTGTGCAGTAAGACTCTCTACTTTGCTATGCTACTCTGCCTCTACTTTTCTCTTTCTTCTTACATTTTTTCCTCCACCTGATGATCCCCGTGGTAGCTGCTTACGTGTGGGAAAAAAACGTTGAAAATTCGAGCAGAATCAAGTTTCTGTCTTGATTGTATCGCGGTGCTACATTGGCTGGTACTCTTCTGTGTTACCAGCTTCTCTTTTGTTACAAAATAATAATAATAATAATAATGACTATACTGCTACGGGTCCTGCAGTCAGTCCATAAACAGTCCCCTCTGCCACCAGTGTCCCCAGTGTCCCCGTGGTCTCTGATTTTTCTGTTATTTGTTACTGGAAACCCGCTTTTGATACGTTTTACCCACCGACCCTTTGTCAGTATTCCATTAGTGCACGGAGGTGTATAGGGTGGATTGCTGTCTGTCTGCCGAGACCAACGCTGAGCTTCTTGCGAAGTTCTCCGCTGTTAGTCTCGGCGAGCCTTAACAATGAATGTGAATAAACCGGAAGCTATATCGTCTAAAGCCTCGTTCTAGTAGTTAAACTGAAACGTGACTAAACCAGAAGCTATTTCGTAACTAGCCTCGTTCTGTGAATTCACTGAAAAAAAATCGTCTCCATTCAGTCCAGTAATACAAGTCCGTGATTAGTGAGGATGTAGTTCACTCCGTTTCTATGACAATTTAACAGATTGAAAGCTACGTTAACCTCTTGCTTGGTGGATTACGTGTAGTGTTGTGGCCTAAACTCGCACCGTCCACCTCGTGTTCACCTGTCCGGACGTGGTATACAAGCTTACAGGTGTTATTTAGCACAGTAAATATAGACAGCAGCGCAACTTGTGACGGGTCACCACCACCCGCCTTTGTGGCTGAACAAATCATTAGACAGACTCCCTCGCCTCCTCTTCTCTCCTCGACCAGCTGTGTACACGTCAGCTTCAAAACCTGGCCACCGTTTCTTAATTTTGTTCTGTTTTAATCGAATACTTGTTCAAGGTAATTCACGAGTCCAAAGGTAACACATTACATCGCCGTCGTAGGTAACCGTCTGAAGGTAACTGAATTTTGTAATAATAATAATAATAACAACAGGTACAGGTTAACAAATGTCGTGATGTTAATGGTACAGGCTAACGAAATAACTGAATAGTTGGGTGGGCGGATCGCGGCGATGACTGCAGCTGGAGGAGTATATGTAGTCGTCGACTGACAGTCATCGCCGGTTCAGTGTTGCGCGTGTTTTTATTAACGAATGGAGTTTAAGGGTTTGCAGCAGGTTGCACGTACGACTCGGTCTCCTGGCCTGTAGACTGCACGAGGGGGGCTGCCCCCTGGCGCGCGCCTATAAATCAAGCTGTGGACCCGCTAACTGTGACCTGCCTCCCCTCCCATCCCCCCTCCCTACTCCACCACTTGCTGTGCACGGGTAGCATGTCAGTGGGCTCATAGGTCACGGTCGTAATGTTTTCATCCGGTGTTGGATTCTTCTATTTGTTCACCCTCCTTCCTGTTTGTGTTCTTGCTCTCACCACTCTAGCATCCACCAGGCACTATTTCTACATCGTGCGCTACACTACACTTTTATGTTCTACGTCATCCGCTACAGCACTTTTACTTTCTACGTCATCCGCTACAGTACTATTTTACTTCTTACGTCATCCGCTACAGCACTTTTACTTCTTACGTCATCCGCTACAGTACTTTTACTTCTTACGTCATCCGCTACAGTACTTTTACTTTCTACGTCATCCGCTACAGCACTTTTACTTTCTACGTCATGCGCTACAGTACTATTTTACTTCTTACGTCATCCGCTACAGTACTTTTACTTTCTACGTCATCCGCTACAGCACTTTTACTTTCTACGTCATCCGCTACAGTACTATTTTACTTCTTACGTCATCCGCTACAGTACTTTTACTTTCTACGTCATCCGCTACAGCACTTTTACTTTCTACGTCATCCGCTACAGTACTATTTTACTTCTTACGTCATCCGCTACAGTACTTTTACTTTCTACGTCATCCGCTACAGCACTTTTACTTTCTACGTCATCCGCTACAGCACTTTTACTTTCTACGTCATCCGCTACAGTACTATTTTACTTCTTACGTCATCCGCTACAGTACTTTTACTTTCTACGTCATCCGCTACAGCACTTTTACTTTCTACGTCATCCGCTACAGTACTATTTTACTTCTTACGTCATCCGCTACAGTACTTTTACTTTCTACGTCATCCGCTACAGTACTTTTACTTTCTACGTCATCCGCTACAGCACTTTTACTTTCTACGTCATCCGCTACAGTACTATTTTACTTCTTACGTCATCCGCTACAGCACTTTTACTTCTTACGTCATCCGCTACAGTACTTTTACTTCTTACGTCATCCGCTACAGTACTTTTACTTTCTACGTCATCCGCTACAGCACTTTTACTTTCTACGTCATCCGCTACAGTACTATTTTACTTCTTACGTCATCCGCTACAGTACTTTTACTTTCTACGTCATCCGCTACAGCACTTTTACTTTCTACGTCATCCGCTACAGTACTATTTTACTTCTTACGTCATCCGCTACAGTACTTTTACTTTCTACGTCATCCGCTACAGCACTTTTACTTTCTACGTCATCCGCTACAGTAACTTTTACTTTTACGTCATCCGCTACAGTACTTTTACTTTCTACGTCATCCGCTACAGCACTTTTACTACGTCATCCGCTACAGCACTTTTACTTTCTACGTCATCCGCTACAGTACTATTTTACTTCTTACGTCATCCGCTACAGTACTTTTATTTCTTTCTACGTCATCCGCTACAGCACTTTTACTTTCTACGTCATCCGCTACAGTACTATTTTACTTTTACGTCATCCGCTAGTCTTTTATTTCACGTCATCCGCTATAGCACTTTTACTTTCTACGTCATCCGCTACAGTACTATTTTACTTCTTACGTCATCCGCTACAGTAATTTTACTTCTTACGTTATCCGCTACAGTACTTTTACTTTCTACGTCATCCTCTACAGTACTTTTACTTCTTACGTCATCCTTCATAGTATCTTTTACTTTCTATTGTCGTCTATTTTATTCTCTTATTGTCATCCGCATAGTACTTTTATTTTTTCTACGTCATCCACATAGTACTATTTTACGTCATCCATACAGCACTTTATTTCTTACGTCATCCATACAGCACTTTTACTTTCTACGTTCCGCTACGTCATCCTCTATAGTACTTTTACTTTCTATTGTCATCCACATAGCTACAGTCATCTACCTTTTATTTCTTACGTCATCCGCTATAGTACTTTTACTTTTACTGTCAGTCATCCATAGTACTATTTTACTTTTACGTCATCCGCTATAGCACTTTTACTTTCTATTGTCATCCACAGCACTTTATTCTTTCTACGTCATCCACATAGTACTTTTACTTTCTACGTCATCCGCTACAGTACTATTTTATTCTTATTGTCATCCGCTACAGTACTATTTCTTCTTACGTCATCCGCTACAGTACTTTTACTTTCTACGTCATCCGCTACAGTACTATTTTACTTCTTACGTCATCCGCTACAGTACTTTTACTTTCTACGTCATCCGCTACAGTACTATTTTACTTCTTACGTCATCCGCTACAGCACTTTTACTTTCTACGTCATCCGCTACAGCACTTTTACTTTCTACGTCATCCTCTACAGTACTTTTACTTTCTACGTCATCCGCTACAGTACTATTTTACTTCTTACGTCATCCGCTACAGTACTTTTACTTCTTACGTCATCCGCTACAGTACTTTTACTTTCTACGTCATCCGCTACAGTACTATTTTACTTCTTACGTCATCCGCTACAGCACTTTTACTTTCTACGTCATCCGCTACAGCACTTTTACTTTCTACGTCATCCGCTACAGTACTTTTACTTTCTACGTCATCCGCTACAGTACTATTTTACTTCTTACGTCATCCGCTACAGTACTTTTACTTCTTACGTCATCCGCTACAATACTTTTACTTTCTACGTCATCCGCTACAGTACTATTTTACTTCTTACGTCATCCGCTACAGCACTTTTACTTTCTACGTCATCCGCTACAGCACTTTTACTTTCTACGTCATCCGCTACAGTACTATTTCTTCTTACGTCATCCGCTACAGTACTTTTACTTTCTACGTCATCCGCTACAGTACTATTTTACTTCTTACGTCATCCGCTACAGTACTTTTACTTTCTACGTCATCCGCTACAGTACTATTTTACTTCTTACGTCATCCGCTACAGTACTTTTACTTTCTACGCCATCCGCTACAGTACTTTTACTTCTTACGTCATCCGCTACAGTACTTTTACTTTCTACGTCGTCCGCTACAGTACTTTTACTTCTTACGCCATCCGCTACAGTACTATTTTACTTCTTACGTCATCCGCTACAGTACTTTTACTTCTTACGTCATCCGCTACAGTAGTTTTACTTTCTACGCCATCCGCTACAGTACTTTTACTTTCTACGCCATCCGCTACCGTACTTTTACTTCTTACGTCATCCGCTACAGTAGTTTTACTTTCTACGCCATCCGCTACAGCACTTTTACTTCTTACCTCATCCGCTACAGTAGTTTTACTTTCTACGCCATCCGCTACATTACACTTTCTACGCCATCCGCTACAGTACACTTTCTACACCATCCGCTACAGTACTATTTTACTTATTACGTCACGCGCTGCAGTAGTATTTTACTCTATGTCATGCGCTACAGTAATATTTTACGTTCTACGTCATGCGCTACATACAATACTATTTTACTTTCTGGTCATACGTGCAATACTCTTTTACTTCTACGTCATTTGCTACAGTACTATTTTACTACGTCATGTGCTACATACAGTGCTTTTTTTTTACTTTCTTTGTCATGCGATACATACAGCGCTATTTACTTTCTATGCCATCTGCTACAGGACTTTTACTTTCTACATCCGCTACAGTAGTAATTTTAAATTCTAGGTCATGCACTACGCCCTGCTGTTTTACTTTTTACGTGAGGCGCTACAGTACTTTTTAAATGTCTACGTCATGCTCTACAATACTGTTTTACTTTTTACGTCATGCGCTAAATACAGCACTATTTTACTTTCGACCTCATGCGCTACAGCACTTTCACTATCTACGTTATCCGTTACAGTATTGTTTTACTTTCTACGTCACTTGCTACATACAGTACTATTTTACTTTCTACATCATCCGCTACAGCACGTTTACTTTCTACGTCATCTGCTGCATAACTGTTTTACGTTCTACGTCATGCCCTAGAGTACTATTTAACTGTCTACGTCATGCACTACAGTACTAGTAAACTTTCTACGTCACCGTTACATATCTCTTTTACTTTGTACGCCATTCACTACAGTACTATTTAACAGTCTACGTCATGCGCTACAGTACTATTTAACTGTCTACGTATTTAACTGTCCACGGTCGACAGTATTACTTTACTCAGGACGGGAGACACAAAGGAAGTGTTGACTAGCACTTCAAGATGCTGAGGTCACGTGGTACGAAATGAAAGAGAACGCAATAAAGCGCTGCCTCTGTGGGGCCGCTCGAGTTGTGACACGTGTTCAGTGGCTGACGTGCGTGGTGTGTGTGTGTGGGTCTAAGGTGTACATTACCAACAAAACACCAGGCTGCAGTTAACTAATAGGTGGGTGTCCCCCCCCCACACACACAACTCTTACAGGTAACAAAGCGAAGAGACTCGCAGGAATAGCAGGGTCCATGGTAAACAGACAGGTAAAGTTTACCGGTGAATGAAGCGCCAAGTTTTCATTGATGTGTGAACAAAACGCTGACCTTTTCCCTACTTCATCGAGTGGCACGATCTCTGCTCCGAAGTAACAGACCGGTTTTTATTTTAAAATTCTGCTGTATTCAAAAACTAACTTACTTTTTCCTCAGTAGCTTTACGAAACTCGATATGCTCGCTTATATCGACTTATTGCAGAACGTAACTGGACAGGTTTGATTTCGGAGTGTCAAGGATTCGTTCGTAACACGAGATACGAACGGCTGTCCATGGCCGCTTGTGCACGTCGTCACATGAGCCGTTGGGCGCAGCGCTGTCTTTGCTGAGGGAGGAGTACACTAGTACAGGTTGTCAAGGTTTTCAGCGGTCGCCAAGCACGAGCACGTACAGAGCACGTAGAACTCCATGGTACCCCAGTTCTCCAGTCGCCCGCGCCACCGCCCACAACCGCGCTGCCGTCTCCATCCGCTGTTTGTCACGCACCTCATGAAATATTTCCTCATCCTCACAAGTCACAACACAGTGTCACACACGCAGCCACGGAATGGACGAAGGAAGTATAAGTGAATGATGCAGGATGTTGACGTGGGACGACCTATAAGACCTGTAGTCATCTCCCATGTCACCCATCCTCTCCTCCCCATTCTTCCTTAGGTGAGGAGCCACGCGGATTATGTGCGTTCCGGGTACAATTCCTTTTATCAGTGAAGACTTGGTTACAGTGTTTGACAAAGTCATCACCAAACGTACTAGCACCTTGCCAAGACAGTCTCTCTTTCTCAATAGACTGGCACCCACATGAAAAATTTCCAAGTGCAAACTCTTTTTCTCAGTTTCCCGATGTCCCCGTAAATAACTTCGATTCCTCTGCTGTCGATATAAATGTCTCCAAACATCACAGGTACGGTAATAGGCTCAACACATCACGGCTCCTCCTTACCCACACGCAAAAATCTCTTAATTATAAGAATTCTATCTAATCATATCATCATCATGATCCTACTAAATGGTTGTCCATGGGGGTGGGTAGGGGAGGAAGTGGTTGCCATGGAAGTTTTACCAAGCTCAGCAACTAAAATTATATCATGGCCAAGCTGCTGGCAGTATAAGTTGGTGCTAGATGCAGAGAAAGACTGGTTAAAACACTGTAATGTTACACAATCACACCACACTGTCCGGGAGATAGGACGTACTTTTACTTGCCTATGGTTTTTATTTTGTTTCTCATCTTCAGCTTTCAACTTTCTCATTGATGGCCAGTCTCCTGCAATGCCATAGCAGTTTCTTGGTTTGTGGTCACGTCAGCACTAAACCCTGTGGTTTTAACAAGCAGTTTCTCTCCCCTTGGTAATCATAATGTCATCCAACAGAGTAATCAACCTGCCATTCCATTACCTTCACAGAAGGAGCTACAGGACTCGTCTTATGTTGTGTTTGTAAAGCACAGTGAGCTTCACTTTGGCTACACAAGCCCAGGTCATTCTTCCTTCTATTATTAATCTTATCTCTGCTCCACAGAAACTCTTGAGAAAATTGTCAAAAATCTTATCCTAACATCTGTAGAGAGTAAACTGAACCCACTGCAATTTGCTTTTAGGAAAGGGAGGGGCGTTGACGATGCCAAGTTGTTCATTCTGAACACACTGTATAAACATTTGGTAAAGCTCAAGACAATTGCTAGACTACTTTTCGCAGATTTTAGTTCTGTATTCAATACAGTGCAACCACACTAATACTTTCTAGCTCTAAGATTGATTTCTGATTTTAAACTTCCACATCAACTGGTTTTGTGGATAGTGGATTTTTGACTTGCAGACAGTTGAGGGTTTATGTAAACAGTCATTATTCTGATGTTGTTACAAGCACATACCGGATCTCCACAAGGCTGTTGTCTATCACCCCTGTTGTTCATCATGTACACTGACAGCTACAGAAGTAGTGAGGAGAATAGCTACCTCATTAAGTTCTCTGATGATACTGCATTGTTGATTCTGTTGCAGGAACATAAGAAAGATCATGATAATGTGTTAACAAATTTTGTACAGTGCTGTGACGAGAACTTTCTGGAGTTCAATGTAGATAAAACAAAAGATATGAACATACTTTAGGAGAATCAAAGATGGTACTGTTGTGCCCAATGTGATACACAGTAAACTTGCTGAAACTGTTAACTCCTTCAGGTACCTAGAAAGTGTGATAGCCAGCTCAAATGGAATATAAACACCAAACACATTGTTAAACATGGCCAGCAGAGAATGTACCTTCTGCATAAGCTAAATAGTTTTTCAGTCAGCAAAGCAATCTTGAGCAGTTTCTACCAGTTGTTTATTGTCTTTTATCATTTTCATGTGTATGCTGGTTCCAAAGTCTATCCATGACAGGAATAGTCTGAGCAATATTGTCCATATGTTTGAAGACAATTGCATCAAGCAGAGGGATTTAGCTTCTTGTTCTTATCAACAAATAGGAAAGCTTCTCGCATTTTGTCAATATCTGAACATGTACTAAGAGGAGAATTTATGTTATTAAGTTCTGGTAAACGTTATGCTATGCCTGTGTGTAGAAGCAATCGGCATCTAAAATTGTCCGTGCCATCTGCAGTCCTGCTGCTCAATCCCAGACAAATTGTCAGTGGTGTGCATGTGTGTAAGTGATGTGGTAGGTGTGCATATGAATGGTCAAAATGTAAGATTATGTTTTGATGTTATTATTTTTTTCTTTAGATTGTGTCACTTGCTCATATCTTTTACCTTGTAACTAGAACTTTTTATATACAGTAACTGAGCACATTAGCCATGTTTAAATTGCTCATTGGGATTAATAAAGTTGGTCATAGTCATTCATGGGACTGGTAAATTGTCTCTGGTTGGTCCACATACTGGGGACTCGTAAAGTGTAAATGGCAATGACACGGACTAGCTTCACACAATGGCTGATAACCATAAAAACCATTTATTCTCAGAAATGAAGAAAGAGGAACATACATCGTCTTCAAACAGGAAAATGTTATAATGCAAATCTTTGGCTCAAGAAAAGTAAATCGTTTATCATAATCATTACAAATATCAGGTAATGCCAAGTAATAATCATAATCTACTATCATGATCTTTGTGAAACTATTTGTCAACACCACCATTTTCTTGCATAATAAATCCCTTGTTCACAAATAATGTGAATGAACAACAGTTGTCCCAAATTGAAAATATTGAAACTGCTTTGTTCTAAAAGCCCTGATAAATTGGCACATTATATGACACAGATTTTGCCATCAAAAACATCCACATAATACATTTATCACAAGATGGTATGCCATAGTTTTTTTCTGTCTTTACAAAAGCCTAGCCTAAATAACAGTATTGCACTTACTTTTCATAATTAACCAAAAAGAGAAAAAACATTATCACCAACAAACCCAGTTTTCTGGAACAGAATTTTACTGCAGAAAGAAAAGCATTGATGGTTTGCAAGGCACTCCTATTTACAAACATCAAATCACTTACACATCATCAAACAGCTGGGTTCCAAGCTCGCTTTAGGAAAGAGCGGAGGGATAGATGCATGTCATGCTGAAGTTCAGAACATAAGGTGCAAAATGTCTGAAAACACTGGCAAATAAACAAACCTAAATCGCTATGCATTTTGTTAGATATGTACAGGTTCACTTTAAGCAAGGAAAACAAATATGCAAATCAACCACACAAAGCAAATTGTGGTTGCAAATGAAGGTAGCATATGAGAAAAAAAAGTAAGAAAAGTAATGATAAATATCAGGTGCCACATGTAGAGAAAGAATAGCCCATCACAAATGAGACCTGAACCTAGAATAGCCAGTCACTGGGGTAATGTGACTAGCACCGAACCACTGCACCACCAGACTACACGTTCTGATGAAGCATAAGATATACCTTGGCTTTGGTGCTCCCCATATCCAGGACTTGAAGATGGTCACGACAGGGACCAGCCTCACACAATGGCTTACAACACAGACCACTCATTTTCATGGCGTGATGGCTACATGGGTGTAAAAAGATGTAGGGCATGGCACAGCAGAGTTAACCCCTCTTTTTTTCCTCCATCTCTGACGTCCATGATACCTATTTACAGCTGGATGGACAAAGTGAACTTGCCAGCTGGGGCTAGAGAAATTTCAGACCATTTGTTACAAAAGAAAGCACATTAGCCACATGAACAAACAAATCCTACTCTGCACTAGGATGCTGTTCTCAGAATAATAGTTCCACATTCCAACAACTGTCACCCACATACAAGCCAGTTTTTTTTTCCATGTCATTTAGACCCAGCTACCTTTATGCAAGTCCTACACCAACACACACATTGGACTCTACACACAAATACAGTGCTATCCCAACATGAAGAGCCATGGGAATGAATGTGATGGATTTAAATAGCGGGAGTGCACAAGTGCACACACATATAAAAGTTTTTTTTTTGTTTATAGACCAGTGTCTCTTCTACAAAACTAGCTTGAATTCTCAGCTTTTTTTAATACACTGATTTACATTTTTCAAGTACACGACTAAACTTCCAAGAAAAGCTTTTGAAATAAAATTCATTTAGACAACTTATAATTTATAGAAGTTTTATGTACCTCAGTAGTGTGCAAGTCTTCAAAGACATTACGTTATTGGCCTTTCATATTTTATATCTACTTTTTTTCAAAGAAATTCTGGCACTAACATTTTGTACAGGCCTCATGTTATAAATTCTAAATACACCACTGAAAAACATAAAAGTGTAGACATATTTGCTGACACCTAGATGATGATGAGACAACAATTTAAATGGAAAATAAAAAGTAATATCCTTATAAAAATGAGCCATAATTTGAACAGAAGCTGTGGCCAATTCTTGAAAAAGTAATACTTGTGTCAAAGATGTCATGCAGTCTGAAGTAAGCAAGAATGTTTGTAACAGAACGCATTGACAACAAAACTTATCCTGTCAGGACAAAAACTATGTATTCCTGTGTCATGTACAATTCAAGTGCACTGCCATCGTCTATCACAGTACAATGTTAACTCCAGGTAGTCATGTTCACAGAGTGACACCATTATATCAGGTCCAGGACTGCCTGTGACCAATTTTCAGGAGAGAGGTATATTTACAAATCAGTCAGCACATAATGAAAAACATTCAGTGATGCCTTTTCCAGACTGGATAATGTCCCTGCACACCATTCCTTACACTCTACATCAGCCACATGGAGAGAATCATTTATTACTTGGAATGTTCTAAGGCAAGACCTCATGCATCACACGACTCATTCTTCCCTCCTCTCATATTTATGAGCAAATGGCTATGTGCATTCTTTATGTTAGTATATATATATATATATTTGTGCGTGTATGCATGCATGTTCTGGATATGACTGCATATACATTTATATCGTTTACTTGCACACATGATACCGACATCTACCGATATATTGAAAAATACTGACCACCTAATACTGTAAAGCTATAGTCTCTCTTGAAGGTGTTTATTGTGCAGTCAATTAAGATTGTTACTTTGTTCAAAATTTCTTCTCTCTGTAAGAAAGCATTTTTCTGTCTTTCACCTTTTGCTGAAATAAGCTGATATGCAGACACTGGTGACACCATTACTACCAAGACTGCTAAAAATATTTGATAGCACCTACCATGCATTAGAAGATTAACTTTAGGTCTGAACATTTACCTTATTGTATAACTTGGCACAGACAGTATGCAAACTAGATGAGTGCTAGTTAACAAAATGATAAACAATAGTTACATTTCTCCCCAGACCTTTAGTGGCAGTACTGAAAGTACCTTGCAATTTTTAAGCATATTGCTCTGTAACAGATGTAAATCAAATATCTTGTAGCCCTCTTATGAGCTCTTCCATAAAAAGCAGTGATTTAAGCATTTGCACTGTAGTGGTCCATCTTTAAATGTGTCATTCTTAACTTCAATTATTCATTATGTCATACTTTCTCACTAACTAAACTGTACACTTAATGGAGTCTTCAGATCCATCTTTCACCTTTTCGTTATTGCATGTCCTGGAAAATAACATCATCAAACAAACTGCATTTGCTTACTTCAGCACCAAATAATGACATTTATTTGCTCCCATGTGTAGCTCCATTGACTACTGGTTCCCCACAAGTATCGGGTCCAGTCTTAGTGCTGTAGCACGACTCCAAAAAGCAGCCTGCAATCTCCTCCACCAGGGAACGGTCTGGTACAGTCTGGACCATGCCATATATGGCACCCTGTGAGATGAAAAGAGACTCTCAGAAGTGCTTGAAGGAAATAAAGATTTTTCAGTATTTGATGATGTAAATAGGTTGGACTTCTTAAAATGCGATCTCACCAGCAACATAAAAGTGCTCTGACAGAAATCTAAGATAAAAAAAAGGAAAATATTTATCAAAGACTGAACACGTGTCTTTGGACAGTGAGTCATAAAAGACTGAACAAATTTTGCTCTGCATGTCTGCATAAAAGGCAGCAGCATCAGAGATTACTGAAAATTTTCAAGTCTTGTTTGCAATGTAGCAGCATAAGAACAGGGTGACAATGCTGCACAGTTCTGTGGCGAGTAAATTCAATAACACATCCCATGTTGGCAATGTATAGGCACTGGCATATGAAGTAAAGGCATAGGCTATGGGTTGTAATGTATCTGTGACATTTAGTGCATGGAAAGGAATACTGTCACAGGCAATCACAGGTTTTGCTTTATTTGGAACGGTGTAGCCTACATCTGTTACAGACAGAAAATGTAAAGCACACTGCAGGTATTAGAGGAAAATACCCATCCTATTAAAAAAGCACTATTTCTGCATTGTTCTACAAAAAAGAAAATTTTATAGACAAATTTAGTTGTCATCACTTTCTCCTGGATTTAGCCTAACCTTTTTACCTCCACACACTTTCAAATCAAGGCAGCAACTACTCACCACACCCTCGCAGTCTTTATTTGGCATTTTCATTATTTCCTTCACAGCTGTCTGGACATCATTCACAAACTGATCAGCCACGCCTGGCTGGGTGGTTGGCATGGTAACACACAGATGAATGCTGTTGCAAAAAATTAAAAATCTAAAAAAAATCAACTCTCAGCAATAAACAGCACTTAAATTTACAACATTCAGGAACTCTGTTTTAATAAGCTAAAAAATTACACTATAGCAAATTACTCCTTAAGTGGATAAGAAAATAGCTCAACATTAGCAGCAAAAGTCTGTGATAGTTTTTAAAAGGATTTATAAGCATGTGACTTCTTACAGCTTACAGAAGACTAATGAAAGCTAAAAATAAAAAGCCTCAGCAATACTCTATCATACTCTAATGATTATACAAGGCTGGGCTAGCCATTACTCTATTGTACTCTTATGATATATAAGACTGGGCCAACTATTACTTCCTACAGCAATATTCTATCATAATTTAATGATATACAAGGCTGGGCAAGCTATTTCTTCCTGCAACCTTAAAAGGCAACAGACATCCATCATCAAATATTCTCACCATTGCATTAATATACACAAGTAAAATATTCAATACCCTTAAGACTTCTTTAAGTCACTATTTGTTAACCTTTAAAAATTTGCATCAGACCTAAAAAAAGGCATTAAAAAAATTTTCAATATGTTTAGAATTCAGTGGACATCTGACCTTGTGTAGAGAGATGGCCCATCAAGTTTTGTCAGAAAAACTTGATAAAGAAAAATTATTGTTTTCTTGAACATCTCAGTAAATTCTTAATAGCCACACACAAAACAGAGTAAACATCAACTGCAGCATAGCTGATGTTCTACTACAACTTTTAATGATTCAAGTGTTCAGTAAAATGACAGTGAAGGTGAACAGACCTGGAGGGAAATTGCAATGAATTGATGATCCAGCCCTTCCCAACAAGGTCTTCAAACAGACGGAAGATGTTGAAGTGCTTAGATCCAATTCCTATTACACACACTTCTGGGCTTCCATAAACAAATATGCCATCAACTTTGTTCAGCCTGCATTACAAGAAAACAATACAAAGCAGCTTAATGAAAATGTTCCAGCTATAATGCATTTTGGAAAATGTAACATAAGCTCAGGCGTGAAAGAGTAAGACAGTAGTGTATCATGCAGACTCAGCATGACTAAAAAGGTAAAGGCAATGTGTATGTGTTAACGAGGCACCTACTCATCAGTGATGTAGCGGGTAGTGGAAACAATAGCCCGAGTGGAGTTAATGTAGCCTTCTTCACCAAAGTACAGCATGGTGGCCCAGCATGCTGCTATGATGGCTCCAGCACGGCTACCTGCAATGAACCGATGTTGACATAACAATGTGTGCATATCTCACCAGCAGATTATACGGTGTAGCATTACTAGATCTAACATAAATATCCATGAAACTTATCTCAGTAATTAGTTTTCTTCCAGAAAATAGTTGCAAATAAAACACTGAGTGGTTGACTGAATCTCCTGATTGTCCTTTGTATTGGTCCGCCTCTTCTATTTTCATACAAAATACAATACAAAATACTTTTATTAATCTTTTAAAAGAAATTGTTTTGTCTGGCAATGGTAACACTAGGACATCACTTTACATAAAACATTATCATAGGTTATAAAAAAGGAACACAAACTGCCTACATCCAATTCACTTACACCTCAAATAAGGAATACAGTATAACATCAGTTCAAATGTATAAGTAGACACTCTGGAAAGGGGGCAAGCAGTATGGCTATCTGCATTCATGTGTGTGTCCTATTCATGAGTCGATTGTGAATCTAGATTGCAGCTGGGATAAATAAGTGCAGATGTGTGGTTCTAGGTCTAGGAACTCTGAACCTACCACTTCTGTCAGACTAGGTGCCAGCTGTTGGCTAAAACTGCAGTCAGTTCCTTGATCAGAAGCTTGTCATACACTGTCTCTATTTGTTCGGCCCTCTCCCAAAACCTCATCCTGCTTATTTAATGTTATTGTTCAACTTGTGCCTGCCCCGCTTTGCAATATTCCCACCCCATGGTGCTGCAAAGGTATAAAATATATGCAGAAGTTTTGTGCGCACATGAAAAGACTTCAGCTTCCTGAGATAGTACAGGCAGCTATGCACTGGTGTTTTGTGTACAAAGTATAAGAAATAACATCACTAGAGATACAGATAAATTGAAGTCTATCAGTCAGGTAATCTAAAATCCACAAAGAAGTTCTGGCATCAACATTTATCCGAATTAGCTTTTGAATAAGCGAATGACATTGTATTGTGTCAAAAATCATCAACGGAATACAGATGTTTGGGTACTCCAGATGTGTGTAAATTCTATTTAAAACATATATAAGACATGTCTTCTTCACTGCATTTACTTCTGTAAGCAAACTGTAGAGGATCTAGAGTCCTGTATTAGGTCTTGTAAGCATCTGAGAACTAGCTTTTCAAAAACTTTCATCACAGCCGAGGTTAAAGCAATGGGTCATAAATTGTTTAATTCTACCACAGAACTTTTCTTTGGCATTGGCACAATGCAGGATGTTTTCCAGAGTAAGGGGACACTACTTTTAAAAAAGAGACATTAAAAATAATACTTAGACGTTTGGCAAGTTACAGAACCTTAAGACAATAGGCTTTACTTTCTCATGACCGGCTGCCTTTTGAAGCTGTCGACACACCTCCTCCTCTGTAATTTCATTAAAACCTCCATTCCCCTATCCTCTTTTAGAGCATTAAGACCCTCCTACAGCTTGTGTCTTTCTTCCATAAAATTATGGCAGTCGAAACGTCAATAGAATGTATTCAGTTTATCTGCATACCCCTTGTTCTCTGACTTCTTATCAGAATTACCCTCCTGCTTACCTTGGTTTCCATTCATCAGTTTTATTCCCTTTCAGACTTTCTTAATACTGTGCTCAAGAAAATTCTCCTTGACCATTCCTTTCTATGGTTCTTTCTGTACTGCCACCAGTGCCTCTCTATCCCTGAAGCCTGTTTCTTTTTGTTTAAAGCCCTTTTAATTCCTTTGTCACCAAAAGCTTGCTGTTTAAATAAACTGACAATTTTCTAAAAAATTAATATTCAGCTAGTTCAATAACAGTGATATATATGTGTCCTTCATGTTTTTATGAAACAGATCAAGAATCCGGTCACCCTGTGTGGTGCACATCAAGTGTCGATGATATCTCGGAAGAGTTTTCCGAAATGTGCAATGGCTTAAATCAGGTTATAATTGTGAAAGGGTCCCGTGTAGTAGATTCAAAATCCTGTATTTCAGAATGCATCATGTCTTATGCAGCAGAAGTACCCACAGACAGAAACACATGCATGACTGAGAGCAGTACATGAGAATTCCCGGGGTAGGTAATACAGTTGTAGGCCAAGTCTCAGGATTTCAACAAATGGGCAGCAGTGGCTGAACTTCACTGTGACATTCAATTCAATTCAATTCAACTTTATTATCTCGACAGGGAGAAATTATGATTGGATGATACCACTTCTTGTTCATATAAATACAGACTCCCCAGCCAGCCCCAGCAGTTTTTCATGATCAGCCCTATAAAATGAAAAATGCTGGTCTTAGTTGAGAGTCCGTTATTCTTTCTCTCAGCCAGGTTTCTGTGGAGCACAGGACACTAACAGTACAAAAATCTTCCCCATATCGGAAGTTAACACGTGGTTCCTCCATTTTTTTTAGAAGTAACTGAACATTCCCAATCACAGTAGTTGGCAAGTAAGGCTTGCATTGCTTTAATTTATTTCTGTACCACATTTCTTTTTCTACCCTGCTTTTGTACTTTGGTTTTGGGTGGCAGGTCTAGAGTAGGCTTCATGGCAAGAGGTGACAACCATAGGCCACTTAGGAATGCTGAGCTATACTATACCGAGCTGTGTAATGGCGGTGAAGAAAAGGTAACACAGCTCAAAACTGACAACACCTGTAGATGGCGAAGACATCAATAAGAAGAACAAAGTACACAAAGGTCTACCTAGACTATGTTTTAGCTCTTCTCTTTGTTTCAGTCACTTCCTACTCATGCCTCTAAAAAAAGTTTGAAAAGGATCCCAATTGTCTGTCAACTTGGAATTTGACTCCTCATTCTCACCCACTACCTCCAGACACATCAAACACATCAATTTGCACACACATCTCAATATATTCATACCATACTACCAACCAACACCATACTATACCACCACCTACTAACCTGCCATGGTGGGTGAGCCATAAATACCGCCAGGCCAGTCAGGTTGAATAAAAAATTGCTGTTTGTGAAGTGCACTGTTTTGATACATGATGACAGAAGAGCCTTTAGGTGCAAAACCATACTGAAAGAAAGTGGATTAGAGAATGTCTTGGACTTGATCGTCGGCATGTGAAACACATCTAAAAACTACTTTGGAAACAGTAATATAAGTAAACTACACAGACCTGAGTCAAAAAGACATAAAATAAATTACTTAAGTTTCTTATAACACATCTTTCAAATATATATTTTTATACAAAACGTGTGTACATGCAAAATTCTCTAACAGTACCCATTTCATATATAAGCACCTTCGCAAATCAAAAAAATTATTAGGCTTACTATTTTTTAGCAGTTCTGCATAGGAAAAAAAAATTAACACAGCCATGTTCACCTCTGGAGGCTTTCTGGGTGGCAGCACTGAACTTACTTTATGGGTGTCTGCTGATATACTGGTCACACCAGGTACCCGGAAGTCAAAAGGCGCAAGAGAATAACCAGCCTTTTCCATGAATGGGACAAGGAATCCACCCAGACAACAGTCTACATGCACTGGTACATTATACTTTCTCCCTAGCTGCCACACAAACAAATAATCACAAACATAAGTTCAAGTCAAATACTTAGCCCAACAAAACCATAGCTCTAAGTGTGCTTAGATTTTAAAATGAACCCAAGAGATCAAATATTTCTTATGTTGATCATTTACTTACAGCTGCCACTTCTTCTACAGGATCAATAATTCCATGAGGAAATGATGGTGCAGAGACAACAAGCTAGAGAAAAAGAAAAAAAATTCAGTAATTATGAAAAGCACCATAGTTTAGGCATTTAAAAAATAAAAACAGATAGTATTATTTGCAAACACTGTTCTAAAAGCACCTGACATTTCTTGAAATGGATACAGAAACATCAATGTCTTTTTCTCTATGAATACAGTACTAACCATGCACGTTTCTTTGTTAATACTGTACTAACCAAGTTCATTTCTTTGGCAATACCATACTATGCATTTCTTTTGTTAATACTGTATTAAACATGCACATTTGTTAATGCTGTACTAATCATGCAAGTTTATTTGTTAATACTAAACTAACCATGTTTATTTCTTTGTTAATACTAATTTTGTCATACTGTACTCATCATGCACATTTCTTTGTTCATACCATACTAACCATGCATGTTTTTCTACCAATAGCTCGCTTCATGGCTGCAATGTCCACTTTACATGTGACCTCATCAACTGGAATGTGAGTAATCTTCATGTGGAAAAAGCTTGCAGCCTGCAGCAATCAGAATTAAAAGACAGACATTTTAGGCAATTAATATTACCCATTAAATCCCCAAGAATCTAAAAATGAACTTTACTCTTGGTTCAATGAACATTAGATCTGTCACATTTTGTTGTTTAAGTTCAGCTATATATTCTTAAATTCAGGTCAAGGAAATTAACTTTAAACTATCCCTCTTTTAACACCTTTATTATGCTGAACAAAATTAACTGATACAGACATGAAATGAGGTTTACATTTCTAAAGACTGAATCAAATGTCATATTTTACCTTTTTTAAAAATTATCTGAGGGAATGATTAAACAGTAGAAAAGATTATAATTTCTACCTTGTCAAAAGCAGCATGAGCTGTATGAGGAACAATTCTGGAAAAAAAACTCCATTGTAAAAATGTGTGATATAGGTGCAATGTGTAATATATGTATTGTTGTATCTTTAACCAAATATTTAAAAGAAAACCTCTGCAGTGATGAAAAATAATGATTAATATCATTGAAAATAGCTCTGCTGTACATTATCTCTTTCCACATTGGCAAATGCCCCCCAAGCTACCCTGATAAACAATTGTATGTGTTAGATGTAACCTTGTGCACGCAATGTGTCATGACTGCTGATTATTGCCAATATATACATCAGTAATTACAAATGTATCGGCTTTATAGGGTTTTACTGAAAGATAAGCTCTCCATTCTATGTGCTAACTTACATTTCTGGCACTTTGATGCCTCTGCTGCGAGCTAGGTTCCGGTATGCTAAACAAGCTAACATGATGCTCTCTGTGCCACCAGATGTCATCTGAGGTTAAAAACCAGATTGTTCATTATCCTGTACACCTTATATTCAAACACACCACTATGCTCTTCATTAACCTCCTTTACATATATTTTGCCAACAACACATGCTAAAGATGACAGAGAAAGTTGGGGACAAAGAAATGCAAAAGCAAAAACAAAAAACCTAAAATATTTATCTTTGCCATCATGTTTTTTCTTGTATTTTGTTGGCCTAAACAGGATACACTATTACTCAAAAGTGCACTGCTGCAATGAAGCACAAAGTAACTTTTAAAAAGCTTCAGCTCCCCAAGACTGTTTTTGAAGACAAAATTATTTTATAACAGATATCACAACCGGACATATCTGATGCCAGACCTTAACAAAATAGTAGTGACCGACTTAAATCTAGTTTAAAAAATGCTTTTTACAACAACACCTGGACTTCAGAAATGAGGCCATTTACCCAAGAAACAAAGACAAACCACTTTCTTGCGACACCTTTTGTGGAAAGATGTTTTTTAGTTGAAAATGGATAGATATGTGATACCTTTTACTGCAAGTAAAGCAAACGATGCACTTCTATAATCACTTCCATAATCACTACTACAATTATTTGATTGTATTCACATGAAATCAGACCAAGTCAAGATAACAAACTCACGGATCCACATGTGTTGTCGTTTCCGTTGAACATTCTACAGCACATGCGCACCACTTCAGCTTCCATTTTCCTCACATCAGGAAAGACGTCTGGATGTAGAGGATTGCTCCAGGCAAACATGGCATATGTCTATAATTATATAATCAAAATATCTTCAATTTCTCTGGGACATCAGACTTCATGCACTTAAATTAATCTTGCTATCAGGACTTCCAATAATAAAGATCTCAGAGGTAAAGCAAGCAACGGAAATGTCACAATCAAACTTGTAGATGATTTTACCTAACACAATGCTCATCTGGAAAGACAATGCCTCACACCCAAATATGCAGGCCCACTAAAAGGATATGATGGTAAGGCAACAACTGCAGTGTTGTTTACTTTTTTGACACTTTGGAGAACCTTGTAAGCTATCAAGTTTCCCCAGAGATCAGAGATCAAGGGACTTTGCAAATGTTGAAACAAAAGGGAAAGGTTGTCATTTAGCAGCAAAGTCAGTAACTGATGATGAGTAAAGCTCTCTTACGAGAAAATGGATAATTCAAAAAGAAAACTACAGTGAGTAAAAGGGAGAAAGAGTGTGTGTGTATGAGGTGTATGTGTATGTGTGGTGAATGGTGTATGTGTGTGTGTTTTAGTTGGTGGGTCAGAGCCTATTCTTTATACGTTTAGCAAATTGAAGATTTTCCATGTACAATGAGCATGTAGGTGCACAGCCAAGTCCATGATCATCTATTCAATAATTTTGAACAAACCTTTTTTTTACACTGGTCATTTTAAACAGAAAATATTTGCTTTTAAATCTCTCTAAGAGTTCATTCTTTACCTTTGCCATAAGCTCTGTTAGCTTATCCTCTCCACTGTACACTGTGCCAGACACCTTTCCTTTCTTCCAGTCATCCTTTGCTGATTTCAATACAGATAGTAATTATCAGCATTTCCTTACAAATATAAATATAACTTCTTGCCCAGATTTCAACAAATCAGCTTATTCTAAAATATGTCAGACTATGTCAGATCAATAGACAGGTCTGAGACAATTACAGTGAAGATTCAACCACAAGAACTTGAACAGCCTAAGAATATATATATATATATATTTTTCAATATTCACACTTTTTATAATAAAGCTTTTTGAGTATTTTTCCTCAAGGTGTACATAATGTTTCTTTTATAAACTAATTATTTCTCTTTATGTTTATGTCATTATTACCACTAAAAGTCATTAAAATTATTTCAGCAATGATCAAAAAGTAAAATTTATAGAAAAAGTTATTACCCAGCTGTTTATACTGCTGAAGCATTCCCAAAACCTCTTCCTGAAAGTGAAAATGAGAAAAGTGAACACATTACTTCATCAAGTGGATGTTTTACTATCACGAGTTTTGGCAACATGCACGTTTCAAAGAAAAGGGCTGTCTTAAATATTCTGTAAAGAAGGCCAGAATCTTCCTGTTAATAGCTGTCCTTTCTTTGGCACACTTTCCATATAAAGAACTGACAATTTTTTGTAGAACAGCTAATTATTTTCAACAGAAGTGATCTTCATGTTATCTTTTATTTCCTTCCTAAATACTACCTTGTTAAGTGGTAAATTAATACTGAGGAATATAAGAGATAATGATAATAATAACTGAATACAAGAGAAGGAGGCTGCCCCTAACTGGTATGATAGCTCTCGTGATCCACTTTTGTTTCTTGCTATACTTGGTTTTAATTTCAGTTCATACAGTTTGCGCTGTGTGTTTATCATTGACATTTAGTTTTTGCTGTGTTTTTGTGATCGACCGTAGGAATCATACAAACTTTTATTCTTCAATAATTCTTCGAAGCGTTGTCAGTGTAAGCCATTACTTTTCAGCTTCAGTGTTCTGTATGTATGGAAACCACATCAGCCTCTCATTGGAGCATTTTGCTAAAGTGCAGTTATTTTAATTATGATTGACTTTGCTGTACATGACAATTATTCTGGTTTTACTGTATTTTTCTCAAACTGTGTTGTTCTTGTTCACAGATCTACTGTTTGATCTACAACTACAGACTACGTGATGTAGATCCTACTAAATTTATGATGATTTGCTCTATGGAGGAACTATTTCCAGTTATATATTGGTCTGCTTTTATCCCTGACTAATAATGACTTTGTGGATCTAGACTATGAGCTTTGAGATCTGTACCTCTTGCACACCCTAATCTGTGAAAGTTGAACGTCTTGGAACTATTATATTAGTGGATTTGCACTGCTTCTCTTCTGATGGCTTGTGAACTCATTTTGGTTTTTCAAATAGGCATTCTGCAGGCAACCCAATAAGAAGCAAAAGAAAACAAAAAAAAAAACCTTATCATACTATGACTGGTCTTAAGGTGTGGACAGGAACATCTGCAGCCTGGATGATAGTTTTTCAAATGTTTTGCGCACATTGGAGCAGCTTCTTGCTAAATATCATTCATTATGTTTGGCATTCTCTAGACTGGATGCGTCCATGGCTGTCTTTTTTTTTGTAAAGTGGCATGTACCTGTCCATAGGACCAGGATGTGGCACTATATAAATTCACTATATTATTATTAATACAAATTATCACAAAAACATATTCCGGTGATATTTTATGACAAAGAGGCATGAAAGATTTTATATTAATATTCTTCTCTTAAGCACACCTGGATTTGATAAGAAAACAGGATGTGACGAAACAGAAGTATTTCTAAAAATAGCTTCATCTGCACAAGCTGAAGTTGAAGAGAAAAGATGCAATCCTCAGTAAAAGAAAACTGACCAGGACTCATTGTGCTGTTGTTGAATGTTCTCTTCGACACTCAGATGGAGTTAGTTTGTACTCATTAAGGAAATCCTAAAGAAAATGGCAGCAAATGCCAGTGGATTAACTTTGTTCAGAGATGTGTATAAACAGGTCCCTGCTTTGTTCAAAGGTGCCAAGCGAACTTTGTCCCCACACCGTACTCAAGAATTTGCTCAAAACATTTCAAAATCGATTGTTATCTAGTCACTTATACAGTACAAGCAAGTTTACAACCTTCAGTAAAACGAAGAAATCTTATTCCTACATTAGTACTTACTATACAAAAGTACAAGCTGTTAAAGCCAACTACCACTACTGGTAGATCAAGCACTAGATATGCAACATCAACAGTTTCTACACCGTCTGGTCTGCAGGTAACATTGTGTAACAACCAACTACGACTGCTGGTAGATCAAGCACCAGATATGCAACATTGACAGTTTCTATACCATGGTCTGGTCTACAAGTAACATCGTGTAACAGTCACAAACACAGCATCATCAGTCATATCTTAATCCAGCATAATACTAAAAACAACTGACAGTGTGAGGGCACCATTGATGTGCGTGCTCGAAACAGCTAAAAAGGGGGGGAAAAAATTGAGGATGATAAACGTATAAGGAGCTTAAACTAGCACATGTGCGAATATCAGTAAGTAAAAATTTTGCATGCAGCTAAATGAGGAAGAAATAAGCTTTTACATCAATAAACATGTTTCAAACAATCATAATTTTAATTGTAAAAAAATCCTTATCAGCAGTCAGTTGTGACTATAAAATAAAAAAGCAATCCTTGTAATCATCAAATTAAAAAAAGGAGTTTTTCTTAGACAAACACTTTTGAAACGTGTTTACATTTTATTAACAATAATACACATGGGAAAATTAACTCAAATGTGCCCACTTAGTAACAGACAATCAGTAATAATACAACGTAGACCGCAATGACCGTGATTGTTGCCCATTAAATTTTGATCTTATTGACTTACCAGTCTGTTGAATGAATTCAGTTTGGACCATTTAATTAGTTTTTTAAACTTCATTCGAAGCTTCTAAATGAAGTTCCAATCTGTAGGGCTGTATTCCAAATTCAGCTGTTTCATTTTTGGGGCGAAAAAAAAATCACCTCTTGAACATGACAACCTGAGTGATGTTTATTCATTTGAAGACATGCACACTTGCTATTACAAATACTCAGGGCATGTAAGAGAACTCTCCAGTAAAGGAGAGTAATTTTTTCCCACTTTCCTAGTTGCAGGTGAGAATGCCGATGTTTGAAGGCTTATATCTTTAAAATTAAGCATAATTATGCACTCATATTTTGGGAATTATTATTTTAAAATGAACTTAACCCGATCATAAAGAAAAAATGTTGAGCTTAGTTTGTCCTTTAAATGAAAAAAATGCAGATTTCTAATTAGGCTTGTTTTTATGAAAAGCAGGCTGACATTTCAGTTTCCCTCTTACATGCACACCACATACATGCTAGCAAACACACACACACAAACACAGAGACAAGGGGAACACACTAACCTCAGTAAAACCCTTCAGTGGAAGATTTTGCAAATAAACTGATCCCTTTATAGACTTGTTTATGCTGTCTTCTATATGCTTTCTGGTCTTTGAAAGTTCCTCCTCAATTTTTCTTTTAACGGCTGGTATCTTCTTCACCAAACGAAAAAATTCTCTAGTGGTACGTTTTTTAAGACCTGTAAAGAAATCCAACATCACTGCATATTTTTTAATTTTATTTTAAAAGATATATGATTAATAAAAAAGAAATTTACAACTTACTTTAGGTAATGCTGCAAATATCAGAAAAGGATTTTATCATAAATCCCTTAATACACCCAATGATTAAAAAAAAACTGATGATAAAGGCCTTATATAATTACAGGACAAAATGTACAAGGACAATTTTTTCTGGACATGACATACTTTCTTCTTGAAATATGATATCTTTCACTGTGATGATGAGAACAGTAGTGCCACAGCTGTAGAGAATCACTTGCCATGGCTCCAAGTCTTTGCATATGGTATTAATCCAGTCCTTGCAACTACACAGTCCTGAAGTCATGGAGTGCTGCAAAAAATTAAAAAACCTCTTTTTCAGATTTCATTAGTTGGGACTGACACAACAAATAATAATGATTAATATTTTTTTAAATGTCACTCACTTTACTGCATGCACTTAGGTTTATTAGATCTTTTGACAAATAAAACATGTCAAGAAAGATTATAACTGTTTTTCTAGCATATAATCAACATTTTGTTTATGCAAAATTCTTTCCCGCTTTTTATGTAAAATGGACGAATGTAAATACCCTAATGTCTTATTTTCTATATCTCTGTCACTTTTTCATGATTCATTAATTAACCTGCATATATGCCCTTGTCTCCTTATGTCCATTATGTGACACGAGCTTGCACATTCCTTTCGCCTTATCCACCTTGGACCAGGCTAATTTTTTTTTAATTCTGGTTGCATTGAAAACTTGTCTAATATATCATGGTTTGTTCTTCACTCTCTTATGCATTATTGTGTACACATGTGAGCGAGAGATGATAAGGCCAATCATAAGGCCTCATATGATGATAAGGCAAAACCTTTGGCATGGTCGTACACAATAGGCTGTTATATTGTCTTTGGCCAACTAGCTTAACAAAAGCAAAAGTATTTTCGTTTGAGAAGAGACAAAGAATTAAGTCAAATTCAGGATAAATATTATCTTATTAACATAGTATTCGTACACAACTGAACAGGTGTGAGAGAATCTTTTGGAGGTCGATGGTCGAGCAGACGATATATGCTGCAATTTGCATCCGCTAGACTCGTTTGCTTAACTTGATTTTAACCTTTCCAAAGTTCAGAAAAAAACATATAAATAACTTTTAAGTAAAATAAGTTGTGTTTGAATCTAGAAGACTTTTAAAAACTCCACTATCAAGAAAACATAAGGATGAGTGGGCGTGAATTACTTACCAGCGTAGTTCTCACAAGTTCAGACATCTTGGTTAAAGTTCTAAGTCTCGCTCGGCGACGCTGGAATGAAAGGGCACGTGAGTGAAACGAGATGTTACGAGACGACACAATGGCGGAAGTCGGCAGATACCAGTGAGAGAGAAACAGTGATGTTTTGCCCGAGGTAAGATTATGTATTCTGTAATCAGTTTTCATTTGACTTACTTCCTTCTTGTAAAGAATTAAAGAATAAGTATCCTGTGCGTTTTCTTTGATTCTAATTTCGTGTGAATTTTAAATTATTGCAGCGGCTCTCGATCATATTTCTACGGCGTCGAAACTCGTATTATATTTATAGTCTAGATTCATGGGATGCACCGAAGCCGCAATAGTAGCTGTTGTCGTGTCCATGTCATGTCTTGTCGGGAGTAATGATCAATTTGGAACTGACAAGTCAAAATATCTGGATTAAACTTGCCTTCAAATGTTAAGTCGTAATGCCTTTGTAAACAGTCTCCACAACTACACACGACTAGTAACTTTCAGTCCAAGACCATCAGACTGACTTGACTGAAGACTCTAGCAGTCCGTTATAAATGACATGTAATGTAATAACGAAAAAACAAATCAAATTAGCAGTTTTTGTGGTGCAGATCGTGGTTACTAAGCTGATTATGGAGACGCTATAAACAATGAATAGCATGTAACAGTGGAGTGTTTTTATTGAAAGCCAGATACATCTAGTTTACAATAAATATTTATAATTACTTTTGAGTGAACAAAACTTTTATAGGCCTTCTGATACCAGTTTCTTGCCAATGGCTGCCAAGTTTTGTTTTCAATCTGCCACTTATCTCTATGTCAGAAAGAAATGAAACGTTTCCCAGAATTTAAGAATTTCACCCCATCATGTCTTAATATTAAGATATGGTTATATCATGTACATACTGTCCTTAGTTCATTGATGTTTCCTGGTGGTAGGTTTTGAGGCTCTTAAACACTTTTAATACCTTGGCTAAACGCAAATGGGTCTGTTTCTCTTACTTGATCTTTAAATTCTACATATGTGCATTAAATAACTATAAATAAACTCAGAGATGCTTGTTATTAAAAGCTTGTCTTATTTATCAACCTTACACTAGAATTTTATGTGGTACAGGAAAAGGGTATGCTTAATTTAAATAAACATTGACATGTACACTCACATAAAAGACTCACCATGTACCTTGTTGATCAAAGCTTAGAAGTGGTTAATGATATAGCAGAATGGGAAGACATCAACTTTTAAAATTTTGTTTTGTCATTTGTTGGTGCACATGTGTGTATTTATATGTATTCTTATACTTCTACATGGTAAAGATCACAAGGTAATTAACTATAATGAAGACAGCTGCATGGGCATGGCAGTGAGTGTAACAGGAACAGAAATTTATTCTCACAGCAGATGATTAGATGGATGGAATTATGTGAACTTTCAAAATATTGTACTAATTTTTAGAGAAGGTTTTGAAATCCCAGAAGTTGTTATCATCCAGCACAGTACAACTTTGTTCACCCTTCAGGCAAATTGAAGTAACTCAAGTATACAGTAACTCATAGATTTTGAAAAGTACACAACAAAAACAGTGGCTACTACACTGCCTTAGGTCACCTTAGGTTGATACAATCATGATGGCAAGTGGAGTGGATTAAGTGTATGGCATGGTAAATGAATGAGGTAACATGATTTAGTTTTCTATACAGCAGGCATTCAGCATTCACACATGACCATCATCTCATGCCCAAAAGTAGTTCACAAGAGAAATAGAAAAGTTGCCTTTGTTGGGAGTACAAAGTACAGTCACATTTCACACAGTTATAATCACACTCACCCCTCCTCCCCCACTGAGGATTGTCAGAGGTACACCATGAATAGTGGTGTGATTTAAATAAAAGCTAGGTTCATTAGCTAGTCCTGTTTGTGATTACTATCATAGCTGGTAAGAATGTTTTGGCAAAAACGGTCGTCTTTTCGACCAGTTTTTTCTGTCTACAGCCAGAGGGTAACATCTGGAAGTGGTAGTGTAAGGGTTGAGAAAGGTCTGTGAAAATGATGATAGCTTTTAACCTCAGGGCCCCTAATGATCTTTGTGGACCGCCAATGGTCTTGCTGGCCGTCTTAACCACCCTTATCCAACAAGCTTTATCTTTCATAGAGAGAATGCTAAACCGCACAGACAAATTCAATGTTAAAACACTCTCAATCAGGCTGGGATATACAAGGACAGAGCTGGTGACCCAGAAATTCCTAATTTTCCTCAGCGGGAACAAGAATAGTCTTAAACAGAGAAAAAGCCCATGAGTAGGATTTAAGCATACATACCATTACTGTCCAGTAACAAATTATAGAGTCAAGTAGGTATTATCTGCTCCTCTCTTTGCTTTCTTCCATAAACTAGTAAGGATCAAGTTAATCAGTAATAACATTGACTAATTGGCTGTAAACAACCCTTTCCATTACTTATCATGAGTAGGGGGTCAATATCACTGGTCTGAAGTTATTTAACTCTTTGGCATGTGACTTTTTTGGTGGTGGGATAGTGATTGAGGTAATCTTTTTCATGCCTCCCACTTCATGCAGCTGACAGATTATTTCCTGTTTAATATTGTCTTGGTTTCCACTCCAAAGAAAAATAGATTAGTTAAGTCAATCAGAAAAGGTTCCTTAGGGTCTAATAAATTCATAAAGAAGTAAGATTTGGTTAGGCTAATGTCTTAGTTACTGTAAATTCTAAAAGGGGTCAGGTTTCTTCTTGACAAAAATTTTAGTAAAATTTTAATATCTTTCTTTTGTGAAAAGATTAGATTTGTTACATTTCCAATGGCTTTTGAGAAGGTGATTCCTAAAACTTTGAAAGTATCTAGGTTGCATAAGAGGTAAATTTAGCCTTTCGTAGGAATCTTTCAGTGAACCTAGCCACATCAGTTAATTTGGAGTCATTGCAGCAAATTTCTGTAATTTATTAATGCAAGCATAAAATCTATATTTTCATCAATAAAGAAAGCTGTGTCATCAGCATTTTGTGACACTAGAATAGTCTGTTCACAGACATTAATTTCTTTATTCATATTGTTATTTTTAGTAGCTTTACATACTGGCATTGCATACCTGATATTGTCATGAACACTGCCAAGGTGGTGAAGACTGTGTGTACATGCATATTGGGAACTGGATATAGCTGCTAAGGTATTTTCAAGAGTGACATGCATTTGTAGTTTTCAGCAGGTTAGGCAGCTTTTTCCACCTAGCATATCATGTTTCTTTCTTTACTTATGCAGATATGTTTGAATTGTACTTTGGAGAAGTTGCATGTAAAATACTTTTCATTGTTATCAACACTCTGCATTAATTGCTGACATTCAGGTTTTAATGCATTCACTGTGGGTGCTATCACCCATTAAAGGGTCTATTCTAACTGGGTCTGTAATCACTTCCTTTCAAATTCAAACAAGCTTTTTTTAGACTGAGAACTGTGGTTCATTTTATCATGACCAGGCTAACTCGTATCAGTTTTATTTAACCTTTGGCAGGTTTTCTCGGGTCACTAGATCTATGGTTCATTTTATCATAAACAGGCTAACCTAGAGCATCAGGTAATTATCACCTCATTTTTGTTAAATCATTGACAGGTCTTCTCAGGTCACAAGGTCTTCGGTTCATTTCATCGTAAACAGGCTCACTTGGGGCATCAGGTCTTTCACCAGCCTACTCAGGCTTTTAAATCGTATCTCATACCTGCTTTTTTTGTTGTTGTATTTTTTTTTGGTAGGTCTTTTCCTTTCTTTGATTAGTTGAACTTGTTGTAGGCAGTGTGCCAAGAGGTATTATGTGTATATTATCTTTTATTTAAACTTACTTTTGCTGCAAGAAACATAGCTTTTAGAGAACTCACTTTTTGGAATAAGCCCACAGTTTTTTCACATTACCTCAAAAATGTCATTGTATCTCAAAGTATTTATTAATTAATAATATATTTCAGTAACCATTACATGTTATAAAATATCCTAGCACCCATATCAATATGGGTGTTTTGTGCATTTGTAAATGCCCTGATGTTTAGGAGTTGTGAGACTGTCCTCCTGCACATAAAGACAGGAATTGTTGCAAAATAAACATGAAAATATTTTTAAAACATGTAAAACACTGTGCACATTTCCTTCCTCATGTGGCATCTTGGCTCAGTGAACATGTGGAGATAGTGGAATGCTTTCCCTAATTGAGTAATTCCCTGAAGCATTGCATTTCAGTTTATCATTCAAACAGCTTCTCCTTAAAAACTTAAATGCTTGATCAATGCAAATAAATTTAAAAACCACCATTGTACTAACGATAGGATATATGGTTAGACATAATTGAATGAAATTCTGTTGTGTTTTTGTTAGTTTTTCCACACGCTTTATTTTAATGTTATAAAAGATCATGCTAAACTAACTTGAATTGTTATCTCTGTAAGCACAGTGTAGACATAATTAGTGAGTTATGTTACACACTACAAAAGGTCCTCAGGAGGCTTGTATCGATTTCTGCTTGCATTGTGGAGTGTATGACACTTTGTTAATATTAGGTCAGTTTGATCAGTTTAAAACAATGAAAGTAGGCAGTTTGGTTGTGCATGCTTATCTAAAATGAATAACCATGTGCATCCATAAATGTCAAATGTTTACTAATTTAGTCATTTATACATGTGTGTCCCTACCTACTCATATGCACATTTTCGTATCCACTGTAAAGTTGCTGTCCAGCTGTTATTATGGCACCATTTGTCAAGATGTGTTGAGGAAAAAGCTCATGCAAGGAGTATTAAGAGCATCAGTACCTAGCACAAAAACACACTTTAAATTTTAATTATAACCCAAGGGTTTGTGTTGATAAATTTTTCATGGTGTTGTGACTCCTATAAGGAACTTGTTAGCAACACTAAATCAACTCAGAGATGTTGGCAGGAAGTGATGGCTGGTAAGCAGCTTGTGCTTGCTGAATCTGAGTGTTTGCTAAGCTGGCCCTGTCAGCAGTCCTTGAGATTTACATGCTTGCTTGCAAGTTCACTGGGACTTTCGGTCATGCTGTGTATACAGCTAGTAAGTAATGTAGCTTACAGTTGTTTTCATTGATTGATTGCAAAGAATTCCATGTATTCTGGCCCCTTAATAAATATACCTGGAATGACATGTAATTTATATTTTATCATTTCACTGTGCATCTGCATGTGGATTAGTTTTGGTTGTACTTATTTGTGACTTAAATAAACACTCTGGAGAAACCTAGAGCTCGTCCTTCTTACCCTCCCCCCTTCTGCCCTTGCTAATTTTCTACCATCTTTCTCTGCAGAATCCCTATATTTTCTGTGTTCTGTTACTTGGTGTCTTTTTGTGTTTTCCATCTTTGTTTTCTGTTTGTCGTCAGTACTGTTGTTTATTCTTATGCCCCTCGTGTTCTATCCATTTAGTCCATGTCTCTTCCTTGTTTTAAGCGCTAAGAGCATGCTCTCTATGAGTGTGAATATGCTCTATACAAATCTTCATTTATTATTATTATTATTATTCATGTTGGGCTTCTCTTTGCTGGTTTTTCGTCTGCTTTAGTAGCATGCAGCCTTGTTAGCAAAGAGTCTTGTTTCATCCTTCCATCTATCCCACTAACTAACTGTCTGGATCCTGGACTTTTTAACAAACAGGCAGCAAAGAGTTTCTGTTAACAGTTTTCTCCCATATCGTGCTATCACCTGTACAGGTTCCCCTCAAGGCTGCCACTTGACTCTACTGCTTTTCGTACTATATACTAACAGCTGTAGAAGCACTACCGAAAGGAGCTTTTTTAAAAATAAAATTTGTTGATGACTCCCTTGCTGTCACTTTTATATGATAGCTGTTCCTGTTTTTGTACACTGGTGTGATGAATATTTCTTTGTCTTGAATGCCTCAGAGACAAATGAAATGATCTTTGACTTTAGGATTAACAAGCCTGAGACAGTCATCAATATTATCCATGACAATGCCACTGAGATAGTCAACTTTTATAAATATTTAAGTACTATTTGATAACCAGCTTAAATGGAACATCAACACTGACATGATCCTCAATAAGAGCCAGAAACACCTGTACCTCCTACAGAAGCTCAGTTCTTTATCTGTCAGCTCTGTTATTCTCACCCGGTTTTATCAGTCTTTCATTGAACGGCGCATGGCTATTTCTTTCATCTCTCGGCTGCACAACTTCTTCTTAGGAAACAGGAACAGTTTTGTCTGTCTTGTTAATATCTGTTCCAAGATCATCAGAACCAATCAGAAGAACTTAGCAGTCTTAAGTAATCAGAAAATCCTTAGGAAGACATCCCGTATCCTCACTATTTCTGAACATGTAAGTTCTCACTCTTGAGGTCTGGCCGCAGATATGTGATGTCTGTCTGCAGAACAAATCATCATGACAGCTCATTTATTCCACATGCCATTCACTTGATAAATTCTACTGGCTGTGTTTGCCTAAGTGGCCTAATACAGTGCACCAGCTGTAATTACTGTTGCTGTATATATATATATAGAGAGAGAAAGTATGAATTGTATTCACTGTAGTCAACATGTATATGTACTAATCTGTATATTGCTAGCACATAAACATGTAAATGTAATTGCCCTTGTGAATTAATAGAGTTGTAAATAACAGCTTTCAATACAAACACCTTTCTCTGGATGGATTTGCTTTTGACACATTGCATAAAAATAAAAGCAAGAAAGTGCATAAGTAGTAAAACTACCTAGGCCAACTTTTGAGACAGACTTGACATCGTTGCAAAGTACCTGAGAAGTTAGTGTGTTGAAAATGTAAATCTATTGTGTGTCGATTAAGTTAGGTTTCCATTGCCACTTTGATATAGGATCGGTGAGTAATGCTTCTGTTAATTATAGTGAGAGTGACTTTACATAGTTATAATTCTTGACAATCTTTTCTTTCCATTAATTTGATAAACTGGTTAATTGCATAATAGCACTGTAAATAGCAGGTATGATAACTATTACAATGATGGAAGAATGACCCTGTAGTATCTGACAGGGAAATTTTATATAATCCTAACAAATATTTTTTAACTAAATAAAGGTGACATGAAGTCTTGAGCATCCATGCACAGTCATTGGGCACTGGAACATGGCTAGCAAGACGTCCCCAAGCCCTTCAAGGATCCCAGTGCCTGTGAGATCACCAGCATCATCCTCACCTATCCCTCCATGTTACCCTGTTCGGGAAGTGGGTTCCGACACTTCAATCATCACTGCCAAGCATTCTGACAACAGAGTGCGAAGCAACAGTGAGAATGGGATTGTGGCAGATACTGGAAAGTCAGGGCTTGTGTCTCCTCAGTCAGCAAAGGGTAAAGGTTTTGAAACCTTCCTCATGACTGGTGACATGATAATAAGAACCACACCACCACATCAGAAGTCAAGGGGCATGGAGGAAGCTTCATCTCCCAAGTCCAAAAGAATTGTTTATGATGATGTAGAGAAGGAAAATATGTTTTCCTTGGAAACATCTTCTAAAGTCAACACTCCATCCCATAATGAATCCCAGCTCATCCCCATACCCAAGGCGCCAGTGGCGAGTTTCGAAGAACTCTCTGACATGTCCCATTCTTCATCCTCTGGTGAATTTGTAGAAACTGTAAGGCCACATGGGCTGGCTCTGTCACCTGATTCCACATCACTTCTGGCAGACACTTCACGTCTGGATGAAGCTATGGAAACTTTGGGCAAGCTGGAGTCATCACTGCTGGGGAGTGAGTCCCATAGTGCGGACAGCACGCTGCACGAGGCACCAAGCTCTGGGGACAGTGGTGTCCACCAAGACAGCAACAGCTCAGATTCAGACACTGCTGAGAAGAAACTTCCTGGTTCAGAGGACATGGATGGCATGATCCGACTGATGACCACCAGCATGAGTGATGAAAAGATAGTGACAAGCGCTTCCAAAAGTGAGACCACCAGGCCACTGGTGCGCACTAGCAAGAGTCACGAGAACTATCTTCAGTCAGAGGCAGGCATGGCTTTAGTTGCTATTGACATTGACGATCAGAACCTTGCATATTCGTTAGATACACTGACATATCAGGACAGTAATTCAGACTCTTCGAACGAGAAGGTTAGTGAACTGCCACAACAGTCACGAAGTTTGCAGAATTCCCCAGAAAAAAAGTCTGATCATGTGATAGGTGAGAGAGAGTTCATTCCTGGATTCATCAGCTTAGAAGACTCCAAACCCCAGAAGGGAAGAACCAAGCAAGATGAAGAGTATGGGAGGCGTTATGATGAGAATGGCTATGGACAATCAGGTGATATAAGTCCCACATCAGATAGCAATGGGTATGGTGATAATGGCTTGTATGCAGATGGTGATGTAGACATTATGCAGCTGAGCATGCGAAGTGATGATTCAGATGCAGAGAGTTTGTATCATCAGCCTACCAAAGGGGTTGACCAACCGTCTGCTGCCCGCCTTGCCAAAAGACTTTTTAATCTGGAGGGCTTTCGCAAGTCCGATGTATCACGACATTTGTGCAAAAAGTGAGTCCATACGGGAATGTTTAATTGTTTTCAGGATTGTTTTCTTTTGGTTGATTTTTAAGCTTTTGTGCTGTGAAACTGAGTATTTATCAGTTTACTTGTGCATGCAACTAAGAGGACAATTATCATTTTGCCTTGTATTTTAGATGAAAAGCATAAAGTCATGAATAGCAAAAAAGTAGTCCTTACTAGACTTTGTATTGTCAGCATTTTAACATCGAAAAATATGTGCTTTCCATTGTCTACTAATCTGTTTTTCCTCTCAGCAGCTGAGTGGTGGGAGATCTTTTTTATTACACTTTGTCACCATGCTAGTTTTTATGTCTGCTGCTCCATTTTGTACTATCCCTAGTTCATGACTAGTAAACTTATTTTTATTCAAGGTTCAGGTTTAAGCTTGTACTTGTCTACCATGGCTGAGGCTTACTTCAGACCAGAGCATCAAACATTTTCAATGTTTATATTTTTTGTCAAAAAGCATTCAAACAGGCCTTGATGTTCTGCATTTATGTCTGTGTGCATGCACATAGGGATAGGCTGTAAACACTTTGTGCCTCTCCCACTGAAAAGAAGCAATAGGGATTATTTAATACAACTTATAATGCTTTGTAAAATGACATCTGATGGTACCAGCACAATTTAAAGGGGGAAAAAGTTGTTACTCTCATTATTTGGTTGACAAAGAAGGGAAGATACATCTGTAGAATAATGCAAACACCGCTTCCTTACCTCCTCCTCTTTCTCCTTCTCCCTGTGTGTGAGTGTGAGAGCCTTTATTATGTGTATGTCTGGTTGCCCAATATTTTTATAGATGAGGGTTGTAGTTTGGTTTTCTTTACTTTCATGCCATTTAGTCTTGATTGCTAATTTATATTTCACAAGATGACTAAACGTCAACAGTTCTGAACTTTAAGGCTCAATAATCTAAAACAGTATTTTTTTGTTTTTTAATGTTCTCGTGCAATTTTGACACTCTAAGCAGGTGAAATAAAAAAATGAGACTATGTAGATTTTGTAAATTTGTGTCCACGTGGAGGCAAGCTTAGTGTACTACGAGGGTCCTTAAAAAAGTTCTATGCCTCACCCAGAAGGAGTTGCAGAAACAAGACAATTTTTCAGTTTTTCTATATAGTCTCTCTTGACATCAATACAGTTGGTCCGACAATGCTTAAGCATTGCAATCCCATCATGGAAGAAGGTTGCATCCTTGTCCCCCCAAAAAACTCCCCCATAGCACATATGACCTCATCATTGTTTCCAAAATGGTGACCACATAGGTGGGAGTTTAGGAAACAAGAAGTCAGATAGAGCTGAGGGGGTGAGGTAGCAATTCAAAGCCACAGTTGGCTGCTTCAGCTACTGCAACCTGAGCAGAGTGAATGGGCACGTTATCCTGAGCCAAGAGCACACCTGCCCTCAGCTTCCTTCTGCGTTTCGACTTGATTGCTTCCTTTAACTTGTGTTAATTCTGATTACTGTCCACTAATAGTTTTTCCCTTTTCCATGATTACACCTTCAGAATTCCAAAACACAAAAGCCATCCCCTTGCCAAAAAATGCTACCTGCTTGAACGTCTTCAGGGGTGGAGAACCACAGTGTTTCCACTGTTTGCTTTGAATCTTTGATTCGGCTTCAATGTGATGAACCTAGGTTTCATCTTGAATTACTAATCTGAGGTGGAAATTCTCATGGTCAGCCTGGAAGCAAGTCTGAAGTGTCAATCCTTTGCAGCTTCTGCTCTGGCATCAGCATTCTTGGGATCCATCTTGCAGACATCTTGCTCATCCCCAAGATCTCAGTTAAAACAGTGTGGACTGGACCAGAACTAATGCTTATGGACTTAGCTATCTGCTGGACAGTAAGACGTCTGTCATCCAAAACCATGCGGTAAATGGCATCAACTTGATGATCAGTGGTTGAGGTTTTTGGACGACCTGACCGAGGGTCATCTTCTGTGGTGACCATGCCCCAGTAGAATTAAGCAGCCCACTTCTTCACAGTTGCATAGGAAGGGGTGTCCTTAGCAAGTGTCTGTACCCTGTCCTCATGGAGTTCTTTGGGTGTCATACCTTTCTTTTGCAGATACCTTATGACTGTTCAGGCCTGTGTTTTGTCAATCTTTAGATTTCTCACACTACCCTTCACCTTTGTATGGGCCTCATGTGCACGCAGATTAAAACAGAAATCTGTATTAGTTTTTCTGGTTTTATTAGAAGTAGTGTGTTACCACAATAAAGATGTTCAGCTATGGCTCTTCTTTCTGGGTGAGGTTTAGAACTTTTTGAACGACCCTCGTAAACAATCTAGCATAAAGAATGTATTTAAAACAGTTGTTATTATTTCTGTTTCTGGCTCTTTGTTGCACAAAGGCTTACTGCAGCATGTTTCTGTGTGGCACAATATGCAGTCTTTTAGCTTGATAAAATGTTTTGATTGAAAAATTACAGAACGTTTTTATGATTTTTGAATGTATTTTCCAAATTTATTCAAAAGGAATGACTTCAGTAACCTTGTGGCTGAGGAGTACTTGAAGTATTTTGATTTCCGGGGAGACAGTCTGGATATATCTCTGCGCAAGTTTCTAAATAAATTTTGTCTGACGGGTGAAACACAAGAACGGGAGCGAGTTCTTGCTCATTTCTCTCGTCACTTCATGGAGTGTAACCCAGGGGCTTTCAATTCTGAAGGTATGGTTCATGAAATTAAGTTCAACATTTATGCAGCCAAGATGGTTATATTTGAAATTGCAGCAGAAGTATGTATTATTATGGTTGTTGGTAACTATCTCTATTGATGTTTTTGCAGAAATATGTTAGGTTCTGTGTTTTTGCATTCACATTGGTGGTGCTGTCTTACATCTTGGTGAAAAACATAATAATCTATTGCTAAAACAGAGAATCAGTTGCAGTTTACAAACATTTTCTGTGTGCGTCTTTCACTAAACATTTGTGAAATTGTAGAAGAAAATTGAGAAATTGAATTGTGTTAAATTGTCTTAACGTCTGTTTTTCTGCCTGTCACCATCACCACTATGATTGTGTCCTTAGTGTTAACCTCAGCTATAGTGCAACCAGTCCCCCCTTTTTTTCTTAATATAATAAATATCCCTACAAATGCCACCATAGAGACGTTTTTCAGCAGTTTCTGAGAAATTCTATTTCTCTTATCCTTCTAAAAGCTGGAATTTATGCAGAAAACTCAGCTCATTAAACTGTGCTGGGAAGCAGGTTAAATGTTCATTTTTATTTCCAATATCCCACTTACAAGAAATACATTTTGGTGATATTATGACATGTTGTTGGGACCATGTCACTTTTGTCAGCTTGGTGCTTTGTTTTTGTTGGACAGATGCTTGTCATACCCTCACATGTGCAATAATGCTGCTGAACACAGATCTTCATGGGCAGGTAGATACTGAGTACCATTTCCGTCCATAAATCCTGACAAATGGCTCTGTAAAAATGCTCATGTTTTCTGATTTGGATATGTGCTATTACTGGTATTGTAATATTTCTGTGTTCAGAAAGAATATGTTTGTTATAAAAATGTATGTTGCACATGTTTGGAAAAAAATTACTTCGCTTTCTGATGCTTAGTAATAGTCATTATTCTGATCTAATTATGTTATACCAGGTGCGAGATACAGGTCATGGCTTGAAAATTTGTGCTCTGGCAAATGTTTTTGTACAGTAGTTTCTTGTATTCACGTTATTTCTTTTCTTTTAGAACTTAGGTAGAAAGATGACCTGTGCAGACTTCATAGAGAATTTGTCAGAGTTAAATGATGGAGACAACTTTCCCAAAGAAGTGCTGAAGTCAATCTATCAGTCTATCAAAACAGACCCCATTGAATGGGCTGTGTAAGTGCCTAACTTTCATATTTATCTTAAGTCAACACAGCTCATTGCTACTCAAATGACTTTTGCTTTTTAGAGGATAAATTTTACACTGTATATCTGTATGTGGCTGTGTATGTTTATAAACAGACTGGAACTAAGTGACATGTACATTGTACAGTATCACAATACAGAATATTTACTTCATGGACTCGTTAAAAAGTCGATGGATATGGACAGGAAGATTCCTTACATTATCTTGTAGATTAATAAAAGGTCTATTGATACAGACAAAAAGAGTCTTTATTTTATTTATAGATAAATAACATTTGTATGAATACAAACAGAAAGAGTCCCTACATTATGTACAAATAAGGCAGCATTGACCCTCAAGGCATGCTGAAGGATGAGCAAATATTTGTTGCATCATTTCAAAAAAATGGAAATGTAAGAATATATTTGTTCTTTTTTTTTTTAGGGAAGATAGTTTACCTGAAGGTGAACCTCAGGTAGATGAGCTGGTGACAGGTTCATCGCCTGTCTCGATGCCTTCTCACACTCTTAATGCCAACCCCTTTCTTGATGTAAGTAGCTCATGTTTGGTACATATTACCTTTCTTGACGTAAGGTAAGTAGCTCATGTTTGGTACATATTACCTTTCTTGACGTAAGAAGCTCATCTTACCTTTTACTACAGCTCAACTTTTGCCAAGTTCTTTGTAACAAGCTTTGTTTTTGTCTTCTGTAGATCCCAGATCCTGGTAAGACTGTTGAGTACAGAGAAGGCTATGTCATGCGTAAGTGTTGCATGGAACCTGACAGACGCAAAAGTAAGTTTTTTACGTAAATGTCTCTGTTATTGCTGTCATCACAAAGTCTCCTTCGTGGCTTATTTGAACCATAGAATAATTATAATTATTAATATTAATTAATTATTATATATTATTAATAACATTGATATTATAATTATTCTATTATTAATAATAACTGTCATATTTTAAGCAAGTAAAGCATCAAATCAATCTATCTTCAAAGGAAATGACTCAGTGCCAGGCATACAGCTTCATGCTTCTCATCATATACATATATAGCAAAGAGATGACACTTTTCATCTTTTTTTTAATTATGTACTTTTTAAGTAGACATAGAGGAAAGTTTGGAGACAAAAATCTGAAGTGAGAAGATAATGTTTAGTGAGATTGACTTCCAGAAGAGAGGTTTGGTTGAAAGGATTGGATGATGTGGTCTGTTTTAACTTCTCAAAAGCGCTTACTACTCTGTGCTGCAAGGGCTAGCTTTAAAGAACATGAAAGACTCCACACCCTCTACGGGATTTCTGGACCTGCGCTCTCATGGTTCAACTCCTATCTCACTAATAGGACCCAGACTGTGTTAGTTGATGGTCAGATATCTCGCCCTGCTTCACTTTTCTGTGGTGTTCCCCAAGGCTCAGTACTTGGCCCAGTTCTGTTCATCCTGTATACTAAGCCCCTTTCATCATGTATCCAGTCTCACCAGGTTTCTCATCAATCCTATGCTGATGACACGCAGCTTTACTGTTCCACTCCGCCGGCTGAGTCTCACTCTGCTATTAGCTCTATAGAAGCTTGTATCAGCGATGTCAAGGGCTGGATGGTAAAAAACAAGCTTAAACTAAATGATGATAAAACGGAAGCCCTCTTGTGCCATAGAAGAAGACATCAACCTTCACTCGTCAGTCTGCCCAATCACATCAAGGTGGGCGACAGCAACATCACCTTCACGTCATCCGTTAGGAATCTGGGATTTATTGTCACTGATGACATGACACTCGATAGACATGTAGCATCTGTCTGTCGATCTGCCTATTATGAGATTCGTAAGATCAGTGCCATCCGTCACTTTCTCTCTACACGTGCCACCAACACTCTTGTCTGTGCGTTTGTTCTTTCTCGACTTGACTACTGCAACTCCTTGCTGGCAGGCTGCCCTGACTACCTCATTCAGAGACTCCAGAGAGTACAGAACTCTGCTGTGCGTCTGGTGCTTAGAGCAAGGAAACGGGACCATGTCACTCCTCTCCTTCGTTTTCTGCACTGGCTACCCATCCGTTCTCGCATTCAGTACAAATTGTCTGTGCTGTGTTTTAATTTCTTTGCTGGCTCCTGTCCTGACTATTTCTCTGAACTTCTCATCCCTTACTCTCCTGCCAGACAACTACGCTCTTCGTCTGACGACCGTATTCTAACTGTTCCTGTCACCAGAACAACAACATATGGTCACAGGACTTTTAGCTACTGTGCTGCAAAACAATGGAACTCTCTTCCTTTCCATATCCGCCATCTTCCTACAACTGAATCTTTTAAATCTGCACTGAAAACGCACCTCTTCCTTGAGTATTACTCCTAACACAGTCCACACAATGCTAGTCCTTCTTAACCTCCCCCCATCCCTCTGGCTACTTTACCCATCTTTCTCGCAGAATCACTATATTTTCTCTGTTCCTGTTACTTGATGTCTTTTGTTTTCTGTTTCGTCGTCAGTACTGTCGTTTTCTTTCGTCCCCTTTGTTCTGTATCTATTTAGTCCACGTCTCTTCCTCGTTTTAAGCGCAAAGAGCATGCTCTCTATGAGTGTGAATATGCGCTATAAAAATCTTCACTATTATTATTATTATTATTATTAAGTGTTTGAAAAGGTAATTGCCAAAACCATTGAGCTTAAGAACTGTTAAGTCATGCTTGCACCGATGTTATCCTGAGGCAAGTTTCCTTGTTTTTTCAACTGAAATATATCATCTCTATGTGCTGACGTGGATTGTAGTCTTGTCACATTCTAAATAGAAGCATTTTAAGATTCTGGCATCTAACAGCTAGCTAAGCAAGTTCTTTATCTGTTTGCTAAGTCTGAACTACAGTTCATGATTGATGTAGGAAAACCCTACAACCTTGAGCTTTTGAAAACATGAGGACTTAGACCAAGGTTGGTGCTGCTAATTTGAAATGTGTGGCAACGTATCCATCATTCTTGTAAATTATTTTTCTGAAGTCACAACTTTTGATACACCCTTCATTTTCTCTTCTGTCAGTGCAAGTCAAACTAGGTTGATATTCTGAAATTGGGCATATGTAGGCAAAGCCTTAGTTAAAAAATGCTAAGTTCTCCACAAAAGTCTGAATATATCAACATTAAAAGTTTAATATGAACATAGTTTTAAAAATAATCAATATATTACTCACTTTTTTTTTGGTCTTGTATAAAATTTTCTCTGTAAATCCATGTCACACAGTACAACTGATTCTCCATAAATGTCTTCATCAAGAAAAAGTTGCTTGGAGAAACAGACAGAAAAAATCCCAAATTAAGTTAAGGGTTCCATAGTAACTGTATGTGCAGTAAACTAGCTGTCCTCCCTGCAGAGAACTGAAAAGAAGAGCCCAGCCACTTTCAGCTGCATTTTTACTTTCCATGACTAGTGTGCTTTGGGGTGGACAGGTGAAGGTTGTCAGTCACTGGGCTGTGTGAGTCTCAGAATGCAACCCTCTGTTCTAAGCAGATAAAGCAAGTCTAAATGTGTCTTAAGAGCGCTGTAATTTAAAGAAAAAAGAGAGGAAGGGAGCATTTTCTGTTAATTATTGTTAGTGCTTGAAGACTAAAGAATCTGGGAAGATTTCAAGATGTGGTTTATGGTCATGCTCAGCCATTTTGCTGTTGCCATGTAATCTTGGCAAGTGAAATTATTGTGCTTTATCTTTGATGACAGCACCTTTAGGGAAGCGTGGCTGGAAGATGGTGTATGCTGTGCTGCGAGATCTTATTTTGTACCAGTACAAAGACGAGCACCAGGTCCGCAAAGGGCAGTTTGTGGAGAGTGCCCATAATGTTGTTCGAATACACCATGCTCTCGCCACTAAAGCAACAGACTACACCAAAAAGCAACATGTCTTTCGACTCCAGACTGCAGATTGGGCGGAGTTTCTGTTCCAAACAGGGTTAGTGGACTACAGATGGCAGTTCTGGTATTTGTAGATTTTTTGTTTACTTTGATGGAGGAATCGTTGCTCTTGCTTACCTTGTAACAGGTCCTTTTTCTTTTAACCATAGCTTACTCTTTTTAGTCTCCATTTTTATCTACATTTGTTTTGTCCCCAGCTTTTTGTCTTATTATTTTCAGTTATTTTGTTACATGTTTTCTTTGGATTAAAAGTTGTAGTAGTGACACACAGACACACTTGAGACCAAAATTAACCCTTTGGGAAATCTGTGTGTGGTACTGTTGTTTATTCTTCCATCCCTCGTGTTCTATCCATTTAGTCCATGTCTCTTTCCCATTTTAAGCGCTAAGAGCATGCTCTCTATGAGTGTGAATATGCTTTATAAAAATCTTCATTTATTATTATTATTATTATTATATATAAAACAAAAAATAAACCACTGCATACTGTGAACAATTTTTTACAGCATAGTGTTGAGCATTAAATAACTGGTATAGCTGTACCGAAAGTAATTTTGTGAGGTCACTTTTTGTAAAATTCCATTATTTTCCCTAGGAGTTCCAGAGAGCTGCAGGAGTGGATTGACACCATAAACCTTGTAGCTGCCACATTGTCAGCACCTCCCTTGCCTGCAGGTGTTGGATCTCAGGCCCGGTTTCAGCGCCCTCTTATGCCTTCATCTTGTACCAAGCTTAACATTGTAAGTGCTGAACTCAGTTACAGTCAATTGTAAAGTGCGTACTATACTTCTTTACATGAATGGCAGCGTATGTTGTGGTTTATTATGTTTCCAGTAATTGTTTTTATTTTCCACATTAATGCACTTGTAGCATTGTTTATACACTCTCAGTGTCGTTACCCTTTTTGTTGTTCAATTTCCTGGATTTTATCTTCATTCTCTCCTGTTTCCTAATTTCTTGTTTGCATATTTTTCTATATAATCTTTGCCTGTGGTGTTAAACATTTGTTCACTTTAATGCTAACATCCATCTCTTTCTCACACATGCATGCACACATGTATGTGCCTTATGGTGTTTGTGCTCAAGGATAGGCTGCTTTGCAGTGCAAGTGCTTGATGATTCTGTTGCTGCTGTTATTGCTATTGTACCAATATAAAATGCCTTGTAAGTGTAAAATTGTTACTTGTAAACTCCTAGATCTTAATTTTGCCAGTGCTTTTGATTGGAGCAGAATGTAATTTGTCATGTTTTTGTGATTCTGCTTATTTTAATTTGCTGGGAACCATTCCATTTCAGATTTATTGTGTGCGTTGTACAAAGTACTGATGATGAACTAATCATATCCATGTCTCTCAACAGCACGAGCAGCTAAAATGTCACGAGCAGCGAGTGGCTCAGCTGGAGCAGGAAATGCAGCTTCATCGTGCAGCTGCCCCTGAGAAAGGTTCCAAATCTAGCGCCATCTCAAACTATATTGAGAAAGAACACTACCTCGAATTTGAGGTCAGTTTGTGCTTAGTTTAAGTGCTGTTTCTTGGTTTGGGTTGTTCATGACATTTGTGTTCTTGTGCTTCCACATTTGAACACAGAAAACTCACACTGTGAAATTTTGTTCTCATTTTGTCCCTTTTCCGATCTTTAACACTTTGTGGTGCAGAGTTAAATAAATATAGCAGAGCTCTCGAGAACACTTAGTATTACTATGTGAAAATTAGTTTACTCTGATGTGCCTGAGCATCATTGCTTTTCTGTGCTGCTTTTGTCTGGTTACATTTTGTTGGCTTCATGTGATTTTTTTCTTTTCTTGTTCAGCTGAAAAGGTTCAAAACATATATTTATCTGCTGCAAGCCAAAATAATGGCCCCACCAGAATTGGAGCCATCCTTGGTGGAAACAGCCATTGGTGAGGATGAGGAGATCTCCCTGCATGGTTCTCCTGTTGCCTCAGCACCTAGACCCTACTATGGACCTATGTCATCCATGGCCATGGGAACAAGTGCAAGCATTGGCAAAGGCGCTTTCAGCAAGCCTGTGCAACGCAGCCTTTCAGATAGGTACAGTTACCGTGCTGCCATCTACAACACTGAACGAGTAGAATATGACATGATTTGAGGGACCAATTTGAAGCTTCTTGCCTTGAAGAGCTGTTAGAACCAAAATAAGAAAAAAGAAAAGACCAGATATCATTGAGACAACCACAGATATGAAAAGAACCCCCAAAAGGGAAGAAGCTTTGAATAGAAAGGGGAATTATCTCAAAGTGGCAGTTCAACTATTGTAAAAATAAATAAAACAACCAGCAAGCAGAAAAATATTGACTTGAAGCCAGTATACTTCCAGACTTAATTATTATTAAAAACTGGTGAGGCATTAACTTTCAGACATTCAGATAGTGCGACTCCAAACCATTTACAGTTTTGGGTATTTATTTTTTTAATGCAGTTATGACAGTTTACTTTCTTTAATTGAATTTGATATAGTCAACAGTTGAGCATTTGTATTATTGCTTTTTCAATCATAATAATAATAAAATTGTCTTAAGATTGTCATTGAAGATTTAGTTGCTCGCTTAATTGTTTTTTTTTTTTTAAAAGCCTCTTGTGCATTAGGCTTGCTTTCTAGGTAGCTTTTGGGAGAGGGGTTTGTACCACATGCTAAAATCAATCAACAACTTAACAGAAGCTTTGTAATTAAACCTTGATGCCCTTAGAAATGTTATTATAGGTTTTTAACTCAGATTACAGTTCAGATGTGGGGAAGGCTTTATGGCTGCTGCAAAGCTAGTCTGATTACAAAGCAGAAAAAAGGGAAGCTGCAGATGATCACAAAGCAGGAGTAGCACATAAGTGTGCTGTCGTATGTCTTTCAGTGAGTGTTTTGCTTTGGGAATATGCTTTTTAAGCAGTATCAAAGTTGTTATTATCTCTTATAGTCAGGACTGTCTAAAGATGTATGGTTCTAACATAAAATTCTTTGGTAGGGTTGGGAGTGAAGTAATTACAGATTTTTAATTCTAAGCTGATGATGAAATATTTTGTTTTTTTTCCCTCCTGTTGACAGAAATAGATTTGAGTGAGCAAGCAAGGCACTTAGGCTTATATCAGGGACTATGACATGCACCTGGTAAAATATTAGACTTTCTCTGAGTCTGGAATGATACAGAGTCTAGATGCTAATTCTTGGCTTTGTGCATGGGTGAGACTTTACTGGCTTGATCCAGATTTCAACAAGATTGTTACCCTGGATTATTCGAAGAATGCATTACTACTCAGTCTATAAGTTTCAAACATTTCAGAGCCATTAAAATCCCACCCATGACTTGCTCGGCACTATCTTCAATTTTGTGATGTGAAGAAAAGGTTGTGCCTGTGGAACCCACACGTAGTCTCAGAGACTGTTACTTCTGTTCCTAAAAGTGAGCTTCATCTTGAGCGTTGTGTGCATGCCTAACAACTGAAACCACCACACTCATAATCACTATATGTTCATGGCCTTTTTCATTATGTTGCTGAAGCAACAAGTACTAACCATTATTTCTTAGTGGGTGGGCAACTGTTAATTAAGGGTGGATTCAAGAAAAGTTCATCTGTGAATTCAGTCCCAAAATCATGTCACAGGTGACCAATCAAACTGGAGTTTTATCTGCTTGACTTTCTCAGAGTCAGAACTAACACTCAAAATTGCTATTACTCTGTGGATGTGTTACCATGACAAAACTCAGGGGTTACATGATTACTTACATTGGGGATTAGGGGCAGAGTTTGTTACATGTGAACAAAAAGGTAAAAGCATCATATTCATGGTAAGAGTAAACATGTCAGATTCTTTGACAATGTTTCTGTTACATAATAATTGGATATTTTGCAGTTGCTATTTAAATATTTATTTGGTCTGGGTTTTTTTTTCTGTACAAAATGTTTAGAGATTGGCTGGATGGCCGCAGTAGTAAGCATCTATTCATACTATTCTACTATATTATTAAGTTAAACAAAGATATCTCTAATTGTAACAGTTCTTGTGGTGATCTTAGATTTTAGGACTTTTCGCTGATTTCTGCAAGACAGATCTTGAAGTTACGAATATTCACTACACGTATAAAGGAGGAGAGAGACATAGGCTTACACTTATTCTCTCTCTCTCTTTTTCACTCGCTTGCTCACTCACTCTTTGCACCCTGTAAGAATCTCAGGTATCAGCAGCATCCAGTTTAAACCGCATGTAGTACTACTTGATCTTTTTATTTTTATTTTTTTTGTGAAGTTGTTAGATCATTGCATAGCAGTGTTCTGGAATTGGTGTGTTGAAATTTTCACAAGCCAGCTTTATATTGTTGCCATATCTTAAATGTATCAATCCACACTTGACCAACAACAGAAGGCATTACTTTTATTCTTAGGTGCAAATTTGTTTCATTTAGAAGCCCTTTATTCGGATATTGCCTTTGTATGTCTATAGTTTAAGGAATATATGTCTGTCGTATTACTGTCATTAAATCTCGCAGGAGCGACCTGTAAGTTGCTTTGAGGTTGTTCATCCACTATGCTGGTGTGTCCAGAGTAGGCAGCAAAGAAACCAATAATAAAAATGACCACCTTGATAAAAGTTGATTGAATGTGTCTTATTTCTTTAGATCACATGCTAACCAATCTTATGCTCAGCCTAAACATTTCTTAACAGCACGTACTTTTAGTGTGAGCTCAATACACCTTGTGTCCAACAATGCAGGAGATGCATTACACCACAAACCATTTTGTTTCCTGAAATTCTAATGTGGCCTCCTGTCATATACTTTTTACATATATTGGTTTTTCTCACTCTAAAAATATTTCTTGATCTTTTGTGGTTCAGTGAAACATTTCAGTTTCGGCTTGACAAGAAGGAGCTAAGTGAATAATTCATTTTAATTTTTTAATTATAACCGTGGAAAATAGCATTCATTGGTGGAATAGCTTTAGCAAATCCAGGTTACTGGTCCACTTACCAGCAACAAATGAAGAGAGGGAACATAATAATGACAGAAAACTTTTGTGTGGGACCAAAAATCATCTAGATGGTCTACAGTGCCATTGGATTATTCATTTGAACTTTTAAAGAAACATTCTTATCCCATCACATATGAAAAAATGAATATATGCTAGAAAGTCGACATTCAACCAGCAGGAGATAAGCGTAATGTGAAGCTGTTTTTTGATGAATTTAGTGTGATTAGTGAGACATAAGCACTTCAGTACAAAAGAGCTATATTCTTTGGCAGCAAACCATCGCCAGCATCATGCTGTAGACAAATATGACCAAGTATTTTCACCAGGGTGACTGAGAATACAAGTAAACTAACCCGTAATATGATTTAAGTGGCTCATAACATTCTTGGGTGTCTCTAAGGTAATTAACTACAATATGTAGTTAAAGCAGGTGAACATCTATAAGCATTTCTGTTGAATGTATACATTGGAGATGCTACTTCTATCTTAAAGATAGGAGAGAGAGTGGATATATGAATGGTTACAGAGTAAACAGATTACACACCAAGACATTCTCATTCAGGTTATGAAGGTTTTAGTAAATGCTTTGAATACCAGATGGAATGGAGTCTTAATTAAGTACAGTGTCTGTTCATTATCTTTTCCTTCTCTCTGTCATGTGGCCAATCCCACTTTTCACGGTATGTTGTGGCAAGATGCATCCCTATGCTGCTAGTCTCTCCAGAAAAGCTGCCGACCTCACTTTTTCCCTTCTCCTTGCCTCAAATGGGTCATTGCCTTTGCTGCTCCTCTTCCTTGTGTTGCTGTTGACAATTAAAGGTACATTACATCTTGAAATGCTGGTCTAAAAGACAACTGACCAACTTTGTGTGCATTTCTAGAATAAGAAATGGGCAGGGTGGGAGTTAGCCAAGTGGTCAACATGTAAGACAGACTGGACACACTGATATCCACACATGCATGTTTGCTTTCAGGCACATGCATTTGCATATTATGACCCTTGGGTTTATTGTCAAAGATGATTACCTCAGCTAGATCATTTTATTGCATTTTTGATTGTCCACTTTATGAAATGCCAGCTGAAGGTTAGCAGTATCATTTCTGGTCAGTTTATGGCTAAATACTAGCTAAACAGTTTTGTTGGATCCATGAACATAAGAGCATTTGGTGGCCTTTTAAAATTTCAGACTGTTTTCCTTGAAATATTCTTTGTTAAAGTAGAAATAGCATCAAGTAAGTAATAAAGAGTACAAATTGTCTTTAGAGCTCCATGTCTTCTCTATTTCTTAAATATGACAAAGATTACTGATAGTGGACATACATACATGTCATGAATTATTATTTTCAAAGCTGTCTACAGCACACATGTATGCACACATCATAGATTATTGATTATTACTTTCAAACCTATGTAGATCCTCTCCTATTATGTTGCTAACCTTAATTCTTGCAAGATTTTGTGTTGGAGATGCAGTGAGGTAATGAGGAAGGACCTAAAATAACTCAAAGGCAAATGACAATTTTTAATACACTGGTAGCTTGTATTTCTAATATGCATTTAAGAATGAAAATAGTATCTTAGTTTAGAAAAAAGAAATTTAATCGAACTACTTAAAGTCTGAGCCTAGACTGTTGAATCAGAAGAAGTGGCAAGTTTCCTTAAATATGACATGTTTCCATAAGTTTCATCTCTCAGCTGAACTCAGTGAAGACATGGCCAAGGATACAAATACAAAGTGCCATGCTCAGAGCTAAAGGACAATTTTATATTGATATTTTTGCTGTTTTTCTCCCTTTTTCTGCAACAAAAGAAATGGTTGTATATATAGCAAAATATAGCTTATGTGAGTTCAAATTTTGAGTGGATGATGCTAGGCATATGTATAATCATTAATACTATGCTAAAAGATGCCTTAGAAAACTCTCAAGACCTTGTGAAAGCTGTAGATGACATTATAACAGTGATAATCTATGTCATTGTCAGCATCTGCAACTGTGGGCAGTACTTGTTAAATATACATCATGCAGCTAGTTTGCTTGACGTTGACCATCATTGTCAGCACAACTACCTAATGAAGGACACCTTTCACCCCTCCCCTTCCCCCCTTTCCCTATCGTCATTCTTCTCACTGCATGAAAAGTTCTGCTGCTTTCTTAGGACTGGCACAAATTAGCTGCATTTATGTTATGGTTTGTTTCTTTTGTTACTATTTTGTATTGTGATGGTAATACTGCATAATTTCCAAAGGGCAATGATGTGTTTCTTAATAAGAAAACCATTTAACTGTTATGCATACATTGTGCATGAATTGTTCAAAGCAAATTAGCCCATAGTCTGCACTTTGCAAAATCAGTTTGAGATGGACTGAGGGGTGAGAGCTGAGGCCAGGACTGATGTGTAGTAATGCGCTTTCTTGTAAACAATCATCAGTTGATACTAGTCTCCCGTTTCGGTGACTTTTGGTGCCGTAGTTACATTTATTACTTAAGAGGGTGAGGATGGTGGATGGAGAGTTACAAGAAAATGACTGAATTGCACGTCTTCAAGTCACGGTGTATTTGTTAATTGTGATACTATAGTTGCATGCATACTTTTTGTCAGCATAATTTAAAATGACGTTTCTTTGTTAGCTGTTATTGCTGTTCTTTGTTTTACAAATGCATTCCCCATATATCTCTCATTTTTACTTTTTGGCTGGCATACAAGTTTATGAAAATCAGCAATAATGTATGTTACCCTACCATGTCTTTGTATATATTTTCTTCACATGCATACACAAGAATACTTGTATAACTTTACATTTGAGTTTAATGTATTTCCTTAACTGATAATACTATCAGATGTCAGTTCAAATTGAATGTCTTTTTTTCCAATTTCAGGGATGGGAACCATTTTCAGTTAAAGTTTTATGGGCTTGTTTCAAGAGAATGATTGTTTAGTTTGAAATGATCATAATTTCTGGCTTTTACAATATCCTGGTGTACAAAGTAAATGTCTAAATGGAAATAAATTCATTAGTATTTTCTCTGCAAGACAAGTACTCCCATATCATGGCTGTTTGGCTTGCATAACACGAAAATGTTAGTCTTGGGGAATGAGTTCAACTTGCTCAAGACTAAAAATGTTACAGTCACTGTACAGCATTTCTTGGGTGGCATGATAAAGTACCATTAGCCTCCACTGGCCTAATGCCACTGTCATTCTGCTGTTGACACTTTCTGTTGTGTTTTACTGTGAACTTTGTGTTTTATGTTTCATTCTTTGTCCATCAGACAGGAAGTTCAGGCTACTCCTGATAGGACAAAGGTACCTCCTCTTCAGCGCAGCATCTCTTAGCTCTTATGTTTTTTTTCTATCAAGAAAGTAAAGATTTTAGTTATGTTAAAATCCAGAAGGGAGGATGGGTGCCTAAATGGTCATTATCATTACTGTTGATGATGACCAACCTTGTAACTTACAGCACTTCTAAAGCATATCAGATTCTGCAGCTAACAGTAGGGATTGCCAAAAATCAGGATTGGTGTTTTTAACTTCAGCTCATGCTTTTTTGGTGTGAAAACATAAGGGCTATTGTTGAATTGACAATTCCCTCCTTTATGTATTTCTGATTTATTATTTGTGTTAGAGACTGAACAAGCGAGCATCTGAGAGAGAGAGAAGGGGAGGGGGGACAGAGACGTACACAGGAGAGGAAGAGAAGGGAGGAAGGAGCAGAAGTTGGGGGGTGGGGGGTTGGAATAGATAATGTGTATGAGCATTTTAAAGAAATTAAATGGACTAGGGCAGGTTGAGATTTATAGCATAGGCACTGCATTGCAAACTAAAAAGTGGCATGTGCATTATAATTTCTTGGAATTTTCTCTCTTGCATTTGTGGGGAATGCTTTGCTGCATATGTGGGTTTTTTTTTCTTCAATCTTGTAGTCAGAATTATTGAAATTTTGTGTTTCTCTCTGGTAGATTTCTTTTTTATGTGTGTTTTTAAAAAGCTACACTGCACTTTGACACTTGTACTTGGTTGGCAAAGGAGTTAATGAAATGTTCCTTATAATTATCATTTAAGTGGAGGTTCCATTTATTTGATTTGCATGTTAATTGTGGACAAAGTGTTGTTAGAATTTTCTGTTATTTTCTTCCTTGTGGAAACAAACAACACTGGTTTCTTTATAATTTTCTTACAGCTAAACAGAAATAGATTGCCTGTGCATGGTAATATAGATTGGATTTTTGCCAACTTCCTCGCTGGGATTCATTTTTTCAAACACAGTGGTATTATTGAAGACCTTATTTTCTGTGATTGCCGCTAAAAATGTTGAGCTTTCATTTCGTGTTTGTGTTGATTGCAGTCATGGTCTTGAAGCAATTATTACATTGTTTATTAAATGCTCTCTCTTTACCATTTATACCGACCCTGCAGTCTTCATTGCTGTCAAGTTATTGCTATAACTAGGGGTGTGTTCTGAGGACAGCTGACCAATTAAAATCAGTTACATGTCAGTTATGCATTAACCTCCTGGAACAAGTTGTTTGACACTCAAGGGAGTACCTAGCAGGTTTGCATGTGTTTACTAGAAAGCTGAGGCCAGGAAAGTGTTGAGCATAGTGGTTGCTGTCTTGGTCTGACCATGGTGTTAAAGGCGCCTTCAACACAGTGGTACTTTTTAAAAATGTATATATTAAGACCTTACTACTGGAGGTTACAGCACCCGTTTGCAGAAAGAAATTAATGTGTTGCCTGTCTATATGGCTTCTGATCTCACACAAATTGAACAAATTTTGTGCCAAAGTAAAACTATGGTGGAAATTAAGGAGAAACTTGTCACAAGTGTAAAAAGACAGTAATTTTTGTGTTTGCTTACTGTTGGCTATTGTTTTTTTAAAGTAGTTTTTCTCTTTTTAATTGCATTTCAAGCATGTGACAGACTATGTTTTATGAGAATATCTTAGTAAAGGAGTAATGTAGGCATTAACAATGAAATGACACTTCAGCTTCCTTGTCAACATCCTATTTTGCATTTCAAAAATAGTGCTTTGCATTGATTTATATTCACATGCCATGTATATTTTAAGTCAAACATCATGCTTCAAAGGTACATCTGTGTTGAACTGAATATTTGCCTACATTAAAGAATTATTATGTTCTAGCTTTAATTACTAACCCAGATTATACAGTTTTCTGCCCCACTATACATCATATAGCAATGTAAGTTTAAATTCAGTTTTATTTTCAAACAGCTCACTTTAACATAGTGCACATACACTAGCATTTATGCACATACACACATATTGAACATGGTTGGATAGAATCACACATATGCAGAATGCAAAGCAATATAATACAATGTTTCTCAGACATACAGGCTGAGCTATGAAATGAGGTGTCAACATAGCTTAGTGAGAATGTCCTATCTCCAACTAGTTTTCCTCCTTGTTCTAAAATTTAGAAAGCATGTTTGTCAAGTAAACAAAAGAAGATATTTACAAGTTGCCTTTGACTTAATGTCATTGTTTTGTTAAAAATGAACATCACACCATTCGTGACACTTCCTGAGATCTTAGTATCGATTCATCGGTTCTTCTCAGTCTTACCAAAGGCTTTGTAAAGGGTTTTTGTGACAGCTGGCCTGTAATGTATTTTTTTCCTTTGAATGGTGGAAATCTCAAAGATCTAGTCAGAGACTTGGTGTTATTAAGTCTCATTCTTCACAGTATTTATGTGTTATCTGCATCTGCTCAATATTTTTAAGAGGACAAATAATTGTTTTCATACATTTGAGACAGCCTTCTGCCCATTACACAAGTCAGGACAATTTCTTAATACCAGCTTTTATTCAACAATACATTTACAAATATATATTTATATATGGACAAAGCACTTTCTACCTATTCATATGTCAAAATACATTAGAGAGTCATGGCAATTTTTTGTGTAAGTATTTGGCAGACATCTAACCCTTTTTTTTATACAAAATGCTAATTTACTGCCATTTTCTAGCTGCATCATGCAGGATGACCTGCTGTGCCATGGTACTAAGCACAGTGCCTACAAAATAACTACAGTAAGCAGTGAAAATTGTTCACAAGCTTCTGTGAAGCTACTGACAAGCCTATCATCACCTCTGCACATTTGTGAACAATTTTCTAAATCTTTACAAGTATTACACTGTATCAAGATAAAGTACCTGATATATATATATAGCATGTACTATGTGTATAAAGAATGCAATATGTGTTCTGAAGTTTATAATAAAAATTACTACTTCTCCTAAAATATAAAAAAGTTGAGTTTAAAATATAGTCTTAAACAGAATTAAACAAGGCATTGGTTATGAGCAGCATAGTGTAGTTGGCAAGAAGTAATTGTGATTGGTTTTGAACAGCAAAGTGTTGTCAGCAGGAAGTAATTGTCTGTGATTGCTTTTGAGCAGCAAAGTGTAGTTGGCAAGAAATGATTGTGATTGGAGGTAAAGAAGCAGCAGTAGATCTCTAAGGGGTGGGATGGGGGGATGTCAAGTGGGAGTTGAAAAGTGCAGAAATTGTACACAGTTCCTTCTCACAGGTTAGCATCAAGCACAGATTCAGCTGTTCCTATTTCTTGTGTAGTCTAAGCCTGGCACTGGAAAATATCACTGCTCCTTACCTGACATTTTGCATTCTGGATCAGAAGCATTCATAGGGTATTTTTGACATTTTTGACTGTGTTAGCACATGCATTCTGTATAATTGTGTGGAAATGGGTTTTGGTTTCAATCATTTTGTGCGTCGATTCTACTCTAACAACGAAAAAGCGGTATTACGATCTGGGCAACACAGTACCTACAATGAGACACCTTTTAGATTAGTTTGTTTTTACTTTTGAACAAAACAGTAGACTGCAGGTACCTCCTTACTTTAAGTAAGGAAAAAAATCCCTCTATTTGTAGCCAAAAAAGTATCTACACTTCTACAGGCAGTTGCAAAATTTAAAAAGCTGTTTGATGTTATTCCCTGATTGGTCTTTGTGCTTCAGTTGAAAGCTGCTTTCTCATTCCATATTTTAGCCATTCATCCTAGTGAATGTATAATTTTACATGCCATATTGAATTTCTGATCTCAATCTACCTGCAGCTCACAAAATAACAGCCAGAAAAACATTTGGTTTATTAAAGGTTCTGTTCATATTGTGTGTCTGGAAGGTCCATTTTATTTTTAGTTGCCAGAGGTGAATGTTTTGGTTGTCATGGCATTCATGTCATTTGCCACTTTCAAGACAAAGCAATGCATCTGTTTGTTTATTTACTGCCTGATTTTGCCAATGTTTCAAAGTATTCCAGTTCAGGTGTGTTCATTTTGCTCTCTGTTGGTTTGCTAGCTTACTGGATTGTTTCACTTTTCATTTTGGAGGGAGTGAATCTCATAAATCTTGTAGTTCTTGAGACTGATCATTGTCTCTGTATCTGCTTCCATGGGAACAAGTTTGCCAGAATGTTTATCTTGCCTTTTGTATCTTTGTAAGGTAAGAAAGACTAGGTGTAAAGTTTCCATTAAACTTTTAGATTTTATTGGCATTTTGAGAAGCTGTTTACTGGGTCAATTGTAGAAGGTAATGCAACTCAGTTTGTTTCACATTTCACATCTTATATTTACAAGCACTGTTCATTCATGCTCAAATGTTTGGTCAATTTCAACATTCAAGAAATATTTGTTGTAGTGTTCTTGGTGTGTACTATTTTTCATGCTCACTTTTGTAAGAGATAAGATGAGAAGTATGTTTGATCATTTGATCCATAACAATATCATCAGAACTTAAAAACCAGTGCTTACTTGTACTGCCCTGACATAATCTTGTGATGATGAAAATAATGATAAAATAATGCCATGTGTTTTGCTATTTATATAAGTTGCCACATTTTTTTAAGTATGAGGAGTCTTAAGTATTCCATTCATAATCTTCCTAGTCAACTGTTGTGCCAGATACCCTTAATATACATGTACTTTAAAAGAAGATAGGCATAAGGGTCTGATAGGTTGGTCTGATCAAAACTAATGTTGTAGAGGTCATTAAGTTGTATTATGTTAATAATTCTTTTAAGATGACGGTCTCTCAACATTTTCAGCCTATGTCTACATGGGTATGTTCATGGCAATAAAACCAGCTGTTGAATAAAGAACACGAGCAAGCTGGTAGATTTTGCTGAAGGCAAAGAACACAGCTCTCAAACAAGTACCTTATTTTGTTTCCTTTCTTGGTCAGAAAAGAGCCTTCATTCTAAATTTCATTTTGAAGGAAGTCAGAAAATAATCTTTTACTCAAAGCATGTTGCTTATAGAAAAGTACATTTATAAATATTTATTTTGTTTTATTAAAAAATTAAATAAAGTCGGACATAAAAAGTTGTATGAGTAATTAGGTTAACCACCTGCCCCCTCAATATTAATATATTATAGTTCTTACCTCTTGGAAAATTGCGAACCTTTATTAAGTAGACATAATATTTGTGCCTTAACATAGGAATTGCCACTGAAGTAGCCATTTTATGCTCAGTTCTTAGCGGAATAAATGGATTTGGCCATTAGGCCCAGTGTGTGTGTTTTGTCCAGAAGTTTCCAGTTCAGAGACATCTGGCAGTTTTCAGAGGCTTATTCCTGTCTTTGAAAATCATCCCTCTGAAGATACTGATAAAAGAACTCTGACCAATTGTTTTATGTCATAGACATCAAACCTGCACCATGTAGTATCAAAATTGATGTTTGCAAGTGGGTGGTGGTAGTGATGGTCACTATACACCAATAAAACCTCAACAAGATTGGGTGTAACTATCAGATATTGATTTTGCAAAACACTTTAGGCACAAATTCTTATAATCAAGCTGATTGTGTCATGAACAATTAGTTTGAGGGTTCTTTCATTTATGTTACTCAACAAAACTTTATTACGCTATATTATTTTTGAAGAAATGCACACTACAGCCAAATGCACATTTGCCAAAAAAAGGGCACAGACTTATAATGTTTTCCCTACACTCCAGTAAATTAGAAATTTTCTTATATGAGTTTTGGATAAATTTTGAAATGGTGAACTTGTACAAATACCATACTGTGGATATCAAAATACACATGGTACTTTCTGGATTTCATAAATGTAACTCTTAGATGCTGAAAGATGCTCATGAAGAGGATTTTAAAGAAACCTGAATGGACATAATTATGATGTTGAAAATACGTTTGAAAACATCCGCTTCTTGTGGGCTTATTTGTTTACCGATATAGTTATTTATTGATAGTTTTTAGTCCCCCACTAATCCTGACCATGAGTTTTATTCTTATGGACACCATAGGAATGATCATAGCATTCTCCCACTGATCTTCTGTCTCCATTCTTGAGTGTGTACAGAAGGTACATCTGAAAGTGTTGTGGCTCTCAGTGGTTGTGAGCGTATGAGCTATATTGGCTGAAGTTTTGCTGTTCAGATGGGCAACATCTTTGGCAATTGACTTGTCTTTTGACATGGGTCTCCTGTCTGGGGAGATATTAATTGTTCAGACCCTTAAAATCCACATGATTACACCCTCTTAAATATTTGCTGTTTAAAAAAAATGATTAAAGCAGTCTTTAAATTTAGGTCACTTTCAATTGTGGATTATTAATTACCTAGCATTACAACCCAAGACCCAGATATACTTTTCACTAGTATGCCACTTACATATAAAATACTTTTGTGCATGCTTGTATTTGAGGGGTGGGGGAAATCCAGCCAGAGTAGAGAGCTGTTTGCAAGAAAGATCCAGTGAACACTTGTGTCCTGCTGCCTACCTATGTTCATCAATATCTCCATTACATTTAGTCTGCTTCAGGTGGCTGATAATTTATTGATGAAAGCATCCGAGAGGTAAAGTAGAGCATTTGGTATGCAGCTTACTCCATTAAGGTTTAATTTTGTTTGAAATTGCTTGCATGTTTGTACTCAGAAAACACCCATATAAACAAAATTCCGGTTGAGCCATGTTTTCAAGATGTGAACTGAGCCATCTTTTCAAGAAGAGTCAAAACTAAAACTAAATACTGTGTACAGAGACAACATAGTGAATCATTTTGAAACCAGCTAGCAAACAAAAATCTTCACTTTTTTCCTTCAGACCTCCTTATGTGTCTTGAAACAATCTTGTGTTTCTCATCTTAATCAGCTTAATATGCTTGTATGTGGGTTGGACGGCAAGATCTGATTGTTTTTCGTTTGTTTGTTGTTGTTTTTTTTTTGTTTGTTAAAGGACTGATCATAAAATCCATAAATTGACTGAGAGCTGATAGCCATGACATTTTGCTGTTTCCTTTCACTAGCACTGCAGTTTGATCAGGTTGTGGTGTGTTCCTAAAGACTGTTTCTCAGATTTTTACTGTTTAAGTTACTATTTCTTCCATTATGGAAATACAGGCAGTTTGACTTTTTCCACCTGCTTTGTAGATAAAATGGGTAATTGATTCACCGAGTGCAGTGTGTGGTTGTGGCTTTTCACAGCCGCCAATTGATATGCAGCTGAAATACTAAAGAAATGAATGTGCTAGGCCAAAAAGTGTCATAATACATATGTATATGTGAATTCATGAGGGAACTGGTGATATTACACATTAAAAATGCTAAATGTGTGGTCATTGTACTGTATTTCAAGACAGTGATAAGATGTAAACATCTCGCTTATTGGTAAAGTTTATCAAGTGGAAACCACAATAATAGCTTGCATTTATGCTTATTAGCTGGCAGAAATTGGCTGTTGTTTTGGATTTTCTGCCCAAAACTGCAGGCTATGGAATTTAATCACGGACTCTCTGGGTCACTGTTTTATGAAAATTCATACATTAATCAACTTTATGCCTTTCCTCTACCCATCATGTTTTCATTGCAGCTTCTAGAGTGTTTATATAATGCATTGAACTGTGCTTTATAGGCTTCGGTGCAAATTTACCAGAAACTTTTGTTTAAGATTGCTGTACAGTTATAATGTGGGGTGGGTGCATGCACATCAACAAATGTGTTGATGTGCATGCATGCACATGTGATGAAATTTGGAGTGTATATAAGCTGTGGGTGATAATGCATCAGAAGTGTTAAGTGTAGTCTGAATATTGAAGTCCAATATCATCACACCCAGTTGCTGTTAGTCCTTCCTATTTCATTTTTATTGTTTTTTTTTTTTTACTTCAATCCAAAAGAATTCTCTGTTCAGTCAGAAACTTGCTGTGAAATTTAGTCTCACTCCAGTTTTCATCTTGTACAGACTTATGTTCTTGCACATCTAGATTTTGATACAGTTGAGTTAAATGTACATAGAATGATGCACAGCAAATGTGTATTTTCGGTCTTGTTCTTGTTTGTCGTACTCTCTCTTTCTCCCTCAGTATGGACTCCGTGGCCCTGGTGCTAATCTGTCTCATCATTCAGTCATGTCCCCAGCCCATGAGATGGAACTGTTTTAATATTGTGAATGTATTTTAGTCCAGAGATAAAGAGTGAATGCAGTATCTTAAGTCTCTGTTGTCTTTTCGCTCGGATGTTATGCATGTTGGCTGATTGTCTTGAACATAGATATTAAAGACACGCTCCACAAAGCACCTGGCCACACTGGAGTTCCATTTTGGCTCAACATGCCATCACAGGACACAATGAAAAGCTGAAAATTCAGCATCTGGAAGTTCATTTATTGAACTTATCTCTCTCTTCTCCATTTGCATGGGATGTACCCTTAAAGCTGGGCCAAGAAATCAAAGTCTACGGTAGATTAGTGGCCAAAGGAACAGTGAACAGTATACTGTGTCTAGAGCTTAGCATGTCAAAAGGTCTGTTGTGAAATGCAGAGTGTAACCCACTCCTGCCTTTGCCTTATACCTTGCCTGATAAAAATCAGGTTTCTGGGTGAATAGGAGTTTTCCAGCCACAGGCGTGGGCAAACCACCATGCTTTAGACCCGCTGCCCTCTCCTTCCCCAAGAAATGACAGGCCTGAATGCCAGCATGCTGGTGCACATCTTTCAAGCACATGTAAATATCGTGATCAAGATCCCAGATATAAAGTGTCACTTTCCTACTCTGTATTTTTGCTTGTATTTGACATTTTGTCCTTGCAACATGGATTACAAGGCAAAAAGTACATGCTGACAGCATGGTATGTTGTTACATATTCAGTCAAAAGGCCTTTTTTTTTCTTCATACTTCAAATTCATTTTCAGGAGACTGGCCTAGTATCTGCATAGAAATCTATAAATCCAGGACAGCATCCTGCCTTATTAAGTCCTGCCATGGCTTATCTTAAAACTTTGTGCAGGTAGCATTAAATTACCTTTACCTATTTCCTTCATACTAAAGGATGCAAAATTTGGGTGATGACTCTCCCAAAAAACTTTCATTTAATTGTAGATCAGTTGCTAAACACAGCTGCCGGGTAAAAATTTTTAAAAAAGCATAAAATAATCCCTGCTTTTGCCAAAATATTGCAGAGCACCAGTTTTATAAAACTGAGAATGTACTGATGACAACAGTTGAGTACATTTACACTCCTAAGGGCCAGACTCCTAGTGCCGGAGCGGGCACACATTCGTAACCCCGATCAAATCATTCTGCAATACTTTCAGATAGCACAATGGTTATGAATGAATGATGGGTTCCATCCCCATCACACACAGCTTTCTCCCTTCAATAATCTGCACCATTAACATTTAACGATACAAGTCGAGGAGTTTTAGCAAATTTTAAAATAATTGAAATGCTTATTGTGTCGGACAGGCTACAAAGTGATTGCACTTTAGGAGACCTTTTTGCAGGATGCTGCTGCTTTTTCCTACAAAAGTTTTCAAGTTCTTTGAAAATATTTTGGTAGTGACTATGTGAGAGAAATACTACTTTATTCAAGACTATCTTGTACACCTCCTTTTTACCACCCCTACTACAAGCAGTGTCAGCCAAAATATCTCTAGGACAAACTATTATGGTCTGTTTCACATACCTTACTCCCTCAGCACTTGGAGGATCCTTGTGAATGTCCCTTCCCTATTCTTTTGGGGAATTTTTAAAAGATGATCCTTTTGAATAACATCCAAACACAGCTTGCATGCTGGTTACAACTACCGCTCTTCTGTGTCTGAAAGCTTCAAGCTCAACCTCCAAATACCAAGTTCCATTCTCTATTCTCCCCTAAAAATTTGGACAGATACATGATTTGTGTCTAAGAACTTCAATCTTTGCATCCATCTCCAGGACATGAGGAAGAACTTCCATAACATTGAATAGCTAAAAGTGCCTACAGTAACTCCCCCCCCCCCCAATCCTGCACACTACCTACCCCTGTCGTTCATTTTTATTTCACCACCTTAAAAGCAGAAACCTCACAAGCAGGTTACAGTATCTTTAGCACTTTAAAGAGGTAGTCTCAGACTACTTATTCAAGCTTTCACCAAATATATGTGGATGGCTCTAAATTGCTGAAGAAAGAGTTCCTGTAAACCCTTCTTCACCATCTTTAGAGACTTGCTCGGAGGATACAGCTGTATCCTTTCTGCAACTGAAAGCTATTTTGCTTACTTCATAACACATTCACAGCTCCTAAGAAACAAAATTCCTTGTCACCCCCACCCCTAATTTACAAAAGCTAGATGATCTGTTATAAATTTAGCTTATTGAAATCATTGTTGCATGGTTGTGTGCAGCTAGCTCAGCCTTTGGCAGCCTGTTCTGAATCACACAATCTTTGTTTCCAACTGGAATCTTTCCTTAAAAAAATATATTTTGCAGCATTAGCAAAATCAGTGGGACCCAATAGCACATTAAATTTCCTTTTACCTTTCGAAAACTGCATTCCCCATGGCACTTTAAGCTGACAGGAAGAAGTCCTAAATGCCTCTTGCTGATGTCATCCACTGTTTTCCCAAATGCAAAGTAGGACACTTCATGGTGTCAGGAGGTAGTGACAATTAGACACCCACTACTATGCTTACAAAGTAGGACGCTTCATGGTGTCAGGAGGTATAGTCACTGTTAAACACTCACTATTCCCTTGCTGCTTTGTCTAAGGCTTAACGTTGTTGAAAAAAAAAAATTTTAATGCTCAATCAAGTTTTTAGTGTAGTATCCCCATTTAACCTTCTGCCCTATTTACAAGATATCCATATGTTCCACCTTTTTTTTTAAAAAAAAGGGCTCTCCAACAAATTTAAGCTTCACTATACCATTATTGTGCATTAAGCAAAATTCTTTCTCTTGTTCATATCTCTTGATTTACATCACCTTAAATGACAGAAGACAAAAAATAAAATGTTAAAAGCATGATAGCACCCTCAAGATAGATCATAAACAACTAAAATACCAATGTCAACAGTAAAGAAAGATGATAGATTGTTAGAAAAAGGCATGTTTTGATTTAAACATTCACATGGCTGGTTAAAACATGGAAAGTAACTCAGCTGAAGATGCTTGATGAAGCCCAGGATAGTACATGTACTATGCCTAAAAGGCAAAAGACTTGGCATGAGCTATGAATCAAATACTGATCTGGAGCTATCCAGTTACCACGTAGAATGCAAATGAAAACAGTTTAGGTGATAAACTCAGAAAGCACATCAGATCCCTACATGCACAAAACTCCCCAGTTAAGTGTGCTAATTGTTTCTCTCCTTTCTCAACCCTATTTACCTGTGTACCCAGGACTATACAATTGGTCTCCTGATACTTTAGAAACTTTCTGTACACATAAAATCCTAAATCTTTCAACCAGTGAGATAGGGACATCAGGCAAGAACACACTTTTACTTTCCTGCATATATTAACAAGTTTCATTTGTAAAAGAACTGTTGCACAACAAAAAAGTAGATTAGTCAACTTTTTAATCAAATACTTAATCTTTTTATAGTCTCTCATGAACCCATCAGCTTCCTTATAATTTTTTATGCATAAATGTTGGAAGAGTCGTTTTCATTATATCATTTGTCATCTAGGCTTTATTATCACAGCACGTTGTGGTAAGATTACATGGTACATTTACCATGCGATGCTTTATTCCTCTTTTGGACTTTTTTTTTTACAATAGTTCCTAAAAATGCATCCAAAAGTGTCAAGGTAAGTGGAATTATCCTCTCAAATTCACAGAAAACCAGTTTATTTACACTTAATATTATCTGCATTTCACCTTTACTTATTGCTATGCAATTGTTTTGACTCCTGTTCTTTTTAACCACCTCCACATGATCGTAATCAGTCAATAAGAGGGTTAATGTGCAGAGGTAGAAATATTTTTTGGAGTAATTAAGGGTGGAGGTAATAATGATTATGCACACCCTATGAGATGTTTCTGCATGCTGGTCGACATTTCTTCTATGCTGATGAACTTTGTAATTATTGCTAAATAATCTGATTCCAACACTGAATACATATTTTCCCATATCAAAAGTATTTTTTTTAATGGACTGTTCCTTTCTGTTGTTTTTATCAAGTGGTATGTGCATAACATCTTTCTCTAGAGTATATTATGTATCCCATGCTTCTGTTTTATGCAAGCTTCCATCCCTAGGAAAGGCATGACTCTGAATCCAACAGTATGTCTGCTGGTTTTGTGTTTACATGCAATTGTTTTCAGTTAATTATATTCACAATGCTTTTTAGTTGACTTCAAGCTCTGCATGCATATCAGTTTGCTGTACACAATGGCTGCTTAAGAAGTGGGAACTGACCAAAAGCATGTATTAGCATCCATCACTGACGGCGATTAGTTTATTCTAGGCATGATTCACAATCATGTAGTTAATGCTCATAGACGATAAATGCTTATGCTCACATTGGCACCTTCATGGTCAGGCTAATAAATTAAAAAAAATGCATCATTTTGTGGTAAGTGTTCTTTGAAATTAATTCATACAGATAAGACGTCTGCGGTCAACAATTTATCCAGAACTTACACGACACTGCTAAACCGACTGCCAGCACAGATTATTAGAACTCGCTGCACTTGAAAAAAAATTAAAAAGTTATATATACCTTCTTATGTTGAATTGAGTGCATGCAGATAAAACTTGATATTTAATGCTTTAAAGTGTGTTAATTTTGTGTGCAGATCACTTCCCACATGTGAGATGATGCACATCAATGAGGACTGTTTTGACACTCGCCTGTGACAAACGCTCTTTTCCCCTTTTTAAACCTGCCTACAGGGTAGCTAGCAAACACTCAGGATAAACAATGGACTTCTAAAAGCAGACAAATTGTGTTCATGGATATTTAGTGGCAGCATCTTGGTGAGCTAAACTTTTCTTTACATCTGGGCCCACCAATTTGATAAACATTCACAAAAGCCTAACAATGCGAACTACTGTTTATTTGCGCGATGTTCCCACGTTAACAATTTATGCTTTTTCTAATTTTGCACCCATATAATTTTTTATTGTAGCACAGTTCTTTAAACTTATGGAATCTTTTTTGAGTCTTTGACTCCACAAATCATGATATACATGAGATATATCTGCAATATGTGATAAAATCGCAGGAGACAATAACATGAAATTATTAAAGAAAGCCATCATTCAATATTTTAAAATATGACTGAAACAAAAGTTACTGCAAATCCTTGAAATGGCTAGTTTCTTCCTACCTGTTACATCAAAGTTAACTGATCTCAGTGTGTTAATCCTTATTTTAAATTTTTGAACACAATCATGATTCTCATACTTCTTTAGATTTATGGCTGAAATCACGCTTAGAAAAGCTGAGTTCGCATGTCTTGGTGTTGATTGAGAGAATGAGAACCACAGATGGCCTCGTGGCAAGTTCAACAGGCCAGCAAGACAAAAATGCCTCAGGATGAAATGCAGGTTCAAGAACTGTTTATTGAAAACATGTTGAGCAGAGTAGTTTTAGTATATTTATAATGTGAAAATCATTGATGACTATTTTGTTAAAAAAACCTTCTGTTATTCCCTTGTGTGTATAAACGTGCAATAGAGATGCATGATCAATGCAGCAGATGTGCAAGCACCATGTTTGTAGCCATTTTCTGTTGCAATAAAGATGAAAACTTGTGATTTTCATTTTAGCTTTTTTATAAAGTAAAGAATTTAATGGCCGGTCGATTTTATCCAGCAATTCCTAATGTTCTACAAACCACATTGTTAAGTCACAATTCAACCACCAAATATTTTATCCACAACTTTTAATCGAAGTAGTTATGTGCACATGCCACTCACAAACAAAATCAGGGGCCCTGAATGTTTTTCGTTTTTTTACTCCCCAAGACTCATGCACATGTTTACAGACGTCGACCACGACGACCACCCTTCCTCCTAGTGCTGTCAGATGGGATAGGTGTAACATCCTCTGCACACACACAAAACCAAATGAATGATAATAAAACCAATGCACACGGATTCCAAAACAACCTTCTGGGAGAAAATCTGTCTTTACAAGAAAATGTTAGAAGTAACAAGATATTTTTTCCTGCTCACCAATGCGGCCTATTTTCATTCCAGATCTAGCGAGAGCTCTAAGGGCTGACTGGGCTCCTGGGCCAGGTGTCTTAGTTCTGCAAGCAAAGTTACCTTTCAAATAAATGTCAACCTTCCCCTTCTAAGAAAAATGTGATCAAAAACATGCCAGTAATGCATATAAAGTACGGAACTAAGCACATTTCCATCCTTGAAAACACATCTTTCCAGAACGACTTCACTATCAACCCGGGCCTGACCATATGCGTGCACAATATGTCTGTAATTTACTTTGTGCATGAGTGACAGTCAGTGCGCACGCCTGTTATATGCGAGTATGGGTGCATGAATGTTGATTTAGTCTAAGTATAATTTATGTAAACCACTCTGAGCAAGGCACTATATCACTACACTGCGCGCTTACTACAGTCGACCATATAACAAAGGAACACAATCATTAGCAAACTGATTACCTAAGGGTAAACACGAACGAAGACAAAGATGAGAAACTGATAACCCTATGATACAAAAGTCCATTATACTATAAAAGATATTCCTGAAAAGGTGGATTTTAAGACAGAGGCAAAGCAAAGAATTCCAAAAGCTAATGCAGTGTTTCATGATGAGGATCAAACTATGCAGCTAAGTCACCTTACCTGTTGCCACCAGTAGCTCGCAGCTTGATGTGGAGAGCATTTATGCCAAGCTGTTTGCATCTTTCAGCAACATCCTGGGCTGCCAACATGGCAGCATAAGGAGAAGCCTCATCACGATCAGCTTTTACCTTCATGCCTCCTGTTACACGAACAATTGTTTCCCTGCAACATAGAACTGATATGGCAGCAAGGCACACAACACTACACACACATCTATACATTCTTGTGGAAAGAGGAGGGAGGGCTGCTGCTAGACAACTTATCTGCCTCACACCATTAGGATTTACATTAACCACTTTATCCCACTTGTTGCCATAAAAGATGCTTCATATGCCAAGGCATCTAGTGTCTGTGATGCATCCACTTCACTGTTTACACTAACATAGGCTATGCCATGGCAACTACATCAAGGCCATATTTGCCAGATTCAAAATGGCACAAAAAAATAAATAAAACCAATGAAAAGGGAAAAAAATACCTTTTAACAAATGTGAAAATTTGTAGCTTGCTTGGACATGTTTTATAATGATAACAAATGACATGATCAAAATATGTTAGCTAATGTACACCGCTGATTACTTTTTCTCTGCGACTAATCAATAATACCTTCAACATTTATATTGGGGAAAGTGGAAGAGGGTGGGGCCCAATGCAATACACAGGGATGTACAATGGCCATGCTGGCTATAGCAGAGGCGGGGAGATGTGATTTATATTAGATGCTTGAATAGAGGTATTAGGTATCATCCCAGTGAGGAAAGGTAAGCAGACTTAACCGAGTGGAACAGAATACACAGTGGTGTAGTGTTAATAAAATGTCTTTAATGAACCAGGTGATAAAGATATTGTAACTGTAGTAAACTTAGGCCTTCAATTTTGTTAAATTACTTTATGTACATAGGACATGACATCTAGCTTTGCAGGGCATGCTCATGGCAATGTATGTTACTGAGTTCATTTGTCTCATTTTATTAATAATAAACCCTGACTTCATGCTTGGAGCCAAGTGCTGTAAGAGGAAAAGCGCTCATAATAAAGATGGTAATTGGGAAACAATGAAAAACCTGCTCATACTGGACCAGTGTTATGGATGATAACCACCAAATACTGTTCAGCATAGATGTATCAACCAACTTCAAATAATGAACAAATACACTCACTTGCCAGACAGATCGGTTACATGAACAAAAGTGTCATTGAAGCTGGCGTATATGTGCGCAACTCCGAAGATGTTTTCACCATCCTTGGGCTGTGGGCCTAGGACAACTTGTTCTTGCTGAACGGTCTTGCCTTTGCGGGGAGCCATACTGTTGACAAATGAATAGCTAAGGAGTTACGACTAAGAACATTCACATGAAAATCGAATATGACCACAATTAGGCAAAAGCCACGTAGTCAAATGCTAGTAATTCTGACTGCAGCCGTCAATGCCCATAACAATTTTCCTGCATTTTGACCAAATATATTCCGTTATCGTTTACAGCTTACAATTACAACCTGTACAATAAAAACTCACAATCGCATCTATCTGGAAAGCTATTTTTGATAATTCAAAAAGTTAGCGAAACCTACAGTATTTATTACACTGTTATTTCCAGACGATGCTTGTATAACTAGCGTCTCAGTGTTAAACAGCTTACAAACCTATCTTATCAATAAATGTAGCTTAATTAGTAGATCTTCGCTTTAAAATATCAACTGCTTAATCAATGGTCTAATTATTTTGAAAACTGACACTAAGATGGATACAATATATGTGGATAGACACAAGTCATATTTGTAAAACATACCTTGCACAAGTATGAAAGCGGAAAAGGAATTTTTCTCGCGAAATCTCGCTACTCCGCAACTTCCGGAAACGAAGTTTGCCGAGCGATGACGGACACTGCCGATTATGTTTGTTATTGTTGTACAGTAAAAGTGAACAATTGAAACGTCAAACCCTTATTTTCTATGCACCTTGTTGCTTATATTCGGCTTGGATAAAAAGTAATTTTTATCAGTTTAAACAAGCTTTATTTAAAAAACATAGAACTAAAGATGGAAAACTGAGTGCCTTCTGATAATAATTGTCAGGAAAGCTCCGTCTGCTGCAGGTTCGACTCCAAGTCGAAGCGAAGTGGCGAGTCCAACCCTGTCGCATCTCGCTCGTCCCTCCAAACATCATGGACCTGATGTTTGAATGGGAATATGAGGGAGATAGATTTTCATTTGAAGATAGTGACAGATTTGAAGAAGACTCGTTATGTTCTTGGGGAAGTGAACCTGAACTCTGCAACAACTGGAGAGGTTGGAAAAGACAAAATGGAGGGCAGTCCCTCTTACAGATATTCCCATCTTCTGGTAAGCAAATTTCTTTAAATATCGAAATGTTTCCCCCACCCGACTAAAACTACAGTTAAACAGTTACAATATTGTTGTCACATAGTGCGTTAAGTTAGTTTTTGCTACTGTTAATGAGGCAGATGGTTAATAAGGAATACCAGCAAGGACTATAGCTGTAGTCTTTGATCCAGGTGACACTGTTTTTGGTATCAACAATACTGCTCAAGTTGCTGTTGCTAATATTCCTGTTACTGAAGCGGGGGGATCTAGATCTGTTTGTTTTGCAGTGTATATGAAAATAATGTACACATTTATATCGTATTCCACAGAAGCATGCCTTCCACACTTTACTAAAATAGCTATTTGTCTTGGTTTGACTGTTGGCAGAAAATGTTGTAATGAGGTCAAGTAAATATCAAAGACCGCTTATTCTGCAATGCTTTACATACATTTTTACATATAAAAAATTCTTTATGAACATGAAACTGATAGGAGGCATAATGAGGTTATCTTACAAAACTAGGTCACAGTTCCCAAAATAGACTTGCATGCACCGTATGGTCACCCCCCCCCCCCTTTTAGCATAGGATTGATCTTAAAGTCAGGGAGCTAGTAGTGACCTCATTTGCAAGTTAGATCATTAGACATCTATTTCTTGATTAATCTTTTAACCAAACAGATTGTCCAGATATGCATAAAGAACCAAAAATTAAATTGCCCCTTTATAGTTAGCAAAGCTTAGCTTAACATATGCACATATAAAATTCATATATGCACAAATATTTCATGAAAAGATTTTGTACATTTTGCATAGTTATGCATTAAAAAAAAACAACAGTCATTAATAGTTTGATAGGGTAGGCTGTTTGTTTCGTTTGGCAGATAGTAGTAGATTGGCTTTTAAAAAGTAATGTAAGAAATATTTATGGACATTTCACTCAGGATTGTGAAGCATTTAATTATATTGTTTCTGAATACTAAGAGTAACCAGTTTGCCCATCACACTCTTAAGGTATGTTAGCTTAAATTGTTAAGTCCGATCTAAAAAAAAATTTTTTTTTGCTTTCATTTATTGGATATGCATGTTTGTAATATGGTGAATTGTAACTGACTATGCAAACATAATATTGATTGTTGGATCGTTAGGTACTTGAGAAAGAGAGATTCTGAATGCAAAATTTAAGTAACACCCAGCAGCAGACCTTAATTTGTGTGAGAGGAACCGAAGGGGAGGGGAAAAGACCTTAGAGTGTGTGAACTGTGTGAATTACCTTCCAGCCACTTATGATTAAGTGCATATACACACTTCCTAAACTGCAGTTTCATTAGTTCCAAGTATTATAGGCTATAAGCTTGTTGTCTTACTTGTATCACTTGTATTTTTTTAAGTGGTCATAACCATTTTTAGATCGTTTTGAGGAGAAAGGTTCTATAGACCCCATTTTTCTTGGAGCCAGCATTTTTTGTATGTAAGGACGGTCCCATCTCCTTTCCTTATCAGTGCTTTGCCTTTTTCAACTTTCTTTGGAATCCATTCCTGACACCTGGATCAAGTAGGGAAGGTTCGTTGTGAACTAGTGGACCTTTGAGTTTGGACGTCAGTGTTTTAACCACATGCCTTAATGTTTTCCCAACATCTCTTGATAGTAGACACTGCAGCACATATATGAGAGACAGTGATACATGTATCCTTATACATGCATGTCATTAGAAATGTTTTCACTAACTTAAAGGAGTAGCATAGAAGCTCCTTTGCTTCATGCATGTAGGTAAATAATTTTACCCTGCAGCTTGCAAAGCATCTCCCAGTAAATTTTCTGTATTTCTCTAGATGATTGAGTTATGCCTCTTGTATATTTCTCTAGATGATCGGGTTATGCCTCTTGTGGAGCTTGCTGCTCAGGCGGTGGCCTGTCATATACCATTTGAAGAAGTAGAACGGTTTGCACAGCCTATACCAGAACAACTTCAGCTTCGCATAGCATTTTGGAGCTTTCCAGAAAATGAAGAAGACATCAGGTATGGACTTTCCATAAAAATTATTAATTATTAAATACTGCATCTTCACATCTTCACTTTTTAAATTTTGGCACCTAAACAGTCACTGGCTTAACTGTTTTTTTTGTACACCAAGATGATTTATCATTTAGAGCTATCTTGCATCTAGGTCTATATACAAAATGGGAAAATTATGCTAGTTGATTGATTTAATACCTGTGTGATTTATTGAAATCAGCTTATACAATTTTGTAAACCTGGGTTACAAGCCACAAACATGGTTTTACATTCACAACAGCAGTTTGCTTTCATGGTACGCCTTTTACTCAGCTACATCTGCCCCTTTTAATACTAAATGTGAAAAAAATGTAAGTATCATTTGTCAAACAAAAGGCATAAAGCTGTCTTTGATGACCCAGAAAGCACTACTGTACTAAACTGATGAACTGAATATTGCAACGGCAATTGCAATATACAACTTCCAGCTGATGACAAACACTAACATCCTCCAAAGCTACCAGAAGAAACAGGGAGCCTTCAGATCTACCAGTCCTACAGGAAGAGGTCAAGAGAGTGATGCCTAGTCTGAAGGGATGGCACTCACATGGTGTGGGTGTCTGGCGAACTTGTGGGGAAGAAATAGCAGTGGCCTTCACTGCTCTATGCCAAAGAATCATGGATTACAAAGAATGGCTGAAAGAATGACTGCAGTCACTAGTCATACCCCTTCCAAAAAAAGTGCCAAAATTACAAAACCATACACCGAATCAGATGCTGAAAATAGTCCAGAATCACATCAACACCATCATGAAGGAACTGCCAGCAGAAGAAGCTGGGTTTAGGCCAGGCAGGAGCACATTTGATCAGATCTTCAGCTGCCACATCCTGATAGAAAATCATCTACTGCACCAGCGAGATCTCTTCCACAGCTTCATTTGCTTTATAAAGGCGTTAGACAGTCTGGCATGAGGGGCTGTGGCATGGAATGCAAAAATTCAGCATTGAAGAGAGCCTCATTCAAGTTATTGAAGTGTGGTATTAGAGCTTAATTAGTGCAGATAACTTTCTTTATCACAATAATGGGCATCCATCAAGGGTGACCTTATCATCGGTACTGTTCAACATCTTTGTGGAGAACATGATGCGAAAAACCCCTACTGACCATCACACCTCCATTTTCATCGGTGGGAGGCTCCTATGCATCCTGCACTTTGCAGATGACATTGATCTGATGGCAGACACCAGCAGCAAACTGCAAGACCTTACAAATGAGCAAATGTTTGAATGAAGACCAGTGCTGATAAGAGCAAAGCAGAGATTGATATGAAGGGAGTACAGCTGAAGGTGGTGAATAGCTTTAAGTCCTTGGGAGCCACTTCTCCCAAAATGGCAACTCCCTAGCTGACAGCCTCATCAGGATCACGGTAATAGCCAAGCTAGACAGGATACAGCCCAGCAACACCATCAGGTTTGCCGTCAAGTACAGACTGCACCTAGTTTGGTTTTCTGTTGTTTTTGTTTCAAGAACCAGCGTATCCTGTCCCTGCTGAATGGGTCTGAGTTTAAGTTACTCAAGTTTGGTGTAAAAACACACATCTCTTTTAACAATCCCCCCTCAGAAAAGAATCTCCTTCCCTCATTAGTCTTGCATAGTTTTTTTCTTGGTTTTAAATATTTGTATCTGAAACAGACTACTAGTATTACTATTAATAATAGTTATATTAGTATCTAAAGATTGATACTTTATTTTCCATTAAAGCAAACAAATGACTTTTAGTCTAGTGTGCTGGGGTAGGAACATTGCAAAACAGGGCAGGCAAAAGTTGAAGGTAAAAAGGTAAAGGTCATCCCATAACCTTTTCAGGTCGTTGGCAAAAGTTGAACAAGAACATGAAACATGAAAAAAGCAGGATGGGTGGTTGGAAAGGGGCCGAACAATTAGAGACAGTGATGACAAGCTTCTGATCAAGGAACTGACTGCAGTTTTAGCCAACAGCTTGCACACAGTCTGACAGAAGTGGTAAATTCAGAGTTCCTAACACTAGAACCACACATCTAGACCCATTTATCCCGGCTGCATTCAACAATATAATCAACGGTGGAGAGAACACGCTCATAAATACAGATATCCATATTGCTTTCTCTCATTTAAAAGTGTTTTTTTGTAGATTTTTTAATTGAGGTCATACTCATCTCTTTGTTTTCCTGTTTTGTGTGACAACACGAATATGTACAAATTTTTAATACTTATGAGAGTGACTATAAATACCAGCATAAATGATTACAAATGGAGAGCTAGAATTGAATGTCAAAATTTTATGTTCTTTTTAACATATGTTGGATTTTAGGTAATGTTCTGATGTTACTATTGGCAGATACAACAATTTCCTGAAAAGGAATAATAAAGATGCTTTGAATTGTTATTGTAAATGTAACAACAAAAGTGGACATTTTCCTTTCAAAGCAAAGTATTATAAGTAGAAGAAACACAAAAGAAAAGTACAGACAACAACAGAAAAATAGAAATTCAGGGTTAGTGCCTCAGAAAATCTCTACCACACCATACTTCTCAAATAGCAGACACACCTGAGTATTAAAATCTATTAACAGCAACAAAATACATCATACAACTAAAAAGATTAAGTGATAGGAGAGGGCGTATCACAGCACTATTAAATCAATTCAAGGGTGCCAATTACTATTTCTTGACTTAACATTTGCAGTATGCATGGTTAGCAGGTTTGAGGGAGGCGGCTCTCAGCAATTTTTGTGTTTTATTAGTTTGTTGTGTTTTCGGTGCCCTTTGTATAGGCTGATGCTTTTTTCGCTGTCTCGTTGCCGTGCAAGACTGTTTGATTTTTGTTTTCTTCTGCGACTTTCGGATTTCCCATCGACTACTGGTCTTTTCTGCCTAACAGTTTCTTCTGAAGATCTTGAAGATCACACAATCAGTCTTTTGCTTTAAAATTTTCACACAGTTTTCCTCTGCTTTGTGATTGCATCCGTACCAGCAGTCATCTGGCGATTTCAGCTCCATTGACCCAAGTCTCTGTTGATTTTTTTCTGCGTTCCTACTGACAGTGGCTTTCCGAGCTGAAGATCTGATCTCAGGGCCATTGAGAGCCAGCACGTCCATAGTCGTAGGGAACTAGCACCTGCAAACAGTCTATGACTACCACAACATGCCATTGATTTCCTCCAGTAGTTCAGTTTGGAAATTCTTGAACAGAATCTATTTCTCGGTGACTGCAAAACTAACCTGATGATCTTCCCACAAGAATTCGGCTATTTTTCAGTGATTGTAAAACTAACCCCACACAACTGTAAACACATCCATATCATTAGTGGGTGGCCTCATATGAAGCTAGTATCGATGTTTTCAATGTGTAAGTGATCATGGTCAGACTAAAAGAAGAAAACGCTTGTCATCATACTCCTCGATTCCAGAATTGACAACTGTATGCTGCCAGTATTTATCATGTATGTGTGTTCTTTTTGTAAAGCGCTTTGAGTTCACTTTAATGATGGAAAAAGGTGCTATAGAAATCATCATCATTATTATTATTATGTGTGGCTTTTAAGATTATTCTGATGATGATGATGATGATGATGATGATGATGATGATGATGTCGTTTTATAATGCGCCAGTTTCTGCATCACAGAGATACGCTCAATGCGCAGTGATCCCAACAGCTTTGCAGGTCAAATGATCAAGTTCAAACAACAACAAAATGCAGATGATGAGATAAAAAAAACTAGTCTGTTTGAAACAAGTGGGTCTTCAGTTTTTTCTTGAAAGTTGCAAGACTCTCAGTCTCCTTGATCGAGAGGGGAAGGAAGTTCCACAGAAGCGGGGCTACATTTGAAAAGGATCTAAAACCCATTGTCTTTTTGTTTGTGTTCCCTGTCTGAACATTCGGTCGTCTTAGTCTGGATTGGGCTGCTGAACGAAGGTTCCGCTGAGGTTGGTGACGGTGAACAAGATATTGTAGATATGCAGGTGCAAGGTCGTGATGGAAATGAATGCTGGATGCTGGTGGCCAGGGGTACAAAAGAATTCTTGAAATTCTCTTTATATATAATGCACAGAATTATCACTCAGAGGGCATCATATGAAAAGACTCATGAAATGAATGAGTAGAGTCCTATTTTTCATTCTTTCCTCTTAATAGACAAGGTTGCTTTCCGTGAATTCCTTTAATTGCTGATTTGGCTATCCATAACTGCTTTGCTTAATTTTAAGATTTTTAAAGTTAGATTATCATACAAAGCTGTAGTGTTAAACTTAATGACAAAGTTCTTTCGGTATGTTGCAGACTTTATTCTTGTCTTGCAAATGGTAGTGCTGATGAATTTACCAAAGGTGAACATCTATACAAGACAAGGGCAGTGAAGGATGCCTTGCAGATTGGTAAGATACAATTTTATCTTTATTACCAGCAGTAATTACTTTATAAAACCAGTAGAGGTCCCTCTAGAGATTGGTAAGATAAAATTTTGTCATTATTACCAGGAGTTAAATTATCAAACCAGTAGAGGTTTCTCCAGAGATTGGCAAGATACCAGCAAAGTTGAACAGCTTCAAGTACTAGGGAGTCGCTCTTTCCTAAGATAGCAGCTGCACGGCAAAAATCCTGATAAGGATGACAACAGGGGTGCAGCAGCACTTTGCCATACTGAACAGGATTTGGAGCAGCACCAGCACCAAGGTTGCGACTAGTTACTGACTGTACAAGTCAAATCCTGCTATGTAGGTTATACATGGACTATGCTTGCTGATACAGAAGAAAATGATCCAGGCATTCAAGACCAAGTGCCTAAGGAAACCACTCTGGATTTCCTACATGAAACAAAAGATCAAAGAATTAGAGTGGAATATGGTCATCAGTCTGGTGGACCTCCAGGAACGTCTTTTGGCAACAATGGTCTGGTTTGGCTGTGTGGTCAGCACAACTTTCTGTTAAAGACCATCCTTCTGGGTACCTTGGAGAGTGGTTGACTCCTAGGTAGACACAGAACGAACTGGCTGGTGAATATAAAAGATTAGATTATCACTTAATGCAGGACTTGCTCACCACTGCTCAAAAAAAGCATTGTCAACTGCGGCATCAAGGTCCCTTCACCTTTGACAACCAGCAGAGCTGATCATCTGGTACCAGTCAAAGAATGAATGATAATCATGAAGATATCAGCTCTAGGTCTGTTATCAAACATCAGCAAATATCAATCAACATTAAAGAGATTATTGTATGTCAGAAAAAAATCTGGGGGTTAGATCTTTTAGCTCATGCTGATAAGTTACAATTGTCATTGTATATAGTCAGGCCTGATGAGAGGGAAGGGGGGACAGGTGGGTCTGGTGTACCTGGGCCCTCGTCTATGAAGGGGGCCCGGCTTTGGTCAGTGGATTTTTCCCTTTTCCCTTTTTTTCTTTTAAAGAAAGGTTGACTAATATTCCTCACTCTGGAGCAGGGTTCTACAAGTTTGATCCTTTAATGTCATGTTTCCTTATTTACTAACCACTCACATGTAAACAACTCTATGTTCAATTAGTGTTGTAGATCCCTAGCTGTCCTAATTTTTGCAGTCTGTTTTACTATACTGAATGAAATTTAGATATTGACAATCAAATTTTAAGGATATATTATACACTGGGAAAATATACGATTACAAGGGGCCCGGAGAGGTCATCAGCCCGGGACCCGTGCTGGCTTTCGGTGGCCCTGTATATAGTTCCTTTAATGTACATATTAAAGGTAACTCATGATGGTCTACCTTGATTTTGTTGATGTTATCTGTTCCTTGGTGTGCTTATGGGCTTTTTGCATAGTTTGCTGGTATTCTAAAAGATTATCTAGGATTCTTTAATTTATCTTCAGTACTATCATTTGACTAAAGCCAATTTGTACTAAACCCAAACTTTCTCTTGTTTTTCAATAGGATTTCACCTGAGTGCGACAGTAGTGGCTCCACAAAACTTTAATCAAGTTCAAGGCAAGGGTAGCTTTAATGTAGCAGTGGTTTTTGACCGACGCCGCATCTCCTCATGTTCTTGCAGCTGCAACAGTGCTGCCTCCTGGTGTTCCCACATTGTTGCTCTCTGCCTCTTTCGTATCCATCAAGTAAGTGTTTTTATGGGGGGGGGGGGTGGTCCTTTTCTCAGCGCACAGAGTTTACATGGGAAGGCCATGGCAGGTTTTATGTCTTTTAAACTGCTGTTTTGACAAATGAAAGCACTTTCAGTAGTTGCTGAACAGCATATAAGCAAAGGTTGTACTGTTGTGGTATAAGCTTAGATTGCTTTATCTTTGATCAAATTCATAAAGCCTTGACTTTAGGAATGATACATATCATTATTGGCTTTAAGAACATGCTCTTTCAGTACTGAGTAATAACATATCATTATTGGCTTTAAGAATTTGCTCTTTCAGTATTGAGTAATAACATATATTACTGGCTTTAAAAATCTGCTGTCAGTTCTGAGTAATAACACAGATGATTATGGGCTTTAAAAATCTGCTCTTTCAGTACTGAATAATAGCATGGGTACTTTGATTATTTCAGCAATCTTGTATTCTTTAACTTAGACCAAGATCACTGTTATCCAATTCTGTCTTCCATATTCTGTTTATTTAGGTGGATTTTCTTAAATGTTTGTGAACTATTTAAGTTATCCCTTGAGCTCACATGCATTTTGCATTTTGGGGCACTGTTACTGCTTGCTGAAGAACAAAGTTTAGGGATTTGAATCCTTTTCCTACGGAAACTGACTGCTACATTCTTTTAACCTCACTGTCTTTATTGTTAAACACATTATTTCTCCTCCCCTACCATTTTTATCCATTTGTATTCATGTACCTGTATGCCAGCCATTCATTTGTGCACCTTAATATTTATGTTTTCAGGGGTCATCTGTTACACTTAGAGCACCTGTCTCCGAGTCACTGTCACAGCTTAAAAGAGACCAACTTCAGAAGTTTGCCCAGTATCTTATTAGTGAGCTTCCTCAACAGGTAATATTTAAATAGCAGTCTTCAGTTTTCTTTATTAAATTTTTCGTATTGATAACTTTGTGGAAAATTACATTTATTGCTATTTTCTTTCTTTTGTATAGAAAAACTATTTTAGGGTGAAGCCATTACACAAAAACTGATTATCCTACTTTTTCAGATTTTGCCAACAGCTCAGCGACTGTTAGATGAATTGTTATCATGCAAGGAGACAGCTATGAATACAGTTGGTGGAGCACCAGGTAGCGTTCTGTGTTTTACAGAATTATTTCGTAACATGAATGATATAAACATTTTTATAATTTGGCTTCCCTTTCTGCTCTGTGATTTACAGTTCTTCACAATTATTTAAATATCTTGTTTCTTTTTTTTGTGTGTCATTCATATTCACATTCACATGTTTTAAGAAGTAGATATTCAGTTTGAGTGTCACATTTATGTTGGGTTAATAATTTTCTGCTGGTGTCGTGTTATTAAGTAATTTGGGGCCTGATCCCGTAAACTATATCTGGGGAAAGGACAGGTGAGATAGCATATCTTACCAATTAACACAGTATCATACCTGTTAATTTGGTGTGATGGCAATAACCCTCCTTTTGCTTAAGCAGGTCTGTTTTATTAGGGTGAAAAGGTCACATCTCGTCAGTGGTTACACAAAGCAGAAGTATCAACAAATGCACAGAATGCAGTGGATAAGTGTACCATAGTGGCCTGTAGTCTGTCCTCATTAAAGACAAACCCCTGAAATGTGATATTCATTTTTTAGGCATGCCAACCTGTGTGAAAATGATACAATGCATGTTATTTTCAACACACAGTGCCACTGAATCAGGTGCTTTTACAGCACTTTGTTAACTTTTTTTTAGAAGACAGAATTTTAGTATATTTAACCAGTTTTAAAATAAAGCAGAAATTTAATCAAAAAAAAAAGAAAACAAGATTGTATGGGCTTATGTTCACAGATCCAACTGCAGGGCCATCAGCCAATGAGCAGACATCGTGGTGTCTAGATGAAGCCACTTTACATGAGAACATCAAGAAAACCCTGGTCAAATTTTGTGTGCCCTCACCTATTGTATTCAGGTATAGCTTTCATCTCTGAGTCATACATTTTTATTGATGGTGGTGGATACAGCTAAGCTATTGCTAGGGATATATAATAATAATAAGGAAGATTTATATAGCGCATATTCACACTCATAGAGAGCATGCTTTTAGCGATTAAAACGGGTAAGAGACATGGACTACATGGATAGAACACGAGGGACGGAAGAATAAACGACAGTACTGACTACAAACAGAAAACAAAGATAGAAAACATAAAAAGGCACCAAGTAATAGGAACAGAATATAGAGCAGAAGAGGGGAGAGTAAGAAGGACTAGTATTGTGTGGACTGTGTTAGGAGTAATGCTCAAGGAAGAGGTGCATTTTCAGTGCAGATTTGAAGGATTCAGTTGTAGCTAGGTGGTGGATATTGAAAGGGAGAGAGTTCCATTGTTTTGCAGCACAGTAGCCAAAAATCCTGTGACCATATGTTGTTGTTCTGGTGACAGGAACAGTTAGGATACGTCATCAGACAAAGAGCATAGTTGTCTGGCTGGGACGTAAGGAATAAGAAGTTCAGAGAAATAGTCAGGACAGGAGCCTGCAAAGAAATTAAAACACAGCACAGACAGTTTGTACTGGATGCGAGAACGGATGGGTAGCCAGTGTAGAAAACAAAGGAGAGGAGTGACATGGTCTCGTTTCCTGGTTCTGAGCACCAAATGTGCAGTGGAATTCTGGAGTTTCTGAATGAGGTATGAGGCCCAGCCTGTCAGCAAGGAGTTGCAGTAGTCAAATCGAGAAAGAACAAACCCACAGACAAGAGTGTTGGTAGCGCGTGTAGAGAGCAAGTGATGGATGGCACTGATCTTACGGAGCTCAAAATAGGCAGACTGACAGACAGCTGCTACATGTTTATCAAGGGTCATGTTTGCAGTGACCATAAATCCCAGATTCCTAATGGATGATGTGAAGGTGATGTTGGTTTCACCCACCTTAATTTGATTGGGCAGACTGACTAGCGAAGGTTGATGTCTTCTTCTATGGCACAAGAGGGCTTCCGTTTTATCATCATTTAGTTTAAGCTTGTTTTTTACCATCCAGCCCTTGACATTGCTAATACAAGCTTCTAGAGAGCTAATAGCAGAGTGAGACTCAGCCGGTGGAGTGGAACAGTAAAGCTGCGTGTCGTCAGCATAGGAGTGATGAGAAACCTGGTGAGACTTGATGCATGATGAAAGTGGCTTAGTATACAGGATGAACAGAACTGGGCCAAGTACTTCACGCTTGAGCTCAATGAGTCTACTAACATAGCGAACGAAGCCAACCTTTTGGCATGTGTCAGGTATGAATAATTAGGCGCTGTCCATGATGACTTTCTCTTCTGCAAGTCTGTACCGACCAAAACAACTGGAGAGGACATTTTCCAGATACTGAACAATTACATTCTGAGTAACAAAGTTGATTGGACGCCATGTGTCGGTGTTAGCGCTGATGGTGCTGCGTCAATGACGGGAAAGGTGAAAGGCTTGACCACATGTATCAAAACAGTTGCTCCACTGGCAGTAGCAACGCACTGTTGCATTCATCGAGAAAAACTTGCAAAAAAAAAATGCAAGTCGATCTTAAGAGAGTAATGGAGGAATCAATTGTCGTGTGGAAAACTGCTCTTCATCTGTTTGAACTGCGCAAGGAGGTTAAAATTTTTCTGCGCGACTGTGACCATCAAGATTTCCACTTGTGGGATTACTTGCATGACTATTCATGGCTTGGTCTGTTGGCGTACATGGCTGACATTTGTAGCAGTCTGAATGGGCTTAACATACCCTGCAGGGCAGAGATGTCACAATCTTTAATGTTCAAGACAAAATAAAGGCTATGTGTATAAACCTGGGGGTGTGGTGTCATCACCTGGCCTTGATTGCCAAGAAATTGACTCATTCCCAACCCTCAGTGATTCTCATGTGACGTCACCACAGGAAACTGATGAGCAGATTGTTACGAACTTCAAATCACACCTTCAGGGTCTGCATGAGCAATTCAGAATTTATTTTCCACAAAGACAAAGTCTGAATGGATCAGAAATCCATTTGCAAACATGATAGCGGTGAAAGCGGTCAGTACCAAACTTTCTTCAAGGGATGTTGATAGTCTTGTGCAACTTGCTTTGGATGGTTCGCTGAAAGTGTTGTTTACTGAGAAATGTTTGACAGACTTTTGGCTTCATGTACAATCTGAGTATACGGTGGACTTGCTGACATCGCTGTGAAGCATCTACTGCCATTTCCAACAACTTACTATTGCGAGATTGGATTTTAACCACTTGTAGGACTAAAAGCAAATAAGAGAATTAAGCCGGTTGAACGAGGAATCTGACATGAGATTGAAACTCTCCAATATTGATCCAGATATTATCACCTTAATATCTCATCAAAAACAACTGCGTTCATCGCATTAACTTTTTAACTATAAAGAGCGAGGTATGTAATTTTATGTAACTTATTACTATAGCACTGTCACAAAAGGACATTTAGTTTTGAATTGTAATGAAACAAATGTGGTAATTTAAATTTGAAATTCACGGTACAGAGTGATTTTAGGCCTTGGTGGTCCGCCGTATTTTTTACTTGAGTAAAGTGGTCCGCGGTCCAAAATACTTTGAGAACCACTGGTCTATAGTGTCGAATGCAGGTCCAGTAGAATTAAGGGAGAAACATCCCTACTGTCAAGGGCAGATAATATGTCTCGTTACATAATAAGAGTAGTCTCAGTGCTGTGAAAGGGTCTATATGCTGACTGAGCTTGTGGGAGAAGATGGTGTTCTTATAAGTAGGCACAGAGCTGTATCAAAACTATTTTCTCTATGATCTTAGAGAGAAAAGAGAAGTTGGAAACTGGGCAGTAGTTGTTCAGCACATTGACATCAATTGTGGATTTCTTAAGAAGTGGCCTCACCAGCGCATTTTTGAACAAAGATGGGAAAACGCCTGACGACAAGCTGACATTTACAATATGTGTGATGGAAGGAAGTAAAATATCTAGGCACTCAAGCAGAAGGCTTGTGGCATTGGATCTAACTCGCAAGTTGATGTTTTAGCTTTTAGAATAACCGCTTTCACATCGGCCTCAGAGACTGGTAGAAACTTGGTCATAGAGCATCCTGGGAGGACATCACAGGAGATGCTGTCAAGTGCTGATGCCGAGTCTAAAGATGATCGAATGTCTATCTTTCTTGTGAAATAATTGCTAAAAACTTGCTTGGTTGCTTCTTGCCTTCAGCAGCTGTATCCATCACTAGCCCCTGCCTGTAAGGCTACATTTGTGTGCAGTACATGGTCCACCCTTAAAATTTCCAATGCACTAAGTGCAGTCCAGCATTTACCCTCAGGGAAGTAGCATGAGGCTTTACTCTTGATAGGTAGGTGACCAGTGCAGATCCAAAAGTGAGGCAGTTGTTTATCCCTAACTTCTGGCATGCAGGGAACAGTACTACAGGGCTTAAAGTTTTGACTCATGAGAAAGATCTTCTGTCAGCACCTTCAGATGATAGTATACCTATAGATGATTGTTATGAGCTTTGACTATTTGTCATATTCCCTGCCCAACTGACGAACCAGTAGCAATGGCCTCATTTCAAAACAAAACTTCACATGCTTCCCACTCTTCACCCCTTAACTCCAGCCATGTTTTTATGGCATGCTGCTCATTTTAATTTCTAGTGATGTCAACTACCTATCAGCAAGTGCCCCACCAGCAGCAGCTGAGTGGCAGAGTCTGCTGAGGCCTTTACGTGGACGAGAGCCAGAAGGCATGTGGAATCTCTTATCCATTGTGCGGGAAATGTTTCGTCGTACAGACAGCAACTCCATCCCACTACTAGAGATCCTCACGGATGAAGTTTTACAATGTGAACAGGTAAGATAGTTATAGAAAGGAAATGAAGATGAGTGATTTTTTTGAAAGTTTTCTTCTTGTCTTTTTAAGAAAGAGAGAAGTGGTGGAAGAGCTCAATTGTTTTGGTCAGGCTGAAAGAAAACTTTGCTTCAAGTCTGTATTACAGGCTCTTTCCTCATAGATTACTTGAAGGTTAGGGAAGCAGTAGTAAGTCTTTTCTCCAGTGCTTTCTGTTTGCTGCATGGTCTGGTTTATGAAGCTCGCATCTTCTGAGTCTGACCTAAATGGTCTGCAAGACTTCTCATTTACCATACATATGGTCCCTGCATGCATGCTTTTAGGGTTGCTCTTTGGTGGTTGCTGTGCCTTTTCTTGCTGCAATCTGCTGTTGATTTTTTTATTTTACCTACAAGCATACCTGTGAAATGACTGTGATGTCTCTAGTGTATCGGCAAAGTGTTTGTGTGCTTGCCATGTCTTGCTTTCAGGGCACACCACAAGCTAGCATTGCTGCTCTAGGTACTGCAAAATGGAGATTAGGGCATGCAAACCTGTCCCTGCCAATAAAACAAGCTTCACGACACAGTAAGTCTATTACAGTGCCTTCAAATGGTAACAGACGAAAACTGGGCACTGAAAGGCCCCAGTCTGAACTGCAAGGAACTCGGAGGAGATTTGGCCCCAAGACATGCAGCAAGCAGACCCACGAACTTGTGGACATGTCTTGATGCTTTCAAATGAGGCAGGAAAAATAAACAATGCATAAGAGAGGTGTAATCACTTAGGTAACAAATCACATCCCAGGCACTGAGACACAGAATTTCTACAAAGACATCCTCAGCTTGTAATTCCTGGGAATCAGACTGGTTTGTCTATGAAACTCATTGACTATTTTTAATGCCTACTTGTCACCAAGCAAGCAGATCCAACTAAACGGCATCATAGTTGACCAATGGATTGTGACTGCTGATTCCAACAGCCACTTGCCCCATTGGAGCTACTGTGATCCCAACAGTTGAGGTGAAGATGTAAAAGACTGGATGATCAGAAACCAGTCAACAAACTGGATGACTCACCTTCATCTACTCATGACCTTGGAGAATCAGCAACACTCCAAATCTAGCCATTGCTATGGATTACATCCACAACATTGCAGCAAGAGAAATCTCCAGTCAGCTCAGAGGCAACAACCCCAAACGTGATCAGTCACATTCAGAAACAGCTCGAGGTCAACAACTTTAGAGTTTCATTTAGCTGAAATTATAAATAAAGCTAACTGGGACCTTTTCAGACATGAAGCTGACAGAAGAACTTCTTTACTGAATCTGTCAGACCATGACATCAACAAAAACTTCAAAAGCTTCTTAAAGGTAGCAAGTCAGCAGTTGCCAGTGGTAAATTCCAAGACAGCCATCCTAATTGGAATTCCCAGTTGACAGGTAGTTTTTCCAGTCTTTTAGTGCTGGCCTTCAGAAGGGAGTAGACAAAGTCATTGCTTTTGTATTTCATTCAAGAGATTCGGAGCAGTCTGCTCAGGCACTTGGTCTCAAATGCCTGTATTTCACTCTCCACATTAGCAAGCAGAGTCCATCTCCCATCCATACACATAAGAACTAGAGAAGGTGGATAAGAATACGAATTATGAGGGACTTGCACATGAGGAGTCTGTACTAAGTAGCAGACATGATGGTGCTACTTTGCAAAGCCTGGCCATTGCTGGTGTTGCTGGTGTGATACAGATGCAGAGGTCTGTTGTACAGTTGATGTCTTTGGAAAGGGTAGCTCCCAAGTACTTTAAGCTGTTCACCACCTCAATCTGTGCTCCATTCATGTAAATCACTGCTTTGCCTTTGATGTTTACTATAACTTTGCTCTTTATCAGTGTTGGTCTCCATATGCATGCACACTGTCGGTCTGTTAGTATGGTTTTGCAGTTCTCTGCTAGTGCCTGCCAATAAATGTATGTTGTCTGCAAAGCATATGGGCCCTCGGCCAACGGAAATGGAGGTTTGATGGTCACGGATGATTTATTATAGCCTCCCTAACTGTGAAAAGATAGCCATTGCTGTCTTCCATGACTGAAGTCTTGTGTTGTCTTTTCTTGATAAGATTGTTCAGTAGTTGCCATCTCCTTCCATTTCCTTCTATTCCAAACCTCAAAGGACATATTCAGCAGATGCAGTTCCAGGAATCTAGCTCCGACTCGCATATTTCAGCATTGGTCATCTGTCCCGTTCTCCTTAACTGCATTCCTCCTCCTCCTGATTTCACAATTCACAGCTTTGTATTTGAAAGTTGTTTCCAAGCTGCTTGTCCTTTTTCTCCTCAAGGCCCTCCTTTGATCACAGAGATTTAGGATACTAAATGTATTTGTGACCCAAGCTCAGATCCCAGCATATCTTCAGTGAAAAGATCCTCTACATAGATCTCAGCATATACAACTGGAAAGTCAGCTGAGAGATGGAAAACACCACCAGCCTCACTGTTCCTGGAATTTTTTTAAAAGACCAGCCTTCTGAAACACTCAAGACCCTCACAAACTTATACCCATCAAGTTTGTGGACCCCCATATCTGCTCAGACAGAGCAGAAGATGAAGCTGCCCTCATCTCATTTACTGACAGAGACTCCAAAGAGAGCGTCTTTCTCATACTTCTAAGCAGAAGTCCTTGTGATTTCATTTCCACTTGTGGAAGAACCCTAGGCTGAATCTCTATCTTTCAGAAGACAGCAAGGCAGCTGTTCAAGTCTTTGATTTGTCAGACCATGACTCACACGTCCTGAACCTCAAAGCCTTCTTTTCCACACTGTCAAAAACAGAACCAACTGCTATCCAGTAGGTTTCAGCACAGGATGGCTTGCAGATCCCTTGCCCAGAGAAGGCAGCTAACTCCCTCAGCCAGAAACCCCCACAACACATAGGGAGACTAAGACACTCCTCCAAACCAGATACAGAGGAGGTTGGGACACTTTGAATAGCAGATAGCAAGCTCATTGGGATCTTATTCAGCATCATAACAAAGACCAACAGACCCTCATTTCCACCTTCCTAGGGGCGCTGCGGTCGGAATGCATTAAAAAATTAGGCATTGCAGGCTGAGCCCATTATGTGCGGCTACACAGAACAGACTCCAAAACACATTATAGAACTTCCTTACAAAACAAAGTGCCAGAAGCTACAGTCAAAGGGGGTTGACCTTGACACCCAACTCTGAGGGGGCAAGAAGCGACTTCTGCTGCATTGCCAGCGCTGCAGCATTCTTCGGCAAGAGGATCTAACAGCACAGTTGTTGCATGCAGGAGAAGACGAAGAAGAAGCTATAAACTTAAGGTGTTTAATTTTGACTGCAATTTTTTTGTTTTTTGTTTTTTGTTATTGCTCTTTGTGTTATGTGTGTGTTCATTTGTATTTCATTTGTCTCCCTTGGCTGATTTAACAATCGTATCCTACTTTCTGCTTCATTGGCTGCCTTTTTTTTCCTTTCTTGTTTTTTTAATTATTTTTATTGCATTTTTGATATCGTTTATAAAAATGCCTTTCTAGGAGTTTGTCATTTGAATTGTTTGCATCTGTGCAAGTGTCATAGCAAAATCACATTTCTGTTATTTTATTTTATTACTTAAAATACAAGTGGTGCAGTTATAAATGTTTAAAAAGTTTTTTAAAATATATCTGGTCTAAGATCAGGCTGTATATGACAAGCCATTAACTTTATACCTTTCTAGATCTTAATATGGTGGTTTGTAACAAAAGCCTCGACCAACAATAACAACAACCTGCATGTGAGTCGTGGTAACAACAGCTCAGCCAGTGCAACCCAGCATGCAGCAGCCAGCTTGTGCGAAGAGATTGTGGCACTTTGGCGTTTAGCAGCTCTCAATCCACGGCTGTCTCCAGTGCAGAGGCAGGATCTTTGTGCCAAGTTCCGTGATTGGCATATCAGCACTGTTGAAAAGGTATGTTGGCACTGATATTATTAGGTGGAAAATCTTGCTGTGTGACTAGAATGTGATACTTGTGGTGGTTATGTCTCAGTCTGGATCTCATTATGGTTTAATAAGATGGCCAAAATTTTGGAATGATCTCTGTGTGTGTGTGTGTGTGTGTGTGTATTTGTTTCAGGTATATAGCATGCAGCATTAACGTGTCATTGTGTTCTGATAACTGTCCTTGTTGATTGATACAGTATGAGTGCTAAAAGAGAAAGCTACTGAAAGTATCGATACTGAAAGTAAAAGAAGATAAAGAAAACAAGATACTGTAGAAAGTGTTAACAAAGCAAATAATTTGTGCTCAACAGGTGCGCAAAGCTCGAAATTCCACGTCAGGCAACTCATCCAACAATGTGAAAAAGACTGACATGGAGAACTTCTCAGGTTTCAAGCCAGCTATTGAGGCATGTCAGCTGACGTGGGAGGACTACCCCATTCCTGGCGTAACATATTCTAGCAAGGATGGTCAGCGCTGGCATTATCGCTTTAGCTCAAAGTTTCATGATGGAGGTGATGTAAAGAAGCCTTCACGTGTGCAGCCTGTCACTGTATGCTCAGAGGACATCATCAGCACAGACAATTCCAGGAATCTTGCTCAGGCTCAGCGATCCCATGAACTGCGGTCCCGTGCAGGCAGGATTGAAGCACGTGGAGCAGCAGTCCGCAGAGACTCTTGTGTCAATGATGGTGCAGCCAGCTCTGGCTCAGAGGGCTTCTGTGAATCAGAAAACAGACGGTCACATGATTCAGATTCAAGCTGTGACAATCCCAAAGGTTTTCATTCACGAAGTAACTCCCTAGATGAGCCTGAAGTCCTGTTGGCAGATGCTGCAGCTGTGAATTGTCAGGAGCTGTCCTCTGGTTCCCAAGATCACCAGGATGCTGAGGTTTTTGATGACAGTGCAGATGGTGGGGGTGCTGTTACCAAGACTTCTAGTCCTGTCGCTGTGGTGAGCCAGGCTCCGCAGGCATCTTTTGCAAAAGCTCAGGACTTGATGCCAGTTTCTAACTCCTCTGATCTAAGTGCCAAAGATTCTAGTCAGCCCTTGGTAACTGGCAGTCGTGCCAGCCATGAACCCTCGTCAGAGTCCCAGCAGTCTAGTGATGAGTACCAGCTATACTTCTACGACACTAAAGTCAAAGTTGGTGATATAGAGAAGAGAAAGAAAGAAAAAACAGATGAACCTAATCTTTTTTCTGGACTCAAAAAGATGGAAAATGTTCAAGATGTAAGCATCATACACTTGCATGCATGGATAGACATGCGCACACACACACAGCATGTAGCATGTACAGAAGCATCGATTGCATTCATTGTACAATAGTGATATACACAATGTATAGAAGCACTGACAGCTTGCTCTGTTCAACATGTACATAAACACTTTCGACAACTTTGCTTTTTCCCTGTCACCCAATTTTTTTTTTTAATCTGCTGTCCTGGAATCAGATCTCTTATCTCTGGCACACTGTTTGTTCTCAGGGTGTGACACCTTGTACAGGCAGGCTGCTTAGCTGTGATAGAGCCCTGGTTGCATAATACACCAGTTTCCTGCCTTCCCTCCATTTCCTCACAGTGTAACAATGATACCATTAGAATATAAGCTATTAATCAATTCATCTTAACTGAAAATGATTCAGTCCTAACTTAGAAGTGGAAGCTTTGAATTGAGATCTACAGCCAAAACATTGCAATATCTTTGGTTCAAGGGAAGAAAATTCTGTTAGCAAAAGGGTTTACCTGCTGAAATTAAGATAGTTCCATAGCTTTATATCTCATGTATTTTATTATGAAAACAGTTTTATGACATTCATCAACTGTTTGCTAATGGTCGTTTACACCTTAATGTCAGCATGACAAACTCCCTCAACCGAGGATCAAAATTTCTGTCTCAGAAAGTATAAATTTCAACGCTGTTTGTCATCATTATCAATGGAGCAATGCATACCAAACTGACAATGACAAAAACAAATAGACATATACTATCAGTACCCTATACTTCAAGACTAGGAGAATATTATACTAACACAGAAACACCAGTAACCATGCTTCTCTTGGCTGGCTGCTTAGGCATCCTGATTTTCTAAACACATCTCACACAAGCGACAAGGCTGAGGGACTCAGAAAGAAATCAGTTATTTGAAGATATTGGTCTAATAGTAATAATAATAATGTGTACTTATATCGTGTCACATCGCGACCAAGATAGGTCGCACTCTTTGCGCTGACCAGTAATGATAAATGAACATTAGGTACCAGACAATGGACGGTGAGAAACGTATAGGCACACTAACAACATAAAGATGAAGTACAAGAGTAGAACGTAATACAATGGTTAAAGGGATATAAGGACTGTAAACAGTGTAGAGATGGAGTAGTTACAGAATGGTGCAAAATAGCTCTCTAAAGCTGCAGCCTTTATTTCAGATTCTTTTTGCACGTGCTGAAGCTCTTCACGCTCATGGCCATACCAAAGAAGCGTGTCATTTGGCACGGCAGTTGGCTGAAGAAATGCTGAATAGCCCACCAGACCTGTTTGCTAACACTGTCAGCAGTGGAGTATCCACTCCAAAATGTAAGCTCTTCTGCAGATGTTTGAGAGAATAAAAGGCAGGTGTTTAGTTTGCTAGGACTGTAGATGAAGAAGCTGTACTCGAACTATCCCTGTCTGTACCTGACTTTATTCATGGCTTTGTTACCATGTACATTGCCCTTAGAAATCATTGTTTAGCCTTTAATATTTCATGGTCTTGTTGGTACAGATTATCTTTGCAAGCACACTTGCAGCTCCCACAAAGGACATCATACACGTGTGTGGCCCTCACGACAACACAGATGTGACCCATGCAGCCCTGGGGACACCCTCAGTTTGACATGCCTGATCTAAACGATAAATTATTTATTTATTAGGTTTGGGAAGGACTTGGTCTGATTGTTTGGCTGCCTGTTCTGTTATGTTTATTGCTTTACCATTGTTTTCCTATTTGATTTCTAGCTAAGAAAAAGAAAGCACTCAACACGATCAGCCTGCTGGCAAGCACCACTCTGGCCAAAGCTTCGTTCCTTTGTAGCGTTTTGTCAGAAGACACAGACTGTCATTACCTAGCATTCAAGATTGGGATGTTTGGCATGGAACTGGCACGCCCACCAGCCTCTTGCAAGGCCTTGGAGGTCAGAGCATGTTATTTTGATCTTTTATCAGAAGTATTGTGATCTTCATGTAACATCCTGGTTATGCATGCATGTGAATGTTTCAAATAATTTGGGTCAAAATGTTATGTCAGCAAAGTGTGAACTATCACATAGGACATCTGTTTATTTGAAAGATATAATTTAATGGTACTTCCATTGTTATTTGATCTCAAGCAATATTTGGATAAAAAATAATAAAGATTATTGCTACTTGTTTGTGGTACTTGTACATAAAGTCAAAAGCAGAGTAATTATCATTACAAATGCAGACCAACAAACTGACTTATTTATAATGATCATACTTTCAAAACTAGACTAACAAAGCTATTTACACTGATAATACTTGCAAATCCAGACCAACAAAAGGTTTATTGACACTGATCATACTTTTAAACCCAGATCAACAAAGTGACTTATTTAAACTGGTCATACTTGCAAATCCAAACAGACTAGTTAATAGATGTGACATTGTGTTGTTGCAGTCAAAAACTGGAGCAATAAAGAAGCTATTTTTACAGTGTTGCATGTGTTATGTCACAGTTTAAAGCAGTTCTAGACATGACCATTTTACCATGAAGATGTGCTGCTTTTGGTACAGGTCAAGTTAGCCTATCAGGAATCAGAACTTTTACAATTGCTGAAGAAAATACCACTGGGGCAACAGGAGATGGCCACCCTCCGCAGCCGTGCAGAGCAGCTGAGAGATGGCACTTTTCAATCTCGGGGGGATGCCTTATTGCCATTGACTCTGGCCACCTTTATTTTTGATTCTCTCTGTCTTCCTTGTGAGTACTTACAAATGCTGGCTGTAGTCAAGAACCTTTGACTGAGTTCTTTCATGTGGTGTCTTTTTATTTGTGTATGGCTTTGAGAAGGGGAAAGATGCTTCTTTATGCAACAGATGTGCATAGATTTCCTGTGTGTTCTGAGCAGTTATGAATAAGGGTTGATATTTCTCCATTATTTTTAAAGTTGTGTTTAATGTTTTAGTTATGAAAAATAACATGAATTTCCTGTTTATTGTAAAGGCAGTAGATTTGATGCATATTTTAGTTTATGTGCTTAGCTTTCTTTTGGTCTAATATTTAAAATAAATGTCTATATGGTCATAACTTTACTTTTTTTCATTTTTATTTTATCCTTTCAAAAATAAACAAGCATTGTCAAAGGCTTCTGTGTCTTAAAACATTAAGCTCAGTATATTAATAGAATTATTTTGCCTCCAGCTGCTTCCATAACTGATGAAAAACTTGGATTTGAAGCTGCTGTTACTGCCTTGGGTTTGTTTTCTTTTTTCCCTTTACTGTTTACATTGTGAATCATTTGTGTTTGCACCATGGGAGAGGATGAGATGGCACGAGTCTAATACATGCATGTGTGTGCAACCATATATTTGCATATGTGTTTATGTGTGTGCCTATGTCCATGCATACATTTATCAGTGTTTTTATTTTTACGTAGGTGGGGGGTCGAGTTAAATCTACTTCAATATGTTTTAGTCATAGTATTTCATGTTCTAACAGCATTTAGGTTGAAGCAATCCTGTTCACACAGGACTGCTGTTTTTGTTCCTTTTGGTCACCTGTTGTATAATAGTTATTCCATAATCATGCCTATGAGTGCTTTGGACTGTTAGTCTGTGCGTTCGAGGCTGAAGGTAGAGCAAAGCTAGGTTTTTCTAATCACCCTTTCACATAAATGTGTTACGGTGACTTTTTAAAATGTGCAGGTCTTAAAGCCAATATATCGGAGGCTGAGCACCCATTACTGTGCGAGAGCACCCGGCGACAGCGTGGGGACTTGGCAATAGCCATGCTGGTTCATTACAAGGATGATATCGGCAAACTTAGCAAGGTATTCTTCACCGTAGTCAATATACTGACAAAAAAATTTCATCTCGTTAGACAAATTTCAAATTATAGTCCACAGTTAAAAATAGCCCTTTATGACTTCCTTGAGATAAAAATTTGGTTATCCAAAAGCATTCATACATGTACAAGAATGGTCACATGGTACTGCTTATGTAGATGAACATCTGTATAAATGACCTCAAACAAGTTGGACTGGAAAGCAAGGACACCATTGGGACACCATTGGAACCAAGAAAACTATAGTTTGATGATCCTAAGGGTGTACATGTAATTTGCTGTAATAAGTATGTTTGGATCTTAGAATGAATATTTTGGGAAAAGACAGGCTAGTAGAACAATATCAAAACTAGTTCCTGTGTTTGTGGATGTTGCAGATCATGGACAAACTGCTGGACAAAGAAGTGAACACACATTACAAGGCACCAAGCCTGGTTACCTACCTCAGCACACGCACCACTGCTGTTTCTGGCTCTCATTCTCACGCCATTGCCTCTGCCTCCTCCAGCTCTGCCTCTTCCATGCATCATCTTGAAAGCAGCTCCTCAGCTAGACTCACTTTGTCACCATCTTCATTAGCTGCAAATTCTCCATCCTCCTTGCGAGCACACCACTTAGCTGGTGGCCATCATAATGCATTTGCATCTGATCGTATTTTAAGTGGAGGAGGTAACAACCAAGCTGAAAACTTGAACTCCCTTGGAGTGTGTGGAGGTGGTCTTTCTGCTCCGTCATTGTCATCAAGCACAGGGTTGAATGGGCTGCTGGGAAATGGCGGTGCTAGGCCTAAGACAACTTACTCTATCAGGTACAACAGGTAATAACATGTTATTTTGGATTAAACTGATTTCATTTCATTAAAAAAATTCTACCCTGCTATCTCTTAGTAACTACTCAGTGTGCACTGATGAAGCACAGCATTATATTGATAAAAAAAGAGGACAATCCCCTTCAGTACTTTATGGTAATCTGCCTTGTAACTGGGAGCTCTGTGAGTTCCAGGAGGATGAACTTTGCTCCCACAAGTGCTTGCAGCTAGTTACATAAATACGAGCAGAACTTTCTCCTCTTTTTTGTAATGTAGTCTTTGATATTCCTGACCAACTTTGTAGAGTTTATCCTTCTATTTTTTTACACAAATGTTGCAGACACGAAACATGGAAAAAATAATTATGCTAGCTGAAGCATTTGTAAACACAGCTATCTCCATGATTAATTGATAAAAAGAAGCAACTTTGACAGAAATTTTCGATCACAGCCTTTTTTTCTGCATAATAGGGATGGTCAGCAGCTCAAAGATAAAATGCCCAACTGAACAGTCTGGTAGCTATTAAATGCAATTTTGCAGTTGATTTTCATCACCATGAGTACAGTTCATTAATTTTTACTTGATATGAGACTGTTGAAGTCCACTGCCTGCAGGAATAGACTATCACAGGGTGACATAGTGTTTGTAACCCTGTGTGTAAAAGACTTGTTCAAAATTCCTTGGGACAGACTTTTATTTCTTCTGAATTTACAAAAAGTGCATTTTCAGGATAGATTTAGGTAGGAGCACTTAATTTCTCCTTATTTCAATTGTTTCTTGTAAGCTTGTTTTGTCCATATATCTCTTGAAGTTCTTTTTAAAATCATTTTCGAAAATAGAGTAATTATGTGCATTGTAGAGTTACTAGCTCAATATTCATGTGTCTTGAATGAGTTAATGACAGTAATGGATTTCTTGATAATCTATTATGGGCTTAGGGGCTACAACTGCTCTTCAACTAAATAAATTACTCCCCTATCTGCTAGGGGTCCACAGTAGCTAACTGCCTCCATCCGTGACTGCTAATTAAGGCCATGTGGTGCAAAAGTCACAGCCGTGTAGCGAACAGGTAGAAGCACAGCGTGCAAAGCAGGTGCCATTAGAATAAGATTTGGCTTTGTGAAAATGTACAAAAATCTTCAACATAAGAACACCCTAGCAAACAGTTGACAAGCCAAGTAGTCAAGCAGTACAATAAAAATTCAAAACATCTTTATTAATCCTATTCAGGAAATTATTTGTCTGCCAATGTTACTATTACATAATACATCTGACATTATATGATACCTCAAGGATGACATTAAATATAAACATACATAAAAACAAAACCAGAAATATCAAGCACTCAAGGAATGGGAGCCAGCAGTGTAAGAAGCTTCACTCAAAGATGCGGATTGCCACCGGAATAAAAGAGTGCAAATAGCATGTGGTTTTGTCCCGGGGAACTCTAAACCTACCACCTCTGTCTATGCGTCTGTTTTCAAATTCCTGTCAGTGGATGAGAGCTGGCAGCAGGCTGATAGGTAGGCTAAAGAATGTGACGACAGTGAAGTGTTCATGCAGTGTAACTGATGAACTAAACAAAAAGATTGCTGAGCTATTTTCACAGACCCTTACATACCAGTCAAGGGTGAATGAACCTGGGTACAATGTAGCTCTTAGCAGCCAGGGCTGGCTCCCCCCACCTTTTCTGACCAGGGTAATAATTTATTTACTTGAAATGCTTTTGTAGCCTCTAAGGTCCTAATATTTGGGTTGTCTGGTAAGTATCAAAGAAAAAGCATTAACAAGGAAAATGTCTTTTTTTTATTTATTGCTATGCTTAACTTGGGTTTAGAAAAGAAGAGTGAAAGCTATATCTGAATATGAAGACATCTTGTATCTCTGATAAGACTCTTAAGATTAGTTTGAGACATACTCTTTTCTCTAAGATTATAAATGTTAGGTCAGGCCTAAAATCAGTTTATGTTGAATATTCATTAAGTGTATCCATAAGGAACTGCCAGAATCCATCTTTCTTTGACATTACAGTCTAGTTTTTTTATTCGAGTATCTAATGTATATTCAAGAATGCTTAAAAGCTGGCTTATAGCAAGTGTCAAAAGTTAACAAATGTTATCTGGTGACAGAGTTTCATGTTAATCTTTTTCTTTCCATTCAGTGGGAAGGACACTGATAGTTCAGCTTTAGAAGAAGAAGGAGATGATCTTAAAGCTATGGAGGCGAAGATCCGTTGCTTGGGCATGAAAAAAAAGCCCTCTCAAGGTAAAGAAAGTGATGTTTTCACACATATGCTATGTCCTCATCTTTCCAAAACTGTGCCATGATAGCACAGATAGGTAGCAGAAGTTTGTCCCATTCTACATTCATTTCTTTTGTTTTGTTTTGTTTTGTTGTTGCTGCTAGTTTTTTGCTTTTTTTTTCAGAACAATGATGATACCAAGATTTTGTTTTTTGCTTTAAAGTTCTCTCCCTTTGTTTTTGTATTACACCATCACACCTTCCTTCCTCCCCACCTTCCATCCACCCTCCAACTATAAAATTCCACCACTGTTTTAAAAAATTGAAATAAATTAATTTTCTTAGGATTGGTTTAAAATGATAAAAAATTCAAATATTTGTACTAAAAAAAAGTTTTGTATGTTGTATGTTGTACACCTCTATCAAATCCTGATAAATTCAAATGTTTTTATAAAGGCAATGATAATTCACACAGAAAATCAATGAGCCTTTTGTCAATTTTCTTCTTGATGACCACAAATGTTAACTGTTACTTTAAAAAAATTATTTTACTTTATTGTTAGTATTAGTATTGTTAGTATTTTTAAATGTCAGATTTATTTGAGTGGCACAGCCTTTCCAATCTTTCCTTGCAGGCATGGCTAGCATAGACAGCAGCGCACCTGAAACCACATCGAGTGACAACTCGCCCACTCTGGTCAGGAGAAACTTTGCAAAGCACCAAGGTCCCGGCTCCGATAGTGGCAGCAGTGGGGAGAGTGATTCTCTAGGTTCATCGAGCTCAGGAGACAAGGCTGCATGCAATGCACATAGGGACAATGAGAGGTATTCTTAGATCTATGTTTACAAATCTGATTATGTGCATACATGATGAAGTAGTTATGCATGCAAGCATACATGAATGAACATGCACACACACACACCTACTCTCTCTCTCTCTCATGCACACATGCAGAATATATAGTCAAGTGAAAGTTAACTGGAAATATATTCATCACAACTTATGTATGTAATATAACATGTTTTCCTATAATCGCTAAGATTGTCCTTTCTTACTGGTGTTTCCTCAGGCTAACTGTAAAGTAAACATTTTCTATCAACAATAAAATGGCCTTACGTGGTTCAAGAATTGCTTTAGACTAGTGTTTGTAAATTTGTCTAAAGATAACTTGCCTGCTTTCATTATATTGTTTGTTTGTTTGTTTTTTTTGAGGATGCAAACAATTAACAATCATCAGTTTAATAAACATAAAATCTTTCTCCCTCATTCATCTCTCCCTTTATCTTGCTTCCATCTTCCCTCCATCGTTAGTCCATCCATCACAGTATTCTGTTTGCCTTTCTGTAGATTTAGAGTCATATTTATTTCTTCATTCCATACAATCTTAACTATTGGAACAAAACTTTGGTCATCGTTTCAGTCCACCTACTCCATACGTAGCACGTATGCTGCCCCAGCAATTGCTTATTGACAACCGTATGTCATCTACTGGCATCAAAGGGCTGAGGTTAGTGCTGAGGTTGAGGCCAGATATAAAGAATGTAAGATTTGTCTCAAGCTCACAAATACAAATGGAATGAATGTCAAACTTTCTCTGTTGATTCTTCCCAGCCCAATTTTTTTTCATAAAAAAAAAAAACTCCACAAATGAAGGAGTAATGGTATGTTATAAATTTTACAGATCATTTGGTAAAACTGTTATTAATTTATGTAGAAAGTCATAGCCTTCATAATGCCAACAATTCCCAGTCAGCTTTGTAAAGTTGTGTTCTTAATGCAGGTATAAAGGGAAAACTCGCATAATGCCAACAGTTCCCAATCAGCCTAGTGAAGCTTCTGCCCACTTCATGTTTGAGCTTGCCAAGACTGTTCTACTGAAAGCTGGGGGCAGCAGTGCAACCTCGCTGTTCACCCAGCCATCCTCCTCCACACCTCATGCAGGTCCCCACCGCCATCTGCACCTCTGCGCCTTTCAGATTGGGCTTTATGCTCTTGGCCTGAGCAACTGTGTGTCACCTAACTGGCTGTCCCGCACCTATTCCTCCCATGTGTCCTGGATAGCAGGTATCACTTGTAGGCTGGCTTGTTGCAGTCTGTGCATTCTGAATTGTTGTAAAATTATTTTATTATTAGTTTCTTTTCAAAAACCTATTTACAAGGAGACAGATTCAAGAAAACAGAATGAACTTCTGACTTAAAATTTATTGCCTAGTTCATCAAGCTAATTTCTCTTGATATATAAATACCTTTTCATTTTTAAAAAAGAAGTGGTTTTCATGAAAAAATCTGTGCACCGTAACCTGCCCGTACACACATGCATATAGAGAGATGTGTCCAGACATATGATCCCAATCACACATTAGTTTCATCAAGACATATCATGATGATATTTGTCTCATTAACTCCTAAGATCTACCTGTTGTGCACTCATTGTTTCTTCTGCAGGTCAAGCTATGGAGATAGGGAGCGCAGCAGTACGCATTATCATTGATACATGGGAGGGTCACTTGACTCCCCCAGAAGTTGCTTCTCTAGCAGATCGTGCCTCCAGAGGTCGTGACCCCACCATGGTACGGGTGGCAGCAGAGCTAGCCCTGTCCTGCCTGCCCCATGCACACGCCCTCAACCCTACAGAGGTAAAAAACCACCCTGTCAATCCCATCATTTCTAATTTTTTAGGAAATGGTTTTTATTATCAGAATTCCTTGAAGGGAGACACCGTAACTTAGAATTTGAAACAAAATTTCTTTTTTTGACCTTACTATATGACATGACCATTGGATACATTTTCCCTTTAACCATCAATGGTGAGGAAGCAGGTGCCAGTGAGCAATAGCTATAAAGGCAATAGCACAGTCAGTCCACCAGTTTTTTCTATGGTTACAGTGGCATTCGCCACAGGCTTTGCTCTCTGCTCCTGAGCCACTTGCTGTGCTAGCCACCTGTCTGTGCAATGTGTTAAGCCTTTGTGTCCTAGATTAGTCACTTTTTGTGCTTTGCTTTTAAACACAGACTTTTGTTGCACTTCACAGAACACACTTTACGAAGCTTCTGCAAGAAATACCAAGTCATCTGTTGCTGCCTGCAGTAGGGAAAAACAAACATTTACATCACCTTGCCAACTTTTCGTCATACCAGCTCTGGCTGGTCACTGTTCCTACCTGTTTTCAGTTTTACTTGTTCCCTTCATTTGTTGTTGGCCCTGGGTCAGGACAGTGACCTTGATGGCCTTTACCTCAATCCAGCAACTAAGACTATATCACAGCAAGGCAGCCAGCCCTGTAAACAGATGGCACATGCAGAGAAAGCACTGCGTGCCCCGACGAGAGCTGAACCCTGGACAGTGAACTTTCACTGTATTGATGACAGGTGCTAACTGTTGCGCTACCGGACCACCCAGCAGCAGGCTAAAGCGGAGAGACCTTTACTGGTGATGACTCCCACCCCTACCAGGCATTCCCCAAAGCAGTTGAAACTTCGTGGGGTAACTTCTTTCTGAGTCCATCATATAGATGCTTCCTTTAGAGGTCAGAGTCATGCATGCACATGTCATGTTAGTGCCACATCCATGTCAGGCACATGTCATGCTAGTGCCACATCCAGGTCACAGAATTCTCCTCCTCTTTCTGTCAACTGATCTCCCACAGGCCAGTCTAGTCCATGGTCCATGGAAGAGGGGAGTTTTTACCTGTGACAGTGAAGACATGAGCAGACAAGGATCTGCTTCTTATGCTGTTAGGTGCCAAACAGGCGTGCCGGTGCTTTCCTGAGTTCTCTTTCCTGACTGTTTTTCTTACCTACAGGCAGCAATACCTTCATCTCCAGTGCTTCCTCAGTCAGCTTTAGATGTGTTCTCTCCAAGTGTATCTGCTGCAGTTCTAGAGACGTGACAGTACACACTGCTCCTCTAACGCTTTTGGGATTAATCTCAGATGTGCAACATGCCAGAATATGCTAATCGAACACATTGTGTTGCTTCCCTCCTCCTAATAACTGTCATGTCCTCTCTGGTAAGGTCAAAGAGAAAATGAATTTTTATCATAATTTTTTTTCTTCAAGCCTTTCCAAGTGACATAACATTGAGTACCTTCAAACCTCCTTACTGTTTGGTTGGGTTACTCGTGATAAAAAAAAAACCTGATGTATTGGCTGTGCTGTTGCCATTATAGCTGTCTGATGGCTACTGCTTACCTGAAAAGGGGAGTGGCCCACACACTAGTAATGTGCAAACTCACTGTCAGTCAGCTTTCGATGGTCAGAGAGATAATGTAGGCTATCATCTGCTGTGGTCACTCTCATAAAAGAGAATTACAAAAAAAAATAATTCATTTTTCAGACTGTGTCCTTAAATGCACATGCTTGCATAACAGGTACAACGAGCCCTGTATCAATGCCGGGAACAGAGCTGGGACATGCTTGAGAGGGCGTGCCTTGCAGTTGAGCAGGCGGCAGCGGGCGGTGGAGTGTTTCCGGAAGTGTTGTTTGAAGTGGCCCGCCATTGGTATGAAATGTCAGAGGAGACAAGTCCAACACCTGCTCTGTTGGATGCACAAGGTTCAAACAGAGCTCAGCCAGGTTCTGTCACACAGAGGCATGATTTGGATAACTCACCTGTCATGGGTGTGGCTACTTCTGCCAATGTCACTCAGGTAGAAGAATCTATTTATGATATTGCCATGGTGATAAGCAGATGTTTTCATTCTTCTGGTAGTTTGCTCATTTAACCACTTTTCTGCTCAAGTAGATTCATGTTAAACCAGATCACAAACCTTATATCTTGTTGTCAGGATTAATAATCATAAAAACTGAGTCAAAAATACAATAATATGAGACCTCATTAAATGTTTATCAGGACCGCCATTAAATTCCTTAAGCAGTAAAAGAGAAATGGACGTTGAAGTTATCTAGCGTTTATTACTGGGTAATTTACCAGAGAATAGAACCATAAATTATCTAGCCCTTTAAACCCTTATTACTGGGTAACTTTCCACAGAATAGAAGCATGAGTCATTTTCGTGATTTAGACGTTGTGTGAAAATATTATGATGTGCAGCACTGATACTTAGACAGTTACTTCATTTGAATGTTTTTCTGTGCAATGTGCAATGCAGTCCAGCAGTTTGCCAATAGTAGAGCGCTCCAGTCCTGTGTCCATTGGCACTGTGCATTACACACAGGCAGCAGCCGTGGCCGTGGCAGCAGCTGGCATGGTCAGTCAGGCCCAGGTGACATCCAGTCCTCAGCTCCTTACTTCAGGCCCTGTTGCACAAGCTGTTGTTCTGCCTTACACTCACGCCCTTCCACCCCAAGGGGGGCCCCCAGCACAGTTGCAGCCATCTGCATACTTGCCACCAGCAGCTTACAACTATGTGCAACAGGTCAGTGGCTTCTCTTCAGACAAGATGATTGTGTATGTGGTAATTAACCGTGCTTGACCATCCTTATTCCATTTGATGGTGTTCACTTTACTGCTGACTTTTTTAAATTTGGCTTTCTAATTGACAAAAGAATTCAAGACTACTTTGTCCGAAGTAATGTTTTTAGTATTTCTGTTTTTGTTTTGGTCAGCTCAGGCTGTTGGTTTTAAGCGACAAATAATTTTGATAGGCTGATGATCAAAAAAAGAAAAAGAGGATGTCAGCTTTTCTGTAGGCACGCTCCTGGTGCCTGGTACATATCCCATATTTATCCCATGCAAAAGATAAAAATGATATTTTATACAGCACAGAGCAGAGGTAGAATACAGAAATACATCCACAACATTGTTCTCTTAATGATTGTCTTACAGAACAGGTATCAAGAGCAGTTACAAGTGTGAAAATGCTGCACACAATCTGATCCACATAATGTAAAAGATGCAGTACACAGTCTGATCCACATAATGTACAAGATGTTGAATACAGTTTGATCTCCATATAATGTACAAAGTGTAGTTAAAAGGGTGAAGTTAATGTCCCACATCCTGACCTAGTCCTCGTAGTGTTTTGTCATCTTTTATCAGCTCAGTGCCAGTCTCTAACATTAAACATAAGCCAGAAAGGGTAGGGTATAAGAGTTTACTTGATTATTCTTGTCTCTCTGTGGTGAGATAAATGTTTCTTTCTCAGTGCATGGTGTAAGTACTTAGTGACCTGGTGTACAGTGTTTGTGTGAGCTTGTCATGTCTTGTTTTGTCCCACTGTCCTGTGGACAGGTGGCGCCAGGAACATTTCACCAGCACTCCTACTCACAGCATCACCTGCCTCTCCACTCACATGGTCTTCATGCAGCTTACGTCACCTCATACGCCCCCTACCCCACCCAGGCCACCTTTGCAGCCTCTCCCATGCAGGGCCTTGCTGCTGGGCCTGGAGGCCAGCTGTACCACACATCTGCTGCCCCTCCACACCTGCGGCAGGTTGCCTCGACAGTACCGGCTGCTGTGCAAGTCTACTCCCCTTCTTGCCAAGTCAGCTCCCACTCCCTGGCAACACCTGCCGCGCCGACTGTGGCTCACATCCATGCCATTCACTCTGTGGACAATGGTGCCAACCCTGGGACTAGTGCTGTTAATTCTGGTGAGGTGGAGTTCACTCCTAGATTTACATTTGACAAAAATACTTGTTGGTGCATTTTTGTGAGACACTTGATACCATACCCAGAGACACACAATGCCAAGTCTAGAGAGGTCACTTACACCAAGGCCAGATCTTGTATGCTGTGGCACTTTTTCTCTGCCAGACCATGCAGTGCATTTTTGTATTGTGCTTCGCATTTTTGCTAAATTTTTATTTTATTAGACAACCTGACATCTGATGGGCATTTTTTTGTCTTTCACATGCCATGCCATAGACATAGTGATCCACTAGGTGAGGGGATTTTATCTTTAAAAGGTCAAGTCGCTCGCTGAGCAAAAATCGCTGGAAACAGCACAAACTATCACAAAAACATATTCCAGTGGTATTTTATGACAAAGACGCACAAGAGATTTTATATTAATATTTTTCTCTTAAGCACACCTGGATTTGTCGAGAAAACAGGAAGTGACAAAACGAACATATTTCTAAAACTAGCTTCATTTGCACTAGCTGAAGTCGATGAGAAAAGATGCAATCCTCGTTAAAAGAAAACTGACCAGGACACATTGTGCTGTTGCTGAATGTTCTCTTCGACACTCAAATGGAGTTAGTTTGTACTCATGAAGGAAATCCTAAAGATAATGGCAGCAAACGCCAGTGGATTCATTTTGTTCAAACGTGGCATGCGAACTTTGTCCCCACACCGGACTCAAGAATTTGCTCAAAACATTGCAAAATGGATTGTTATCCAGTCACTTATCCAGTACAAGCAAGTCTTGGACTTTCAGTAAACTGAAGAAATGTTATTGCTACAGCAGTGTTTACTATACAACAGCACGAGATGTTAAAACCAACTACGACTGCTGGTAGATCAAGCACCAGATATGCAACATCGACGGTTTCTACACCGTCTGGTCTACAAGTAACATCGTGTGACAGTCACAAACACATCATCAGTCGTATCTTTATCAGCATAATGCTAACAACAACTGACAGTGTGAGGGCACCATTGATGTGTGTGATCAAAACAGCTAAAAGAAAGGGAAAAAAAGAATCGAGGGTGATAAACATATTATGAGGAGCTTAAACGGGAACAAGTGCGAGTATCAGAAAGTAAATAGAAAATTTTTCATGCAGCTAAATGAGGAAGAAATAAGTTTTTACATCAATAAACATGTTTTAAACTATCATTATATTTTTAATTGTAAAAAAATCCTTATCAGCAGTCAGTTGTAACTATTGTTGCCCATTAAATTTTGATCTGATTGACTTACCAGTCTATTGACTGAATTTAGTTTGGACCATTTAATTATTTTTTAACTTCATTTGAAGCTTCTAAATAAAGTTCCAATCTGTAGGGTTGTATTCCAAATTCAGCTGTTTCATTTTTTGGCCAAAAAAAATCGCTTCTTGAACACGACAACCTGAGCGATGTTTCTTCATTAGACTCGAAGACATGCACACTCGCTGTTACAAATACTTCGATCGTGTAAGAAAACCTTCAGTACAGGAGAGTTTTTTTTTCCCCGATTTCCTAGTGGCAGGTGAGAATGCCGATGTTTGAAGGCTTATATCTTTAAAATTAAGAATCATTATATACTCATATTTGGGGAATTATTATTTTAAAATGAACTTGACCCGATCATAAAGAAATAATGTTGCGAGTGACTTGACCTTTAAGACAGAAGTGGTTTTAAGACTTCTTAACAGATGTGGTGTGGTAGAGTCTTCAGACAAATTCTGATGGCAGGTGAGAAGCAGACCTTGTTGGGTTACACAGTTCTTGCTTTTTTGACTAGGTCAAGTGCCTATGTTGAACATATCCATGCAACCTTCAACACCGAACACACCTGGCCAGCTCAGATACCTGACAGCAGCCTTCAGAGTAGGGATGCTTGCCATGGAAACACTTGCTCGTCGCGTGCATGATGATCGCCCTCAAACAAAGTATGCGCGCAATCCTCCATATGGAGAGGATGTAAAATGGTTGCTTGGAATTGCCATCAAATTAGGTGAGTGCCTCTCTGGGGTTTAGAGTAGTGACCTTTGTTTATGCAGCCTTGTGTGCATCATCTGCAAATATCCTGAGTGTGTACCTTGGATGCTGAGCAAAATGGCCCAGATGGTCAGTCAGTTTACTAATACTTTATATCTTTTTATTTGTTTTTTTTCAAGAGACATATTTAATAGTCATGGTATGGGAGTGGATGAGTGGGTAAACGAAGAGAAAATGCAAGGGAGAGAATTATTTGTGGAATGAGTTCATGCAAGATGAAATGATTAATTTAGAAGTACACATATAGTAACACAAATATTTTAAAAATTGCTTCAAATAGAATGCTTTTTGTATGTGCTAGCTAGTGATTAAGTCATACAAATGTCAGCTATGAGTTTCAACTGATTCTTTCTAATGCTGGCCACAGGCTCAGCATACCTTCAGCAGTTCTGTGCAGGAGCAGTGAACGCAGTTGTCAGCCCATTTGTGCTTTATGATTTGGCCATGGAAGCCGCTCATGTTATGGCACGCAACAATCCTGTGCACGTGTCCAACCAGTTGCGCTCTAACATCCTCAATCCTCTCTTTCAGAAGTGTCTTCAAATGTGAGTTGTTCCAAATGTGCTATACTTGTGTTTCTGTCATTGCTTAGGGAGGGCTTTTGTGTGTTTGTGTGTGTGTGTGTGTGTGTTTATTACTCTAGCAAAAGAGTTCACATTACCATAGTGAACATAGAGAATGATCTCTCTGATTCTTGTTTAACTGGCTTCACTTCTTTAACATGCACGAATACATATGTAGTGTGGGATGTCTTTGTGACGAGCAAATACCCTTGTAGATAGCTAAACAGTGCACTTTAAGCAAGTTTTTAATCACTCTGACAATGCTGTTTGATGGACAATGTTGTTTGATGGTTTGTGTTATTAAAGGTTCATCCAGTGTGCTCACCAGCGTATTCACCACATCAGCAATGCTGACTATGATGAGTTCGTCTCCATTGTGTGTACAGCTCGCAATGCATTTTACCTGGCTCCAGGAGGTCTTGTTCAGTTTAACGAGCTGCTCCAGAGCCTACGCCGTTCCAAGTCATGCCGCAAGGACCTATGGCAGCGCATAGTTAGTGGCTTGGCCACAGGCAGTGTATGACGACTTGCTTACTTAGGAATCCAGTCTTTTCTCTTTCTCTTCATTACTTTAGTTATGGTGGTGTTTCTGTAAATCTGTGTGGTAGAACATTTTGCAGAAATTATATTTAGATAACGTGGTGGAGATCTAAGTTGGAGTATGTGACCTGTCTACTAGCCCATTTTGTCTTACTGTCCTGTTACATCCTGTACTATACCACAATATTCATTTTTGTCCTTTTCTGGCACAGAGTTTACATGCTAAGAACAGTAATTTACTTTTTCTGATGTTGCATCATTCATTAAAACAAATGAAAATAATTCTGATTCATCCACTTTGGAATTTTTGTTACTTTTTTAATAACAGTGTATGCTGTTTCTTTAAATGCCACAAAAGAATAGACAGCGTTTAAAAGATTTTGGTTTCAGTTTTCTGTAAGTGCAACTGCTGCCATTCCCTTTTGAATTTGTTTGTAATTGACATCACAGGAAAGTTGGCACTCATTTGTTGTGTCTAAGAAATTCATCCATGAGGACCTTGAAACATTACTGTGTGCAAGGTAGGAGCAGACAGGAATGCCAAACTGTGTCGTCCTGACTGATGTTTACTGCTGTACCACCTGTTGTAATTCATTTTCTCTTATTTTTGCAACTTAAATTACTTTTTCACCTTTCTCCTCCATGTTACAGGCATGGAACACTCTTAGCTTTTCTTATTGTTTCCATGAAAGCAGCATTTCTGTAGTTGATCATCTCCAGTCGAAGAAGTATATGTAGTGGTTTATTTCTTAATGAAAATTGTCAGGAAAGGTTAGTGAAAGTTTTAGGTTTTTCAGACTTCACTGACTTGGTATATATACCCACTGTTAAGTTGATTATCATTTTCATCTCTATGCTCAGTTTCAAAGACAGTGTGAAGAGTCATTAGTAAATTGTTTGTATCATTGCCTTCACTTGTCAGACTTAGACATGTATTTTAATGCTTTGTGCAAGCCCCTTCTAAATGTTTGACTATGACTAGAAGCAATTAGTTGAATGTACACCTGCAATTGTTGGAAGGAGTTAGAATTACATCATTTACCATGAGGAGTTTGGGTTTTACAAGAAAAAAAAGAGTGGAGAGATTTGTAAATTCATGTTCATATTTAGCAGGATTCACTGGTCACAAAGATCATGTATGTGCCTGTCTTTTTTTTTTTGAGTCAGTAAATTCACATAATTGGTATCTAACAACCTTAAGAGCATCCTTCTGTCTGATAACAGATGCTTCTTGTTATAATTATGTGGGATCACCATCTTTTCTTGTATAAAAAAGATTCTCCATCAGATTTATCAACTAGCAGCAACAGCAGCAACAATCGCAGCAGCAAGAACATCCCTATGTCTTGACACTGTTTAAAGATTACCACGAGTGCTTTGGTCATTTTGTGTATCGCATATGTGTGCTGAAATGTCAGCACATCAGTTCTTTGTATTCATTTTGGCTTTCCTTCCTCTTCACTCTCTTCTTTTCCATAAAATATATATGCATTCATGAAAGTGCATATGTGTAAAATAAACATGCATGTGCCCACAAGTAGACCAAATTTTTGCAAAGGAACTGATAAACATGTTTATTGTCTTCAGTGAGGCAGAATTAGCAGCATGCATTTCTGTTGAATGGTGACATTGAGAAGCAGAAAAAGTGTCAAATGAAGACTTGTCTCTGATTCTTCAATCTTCACTGCTGTCATCTTTGTGTCTGAACAAAGCTGTGCTACATGACTTGTTATGTTAGCAGCTGGCCTTTTGTGGCTTTATGACTGCTTGCAATCATAACACCCTGTCAGCATGATAAAGCACCTTTTTTTTCCAAGTTTTTAAGGGTAAATTTTGGCTGTCAGTGGCATTATTAACAACTTTTCAACTCACTACAGCCAAAAAAAAAATTATGAAAAATGTGCGTCTAAATAATAGCACATCCAACCGCTAGGTCAGAAAAATTGAGCTTCATTGGTACAATTGATAGCTCTTCAAAATAAAACAAAAAATGCAAAACAATGAAAGCATGAGTCCAGAGGCATGTTAGATATGGTTATCATGGAGTTGTTGGCATTGGATGTCACAGCATACACACTCAATGTTGAGATTGAAAACAGATGTTAATTAAGCAGTTACAGCATTACATGGTGCCTCACACTTCGAGGGAGTTTCTGTCTGTTTTTAGATGAGCAGAATGAGTGACAAGGTCTTGCTTGTCAGCTCTGATATATTTCCCACTCATGAAGGTTGTGCAGACCCTCAACACCTGACAGGTGTGGGTCCTTTTCTGGTTACTTTGGCTTAATTTCTTTTCTTTTTTCTCCCACTTCCTTTCCCTCTCTTGCTTGCTCTGTCACGCATACAAGGACATACACATACATGAATGCATATATACTAATGAATACGCACACATACACAAATGCATATATTCTAATGCACACACACACACACATCAATGCATAGATACTGATGCACACACATCCACCCACATGTGCATGCACAAATACACCTGCTAATTCCTGTTAATTAGCCTCTTTGGTGTTGGGACATTGCTGAAAATGGCAAATGTTAATCATATTGACTCTTATCTCATATAAAATGTGTTTTAAAGCACGAGATGTGTAGCACTTGAAAGGTTTATCGGGTGCACCAATGAATTATCAAAGCAAGAGCTCAGTGTATTTTATAGAATGGCAAACTTCCTTGCTGAACCTTCCTGTTTCCAAGGTTGATAAAGCAGCTGCCGTATGACATATAAATTTTGATGTAAAAGTATATCCAGTGGCTTCAGAGATCAGTGTTACGTACAAGTTGTATGAGATGTCTTGTTATAGGAAGTGTGTTAGCAATAGGTTTTCTCCATGTCTAGTGCTGAGTCAGTGTTTCAGTTCAAAACCTGAATGTTGTATGCACTGCCAGTCGTAAAATGAAATGCTAATACAAGAGCTGTTTCCTAGTGTTTATATTGTGGAACCTGTAGTCCCCATTTGGGTTTGTTTCTTTACATTATAATTTATTCGTGTGTAATGTTTATTTTGTTCATTATTTGGCTTAAGATAATATGTTTTAAACTTTTGACAGATTTTTTACATGGTCTTCAAGACTGGTTAGTTGTGGAGAGTTTTTAATTTTCATGTGTGGTTAGAAGACTTACACAACGACTTAGCTGATATCATATAGCAAGATTGATTGAATTTTTCCTGCTTATCATTATTTCTTTTAGATGTCACTGCTGTAGTTGTCTTTGTGAATGTCAGTCATTTTCACAAGCTTAAAAATATACTGAGGTTGTGCCATTAGACCAGATATATTTTCTTGAAATATCAGAGCACATCAGTGTGTCTGTTTAATGTAGCGTCGAGTAACAGAAAATAGTGTCTAATCCAGTTACTATTCTGTTGTTCATGTAAGACTTGCAAAAGAATGAGAGATGGCTAATGTTTATGACTGCATGGGTTTTCTGTTTTGTGGGATGTCTTGAATACTAATAAGTGTTTAACAAGAAGACTAAAAACAAATTGCTAAATATTTTTAATAGGATAAAGATTGTCAAAAACATCAGGAAGTGAATATTCGTGGCTTTAGCTTTCTTCTTTAACAAAATAAAGAAGGTATCATAAATTCAGAGTGCTAATGAGTCACAGTTTTTGTCTGCATAAATATTAGCAGAGCTATTTTTTACCAAGTTTCCTGTGGTCAGTTCTGCGTGGAAGAAAAAACGCCAGCTGTTGCTGATTTGAATGGAGTTTTTGTTGTGGAAAAAAAAACTGGAGTATTAGCTGCAGAAACATCTGGCTACTTTTATCCATTATTGTCACAAGCTACTTTTTTCTCATGTCGCTTAAGCCTGCCTTCACCCACACCGTGTTTATAATGTGTGCAGATAAATTTAGATCACAGAAGAATTGATTACCTTGAGAATTTCAGCATGTATCTCCTCTTGCATATTTTTTATATATTGTTTGTATTTTATTTCTGTTCCTTTTTCCCTACCTTTACACAACCGTTTTCTTTTTGTGTGGATGTGTGTGTGTTTGTATGAATTACCTGTGTACATAAGAAGGCCAGATCAAGTAATGGTATTTATGGTTGTTAAATACGCATGGCTTATTCTGGTTACGCTTGTTGCATTACATGGAAACCTGCTAATTCATACCAATTATTCTCAAGTTCCATTCATAGAATGGCGGTCCAATGGTGCACACACTTAGCACCTGTCACCAATACAGTGGGGTTTGGCTGCCCTGGGCTCAGATCTTGACTCAGGCATGCTGTTCTTTCTCTGCATAAGGCACCTGTATACAGGACTGGCTGCTTTGCTGTGATGTAGCCTTAGTTGTTTCTTCTCAGCTTCCATATCTAGAATAACACACTTACTGATCAGAATGGAGATTTATAGAGGGTATGTGCTGTGTTGTAACTATTTCTCCACCAGAATCTTTTAAACACAGAACATCAAGAGATAGCTGCTCATGTTTTGGCTCAAAAGAATTACATCTGTTGAAATGCAAAAGTTACAAAAAAATATAGTCAAACATTGCCACTTTCCTCAAGCAGTTTTATAAACTCTGTGTGTGTGTGAATGAACATAATTATGAAAATTTTATATTGCCTTTGTTGACTGCAGTGAGTCATTCCCCCAACGCCAGCTTTGTTTCATCTTGGTTTCAGTTTCCTTCTCATCACCGGTCCTTGTTTTGTTTATGCTACCATCCTCAACAGCCTTCTTATCTTTTCCACAGTTTAGTAACTAATCATTCTCTGCTTCTACAACAAAGGCTATTATATTTCAGTCTTTTTTTAAGAAACTGTGGGAAAAGATACTTTTTGTGTTAAATTCCTTTCTGTAAACAAATATTGTTGTATCATTGTTGATGTTTGCTTTATGTTGATGTGTGATGTACCAGAATGCGAAAAAATAGAAAGCAGGTGTCACACACATTTTGTTAACTTGTTACAGTGAATAAGAAAAAGGTATTTAATTTATTAAAATTAGGTATTTGGTTATTAGAAATAAGTATTTGAAAGTCATCAATGTGTCGTGCCATATTTCAGTGAACCTCTTACATTCACTGCACTTACAGCCGCTAGGCTATGGGACTAGAATTTTTTTTAACATACCAGTGTAATTTTTTGTTTAATAACTCCATACCTTCATATATAAAACTTGAATAATTTTGTCAGTTTGTTAGTCTTTTGTTTGATAAATGGGAAAGGTAGTCAAATAAAAGAAGTAATTTAAGCTGAGATACAGTGTTTTGAATAAACTACAGTTTAAAAAAAAAACACTTCAACCATCAACTTCAATGTTCTTATTGCTTGTAAGCACAAGTTGTGTGAGAAAATAAGAAACACATTACCACAGATTTTAAATGCCTTTTGATGAAATAATTCAGATGTATGTGCTTTTTTGTCTATTTAACTATAAGATGGCCACAGATATCTGCATGTATGTACAGATATCTTTGCCATGAGAAACACTTTTAATAGTATTTCAGAAACCAAGATTTCTGTTGTACTTGTCTGTGGGGTTTAGCAATGGAGTTATTTTTAGAATGGGCTCCTTATGCCATGCTTTTCCTCCAGATGATTCTTCACAAACCTGTTCTTATCAGTGACACTTGAAAAAAACAATCACCTTCAGTTTAACAGTGTAGAAGATAGATATATCAGCTAGTCAAACCTATCAAAAGTTTTCAGATATGAAAAAAGTGATAAAACTGTGTCAGCAAAATTACATCCTTCTCATTGCTTGATTTTTTTTTTTTAACTTGAGTAAATGTGAATGCCAGCTGTAGAATAAGCATGGCAATCCAGCTTATTGTTTGTCAAGTGTGGTTTAAAACTCTTGGAGACAGGTCAGACACAAATCAGAAACAGATTTAAGTAAAAATGGTAAGCACAGTGGCTTTGACAGGGGTTATGTGCCGGTAACCTATATAGGTAAGTGTACACTTGAGAACAGTCCATAGTGAAGTCTTCATATAACATATATATATATATATAGACAACTTACAGGTTACAGTAGGTGTGATTGGTAGCTATCACTGTTAGTTTTTCATAGAGGACATAGCAGACTTACACTTTGTAAATGCAGATTTAGGCCAGAAGTAGCAAGATTGTTAGGCACAGTTTATTTTCCACTGATTATAAATGAGAACATTTAGTCTGAATTATAAACAAATACAAATTATAAACATGTGGGTAACAAAAATTGTCTTTTTTGTTAATGCAGGTACAGTTATGACACCTGACAACTCCGTCCGATAGGGCTTTTGTTTTCATTTTCCATGACCTCTTTTTGGAAAATGTTTATCTATAGCTGTACCTGTTCTATCCAGCACTCAGACATTTGAACATTCTCAAGTGAACCATTCATAGCACTGTTGTTCATACCTGAAGTATCGCATCATACCTTGATGATGCAAGATGTCTCTTGGATAGATTTGAGAGATAGAATTTTTTTTTTTTGTATTGAGAGACTCAAATAAATCATACAAATGTATGTGACTTTATAGCTTCTGTTTTTACCCCAACCCTCTTGTTCATGCATCTTTTCCCATTGGAGAGTCTAACCTGGAGAGAATTTTAGGAGCTGATGCAAGAAATACACCTGAGGTTCACTTGCTGCTCAGGGAGCTTTGGCAAGGGTTAGGTTCTTTTGACTGTTACAAGCAATGAGGGGTAGATTCAGTTTCTGAGTAATTCACAAGTCTTTAGCTAGTCCGATGTTACCAATGATTAAGATCAGCTGAGAGGTTTAGACCTAGCCACAGGGCCAGAAAACTCATCTGGCTTTGAATATTTAATTTTTGTATTAGGTAGCAAATAAATGATTTTTCAGTTTTGGGGGTGTGGCTGCAATTTTTCTCAACATCTTTTATCTCATCCTCTCTTGTTCCATGCTGATGTGACATCCCACTTGTTGGTTATGACACCTGATCTCAGGATTATTTTCTGTTTTCCTCATTCTAGACTGAAGTTCGTCTGCCAGGAAATATGGTGTGTGCAAGTCCATCTTAATGAAAAACCACGTAGTGATGTGAAATATACAGGGGAAGAATTTCAAAAAGTTAAATTATTGCTTTTTTATTATAGCAATTTTCAAATTATTTTATATTGGATTATGGATTAACTGCAGCATTTCTTTTAGTGCATCAAGATTTTAATTATCACAAAGGAAGACTGGAATTGCTAATTAAACAAAAGATTTGCACGAAGGCAGTGAATTTTCTTTTTTGTCGTGTTTTAAAGTAACCTTTCACATTTACCTACGTATGCAAACACTTACGTGAGCTAATTCGCCTCACCTGTTTGTCTCCAAAAGTTATATACAGTTGACAGATGATCCATTTTCATGTTCACTTTATAAGTGTGGTGCTTTTGAAAGAAACTTTTTATTTAATTGTATAACTTTAAAGAAGCAGTTTGTATTTATTCATTGTCACTTTCTGCATTTGTGTGTATTAGTGTGTGAGTATTACTGTGTGTAAATTTAATCTCATTCATGACCTCTCCCAGTCTGTCCTCAACACTGCTTGGACGTGAATGTTGGAAAATAACTGGAAGAGAGTGGGATTTTAATGTCTTATTTTCATGTAATTTTTAACCAGAAAATTTAATGCATCTTATATAAAACTTGGCTTGTTTGCACAATATTTGCATATGTATGCTTTCATTTTTGTTATTTATTTGTCACTGAGCCCTACAGTATGTGGTGGCCTTTTCTGTAGCTCACAGGGCCTCTTTGGACAGTTCTAGTCTCGTCTGGTGTGTTTACTTTGCATTGTAGAGGCACATGAATATCCAGGGGAGGGGGGTAAGTCTGTAGTTCTTATTTTCCCTCTGTTTCTCCTTGTCCAAAACAAACACCTACCCACATTTCTCCATTTCCCTCATGCCTTGTGTCTGTTTCATTTTTCTTTGCCACATATTTGTGTCTTATTTTCCCTTGTCACAAGTGTGTGGGTGTCATGTTTCACAGGCATTTTTTTTTTTTATCCTTCTTTCCACTGCTACTCCCCTTTTTTGTCTCTGTGCCTTACTCTTATGTTTATGCTTCCACTTCAGACACACTTCTAAATTTAGCTGATCTTTAGTTTGACTTCAAAGGACATTTTAACTGTCCATGCGAGAAACAGGTAACTTTGGACTTTCTCTATTGACAAGTCCAGGTTAAGTATTTTGCAAGCAGTTGTCTAGAGTAAAAATTTATGTGCTTTTCTCATGTCATTTTTCTTGTCTTTGCACCCAACTTTCAGTGTTGGAAAAAAATGCCCTATGTCACTGGTGCAACTGCACTCTGAATCAGGATGCAGAAACTGCTGATAATGTGTAAATGATTTATTGCTGAATTAATGATTTTTTTTCAAATCTTCTTTAAATGATACTTTTTAAGATTGATTTTTTATGAGCAGCTAGGATTTGAAATAAAATTAAGTTTTATGACAAAAAGTATTTTGTTTAAGAAAACAAGCCTGATTTGAATTTTGAAATGAAAGCCATATTCCTAGTTAACTGATTTTTTAAAATCATCTTTTCATATTTTCAGTCTTAAAGATGGACATCTCGCTATGAGAGTGACCTTATTTGTAAAAAAAAAAAAAAAAAAAAGAACAAGAAAACAGAAGAAGAAAAAAGAGACGAAGAAAAATTGTGCTCTCAGAGAATTCTGGTCATGGCTTTTTTCTCTCTGAGAGAATTCTGGTCTTGCCTTTCCTCTCTGAGAGAATTCTGGTCTTGCCTTTCCTCTCTGAGAGAATTCTGGTCTTGGCTCTCCTGTCATAGAAAATTCTGGTCTGGGCTTCATGCTTGTATGTATGCATTGTGAGAAGATTCAGCCAGGCTGCATTTTTATGTAGAAATCAGGATCAGCTCTCCTCTTGTCATTAAGTCTGATTTACTGTCTGCAAATTCAGAATTTATTTAACAAGAGGAGTTTCCTTGTGAAAGTCACTCAATTTCTCAGAAGACAAATCTCTCTACTAAGTTCTCCCATGTTATTTTGGATTACAAAAGAAAGTAATCTTGTATAATACACCTAGTGCTGAGTTGTGTAAATGGTGTTGCTCTTTTGGGACGCCCATGGAAACAACTGCTGAAAAGCTGTCGCAGCAGGTGCCTGGTTTATTGAGTCCTGCTTGTAGTTGTTGCGTCTGAGAAATGTTACAGGTATTCGTGGCAAACAAATTTTGTGCTGTAAGTGTGCTGAGCTTGTAGGGCTGTCATGGGTAATTTGCAGAAAACAAGTGTGTTCAATCATAGGACGTGCTGGAGTTTGTCATATGACCCAAGAAGTTCTGTTTTTTTGCAAAAGGAAGTAATGCCATTTTCATTTGTGCATATGCACTGATCATGTTAATCATATGCACTGGCAGATCTAGCCATGCTTGATCAAATACATTTTTCTTGTCAGTACAGGGTGCAGTGTGTAAAATTTCTGTTGAAAAAAGAAGTATTTATATATAGAATTTGATAACTATAATAATAGATGATTTAGACAAGCTTGTCCCTCACAGTGATCCAAAGGCAGTAGAATATCAACAACAAAGTATGAAAAACAGCAATGCAAAAATAAGTGAACAAAACCCACAATGTTAAGACAAAGCAGATCAGGAGGGCAAGAAATCATGTTTAAACTGAATGGACTGGTTGCAACACTAGGACAAAATAGGAGTGGTCCAGTACAAATATTAGAACCCTAAAATAGAAATGGTAAGAGTAGCAGTCTTGTAGGCCAGTACAAATCATCAACCAGTTCCATTTTCGTGGAAGCAGGCGTGCATTTTGTGTCATATTTCAGAGAAGAAAGTAAGTAGCTTTGTTGTTTGCTCTTTGGAGTTTATGAAGAAAGCTGTTGAGAAGACATAACTTGCAATAGTCCAGTAATGACAGTTAAATCACTAGGGAGATTTTGCCATTGCACTTGCACACACCCTAAATGGACATGGCTTTTTTCATTCACTTACAGCGTGTCTTCCTTGGCACATTTGAATAGGAATTAAGAGCTAGCAGGTTCAGCTGTGCTGTCCATCTACGTTATAAAAGATGGGGTTTTTTTGTTATGAACTCTATTTTTATTGTAGCAGCTTTACAAAAACTGTCATGTGTTCATGTTTTCATTTTCAGATTATGCCTGTTCTTCCCAATCCCAATCTTTCTTGCTGTCTCCTTCTCTCCTTTGCTGTGGCCTGCACTTGTTGTTAACCTGCTGCTTCCACTTTGTTCATACATTGAATTGCTCTTACTGTACCCAGCTGCTGTTTTTGTAAAGGACTGTACTATGCCATTTCCATTTAGTATAGGAATCATTGTCATTCTGAAGGTGACAGACTCTGTTTCATCTCCAAATTATTTCTTTTACCTGAGAGTAGTAATTAAAAGAAACATGCACATGCACTGTGAAGGGCTTGAATTTTAAGAAAAGGAAGAGAACAAATAAAACAGATTATCATCCAGTAAATTAAAGATATTTTTGATCAATTGGTGTCGATTTTGACACAATGGCTGCATATTTCAGAACCAGTTTGAACCGGTTTCAGATCCTGTCAAGGACTCGCTTGTGCACTTCTGTGGTCTTGTCCCCCAACTCACACCCACTTGCCCCCATTTCTTTGTCCATGTAAACAGATAGAAACCACCAAGGTCTGTGACTTGTCACCAGTCATTTGGAAATTTCTTTTGTCAATTACTCTATGGCCTCAAAGTAATGAGTTATTACATCACATCTAATCTTATATGTGGAGATTCATCATTATACTTCTGCATCACAGGTGGGCCTTCTGTATGGTCCATTTCTCCTCCATTTTCTGTCATGTGTTCAAGCCTGTGTGTTTGACAATGCTACACAGCACAGCAGCCATCTGACTGCCTTTTTTTCTCTACTCCTGGCACTGTTTAGGTCAATAGAGAATGCTGGCTCTCCAGCAATTTACAGTGGACTGGACTGGTTTTCATGTCAGAACTCTGAGAGTGAAAATGTTGTTCCTTTCTAACTCTGTCAGTAAAATCAACTTTCATTTTCAGTGAGGTAGACTGGGTTTCACAAGCAAGTCCTTCATAAGATCTGGCCACTCTACACAGTTCGCTGCTGTTGCTTGTTCATCAGGACAAAGTGTCAGGTAGCCTTCCAACCCTATCCCTGTTTCTGACATGCAAAGCAGACATGTGCATGCTCACGCAGTAATGTGTATCTGGCTGCGCAGAGAATTACGAATCACGGAATGTTCAAATTTTTATATGAAGAATAATTTCAGGGATTAACAATTATTGCTAATTGCTGACGCCACTATCTGTATTATAAAAACATTAGCTGTTTAAACTGTAAAGTGCATAGTCCATGTACAGATTTAGACCTGTTGTAGAGAAAGTTTATTACTATAACTTTTGGCACTACTTATGATGTACTTGAATGTTACATTATGCACACCTTTATAACAATGTTAACCAGCAAAACTAGAGTTTTATCTGTAGAATTCCTTAAGTCATGGGATGCTGTAAAGAAACTGAAATACTTTTAAAACCTTCATGACCTTTAAAGGCACTCACGCATGCATGCATGCATTCAGCCTCTCTTTCTTCTTAACATTAAATCTTTCTCACAATTTTTTTCATACTAGTCCATCTCATTTTAAGCTGAATCACACAGCTTCATGGTGAAACACAGAATAAATAGGCTTTGCAACAGCTTTGTTTACACTTTCAACCCATTGCTGACAGCTACAGATTGTCTTAATAGATCACATGGAAAATATTTTGAAGCAGGGGGGAATATATCATATTTAATATATGTATTGTTCATCATAATCCTTAATTTTATTTTCTTCTATTTTTACACCCATGTGTATGTGTGTGTATGCATGTGTAGATATTTAATGGAGTCACACTGTCCATTGATTGTGTAGTTGTGGTTTGACCTCTTCCAGTGTCATGTCTCATTAATGGTATCATCCTTTGCCTCAATAAATACTCTCAGGCCTCATGTGACACTTCATCACTTGTGTCTGCATGTGTGTGGATAACTTTTGTGCCTGCTGTGTGCATGAACATGAGGATATGTGTGCAGACATGTGGACGAGGTGTATTGCCTACACGTGTGGATGATACCTGAACCTGCATGCATGGCGATTATGTGTGTGTGTGTGTGTGTTTTGATGGCTTACCTGCCTGTACATTTGTGGATGACATGGCTGAACTTGGGGCTAGTAGTGTATTGTGGATAAGTGTGTACAGATTGCAAGTGTGTGTATGTGTAGTTTGTGGATCTGTGTGTGGATGTCAAAGTGTGGATGATGTCTGTTTATTTTGTGTGTGTGGATGGCACAGCTAGAGAGTGGTGTCAAGGGACAGCTAGTTATAGTACAGAGGTATCCTACACAGTCCACATTCCACTTTGTATGTAACCTAGCTTAAAATATTCAATGAAAGAATAGAGCAATTTTTGCATGACTCGTTAAATATTTGAACATTCAAAACCTTGAGTAAAGGTATAATTTTGAATAGAGCCTTTATTTTTATGTCGGAAAACAGCAAACTTCTCTGCAGAGAAGAAAAAACAAGAAACAATACATTGCATGAGCATAATGTTTTCCAAGGACTTAGGGCTATTGAAAGATGGCCCTTATGGGCAAGTCTGGACCGGTAGATAAAAGTGTGCAACATACCAAGAACCTTTGTTATATCTATGTAAAGTCCATGGCTACCATGATATGTGGCCAGATGATACCCCTGAAGCCAACAGACTAAAGACGATAAAGGGTGTCTGATGATTTCTAAGATCAGCACCACTTTGTACCTAAAGATTCCTGTGGGCTACATTTCTCCAGAAATTTATCACTGACCAAGTTTGTAGGGGTGAAAAAAAAAGTGATTTAGAAAATTTGTGAAATATTGGTAAACAGAAAGAGGATTTGCAAAGCTGTGAGCTTAACAGAATTTGCATTTAAGGTGTGCTAAACATCATGTAGCTGTCACACATTAAACAGGTAATAGGATGAAAAATCATACCAATCCAACAACGACATTGAAACATTTGTTAGTGTAGTTTGCATTCCAAGGCATGTCTCAAAAGATAGGAGGAAAACAATTCACATCACAGTGACTTATATTATTATTACGCAGCTCTGTGGTTTTACGTCCAGCTCTTGTTATCGTGAAAATGTTAGACATTACATTCAAATTATGTTTAATATAAAACATTACTTTTTTATTACACATATTTTTTCTTCAAAAGTGCTCTCAAAATAGTGTGTACAAATACAACTGTAGCTCATAATACTGAAGTATCTTACTCTAAACGATTGTCAAGTTACTTCAGCATTTGCAGCCAACTTGTAAAAGTTATACAAGTGCAAAAAGAAAAATCTGCAATAAATGTGGCATTAACATCTTTTGGGATATTTACATAACAAGACACAATAAAGGCACCAAATATATAAATAATTGTTTGATTTTTGAGAATGCACATAAGACCAATGTTTATTACAATAAAAACAGCATACATCTGGTATATTTTCTGTGCATCATGTAAGTGACACAACACAATGCAAACATAATAAAAGTTATTGTGATAAAACATTCTGGAGGTAGAGGAGGGGCAGTGAACAGTAAGTAGTTCACAGTTTGCAGGGCGCTTAATCTCCCCCTCCCTGAAAGATGAGGATAATGCAGTAGAAGTTAACTGAGTGCCTGCTAATACATAGTCACCTACTATGCTCATGTTTTATCTTCATGTTACCTGACTGCTTCACATTAACCATGCAGCTAGCGCTATCACTGTCTTGCTTCAGATAACCATCAGCATTGAGTGGACAGAGGGGGTCTCCTGTCATTCACCTGTTCCCATGCACCTATGACCCTTTTGCTCCAAAGCTGAACAAACTAAATGGTTACTGAAAAAATAGTATCGCATTTTTGTGTGCATCCCAAGCATGTGAAATAAAAAAAATTCAGGCATTTTATGCAGTTCTCAAATGTTTAAGAAAACCATGGCCTTGTAACTGTATCAAACAAAAATCTGGAAAACTTTTTTTATCATCATGCATGTTAAATATAAAATTGGAATGACTTTGAAATGAGTAAAAGAAAAAAGTTAAAAAGTCTGCTTTCATAACTTATATAAAGACTTATGGGCTTTAATGGGTACAAGAACATGCAGTCAGTCAGACATACGTTACAGGGTTTCTTGCTGTTCCAGTATATATTTCACACCACACACATAGGAGGCAGTGATGAGACATCTGGATGGGTTCATGTTTGTACTGATAATTTTAACAGGCAGGCAAGTGAAACAACGGAACCATACCTACTTCTCCTGATTTTCTGAATATTTCCTACTCAAAATTTCTGGTTGCAACCATACAACTAAACATAAAACACCATTTTAGGTCAGTGCTTGGAGGCTGTCATGTTTCCATATTATTTCATGATTAGATACAAACTGACCCTACCAAGTGATGTTTTAAGTGTAGTTTAATGAAATAAAAATGCACATCATCTCAGGGGAAGGTTACAACCAACCAATGAAAAGAACATGAATATTTAAGAAGTCAAGCAGATCAGGCAAAAGCAAAAGTGCAGTCACTCATTTTAAAGCTCTGAGTCAAAAACAAAACTGCAATAATTATCTTGGAGTTTGAGTGTGGTACATGTAGTCCTGTCTTTATCAGATCACAGTAAGCATGAGGCACTGGTTGTGTAGGCTCTCACCTAAATGCTTCTTTACAGAGCTGTATAAGTCTTTCTTTAAAAAGCTGTATTAGTGTTTCTTTCAATACCACAGGGTTCAACACAATTATGCTGAAGGCGAGAAGCTCTGTTATGCAATGATTTCTCTCATGTTGGGGAAACAATGTTGGTGTCACAACAATGGCTCAATGAAAACATGTGTCATATCAAACACACGGTAGCTGATACTGTACGTCAGTGATCACTCAAGAATTATTCTCTCACAAAAGAAAATGTTTCTGTTTTTTTTCGCCAGTTAATTCTGACTCAAAATCATGGTGCACAACCTTGAGATCTCTTGGCAACATGCAGCATTGTAAATAGAGCTGCATTCTTGATATGATTATAAGTAGATGAACCTTTTGTAACTTTGATTTTTGTGGAAATTATTCAGAATGCCATGATCCATCCTTTGAGGGTAACTCATGCCCTACCTTAAGTAGTGAATGACTGACAGCAGAGGGCACTCTTGTCTAAACACTAGCTCCAGTTAACCATATTTTTACAACAGACATGACTCCACAAACTGAAATCCTTCTTTGAACAAAAATCTCAAAATATCTGCAAGGTAGGTATGACCTACTAGTGTCAGCGATGGCTACAAGATTATCTCTGCCACCCTCAAGCCAAAAATCAATAAAAAAAAAAATTAAACTCTGATCAGCTGTCTAACTAAACTGCAATAACAATGTAAATAGCTAAAATCAACATTTTAGCAAAAACATGTCGAGCTGCCACAACAACATGACTCTAATAATGACCACAGTATTAATAATAATTCATGGATTTTTCTGATGACTGCAAACCAGCCAGATATGATTGGCTGTCACATGACAATTTAAAAAAACAATCCCATGATGCTCAGCCTGCATGTCAAAGACAAGAACAATAACTGTTGCCTTCAAGCATTAATACCCTTACATCTGTTATTGAAAACATCAGGAACCTGTACATACATGGGAAATATCACTGTCCAATCATGGTAATCTGAGACTGGTGTGCTCCCCTGTCATGTACAGATTAATGATGATGGATGGATGGAGTGACAAGTGGATAAGGAAAGTGAGATAAAAACATACAAGAAGTTCAATGATTATACGGTTGTAGGAGAATAAAGTGTTAGATCCTCAACTTGTCTTGGAGTCAGCTTTTGTGAGGGTGGTGCTTTTACCTTCCCCAACCCTCTCAAATCAGGTACCTACTCCATAGCTAGATCAACTGGGAGAAGCACACTTTGTCACATGTGCTGAACCAGATATCATGCACGCTTTCAAGTTCAGACAGTGCTGCCCTAACTATTAGGCTATCCCCTCTCTATACTGGGAAAGAGTAATAATAAGAACAATGACTATCACTGGGAAGAAGAATAAAATATATCATTATATAATATATAGAAACATACAATATAAATCAATAATATAAAATATTCAAATGACATGTTCTATACCAGGGGACCCATGTTTTTTCGGCATTCTGTGCTGCTAGGGATATTTCTTAAAAGATGAGATATCTTAACAGCATAAGTTGCTTTTACATTTTTTTGTAAGCTTATGTAACATAGAGCAAGTTGCATAATATGAAACAATGCATTTGCAGTTTAAGTAAAAACAGGTCATTATTAAAAGGCACAAATTCTTTTTACATTCAGTAAGTACAGTATCTAGTTCAGTATCTCCTCAAAGCTTAAATATTTAATTTGTAAAAATTTATAACACTTAAATGTCACTTATTGGTGTATCATCTTCATTTCTGTTCATTGTGTAAAGTCCACATCAAAATGGTGAATTAACAAAGCCATGCTATCCATGACATCCCTCAGATTTATCATGTTACTAAAAATAGTACTAGTTAGTTGAAGTCCTTATAAATGTTAAAAGTGCTCAACAGGAGAAAAACAACAGAAAAATACTCCTGGAATAGTCTGAATTGAGTAGATTCTCACTGTTAACTCCCCCACCCCGCACCACAGGGTCAAAATCTATAGGCTATGTACAAAAAAAGGGAAGAAATCTGAAGCATGTTGTGACAAAATGTTGTTTTGGGGTTAATGATGATGATGATGGTGACAAGAACACAGTCATTGCTACATCAGTTTTAGTTTTTCCCAGTGCATGTTCTACACCTGACAAATTTGCATCAAATGACTTCTGACAGCTTGTAAAATTGATGCCTTATATGATATGCAAACAGAGCACTAATAATTCTCTTGCAATTTGTCTGAAGGCAAAACTTCCTTACTTGTAATACAATCTACGGCTTTGCTGTGGGTTTCGGAGTAGTCTCACTACTACCAGAGCTTACAGGCAGGACGTGTGTAGAGAAAAGGATGATAAGGATGATGACGATAATAACAACAAGGCCTACTCCACAGAGAATTAACGTCATCTTCTTGTTCCTCCACCAGTATTTCTTACGAATTTTTCGGCTGGTCTTTTGAAAATTGGCTGCCTAGAAAGGAGCGCAAAATAAAATAAGTTTGGTTAAGAGCCATGGTCTAAATTGCTTGTAAAAGTTTGGCTCTAAGTAACTTTTAGGCTAAATTAACACTCGGATATTCAAAACTACAAATGTAAATCTCTGAAAACAGCTCTAAACTACACTATAATGCAAGGTATAAATCTTTAAATTCATCTTTAGAATCAGGCAGTGAACTACCAGTTTTGCAGAAGTATAAAAAATGTTTTAAATACACAGCCTGAGCATATGATTATTTATGTGTCCATGCAAGTAGATCAGTTGAACATGAAAATACAGATGAGAATGTTAACTTAGATTACGGTGATTAGGATGAAAAGAAGCTAAGATGAAAAAGGTACATCCGTGCGGCCCCCCAGCAAGCTAACTTCACTAATACTGATATAAGATATGAGAAACTTTAAAAAAAATGACCGCCTTTGCAGCCCCCATGTCAGCACGTTGCAACCCCCTTGGGGGGCATGCCCCACAGGTTGAGAACTGAGGCTTTAAATATCTCACCCACAGGCCCACTAACATGTGTGTTGGGTTGTTGCATAAGGTTAAAGAAATTCAGTATGAACTCTGTGTGCATGTGTGTTTTTGTGTGAATAAATGACCTCACTCACCCCAGCCTCTAGCTCCTCAGTTTTGTCCATGAGATCTTCTAGCCGATCGCCACGTTCTAGGACACGCTCTATATTCTGTGTCATCACACCTTTCACTTCATCCACTTGTGACTGAAGATGAGACACAGTGTCTCCAGCACCAGGCTTAGAGAAGTTTTTCTGTGGAGTCCAATTTGAATAGTTTTACGTCAATTTTAGTATCAGCCACAAAAACCATTTTCTCATTTGAAATATTGGAACTCCAATAATAAGAAGAAAAAAGAAGGGATATCAGAATCTTTAAGAAAGAAAAACAAAATGCAACCACAGGTACGTGCACTTCATACCTATACAGTAAAAATTAAACATGGGAAAACATCTCTGTCTGTCTGTTTCACACACACCAACACACAAACTCTCTCTCTCTTATGTGTCTGAAGAATAAAATACTTTTGAAAATGAAAGGATGTAATGATGGTAGATTGTGGGGAACAGGGTTCACTCAGAGGTGAGCTTTGCTACAGTGCCTTGCTGCGACAGAGCAAGAGGTGTACTGAAGATGACGAACAGGGTATTCCTGCCCAACCATATGCTTAACCTCAATCATCAACCCCATATAATGTCTAAATTCTGATGACCAAGCGATAAATACTGTTTTTCTACAAAACAAACTGATCTCATCATTGCTAAAGGTCTAAAATGAGACAGAGAACAGCTTACTGTGAAGACATACAGAGCACCTCACATGTGCTGTTAGAGTGGAATGAAAACAAACAAAACAGCAACAAATTTAAACTGACATTAACTATAAATAGCTGTCTCAACCCACCACAAAAACTATGCCGTCATGTACTGTCATTTGCAGTAACAATGGTGAAAAGCCATCCCAATCCTAGATTTCTATATTATATAAGCAAACAGGTAAAGCATACATACTAGACAAGTAACCCCTTTATGAAAATATAAACAAAAACCTCCAAAAGATATTAATGCCTTTCCACAATTTAACAAACACAATACCAACAACCAACTTTATTAATCCCAGTTATACTTGGGAAGTGTGTTCAGACACAAAAATAAACAAAACAATAAACAAAACAAGTGCTAGTTACAAGAAAAATATAAGGACAAAATAAGAATAAGGTTGTGCATCAAAGAAAACTTAAAAAACATGCAATCTTACAGCTAGACCATTCTTAACACACACCTACATCGTTACACACCCATGCATGCGTGCATGCACACACAGCTGATTACTGATGACAACTCTGGTTGATCAGCTGGACTGCTGAGGAAACAAATGATTACCAGTGCCTGCTACTCCAGCATAAGGCATAGTGTACCATTTACCTGATCTCGATAAAACAAATTCTCCTGGTAATACATGTTCTGGTATGGACAAAATGCAGGACCCCTTTCCGACAATTAGCTGATCACAAAGGTAAGCTAAATCCCTCTGCCTGACACTAATTACCTTAAAATATATACTGACAATATTTTTCAAACTGTTCTGATAATGGACAGACAGATTGCAGAACCAGCATGCTGAGGAAAGAGATAAATGAGTTTCAATGACTGAAAAACTGTTCTGCTTGCAAAGAAGGTATAGTCTCTGCTAGTCAGGTTTAACAATATGTTCAGTGTTTACATCCCATTTAAGCTGTCAATCAAAAACAGTGCCTAGGTACCTAACGGTGTCAACAGTCTCAACAGATTTATTGAATCATACCAATGTGAAAAATTTGGTAATGGATTGCCATGATCTTTCTTATGCCCCTGCAACAAGATTAACAATTTGGTATCATCTGAGTTATAATATAGCTACTCTCCTCAGTACTTCTGCAGCTGTCTGTGTATATGATGTACAACAGCCCTGTGGAAATTCAGTGTTTGTAGTAATATTAAAAAACCCAACCATTTACAAAAACCCTTTGTTATCTGCAAGTCAAAAAGTCCAATATAATGCTAGCCTTTTTTCTCACCCTTACCCCTTTTGTGCTTATTGCTACTTCCCTGCTCATCTTCCCTACGCAAAGTCACGATACTCTCAGTCCTTGTTATTGGGTTCCTCTTTGCATTTTCTGTATTTGTTTTTATTCATCATCAGTACTATTGTTTCTTCTCTCATAGTTCATATGTTTATCTATTTTCCCGTCCCTCGTATGTTGCCCATGTCTCATTATTGTTCTTTAGTGCTAAGAGCATGCTCCTTAGGAGTGTGAGCTTTACAAATTTTGTGTATTGTTATTATATCCACAAAAACAAAAGACATGCAAGATTAAAATCAGAAATCAATCTCAATGCTAGAAAGTGTGGTTGTACTTTGCTGAATACTGAACTAAAATCAGCAAAAAATCACTCTTGCATGTGCCTTTAGCTTTCCCAGATATTTATACAGAGTTTTCAGAATGAAAAATTTGGCATCTTCAACACCCCTCCCCATCCTGTAAGCAAATTGCAGTGGGTCCAATTTTCTCTCTACAAATTTCAAGATAAGATTTTTTACAATTATCTCCAGTCTTCATTAAAAGGGGGTTAGTGCTACTGGCTGAAAATCATTAGGCTGATTGGGATTAGCATTTTTGAGAAGTGGAACAATGTAAGAAAGTTTCCAGAGGGCTGGAATATGGCCAGAAAGTCGCCAGAAAACACGCGCCTCTTTCCCACCTAAGTCACAACATTAAGTACAAAACTACAGGGCATCAAATCTCCATCCCCAATAGTGTCACCAATGTACACAGCCCTAACAAGAGAACAGGTTCACGGCAGTGAATTAAATGAATTTACCTGAAATTTGACAAGAAAAATAGATATATTATTTAACTTCAACTGACTCTACCTTGAAATTTGTTTGTTAAAGGCTTTAATACTCTTATAAACTGAGAATGTGATCGTAACATTAGCCAAGTTCTCTCGGGGTCAGAATTCGTAAGTGTAAAGAATACTGAGCATAAAACAGTTGTCATAAAAAAAAGAAACATGCGTAGCAAAATTAAGTCAATGTTGTTTTCCCTGAACTTAGCTGCACTGTTTCCTATGCATAAGTGTGTAACTTCTTCTGACGTAGGAAAGAAGAGAGAAAGGTAGGTTGGCATGTGGTCCCATTCGTCCTAGGGGTCTGCCCTGACTAGCCCTTTCTCCATCCACTAACTCCGCCCCTCCCTCACCCCCTCGCACTCCCTGCCCTCCACTTCCCCGCTGGTTAGCTGGTTTACATTGGTGAAGTCAGCCTTCATGCAGAGAAAAGGTGTCCTGCAAATGTCATTCTGTGAAAAACGATACTTTTCCTTAACATTATTCATCACTTTAAAAATAAAAACAGCAGGCCATTTTTGTGTCCCCTCCCTCCTCCCCTGCGATTGCCTAGTTAACCTAATGGTAAAACCCAGCCAGAATTACAACTGCCCTCTGCAATGTCATCATGTCACCCTGTGCTGGTACCTTTTTGATCTCATTAGCAATTCTTACCAAAATTCTCTAATGAAGACAAATAATGAAATCTGTCTAAACAAGATATTGAGACCAGAGAGTACGCACCATCTGTTGCGAAAGGACAAAGTCAAAATCCCTGCTGAGTTCCCCCACACTTGCAGTCATGGCACGGCTGGCCAATGGACCACTCTGGAAGCGCCGCTTGATCTGTTCAAAACAAAAGAGAATCATCTGAAGTTAAGTAACAACACAGACGCTCTTTCACAGTAGCATGGGAAATGTCACCTTCCATATCCTTCTTGGTGTGAAAGTGACCTGTGTATACCAATTTCACATTTTGAGCTCCCATTGTAACAGCCTAGCAGGCTAAGGTTGTGTGTGTGTGTTTCACATGTGTACATACATGCATGCATGGGCATGTAAAAGCATGTGCATATAAATTGTTTTCTTCCTGCTATCAGCAGACAGCAGGAGGCAGAGGACATGCACTAGCTGGTTCAAAATCTGTGTTTTGCAGCATAATTTTCCTGGTAATCGGTCGTTTCGACTAGGGTCAGTTGGACTAACGGTCGTTTTGTCTAACAGTCGAGTCGTCTATAGGACGCATGAAATGCTTTAGGAAACCGGGCCGCTTCATGACAGCCTGCCTCCTCGCAACTCTCACTTCAACTTTCATTATAAGATGCATTGGGGAGGGGGGTTGTCTTATGTTGTACCCGCCCTGCATGTGGTTGCACCCCTGTACGGCGATGCGCGGGTTTCCATTAATTTGTTCATTCTGCAAGGAAGTTTATTTGTTTGTGTTATCTTGACATTATTTTTGGAAGTGTTTGCCCTTTGTTCTTCTCTCTTACAATTTTCTTCCATCTTTAATAAACGCGTGTTTTTTACTGTTCCCACGTGTGCGCGTCAATTTTTAAACTTTCGAAACAACCCTAGTCGAAACGACCGGTTACCACTGGAACTACTGAACCCGATGAGCTGCAATATGGCAGCTAGTCAGCTTCAAGCAGAGTTAAGGTGGAATAAGGTGTAGGGTCATGGGAAGGATGCACTTACCCTGTCCCTCACAAAACCTGTCTCTCACAAACTGTCTCACAAAACCTGTCTCTCAAACACTCTCACAAAACCTGTCTCTTAAAAACTGAAGTCTCACTTCTACTAAATTATGAACATACCCCTTATGCAAAATATCTCTCACAGCCAATTTTACAATCACTATTACAACTTTAAAAACTTATATAGAGAGAAAACGTTACTAGATAAAATATTTTGATTTCAAGAGTTCAACAACCTGCTTACAAAGTAAATGACGTGCAAAAACAAAAGTTAAACAACTCCACTTGCCCTCCACTGTTAGGGATATACAGAGTCACTGGCGTGTTCTTACCACAAAGCACAAACAATTGCCTATATAGGCTGTCCAAGCACATATATTATTTCTGGGCACAAGAAAAATATTAACACACACACATGCACTACTAGGGGTCACGACCACCTAAACAGCAAAACGCAAAAATATATCAGTACGTAAACACCTGAGCGATGGTAAATGCATGAGATATTAATATACAGATTTTTAAAAAAGAACTAACTTCCATACACTCAGTTAAAAATCCTTCGAGGTCCTCACAAATGCCTTGGATACATTATATAGAAAATTAAAAACAGCACAAAGTAGTCTGATACCCAATAGGGTGACCGGACACTTAATCCCCAGACATTTAATGCCCGACACTTAATCCCCTAGACATTTAATCCCTAGCCACTTAATCCCCAGACACTTAATACTCAAAAATGGCCCCAAATGGCGACACAAAAAATGGGTCCAAACTAAAGAGAAATGACCTTTTAATAAAACAAATTTTCTGATCGGTTGCGGAGTAAGCTGGTAAAGCCACGAAACTGGCCCTGTGGAGTCAGAGGGTTTATGCCTCTACTGAGTACTGAGTTAGTAAGAATATTTTTATTCATCGTTGAACTGCTATTTTGTGAACTTGAAATATTATAACCGTAAGAGAAATGTGTCAAGTGGTAACTCTAATGAGACGTAACAAAGGTCAGGAGAATTAGCAACATTGTACAGCGATATGAGGCAATGGATCGTCTTCTGTACCTTTGATCATTAGCTTACCTATCTTATTGATTAGCAACACTTTTCATATCATATTGTTGAAGAACATTGAATTTAATAGCTCACATAAACTTTAACTAATGTTATAGATGTTGAAGTTAAGTATTATTTTAATTGTCAAACTTATTGTGATGTTTACATAAAAATAATTATTTGAATTTGAATTAAATTTTTCCTTCACTTCATAATTATTTTAGTTGAAATTTCATTTTGAGGATTAAGTGTCTGGGGATTAAGTGGCTAGGGATTAAAAGTCTAGGGGATTAAGTGTCGGGGATTAAGTGTCTGGGGATTAAGTGTCTGGGATTCACCCAATAGAAACTACACAGTCACTTCAAATCGCAGTTAAATAAAAGTCAGGTGAAAACTATACAGTCTATTCTGATAAGCTGGAGGAAGTAAAATCAGTACATAGCAGTTTAAAAAAAACCACAGATTAAAACCACACTGTCGTTTCTAAGTTGGAGAAAGTAAAATCAGTACGCAGCAGTTAAATAAAAGTCAGGCAAAAACCACACAGTCAGCTCTGATAAGTTGGAGAAGGTGAAATCAGCACACAGCCGTTAAATACAAGTCAGGAAAAAACCTTTTACAGTCATTTCACACAGCAGTTAAGAGTTAGTGAAAAAAAACACAGTCGCCCCATACACGGTAGATTGATTAAAAATATAGCACACAGCAGGTAAGTTTCATGCAGAATCCACACATTCGCTTCTCCTTCACATTCACCTCTCCTGTCTGCCCACTCTCTTCACCTTTTCTTCTCTCCCTCCTTTCTCTTTATGTCTTACCCTCTCTCACCAAACAAAATCATAAGGCGAGAAAAATACAACCTATTTACATAAGCTACTTTCATGTTCATGTCCTGGTACACAAGTCTGTGACTCCACTACAGCATGGTAATCTCTCTGCAATGCATCCAATGGTATGCACTTTGTTCACAACACTTTTCATTGTTAAGATATTGTTTAAATATTGTTTAATACCTCTGAGAGGAAAGAGTACGGAGAATTCTTGCCAGCTCCAGATTCTGTGGCACAGATGAATATGATGCCATTCTCTATCATGCAGTGGAAGTCATAACTGATCCATGCACAAACACACAAAAAGGGGGTAAATGTCATGCCAATTTTTTCAACAAAATTACACAAAATAAGTTAGATATGACAACGTAAAAATAACACAAAACATGTCAGATATGAAAAAGTCAAAATAACACAAAATAAGTCAGATGTCAAAATGTCAAAATAAAAAAAGTAAATATGACAAAAATCTCTCCTCCCACCTTTCTCTGCTTTCTCAGTTTAGTATTTTCAAACAGTTATTTAAATGAACAGCATTCAACAACTGTAGAAGGTTGGCTACTAAATGCTGCAAACGTCTGGATGAACTGCATGGATGAGTGTGTAGTGGCATTCAGAGATTATTTTAACCTCGGACTTAAGTGGTTCACAAGTTTTTTAAACGTGCACGAAACCCCAGATCACCATATTCCAACAAGTTAGGCATGCAATGTTAAAAAGGTGTCAATGCAAGACGGAAAAAGAAAGTGAGTGAGGGACAAACAACCAGAAGATCCTGGTAAAAGCAATATATCTCTAAACCTACATTAAATGCTTGAAACTCTGAGATAAATCTATGTTCAATGTTGAATGTACAATTGAAACACGGAGATAAATAAGGGACAAAAGAACAAAAAAAACCTCAAAAAATAAAACCACCATATCACAATGTTTCAAGTCTAGCTTGTAAGGCAGGGAGAAAATCTACATCAGCAAACAAGAGGGTGTCAATTGCTTACACAGACATGTCAGGTAAAAGCAATACAGAGTAAGTTCCATTGAATTATGACTGCAATAAATGTTTGTGACCGCCACTTCATGTACTTACCTGTGCGCTGTGTAGGTGCGTTTCCCATCACTGCTGGTTGGAATGTTGTTCAGCATAGATTTCATTACATCCTCAAAGTTTCCTGCCCCTGTTTGACTGCTACAGAGCAGGACTGATCCCCGGGATATGCCGCTGAAGATGATAGTCATCTTGGCCAAGATAGAAGTGGAGAAAAACCTGTATCCAGCAAGCAATACCAGACACTTATTTATATTAACTGATGTAGTTTATCCATTATGATTTTAACTGTTAGTAAAAGAAAATTATCATAAATGTGGGAATGGGAAGTGAATTCAAAATTACAGACCTTCGATGTATAGGTCAGTGGAAATATTTTAGTAGCCACTACACTGGCCTATTAGGCCTCAATCTGGTTTCAAGACAGTGCTCGCATGAATGATGTCCCTTAGTAATTATTTTTATTGCTGACTGAACCCCTTTAATGATATTTGGATCAGATGCACAATATATATATATATATATTATTTTTTTAACATTTTCCATTAACACATTACATGCTTAAACAATTCATGCCCACTGCTGTATAACAAACATATGAGATAATGCATCTCAAAATATATGTATAAAAGTGTAGTCACTGTTTAAATTCTAGTCGCCAACTACAAAGCATGTCTTCTCAATGAGTTTTTCAGTTAAAATATTGTTTAATAACTCTGAAAGGGAAGAAATAAGGAGAATCATAAGGTGTGTATACCTGCAGTTATTAAATATTCAATTAGAAGTTAACTGATAAATAATTAAGTTGTTAAACACACTGAATCCAGTCTATAATTGCATTGATTGCAGCAGTCAAAGGTTGCATGAGAACTTTAGCTGAAAGCCAACATGAGTGAGCCAGTAAGTTCTGTGGAATCTGAGTAGACTTTCAAATTTATTACACACCATCAGAGGTTTATTACTTTTTGGATTAAAATTTTTACTCATGAATTTGGTATAAACTAATGACTAAATAATTTGCATATTTTGTTCTGCATTTATCTGCTATGTTTTTCATTATCATTAGCTGGAGTTGAAATTTATTTGAGCAACTCTTCTGGTGGCGGTTAAAGTCTTGTAAGCTTGCCATTCAGCTAAGAGACTGCTGTAGATAAATGAACAGGATACAGGATAAAATACAACAGAAGTAACTTTATTTACAAGGTACTTACTAGACACAGCTATCTTCTCCTCACACCTCCCTGGCCATGCCCCCTATCCCCTTCTAACAAAGTTTATCTCTTAAATACTCTGGTTCCAAAAACGACTTTAAGTCGACATTAAAATACTCAGTGTGATGTGGTAAAGGCTTCCAATTCATATAAATCTTAAAGAATTACTGAAGAATTTAAGAGAGGAATTACTGAAGTATTTATGCTAAAACCTTAAGGTTTGATATATTAATTACTGAGGCCCAGACTCACACACACATACACAGCACTGACAAACCTTGATTGCTCGCAAAGAGCTCGCATGGTGACATAAAGCTTATGACTCCACATACATACATGGCGAGGGACAGGTGCGGAAATGCCTATAAGCTCATTTACTCTTCCTAAAACATCATCACTGATGGAGTGATTGTGTGAAATGAAAGTAGGTTAAAATGTAATCACACGTACAATGCCGACGACTGTTGGCATTAATGAACTTGGCGATGTATTCTTCTCTATGAATTACTTACCTACCTTACAGCAATAAAGCTGATCAAAGGTGCTGTAATGCTGCAGAATTAATCATGCGTACATAGAATGGCAAGTGTCAACAATGACTGGCACAACAACAACACGGAACGTTCGAGCGAATAAAGACAAATAAAATCTGCAGAGGAAAAGTTTTAAAAATTTTATGGCAGCTTAATGCCTTTTTTTACTCACAACTCACCTGTTCTTTGGCTTCCCTTGGTTCCGAATGAAACAAACGAGTTGCGGTGTTGATGAGGCTACTGACGACAGGGGGCGTGACCTGCACGAGTAACGAGAGTTAATGCCCTTGTCGTTAAATTCGAACCTCCGACTGTTGGAGAATGTCGTTTGGCACTAAACCTGTAGGCAGCGAAGTTGACCGAAAATGATCTGCTCCTGTAAATACTTCGTTTGATTGAGGTGAGGGTTGCTAACTTTGAGGCAATTTTTATAAAGAATTGTTGGAAATGTGAAATCGAGGAATAAAAGTAAACTGACCTGGTGACGAGGGGTCAGCTGAGGCTTTGATGTAGTCTGTCCACGGACGTGCTCGTGAATGGTGGTCTGTCCACGTGCTTGCATGGAAACTCAAAGAACCCCCCCCCCCAAAAAAAAAAAGTGCCCCTAACGTTCAACATTAAAAGTTCATCAATTCGCGCTTGAGTGAGTTGTGTTCTGTCGTATCGTATGTAAGGGGCGCGTATGCTGTCAGAGACCTCGTTTGTATCAACGATGTCAGTAGTTCTCTGGTCACGTGACCGTGAAGCGTTGCTGACGAGGGCCAAAGTTGTCAGGGACGCTGTCGGAAGTTCCTTTGTAGCAGTGGGTTGAGCGAACAATTCGTTGTCGCGGCCTTAGTCTGCTCTATTCAGTTCTGAGCATTCAGCTGCATTATCTGAACGCCATGTGTGACTGTACAACTCTCCTGCCTTGAGTCATCGTCAAGCAAAGCCGCGTGTGGGTCGAAATAACAGTACGGCGGTCAGATTGAAAGACACGGGACAATGGCAGGAAGTCTGTAAATGAAACCTGTGTGTGTGAGAGAGAGACGTTTTCTCGTGTTTAATTTTTTATTAAACAAGCATGAAGTGCGTACATTTTCATTTCTCTTTTTAAAATGATTTTTATATCCCTAATTCTTTTCCTTATATAATTATTCTCTTCATTTTTTAAGATAATTTTTAAAAAAATTGTGTCATTAGTGAGCAGATGGAAGCAAAATAAAACAGTTGGATCCTGAAGTATACAGGTTATATTCTCTAATTTGATATATATATCGCCCACAACATAGAGGTATGCCAGCTGCACTTATGCACCCACCATATAAGAACAAAAGAAAACGTTGCAGCAGGACTGGCAAGGGAAGGACAGGGGCAAGAAGGAGCGAGAGGCAAGGATGGATGAGACATCACTGCCTGCACAGGCCTTGGGTACAGCGCCTTTGTGTCGTCTGCTTTCGCTGGCATCATGCCCGCGGTATCGATTGGATGCGGCCGGGATGACGAGAGTGGCTGGCGGTAACCAGACGACAAAAGGCGGCCTGCTCCGCACTTTTGACCCCTTTTCTTGTTGAAGAAAGTCGTGATCGTGAACCGAGAGAGAGAGATTCTTCAGAAGCCAAATTATTGAGTCACATCAACCGTAAGCTTACACTATTCGGCGCTATGGTATCAGTTTTGAGTTTTTTTTCCCTTTTCGCAGCAGTGGTGTGTTTTAGTCTTCCTGCCAATGCTTGCTTCCTCCGCCCCCAGCCGGTTCACAAATTTGAATACAGATTAGACAAGCCAAGATCGTATTCCATAAAAGGAAGTCCTGCGCCTCGTCTGAGTGATCCGAGGCAGTAGCGCACATCACCCAAAATTATGGACAAAGAGATAAACAAGTTGTCAATAAATCGTTTCATTGTTAAAAGCTTTTTGAAAACCTCCATTTTTCAGGCCCCCTGCTTAACCGGACACATCTTGCCAAATATGGAACATTCATTGTAATTTTTTTTTATCCATGATGATAACAAAATATTTGCCAAATATAGTCACCCATTCGAAGTGTCCTGTTAAGAAGGTTCACTGGTAAAGGGTTTGGAAAGCGGCGCCCGGTAGTGTATAGTGGTTAATACTCGCTTGTCACCACTGCAGTGAGAAACTCAGGGTTCAGATCTCGTCTCGGGACACTCTCTGTGTGTGACACCTGTCCGCAAGGCCGGGCGTCGGGTGTTTTCTCCGGGTACTCCGGTTTCCTACCCGCTCCCTCTCCCCTGCATAGTGCGAAACCACCTCAAGGTGGAAGCACTTTCTTACTAAATAAACCAACCAAGGCTTTGAAAGTAAAGAATAACAGTTGTACCTGTGTGTGAATATATACTTCCCCAGCTTTAATTTTGTTTGTAGCTTTTAAGTGAGCTATAAATAAACCGAGGGAACAGTCCCTTTGTCTAATAGGATAATTGTAATAGGTTAGTTTGTAAATACGACTTTAACCCTATCGTTCTGTCAGTAGTTCAACACTATCTTGAGTAAATCACATCCGATGGGTGACTAGAACCACCTCAGACAAGACTATTGTCCTGTTGTGACGATTCAACAGGAGAAAGATCCAGCGATCTGCTGTTTGACAGTATTTCCACTTGTAATACAAGACAGATGAGTAGAGGCATAATCAGTCTCCCGAAACACTAGTCTTGAGAAGTCCCCGTTACATACGCCACATTGAATAGACTTTCACTTGCTGGGGTAGGCATGGTTTGCTTCCCTTAGACCGTTTCAGCGGCCATCTGCCAGGTGCAACCAGTCGCTGAAGCTCCCTGTCCTCGGCTGCCTCCTACTGTTAGAGGCTTTGTTATTGCCTGATTGCCTCTATTTTTTCCGCTTTTTTGTTTATATGATCACAGCATAATTATTTCCGATTACCTAGCTAATTGGTGTTTTGAAAGAGGTTGGTTGATAGGAAACCAGTTTTTTGAGTGGACTAACCTTCTCCCTGATAGTTTTGTGCTCTTGTTTGTCTTTCTTCCTTTCTCATATGCACATTAGACTGTCGTGATTCTGCGCCATTTCGCCAAGCAAAATCACAAAGTCCTATTCCAATTTCGCAGGTTAATCCAACAGTTTAATTTTGCTGCAGGTAAATGCAAGTAGCCTGCTCTCTACGCTTGGGTAAACAACTTTAATGTCTGTCATAGAGGTGATCATTCACTCTTTTCTTAAAAATAAATAATGAGTTTTCACATTTTTGATTTGCATGTCGCTTGTAAGCATTTTAAATATCCACCTCTGAGCTGCCATTAAAAGCACCTTTTCATTCACAGAGAACAATTTAAATGGTATTATAAAACTCGTGGAACTAGTTTGTTTGCATTTTATTTACAATTTGATCTTTAATGTTTGCCACGTTTCTAAGGTTACAGGTTTGATAGGAAAATGCATAAAGTTAAACTTAAGAACAGAATAGTTGACGTCAGCCACCACAATGGCCTCAAAAAAGGAGACATCAGAAATGCCAGTCCGCCAAGCTATCGCTAAAACTGAACAAAACGAGTGGAAAACAACACCAGCATCATTGGCGTCATCTTTAAAAAAAATCATGAAAATGCTTGTAGGCGGGAGGTGTGGGCTGATAGTGCGGAACCTTGAGGTGTGGGCTAATCAACACCACAAACACTGCCAGGCTCCATCTGTCTTTCAGGAAATGCAGTCTTGCTGCTTGACGCCAAGGCCTGTAAATAATAACTGTAAATATGTACTCTTCACTTCACTCCCGAAGGCGAGGGAATAACCGTGATTCAGCATTATTGTCTCCTCCCGCTGGAAGGTACTCTTCATGGGAAACAACCGTGTAACTGCTAAACAATGCCCTTAGCTTCTCAAGATTGTTGCCCACGGACAGTTTTGGGGGGATGTCGACAAACCACGTGTAATTTGTTTGACCTCTGAGCACCTCCTTAGCATGATGTGGCAGCAACCTTTTGCTCATATTGTTCCCCATTATTGGTGAATACTGTATTTCCGAAAGGAGTTTATTTCACTCACCCACCCACCCACCCAGTCGACCCGGCGTGCGTGCATTTATTCGCACGTGAAAGGTGGTTCAGTGTGAGGGAGGAGGAGGAAAAGGAGGATGAGCTTGTCAAGATACCATGAGAAGAAATATCATAACAGCTTCTTTAGCATTGCAAGCGTATTGCAAGCCTTTCACTGCAGTGGGTATGACGCCAGACCCTGAAGTATGAGCCACACCCGCCCTTCACACACTCACACACTCTCTCTCTCTCTCTCTCACTCACACACACACCGATGTCCCATGGTTACACAGAAAAAAATAACGTCACTGAACCGACCGGTAGGCGGCGGACTGCAAGTAGAGCTTCAGATGGATGCCTCCTGCCGGTGTGACTTCATGAAAACGCACTCACGGATCATCTCAGCAGTGGTTGTTTGCAGAGAAAATCCTTTCCAGTAGCCCAGATTTGCGCCAACAACTTGTTTACCATTGTCCTCCACGGGCGGATGTATCGATGTTTGATTAGGACGCCAACCACGCACACCACCGCTACCCTCCCTTACCCCACTCCAGCCCCACTCTCTCCCCCCCCCCCCCTCCTGACTCCCCCATCTCGTGCTGTCAGCAAACGGTCCTATACCCTAATGTAGTGCGCGGCGCGAAGCTCGGGAGTCCGTATCGATTGTGTATCGGGGGCTGTCCCAGCGGGCCGTGCGCGGGTGGCACGACTAAAGCAGCAATTTGCCGTCTCGACCACCCCGTCCCACGGTGGCCGCTCATTACAGGAGTTAGGCTTGCTGGGTGAGCTGCCCCTGGCCGCCTGCCCCGTTACAGGGAGTCAAGTGTGCGTCGTGTGCCTCGCTGCTTGCCAACACATTGTAGCCGGCAATCCTCCCAACTACTCCATCCATCTTTAGTCATCCGTCCATCCAGCTCTCTATTGATTCCTCCGTCTATCCATTTATCCCTGTATTGGTTTATCTGCTTGGCTGCCTGTGTGTGTGTGTGTGTGTGCGAGAGAGAGAGAGAGATGAAAGTAAAGACGTTTTGTCAAGGACCTCACATCTTGATCTTAGACAAAACTGTGACCGTCGTCCTCCAATCCTTATCGTCGCAGTCGTCAGTCATGAGCAAGACGATAACGGTAGCCTCCCCCCTCCCAACTTCACCTCTACCCTCTGTACCCTTGCAGGCAGCATGTAACGAGGCACAGCTAGATTCTGGCGAAATCTCATTGTTACCAAGCGACCGCTATCCATCGTTTTTGGGGGCGTCGGTAGCACAGAGTTGTGTGAGCTGTGGAATGTCTACAAACAGCGCCATGGCCATGTCGCGCCAAGAAGTGGGCAGTGTGTGTACTACAAGTCAAGAACCGACTTGCTATCTGTTTTCGATCAATAGGCCAGTAATCCGGCGGTATTAAATATTGCACTCGACTGCTGCCGGCTTCTCTTGCTGTGAGCTTTAGCTTTGCTCGTTCTCCTCGCTGCAGGAGGAAAATGAATCAATGAGATGAAATGTGTTTGCCCGGCCCGACCCCTCGCTGCCAGTGCTGGGGCTACTGCCTGGCGTTGCACTCTGGAAATTAACTCCTCTGCTAGTCAGAGTCCGCGTACCGCCCTGTTTACTCTCGTCCGACAGACGTTAATTCCTACTCTGTCAACAAGCCTCCTGGCGGCTCAGTCACCTTTCTTGCCCGCCTCCACATTATTCCTCTAAGTCCGCGATTATTCCCTTTGTACTGGCCATCACTCTCAGGTTGCAAATGAAGTGTGCCGACATTCTCAATCTGTATGCAGCGCAGTGTAGGGATATTCTCGACCTTGTACCCAATAAACACGTGGTGGTTATTGTCGATCAGTACCCGATGAAGTGTGTTGAAGTCTCCATTTGTATCGAATGAATTGTGACAATATTCCCCATCTGTACTGAGTGACGTGTCGCATGTAGACAGGGACCATTACATACTGACGGGCACTTGTCGATAGCTTGCTTCCAGATCATCTGTAAACATGAGCATGCCCATTATGAACAGACTCTCATTACTGTAAACATACTACATCCATTATAAAGAGACTTTCATTACTGCAGGGATATATTTTGGGGGGTAGATTGTTCCTGGTGAAGATGCTGCTTCATCTGAATGTGCTAGAACGTACAACTTAAAATGAGACAAAATGAAATAAACCATTGAAAACTTTTTTTTTTTTTTTTTGCAGTTTTATTCCATTCTTCTTCAAATTGCATTGTAAGGGACACAATCGTACAAGGTCCATAACCCGTCCCCCAAACTCGACAACCGAGAAGGTGATGCTTTAGCGTTGGCCTGACCACAGGCGCCAGTCTGATGGAGGATCAATTTCTGGTTTGGCAGCAGAACATAATTTAAAAGGAGCCACCTCCTAAGCCTCTACACAGTGTGGGGACATGGCCTGCTGTGCACACACCCACACGAGGGTCAAAATAATGAATGAAATCATCAACAAGGAAACCGCCACCGTTCATATTGGATGTCGTCGTGAGGTCAGATGATGTGAACAGTGCACAAATAAGTAGAACACTTATCTCCCCTCCATCTACTTGTGTTGTCAGCGGAAGCAGGGGGCGCACGTTGACTACGCCACTGGGATCTTGCGACATGCCGCCTGTGAGAACTGCATCACATTAGGGCGTGGGAGGAAAGGCAAGCAACAAATGGAATGTGAAAAACTGTTGTAAGGGAAGGAGGGTGAATATCGCAAGGACAGGACTGTATTTTCTGCCTACCTGTGTAGGTGTCAGAGTTCACAAAGACGCAATATTCATACACCAGACTCATGACACAACGATCAGGTTGTTCGTGTTCACATCAGGCTCATCACACAAGGATCAGGCTGTTCATGTTCACATCAGGCTCATCACACAAAGATCAGGCTGTTCATGTTCACATTAATATTATTAAAATATTAAAGGTTATTTTTATAGCGCCATATCCCAGCCCTAAGAGCAGACTCATGGCGCTTTACAAATGGTACTAATTATAACAACAATAATCATGATAGGGAGAAATTAAAGAAACCAACCAATACGACAGGAAAGAAAAAGGGATAACGCGTAGAAACGGGAATAATAATAATACAAAATTGTTGTGCTATCTGATAAATAACTTCAAGAATACAGTACTTCATTATCCAACGAGTCTATGAAATTAAAATAACTGCATAAATTTTTTTTTAAGTCCTGGCGACAGAAGAAAACTGGAGACCAGATTTGTCTGGGGAGACTGGCCACACGTTTCACCGCCGAAGATTGAGAGTTTAGATCTGCAATTGCTTGTCATCGGAGAAGTCATCAGAAAGAACAGATGAAGAATGCTGAGGATAAACCTCCACATGCCAAACAAAATGTAGACAGTTTTGTTGCCTCGAGTCATCAAAAAAATTAGCCACAATGAACATGTTTCATCTCGCTGTCGACTGCACAAACAAGAAACTGGACTGAGATGAAAATGGCGGCGTGGAAGGACGGACTGTTAGTCAGCGGATCAACACAAGCCGTAGACGTGAAACAAAATGTCACAATCAAGAAACACAGTCCAGCACATCACTAGGATGACGACAGGTCAAACAATGGACTCGAAAATCAAAATCAGTTTATAGAAATAGCAGAATCCAAAGAAATCCGGAGAGCTGGTCCCCTCAAGCCGGTAAGGCGAAGGGACATCACTCTCCATCAGGCTCATCACACAAAGATCAAGCTGTTCGTGTTCACATCAGGCTCATGACACAAAGATGAGGCTGTTCGTGTTCACATCAGGCTCATGACACAAAGATGAGGCTGTTCGTGTTCACATCAGGGTCATTACACAAAGATCAAGCTGTTCGTGTTCACATCAGGCTCATGACACAAAGATGAGGCTGTTCGTGTTCACATCAGGGTCATTACACAAAGATCAAGCTGTTCGTGTTCACATCAGGCTCATTACACAAAGATGAGGCTGTTCGTGTTCACATCAGGGTCATTACACAAAGATCAGGCTGTTCGTGTTTACATCAGGCTGAGATTCCAAATGCACCAGGCTCAGGGCTCATGTTCACCAAGCTCATGACTCAAATTCACTGGCTCTGGGTTTTCCCAAGGCGAAGAATTCCTGTAAAGAACACATTTCTACAGACAAGATTAACAGATTAAACTCCCCTGCCGACTCTCCTGGCATGCTGTTTCCATGTCTTGCTCCGTTGGGCGCAGCTCAGTCAGAGTAGATGCGGAGATGAAGCCAGTCATCGTTGCATTTGTTTGCAGGAACTTGACACAATCCGCTTTACAGGGCAGTAATGTGTCTTAGGGATAATGGCGATCCTTGGGGAAGCAATGTCCTCCATCCCTGCTGGAGATGGTCAGAGCGCACACCTCTCTTAATTGGAAACGATTGGCGCGCCACTGCCGTGCGGCGATTACACGGGTGAGGGATTTGCGGGCCCCTCCAGGGGAAGCCAAGCGTGCGTGCGCGGGTGCATGTGTGTGTTTAAGAGCGAGAGAGAGAGAGATGCATGTCATCGAAGTAGCCCCGTAAAAAGATCCCAAGGGACAATATATTTTTCACGGTGGGCACACAACTTTCAAGTTCACCCATCTCAGACTATCCGAGAATATTTTTAGTTGACTGTAAAGTGTAAAGGTAAGAGTGCAATTTGTTGACAATGACTGGGGGGGGGGAAGCTCAGTGCCAGCTCACCCAAGATGTGGGTGAATTGCCAACCTTCCATTGGCGAGATAAACACTACAAACATCACAAGGTCAACAACAGACATTACATCATAACATCAAGCATACGCTTACATTTCCAATACTACAGCCGATGGGAGAGCTGAAGCCTTATGTTAATAAGGTGTACACGTGGACAAACTTAACATTTCCACTTTGACCTCTTTCTTTCTCTAGTGATGCTTGTAAATGGTTATGTCGCGAACAGAAGGAGGTTTCGCCCCTATTTAGATAATCAGTTTTATAGAAACACAGTGCACAACACAATTTTAAAAAATTTAAAGCTAAAACTGTTTTAAATAAAATACGACAGCTTAAAACCAGTCTGTCGTCCCCGTTATAACATTTGTTGTATAGACTTGTGCAAGGCTTTTAAATGACATAGAAGCGATTTTTGAAATTAAAAAACTTTTTCTAAATTTGCTTCTTTAGAACAGTTTTACGTTTTAGAAACATGTTGTGCAACTAGCAACATATTTGGGGCAATACTGAGCACCGAGCTTTACCCATTCATTAAAAAAAAATTGCACCCTACAAAATCCTTAACAAAAGTAGCATTGGAGAAGGAGAGAGAGGAGAGAGTAAAGGTGTGAAATTAGACAAAGAACAAATTACATACTACATTACACGGGCAAATGATATCAAACAACAAAATAAACCTATTGTACAGGTAGGACATTTTTATTTTTGAGTTAGAAATATTGTCGATCTGACTTCACTTTAAGCATCAAATTAATCCAAACAAAAAGAAAAGTACAGATTTGAGAAAAATGTCTTACAAGACGGATAACAAGAGCCGCCGTGCATGACAGTGGAACACAACAGACTGAGATTTTCTGGCATATTTTTAACAATAGATTGTGAAACACACTGTGAGCCTCAGGTCGTAGTAGAGGGGAGTAAATGTGTCTATATGAAGTCTGTTCTATGGTGGTACAGGTCTATGGGATGTGGACCTTATAGCCTTATAGATGCCGTGATACTGATATTCCATATCGACGTCTTGTGCCAATATATTTTGCTTTGATTTGCAGAAAAAAATTCTTGACTTGGGTGCAGGCTTGGGTTGGTCTGAAATGTTGTGCCTCCTACACACTGTTGCAGCGATTCCCCCCGCCCTTTCCCCTCCGTGCGACAGTGACAAAGACTTGGTGCTAGATGAAGCCGCGGAGACTGGCAGGCTGTCAGTGGCACTGTCATGTGACATGTCTGAGCAGGAAACGCCAGCAGGAGGGTGAAGTGGACTCGCGGAGAATGGCGGCGAGCAGCATGTTCAGCTTCACGGCGGCAGAAGCCTTTACACCAACTTGTGGAGCCCTGGGGATGAGGGGAGGGGAGAGGCTACAGGGAGGTGGAGGCTGCAGACTGCAGGCGCGCAGAAGTTTGCAGACGTCACCAAGAGCCAGAGTTCAAGGCTGTTTCTTTTAAAGAACTTTTTTGTCCCTTTTTACCGCAGACTTTATTTCACAGGAGAGCCGAATGTACAAGCTTTTATGTACAACAGATGTTGAAGGAGTATCTCTCACTCGTCAGGTGTGAACGCATCTTTCAAGCTGCACACAGATATTTTCCGGCAAGAAAAGTTTTGCGGTCCAACCAAGACTTTCCCCGGCAGCTGACATGGTGTCTGTTGTGGAGTGTCGTGACGTCACTGGGCAGCAACACTCGTGTTGCACATTCCCTAATTAACGAGTGACCAGCAACAGATTTAAGTTGACAAAATGTTTTTATTGGAATATGTCAGCACCTCTTGGGTCGACTGATGACATAAAAATAGATGTTTCTGGGTCCTTGCCGCGATGATTCCCTTTTCGTTTTTTTTCATACAGGTGTAAATACAAGTTAGATTTTTTCAGTTTGCGATAAAAATAAAACACAGAGTTTGACAAGGTCACGAATGAAGCAAACCCAGTTTCACAAGCTTGTACCCTAGGCGTGGAGTAGATAACTCAGTCTATTGTCAGTCTTCCCTGCCCACAGAACAAAGAGTCATGAACAGCCCCAGAAACTTTCAGACACACTTGTAATGTTACCGCAATGAGTTCAGGAAAAGGGTAGAACAGTTCACTACAATTATACTTGTAGGCAGTTGTATGTTGCACTAAAAATGTTATTGGGTTTTTTTTCCCTCTTTGCTCTGCCATTAACAAGTGGAATACTCTGGTATACGATTGAGGGGAGGTTTAATTACTTAATATACTGGTATCTAATTTAGCGCAGGCTGAAGCCCACATTCGCGTTGACTTGATCGTAGTTTGCATGCGCACCGGACAGGTTATGGCTCATATAACCATTTCATCTTCTTTTTTTACATCTGCAATAACTGTAATTCAATGAGTAAATAGTAGGTCTAAGGAACATGATTCAAGTCAAAGCCGATTAACAAAGACATGTAAGAGCGGAACTGGATACAAATGTATTATCTTCCCCTTACAGGATCTGTTATTTCTGTAATTGGTGTTTTTAAATAAAAGCAATTAATGACTGGCACAGTTATCAGGTCTTTTCGACTAGCCCGACAACAACTCAAACGTTTATCTGATTCAATGGAGACAAACTAAAATAAAATATTAAGTTAATGTTACCCATTGTTTTCAATCTCATCTCAGACATTTTGTCATCTGAGCTTAACTGAAAGTAGACTTAGGGAAAACAAAAGAAGATAAGACAAAGGCCTGAAGGAAACACAGTTTTGTTCTGTTGTACTTTATTATATTGTACAGCATTGTGTTAATGCTGAACTGTATTGCTTAATATAGTATTGTGTTAATGTCGTACTGTATCGGACCCGCCCTTGTATACAGAACTGCTTAGAGAAGAAACTGAAGGGAAAGGTGGCGAGGGTTGTTCAATGCGATATAAGATTCCTAGACGGAAACACACTGGCCAAGCACCCGAGACACAGCTCACCACAAAGCTAAGTATCAGAGACACAGCTCACCACACAGCTAAGTATCAGAGACACAGCTCACCACAAAGCTAAGTATCAGAGACAAAGCTCACCACACAGCTAAGTATCAGAGACACAGCTCACCATACAGCTAAGTATCAGACACTGCTCACCACACAGCAAAGTAGAACATACAGCTCACCACATAGCTAAGTAAGACAAACAGCTCACCACACACCTAAGTAAGACGTACAGCTCACCACATAGCTAATTATCAGAGACACGGCTCACCACACAGCTAAGTAAGACATACAGCTCACCACACACCTAAGTAAGACATACAGCTCACCACACACCTAAGTAGAACATACAGCTCACCACACAGCAAAGTAGAACATACAGCTCACCACATAGCTAAGTAAGACAAACAGCTCACCACACACCTAAGTAAGACGTACAGCTCACCACATAGCTAATTATCAGAGACACGGCTCACCACACAGCTAAGTAAGACATACAGCTCACCACACACCTAAGTAAGACATACAGCTCACCACACACCTAAGTAGAACATACAGCTCACCACACACCTAAGTAAGACATACAGCTCACCACACACCTAAGTAGAACATACAGCTCACCACACACCTAAGTAAGACATACAGCTCACCACACACCTAAGTAGAACATACAGCTCACCACACACCTAAGTAAGAAATACAGCTCACCACACACCTAAGTAAGACATACAGCTCACCACACACCTAAGTAAGACATACAGCTCACCACACACCTAAGTAAGACATACAGCTCACCACACACCTAAGTAAGACATACACAGCTCACCACACACCTAAGTAAGACATACAGCTCACCACACACCTAAGTAGAACATACAGCTCACCACACACCTAAGTAAGACATACAGCTCACCACACACCTAAGTAGAACATACAGCTCACCACACACCTAAGTAAGACCTACAGCTCACCACACACCTAAGTAGAACATACAGCTCACCACATAGCTAAGTAAGACATACATCTTACCACACACCTAAGTAGCACAAACAGCTCACCACACAGCTAAGCAAAGAATACAAGGGGAGCGGCTGTTGTAAAGTGAAAGCAGAGGGAGGGTGAGAAGGAGGGAAAGCGGGAGGAAGAGAGTGAGGGAGAGAGAGAAAGGGTGGGAGAGAGGTGAAGGAGAGAGGGAGGGAGAGATAGAGGGAAAGAGGAAGGAGATGGGGAGGGAGAGGGGTAGGGAGAGATGGAGGGAAAGGAGGGAGATGGATAAGAGAGGGAGAGAGAGGAGGTGTAGAAGTGTCGTCATTAGTAACTAGTCATTGACGTCACTTCCAAATTATGACATCATGTTTGAGCATGACTGATGACGTGACCACGACCTCGTAGATAATCATGGCGACACAATCATTGACATGCGGCGACATGTTCCCTCCAGCATTTGTTTGTATTCACCAAGCACGGACTTAGAAGAAAACGAAATTAGAGCAACTTCGTCCAGATGCAGTGAGTAACAAAAACGAAGATAAAGAGGAAGGCATGGAGCAGAGCGAGGAATACGACTTGTATCAGACCAGCGTTTCCCAACCAACCGTTTCGGACAACTTCAGGTGGAAAAAACGCTGTCCTGTTCTCACCCTCAAATGTACTTTCGGCTACGCCAGTGAGCAGCTGGGCAACCTGCATGTCCTGGAGCCGAACATTTTACTTCTGATTGCGGGAAACTACGTGTGGGTGCTGAACATAGAGACGAGAGTCAGTCGGTACTTGCGCAGTACAGGTGGTAGAGCGATCAGCGCCCTCGCCGTCCATCCATCCAGAGAGTACTTCGCGGTGGGTGAGAGCGGGTGCAACCCAGACGTGAACATCTTCCAGTACCCATCATTTCGGATGGTCAAGATGCTCCGCGGGGGCACAGGGACAGTCTACACCGCCATGGCGTTCTTCCCGGTCGACTGCAAGCTGCTGGCGACGCAAGGGGGCAGCCCCGACTTCCAGCTCACCATCTGGGAGTGGGAGAAGGAGACACCGCTGCTGCGGAGCAAGTCCATCCCCCAGGACGTGCACCGTCTGCTGGCCTGCGCAATGCCACGGGGCTATCTGACCACCTGCGGCGTTAGTCATATTAGGGTCTGGAAGATGGCTCACACTTTCACGGGGTTGAAACTCAAGGGGGAGACAGGGAGGTTCGGAGTGCTTGATGTCTTCGACATCGACAGCTGCACCGTACTACCTGACGGGAAGATCGTCAGCAGTTCCGAGTGGGGCAACTTGCTGCTTTGGGAGGACGGACTGGTTAGCACGGAGTTTGTCAGGAATAACAGCACCTGCCACAACGGGAGGATCAATCAGGTGCTTCTCTACGATCTCAGTCTGTTTAGCTTAGGGAAGGACGGCTACGTGCGCCTGTGGAATATCTCCAATATTATGTATGCAAAGCCAGAAGAGTGTGGTGGCCAAGTCATTATCGAGCCGTCACTGCAGATTAGAATCAAGGCGCACGCCGACTTGCTGCACATGGTCAAAGCAATCCCCATCGAGGACGACTACACCTGGTTTCTGCAAGAACGCGCTGGCAGCATTCACCGCCTCAGCCTGTTTCCTGACGGTGGACACTCGTCCCCAGAGGTCGTACTGACCACCCACGGGGGCCCTGTTTTGGGCTGCACCGCTTCCCCTTGCACTCACCTGGTTGCCACCGCTGGCATAGACGGGCAGGTGCAGATATTCAACTGCCTTAAAGAAAAACAACTGGCTTCGATCTCTTTTAAGTTGCCTGTCACTTCGTTGATGTGGCTCCCCCTATTGGCAGATTCTTGTGCAGCGTCTATCCTCTGTGGGTTCAGTCAGGGTCACCTGAAGATGATCTCGTTTGGCTTGCCCGAAGATAGTAATCACGGCCAAGTAAACTTAAATGAATCCTTCCGACCTCACAATAACCAAGTGACCAGCCTCGCTTTCTCGCTCGATGGTTTCCTTCTCTCAACCGGTAGCCTGGATGAGACCGTCTTTTTCTTTACCGTACATACCAGCCATTTGGAGCCTATAGGCTGGGTTTCAGTTTTGGGTGGAGTGAGGTACCTGACATGGACACCACAAAAATTTTCCTATACAGGTGTTCTCGTGGCGTGTGAAAACGGCGAGGTGGTGGAATTGATCTTCCCTCTGCAAAAATCTGACTTGGAAGTCACCCAAACTTTTCAGATCAAGAACCTTAGGATCAGGCGGTTATCGTTCCTGAGTGTAAAGTCGGTAATCAGACACAACGAAGAGCTGGCCAGAGCCAAGAAACACAAGAAGATTAAGGTTCTTGATCACTCAGATGACGATCAAGAAGTGAAAGATTCTGGTGCAAGATTGGCCAAGAAGCACAAGGGGTTCGAGGATCATGTTGACCAGGAAAACGAAATGAATCTGGTAGAGATCAGCGAGGAATGGAAACCCTTTATCCCTGAACCTCCTAGTCCCATTCTGCAAGTTTTCTACACTTCTTCTGAGTCCTTCTTTTGGGCGTCCTTGGGAGGTTTCGATGCTGGATACCTGTACAAATGTCAATTTCCAACTGAAGCAAACTTAGACGACTACAATGCATCATCTAAAAGTGGGCCGGTTGAATCTGTTGTCGTACCCAGTTCTGATGACTGTCCAATATCTTCCGTAACTTTCAATGCATCTGGACTCCTGGCTTTCTTCGGATTTCAAAACGGCAACGTGCGCGTCGTCCAACTGAAACAGCCGTTTGATCTGAGTGACCTCAGTGCCTTCTGGAATATCTCTGTTCATGATCATCGTCATGGCAAGATCACTGGCTTGGCACTGGCGTTCGATGAGTCCTTTCTTGTGACGTCTGCCGACGATGGAAACATTTTTCTCTTCAGTTTTGCTGGAAAGATGGAGAAACTGGCACAAGAAACGTGTATCTTACCAAAGATATCAACGCACCATATCATTGCCAGCCACGACCTTCTGTCCGACACGCCTTCCTGGAGGGAACAGAAAGAGATCGACCTGAGTGACGCTTTGCTGAAAAAGGGGGAAGATTCAAAGAGTGGTAGAAGGGAAATTCTTAAACAACTCAAAAAACAATTTAAAAGCCTGATGTCAAGTAATGCCAAGCTCCACCCGCATCTCCAGCTCTCTCGACAGGAAATGCTTATTAACGAGAACCTTTATCAAGAGATGGAAGACGCCAACGAGGAAAAAATTGACAGCATGAAAACCAAGTGCAAATGGCCTTCGGAAAAAATTAAAATAGCCCTGGACAAGCTCTGTGGGTATTTTAAACAATCAGAGGATTCTGACCTGGCTACAGTTAAAGCATTTCGTACACCTCACGTAGTTAGAAGCTACAGAAATGTACCAATTTCCCACGAATTTCTAAAGACCGTCCAGAAGGATTTTCAGCAGATGAGCTATTCGTCCTCAGGGGAGGAGGAGATTGTGACTATCGAGAAGGAGACAGAGGAGCTTCCGAAGCCTTCCGCAAGTGATGAGATGTTTGACGTGATGTACAAGAGCGCTAAACATTTTGATTTCATAGGCAAAAGCAAAAGGGCTGTGCTCATGAAGCTAAACATGATTAAAAGAGCCAGAGACAAGAGAGCAGCCAGAAGGCAGGACTATCACAACCTGTCGAAGGAAAAACCCCCGCCCGATTGTGAGGCTCCAGAGGATATTGCTGCCATTGAAAATGCAAAAATGACTTTGGGAGAATGGACACTTAGAACAGACACACGTGTTGCCTCAGAAAGCTCTCTGCGTAGTCTCAATGAAATCTTTCTGAAGATTGCTACACAGGAAAAGAACATACGTGCGAGGCAGCAAGCGTTCAATGCAAAGGTCACCAAGCTGCGCCGAGAAATGAACCTTGTACTGCAGATTCTCTGTATTCTGGTCAAGTTCGTAGAGCCTGACCCAGCCATGACCCCTTTGTTGAACATCTTGCGAGGTGTGACCTTTCCCGACCTGGCACTACTATACGACTCTAAGATCCTGGAGAAATTTCAAAAAGAACTTTTGAACCGAACGGCAGAGGATTTCTCGCTCGCTGCATACGAGGAAGCTGGCTACCAAATGAATCCTAGGCCTGCACGTCCTGCAAAAGATTCAGCCCCGTACGTGTATTTTAAAACTCTGAAGCCGCCTTTCCCACAATGGGTAGAGTTGATGATGTCAACTAAGGAAATAGTTGATGCTGCCATAGCGGAAGTGTCTTCGGATTCGTCGTGGGAAACTGCGTCTGGCTCGACCTCTGATGAATCGTTACTGGCTTGGGTAATGAATGATCAGAATTTGGATTCAAGAAGCCTTGAATCTCTGCCCAGCGTTCCGGCGACCAGTCTGGAGATGGAGATGGAAGCGGTGGCAAGAATTGAGTCTCACTACTACAGCGAACTCGCAAAGGAGGCAATTAACAACATCATCTCGCAGTTTGACACCAAGCATCGAGCACTATATGAGGAGAGGTGCAATCTGGACATCGCTATCAAACAAGCTGAGCTCCTGTATTTGACGCGAATGGAAGAGTTCCAGATAGGAAAAAAAAGTCTTCCGAAACATGAGGCTCTCTGCCAGGCGTTGGTGGCGAGAAAACAAGGTATGCAGAAAAGCGAGGTAGTTGTCGGTGAACTAGCTTTGCAGACGAAAGCTTGGAGTGCAGAGGTAGAGGACGCTGACCAAAAAATGAACAAGTTACTTATAAACTTTGAAAACACCATGCAGGTAGTAAGCGATCCACATTTACACCATTTTTTCCAAAAGCTGTTTAAGACTAGGCGAATGACTGAAAAAAAAGCAGTGAGAGATGAAGAGGAAGACAGCAGCGAAGACAGTGATGAGGAAACGATGAGTTGCTCTTCTTCGTTCAGCGAAGACGAAGTATTTGATACATTCAATTTAAAAGTGTGTCCTACCAACTGTGACCCGGATCTGTTTCAATGTGTCTTAAGTCTGAAAACGTTGCGACAGGACCTGAGTGATCACCTAGATCGTGCGAGGAAGCGTTTGGAAGAATGCGAGAAGGAGCTGGACTTTGCCAAGCGCAGAACGGAGACCGTGAAGAACCTCCTCAAGGAGGCCCATCACGATATGTATGAGCTCATCAAAGAGCAACTCCGTCAGGAGAACGAATTAGTCGTGGTTGTGCCCATACATCTCTCGCACATGAAGTACTGCCCCAAGTGGAGCCTCCAGCAGCAAGTGAAGGAAAGCCTGATCATCGACATGTGCGATTTGCAGAAACTGAAGAAAAGGCCCATCAGTTTGAAGTTAGAGCTGGCTAAGGCGTCGAAAGAAAGGACTGCTACGCGGGGCAGCTACTTGAGACTGAAGCGCGAACTCGTCGTCCTGAAGGAAAGGCAAGGCACCTTGAAGAAGGAATGTGACGAAGCGATAATCAGGAAGTTTGGACGAATGCTGGACCTGAAGGACCTGGAGAAATGCTTCTTCAATCCCAAAATAGAGCACCTGAGGTCGCATATCCGGGACGAACGCGTCAGATTCGGGCAAGAGATGATGAGGCTAGATAATGACATTAAGAAAACGCGCTACGAGGGGAGGGTCCTAACCAAAGAGCAGTCCAACCTCTACATCCAGAAGGCCATGGCTTTGACAGACATTGCCCGCCTGGAGACCAGCCTCAACAAACGCTTGGGGTCGGTGGTGCCCCCGTGGAATTCCAGGAATGACAGCACATTGCCGAGGGACTTGGCTTCTTTGCAAACTCTTGTCAGGATGCAGTTGGAGGAGATAGCTTGGTGTCGTCATGAAATAGCCGCTCTCGAGGGTAAATGTCTTTATCCCACTTATTCGTGCCGGCAATCAGTGCAGGAAATATAACATACTGTAGCTGATGTGACAAGGAATGGCCGAGATCTACCTAACAAGAGAGATGTTGGAAAGGCCGAAATCTGCCTAACATTAAAAAAAATCTGGGGAAAGGTAAAATCTGCCTCACACGACAAATGTGGGAATATCTAAACTCTACCAGGACCAACGAGACAGAAACAAAGTAGGGCATCAAGTAAATTGCGTTTCTACTGGTAGTCACAAACCTACACAGCATGTAACTTGTACAAAGCTACAGAGTTTGTGTTGTATGTGTTCATCCATACTTCACGTGCAGGCGAAGAAGAGTCCTTTAAGGTCAAATGTCTAAGAGAGCTGTGATTGTCAGCATTGTGACAAACCTCGTTCACAAAGCATCTGCATCGAGATCAGGGTCTGACGGCCAGTCCTTTCACAAGACGATAAACACACGCAACTCCAGCAGCCTAGGAGGGTCTGTGTCTTGATCTTTGAACAGTGTCTTGAACTTGATTATGAGAAACAAGGGTGGATATCTTTCCCCATCTTTAAAGTTAAAGATACTGTTTGTGATTACATTGGAAATGAGAAATCTCTACATTTAATCCTAAAAAACACCTGAAGATAAACTAGAAAAGGGCTAGTACTAATTACACAGTTTGAACTTGTAAGGGTGTGTCAGGCGTAGTCTTTTTAAGATGTGACAGCGTAGACATGCATGCGGCTTGGCACATGCAGTGAAGCCACCTGCCAGCATTGTTACGGACCACCATTGACTTGCCGCACTTAGTGGCGGTTGCTGTGGAGTTGGCGTGTGTAACGAACTTTGTGACGACAAGTGGCTGCCACCTCAACACTAATTAAACGTGGCCTGGACACTCACCACAGGGGGCGCCAGCGACACACGAGGCGAAAAGAAGGATGAGAGACAAATCTGGAAGGACTGGCACATCGCTGCCCTCTTGTTACCAAAACGATTTTCCTCTCGACGTCTTTGGTGGTGTTTATTAGCTGGACTTCCTTAGTGATGTTTATTAGCTGGACGTTGTTAGTGGTGTTTGTTAGCTGGACTTCCTTAGTGATGTTTATTAGCTGGACGTTGTTAGTGGTGTTTGTTAGCTGGACTTCCTTAGTGATGTTTATTAGCTGGACGTTGTTAGTGGTGTTTGTTAGCTGGACTTCCTTAGTGATGTTTATTAGCTGGACGTTGTTAGCGGTGTTTATTAGCTGGACGTTGTTAGTGGTGTTTGTTAGCTGGACTTCCTTAGTGATGTTTATTAGCTGGACGTTGTTAGCGGTGTTTATTAGCTGGACGTTGTTAGTGGTGTTTGTTAGCTGGACGTTGTTAGTGGTGTTTATTAGCTGGACGTTGTTAGCGGTGTATATTAGCTGGACTTCCTTAGTGGTGTTTATTAGCTGGACGTTGTTAGTGGTGTTTATTAGCTGGACGTTGTTAGTGGTGTTTGTTAGCTGGACGTCGTTAGTGGTGTTTATTAGCTGGACGTTGTGAGCGGTGTATATTAGCTGGACTTCCTTAGTGGTATTTATTAGCTGGACGTTGTTAGTGGTGTTTGTTAGCTGGACGTTGTTAGTGGTGTTTAATAGCTGGACTTCCTTAGTGGTGTTTGTTAGCCGGACGTTGTTAGCGGTGTTTATTAGCTGGACTTCCTTAGTGGTGTTTATTAGCCGGACTTTCTTAGCGGTGTTTATTAGCTGGACTTCCTTAGTGGTGTTTGTTAGCTGGACGTTCTTAGTGGTGTTTATTAGCCGGACGTTCTTAGTGGTGTTTATTAGCTGGACTTCCTTAGTGGTGTTTATTAGCTGGACATGTTAGTGGTGTTTATTAGCTGGACGTTCTTAGTGGTGTTTATTAGCTGGACTTCCTTAGTGATGTTTATTGGGACGTTCTTAGTGGTGTTTATTAGCTGGACGTGTTAGCGGTGTTTATTAGCTGGACGTCCTTGGTGGTGTTTATTAGCTGGACTTCCTTAGTGGTGTTTATTGGACGTTCTTAGTGGTGTTTATTAGCTGGACGTCCTTGGTGGTGTTTATTAGCTGGACTTCCTTAGTGGTGTTTATTGGACGTTCTTAGTGGTGTTTATTAGCTGGACGTCCTTGGTGGTGTTTATTAGCTGGACTTCCTTAGTGGTGTTTATTGGACGTTCTTAGTGGTGTTTATTAGCTGAACGTGTTAGCGGTGTTTATTAGCTGGACGTCCTTGGTGGTGTTTATTAGCTGGACTTCCTTAGTGGTGTTTATTGGACGTTCTTAGTGGTGTTTATTAGCTGGACGTGTTAGCGGTGTTTATTAGCTGGACGTCCTTGGTTCTGTTTATTAGCTGGACTTCCTTAGTGGTGTTTATTGGACGTTCTTAGTGGTGTTTATTAGCTGGACGTCCTTGGTGGTGTTTATTAGCTGGACTTCCTTAGTGGTGTTTATTGGACGTTCTTAGTGGTGTTTATTAGTTGGGCGTTCTTAGTGGTGTTTATTAGCCGGATGTTCTTAGCGGTGTGTATTAGCTGGACGTTCTTAGCGGTGTGTATTAGCTGGACGTTCTTAGTGGAGTATATTAGCTGGACGTTCTTAGCGGTGTTTTTTTAGCTGGACGTCTTTAGCGGTGTTTACTCTCTGGACTTTCTTAGTAGTTTTTACCCTCTAGACGTTCTTAGTGGTGTTTATTTGCTGGACATTGTTAGTGGTGTTTATTAGCTGGACGTCTTTAGTGGTGTTTATTAGCTGGACGTTCTTAGTAGTTTTTACCCTCTAGACGTTCTTAGTGGTGTTTATTTGCTGGACATTGTTAGTGGTGTTTATTTGCTGGACGTTGTTAGTGGTGTTTACTCGCTGAACGTTTTGCGCTCATTCGCACGTTTTGACACCATTTACAGTTTGCATACATCTTCAAATTTAACATGTTGCGCGTGTTTATACATTATGCATCTCCACGTTTTACATGTTTACACGGTTTGAAGAAGTGTGCATTATTTGCGTTCAATAATATGAATACATTGGCGGGTCTAACAAAACTATTTCCGGCATGGAGCTGAATACAGACTACTTAAAGACAAATAATGTGACGTATTCTTGGTACTAATGTTTTCTGTTCCTCTAAATAAGAGTTTGCATGACTTGCATTTTTCGCTTGTGAAAAACGATGGCTGTGTTAATGAGCCTCAGTGCTGGTTGCATTAGGACATAATAAAAAACTATATTGCATTTTTTTCAAAGATGATTTTTTGTTCTGACGTGATGTAAAATAGTTCTGTTAACCAATGAAAGCAAAGTCAGAGCTAAACAAACACTTACTGTACAAGAAGTAAGACTACCTAATGCCATAGCAAAGCTCTGACAACAACCTAATAACATTATCCTAAGGATGGATAAAAAAAAATCAAAAGAAAAAATTCCGCGAGCTGAGGAAAAGGAAAGTAAGCGGGGTATCAATGGCGGCCCCAGCGCCATGGCAGTCTGCAGCCATCTGTACATCCTGCATCAATAGAGAAACCAATGCGGGGCACCGGATACACGAATTAATGCCCCTACCGCCACTCTCCGCGGATGTGCCTTATGTGTTATATTGATTATGATAATTGTGATGGGAATTGATTCCGAGGGGCACCTGCCCTGCTGGCTGGAACTGCAAGCAAGGAACTGGCTCCGAGGACCGACAACAACACCATAATTGAATAGCCGCCTTGATTGATCGCTATCATTGGTGTGACAGTGTGCCGGCCCGCACGCCGTCTTCAGCAGTTCCATTACAGCCTATCGACTTTTTAACTCTTCTTTCCTTCCTTCCTTCGTTCCTTCTCCCACTTCTCCCTCTCTCCTTCCCTACCACCGCTCCCTCTCTCTCTCCCTTTTCTTCTCCCAGCATCTTTTGCCCTTTCCGTTTGAGACTTCACCTTTGATGATTATTTCGTTTGTGTGTTTCTTACTTTCACTGCATCGCAATGTGAACGACATACCACCGCCACCACCACCACCAGCTAGAAATCTCTGCAAAAGACCTTCAGGGGGAAGAAATGTGCACAATGTTAGAGACAAGGAATTCCAGAGTTATCAGAATGTCAAGATCTTACATCTTACCCCCCTCCCTCTACTTGACTGTTCTTAGCACCACAACTGTTGCCCGGTACTATTTTAATCGCCGGTACTCTCACTGTATTCTGTGCCAGAAAGGGACTGTACTTCCGAATTAGTTTGTTGATTCCCTTCTCTAGTGTCATTTACTGATAGAAGACTGTGTCTTATCGATTACAGGAGACTTGACTGCCGACACCTCTTCACCGGCTGCTTGCTAATATCCTGATGTTAGTCACGTGGGTAATAAAGTGTTGACGCTGACTTTGTTGGCAGTGTGTAGATGCTTGAGAAAGGATGCATTACGCTTATTTAATGCCGTGGTAATAGGGCTAGTCGGACAGTTACTACACAGATCGTTTAGTAATTGCTCTCTCTGTACCTGTGGAAACATAGTGTCCCCTGTCTTGTGTCGTCTGCTCTCATAAACCTTGCCTTCTTTGCACTTCTGTTCTCCTCCTCTGTTCTCTCCATCTGTTCCTTCTCTCTCTCTCTCATACTCTCCCATTCCACTTTTGATTCTCTCTGTTTCTGTCTCTCGTGTCAAGCCAGTAGTAGCATTCACTGGAGAACAGACCGAGTCCTCTTCTTTGTCTAAATGTTCCTTGCACTTTACCTCTGACAGCGCATGCGCGCTACATTGATGCTCCCGTCGGCATCGGTTGTGTGAGAATACAGGTGAGATATTTTTGATACATGCACCTGGATCCGTACAGACCACGTCCTGAGGTCTGACTGTTCCAACTCTCTGGCAGCAAATGTCATCTCCTCATATGTGATGGTTTCTGACTTCTATCAGCACAGGCCATGTCCTGAGATCTGTGCTCACTCATATGTGATGGTTTCTGACTTCTATCAGCACAGGCCATGTCCTGAGATCTGTGCTCACCTGTTGTGAACACTGACCCTCGGCTTCTGTATGTCCTGCCTGTGCTCATCCCCTTTCTTATCTTCTAACAACATAAACCCTGTTCGGCTTGTTCCTGTCCTCTGTTTCCATTAGTACCACATCTTGGACATCAGGCAGGCATTCTTGCTGTCCAGCAAAAAAAAATATTCGAAGAGACATCAGTCGTGACCCTCACACTACCTGACCTTGTGACCCTCACTATCCTGACCTTCGACCCTAACATACCCTCTATTCGCACCTAAAGTGTCTTCCTCTCTCCCCTAGAAAATACAGCATACGCCAAGCATTAAACGATATTTGGAAATAACTCATGTTGTAAACACCTGTTCTAAAGTTATTGGGACGGTCCATCCGCTGATTCTGTGCACCTGCAGGCAGGACCAGGAGACTAACCGCTGTTGTCTGTGACTGAATTGTGATCATATGAGGATCTGAGCTGTGATTGTATGGGGGGTCTGTCTAATTGGAGGGGGGATAGGAATGTGTGATGCTATTGTTAATTGTTGACGCGTGTTGTGTGGTTCTTAAATTAACTTCTGAGTTACTACTAACTGACCTCTGGGGTAACGTTTCTCATCCTATTATATACCGCATACCTACCACACGCTAGAAGCCTTTCATTCTGTACCATGTAGGAAGCAAGGGCTATAACCCTCCCATTCTGTATCACCCAGATATCAAATACTAGACTCCTGCCATTCTGAACAATTATTTATGGCAGACAACAGCTCATACCCGCTACAGTGTCGGACACTACAACATCGCCATTCTGTATCACACAAACATCAAATACTAAACCTCTTCCACCCTATACCATACACATGTAAAACCATTTAGTTCTTTGTCACATACCAAACAGAATCATTCCGCTCTCTACCACACGCATACCAAACATTCGAACCAACCCATTCTTGGCTGTACACAGACTAAATATTATCAGTTTCCTATATTATATTATAAACTATATACAGTAATACAGACCATATATTACAAGCCTGCCATACTCTGCTGCTGGCAGAGCATTGCGCCAGCTCACCTGCTCGTAAAGCAACAAATGTGAGTCACAGGTGGTGGCCAGAGGCAGACGCGCCATTTAAAAGTAAAATCCACCCCATCCCTTCACCCGACACCCGATCTCAGAACTGCAACTTTATTGTTGGCCTCCTACAGAGTTTGACCTCACGGGGAAAAAAATGCCACAGGACTTTTACTTGGGGGGGGGGAAACATTGGCTTTGAATTGGACGAGAAAAGTAACCACTTTTATCCAGAATTGACTTGACAAACACGCGATGAGATCCGTTAGTTTGTACTTAACTTAATGAATGGCAGTCAGACTGCAACGAGGCTCTGGTAAGAGGAGTTACTTCTAGGGAAGGGCACGCGATTAGAAGGCCTATCAGATGCTTTTGTCGGCGGCTTTCCTTGAGACTCCACCATTTTTCTTCTAAAGACATTTCAATTTTAAGTAATGCGCTGGCTGATTGATTATCATTAACAAAGGGGAGCTAACCCAATTAACAAAGCGCTATTGCGTGTAGCGGCTGTATTGGTCAGCTGTTAGTGAGACTGCCTGACCCCCATCAGACTTGTATTTTGAGTAAGCTTCATGAACCCCAGGGCGGTTTTAATAGCTCCCTCCAGGAAGTCTGCTTCTCGTTCGGCGAGTGGCGTAGGAGGAATTCATTGCCGTTTGTTGACACTCCCGTCATGCCCGGCATCACTCCCTCCCTACTCCCCTGTCCTGTAGCCCCGCTTCTCCCACCTCCCCCCCCCGGGGGGGGAGGAGGGTCCTAGTTTGATTTGCATTGCTCAGTTTAGACCAGTCGGACTGTTACTGAAGCGTTAATACTGTGTGAGGCCTCACTGTCGTCATGGACAGAAAGCGTTGTTGTTGCCATGGACGGCCATGGCAGTGACGTAACGACCGTAATGACACAGCGGGCTGCCGGGAGGGGGCGGCGTGCACGCAAGCGGAATATTATGGGACAGAAGGGCGTGCACTTACTCTGAATATTATGGGATTGAAATCAAAGCTGCTGCGGGGCGACGGAGCGTCTAGCGCACAGCTCGGGCAGTGTGGGGGTGGGGGGGGGGAATTACCGGGAGGCAACGGTGATACACAACAAGGACATTTGTGGAAACAAATACACTTGACTGTGGGGCGATACTGGCTCCCAGCTTAAAGACTTGGGATCCGATATCAACTTTATCGAATGACAGTGCTGGTACCCAGAGCATTTTGGACATTACTGCGGGATGACATTCAGCAAGAACATGGAACTGGACTGGAACGAGGCTTACCGCTGGGCATTAGGTTACCAGAAAGAAAGGTCTGGGAGTTAAATGAAGAACACTATAAAGAGGTTGAAATACTAATGCAAAAACCTGATGGAGCACGATAAGCTCTTGAGCGGGACAAGTCACATTTTAAAGGCCTAAAATGTCTGAAAGAATCAACTCCAAGAACAAAATTTGTGTTCTGCCCTTTGTGGACAATTAACGTTTGATAATCACATCTGAGTCTCTGAACACAAGGAAACAGAAGTTGTCACAGAAGAAAACATGCACAAATAAACAATAAACATGCACAAATGAACACTAAACATGCACAAAGGTACATTTCTCCTCAGCTTCGAGAGCCATCTACAGTACAAATGCTATTCAAAAGTAGGGGAAGTGAATACTGTAGTCTAGTGGATAAACCACTGAACTGAAAAGTGCGCCGGTTGAAAATCCGTGTAGCAGAATAAACTGTCCAAGTCGAATGGGAATGGGAATAGGAATGGTACCCGACTCCATACACGAGCGGGCAAAGTGAGGGACTGAGGCGGGCACCGCCCTCACAAACAGAAACTTGTTGTCTCTCACACCTCACTCTCCAACCACTGAAAAATGAGGGGACGACCTTCTTAAGTTCACTTCATGTCTCGATGGGAAATAACCTCGTTTAGAAGACACGAGAAAATTGGTTATTCGATGATTACTGCCGATTGATGTTGAGTGGTTGGTTGGTCGGTCGCTGGGTGCAATGGAGGCGTTTAGATTGTATTTGTGAGTGTGGAGGAATTTAAAGTGTTTGTGCAAAGAGGCATTTATGTCTGGATGGAGATATTTCAACCGTACTTGTGTCTGAAGGCATTAAAACTGAATTTGTGTATTGGGGCATTTAGGTTGTATTTGTGTGTGAAGGCATTTAAACAGTATTTGTGCACTGAAGCATTTAAATTGTATTTGTATGTTTGTGTGTTTGTCAACACGAGGTGTCGCGCTAAGGAAGGGGAAGCTGTAGTGAACGACTCGTTAAACGGCATGAGCAGACGACATTTCAGAGATCACACGACATTCACTTCATGAAGATGCTTCAATCGACTCCTCACATGCTCCTGTTAGTGCCAGCCCCCTCCCCCACCCCCCACACACACTCTTCTTTTCTTTCTCTCTTGTGCACCGCAGGCAGGCAGGCAAAGATATTCTTTGCCGGCCAAACAATTGGCTTGGTCCAACGGAATTATCAGTCAGCGATTGAAAGGATTTCTACAGACACTTCGACCACCCCTCCAGCCCCCCCCCCCCCAATGTGATTAAAGAGGCAGCCAATGAGAAGGGACAAATCTGATTGTATTGCAAATGTTTCGCCCGTGTTCAGTAGCCTCACCAGCCTTGTAAATCTGCTCTGGGTATTTACATTGCATGCTGGCTTTTGTTCTATCGAGCCCATCGCTGTCTTGGAGTGCCAATGTGCCAGGATTCTCTCCACACTAAGCGGCCAGTCTCGCAGTTCTGCAAAAGGCCACACAACGAGGGGGAGGGTGAAGGCAAAGGGTCTGCGCGTGAGTCGATGTTGCCGCCCAAGCTTCGGCGCGTCTCCTCCGAGGTGACGGACAACCTGCATTGATCCGCCTGCCCCCCCCCCCCTCGCCCCCCTCCACCGTGTCCAAAAGGGGGCATCACTCCCGCTAATAGCACGGGGGCCTTGCCGACCTAGAGGGCGCTGTGAGAAGGGGTTCGTTGGGGGGCTACCGTCTCCGTGTCCTTGTGTGTGGCGACACCTCGCCGGCGGTCGAGCCACTCGGAGTGCACGTCACTGCGCAGCCGCGTCCTCTGTCCTTGACCCCTGACCCTTGACCCAGCTCCGGCGCTCTTGTGGGCGGTGTTCTAATCGGTAGGTAAGTGAGTGCGTCTGTGGGCAAGCGTGCGAGAACATGCGTGCGTGCGTGCGTGCGTGCGTGCGTGCGTGTGATACGGGATGGTGGGGATGCATGCGTGAGGGTGAAGAGCACATGGTTCCGTGTGTTACATACAATTGTGATTTGGTAGCTTGCATACAGCGCGGCTATACTTCATGCTCTGTTTCTGTACCCAGACCTTTTAGGGTCTCTTATTCAAATCTATAACTGTTGTTTTAAAATTTATTCAGCAGGAATATCGTGTTTACATATTCAAGCTTTTTGCTTTTTACCAACCTGCCATGTCTTATCTTCTTTCCGGAGCTATTTTCATGCCAGCGCGCGCTGTAGTCTCGTTGTGAAATTATTCCTATGTAGGAATACATCTGAATTGACGAGGAACATACACAGGACCTACGGCCTGTTTCTAACAACATTAATTATTAATAGGTATAATTATAAAGTATCAAATTTATTACAAATGATTCTACAGTCTCGTCTTTTTGGGGTTCAAAGAGGAGGTAATTATGACCTTTTTGGATACAGCACAAAATTTGCACGAATATTGCAGGTATTATCTTTCTACATTTCTTTTGATTTTTGTTTGTTTGTTTGTTTCATTGCTTTACGCACTATTGGAAAACTAATCATCTCCTTAACTGCCAGTAGCTCTGCAGTGTGATGGCACCCAGTGGTCTTGGCTTCGCGCTTATCTGCCTTTGGTTATTGCAGTCAGGGTATTATATTTCAGCAACAACTTTATCCAAAATTATCAGTAAATCTGAGCACAACGAAAGACTCGTTATGGATAAGGTGCACTTCACAAATTGTTGGGTCGAAATGCGAAATAAGCAAAACTTTAATCACAGTCTCAAGCATTTAACACAGGAAGTACACTTCACACGAAGTTCAAAGGGTGAGCAGAGTTATGGCTACTGAAAGCGAGGGGCAACATGCTTCCACAGGACACAGATGGTCAGTGTCGACAGCACTGTCTTGGTTCTTTTCTCTCCGCATGTGACATTTAGTTTTGGAAACAAAAAAAGGTCAGCGGAAGGATGTACAGCGACTTCATCGAATGCTGGTCTGCGGCATCACCAGGTCCTTATCGACCCACAAGCATAATATTTTTTTTCTTTTATACGACAGTATGACAAATGTTCCCAACCCTTGGACAGGAGTACGGTAAGAGTTGCCAGTCCTCGGCAAGTGAGTGGCTGGAGCCTCCAATTATAAGTGTGGAGGCTTTGGGTTCAGTCAGAGGCACTGAGGCCCCGAGCTGGCACGTCACCAGGGAGGATGGTGTCAGAGACTAAACAGATGTGGTGTGTAACCAGAGTTGTGTCACATGTTTTCACATTACTTCATGGCGCCCATGTAGACACCCGCTTGCTGGCTCCGGTGTGTGCGTGAGTAAACGGCTTGAGTCCAGCAACGGTTTCAGTCACGGGTTGCAGGGATGACAAGGATCTGCGCGTGACGTATTACGTCATCAACGTAAGGCTGTACGCTGGATGTACAATGCTGTGCGCAACGGGATGCGCGCGGACGCACTACGTCGTGCACGTTATGATCTACGCTCTATTACGTCGTGCACGTTATGATCTACGCACTATTACGTCGTGCACGTTATGATCTACGCACTATTACGTCGTGCACGTTATGATCTACGCACTATTACGTCATGCACGTTATGATCTACGCACTATTACGTCGTGTACGTTATGAACTACGCACTATTACGTCGTGCACATTATGAAATACGGACCTATTACGTCGTGCACGTTATGAACTACGGACCTATTACGTCGTGTACGTTATGAACTACGCACGACCTGTTACGTCGTGCACGTTATGAACTACGGACCTATTACGTCGTGTACGTTATGAACTACGCACGACCTGTTACGTCGTGCACGTTATGAACTACGGACCTATTACGTCGTGTACATTATGAACTACGGACCTATTACGTCGTGTACGTTATGAGCGCCGTGTCGATGCATGCTAAGAAGTGAATGCAAGTTCATTTTGCCATTTTGTCAAGGGTTGCGACGGGAACAACATTAGCACCGGTTTGCGTCAATTAGTGCTTCACGGTATCTGATGTAGTTCCTGCTACACCGTCTGTGACACAGTTAGCACTAAATTGTAGCTGACGCAATTTCCGCTAGTGACGTTACTAACAACGAGCTTTAGCGAGTGCCTGCTGTCATACAGTGGGCTAAACTTTTAAAGTACACAGATCAGGACCAGAACCCAAACACTTGGGGAGGATGTTGCCACTCATGTGGTTATGTAAAAACCGAGCTGCTTCCCGCCCTACCTGCCCACTGCTCTCTTCCTCTCTCTCTCTCTCTGTACGGGGAATTTTCAGTTTCTCAGTTTGTAGATGTATGTGCTTCTGTGCGTGTGGTGTGGTGTGTGTGTGCGTGTGTGCGTGCGTGTGTGTGTGTGTGTGTGTGTGTGTGTGTGTGTGTGTGTGTGTGTGTGTGTGTGTGTGTGTGGTGTTTTAGACCGAGAGTATTTGCATTTTTATTTTACCGAACACGCCCTCAATCCATTTCATGGGGACCAAAGAATACAATAAAATAAATTATCTGAACAATATTACATAAGGACAAACACTATGTCATTTTTAATAACCAGCGACCAGTTCAATATGGACAGAAACAAACATTGCATACTGTGTTGCATACTGTAGCCAGCTTGCAATTTAAATGTCAAACCTAAAGAGCCTCAGATGTACCTGTTTACACTGATAGATATAGCTACGAACATTAGCAATGACAAGAAAATAATAAAAACCTGACAGATATTAGACTGTTTTTTTTAGGATTATCCTTTCTCAAGCCACAGTATCTTGAACCGAAGAACATCAAATGCAGTTCCCATTCCGTTACACCTGAACAAAAGGGACATTACAGGGCTATAAATAACATTTGTACTACAGTAATAACACAATGTCAACAATGTGGCTTGAGACATCAAATGCAGAACCAAAAACGAATCAAAGCAATAAAGACTCTTAAGTGTTGAATATCGTTCAGGTCTGTAAAAAATGATTTTTATGTTTCATAAAATAAAAAAATCTGCAACTGAATTCTTAGCTTATTATATTAGTCATATTGCCACGCCAGTCTTGATGTCAGTTATTAATTAGCATGTGCGTAAACATTTAACACTTAAACACTTTAAAAACATTTTAACTTCACCCACACCCTCGGTTCCACACGCAAAGCCACATCTACACAATAAATAGAAAATATTAGATACCCAGGTCTTTTTGTTCTGTCGATGCTTATTTAACAATATATGCTTCATATGGGATTCGATCTGCTGACATTTGAAGAATCTGAAGCCAATAACAAAAGCAATGAGTTTAAACATTCATAGGAGCTCACTGCTTCTCCAGACATCATAGCATCAGGTGTGTGACAACTAACATTTAGAAATCACTATAATGCAGCTAAATGGAGACTTTCAATGATGTTTACGTGTGTGTGTGTGTGTGTGTGTTGTCTGCGCACATATCTGTAACATGAATTGTTTCTACGCATCGATTTATGCCTGGATATATATATATATATATATATTGCATCGTGGTACTGCAAGTAGTGATGGCAGTTCGTCTGACACACGAAGTCTGGCTCCAAAGTCAGTTTCGCTTCCAATCGTTTTAATGAGAAACTTATCATGGTCCAGTTTTCATGTCTTCAGTTCTCCTCGGTGAAAGGTCTGTGTTCGATTCTGACCTGGAAAACCTTTTCCATAAATGATGTTTCAATGTTCCTACAATTATGCGAGAAAACATTACTGTAACAGCTTGACTCACATAAAAGACGTCCCAGTACTATCCATAATTCTACTGCTGAAGAATAAAAGTATTACAGACTTATTTTCTCCCCGGGCCATGCTGGTAAGTCCCGCCGACCAGGAGTGACAAACCCTCGGATGTTTCCCTGTGTCCAGTTGACTTTCACCTGCCCATTGGGAGCCAGCGTCACCGGGTTCACGCCTGGTTCTCTCTGGCTACTTCCGGCCATCTGTCTTAAATATTTCTAAAAGTCTGTACACACGGCACAGTGTCCAACCTTCTCTGCTTTGCTGTTGCCGTGGTTCTTAGACCTTGACTTTGCTCTTGTCAGTGCTGGTCTCCACTCCATTTGCACTGTCAGTCTGTTGGTCATGTCTGGCAGTTTGCACTGTTAGTCAGTCTGTTGATCATGTCTGGCAGTTTGCACTGTTAGTCAGTCTGTTGGTCATGTCTGGCAGTTTGCACTGTTAGTCAGTCTGTTGGTCATGTCTGGCAGTTTGCACTGTTAGTCAGTCTGTTGGTCCTATCTGGCAGTTTGCACTGTTAGTCAGTCTGTTGGTCATGTCTGGCAGTTTGCACTGTTAGTCAGTCTGTTGGTCATGTCTGGCAGTTTGCACTGTTAGTCAGTCTGTTGGTCCTATCTGGCAGTTTGCACTGTTAGTCAGTCTGTTGGTCCTATCTGGCAGTTTGCACTGTTAGTCAGTCTGTTGGTCATGTTTGGCAGTTTTCTGTAGGTACCTGCAGTGTTGTCAGCAATGTAGAGGATGCAAGTAGGTCTCCCACAGATAGACGTTCAGGTGTGGTGATCGCCAAGTGTTTCTCGCCTGATGTTCTCTAAGGACAATACAAGCCTGTTCTTCTGCTAGCAGTTCCTCAGCCGTGATATTGATGCGATTCTGGATTACTTTCAGCAGCTCAGGTGGGCATTTGTCGACGCCAGGTGACTCATTACCCCCACCCCCCACCTTACTTCAGATTGCGTACAGTTCTCTCAGCCTCTGGCGGTAGAAATGTAGGTTTTTAAAATAAAACTACCGAGGACTCAGAGTTCGCTCGAGCCTTTGATATAAAAACACTCCCCCCACCTCTCCACACACTTTCTCCCGATCCGTCCACTCAACAGAGCTGATACCTGATTTATCCATTGGTATTTCTACACGATGGTCCTGTAACAGTTCTTTGCCCCTAAAGTCCTTAGTTTCGTTAGTTTTAACTTCATCCTTGACCTCTAGTCTTGGTCATTTTTCTAGAGTCTAGATGTTCTTTTAAGAAATCAGAGACCTTTTAACCCTGTTCACTACTGAGTAATCAAGTTACTACAATGTCCCAATAAATTATAAATTTCCTTTCATCCACTTATAAGATTCTCTCTCTCTTCCTTTCCTTTTTCAGTCTTCTACAAGGTCAGGTACTCATTCAACAGCTGGGTGGGTCAACTAGGAAAAGTGCTGAGTTCCACGCGAGTATCGAACCAACAACTGTAGCGCCTCAGTTCTTCCCCTCTTGCTCTCAGACCACGCGGCTATTCCCTTTCCTACTCCTAGGGGTAACTATTTAGTGTCTTCAGACAGTCTGTATGTCTTTGTGCCAGGAGGTAACTACCCAGTGATCAGGCAGTCCGTATGCCTGTAGGTAATTACCAGTGTCTATGCAGTCCGTATGACTTTAGGTTATTACCAAGTGTCTATGCAGTCCGTAGGCAAGTAGGTAATTACCAAGTGTTCAGGCAGTCTGTAAGCCTGTAAGTTATTACCAAGTGTTAGGCAGTCTGTGGGTCTGTAGGTTATTACAAAGTGTTCAGGCAGTCTGTAAGCCTGTAAGTTATTACCAAGTGTTAGGCAGTCTGTGGGTCTGTAGGTAATTACCACGTGTTAGGCAGTCTGCAGCCCTGTAGGTTATTACCAAGTGTTCAGGAAGCCTGTAGGTTATTACCAAGTGTTAGGCAGTCTGTAGCCCTGTAGGTTATTACCAAGTGTTCAGGAAGCCTGTAGGCCTGTAGGTTATTACCAAGTGTTAGGCAGTCTGTAGGCCTGTAGGTTATCCCAAGTGTTCAGGAAGCCTGTAGGCCTGTAGGTTATTACCACGTGTTAGGCAGTCTGTAGCCCTGTAGGTTATTACCAAGTGTTCAGGCAGTCTGTAAGCCTGTAGGTTATTACCAAGTGTTCAGGAAGCCTGTAGGCCTGTAGGTTATTACCAAGTGTTAGGCAGTCTGTGGGTCTGTAGGTTATTACCAAGTGTTAGGCAGTCTGTAGGCCTGTAGGTTATTACCAAGTGTTCAGGAAGCCTGTAGGCCTGTAGGTTATTACCAAGTGTTAGGCAGTCTGTAGGCCTGTAGGTTATCCCAAGTGTTCAGGAAGCCTGTAGGCCTGTAGGTTATTACCAAGTGTTCAGGCAGTCTGTAGCCCTGTAGGTTATTACCAAGTGTTCAGGCAGTCTGTACGCCTGTAGGTTATTACCAAGTGTTAGGCAGTCTGTAGGCCTGTAGGTTATTACCAAGTGTTCAGGAAGCCTGTAGGCCTGTAGGTTATTACCAAGTGTTAGGCAGTCTGTAGGCCTGTAGGTTATTACCAAGTGTTCAGGAAGCCTGTAGGCCTGCAGGTTATTACCAAGTGTTAGGCAGTCTGTAGGCCTGTAGGTTATTACCAAGTGTTCAGGCAGTCTGTAGGCCTGTAGGTTATTACCAAGTGTTAGGCAGTCTGTAGGCCTGTAGGTTATTACCAAGTGTTCAGGAAGCCTGTAGGCCTGCAGGTTATTACCAAGTGTTAGGCAGTCTGTAGGCCTGTAGGTTATTACCAAGTGTTCAGGAAGCCTGTAGGCCTGTAGGTTATTACCAAGTGTTAGGCAGTCTGTAGGCCTGTAGGTTATTACCAAGTGTTCAGGAAGCCTGTAGGCCTGCAGGTTATTACCAAGTGTTAGGCAGTCTGTAGGCCTGTAGGTTATTACCAAGTGTTTAGGAAGCCTGTAGGCCTGTAGGTTATTACCAAGTGTTAGGCAGTCTGTAGGCCTGTAGGTTATTACCAAGTGTTAGGCAGTCTGTAGGCCTGTAGGTTATTACCAAGTGTTCAGGCAGCCTGTAGGCTTGTAAGTTATTACCAAGAGTTCAGGAAGCCTGTGGGCCTGTAGGTTATTACCAAGTGTTCAGGAAGCCTGTAGCCCTGTAGGTTATTACCAAGTGTTAAGGAAGCCTGTAGGTCTGTTGGTTATTACCAAGTGTTAGACAGCCTTATGTCTGTAGGTAATTACCAAGTGTTAGGCAGTCTGTAGGCCTGTAGGTTATTACAAAGTTTTCAGGCAGTCTGTAGGCCTTTAGGTAATTACCAAGTGTTCAGGCAGTCTGTGGGTCTGTAGGTTATTACCAAGTGTTAGGCAGTCTGTAGGCCTGTAGGTTATTACCAAGTGTTCAGGAAGCCTGTAGGCCTGCAGGTTATTACCAAGTGTTAGGCAGTCTGTAGGCCTGTAGGTTATTACCAAGTGTTAGGCAGTCTGTAGGCCTGTAGGTTATCCCAAGTGTTCAGGAAGCCTGTAGGCCTGTAGGTTATTACCAAGTGTTCAGGCAGTCTGTAGGCCTGTAGGTTATTACCAAGTGTTCAGGAATCCTGTAGGCCTGCAGGTTATTACCAAGTGTTAGGCAGTCTGTAGGCCTGTAGGTTATTACCAAGTGTTCAGGCAGTCTGTAGGCCTGTAGGTTATTACCAAGTGTTCAGGAAGCCTGTAGGCCTGTAGGTTATTACCAAGTGTTAGGCAGTCTGTAGCCCTGTAGGTTATTACCAAGTGTTCAGGCAGTCTGTACGCCTGTAGGTTATTACCAAGTGTTAGGCAGTCTGTAGGCCTGTAGGTTATTACCAAGTGTTCAGGAAGCCTGTAGGCCTGTAGGTTATTACCAAGTGTTAGGCAGTCTGCAGGCCTGTAGGTTATTACCAAGTGTTCAGGAAGCCTGTAGGCCTGTAGGTTATTACCAAATGTTAGGCAGTCTGTAGGCCTGTAGGTTATTACCAAGTGTTCAGGAAGCCTGTAGGCCTGTAGGTTATTACCAAGTGTTAGGCAGTCTGTAGGCCTGTAGGTTATTACCAAGTGTTCAGGCAGCCTGTAGGCTTGTAAGTTATTACCAAGAGTTCAGGAAGCCTGTGGGCCTGTAGGTTATTACCAAGTGTTAGGCAGTCTGTAGGCCTGTAGGTTATTACCAAGTGTTCAGGAATCCTGTAGGCCTGCAGGTTATTACCAAGTGTTAGGCAGTCTGTAGGCCTGTAGGTTATTACCAAGTGTTCAGGCAGTCTGTAGGCCTGTAGGTTATTACCAAGTGTTCAGGAAGCCTGTAGGCCTGTAGGTTATTACCAAGTGTTAGGCAGTCTGTAGCCCTGTAGGTTATTACCAAGTGTTCAGGCAGTCTGTACGCCTGTAGGTTATTACCAAGTGTTAGGCAGTCTGTAGGCCTGTAGGTTATTACCAAGTGTTCAGGCAGTCTGTACGCCTGTAGGTTATTACCAAGTGTTAGGCAGTCTGTAGGCCTGTAGGTTATTACCAAGTGTTCAGGAAGCCTGTAGGCCTGTAGGTTATTACCAAGTGTTAGGCAGTCTGTAGGCCTGTAGGTTATTACCAAGTGTTCAGGAAGCCTGTAGGCCTGCAGGTTATTACCAAGTGTTAGGCAGTCTGTAGGCCTGTAGGTTATTACCAAGTGTTCAGGCAGTCTGTAGGCCTGTAGGTTATTACCAAGTGTTAGGCAGTCTGTAGGCCTGTAGGTTATTACCAAGTGTTCAGGAAGCCTGTAGGCCTGCAGGTTATTACCAAGTGTTAGGCAGTCTGTAGGCCTGTAGGTTATTACCAAGTGTTCAGGAAGCCTGTAGGCCTGTAGGTTATTACCAAGTGTTAGGCAGTCTGTAGGCCTGTAGGTTATTACCAAGTGTTCAGGAAGCCTGTAGGCCTGCAGGTTATTACCAAGTGTTAGGCAGTCTGTAGGCCTGTAGGTTATTACCAAGTGTTTAGGAAGCCTGTAGGCCTGTAGGTTATTACCAAGTGTTAGGCAGTCTGTAGGCCTGTAGGTTATTACCAAGTGTTAGGCAGTCTGTAGGCCTGTAGGTTATTACCAAGTGTTCAGGCAGCCTGTAGGCTTGTAAGTTATTACCAAGAGTTCAGGAAGCCTGTGGGCCTGTAGGTTATTACCAAGTGTTCAGGAAGCCTGTAGCCCTGTAGGTTATTACCAAGTGTTAAGGAAGCCTGTAGGTCTGTTGGTTATTACCAAGTGTTAGACAGCCTTATGTCTGTAGGTAATTACCAAGTGTTAGGCAGTCTGTAGGCCTGTAGGTTATTACAAAGTTTTCAGGCAGTCTGTAGGCCTTTAGGTAATTACCAAGTGTTCAGGCAGTCTGTGGGTCTGTAGGTTATTACCAAGTGTTAGGCAGTCTGTAGGCCTGTAGGTTATTACCAAGTGTTCAGGAAGCCTGTAGGCCTGCAGGTTATTACCAAGTGTTAGGCAGTCTGTAGGCCTGTAGGTTATTACCAAGTGTTAGGCAGTCTGTAGGCCTGTAGGTTATCCCAAGTGTTCAGGAAGCCTGTAGGCCTGTAGGTTATTACCAAGTGTTCAGGCAGTCTGTAGCCCTGTAGGTTATTACCAAGTGTTCAGGCAGTCTGTACGCCTGTAGGTTATTACCAAGTGTTAGGCAGTCTGTAGGCCTGTAGGTTATTACCAAGTGTTCAGGAAGCCTGTAGGCCTGTAGGTTATTACCAAGTGTTAGGCAGTCTGTAGGCCTGTAGGTTATTACCAAGTGTTCAGGAATCCTGTAGGCCTGCAGGTTATTACCAAGTGTTAGGCAGTCTGTAGGCCTGTAGGTTATTACCAAGTGTTCAGGCAGTCTGTAGGCCTGTAGGTTATTACCAAGTGTTCAGGAAGCCTGTAGGCCTGTAGGTTATTACCAAGTGTTAGGCAGTCTGTAGCCCTGTAGGTTATTACCAAGTGTTCAGGCAGTCTGTACGCCTGTAGGTTATTACCAAGTGTTAGGCAGTCTGTAGGCCTGTAGGTTATTACCAAGTGTTCAGGAAGCCTGTAGGCCTGTAGGTTATTACCAAGTGTTAGGCAGTCTGCAGGCCTGTAGGTTATTACCAAGTGTTCAGGAAGCCTGTAGGCCTGTAGGTTATTACCAAATGTTAGGCAGTCTGTAGGCCTGTAGGTTATTACCAAGTGTTCAGGAAGCCTGTAGGCCTGTAGGTTATTACCAAGTGTTAGGCAGTCTGTAGGCCTGTAGGTTATTACCAAGTGTTCAGGCAGCCTGTAGGCTTGTAAGTTATTACCAAGAGTTCAGGAAGCCTGTGGGCCTGTAGGTTATTACCAAGTGTTCAGGAAGCCTGTAGCCCTGTAGGTTATTACCAAGTGTTAAGGAAGCCTGTAGGTCTGTTGGTTATTACCAAGTGTTAGACAGCCTTATGTCTGTAGGTAATTACCAAGTGTTCAGGCAGTCTGTAGGCCTTTAGGTAATTACCAAGTGTTCAGGCAGTCTGTAGGCCTGTAGGTTATTACCAAGTGTTCAGGCAGTCTGTAGGCCTGTAGGTTATTACCAAGTGTTCAGGCAGTCTGTAGCCCTGTAGGTAATTACCAAGTGTTAGGCAGTCTGTAGGCCTATTGGTAATTACCAAGTATTAGGCAGCCTGTAGGCCTGTAGGTTATTACCAAGTGTTAGGCAGTCTGTAGGCCTGTAGGTTATTACCAAGTGTTCAGGCAGTCTGTAGGCCTGTAGGTAATTACCAAGTGTTAGGCAGTCTGTAGGCCTGTAGGTTATTACCAAGTGTTAGGCAGTCTGTAGGCCTGTAGGTTATTACCAAGTGTTCAGGCAGTCTGTAGGCCTTTAGGTTATTACCAAGTGTTAGGCAGTCTGTAGCCCTGTAGGTAATTACCAAGTGTTGGGTAGTCGGTACGCCTGTAGGTAATTACCAAGTGTTAGGCAGTCTGTATTCCTGTAGGTAATTACCAAGTATTGGGCAGTCTGTAGGCCTGTAGGTAATTATCAAGTGTTAGGCAGTCTGTAGCCCTGTATTTTATTACCAAGTGTTAGGCAGTCTGTAGCCCTGTAGGTTTTTACCAAGTGTTAGGCAGTCTGTAGCCCTGTAGGTTATTACCAAGTGTTAGGCAGTCTGTAGCCCTGTAGGTTTTTACCAAGTGTTAGGCAGTTTGTAGCCCTGTAGGTTATTACAAAGTGTTATACAGTCTGTAGCCCTGTAGGTTTTTACCAAGTGTTAGGCAGTCTGTAGCTCTGTAGGTTATTACCAAGTGTTCAGGAAGCCTGTAGGCCTGTAGGTTATTACCAAGTGTTAGGCAGTCTGTAGGCCTGTAGGTTATTACCAAGTGTTCAGGAAGCCTGTAGGCCTGCAGGTTATTACCAAGTGTTCAGGAAGCCTGTAGGCCTGTAGGTTATTACCAAGTGTTAGGCAGTCTGTAGGCCTGTAGGTTATTACCAAGTGTTCAGGAAGCCTGTAGGCCTGTAGGTTATTACCAAGTGTTAGGCAGTCTGTAGGCCTGTACTTGTAGCTCAACAGCAGAAAAGTCACAAAAGTTCAGGAAGCCTGTAGGCCTGTAGGTTATTACCAAGTGTTAGGCAGTCTGTAGGCCTGTAGGTTATTACCAAGTGTTAGGCAGTCTGTAGGCCTGTACTTGTAGCTCAACAGCAGAAAAGTCACTTTCTGCTCACATTGAGCACTGCGTGTACTTTTCTTTCCGCTTACTATTGATTGTTGAGTAATGTTGCTATTCTATTATTGTTTTCTATTTCTCTATTGCTATTCTATTATTGTTTTCTATTACTGTATTGCTATTCTATTATTGTTTTCTATTACTGTATTGCTATTCTATTATTGTTTTCTATTTCTGTATTGCTATTCTATTATTGTTTTCTATTACTGTATTGCTATTCTATTTATTGTGTTCTATTTCTGTATTGCTATTCTATTATTGTTTTCTATTACTAACTTTACTAACTGGTTTCTTTGAGTAGTGTTGCTATCCTATTGTCGTTTTTTTATTTCTGGCCCATTTGTTGCTGTTGTGTCGCCATTATCTTATTGTTTTCTATTTTCAGCTGCACTGTTTCTGTGGTGTTGCCATTCTATTACTATTTTTTTATTTAAAACTCCTTTTTGTTGTAGTGTCTCCATTATGTTACCTTATTTTCTGTGTGTTCTGTATTAGTTACTGTTATTTGCTTAATGTTTCTTGTTATCTGAGGGTTTGACGAGGTGGGTAGATCAGCTAACCACAGATCGAGCGGTTTAGACAAGGGTTAAATTGTAAAAGTTCATGAATACGAGCCGTGACTGTTACCTAACTTTTATCTCAATTCTGAACTCCAAATGTCTAGACAACATATTTCATCAAACGAAACCATTTTTATCCAACGGATTGTTGTCAAACTGCTCGCTGTCATCTATTATCATACTTTCTTGTAGCAATCAGTTCTCTGCTTACAGATGGTCTCATTGCTTACAAACTGACAGATTTACACAAGTTGGCAAAGTGTCTGTGTAATGGGATGAGATGCAGCTACACTTTCAACGAGACTAGTCGTTCCCGTCTCGTCTTGAGAAATCCGTACAATGTAACTTAAAATAATCAAGTAGTTATGTGGCAAACCGTTAATTACTAACGACTACAACATCGGCCTGCATCTGCTCGACTCGTGTCCCCCAATATCAACATCGTCGGTACCACTTACTTCTGAAATACAAAGATGTAGTCAACATATTCCAGGGAGCGAAACCCTTTCAGTGGATGAACACATTTGTATCGAATCATTTTTCATGAGAATTGAGGGCCGTACCTACAGTAGTTGCCGCTGGGTGGTTGTGGTGTCATGCTGCCTGTAACACAAGCTGGGTACAGGATGTGGCTGTAGTCTGGACCTGACTGCAAGTCTGGCCGCCGTGTCACGTGTCACGCTGCCTGTGACAGGTGAAGGGAAGAAGATGAAGAAGCTGTCCAGTTCAGCCAGTCCTTTAGAAACTGTCATCGCAGGACACGGGCAGCAAGATGAAGAAGGTGGTGATGGCGAATAGATGAGACTAGGGGGTGGGGAGGGAGAGAGATTTAAATGAGGTCTCGTTCATCTCGTTACTTGCAGTGAGTTCGGGTGCTGTCACAACCCACGGAAAGTTATTTTGTGTATTTATCCACCCGTTGCCACTTTTCTCCAGTTGGAGAGGAAGGGAGGTAACGACTCCTGCCGCTGACCTCTGTGCCGCCTTTTCTCTCACTCCTCCTACTAGACAGTTGTCTCCTCTTGCATGTGACTGCTGCCTTCTTGTGCCTGATTGTTTTAATTAAAAGGGAAACAACCTTTTGAGAAGTTTTCAATAGTTTAGAGACGTCAATCTTTTCTCTGGGGAAGAAAACTAAGATCATAAATGGTCGATTTTCTGTTCAGACCCCAGATAGGGGAAGGGAAACAGTTCATGTTTTGCTCTGAGATATTTAGCAGAACAATTCTTTAATTTGGACAATATGAAGATAATAAATCTCGTATTCCCTGACTTCCGAGATGACCATTCAATGTTATATTGTGTGGCTTTTATTCCCTCTGTTCAGAAGCAATGAATCTATGATGGCATGATTTGGACTTGAGATGTCTCTAAACACATTGCGAGCCTTGTGAGGTAATAAGGAAACCACGTAATGCCCTAGTAACAGTCAACCACTCACAGTCCTGTGCCCCTACAACCACTTGGTTATAGAACCTACTAACACACGATATTTCGAATGTTGTGATGGAAGGTTTGAGAGGTTTGTGTTTAATAACCAGGGAACAGACACGGATAGCAAAAAAACACACACACACACACACAGCAAACAAACAAACAAACAAACAAACAAACAAACAAACAAGCAAACACATACATCATACATCAACAGCAGTCCACTCAGAGGGGGGATAGGATGGGCCCAGTTATTGGCACATAATACTGACACATATCACTGACACGCATTCTCTGCCATCACTGCTCTTGAATACAGCATCGGTTCCTCTTTATTTCTTATGAAACTGTGTGTGTGAGAGAAAGAGAGAGAGAGAAGGGGGGGAGAGGTTGACTGGCTGCTGCTGACTGAGATCACTTTACTGACTAATCTCTTGAGGAAAAATACAAGGGTATCACGTGGCGCGTTATTGACCAAAGCCGCAGTCAAGTTTTTTTTTTATCAGGAAGATTAAAGGCACTTTTTTTTTTTACAAATGATTGAGGTAAGCTTATACAAAACAACCCTAAATTTGAGTGAATCACCCTATTTGGTTCTCGAGATACAGGATTTTAAATATGAGATCAAAAAGACATCACGCGCTGTACATCAACAACAACTACAACAGGTGCTGCACATGGATACACTGCGAGCTGTTAATGAAAAAAAAGGTGGAATTAAATGTTACTCGAGGAACCTTCATTGACATCACTGACTTGCCTGTGTATGACAATATCTGCATGTATCTCCAAGTTCACGGGGGTGGGGGGGAGGGAAGGGCTGGATGGCTGTTCACTCAGGTCTGGAGGGGATCAGTACGCGGTATTCACCTCAAACCAGCGATTTTTTTTTTAAGTTTTAATTTCTGTAGACTTTTAATGAATTTTTCTAACCATCCCTCTTCTACCCTGTGTGTGTGTGTGTGTGTGTGTGTGTGTGTGTGTGTGTGTGTGTGTGTGAATATGCTTCGCCTGTAAAAGAGAGAAGAAAGAGAAAGAAGAATTGAGACTAACAGCATTTTCAGTCCGTCCTGTGACCAGTTTTGAAGGGAAAAATATATTATCATTTACTCATGTGTTCACGATTCTGCCCCGGGGCTGATAATTTTCGGTGTTAGAAATGATGCAGTGAGGTTTTAAGACAAGCAGAAGGCAGACACAAACAGACTGACTGGCCAACCCCCAAACTGGCGAGTGACTGCCTGTTTTATAGGCGGAGGAACACAAAAAGGCACTACAGTCTTTCGGAAGGACGGGTGAGCTCAAAGCTTCCTGCAGTTTCTAGGGCGCAGCGCGGAAGTTGGCGGGCGAAATCGATATGTTGGGGTCAGCGAGATTATCAGCTCCCTTTGCCCATTGTCGCCGCAGCCTCCGATGGTGGAGCTAAAGAGCGCGGCTTGCGGCGTCAACACCGTCGCTGACTTCTCAAACCGAGGCTAACAAATCGACGTTGTCACTGAGCGGCGCCCTCCACTGACATCTGTTGAATAAGAGAGGAAAGGTCCGTGTGCGTGTGCGTGTGTGTGTGTGTGTGTGTGTGTGAGAGAGAGAGAGACACACACACACACAGAGAGATGGAGAGACTGTGTGTTGTTCAAACATTTTCTGATTCTCTGTAAAAGTAGCAGCATTACGATGGCAGCAGAGACTGCAGTAGACAAAGAAGTTGCAGGAAATGAAAAGTAGCTCAAATTTAAGCAACAAACAACAATTTTGTTTTGTGTATTAACGGCTAATTATTCAAAAGACTTAATTATACGCAATTGCCTAAAAACAATTACTATTTTGAATTAAGATCATTTAGTTTTTATTAGAGTTTTACTCATCTCTGGAAGCTTTGAAAGAAACCGTACTTTCATGATTTTATAACATTTTCTTGTGTAATGAAAAAAAAGTGTTTTGAGTAGATGTGCTGTGGACTAAAGTAGTTACCCTGTTTGTTCAGGTTGTAATATAGCAGACGATTCACTTGACTGGTTTTACCTTCATACGTGAGTGTTTGCAGACAGGTCCACACATACTGAAGGAAGATTTTCATAACATTATGCAAGCCTTTCAAGAACTATTTTTGTCACTACTTTCAGGAACTTTTCACAAAGATTTAAATTCCAAGGCTGTAACCTGACCTCAGCGTCTCTCCAGAAATTCTATGCCAGCGGCCCCAATAAAAAGGTTTCATTTCGCTGTTTTTCAAAGACATTTCATATTTTTAAGCAGACAAGCGGCAACCCAAACAGGTTAATACAGGAAGCAAGAGAGCCCGCGGGGGTGGACAGCGAGCCACCCTTGATGTCAGCTTCCCCCCACCCCACCCCACACAGCCCTCCGGCCCTTGGCTGTTCTTTACAATACTCGTAGCGCCTTGGTGTCAGCAAAGGTTGGGCCAGCTCCCGGACCCAACGGCCCACCCGCTCACTGTTCACGCAGGCCGTCAGTTTTTAGCACTACTGACAGAGAAATTCCATTTCTGGAAGTGTTCCTTCAATTTTTCCAGATTTTTTTTCTCGTTTGCCGTATTCAAAAAAAAAAAGTGAACGATGTTTTTACATTGTTGCTTGGTGGAACTAAGAGATCTGAAGACATGCAGAAAGAGGACATAGCAAGGGGACAGAATAGACAGCGATGGAAAGAAAGAAAAAGAAGAAAAGCAAAAAGGAGGGAAGATGAGAGAGGAGGAACAAAGGAAAGAATCGATGAATGGAAATCAGGAAGAAAAATGATGTGGATCGCGAATTTTCTGAAATGCATCTCGACTGTGCCCGACATCTGGCCTTGGCAAGCGGAAGAAGCCGAGCTGACCTTTCTGATTCTAGTAGTTTGTAGTCAGTAAGATCCGGCATGACGGGGGGAGGGGTTGGTCAGCTGACCATTCCAGACAACATCAAGGGCACTGAGAGGATAGATTACGGGTGCTGAGGCAGGAGAAATAAAAGAGCAAAAGTCAGGCGGAATAACTCGCCTCCAGATGTCGTGATGATGCGATACAGGACCAAATATCATCCACAGTTCTCGCCGATATCATCGACTAACATCTCACACAGGGGGGGGGGGGGCGGTCTGCACGGAGAAGCCGATGAGCACCTGTTCATGATGATACAGAAAGCTGCACCTGGAGCGATGGTCATTCACAATAGAGGAAAAATGCTTCCAAAGATCAACCACTGCCGAGTTCGTGGATTTTCATGAAAATGTCCTGTGATTGTCTCTGTGTCATTCAGGTGACTATATTAAAACATTTCTCACAGCGCGTTTCACAGTTTTACAACTTTGAAAAGGAAAAAAAGTAGGGACAGTGTTGGATGGTTAAAGCGAAATTCAGTAGCCAACACTCGTGGCATTCTAAGTTTGGAGCCGGTGCCTTTTGAGACAGTAGTTTGCAAGTCAAATCGTGGTTACAGCTGAGATACACAAGAGAAATATTTATTACTGTTTATTTAGTCGGTAGTCAGGCTACTAATAATAAAAGCAAATATCACGAGCACACACATTGTGTAAACAGGTGTCACATTCAGAGACAGCAATGTCGGAACCGAGATTCGAACCCAAACGTTCTCGATGTCGTAGTAACAGGCGCTAGAGCCGTCGTGCCACTCACCGCCCCGCAGGATGATGAATTTCAGACTTTTTTGAGAATGTTTACAATAAACTTTTGCGACTGCGTGAACAAGAAGAGAAGAAATGAAAAGAAACCATCACTGAGACGGTCGTTAAAGTATTTGGCAGTAACCGAAAAGCCCGGTTCCTGTATGTTTTAGCGATATATATATATATATGTGTGTGTGTGTGTGTGTGTGTGTGTGTGTGTGTGTGTGTGTGTGTGTGTGTGTGTGTGTGTGTGTGTGTGGAAGGCTTTGGAAGCCAAATGAAGGATTCGCCTTGAATACTCGGTAGTTTAATGATGATTACGATGATAGAGAAATCTGATTAACTCTGGCACAGAAATCTATTTACACAAATACACACAGACAGACACAGATGCACAATCACACACATACACACTGACAAACACACAGATATACACATACACACAGACAAACACAGACACAGATACACAATTACACACATACACACTGACACACACAGATATACACATACATACAGACAAACACAGACACAGATACACAATCACACACATATACACTGACAAACACACACACACACACACACACACACATTATCAAGAGATGCAGGCACACACATACTTTGTATACAAACACCTCTACAAACTGAACATAGATTAATAATAGCCATTAATTAACAGTTTTGTAAATGACTGGCAACATGTCTTCTCCACGTAGACATCAATCACTTAACGGGTTTGAATAACAAGAGCACACAGGCAGTAGTTCTCTCCCTTTACTCAGGGAGACTGGCAGCCTTAGTTGGTGTACATATGAACGAACCCGTCAACGTGCATATGAACGAACCTGTCAACGTACATATGAACGAACCTTCAACGTGCATATGAACGAACCTGTCAACGTAGATATGAACGAACCTGTCAACCTGCATATGAACGAATGTGTGAACGAACCTGTCAACGTATATATGAATGAGCCTGTCAACCTGCATATGAACGAACCTGTCAACGTACATATGAACGAACCTGTCAACGTACATATGAACGCTTAGTGCCCGGATAATGACAACTACGCATGTGCCTCAGCAAAGTGTTGAGAGGCAAATGGAGGCAGGTCACCAGCCAGGATGCCACCCGCCTTTATCCTCTTGTTACATACAGTCAGCAACTATCGCTCTCGTCATAGTGTTACAGTTATCGACTGTCGCTCTCGTCATAGTGTGGCTATCCCTCCCTCATCATCTTGTTACAGTCAGCAACTATGACTGTGTGGCTCAGTTTTTGTTGGCATACTTGAAATGTTTAGCTGTACTTAAAAATAACTTTATTGCATGCAGTCGAGTCTAAAACCAGCGACAGCCAAGTTTTTTTCCCACCCAAACATGCTGCCTGCGCGGATTGGTTTCAGGACCAATCTTGTCTTGGGCTTAACTATGATCCACCGGGGGGTAGAAGATACTGTATGGGTGCCTAGAATAGACTTTTCACCCCCAACACCCTTCCTCAGGAACAGCATGCGATTCAGGGAAAGTGCATGCAGGTCTCTATAAACATGTTCACTTACATGCAAACAGACCTCTGAACGTGTTCACTTGAATATAAAGAACCCCGTGATAATGAAAGCAAAGAAGATACATATAGGGGGTGCATGCAAGCAAACGTGTGAACGCATCCCCTCCCCACCCCACACACACACACGGACATTTAGACAAAGGCACGACTAAATATATCCACACATGGGCGCGTGCATTAAATTTTTTTAATTCGTTTGCTGTGGCCCAGAAAAGCAAACAATTTCTTGTGTAGCAATCAAGCTGCCTGCAGACAGCCTGCAAATGTTCGCCTCCAGCTCCCAAGCAGCCCAGCGCCACCGTGGTATATGGTGTTCCTCCGCAAGTATACCTGATTCAATGTTGCAACACAATACCGAAGGGCAAAATGTTTCTCCTCATGGTCGGCGTGTTGATAGACAATTATATTTCTACACACACTGCATGCATTGTTACCACTTTAGACGGGTGGGCGGAACTTGAATTTTGGGACAAGAGGAAACAATCCACCCTCAGAATGAAGTGCAGGGAGGGTAGCGTGCTATCGGGCGGAATGAGGGGCTTAGCGTAGTCTGGCCTGCCTGTGGGAATAAAGAATAAAGAAGCCGATCTCTTCACAACAGGCGACTTGCTTTTCTTGAGCTTAGACAACACCGCCATTCGCACGAGATTAAAATAGTTCTCATTCCAGCAGCAGGCAGGCCGAGCTGTTAGAGAGCCTGACGACAGTTGGTAGAAGTGCTTGTAGCCGATATGCTAAATGTCTGCAGTGATTGTCCCTGCAGCCCATCCCTCTTACTCCATTCTTCTGGGTGTTACTTGCGGACTGAACACCTCTCCCACCCGATACACTCGACTGTAGAGCGAGTATGACTGTGAAAACTCTTCACGCCTCTCCCCCCCCCTCCAAGAATATTGAGTACCTGTTTTATAATGGAAGGGAAAATGCGGCGGAATGAGAGAGTTTGACTTCGATTTCCACTTGCAGTGCCTTTAGACACAGTGAACCACTTGTTGTGCCTTAGACACAGTGAACCACTTGCTGTGCCTTTAGACACAGTGAACCACTTGCTGTGCCTTAGACACAGTGAACCACTTGCTGTGCCTTAGACACAGTGAACCACTTGCAGTGCCTTTAGACACAGTGAACCACTTGCTGTGCCTTAGACACAGTGAACCACTTGCTGTGCCTTAGACACAGTGAACCACTTACAGTTTCCGAGGCTAAAGACGAGTTTACCGTTCTATTTGACATTCTCCGCCGTGTCAGTAGCATGATCGCCCGCAAGTGAAATTCCTTTCATGCTGCGCTGCTTTCTTAGCGAAATGTACGCAGGATAGATTTGCTGCCGGCTTCATTTTATTGTAAGGTATCTGTGTTATTTTCAATGAACTAAAAAAAGGTTTCCTCTTTGGAAGGATTGCACTGACGTGAACTCAGACCATTGTGCCGCTAGTAGTTTTTTTTCTTCCCCGACTGTATCGCAGCTTTAAACCGAAGGCTTCCGTTCCCGTCACGTAGTTGTCCCGTAGTTTAGCGTCAGAAATGATTGGCTGTAAATGATTGGCATGCATGGCATGTTCTGAGCCCACACTTTACACTTGTGTGCGGCCCCAGACATTTCTACAGAAATGAGATCCATGAAGCATGTTGAAGGGAAGTTGTTATCAGAACCGATTGCAATATCCGCTATCTGCTGTTTGTTTCAAATGAGTGCAAAGGTAAAAAATAAAGAGAAACATGACAGACTGATCTACACTTCAGCATAAATAGGTATAACATATACACATATCAATCACACGCACATATCATTAGGAACTACATTGACTAGGGAGTGTAGTACGACTAGTGTGATGTGTGCTGTGTGTAGGATGTGTTATTAGGAACTACATTGACTAGGGAGTGTATTACGACTAGTGTGATGTGTGCTGTGTGTAGGATGTGTTATTAGGAACTACATTGACTAGGCAGTGTATTACGACTAGTGTGATGTGTGCTGTGTGTGGGATGTGTTATTAGGAACTACATCAACTAGGGAGTGTATTACGACTAGTGTGATGTGTGCTGTGTGTAGGATGTGTTATTAGGAACTACATTGACTAGGGAGTGTATTACGACTAGTGTGATGTGTGCTGTGTGTGGGATGTGTTATTACGAACTACATTGACAAGGGAGTGTATTACGACTAGTGTGATGTGTGCTGTGTGTAGGATGTGTTATTAGGAACTACATTGACTAGGGAGTGTATTACGACTAGTGTGATGTGTGCTGTGTGTAGGATGTGTTATTAGGAACTACATTGACTAGATAGTGTATTACGACTAGTGTGATGTGTGTTGTGTGTAGGATGTGTTATTAGGAACTACATTGACTAGGGAGTGTAGTACGACTAGTGTGATGTGTGCTGTGTGTAGGATGTGTTATTAAGAACTACACTGACTAGGGAGTGTATTACGACAAGTGTGATGTGTGCTGTGTGTAGGATGTGTTATTAGGAACTACATTGACTAGGCAGTGTATTACGACTAGTGTGATGTGTGCTGTGTGTAGGATGTGTTATTAGGAACTACATTGACTAGATAGTGTATTACGACTAGTGTGATGTGTGCTGTGTGTAGGATGTGTTATTAAGAACTACATTGACTAGGGAGTGTATTACGACTAGTGTGATGTGTGCTGTGTGTAGGATGTGTTATTAAGAACTACATTGACTAGGGAGTGTATTACGACTAGTGTGATGTGTGCTGTGTGTAGGATGTGTTATTAGGAACTACATTGACTAGGGAGTGTATTACGACTAGTGTGATGTGTGCTGTGTGTAGGATGTGTTATTAGGAACTACATTGACTAGGGAGTGTATTACGACTAGTGTGATGTGTGCTGTGTGTAGGATGTGTTATTAGGAACTACATTGACTAGGGAGTGTATTACGACTAGTGTGATGTGTGCTGTGTGTAGGATGTGTTATTAGGAACTACATTGACTAGGGAGTGTATTACGACTAGTGTGATGTGTGCTGTGTGTAGGATGTGTTATTAGGAACTACATTGACTAGGGAGTGTATTACGACTAGTGTGATGTGTGCTGTGTGTAGGATGTGTTATTAGGGAACTACATTGACTAGGGAGTGTATTACGACTAGTGTGATGTGTGTTGTGTGTAGGATGTGTTATTAAGAACTACATTGACTAGGGAGTGTATTACGACTAGTGTGATGTGTGCTGTGTGTAGGATGTGTTATTAGGAACTACATTGACTAGGGAGTGTATTACGACTAGTGTGATGTGTGCTGTGTGTAGGATGTGTTATTAGGAACTACATTGACTAGATAGTGTATTACGACTAGTGTGATGTGTGCTGTGTGTAGGATGTGTTATTAAGAACTACATCAACTAGGGAGTGTATTACGACTAGTGTGATGTGTGCTGTGTGTAGGATGTTATTAGGAACTACATTGACTAGGGAGTGTATTACGACTAGTGTGATGTGTGCTGTGTGTAGGATGTGTTATTAGGAACTACATTGACTAGCGAGTGTATTACGACTAGTGTGATGTGTGCTGTGTGTAGATGTGTTATTAGGAACTACATTGACTAGGGAGTGTATTACGACTAGTGTGATGTGTGCTGTGTGTAGGATGTTATTAGGAACTACATTGACTAGGGAGTGTATTACTACTAGTGTGATGTGTGCTGTGTGTAGGATGTTATTAGGAACTACATTGACTAGCGAGTGTATTACGACTAGTGTGATGTGTGCTGTGTGTAGGATGTGTTATTAGGAACTACATTGACTAGGGAGTGTATTACGACTAGTGTGATGCGTGCTGTGTGTAGGATGTGTTATTAGGAACTACATTGACTAGGGAGTGTATTACGACTAGTGTGATGTGTGCTGTGTGTAGGATGTGTTATTAGGAACTACATTGACTAGGGAGTGTATTACGACTTGTGTGATGTGTGCTGTGTGTAGGATGTGTTATTAGGAACTACATTGACTAGGGAGTGTATTACTACTAGTGTGATGTGTGTTGTGTGTAGGATGTGTTATTAAGAACTACATTGACTAGGGAGTGTATTACGACTAGTGTGATGTGTGCTGTGTGTAGGATGTGTTATTAGGAACTACATTGACTAGGGAGTGTATTACGACTAGTGTGATGTGTGCTGTGTGTAGGATGTGTTATTAGGAACTACATTGACTAGATAGTGTATTACGACTAGTGTGATGTGTGCTGTGTGTAGGATGTGTTATTAAGAAATACATTGACTAGGGAGTGTATTACGACTAGTGTGATGTGTGCTGTGTGTAGGATGTGTTATTAGGAACTACATTGACTAGGGAGTGTATTACGACTAGTGTGATGTGTGCTGTGTGGGATTGGGATGTTATTACAGAACTACATTGACTAGGAACATGCAGGAATGTTATTAGGAACTACATTGACTAGGAGATTATTATTACGACTAGTGTGATGTGTGTTGTGTGTATGATGTGTTATTAGGAACTACATTGACTAGGGAGTGTATTATGACTAGTGTGATGTGTGCTGTGTGTAGGATGTGTTATTAGGGACTACATTGACTAGGAAGTGTATTACGACTAGTGTGATGTGTGCTGTGTGTAGGATGTGTTATTAGGAACTACATTGACTAGGGAGTGTGTTACGACTAGTGTGGTGTGTGCTGTGTGTAGGATGTGTTATTAGGAACTACATTGACTAGGGAGTGTATTACGACTTGTGTGATGTGTGCTGTGTGTAGGATGTGTTATTAGGAACTACATTGACTAGGGAGTGTATTACGACTAGTGTGATGTGTGGTGTGTGTAGGATGTGTTATTAGGAACTACATTGACTAGGGAGTGTATTGCGACTAGTGTGATGTGTGCTGTGTGTAGGATGTGTTATTAGGAACTACATTGACTAGGGAGTGTATTACGACTATTGTGATGTGTGCTGTGTGTAGGATGTGTTATTAGGAACTACATTGACTAGGGAGTGTATTACGACTAGTGTGATGTGTGCTGTGTGTAGGATGTGTTATTAGGGACTACATTGATTAGGGAGTGTATTACGACTAGTGTGATGTGTGCTGTGTGTAGGATGTGTTATTAGGAACTACATTTACTAGCGAGTGTATTACGACTAGTGTGGTGTGTGCTGTGTGTAGGATGTGTTATTAGGAACTACATTGACTAGGGAGTGTATTACGACTAGTGTGATGTGTGCTGTGTGTAGGATGTGTTATTAGGAACTACATTGACTTGGAAGTGTATTACGACTAGTGTGATGTGTGCTGTGTGTAGGATGTGTTATTAGGAACTACATTGCATAGGGAGTGTATTACGACTAGTGTGACGTGTGCTGTGTGTAGGATGTTATTAGGAACTACATTGACTAGGGAGTGTATTACGACTAGTGTGATGATGTGCTGTGTGTAGGATGTGTTATTAGGAACTACATTGACTAGGAGTGTATTACGACTAGTGTGATGTGTGTGCTGTGTGTAGGATGTTATTAGGACTACATTGACTGGAGTGTATTACGACTTGTGTGATGTGCTGTAGTGTAGGATGTGTTATTAGGACTACATTGACTAGGAGTGTATTACGACTAGTGTGATGTGTGCTGTGTGTGTAGGATGTGTTATTAGGAACTACATTGACTAGGAGTGTATTACGACTTGTGAGTGTTATGCTGTGTAGGATGTGTTATTAGGACTACATTGACTAGGGAGTGTATTACGACTAGTGTGAGGTGTGCTGTGTGTGTAGGATGTGTTATTAGGAACTACATTGACTAGGGAGTGTATTACGACTAGTGTGATGTGTGCTGTGTGTGTAGGATGTGTTATTAGGGACTACATTGACTAGGGAGTGTATTACGACTAGTGTAGGATGTGTTATTAGGAACTACACTGACTAGGGAGTGTATTACGACTAGTGTGATGTGTGCTGTGTGTAGGATGTGTTATTAGGAACTACATTGACTAGGCAGTGTATTACGACTAGTGTGATGTGTGCTGTGTGTAGGATGTGTTATTAGGAACTACATTGACTAGATAGTGTATTACGACTAGTGTGATGTGTGCTGTGTGTAGGATGTGTTATTAGGAACTACATTGACTAGGGAGTGTATTACGACTAGTGTGGTGTGTGTAGGATGTGTTATTAGGGACTACATTGACTAAGGAGTGTATTACGACTAGTGTGATGTGTGCTGTGTGTAGGATGTGTTATTAGGAACTACACTGACTAGGGAGTGTATTACGACTAGTGTGATGTGTGCTGTGTGTAGGATGTGTTATTAGGAACTACATTGACTAGGGAGTGTATTACGACTAGTGTGATGTGTGCTGTGTGTAGGATGTGTTATTAGGAACTACATTGACTAGGGAGTGTATTACGACCAGTGTGATGTGTGCTGTGTGTAGGATGTGTTATTAGGAACTACATTGACTAGGAGTGTATTACGACTAGTGTGATGTGCTGTGTGTAGGATGTGTTATTAGGGACTACATTGACTAGGGAGTGTATTACGACTAGTGTGATGTGTGCTGTGTGTAGGATGTGTTATTAGGAACTACATTGACTAGGGAGTGTGTTACGACTAGTGTGATGTGTGCTGTGTGTAGGATGTGTTATTAGGAACTACATTGACTAGGGAGTGTATTACGACTAGTGTGATGTGCTGTGTGTAGGATGTGTTATTAGGAACTACATTGACTAGGGAGTGTGTTACGACTAGTGTGATGTGTGCTGTGTGTAGGATGTGTGTTGTGTGTAGGATGTGTTATTAGGGACTACATTGACTAGGGAGTGTATTACGACTAGTGTGATGTGTGTTGTGTGTAGGATGTGTTATTAGGGACTACATTGACTAGGGAGTGTATTATGACTAGTGTGATGTGTGTTGTGTGTAGGATGTGTTATTAGGGACTACATTGACTAGGGAGTGTATTACTACTAGTGTGATGTGTGCTGTGTGTAGGATGTGTTATTAGGGACTACATTGACTAGGGAGTGTATTAGTGTGCTGTGTTTAGGATGTGTTATTAGGAACTACATTGACTAGGGAGTGCATTACGACTTGTGTGATGTGTGTTGTGTGTAGGATGTGTTATTAGGAACTACATTGACTAGGGAGTGCATTACGACTTGTGTGATGTGTGTTGTGTGTAGGATGTGTTATTAGGAACTACATTGACTAGGGAGTGCATTACGACTTGTGTGATGTGTGTTGTGTGTAGGATGTGTTATTAGGAACTACATTGACTAGGGAGTGTATTACGACTAGTGTGATGTGTGTTGTGTGTAGGATGTGTTATTAGGAACTACATTGACTAGGGAGTGTATTACGACTTGTGTGATGTGTGTTGTGTGTAGGATGTGTTATTAGGAACTACATTGACTAGGGAGTGTATTACGACTAGTGTGATGTGTGATGTGTGTAGGATGTGTTATTAGGAACTACATTGACTAGGGAGTGTATTACGACTAGTGTGATGTGTGCTGTGTGTAGGATGTGTTATTAGGAACTACATTGACTAGGGAGTGTATTACGACTAGTGTGATGTGTGCTGTGTGTAGGATGTGTTATTAGGAACTACATTGACTAGGGAGTGTATTACGACTAGTGTGATGTGTGCTGTGTGTAGGATGTGTTATTAGGGAACTACATTGACTAGGGAGTGTATTATGTGTGCTGTGTGTAGGATGTGTTATTAGGACTACATTGACTAGGGAGTGTATTACTACTAGTGTGTGCTGTGTGTAGGATGTGTTATTAGGAACTACATTGACTAGGGAGTGTATTACGACTAGTGTGATGTGTGCTGTGTGTAGGATGTGTTATTAGGAACTACATTGACTAGGGAGTGTATTACGACTAGTGTGATGTGTGCTGTGTGTAGGATGTGTTATTAGGAACTACATTGACTAGGGAGTGTATTACGACTAGTGTGATGTGTGCTGTGTGTAGGATGTGTTATTAGGAACTACATTGACTAGGAGTGTATTACGACTAGTGTGATGTGTGCTGTGTGTAGGATGTGTTATTAGGAACTACATTGACTAGGGAGTGTATTACGACTAGTGTGATGTGTGCTGTGTGTAGGATGTGTTATTAGGAACTACATTGACTAGGAGTGTATTACGACTAGTGTGATGTGTGCTGTGTGTAGGATGTGTTATTAGGAACTACATTGACTAGGAGTGTATTACGACTAGTGTGATGTGTGCTGTGTGTAGGATGTGTTATTAGGAACTACATTGACTAGGGAGTGTATTACGACTAGTGTGATGTGTGCTGTGTGTAGGATGTGTTATTAGGAACTACATTGACTAGGGAGTGTATTACGACTAGTGTGATGTGTGCTGTGTGTAGGATGTGTTATTAGGAACTACATTGACTAGGGAGTGTATTACGACTAGTGTGATGTGTGCTGTGTGTAGGATGTGTTATTAGGAACTACATTGACTAGGGAGTGTATTACGACTAGTGTGATGTGTGCTGTGTGTAGGATGTGTTATTAGGGACTACATTGACTAGGGAGTGTATTACGACTAGTGTGATGTGTGCTGTGTGTAGGATGTGTTATTAGGGACTACATTGACTAGGGAGTGTATTACGACTAGTGTGATGTGTGATGTGTGTAGGATGTGTTATTAGGGACTACATTGACTAGGGAGTGTATTACGACTTGTGTGACCTTTGATATTTGGCCTGCGCACTGTGTTGGTGCCGTGTGTAGATGCTGCCCTATGACCTGGAGCTCCGTCATTTTGTTCTGACGTCACATTATTTTCACGTCACACCATCTGTCATTTGTGACGCGCCTCGAGTTCGTCCTAAGGCGCTATACAAGCTAACTTTTATTATTATTATTATTATTAATATCTCCAGACAGCTCCAGTCAAACAAAGTAGTTTTAATATATATATATATATATGCTTTACAATTGTAGTAGAGAGTGCTTTAGTGTATAGTATCGTGATTGTAAATGGTAGTGCGCCTAACCGGCTTGACAGCTCTCGTGCTCCACATTTATTTCTTGTTATACTTGGTTGTAAGTCACTACAGTTGATATCCAGTTTGTGCCAGTATTTTCGTCACTGACTGAGCTTTAGTTTCTTTAGTTTCTGCTGTGTTTTGTGGTCGACCGTAGGAATCACGCAGACTTTTGTTCTTCACCAATGTTTGTGAGCGGTGCCATGGCAGCCATTACTGTTCAGCTTCAGCGCTCTGTATGTACGGAAACCACGCCAACCTCTTCTTCCAATATTTTGCTAGTGTAGGTATTTTAATTATGACTGACACTGTTGTACAGGACAATTATTCTGGTTTCACTGTGACTTTTTTTTCCAACTCCGTCGTTCATGTTCCCAGATCTATTGCTTGATCTATCAGCTACAGACTTTGTATTCCTACGCGATAATGTAGATCTTTGCTCAAGATCTTCTATCTAAGATTTCCTGGGGATTTGTTGCTCAACATGCTCAAGCTGCTCATCCTGCCCTTGATCCTGTCCAGCCTGGTGATGGCGATGGCCACGCTGGATAAGAAAGCTTCCGGCAAACTGGGGCTGGGCATTTAACAACTGCTGGTCCTTAGCGACAACTGCCACTCTCTCCACGGCGACATCTGTGTAGAGAAGTTTTCTTACGACATCATGGTCCATGATATTTTGACTAACAGCGATAGAAATGTTCATTGACAGTGATTAAATGATCAGTGCTAACTCCAGCTCTACACCTTAGCAATACGACACTGGATCCGCAGCAAACAATTAAAGCAAGGAATAATAATTATTTCGCAATAAGAATTAAACAGAAGAAAGATTAACAAAGAGACAAACAGTCGTTAAAAGCTGAACAACTAAGATCATAACATAAATAGTTCCGCTGCGGTCATCAGATGTCAAAGCCATCGGAAAACTGATATTACACCTGTCCATCGGCAGCCTAATGGCCGCGCTGTCAACCGTCCTCAGATTTAGTTTAGCCGAGTCAAGGACAAAACTAGCCCTTCTCAACCTCCAGAGAGATGGAGCATGTGATCTTCAAAAAAAAAAAAAAAAAAAAACACAAAACGATTCTGTGCAGCAAGCGCGCAAATACTGCCCACGTGCGGTCGCCGACATGTGAGGCCGTGCACTTTACCACACGAAGGAGGCAACACTGCTCACCCTAACTGCGTGCTCTGGGCGTATTGAGTTCACTCACTGTGACTGTGTCTGCTGACATTCGTCGAATGGTTTGCTCACAGCTGTAGACTCCGCCACACCATGACTCTCAATGTTATCCTTTACATGTTATGTTCATGCTTGTGTCCGGTATTTTCTTTTTCTACCTTGTATTTTTGTTTGTTGCAATGTCTCTGTATAATTGTTTGTTAATAAGTTTGGTCTTTGTTTCAACATGGTCTCTGTGTCATTTTTTTTTTTTGAAAGCGCATTGAGTCGACTCTGGGGTTGAAAATTGCGCTATATAAATCTACTTTAATAATAATAATAGTGCCTGTGTGTGTGTGTGTGTGTGTGTGTGTGTGTTCATGGTAGTGTTTCAATAATGATAACTGTTATTGTGTGCTTGCGTGTGTTTTGCATGTGTGGCAGAATGTGTTATACATGTGTGGTAGATTATGTGTTTCAGTTTAAGGTAATGTATGACTGTATATGGCAGTCTGTGGAGGCGTGTGTTATATTCAGCCTGGTTATAAAGAAGCTACTCACCGTGACAAACACACACACACACCCACACACAGGTACGCACACGCAAGTGAGTCAATCTATTAGGATGTTTCCAACGCACACACACACATATATATATATATAATGAAGTAAACCAAAGTACAAGAAAAGAAACATGAACAGTCAGGCCTGTGAACGAGTCAGAGGTGCATCGAAGCCGAGATACGAACCCAAGCCTTCTGATTTTCACTCTTGTAGTGCCTATCGCACAGCGCCTACCACAGCGCCACCAGCAATGAGCTGCAGCAACAACAACAACCTGGTCTGCACCAGCTGCAGACAGTAGCAACAGCTTAGATAATTTGTATGCTAAAATTAAGTTCCAAAGGCAAAGCGACTTTGTCATAAAAGTTATTAACGAGTCTCCGTTTTCTTCTTTTCTAAGAAACGATTTTTAATTGCTACTTTAATTTATAGTGGTTGATTGAAGCTGTTGTGCGCTGTCTCAGGTCTCGCTCAGTTCTCGCCAGTCACGCGGTCCTCACACCCGGATGTGAACAGGATCCTACATTCATTTAGCCCTGGCACCTGACATGTCTTTGTCAGCCACAAGAACCTTGGCGCAGTCCAACAAAGGTAAGAAAGTTTGCTGTTCCTCTTATGTATTTGTAATAACAGTGAGACTGTTTACTTCTTTTGAACTTCTGTTTTCTGTAAATCGTTTTTTAAATATGTACTTTAAAGATGAGTATTTTCTTGACGAATGCAACTGAAAGACTCCGTTCAAAAGAGGCAAAAAAAAAAAAAGAACGCACTGGGAACCAAAGTCACATGAAAGATGAGTAAATTATTTCAGTGGGGACCTCTAAGTGGTTCTTTCTCTCAGACGAAAAAGGGGTTTAAAGAACTCATTGTGCAAGTATGTTAATCACTTCATAAAAACACATTTTTATTTTACAGTTTTCACTGTTTGTTTGATAATGATTTATATGATGCTTTACTAATTTTTTTTAAAAACTGAAACGTATGCATGGTAACAACATATATTTATAGGTGTTTATATATGTTTATAAAAATAAATGTGGACTAAAGTATTATATATTCAATATTAACAATGTTAACAGACATCACTCCGGTCTGCCTTAATCTTTGTGATGATCTGATATAATTTCACATAATGTTGGCAGATTACAGATGTGTGTCCTCTGTAATGTCTTCAGATCATTGTTTGATATACACAGTACAGCAAAGCTTATTGTAATCGATAGGTTGATACCTTCACATACACCCACCTGTGTTAACAATGTATTAACAATGTTACATCCTTCGATTCCCTTTTTTTTGACAGATAAGTTGACATGCTTGATATTCAAGAGTAAACAATACTTTTTTCGTTATAAAACTCGCTTATCTCGATGCTGAATACAAACCATTCAATACTCATTCAGCTCGTGACTGGAAGGTTTCAAGTGTACATATGACCTGTCAGGGCAGTGGAGAGAAATATGGGTTCACCATTTATATACCCTGCTTAGTTCCCCAGGGTGTGAGACCTGATATTTACTGTTTGTTTGTAGGTTAATTACTAAGTAAATACCCTCAGATAATAAACTTAATGTCTGTAGGTTATAGGTTATTGCTTCAGTCAGTAAAAACAAGGACTGTCAAGTATCAACAGTACACTAGTTACACAGCAACAATTCTAAATTATTATTGAATGTGCTGTCCGTAGGAGCTCTGTGTTAACAAACACTTGTGTTCAAGCAGAACTAATTTATATCTCTGTGTGCTTGTGTGTGTGTGTGTGTGTGTGTCTGTGTGTGTGTGTGTGTGTGTGTGTGTGTGTGTGTGAGACTGGGTTAAAAGAGGCTTATTCCATCTATATTAGGGAGAACTGCACTGTAAGAGAAGAGGAACATGCTAATGAAGGAGTTATCCTGTAGGAACATAAAAAAAATGTTGATGGAGCGCATCTTTCTTAAAAAATATAATGCAAATTCTGTTTAAAAATATAATGCAAATTACCATGCAAATTTTTTTTTTAATATTTTAAATATTTCAGAGAAATCCTGTCACGATTGCAAGATGCCTGGCTGCTACACATCCATGAAAGTAAAATTCACCAGTGTGTTCAGACGCTATGGTGTTTTTGTGGGCACCCACCCTCTGCCTTTCATCATCATCCCCATTGTGGTGTTTGGTGGTCTGGGGTTCGGACTGTTCACTCTCGAATTTGAAAAAGACCTGGAGAGCCTATATTTTCCGAGGAACAGCAGAGCAGTCAACGATCGACAGAAAGTTCGAGACCTTTTTCCTAATGTAAATAATCTCCGCTATGACGCGTTCGCCCAGAGTGATGCAGTGGACCAAGCGACTTTGATATTCCAGTCAAAGAATGGCTCGAACATTCTGGAGAAAACCTCTCTGGCAGAAATAAGAGACATCGTACAAAGGGTGAAGGAAATCTCTGTAAACAAAAGCGGACAACCTCTGACCTACGAAAGTGTGTGCGCCAGACTAGCTTCTCGATGTGTTATAGAAGGCGAGCAACTTTTATCTCCTGCGTTTGAGAACCTTCTGTTGGCTAATAGGGTACAATTTCCGTACTGGCCACTTCCTAATTTAACAGAAGTAGTTGATCTGTCCTTTTATATCTCGGACACAAAAACGGACAAAACCCAGAATTCTTCTGAAACCCTTCAGTCTGCTGGGATTTTTAAATTATCATTTCCGTTAAAGGAAACATCAAAGGAATGGATGAAGGAGTTTCTTACATCCGTCGAAAAATTAAAGTCGAATTTCTCAGATATTTTGTACGGCACGACCCAGTCTCTGAACGAGGAACTAGACAAAGGAACTAAGGGGGACATTTACCTTTTTGCCTTGACCTTTACCATCTGCATCATCTTTGCTTCTGTGGTGTCTTCTGGAGGAAACCCGGTGTCCACCAGGGCGATGCTGGCCAATGCTGGGGTACTGGCCGCAGGACTCGGTATTGTGGGGTCTCTGGGACTGGTCAGTCTGTGTGGGGTCAAGTTTGTCAACCTGGTCGGTGTCATGCCCTTCCTGATCATCGGTAGGTTGTATGTTGTAGGTTTGAATGTGTGAGAACAGACAGTTGCACGCGGTTGTTCGTTGATGTGTGTTCAGATGTGTTCATGTGTGAAAGTATATTACACTTCTTTAAAGGTTTCCCTTCTTGATATTCTTGTACCCTGCCTGAGTTCTCTTGTAATAGACTAACCCTCTGTTCTACCGGTTTGCAAACAGGCATCGGTGTTGACGACATGTTTCTCCTCATGTCCTCTTGGAGCGAGACCATTTCAGACAGGGTGATGAGTGTGCCGGATCGTCTTGGGGCAACATTCGCCAGTGCTGGCATCGGCATCACAGTGACATCTCTCACAGACTTCGTCACTTTCCTCATCGGAACTTCATCGGCATTTCGTAGTGTCACAAACTTTTCCATCTACACAGGTGAGAATAGAATAATATGAAAGATACTCGATCGGCGCGAACACATCACCATACAATGTTACAAGCACAAATGTATTAGAGGCAAATGCTTAATGTCTGATATTTACTTTTGACTCCTGAGCCCAAAGGACCCACTCTAGTCTTCAAACAGACAACTAACTCTTTCCACACATTGGTTTCATAATCTATGATGGAAGGTAAAATGGGGAAAAAATGAGATTTAGACACAATGAACCACTAACAGTTCACAGCCTTTTTTAGTCATTTAGCTGAGAGCTCTACATTTATTTGTAGTTTTATTATAAATGTTTCTCACAATCGTACAAAGCGTATAAATTAAAATACGAATTCAGCAAATGTAACCGCTATTTGCATCGATTTAGCCGTAAAAAATATTGTAATGAAGATCGGCACGAGATTGCTAAAGTATATTTGTTGATAAGGACGAATTATGTAGTGGCTTTATGTGTTAAAACTGCTGAGATTTCTGTATGCGTGAAAAAATGCTGTTGAAGTTTGACAAAATGTAAGTTCTTTGCTTCATCCTCTTGGACGAGGGCAACGTATCATCTACCAATCACATCAAAGATTTAAACTTTCCGTCGTTGTTCAGGTGTTGCAGTCTTGTTCTGCTACATTTGTCAAGCGACACTTTTTGGGGGCTCTCTTGCTCTGCACTCTCATCGGGTATTCTCCTCACGACATTTCCTGACTTGCATGAAAACAAAAAGCAGAGAGGAGTTGAAGTCTGATGGGATGTCTTCCTGTGGAGCTGTCTTCTGTGGAGGAACAATTCCCGAGGCCGCCCGAGATGACGAAAGCATCTGCGAGAAACTTCCTCGTCTCACGTTGCCTAAGCTGGTCATCAGCTCTGTGGGCTGCGTTGTCATCATCGTCTGCTTTTTGGGATACCTTGCAGCGGCAATCTACGGTGTCCTTAACCTTCCACAGGGTCTGGTCCTCTACGAACTAGTACCAAAGTCATCGTACTACTATTCGTTTCTCGTGGCAAGCGAAAAATATTTCCCTACTCGCCTACCTGTTGCTTTTGTCGTTGATGGCGAGGTTGACTACGCGGGAGATGGAGGCGATCAGCTCAGGCATCTGATGTTGTCTGCCCAGCAAGACAGACAGATGACCACAGGTTTTCAGCGCTGCTGGCTGACGGATTTCCTCAGTACCACAAACTTCACTAGCACATCGTTTATGAAGAACCTGACAGACGTGTTCTTACCAGCCAACCAGCGGTACTACAGTGACGTAGTGTTTGGCCCGAACAACGTGTCCCTCACGGCTTCTAGGTGCTACGTGATCTCAACCCCCATCAGTAGTCAGTATGAGCTGGCCGACCTGATGACTCGCATGAGGAAGCTTGCTGATGAGTCCCCTCTACCTGTCTTCGCCTATCACCAGGTATGCTAGAACTATCATGTAAACAAAAAAAGGACAGTAATTTGTGTTCCTCCTTAGTATTTAAATTTCCTAGTGTAATAATGTGTGTGCACGTGTATATGCGGTGCGGATGTTTATCTGATGTGGGTGTGCGTGCATGTGCGCGTGAGAGTATATCGTCTTCCTTCCTGTGTCCGCGAGTTAGAGATGAGTAAAGTTCAGGGAACATTTCATCATCTTTTTGATCGTTTTCTTCTCAGTCCTTCGTCGCTCTAGAACAGTACCACGCCGTGTTACCCTCCACCCTACAAATGGTGGGCGTGGCAGTTGCTGTCATCTTTGTCGTCTGCGTGATCTTTCTGCCGCATCCCTTCATGGTTGTCTTGGTAACGATCACTGTTGCCATGATCCTCGTGGGCATCTTCGGCTTCATGTACTACTGGGACACGGCTCTATCCTCCGTCACCATGATCCACCTCGTCATGAGCGTCGGCTTCTCCGTGGACTTCTCTGCGCATGTCTGCTCCGCCTACCTTCTCTCTGACTCCAGCACGCGCAAAGAGCGTGCGCATGACGCCATCAGTCACGCGGCCAGTCCTATTTTTAACGGCGGCGTGTCCTCGCTGCTGGGAGTCATCCTGCTGGTGTTCTCAGACTCCTACATCTTCGTCTCCTTCTTCAGGATCATGGTGTTGGTCATCGGCTTCGGTATGCTGCACGCCGTCCTCTTCCTGCCGGCGGTGCTGTCGCTGATTGGTCCGCAGAACAACCAGGTCACCGCGCATGCAGCCAAATGTGACTCACCTGGACAGGAGCAGAGAGAAGAGGAACAACCTTCGGCTTGTGGTAATTTAGACAAAACGTCTGTTCAACACGAAAAAATGGACCTTGCTTCGTTCCATGAAAGTGGAAAAGACATTTGCATGCATTCGTCGAAAGAAACCTTCTGTGAGCAAATCTCAGAAGGTATTGATGATGAACATGAAGGACACGAAAACAAACTGAAGCCTACTGAATACACAGCTTATGATGGTGAGACTACAAGAACTATTTCAATATAAAGATTTGCGTTGCCTCTATTTGTTTATTTGGATGCACAATTTTCTTGCCTACTGATAATTAAACTTGGTCTGTTTTTTTCTCTCAGTGTATAACCGGTTACACTTATTGGCAAAGTCACACAACATTTATTAATGGTGCATCACTGCGGAACAATCCTTAAAGTATTATGTCACAACTTTAACTAAAAAAGGGAAATATTTAGAAAAATTAAAAGGGAAGCATGATCACAACAGTTTTTATTAATTAATTTAACCGTTATTTTTTCTCTATTTTTGCTCAATGCCTAACATAATTTCAAGAGTACCATGATGATCACGATAAAGGGTTGTAATAGACAGAAGCAAGTTTATAACAAATATCTTGATAAAGGTTCTTACTGACATTTAATTTTGTCATTTATCAAAATTATAGACTAGTTATATAATTTGCGCCGGAGAAACTCTTACTTATCGCCCTGAGAGAGCTTAGAAGAGAATCGTAACAATGTCCAAGTTTCAGAAATCATGTCAGAGATAAGTTTTCTTTAACAAACACCTTAGTTTTCACCAGTTTAATTTAAACATACTTAGTATGAATGTGCTTGATGGATCCTATTAAAACTCAACATTTAAAATTGGCTATAATTTGTGTTTATTTAAAAAAAATTGTGTTATTTTCTCAGCCCTGACAATCCGAGCCTCACCGCGCGAACCGCTCATACAAATACTATGGGGACACGTAAGGAAAACGAAAGAAATAAAAAGGGATATAATTAAAAATATGGACATTATGTAGCATGACTATCATTAAGCTCACAGACACGCATCTAAAGCAGCAGCGCGCACACATAAACTTTATATCTCTCTATTCTTTACTCACCTTTTCCTTCTATCTCGCACAATCACACACTTTGTAACATACATGTACACATATATACAAACACATACTGTCGTAATGTACCTATTTCATTTAGCTGCATTGATGGATTGAGAGAAAACAGATTTTCTCACGTTCAAAGCAGAGGCGTTCAACCTAGGGTGTAGTAGGTTCGATACCCGTGTGACGAGGATTGCTTTCGCTGCTTGGCTCATCCTCAGTAGAAATTGTAGAAAACGTAGGCTTCGAAGGAGAGGGAATGTGTACAGTTCAAAAGAAAACAGAGTAAGACCTCGCACCCTCAAAGGAACTGAGGGTCATGTGGCGGATTCTGTCAAGTGTTTGTCAAATTCATGCATTTTAAAGATGTACTTGACTGTGTAATTAAATAAATGCTGCGAATACGGATTTTCTAATTTGTCCAGCATGTTACTTTCAATGTTTTATCCTAGATTTTTCTTTAAGGTGTGATTGTCAGTTGGTAGTCAGCGACAGACGTTTCTTGTGAATAATAAGTGATATATATATATATATATATTGTCTATGTTGAATTTACTTTTTTTTAATCGACTTCATTTGTTTGGTTTCTGTTTGTTGTTTTTTTTTTTGTTTGAGGGGAGGGGTTCAAATATACTGGTCGTGCAAATAGTATGTATTTAGAACTTTTAATGTAACGTCCAGACATTTTTATATACAGTTCTTCACTCCACGGAGCTTGTAGGTGTGTTTATTTACTGTTGTTGTGGTACACCCAGTCAGGAGGTAATGTAGGAGTATCTTGCCAAAGAGGGTAGTCGACGAAATAGTGGCCACATTCAGAGATACAATATTGTGCAGAAGGAGATTGGAACTCACTGTATTTTGCTGTTATAGTGATAACAGCTTTATCACACTGTCAGGCGTCGTCTGTGATTGCTGTTTGATATTATTTATTTGTTTAGAGTGTTTGACAAAACCCATCGGCACAGTTTTCTCACGCGCACACCAACACATTGTACACTAGAACACCCAGCCCTCTCCCCCCTTCACGCACGCATGCACGTACACACACACGCAGGCACCCACCCACCCACGTGACTTTGAAACTTGTCGGAGGAGTATATATACTTGGTGATGTAAAAGAAATCTTGTTCGCTTCTAGTGACGCAAAATATTTAAAGTAACTAAACTGGTTGTAGTATCAAAAGTGTGAATATTGTAACAAATAAACAAATATTAAGTAATAAACTGCTTTATATTATACAACCGCATTCTTTTGTAGGATTTTGTCCTCATGTCTTCTGTGGGTTCTTTTGCACTTTTCGATGTGCATTTGTGTAACTCTGCGTGTGTGTGTGTGTGTGTGTGTGTGTGTGTGTGTGTGTGTGTGTGTGTGTGTGTGTGTTGGGGGGTTAGTGAGAGAGGGAGAGAGTACATATACTGAACATGTTTTACAAGTTCACAATTGCTCATTTCACAATACCACCTTTCTTTAGAAACAAAATATCCTAAACTGAAATAATAATAATAATAATAATAATATATTGTTAGGCTGCCTTTCTTCGTTCACTTACTCACTGACTCACTAGTGTATGAACTAACGCCCGAACGCTTGTACACAAACTTGCACACTTGAAATATTGTAATAAAACTGTCAGGTGCTGGGGTTCTTTTTCCCTGGCGCATGAATTTATGTCAGGCAACTGTCGTGAATGTTTCCTGTCACAATTTGATGTGACGAGACCGTGTGCACTTGCCGCCTGCTTACTTCTAACGCCCTCCTCTGTGTGTGTGTGTGTGTGTGTGTGTGTGTGTGTGACAGAGAGAGAGAGACGCATGCAGTTTACTGGAAAATTTTTCTGGGAAATAGCCATTATTACGGAGCTAGTCCAAATATATCTCTGACGATTACGACATAGCGAAGACTCGTGATTAAAAGAAAGTTGAGGAAAACAATACCAGTATCTGAGGTTGTTGCAGTTTTCCTGGTTTTTAAGTCAACACGTGTACACTGGCCCCGGGTACCGGGCACGTGGGCGATAGGCTCGAGTCTTGCTGCCCACATCAACATCAAGTTGCAAGGAAACCACACGTACGACAATCACACGTCGCTCTCCACGAAGTTATATTATTATTATTATTTGTAACTTCGTGATCTCTCAGTTTTCACTACGCGGCTCACGAGTCCCCACACCTGGTGTTTCCCCGAACACAAGACTCCCCGACGAGAGAGAGAGACCACTCCTATTGACCCTTTGCCCCCGCCTACAAGTGGCATAGTGGGCAGGTGACTAACCGCCCCCCCCCCTTGCATTTCAGGCTTGTCAACCTTATAGCTTAATTGGGGTGACTGTTACTTCCCCATTAAGGTTACCACACGACAGAGCTCAGAACAAGAGAAGGAAAATAAAGAGAACAACCACAGCTTCAAAAAACAAAAAAATAAACAAACACGAACAAGAGAAACACGCGAACATGAACATGAAGACGGGCAGGAACAAGCAGACAAAAACATGAACACAAACAACAGCAAGAAGACGAACAACAATGTAACCATGTACACAAACAAGGAAAGAAAACCAAACAACAACATTCACGCAAACAACAACATGACGAAGAAGAATAAATAAGAAGAATATGATAAAAAATACAAACATAAACAGCAACTAGATAACAAGAACACAAACATGAACCTGAAGAACAAAATAGGCAAGAACACAAATATGAACAGGAAGTGAGGCGTAAATATGAACGGGAACACAATAAAGAATATTGACATGATGTAATAAGAATAGACTAATACAGTTTATAATTATATTGGACAATAAAAGTACGGTTCAGGTAAATGTATTGGTATAGCGCACAAGGTGAGCTATTTAATTATAATTATTATTTTTTAAGAGAAAATGGAAAAGATCTAAAACCACGTAGGTAGGTGGAGGTGTGTGGTGGTTGTGGCGAGGAAGGGGGGTGGGGGGTGGACGCGTTCTACTTTGTCCTCGCCACTTGCCGCAGGTGACAACGCTTACCTGTCTTACCTGTCACACTACCTGCGTAGTTTCTGCTGCACTACTTCCTGATAAATATCTGCTTCTTGCCTAATCTTGGCTCGTGGGTTTTTTTTTCAACTAAATGGTGGCTAGCAGAAAGCCCCTTGATTATTGCTCAAAGTAAAAAGTTAATTATAAAACGTAGTTTATAGCGAGGCTGGTGCTTAGAAAGATTAGAATTACACTGCATTGTGCTGTCCCAGTAGGAGAACAGAATTTATGACATCTCGGTTGAGCAGACATATAATGCTTCCTAAACGGGAAAACAATCATGGCTATAGTTGAGGATAGTCATGACACCTACTGTATATTTTTTGGTGCAAGTGGCACTTTATGTCGCCTGCCACTTGCCGACAGTCTTTACAGGCTCCTAGCACTAAGTTTCTTTGTCACTGGTGTTATTGTTGGGTTTAGAGACTAGGTGTGAGTCAAGGGAAAACTGGAAAGGTCTAGTCAAGACACCACCTAGCTGACTAGACCCACCACCTTTACACCACCTAGCTGACTAGGACATCCCTGTACACAATCTAGCTGACTAGGACACTCCTTTAGACCACCTAGCTGATTAGAGACACTCGTTTACGCTTTACACCACTTAGGTGACAATCACACTCCCTTACACCACCTAGCTGACTAGACTCATTTATTCCTTACACCACCTGGGTTACTAGTATAGTCTTATACACCACCAGTCTGACTAGTACAGTCCGTTACACTACCTAGCTAACTAGTACAGTCCGTTACACTATCTAGCTGACCAGTACAGTTATTTACACCACTAGATGACTAGTAAAGTCATTTACACCATATAGCTGACTAGTACAGTCATTTACACCACGTAGATGACTAGATTCATTTATACTTTAAACCACCTGGGTGACTAGTGTAGTCCTTTACACCACCTAGCTGACTAGTACAGTCTTTTACACCACCTAGCTGAGTAGTACAGTCCTTTACACCACCTAGCTGACTAGTACAGTCCTTTACACCACTAGCTGACTAGTACAGTCCTTTACAGTTTACACTGTCCAGCTGACTAGTACAGTCCTTTACACCGTCCAGCTGACTAGTACAGTTCTTTACACCACCTAGCTGACTAGATTGATTTATATTTTACACCACCTGGGTGACTAGTGTAGTTCTTTACACCACCTAGCTGACTAGATTGATTTATACTTTACACCACCTGGGTGACTAGTGTAGTTTTTTACACCACCTAGCTGACTAGTACAGTCTTTTACACCACCTAGCTGACTAGTAGTCTTTTACACCACCTAGCTGACTAGTACAGTCCTTTACACCACCTAGCTGACTAGTACAGTCCTTTACAGTTTACACCGTCCAGCTGACTAGTACAGTTCTTTACACCACCTAGCTGACTAGATTCATTTATACTTTACACCACCTGGGTGACTAGTGTAGTTCTTTACACCACCTAGCTGACTAGTACAGTCTATTACACCACCTGGCTGAGTAGTACAGTCTTTTACACCATCTAGCTGACTAGTACAGTCTATTACACCACCTGGCTGAGTAGTACAGTCTTTTACACCACCTAGCTGACTAGTACAGTCCTTAACACCACCTAGCTGACTAGTACAGTCCTTAACACCACCTGGCTGACTAGTACAGTCCTTTACACCACTAGCTGACTAGTACAGTCCTTTACACAGTTCTTTACAATTCTTTCGAACCTCGCCTCTCACGTCGTCAGGTGCAGGTGTTGACGTGAGGTAGAATTCTGATAACGTCTCCTTCACAGACTGTGACAACGAATGATTTCCGCGAGGGACTGATTCACATCTACTATTTCTACACTTTTCGCTCCACTTTTGATTCAGCTTTTCCCTAGCCTTTTTAGATCATGATGACTTAGAATTTTAATATTGTATAGGTCTTCCTGTCTTCTGACTTGGCCAATCAACTGTAGTGTTTCTTCTTCGTTGAGCTCTGCCATGGTGATGATCGTGCTGTGCTCTTGGTGTAAAAACAGTGACCTCCAGTACGGATTCGGCGATTGCCCCGTTCGTGAATGTGCAGAATATGTGATTGATGTGAATACGAATCCCAGAGAACAAATCTTTGTACTGCGTGTACCATGTCGGTATTTTTAGAGACATGTCGATGTCTTCGTCTACACTAGATCCGACATTTGATAAAAGTAGATGACTGCTGACTGAACGATTACGATTGTTATCTACACTCATGTGCGCTCATCAGTGTCTGCTCAGCTAATTATTTATCTTTTTTGGTCACATGACCAACATGCAATCTTCATTAGGTAGTTTGAAACAACCTCGGGCACAGGTTTCTTATCGCATAGCCCACGACGACCACAACAAAAATGGTGGACATGAAGGCGGAGCAACAAACAATGACGTCACTCGACCTCCGTCGTAATATATGCAAGGTAGAGTTCACGGCACATGACTCCGCCCTATTTAAATAACGCTAATTATGACTCATGTGGATGTCTGGGGCAGGGGGTGGGGTGGGTTCTGAGCACATGACACCGACCAGCGGTGATTAAAGGGCTGGACGACTCCACAGAAAATAAAGAATTTCACAATGCTGCTTTTGTTTCTTTCTTTCTTTCTTTCTTCTTCTTCTTCTTCTTCTTCTTATTATTATTATTATTATGACAGGTGCAGCCAATATAACGCAAAATCACGCTCATAGCTCGCACTGACTGCTTGATACAAACTCTGTTCATGTTATTTCTCACGTCTGTCTGTATTGTTGTTATTGTGATCTATCTCTCACAGAAAGAAAAAACGGGAAATTAAAAAAAATCAATTTAATTCGAAAGATTAAAGAGTAAATCTGAGAATATCCCTTTGGTATAACAATTGTGTATCTTTATCGATCATTTGCTGGCAAATTTGATGTCTTCCGTAATTAATATTAGAACATCCCTTTAAGTAAAACATCATGACAAACAATATTAACACATAAAACTTTGTCATCTTCAATCAGTTTATCTATTGTAATCATCTATGCTGGCGATTTTTTCTTGTATCGCGTATGTACTGCAAACTTGTACAAGTCATGATGATGATGATGATGATGATGATGATGATGATGATGATGATGATGATGATAAATAGCGTCAAATACACGTGTACAGACCTGCAACATATACACACATACACGTGCGTACTCAAACACAAAAACACTAACAACATCCCCTCACACACAATATATCACACGCACGCGAATGCCTGCGATATGAAAAGGTGTTATCTATGGAATGCCACGCGAGGTAGTGAAATAATTAAAGCCAGCAGATGCTCCCAAGTTGCTCAAATCATTAAAAAAAACTGCAAATTGTCCAGTCTACACCATTATTCCAGTCATAGAACAGTTCACACAGATACAAGTCATTGTTTGTGTTGCTGCTCACATGGTAACCGCAAGAATGGCTCTTTGAAAAATCATAAAGTGTTCACAAGCCATTGGAAAGAAACCAGTTTAAATCCACCGGTGTAATATCTTCAAGAGGCTCAACTAGTCATCATCCTTCATGAGGCAAAAGTCCACATGCTTCCATATTGTGACTGGTAATTAATGGATTGTGGAAACACTGCTGAAGCTTTCTAAAGAAAATGATATCATTGAAACAGATTTTCATTTCTTTCTTGGAAGAATATTAAATTACTGATCACAGTAGTCCAAAATGGCAAGTGTAATGGTGTAGTATCTTTCAAGAGTTTGATATGTGGAGTTACAGTTTCATGTTACAGTTCAGATTACAAAGTCGTTATTAATCGGTGATGAAAGCAGATCAATCAATATTTGGAGCTTGTCTTCTCTATGTAGTAACACACCCCTATATTGGTGGAATAATCGGGTAACAAAGCAGAGAGAATACACCACGATGTATGTAATGACTGTGTGACCATCTCACCCTGCAGTAGAGAGAGGAGGCAGACAGTCGATGGGTTAATTGAAAGTTGTAGATGAAAACCAGAAGACAACAGACAATTAGTTTAGTACAATGACAAAGAAGTTGGTATAAAATAACAAACACGAAACTCACAAGACAAAGTAGAAAACCCACACATACAGAGTTAGTCCCTCCAGACAGGTAAAGCACATGGACATCTCTCTCGCCTAGGCAACAAACAGCACCCCCGTCAACATAGTTAACATCAACCATACAGAAATATCAGCCTTCATACACAGGGCTACTCCATTAAAACATAGTCCACGGGCAAAGGTTAATAGACCCTCCAACAGAAACCAATTAATGTCGTAAAGTTGTTTCTTTTGGAGAAATATTTCGAGATTTTAGAGGTAGTTCATCAAAATAAATTTTGGTTTTAAGATTCAGCAATATTGATATGTTTAAGTCTGCAAACTAAGTTGTAACTTATACTGAGGCTACTTAGTTTGTCTTGGTGTAACTGAGAGACTCGTCGCTGCTTAATAAAGGTTCGTTTGATGAAAAGTCAGTCACTTGAGTCTCAGGTGGGCAGTTTGTTTGTTCAGGTTTACTCGCAGTTATCTTCTCTTGCTGGTGTTGGCCGTCGCTCGGGGGTGAATTGCTCGCTTCCATGTCAACAATATTTCCAGCTCTGAAAAACGTAACAATTTTTATAATAAATAAACGAATATTTTTAATAATAATTTTAATAATGCTCTCGACATAAATACTTGTCTGAACAAGTAACAGTCGATAACTTAAGATTAATAGGAGTAATTACAGTACAGGCATGAGCAAGAAATGTAAGCATATTGAGAGACAAAAAGAGAGCGTTTGTGCGTGTGTGAGAGAGAGAGTGTATGTGCAAGAGAGAGAGAGAGTGTGTGTGTGTGTGTGTGAGAGAGAGAGAGAGAGAGAGAGTGCACTGGCGTGTGTGCGTGCATGCGCGCTGGTAATTCCTGTGATTTGTTTTTTTTATGTGTTTGTATGTACTCTGGACTGATGTTGTTAGGGTAATACAATTGCTACAACATCGCATCTAAGCACTATAAATGAATATTGCTACAACATCGCATCTAAGCACTATAAATGAAGATTATAATAACTCTAAATCTATAATTAAATGCACAATATGATCGACACCGCTTGATATGTGTACAGAGTATATTTAAACCTAACAGATGGAGTACATAAATGTTTACGACCATAGACTTAAATTGCAGAAACATAACACTGAGGTACACATACCTTTCTGATCTTCTTACTCTCCTTGGTCCTGAAATAACAAATAATAATGCTGCTGTATTAGTTTCCAAAGTATTTTGTGACCTAAATTTCACATGACATTTCCTTCCATTATATGTTAACAGCATAAATAAATAAATGAAACGCGCTCCAGCGGCTGGAAAAACACTTATCACTTCATACAGAATTCTTGTGAAATTACTCCAGTAATACAATTTTTTCAAAGTGTTAAAAATGATCTTGTGCAAACGAAATAAAATGCAGGTTTCTAAGTTACTTGCAAATATATGCGTGAAATCATAAGAACAAATATTAATTTAATATTCTTGCAAGAAACAAATGAAAATATTGTAATCCTAGAAACAGTGCGTGGAAGGGGAAATGATTACAGCACACATTTCCGTGAGAGCTTGTAGTCTCCCCTGTTTTTCCTTTCGTACCTGGCAGCACACAAAGTACCCAGGAGGGAGAACTTTTAACCCATTACACTGGTATCTAGGATACATAGGAGACTTTTTTTATCAAATAATATTTCCGTTATTTAAAAATTAATGTTGCTTTTATGAAATACAGAAAACATTCAAAAGTTAATTCTAGGTTGTGAATGTTTAGATTTTTTTAAAGAAAAACAAATGGTTCAAATCTTAATGTACACACCCAGAAATGTCAGCCTCCTCCTGAAAGTCGGAAGTTTCTTGTACAGCACCAGGAAAACAATGGCGAAAACAACTATGAAAAGAAGCACTCCTGCTGCGACACCTGCTACCATACCATAGGTGACTGCAAATATATTGATACAACTTTAATAACTGCATTATCTACAGTTCAAAAAAAGTAAATTTTATTGACACGATCTCTGCTAAACCCAAATGCATGTGATACATAATTAATAGATTTGAATTTAATTATACGACAGCTGTTTAAAGCACACAAGTATTTACTTTTAATCCCCCACAATGTTTAATTTATTCTCAGCGACTGCCAGCAAGAAATGTTAATAATATACATCTCTACTTATATTAACGCTCAATAAGTCATGAAAGTGAAAACCATAAACACATTATTAAACTAACTGATGTGTTAAATAATTGATTTAGAGGACAATAATACTAAAATCACTAAGACATTAGACAATAAACAACTATTCCTGCGCACAAACTATCTTATCAATTTTATTTTGCCACACTTACCATCATTCCCAGATTAACTTGATTCTGGGATGAAACGAGTCACGTTTTCTGGAAAAGAATCAGAAGAAACTGAAAACATTCAGACATCCTAGAAGAAGACACTCACACAAACATCGATGTCATGAACCTGTGATGCATGTGTTTCATAAAAAAGCAAATCTTTCGAGCGAAGTTCAAGGGATCCTACCTGGAGGAGGCCATCGGCAATACGTTATGTCATCTATAGACAAGCCAGGTATCTGGCAAGAGAAGTTTCCAGATTCATGTATGAAGGTCTCAGGCAATGTGATTGCAGCATGTGTAGAATCTTTCAGATCGGATGTAAAACCATTTTCGTGGTAGCATTCTAGTCCATCTAGTTGCGTGCAGCTTACCACCAACCCTTCAAAAATATTGAAAGAAATGATAAGAGAACAAGACGAATAGTTAATCATTAATTATACTCACGTGTAATCACCTGAGCATAAAAACCAACAAAAATAGAGAAAACACAAAGGTACAGGCCAATATAGAAATAATATAAAGGTACTGACCAGCATAGAAAGAGGAAAACGCAGACACACGCAGGAATAGATACATGAAGACAATAAACACAAATTTTCGCTTAACAGCAATAATACGTTTCAAGTAAAATATATTAGCAAGTCTTGATTGAACTGTAGAATTGAGTTTATTTGATGGACATGAGGCAGACTACTGACTATTTCAAAGTTTACTTCTTGACCTCTTGACTGATTGTTATTCAAGGGCTTTAGCTCCACTAAAGGGATGCAATCCCACAGTTTCATTCACTAGCGTATGACTATAAAATTAGTGGTTACAAGTACTACCATCAAATAGCATTTGATCAGTTATTAGTTAATATAGAAGTCAATTCTTAAGAGAGAACACAGAGAGAACAAAGAGCTGTTATTACTTTGTGGTCCATTGTCTGGATTAAAGTGGACCGATAATCCCTTTATTTCTTCCACAGTTTCAGGAAAAGTGCAGTCCAGTTGAAATGTTGCTTTACGTGTTGTAGTGCATCTCATTTTTCATTTTTCTGCAAAACACACACACGCACGCACGTACGCATCCAGCCACACATACAAATCAACACACACAGAAACACACACACACACACACACACACAAAATGCACATTAGAATATCAATGTAACAAGTCACTACTTAAAATCTGACCCCCTTGTTGCTGCCAAATACAAATCTTAAAACCACACAATCTATTTTTCTTTCTGTATGCCTAGGACTTATCAATGTTTACTCTTGACATAACACCTGGTCAATAATGAGCATAAGTTAATTTTAAAATATCTAAATATCTACCTGATATCATCAACATACATTGGTCTACCTTAGTGGCTTCGAGGTGTAGGGTGTGTTTGTTAACTCTTTCCACCTCAAGAGGTGAACTTTTCTTGCTCAGACAGAAAAAAGGACTCGTAGATGTGGTTCTTCAACGATATACACTGAAGAAAACAGTTATAAGGTCAATTTATTTATTGCAAATAATGTCTTCAGACTCAACTATCTAGCTACTGTATCACAGAAATGCAAACTCAGCTTCTTACCAACATCCACAAGCAATGGCTGCCAGATGAATGGTTGTCATACCGATATGCTCGCTCACATCAGTTGCCATGTGAGTGAGTTAAGTTATTCAAAATACACAGGTAGTCGCAAAGTATGAACAATTATTAGCACTTAACAACAGTTTGTCAGTTTAATGGTCAGTGTTACAAAAATGCATCAGATTTTGCCATTTAAAAAGACATTTAAATGTCAATGAAAGCGTCCACATGTCTTCACGGCATTGGTTCACCGGAACAAAAGACCTCGAGGTTCTACTCATAGCGGCTTAGGCCCGGGGTTGTGTCGGTCTATTCTCCTGTTTTTAGTCGGGTGTCGACTCAAGATTTGTTTGTTTATCTTGCATGTCACGTGTGCAAGCGTGTCTCGTGATCTGTGGTCTGACCTCGACTCATGACAGCGCTTCTAGAAGACTCTACCAGATGATGCAATATCTCACACCTTCGTATGGAATGATATTCTCATATCTTCGTGTTTTTACTGTTAATGCTCCCTTAGTCCTTCACAATGCAACATAGATCGACAACAAACTGCACAGATTAACTTTGGGGTCCCTGCTCTTTATTTTACATGGGGAAAAGCGCAGTTTTCCTAGTGTCGCTACAAACCTGAGATCCTGCCAGTCCATGCCGATGATACAAGAAATCGGATCGAAAGAAAAGTCACGTAGTCTATGTAATAAATTTTCTTGCTTAACACATTGCTCCACAAATAAGAAATTATTTAGGCCTGCCTAATTCCAAGTTTCTGTATGTAAACAAATATCATTTGTTCTTGTGGCATTTGTGTTCAAACCAGTTAAATTTTTATTTTTCCCCGCATATATATATATATATAGAGGAAAATAACTTTAAACAGATCACTTTCTTTTAAACTGCTTATGTAATAGATTAGAAAAGTATTTTTTCATAGCCTACCTTCCTCGATACAGACGGATGGTTTCTTGAAGGTCCTCTCTGTACATGCTTTACCTTCACACTGAAGCAGGTAAGCCTGTTACTATAAATAAAGTCTCTTTCATCGGGTAGATCCACGCTCACTAATGAGCGGCTTAAAGTATAAAACTTTGCAGCTGGTGTTAAGCCTGAAAGAAGACACGAAATGCGATTATCTTTGTTTAGTCCTGCTCCTCATATCGCCGACTGCACTTAATTTACTAAGTTTAATTTGCTAAAAATTATTTTATTCGATACCAGTTATTTTAGAATATTGTTAGCCTAAGAATGCAAAAGACTAATGGTGCTGGTTAGCTAAATGTTATTTCATTGGAATAATACAACAAACTCAGCATGTTCGTAATATAGCACACAAAGCCGAAGTCAGCTTAATTAAGCCCCGTGTCTTCTAATATTGTGTGTTTTAAATTTTTACTCTTACCACCTTTAATTTCAGACTTAAGATGCATTTTGTCAGAACAGAGACTTCACTGCCACCCTGTCCAGACCATGAGCATGTATAACATGTGTCAGTATTTATCTGTGTATGAGTAGGTATGTCTGGTGTAGGTGAGACTGTCTGCTACATACTAATATGGGTGCATGGTGTTAGTGATTCTGTTTATGTGGCTAGGTCACTTCTGGGGCTCGGATTAGTGAAACACAGGACTCATCCTCAGTATGAGGACAAAGACAAGCAGTTTGTGATAGCTGTTCCTTTTACCAGCTTCAACACTTAAGCTCTTTTGAAAAGTATTCTGTAAAGTGCAACACTTTAAACACAGGTGTTCGCAGAAGGAAGAGTTGGCTTTTGTTAGTAAACTGAAGGTCCAAGGAAAATGAAACGGAACATTGACAGAGATGTCCGCTTATAATTGTCAACCCACTGGCCAACGAAATGCATTCATCCTGACATCGTGAAGCAAATGGTACAGTGGCAGTCAGTTCCATTATGACAACATTTACCAAATTCCACTGCTTCTGCTTGCTTCTTATAAGGCTACATGATCAAGTGTACACCAATACATGTGAGTATCGGATTGGAGCAGTGTATTTGGAGTTTAGAGAGTAATTATTGAAGTATTTTTAGAAACCTGTCGCCCTTCATGTTGAAACAACTGAAACACTTCAAAATGTGTCTATAGATGAGAGTCGAGAGAGATTGTGTGGGTTTAAAAGATGCAAAATAGTGAGTTTAGTTAGAAAGCAATTTAGACAAAATCCATCAGCAGTAGCTGTTTTGATATACTATCAGCGAGTTTGAATGTAAGTGATGTGTTTAGAAAAGTATCGATGAATACGAGATAAAAACACAACAGCAAACCAGCAACAAGGACTTTCTATCAATTTTTTTTAAAAAGAAGAGTGCTCTTTCTTTCAGGTGAGATCGAGACATTCGATGAAAAATGGCATAAAAGAGAAAACGAGTTTGCAAATATCTTCTATCTTCTTAACATTACTGATGGTTCACATTATTCAGAAAAATTCAATGTCATTTTTGATGTGTGTGAGGGAAACAAACTGGCGACTCTGTGTAATTTTATTTGGAGAAAGCAGTCAAACAAAATGAGTGTGACCAAAAGGTCAGGCGAAGATACGCTCTGTTCTGCCAAACGTCTAAACTTCAGCAAAAATGTAATCACATTCGACATCCACATTGCCCGGCTCTTTCGTCCGCCGCTGACCCTTCTGAAGCTGTCCATCACCGACAGTAAAGAATCATTAGAGGTACTTCGCCTGATAGCCCTCGACATCTCATGTAAGTACCAATGTGACGTCAGCAGGCTCTAATTAGCTCGCTTATAAGATATTTTCACAAACACACCTGAGACTTTATTCATGAATTATTATTATTATTATTATTATTATTATTAACGATTCATCTCAATTTTGAACAAAAACAAAATCAGTGTAGTCAGTTCCTTTCAGTTTACTAGAAAGTCTGTTGATAGTCCCATGATTGAGTGAGATATAACATTATTCAGCACAATAAAATGTAATCGTCAAACTTGTCCTTTTTCAGGGAGAAATTTCTTTCTACCTTTTTATTCTTAGGGTAAAACAGACCGATAAGATCAGTCGAGACAAAAGCTTTCACATCGAATGATTCTTATATATATATATATACACACAAAACTTCTCATAGCACTTGTGTAATAAAAGATAATCGCAGGTGCTGCGTGCATCAGTTTACTTGTTTGAATTATGTTACATTGCTTACTGTATTATTATTCTTTGTTATATCTTAATCTAGTAGATGACCTGCTAAAGTTCGATTATGAAGTTTCGGATAGCTCTAGATAAGCTGATATTTTGTAATTTGTATATTTGACAGATTACCCCAGAGTCACGAATCTCACTGTGAGTAGTCACGAGCTCGGTAGCGACTACGTCATTAACGAGGGTGAGAAGGTCACTCTTATCTGTTCTTTTGACAAAGGGCACCCACCATCCCACTTCCGTCTGGTGGACAAACGCGGACAGGAGCTGCATAGTACTAGAGATGAAGAAACTATCAGTCATTCGTTTTCTGTCGAGTGTGAAGACGACTGGCCGATCATTGGTTGTGAAGGAGAAGGGTCGGAGATCAACAGATCAGTGTCATTTCTTGTGCGATGTAAGTTCAAAACTTTATACTTTGTATTTAAAATGTCCTGCTGTGTGTGCTCGTTCTGATTTTGCAGGACTTATTGTGAGCAGATGTTGTGTTATGAACATGCATGTGCATCCTGCATGGACGAGTCGATCGACGACAGACAGGTGAACGTACCTAACACGAAGCTTATTCGCGCTTGGAATTAATCACAAAAATAAATAATTCACTAACACATATCGGGCTTAATTCAGGGCTTTGTTATTGAGAAGTAATTTTCTTTAACTTGAAAAAGCGCATTTATCAGAAAGCAATAAAACCGTTATTATTAACCTCCAAAAAAGGGGACAATATAACATATTTCTATTTTCCTGCAAGTAAACAACAATCACTTTTCAACTTTTATATTAACGAAGGTATACAGTGCTAGGTCCATGCAAGGCTATTGTTATAAAGGAAGTCACACTTATGGTATGTGTTGATGTCTAACAACGAGTTCATATTAAATGTTCTGTCTTATCAAAATACTTCCGATTAATTTTTCGGGCAAGGATACTTGCCTGTTTTACTTTTCAGGTCCTCCTCAGTTTCTTGACATGTATCCGAAAATAATCAACCATTCATCACACAAAACTTGGATATTTAATATGAAGGCCTACACCAGGGCAATTGAAAAGTGTCTGTTGACTACGGGCTCATCAGGGCAGATGAGGTCAAAGGAAGTGAACTGCACTCTACGTGGTGACCCCCCTCACCTGGTCTTGACCGTCCAGCTTGACAAGGAAGGAAAATCTCAGAGAAATCATTGGACACTCACCTTGCGTCACGAAAAGGGATACTCAAGCAAAATCTCAGGATCCGACTCTGTGGAAAGTAAGTAAATCCGGTTCATTATAGTTAGTCTTTAGCTAGATGATAAAAAATGTGAACAAGGGATACTTCATGCAAACATTTATCATTTTACACGATAGTCTTCGTTCGTGGTATTTCAGAATAAAAGAAGAAGAAGAATCGGAGCTACTGCATATAACTGATTAAATATTATTATGGTAACCCCCGAATGAAATGGAAGACAATGTTCTCGCGTGTAAATGAGAGACAATGGAGACAAAAGACATGAGAGTGGTCGCATACGCCTGAGTGTCACATTGTTATTCATCTTTTTCCTTTTCTTCTTCTCCTTTACCATTGACATACGGAGTTTAGGATATAGCCGTCTCCTGCAAAATGCTCCAATGCCGATAGAACTACAAGTAATGACCCGTTTGCTGGAATTCTGGGTCTTTGGTCGGACTTTGAGCCCGAATCGTTGGCCAGGTGGGGAAATCCGGACATTGTCCACTCATTAGTCACCTGGAGCAACCGCTTTGTCCACTGCATTCGCAGTGAGTTGAAAAATTACTGAAAGTGTGGCCTATAACTCTGAAAAATAATATATTGAAAATCTAAAAGAGTTGAGGTTATATATACAAAATTGTGATATCCTTAGATTTGTACATCTTAAATCGAACGTCTGATTTTGGGGCCGAGATACCAGCACTTTGTAAACCGTCTTACTCAGCACATTTTATTTCGCGAGGGCCAAACTTCATCGTGTTGACGGACATGGTATGCCATGGGATTCGAACCTTGGTGTCTAGGATTAAAGTCAGACTAGCGGGGCGTGTTGCATGCTTATAACCGATGTGCTCATCATCGGAGAAGGCGGCAATTCGACGCTTTGCCAAACTTCATGATTTTCTTCACTCGATGTGCCAGTGTGCGGAAAGAAGTCGCTAAAGGTAAGCATTACATGACTCAATGCCACGGACACCCAGTCTTAGATACATCAGGACACACAGTTGTATGGGTCTTTATTGACAGTTGCTCGCTTTTTAACAGCTATAACTTTGTCTTAAGTTTATTTTTATCTTCAAAATTGTAAAGCCTCAAAAGACCGTCAACTTCAGTTCATTCCTGCATGTTCGTGTTGTTAAAAGGACACTCGTTTATGTGTGGATTAGTAATAAATAAGAGATCGCAGATAGTCTGGACTGAGGACTGTGTGTTTTGTGGTTGTTAAGGTAATAGTGCAGAACTGTTGCTGTATGTGTTATTTAACTTTTATAGCTCGTACTGTTTTAGTATACATGTACTTTCATGTTTTAGTATACATGTACTGTAATGTTTTAGTATACATGTACTGTAATGTTTTAGTATACATGTACTGTACATGTACTTTCATGTTTTAGTATACATGTACTGTAATGTTTTAGTATACATGTACTGTAATGTTTTAGTATACATGTGCTTTCATGTTTTAGTATACATGTACTTTCATGTTTTAGTATACATGTACTCTCATGTTTTAGTATACATGTACTTTCATGTTTTAGTATACATGTACTTTCATGTTTTAGTATACATGTACTTTCATGTTTTAGTATACATGTACTTTCATGTTTTAGTATACATGTACTGTAATGTTTTAGTATACATGTACTGTAATGTTTTAGTATACATGTACTTTCATGTTTTAGTATACATGTACTTTCATGTTTTAGTATACATGTACTTTAATGTTTTAGTATACATGTACTTTCATGTTTTAGTATACATGTACTGTAATGTTTTAGTATACATGTACTTTCATGTTTTAGTATACATGTACTGTAATGTTTTAGTATAATGTACTGTAATGTTTTAGTATACATGTACTGTCATAATGTTTTGAACCTAATACCAGTAAATGTAAATTACTTATTTATATCTATAGTGCATGGATGTGCTTGTTCTGTAGTTGTTAATATATGTTTTAACATATTATATGTTAGTATATTTACACTCCTGTTTTGATATGGGGGGGGTGGTCCGGTGGAACAACGGTTAGCACCTGTCACCAATACAGTGAAGGTTGGCTGTCCTGGGTTCATCTCTCGTCTCTGGCACACTTGTCTTTCTCTGCATGTGATTCTGATGAATCTATCTACTTTACTAATCACAAATGAAAAAGAAGAAAATTCTTCTTTCATTTCCTACTCTACTGTCCTTGATTCTCGTCCTACTCCTCTACCTTTTTCCCCCTGACTACTCCTAACTGCCGCTCGCGCTCTCCCTCACGTCATTTCCTTCACTTTTTACATCACCCATACATCTGACGTCATTCACGCTCTTTCGTTCTTCCACATTAATCCTTATTACATTTAAGCTTAATCACGATACAATCAATAACAAACATGGCTAACACGGTATGGGCGCGAGTTTAGAAGAATAAAGAATATTGAGATTGTGATCGTGAACAATGCTAAAGAAATTGTGTCATTGTGAACAATGCTAAAGAAATTGTGTCATTGTGAACAATGCTAAAGAATATTGCCACTGTCATTGTGAACAATGCTAAAGAATATTGCCACTGTCATTGTGAACAATGCTAAAGAATATTGCCACTGTCATTGTGAACAATGCTAAAGAATATTGCCACTGTCATTGTGAACAATGCTAAAGAATATTGCCACTGTCATTGTGAACAATGCTAAAGAATATTGCCACTGTCATTGTGAACAATGCTAAAGCAGGTGGAGTTACAGGTGCTCACCTAATCCTTTCTAGGCGTCTAAAGATATGTCTTAGTTTTAAATATTTCGTATATTTTTCAAAGCTAAGTATCTTTTTTTCAAATCTAGGCATCTAAAGATATGCCAAATTTTATAGATTTTTACAGATTTTTTTCCGACACTTAAACTGTATACATTCAATGATGAAGCGTTTTTGTTGATTGAATTGGTAATACCAAATATTACTTGCAAACTATATCTACAAAGAAACTTGTCATTTTTTAGTTTTGGTATAGACGTATTTTGCAATATTTAATGTTTTAAACAATAAATTTGTTCTTATAAAATTCTTTGTCAATATAGTGCTTATTTCATTATATTTCTTCTCTAATTGTTGTAATGTGCTTTAAGATATTTATTTTATCAAGAAGCATGCACTGTAGCAAATACTTTGATGATGATCAAAGAGAAATATAGTCTTGTGGGGGATTTGTGGTCAGTAACTCCCGACTGTTGTCAGCTTCATTAATCACAGTTTGCATATATTGCTAATTATTTTCAATTTACACCTATTTTTAGATACTTTCATGTTGATCCTTGTGTAATGTCTGTCAGTTCACCCTTGCTCTCAATGATATCACCAGTCTTTTTCTTCTGCTTTCATTTGACATTTGTGTGCAAATATTAAAGCTTGTTTTCAGAAAGAAATGCTGTAACTAAACTATATTTTAAATATACCTTTGTTTAGAGCCAGATGTTTGTTATCACTTTATTGGTGTAAATTTTAATTTGGAAACTTTGAGACAAGGCGATTGTTACAATAAACCGCATGGTATGTGGAATTGTCTGAAAGCTAGACTTTAATGAACAATGATATCTACAAAAAATTAATAGATAAAACAAATTGATAGACGTGTTTTAAAATGACTACTCGAACAGTTAAGTAGGCCTTCCCTTTGCCTAAGCCATTGCCTAAGCCTTTGCCTCAAAGATTATCTCTATTTTCGATTGGTCTGTGTGGATATTAAATAACTTTTAGAAAGAATCCTACATGACGAATGTTGTTCTGCGTGAAACAGTAACACTAGAGTGGGTCTCAGTATTTGTCATTGTATTTAGAAATATCCTCAGAGACTTTTTCCCCTTACGACATGTAAAAAGTCACTTTTCTTGTAAAGTGGTGAAAAAGTAGTTGGAAATAAATTCTCGTATGTTTTCAACCGATGAGTTCGGGCACGAGGGTTGTCTACCTTGTTGCACCTTTCGAGCTCAATTCCATTCTTCTCTTCAAACTCATTTTTATCAAATATGTGACAATACTCAGAAAACCTGACATAAATATTAAATAAAGATTACTATATGCACGTGTGCTTTATTTATTATTATTATTATTATTGGTCACTTGATATTTAGAGAAAACAATTATTAATCCCAGATTTGCATGTATACTCGGCAAGTGTGCTCAGTTACAAAAATAGACGAAACGAGAGCTAGTTACAAGATGAGGACCAGGTATGGATAAGGCTGTGCATCATGGGAAACTTAAAAACATGCAGTGTTACATATCGACCATTCTTATGATACACTTACATCATCACACACCCATGCACATACACAACTGACAGTTCATTTGTGATTGAGCAGCTGGACTGCGGTGCGAACAAATGGTGGAATAACAACAAGACAAAAAAAAACACACACACAAAAAATCTACAGATAATTTATTTGCACTAGAAACCCACTTTTCCTTCAGAACATTTTTCTCCCACGCATTTGTATTCAGTGTTGAAAAGCAAGCATTTGCAGCAAAGTATTTTTGTTATTTATCGGCATGAACTCAGTCAACTAAATAAGCAAACTGTAAGAGAATTCATCAAAATTGCATACACGATGCATGAAACTGAAGGCGAAGATTGCAAGATGTTGACAGAAAAGAAAAGAAATAAAAATCCAAACATCTTATGATTCTTTAATAGATTTCATACTTTTGTTCGATTTTTGAACATTTTTATGGAGATTCTTTTAGGCAAGACATGGCGGGAAGCAGAGTTAAATGTTACCCAAGGCGATATACACAGACATAATTTAACTTCCTGAACCCTGGGACAAAGCAAACTATGAAACATGGGAGGGAGTGGAAGTTGCTGAATTCAGGAAACCTGTACAACACGAATTGTCTCTACAAAACACACAAAAACCGTTGATTTTTCATATAAATAGACAACAAACATTATGCTTGTAGAAAATAACAAAGCGGATTTTGACAGGGTAGTCCATGGTGAATGTTCACTGTTAAATTTAAACAGATAATTCCTTCAACACAGTGTTCTGACAATAGTAGCGACAATCTCGACATAAACACGTCCCTTGTCATTTCCTTTCAACACCTTAGTAGAGAACTTTCATTCTTTCATTCATCTTCATCTTTTTGTCTAGGTCAGAGAGTCTTAAGATCGGCAATACTCATAATGTTTTCAGTCTGATTTTCACAGCTGATGCATGTTGAAAGAAATAATCACACGAAAGGTACATTAGGGTATTTTAAGGAAGCAAAGTCATTTCTTGGTATGTAATCCCGAGTCAGTAACAGAAACTATATCACGGGAGCTACAGTAGAAGCCGGGTTTGCGACACGAACCGGATCCTTAGCTCAACATTTTTACGCATGCGCAAGTTTTTTCTCCAAAACGTCATGTCCGGTGAGCAAAATAAAACTGAAGATGGTACTCGGTAGATGTAGTTTTTCTTGCGTGGACGCAAACACCGCAGGTGCAGCGTGTGCTTCCTAGTGTAGCCCCGGTACATAGGGGACGACCAGCACCAGCTGCGACATACACCTGGACAGCGGGTACAAGCGGTTGTACTTGTCTCTGTCCGGAAACTCGTTTCTGACGCAGACGACCACCTTCCGCTCGATGCCCCGCACCAGGTTGCCACTAGAGACCCACACGACATCACTGCGGGCCGTGGCCAAGTCCTCCATGTCCTGCGTGGTCTCGAGCACGCGCACCGGAAGTCCCTCGCTGCGCAGACCTTCCATCACGCCGCTGGTGTTGGTGACGCGGCCCAGACACAAGACCACCATGTCCCGGAACTGCAGGGCCTTACGAGTGATTCCGATGTCATCCGTTATGTCGTCCGTTATGTCGCTTGCTGTTGAAAGTAACATCAATCAAATTGTTAAAACATGGAACGAAATAATAACAACAAAACTTTATTTATAAATCGCCTTTCTCACTTAATCTAGAAATAATAATAACGGAGGGACATGGTTAAGTTAGTCGGAGTGGTTGACATTAAAACAAAAGACTGGGGTGATCTCACCTGCCCTGAGTTCACAACACAAGACGTGGACGCAGGCCACTGCCGTACTTACGACTTTCTGTGTTGGCGATGATGAGATCCTGGAGGAACTTCGCGACCTCCTGCCCACACTGGACACAGCTGACTGGCTGCTGTCCGGCATGATGCTGGCTATCATGATGCACGAGTTTCACGGGTGGGTCGCCGGGATGGTTGGGCACACCCTGGGGACCGAACTTCAGAACCGCGTTGTCCATGTGTTCAGATTTCTCAACCTCCTTGAGCACGGCGGGGGGAGATCGGAGGGGTCTGGTGAAGCACTCCAGCTGCCAGCCGGAGGGGACGATGCCATGTTTACAGCTGGCGGCCCACAGATGGAGGTGGGGGACACGGGTGAGCAAGCTCTCACAGAACGCCTTAAAATGAGGCTTCCACACGGCTGGGAAATCTTGCACAGGTCCGCTTCTAAACAAATTTATGGAAACCACTGAGACAAAAATATCAGAACATTTCTCAGAATGTCTGTCACTGCCTGCCTAGTATCTAGACATACAGGAAGATAGGAATGAAAAAGAAATAGAAAACACAAACATACAGAAGTAGCTACTTGTCTTCCTCCACTTACGCATCATCAGGTCCCACATCGTCAGCGATGATGTACACCTCTCCGTCCTTTGCTACATCCGTCAGTTCCTGGGTCGCCCTTTCAACGTCGGTGCCGCCTCTGAAGCTGTACTGCAGCAAGTGCAGGCGACCACACTCCTCCCCTGATTGCCGCATCCTCTCCAGCGCCTGCTGCAGCAAGTGGTGCAACATGCAGCATGCAATGCGGCTGTGTTCCGCTGTCCCCATGACGTAGACATCATGATTGCGCCGCAGCCACTCGATGGCCACCAGCAGCAGCACGACCGTTTTGCCGGTGCCTGGGGGTCCCGCAAGGAACGCTCTCAGGGGCTCCGAGTGGAGGATGTTGACTTGTTCCGGAAACAACGCGAGAAGCCCGTACAGCGTCCCTTCTAGGGTCAAGGTCGTCATAGCCAGGCGGGGGGAAGATGTGCAGGGAACTGCTACAGTCGTGGCTGGTCCACAAAACCTGCATTAGAACTCTTTATCATCATATCATCTTTATCAAACCTGGTATTATTCAAAGAGGGTCGGGGAATGGTGTTTTACGCCGAGTCAGCATCTAAGGTTATATCACATCACGGCAGAGCAGTCAGCCCTGTAAGCAGATGCCACATGCAGAAAAAACAGCGTGCCTGAGACGAGAACTGAACCCAAGACAGCCAACCTGTATTGGTGTCAGGAACCGTTGCGCCACCGGACCACCCTGGTATCATGCAAGGAATATTTATATACTGATAAGTAATATTTAAATAAGTTGTCCTAAAAGTATATGATCTCGTCATTATTCAACAATAATAATAATAACAACAACAGGATTTATAAAGCGTTTCACTCCACATGGAGTCGTTTAAATGCGGTTTACGATGGACAAGGGACAGCGGGGAACGAGGTTGTGTGGTTGAGACGGACATCACATTCAGAACAAACACATGTACACTCACACGCACAGCCAACATTTCCTGGAGCATGAAGGAACACAGAGACAGGAGTACGGGGGAAACGGAACAGTCAAGGTAAACTGATTGCAGTATTTATTTCCGAAAGAGATTTTAAGTCCAGACCAGAAAGCATGTAGCGAACCTGATTTATGGAGAGACAGAGACACTAAAAATATATGTACAGGAGACAGAGAAAGAGAGCGAGTGACGGCCACACTTCAGTGAGGTACGTGGGAGAGAGGGAAGCCAGCCTGTGAGAGGGAAGTGACCCGGCGGCTGACAGTGCGACACAAGGTCAGACAAACAGACTGGAGGCAAAGGTCAGTAACAACACGGTTGACAGGAAAATGGTGTACAAATTCAATGCGAGCCTCAACTGGCAGCCAGTACAGACCGCCAAACGTGGTTTGACATGATCGGTTGTACACTTGCGGAATGCATTGCAAACAGCACTGCTCTGAGTTCTCTGGGGCCGGGTGGTTATTAAGGAGATCCACCCACAGCAAGTTATAAAGGTCGAGACTGGGAAAGCAGGACAGAGGGACATGTCTGATGGGGCTGATACTGTGTAGGTCAAGAAAGATGAACTTCAGAAGATATTGAAAACCATGATGTGTCAAAAATTACTCCCGGATTGATATTAGACTAAAAAATAAGTCCCGTGGATCCAGACAATGTGAATGATGTCGACGGAGGCAAGATGTTTAAGCTTGTGTTCAGAAGATATCGAGCTTTACTCGTTGAGCTTTGTCCATCAACATCCAGTGTTTGACAGAATCAAGAGTTTGCCGAGTGCTTGTGAACAGTCTATGGAGTTGACTACTTGGGTCACATGTGAGGGTAAGTGTCATCAACCTACATGTCGTGCTGTAAGCCAACCTGGAGGATCGCACGACCAATGGGTAGACATACGCAGTAAACAGGCCTAATGTATGAGCCCTGAGGCACTTCATATTGCACACCTGTAGGTTTTGATGGGAAGCCACGGACACCATTAGACTGAGTGCAAGCAGACAGGCGTTTAACCAATGATCTGAAATGATTGCTCGTGCATACGTACCTGCATGCAACGAATGAGTACAGGAGCCATTCGATAAGATACCGAGTCAACTCACTATCAGTCCTCTTTAGGTCAGTCTGCTCCAGCCTGATCATTGTTGCACAAGATAACTAGTTTCGGTCAATGTCAAGTCAGTCATTTTGGAGTAAATGAAGTTTGCGGGAAGAAGGGTCGTTAATAATAAAGAGACTAATAAAGTCAATGCAGGTCTAAGCAGTTAAAGTCAGTTGTGCCCACTCAGATCACCCCGATTCTAATCCTGGCCAGGAAGTCAGTCTTCAAATTCAGTTAAAAAATGAGCGAGTTATTGCAGGCAGCGTTTATATCTGGCTAGGAAGTTGAGATAAAACCGATTTATCATGTTAGGTCAGTCCATGCCGAGAAGGGTCAGATCGACCAGATGGTTGAGTGGGTCACGTTTAATGCTGACGGTCTGAAAAAAAGTTTTACCTGGCCACAAGCGTCTTGTAAATGTCTGGAGACATCTGCTGCACGGAGCCCGCCCTCGTCACGCACCGCTGCCACCAGTCCAACAGTTTCTTCAAAGTTCCGTTACCCACGTGGCCAGGTGTGTGCGGGTTCAACAGGTGGTCGGCACACAGGCAACGACTAGTTAGGTCATCTTCATCTGCTGCTCCCAAGCACAGACACAAGTCCTTGAAAACCACAAAAACAGGAATTTGCATAGAGGAGCGCTTACAAAATAGGATGTGTCAGAGAGATATCGAGAGAGTGAAAGCTGCATGCAGGTATAACCACCTTCAGGTGGTGGTCTGTTAACTTGTAAAAATAATTCTTTGTACGATATTCTATACAAAAGCCTTAAATATTACGATATGACATAACACATCATCGACATAGTTACTGTCGCGACCAGGGGCCACGTCATCTTGAACAAGTTGTTCAGGGTACTTCCTCACCTGTGTCAGCTGTGAGTGGGTGCTGAGGATATTTTTCAGCTGCTTACAGCTCAGGTTGGGAACGACAAGCGCCTTGACGACCCGAACCCCCGGAATAACGTCCGAGACGAGGTGGGCCAGCAGCGCCTCCTGCCTCCTCAGTTGGGTTACGGCCCTTGACAGACTGTCGGCCACCTCTGCCTCAAACTCGCTGTCCCAGGCCTCACCCTGCCTGAGTCTACCCCCTTGGGTGGCCTTGATCTTGAGCAGAACGAGTCCGTAGAAGCGGTGAATTATCAGGAGATCGCAGTCGCCTTCTTTCCACTTCTTGGGAAGAGCGGGGGGAAGACTGGGTGGCTGGGGCAGCAAGGCGGCCGCACCTGTGTAACAGAACTGCGCCAGGCAGTCGCGGAACTGCAGACGGCTGACGCCCATGCATATTTCCTTATGCACCTCCGCCAGCTTCTGCATGCACACCAGCACGCGCTGCAGCGCCGCGTCGCTGGTGACGTCATCTCTGACCTCGACCTCGGGATGTCCAGACGGTTGAGGCGAGGCGCGAGGAGACGGCTGAGGAGAAACCCTTGGGGACGGCTGTGGGGAAGGTTGAGGAGAGGCTCGTGGAGATGGATGAGGAGAGACACCTAGAAAAGCGGAGGTTGAAGGTAGGGCTCCGTCCAGTAACTTGTCGCCTAACTTCTGTCTGGTCTTCACCTCGCGCTGCACGGGGACAGCAGGTAGGAAATAGGCCCGAGATTCCAGTTCAGGGTAGGCTTGCTCCAGCCACCGCAACCAAAACGTCCGGGCTTCCTCCTTTATGATTTTCTACAAACAAAACAACATAAAACCTTAGTATGGCAGGTGTAAAATACAAATAAACAATTCCGACATAATTTGATTAGCTTTTTTTCTCGTTGAGCCCTTGAGTGCAGTTTTGCTCTTTAAGATGAACTTTCTTTGAGTTTTTCTTTGACTCTGTAGACAATTTTAAAGGTTTTATTTGGAGACAATTTCACACAAACCTTAAATTAATGCCTCGAAGCGGTTTTTTTTGTAGAAATCTGATGCCAGTCTGAGGAGTTGGACTTATTTTACTTCTACTGCAGAGCTGAAGCTAATGTAAAGTCGAAGTGTACAGATAGGAGGACACATTAAATATTTTGAACGAATAAGTCCTACTGGTAGAGGAAACTGGAATATGGCAGCAAAGCTGTCCAAGTATAATTCTTAGTACAAACACTCCATTCGGACTCATCATCATTTCTTTCTGTTTTTTGCTCGTGCACTTACAAAATCTTTAACTATCGATACTCTGCACCAGTTATCACCGTGTAATATTTTTTTATTTAAATTGTAGACTGTAATTAATCTAAATGTGTCAATCTATTTATAGCACCGAAAAAAATCAAGGCAGTTCGGTTGCTCAACGGTTAGAGCGCATGAACCCTCACAGTCAGAGCTGGTGTTTCGGAGCCAGAACCAGTCTCAGGTATACTGTTACTGGATTGACAGACAGCTCCCTCATCCACCCCTTCAGGATCTTTCTCAATAACGTACGCAAGGGAAATAACATAATTAAATGAATAATAAATATTATATGGATGTTGCATCTGTGTACTATTACCGATCAACTTACCTCTAATCCTGCCTTTTGAGAAATTAACCGAACTGCCTCTGGGAACTGATTCCGCGAGCCGCTCAGCACGAAGTTGTCCATACGAGGCACATACGAGGGTACCTCATCTTTGCGAATAATAGTAACACCCGAGTGCTCTTTGACCTCCTAGAAACAAATAGGCGGGTAGGTGCTCACTCAACCGCCTGCAGGTAGAAATACTGGCAAGCAAGAGAGGTGCAGAGAGGAACAGAAGAGCATCGAGAGGCTGTCTATTGAAAAAAAAAATGATAGACAAGATTCTTGCACAAAAATGTGTTCCTAAGCAAACTGTTGACATTTGTTCATTTTGGGTGGGTGTCGTGTTTCGGTACTAATTTGCTTCTTGAGAATTGTGGTTTGTATCTGCTATTAAAGTTAATTGCTTTTCACCTGCTTGTGAGTTAATATTTGTAATATGTCGTACCTGCACTTCTTTCGGCTAGAGATTCAAAAATAATTCCTTTGACAAGTTAACATTAAAATTATAACCTTTGCTGGTACCAACCACCAGATCCTACAGTACAGCAAACATCACAAAACCGTTACCCAGAAGGAAAGTCACACACTACAGCAAACGTTAGAAAAAAAATCGCAGAAGACCAGATACACAAGACAGAAAAGCTCAGTCTCCCGAAAAAAACATCGCACAGTACCGGAATAAGTCACAGAACTTTCAAAGAAAACAAGGTCGCACAAGGTGGAGTAATTCGTTTACCAATATGACCCGAAACAAGGTCGCACAGTTCACCAAGCATCACACAAACCTTCGGCGAGGATGAGGTCGCTCAGTGGAGTCGGCAGCGCCAGCCAATAATCTTCACACAGCCCTCCTCCTTCCCCCGGTGCTCGAGGGCCGTGTCCTCCATGAAGGTCTCCCTCCTCTTTATTCATGGTGTGCGCAGCTGTAAACAACAACTAAGAGAAGAGGCCACAGTTTAGTATCTCGTACTTCATCAAGAGATCACAGTTCCTCTAGTCATTTAGTTTTCTATAAAATACTTGCTTTGCTGTGCATAAGATGAAGGCCTTTCATCGCAGATATCCCCCACACATTGCAACAACAACAAAATGTCGATTGCTTGCTATTCAATCTACGGATACACATTTTTGGTTCTGCTATTAATTAACACAGATCCTAAACATTATGGATGAATCATTTCTTCATACTGTCCTTAGGTGTGTTAAATGTTTTGAATGATAGCACCATCCCCATGTGATTTAGACGAATAATTATTAATTACAGCGGGGAAAGGAAGAGAGGAGTTAGATACCACACTTTTCTGGGGCTCAGATTTCTTATAAGGACGGTGCCCAACCCCTTTTTTTCTCTCCCCCACCCTTCCCAGCCCCCCTAAGGAGTCAGGTACCCGCTTAACAGCTGCGTCAACTGCCTAATGGAATTGTTCTGTACCACCCGGCTATCGAACTGAATGTAGTGAACCCCCCAGTCTCTGACAGCACCTGGCTAGCTAGCCACAAACACTAGTCAAATGTAGCACCTCACGAAATAAAGCATTAGACTTGGACTATAGTGTCGACACCAAGTGTTTAAGACCCCCGACATTGATGAGCGCCGTCTCGCCGCGATGTTACTGCGCAGTTTTTCAACAAAATAAGATCGCAGCAAGGTCCTAACTGCCGCCCTTTCCAAATGGCAGCCAAAGCAAGGATGTTGATCGGATTCCAGCCTCCTCCTGCAATACATTCCAGAATACTGCCGGCGCTCGATATGCCGTATTGCGTCTTAACACTGATCGATCAGTCGCCTGCAGCCGGTCACGTGGCCTGTCTGTATCTGGGGCCACGGTCATCGTCACCTCCAAGCTAATAGAGGCAGGGAGATGGAGATTTTCACAAGTCGTCTGCCTGGACATTACAATTGCAAACAGCCTGCACCATACACTGCATACAGGCTCAGACATCTTTATTTTACGCTGCGTCAGCAATTTAGACGAAGTGAGTGGCACCCTGTTAACAAAAGTCTAGTCTACAGAGAAAACACGTGATCTGGAAATAACCTCTGTATCCACCACCTACGCCCTCACCGACTTGTTGACGAGCCAAACGACTTCACCCACAAGAGTTGCTGACGCGGACTTTTTTCCCGCAATATAAGCAGATGACAGAAAATCGAATTCTGTCAAAATATACTTGTGCCGGTAACTTAATTAGCTTAAGACCAAGGAATAATAAAAAGAAATTATGGGTAATGGGTTTCCATTTGTCCTGCATTTTTATTTTTCTGCAATACTTGTTCTAACTTGCTTTGTACGGGAAATCTACTGCCGGTTGTTGTTGTTGCTGTTGTTTAGGCTTTCTGCAGCTTAAGACTACAAACACCTAGAGGTAGCTGCAGGATTCACCAAGATTTGGGGAAATAACATCTTGCAATGAGGTTTACCCAATCACTAGAAAATAACATGTACCTCACTCATCTCATCAAAAATACCTCAGCAATTACAACCAAAGGTTCACCCACCACTGCACTGTTTTATGTTAGGGTACAGGTTTGAGTAAGATTTGGTTTTTTTTTTTTTAGCTTAGGCTTTGTATTCACACGAACAGGCAAAGTGTGTACTAGAGAGAGAGAGAGTGTGTGTGTGTGTGTGCATAAACATGAATGTGTGCGCTTGTTTTTCCATCTTGCTGAGAGCCTAATGGGGTTTTACTGGTCATTCACATTCATTGCAACCGAGGCATGGTGCGGTCAGTTAAACTCCCCAAAAAGTGGTACCGAGGTGATGGTGATAAAGGTGTTTTTCGTGGACTGATGCCAGTTGATGCAACATCAAGAAAGGTAAACATGTTTGCATGTCTTCCACCCACGCATTACAAAGTTTTTGTCTGTTTAATCTCATGCACCGTACATCTTTCATGTCAGTAATATCTACAGGGACTGTAAGAACCTGGAAATGATATATGACTTGCTGCTGGCAAAAAGGAAGCTGTTATAAACGCTGAGACCAAGATTTCTTTTTAAAGGACTAGTAGGGCGGAAACTCAACCCCCCACCACCTAATGATTAGGTAAAGAAAGTGTGAGACACTATTTTCTCAAATCTTGATGAATGGACAGAGAAATGAGAAAATAGTGATGTCACGCTTGGACACAGATATGGGTAACAAACATTTAGTCCTATAGCTGTCCCATTGGCTAAATTCTTCAAATGGTAAACTCACCCATGCACAATTCTCACGCACGTGTTGTTGACTTCTGTCTGTGTACCGAGATGTTTGTAGGCACGGAGCTCGATATTCACCGAAGTTTGTGGAAATATTTTACCCTGATCTTTACCCAGTCAATAGGGAAAAGAATTAGCACCTCACTAGTGCTTTAAAATGGCCTCAGCACTAACAACCAAAGATTCCCCCACTTTATCATGTGCTCTTTGTTTTCACGGTTTTTGTGGTCGCTCTCATCTCACTCCAATCATAGTTGTTGCCACTTTCATGTCATTTTTATGTCTCAGTGTTATGACCGCAACAGAACTCGATGTCAGTTCAGCAACATTTGAACACATTCCTAACCGGACTATTTTGCAAGTATTACATAAGAAGGGTTACGAGGAGTGGGCCGGGAGGGGAACTGACCGTTCGAGGGCATATATAAGGAGGGAGTGGATAAATAATGCACGCAGTTTTCCGGGGTAGCTCGCACAACAAGTTTTGTTGTGGATGGGCGTCGGGTTTCTCGATCAATAGGAAGAATAAAATATGAAGAATAAAATAGGGCAAAGTGACCTCTGAAGTTGATTGATGAGCCACATCTCATGTTTTGTATTCTCTTGTCAGTTTATTGGCTGTAAGATAGAGGGAAAGGTGTGGAGTGGAGGTCGACATCTCCAACCTCTATCATCAAAATAAAAACAAACAGAGCATACATTAATACAGGAATAAATGACAACACTAAGCAACACACTTATGTTTAGTGTCGCCAGTCACAATGTCGCCACATCACCGACCTGCTGACCTGCAGGATGTTGGCCTTGAAAGCCGAGACTAAACATCTTATCACTTCAAGTGGTTAGCCGGTGATGTCAGCAAGTTTAGGTCCTTGATTTATGGAGATGTTTGTGTCATGTTCAGTCCGAACTTATGCGATCCAGACTGCAAACTAACTGATTACTTTAATAGAGTTAGGACAGCAGGACACATGGCTAACTCGTATCGGTATGTTAAAAGGCTGAATAAAAAGTTGTAAGAGTTTAGCCATCCTTCTATCATGATAACAGACTCTTCGAACCCGGGCAAAGCCGCTGGCTCAGCAGACAACAGAAATATGTGCTGGTTGTAACAACACCACAGACTGACATGTTTGTCATACCACAAAAACTTGTGTCGGTGGCGGGGAGCTGACGAGAACTAAAGCTCAAGATGGGACGAAAAAAATTTATCAGAAAGTGTACATGTATTAAGGTGAATAGGAAATTACAAAAAAGCAGTTTTGACAGACTTGTAGAATACAGGTTAGGATTCATCGAACGATTTCGTTGATGTTTTATGAGTGAAACTATTTCAGCTTCAATTTTGAATAAAAGAAATGGACTTTGGAAGTTAGAATATCTCGTACAAACAATGTAAACAACAGGGGCTATTCTCTCTTGACTTGTGTCACCAGGCATTGTTTGGTGAGGGGGGGGGGGAGGCGAAACTGTAATGTGATCGGCGGTCTCAGAAGTGAAGGTCGACACAGATATTCAAAAGGTTTGCAGGCTTGAAGATGTTCTAGCAGAACAATGAAAAATATGTTGGAAGTTATTATTGAATGTTGAAGCAATAATCAGTCACTTCCGCCGTAAATGCTATTTACATCCTAACGGCGAACTGTGAGAATGTGTAAATGTCACTCTGTGGAAATTTTACAGTAAGGACTACCTATATATATATATACATCGTTCTATTGGGGAACAAACTACTCAGATGCAAATGACTCACTTTATCACGTGTTAAACTTTTGTTTTTCGCCCAGGTGAATTTCAAATAGTTTGTTGGAGATTAAAAAAACCGGTTGACCGAGCTTATGTGCCTTTTCTCACCTTTTTTTAAAAAATAAATTACCACGGTTTCAGTATACAACGGACGTGTATAGGGTGGATTGCTGTCTGTCTGCCGAGACCAACGCTGAGCTTCTTGCGAAGCTCTCCGCTGTTAGTCTCGGTGAGCCTTAACAATGAATGTGAATAAACCGGAAGCTTTGTCGTCCACAGCCTCGTTTTAGGACTTAGCTGACAAAAATCGTCTGCAAGCAGTCCAGTAATACAAGTCCGTGGGTATACTGTTACAATAATCCTTTGACTGTGTTTCTATGCCCTGTTTGTTCTCATTGTTACAAAGAAATTCTATATTCACTTCCTCCCCTTCAGAAGCAGCCAGCATCGCATTACAGGTGAGAATAGTTGTATACCGGGGCTACACTGAACGCACTGTACCACCTACACCTGTATACACTCCTCCAGTCTCTCGTATTGCCCTCCTCTCTGTGTCACACCCCAGACAGGAGATCGACTTCGGCAGACATTCCTTCTCCTTTCCACCCCCACCCCAACTGTTTGGAATTTTCTGTCCCCTTTTCTCTTCGAACAGTATCTACATTCTAACTAATCATTCAAATCCGGTGTCAAAAGCCATGTTTTTAAAAATATCTTGCATTATCAAAGATACTTCACTCACTCCTCAGTTGTTCATCTCCATCCGTGCACATGTTCGTGGTGTTGTTATCTGTGTGCTGAAACTTATTATGTCTCGTGTGTTTCACTGTCCGTTCGTTTGTAGCCTTTTGTGTGCAACACATTCAGGTCTCATTTGCACGAGGAAAATGTGCTTTACACATTCTTTGACTGTTACTCATATTAATGCGACACAAAGTTCTGTTGTTTACCTGCTGGTAAATAGCGCCTCATAATGAAAAGCACTTAATCTTGCAGCTCCAGTATTTTGCGTGGTCAAGAAACAAGAACTTGCTCACCTTTCTGCTGCCAGTGAAGTGTCGACGACTTCGCCTTTCGATCTACAGACTGTCAACAACACGCGCTGTCACGTGACGGCCGCCGCCAGCAGACGACAGCAAGTGGTTGACGGTGTCCAACAGCACAGCGAGAAGGTGTATGAGTGCGAGAGTATGCAGTTCTATCGAGGGGAGTGGACATTTCAGTTCGCGACTCGCTTGGCGACGCGTGACGTACGTGGGCGCCGTGTGTTGAAGCCGCCGCAGCAGCTGACACGTGACCTGGGCCCCCGGGGTCAGCCACCTTTTAACGTGGCGGTTCACTGACGAGTGTGCGCGCCGCTATATAGTCTCCTAGGCTGAGGCTGTTCCAGGCGAGGTCTGACGATCACCGGGAGGGAAACTGCGTCTGATGGTTTGGCTGCAGAGGGAGGGGCTGGGGGGGGAGGCAGGAAGGCTAGCGGAGCTGGCGAGAATTCAACTTGTGTTAGGTGTGAGTACGCGAAGGCCTGCGTACTGTTACTATGGCAACAGCAACTTGAAAACAGTCTTGCCTTTCAAATATCTCGTGACATTTATGAACTGAATACATCGACGCTTGGTCACCTCGAGTGCAACTTTGGATAGTTTTACATGTGTGTGTGTGTGTGTGTGTGTGTGTGTGCTCATGCATTCATAAGTACGTGCGTGCGAAACGACATCAAAACATTCCCAGCCGCCATGTCTGCACCCTGTGACCCTCACCTTTCCTGGGGGTCACATTGGACTTCCAGGCGGCCTTGACATGAATCCAGGTCACGTGAACGGAACAGTTATCTTGTCAACACTTCCTGCCTCCTTCTCTCACTCTAATGAGAGTCTAGCCGAGCAGGCGTCGAGACTCCCGTCTTAATTGTGTGCAGCGATACAGGACAACAACATTTAATTGCGTTTCAGTTGGACTTCGATGGTCGGCATTATTCATTGTTTGTTGATTGTAACATGTGTGCACAGACACACACTCATACACACACGCACACAGGAGGGTCGCCATTAGTGTTGTTGACTGCATGTGACGTGCGCGCAAACACGCATACGGACGCACACTCTCACGTGAGGCTACACATGTGAACACATGTATACAGATAGAATGAAACTTATTGCGTTTGGGCTAATTTAAGGCGCAAGCTTTTTTTTTTTTTTTTTTTTTAGTATTAGGATAGAAGTGTGTGACATGTCAGTGACTAAACATCTTCGTGGCATTTCAGTGAACAGGGGTGACATGGCAATTATTAAAGATGTGTGTGACATGCCAGTGATTACAGAAGCACAAAATACACAGTCGCTCTCAATGTGCCTCTGATCATCGTGCATTAGGTGGATGTAGAACGATGACATTATCGCCCTACTAACACGATGTATGAACTCTGACACCACACCCAGGCTCCAGTCACTTCATGTAGTTGTAGTACCTCTGTAATGATCAGTCTTACATGTGTATGTATGGGTGAATATGTCTAACATATAAACCTGTCATGTCAGAAAGGATAGCATCACGTGCAGTCTACTTAGTATTTATCGGACATGTTCATCTATCACATGTTCCCTCAAGACGGCAAGTGTGAATTCTCTTCACCTCTGTAGTGCTCAGTATAAAACTGGGCTAAAATATACTAGACATACCTCCCAGACATTTTCACACACACACACACACATCCACCACATACCAGACTGTTATCTAGCAGCCGGCACAACAGTTTAATATAGCACAATCGCCTCATTAACTGCCCGAGAGAGAGAGGGAATCTGCCAGGTAAGTAAGACGCAGTTGGACAAGTTAACTCACTCTAAAGACTTTTTGTTTACATCCTTACCCCCACTTACCCCCACTGTGTCCCTCCATCTCCACCTCTCCACCGTCGGGAAGAGGGTTGTTTTGTAACTTCTGTATGGTCAGACATGTTAGGTTTACTTAGTAGCCCTTGGTTACTACTAGTAACTGTTTTCTTTTCATAGATTCTCTCCCCATCTGTCAGTCCTCAATTAGTCATCGTTGTTTACAATGTCAGTGGCTCTCTGCTCCCATGGTAACCGTCTTATGGCAGAGAACTGCTTCAACTACACAATTTAAACCCATTTTTTTTTAATGTACTAAAAAGCTGACATAGGTAAATGATATTCGAGTCTCATTTTGTTTGGATCAGTGCGTGATGACGAGCTTCAGCCTAGTTCCCCCATCTTTATCCACATTCTGCTGTATGAGTCCCGGTGACCCGACCTGGCTGCACGGCAAATAATGAGATTATCTTCCCCACATCAGTGCAATGTGTTAGTAATGACTGAGAAAGGCCGGCCTCATTTGTAATGGATTCCCTCAAATCGCTTCACATTCTGTCCACGTGACAGAGGAGTGGCGCTGACTGTCTAGCAGCCATTAAGATATAAGTGACTCGCATTGTATTGTGGATTGAAAGTGAAAGTTTCTCGGTTCGGATCTCGTCTCGGGGCAAACGTTTTTATTTCTCTCAGGATATGTTCACGCCTGTTGACATGAGTGGCTATCGTGTAGTCATGTACCTCCCCCTTCATCAGCACTTTGTCCTTCTCCCGATAATCCACTCAGTGGAAGAACACTCCTATCAGCCAACAAACAACACTGACACACATTACACCGTATCCTCTCAAATACTTTTATTCTTTTATAGAGTCTTTTCTCATCTTTTAAGGCAGGCTAAAAGTGTTTTCATTAATTTATTTTCATTTATTTATAGCTTGACTGGTACCAATGAACGATCGGTGGTCCGCTGGTACTAGTCGTCGGGAAGTGGGTGGGTAGGGGAGACAACTGGACAGACGCAGCAGTTGACAAGACTCGCGACTCACACCTGTGTTGAGTAGATCCTGCAGGGAACGATCAGTCCACTCCTACACGTTTACAATTCAGTCCCATTCTTCCTGTGTCCACCTCTTATTACAAAAACACTCGAACATGCATGGACTCAACCGAGAACACACTGCAAGTAAGCACACCGATACAGACCGACACAGGCACCAACACACACACACACACACGAGGTGACCGGTGGTGTACTCAACCTTCTCTACACGGAGCCTAGCGTTTAGACAAATGATGTATAATCGCCCCCCCCCCCCAGGAGTAAATACAGTAGTATGTACAACTATTAAAATATGCAAGTAAATGCAGTTCATGCTACAGATGAGGTGGGATGGGGACGACCAGCACCAGCTGTGACATACACCGGGACAGCGGGTACAGCCTGTTGTACCTGTCAGCTTTCGGGTACTCGTCACGTACACAAACCACCACCTTCCTCTCGATACCACGAACCACGTTGCCGAAGGACACCCACACTACGTCACTACGGGCCGTGGCTACGTCCTCCATGTCCTCTTTGCTTTCCATGACTTTTGCAGGAATGCCGGCACTTCTCAGCCCCTGCACGACACCCGAACTGTTATCCACATGCCCCACACACAGCACCAGCACGTCCCGGAACTGCAGGGTGGGAGGGTAGATAACGTCAGAGAGTCTGCGATACGTTGTCTCACCTGCTGCTGCTGCTGACGCCGCCGCTGCACACAGTCCGAAACACCTGTGATAGCCTGCACACCTGGAGATATTTTACCCGTGTGACTAGCATGTCAAACCACGTGACAGCACTGGGTACAGATTTTATGCTGTCTGCCAACATTTAGGTAAATGTAAATATTCAAAAGAACTTGCCTCTTCGTCTCTTCTACTTAAGTCTAAGACTACACAATGCCACAAGCATTTTCCCCTGACCTCATATTTCCAAGCCATTTTCATAAAGTTCGAATAATAATAATAATAAAGCGCATTTATACAGCTCCCTTCACAGCACCAGTTGTGCTCAAACCACTTTACATAAGAATACAGGCGCACGACCACATGTTTTGTAGGGTAGATGTCAGATACCCCTTCATGAATACGCACACACACAACGTACATATAAACACCCATAAACAAAGTGCGCGTATGAACACACACACACACACACACACACACACACACACACACACACACACACACTTTGGTCTAAAATTTATAAACAAACTGTACCCTTTGAGTAATAAATGCCTCGTGTTCTTGTCAGGGATCATGGATATAGCCCTGACTGGTTGAGAGTGTGCAGTATGCTGAAAGCGAAAAAGCGAGTCAGAAATGGAGTGAGCTCCCTTGTTTGTTTTGTGCAGTAGGGTTAGTGGCCCTTATATGTACGTTTGGTGTATGGTTGAAAAAGCGTGACGTAAAAGGAGGTATGACGTGGGTGTTGTCTGCGAGAGAGAAGAAGTTTCTGGAGAAAAAGATCGTTTGGGTGGAATATACCGGTGTGTGTGAGTTTGGAGAAAAGAAAAGAAGGTCGGCGTTTGGAGTATTGCTTTGAGTTTGTAGGCCTAGTGTTTCGCCCGTTGCTGAGTGTCTGCTGGTGGATTCTAATAATTGGAGTATTGCTGTGTGTTTGGAGAGATTCGCCAGTTGCTGAGTGTCTGCTGGTGGATTCTAATAATTGGAGTATTGCTGTGTGTTTGGAGAGATTCGTCAGTTGCTGAGTGTCTGCTGGTGGATTCTGTATTGGGAGTAATTGCTGTGCTTTGGAGATTCGCAGTGCTGTGTATTTCTGTATAGTTTCAAGGAGTATTACAGGCAAGTGTACATCTGTGGGTGCGTGTGTTGTGACCGGACGTTGACAGTGTGATTTGGTCATGTACGTTTTGAGAAACTCTTGATGAACATTGGAAGAAAATTAAACTAATATAGAGAAGAGCCTGTTAGCGACTATTGATTGGAAGGTTGAGAGACATCTACGTTGTTGAAAGGATATTCCTGCTTGCTTGTTGTCATGTATTGATTGGAGATATTTAAATTATTAGAAGGGTTTATGTAATCATTAATTAGCTGCGAGATATGTTGATGTAGAATTTATTTGAAATTCGTTGAGTTGGGAAAATATTTGGAATCTTTGAATTATAGAGATATAGGAACCCACGTTCAGGTCTTAGTACTTTGTTGTGTGAAAGAACACGTGAGGAACGCTGTGAGGTCAGTGTGTGTTGTATGTGACCCGTCTACACGTCACGTGCGTTCTTGACAGTTCTACTGCCTTGATTGTGGATTGTTAAGATGATATATTATCAATTACCCATGTTGTGATGTGTAGCGCTTTAATTCTTTTTCATGTCCATGAGGGAAGCTAATTTGAAGTCTATGTTTTCCAATAATTTAGCGAAAAAGTCGATAGAAGTAAATTTCATATATTGAGCGTCCATTACAGCAGAGCATTTAAAGGTGGCGTTGTTAGAAAAGAATATTTATTGCTTAAGCAGTCGATTAACGACACCCGAAACAACATTCTGCAATAGGAGACGACGAGAGAACCAGAGATCAAGATGGCCGACGATGGTAGGACTGTAACGTGTATAACATTGTCCATGTTCAGTCAGTGTGGTAGACGTGGCCTGTCGTGTGATCTACGGGACACGTGCATAGGATTCAACACGGACGTGAGTGACAACGTCGTCTATCGATCGTTTGCTGGACGTCAGCAACAAACTGTGACAAGGTCTTTGTTTTACTCTCGTCACGCACCGCTGGTCATGCAGCAGTTGGTCAACATGTTTACCGCCAACATGCAAAGCAGCTGCATGTCGCGACACTTGCACACGTAAAAGTGTAGCTTATAAATATTTCATCACAAGCATGCTTACAAAAGAAAGAAAGAAAGAAAGAAAGAAAGAAAGAAAGAAAGAAAGAAAGAAAGAAAGAAAGAAAAAGAAAGAAAGAAAGAAAGAAAGAAAAGAAAGAAAGACAGAAAGAAAGAAAGAAACTGGAAACTAGAAGGTGAATAGGTAAAATAAGCACTAGAAGGAAAATGCGCTGGAACAGTATACCGCAACCAATCATCCATAGGCCGTCTAAAACGCTAAAATTTATAAATAAAGATTACAATTTGCCTGCAGTTTCTTTTTTTTTTTGGTTTGTTTCCGGCATACTTCTAAGAACAATTGCCTGCACTCATTTACTTTTCTGCTTCAGAAACATGAATCGACATTGATTAAAAAATAATTTTAAACATTGATTCTTAGATGTAAAAAAACTTTTTTGTTGAAACAGCGCCCATCACCATAATCCTCCTCATCCTCCTCCACCTCCTGCTCATCCTCCTCCTCATCATCATCGTCGTCGTCGTCGCTATCTGTCACCACCACCGTCATATTATTTTTTTCCAGCATTTCGTCACCTGGCTTCATACGACGGACTGGTTTCCTTACAACGACACACTACTCTTACGACTCCTGCCACGACTACGTGTACTAACCTAACGGCAGCGGCCGGCGTAAGAGTAGTGTCTCTTTGCGTAGAGACCAACACGCTAGCCAACCCTGAATGATTCAAGCCCCGCTGTTCTCTTGTAGCGGCTAATTCAAGCGTCTGCTTCGCCAACAAGCACAAAAGTTACAGCGACCTAGAGATCCTCACCCGATTCAAATATTTGATTGTCGATGCTAGCAGGACCTCGCAAAACCCGACTACGAGCACGCTAGCGATCACATCTTATTGAGTGCTGGCTTAAATAATCTTTTGAGTGCCTGCTTATAAGCACCAAGAGCCTACCTGCCACCTGGTTGTCCTGGTCACCAACTTTGAGTTCTTTGAGGAAGATGGCGACCTCCTTGCCGCACTCTTGACAGTCCACGGGGTGGAACGAAGAGTGGGCGGGACTTCCATGACAAATCTGCTTCACCTCCGGGCCTTGGGTGGGATATGGCACACCCCGGCTGCTATACAAATGAACCAGGGAACCCAGTTCCTCTGACATTTCGACTTCCTTCAGGACGGCCGGTGGAGAGCGGAGGGGTTTGGTTAAACATTCCAGATTCCAGCCCTTGGGGACGACGCCATGTTTGCAGCTGGCAGCCCAAAGACGGGTGTGACGGACGTGTTTGATCAGATTTTCGCAAAAGGAATTGAAGTGCGTCTTACCGACAGCTGGAAAGTTCTTCTCAAGCTCGCTGTGAAGAGAAGATTTTTAATATTAACAATTTAAGCTTTCTTTTTCAGACATGTAATCAATCTCATATTCTCTCAACTTAACAGAGAATTACGCTGTTATCAATCAGCTAAAATAGTTTAAACTTTATTGTAAAGTAAGTCACTCGTTAATATGAAGCCACTAAATTAAATTTACATTTTTGTTTCCCTTTTACTATCTATTTAGGCCAGGGGTGGGCAAAGTTTTCTAAACTATGCGGTGGACCGGTTACCAAAACCCCAGGCCAGGTGACTACACAGCAAACCTAGTGATAATGGAAGGGACACCAACTGAGTACAAAATGGCATTCACTTACCGAATTTATTGTGTAAAGGGAATATGTTTGAATTCGCTCATAATAATACTTTAAAACCAGCTTTTCTTTGAATGTAGCCGCCACCAATGTTCTCTGACATCAGACATGTCAGCCGTGCTATTTTGTTATATTTGTACTTTGTGTTAGAATGTCACAAACTACCGATTTCTAACGCTGTTGTACTTCATAAATTAAATTTCAATCAAATTAACCTAGGCTGAAAAAAATGAAAACAAGTGCATTTCACATTCTGGCAGACGGACCTGTCCAAAGATGTACGCGGCCCGTACTTCGCCCACCCCTGCTTTAGGGGATATATATTGTTACTTAAAATGTGTACTCCTTAATAAAATGGAGATAAATGTTCTTAGATTATATCTCTCTCGGTTATTCTTAACCGACAATGACACGTCTGTCACGTGCTCACTTACAGGTCATCAGGCCCTACTTCGTCAGCGATGATGTACAGCTTTCCGTTCTTTGCTGCGTTCTTCAACTCCTGGGTCGCCCAGCCAACGTCGGCGCCGCCTCGGAAGTTGTACTGCAGCAAGTGCACCCTTCCACACTCCTCCTTCCCTGACTGCCTCATCATTTCCTGCGCCTGGTGCAGCAGATGGTGCAGCATGCAGCTCACCAGGCGGCTGTGTTCTGTTGTGCTCATGACGTAGACGTCGTGGTTGCGCCACAACCACTTGAGGGCCACCAGCAGCAGCACCACCGTCTTACCGGTGCCTGGGGGCCCCGCCAGGAACACTCGCGACGGCTCTGAGTCAATCAGGTTCACTTGTTCTGGGAAGAGAGTTAACTGAGCGAAGTACACCCCTGTCTTGGAGACGCCTTGTCCTAAAGTCTTCACAGACATCCGGGGGGAAGTTGTACATGGGACGGTTACAGTCGTGGCGGGCCCGCAGAACCTACAGCATTGAAAACTTAGCAGATTATTAGTGATAAAGTATCTTGATAATACTGCTACAAGGCACACATATTAAAGAGTATACTGGTCTATAAACCTGTTAAAAAGTTCCATTCCCGACTCCTGCAGTGAGATGGCAGAAAATGGGGTGAGTAATGAGGGGAGGCGATAAAGCAGTAACTGATGACCAGCATATGCAGGCAATGGATAGACTAGAAAGCTATGGAAATTCTCTCCCTTAGACCATACTAAGCACAACATGTGCATTTTTCACCTTAGAAAAATAACTGGGCATTGCCATTTTATAGCTTTGGCATAGAATGACCAGACAATAATTTAGTACAAGAAAGAAAAATGCAAAGAAGCTACAGTATCGTTCAGGTATTATTCTTTCACGGTGTTTTCCCCTTTACAAGATAAGATAATACTTTATTAGTCCTGGAGGGTAATTCGGTGGCAGCTTGATAACAACAACCACAAAAGTAAAATTTGTATGCACCAAACAGACTTCCACATTCATGTTTCATTCATTCGCACAGCACCATTCAAGAGACGCACGGCCGAAACAACGAATGACGGCCGCGGTCTGTTAGTCCTGCAGGCAGGTACACAACATCGGCGGGCCGATGGGAGCTGGACAAACTCTCTCGACAGGACATGCCTGTCATCACGAAGGATTGCAGACAATTTCAGAAATGTCTGCCTGTTATACAGAGTGTGAAGAGAACTCTGGGCTGTCCCAATGACTTTTGAGCAGGTGGATACCACACGATGTAAGCTGCTCTTGTCCTTCACTGATAAACTGTTGTAGAAACAGATAGACGAGAAGGAAAGCACGCTCTCTATGTGCGATCTGTAAAAAAGCTGAAGAAATCGGTGGGAGACAGAGAAAGACTTCAGCTTCCGGAGAAGAAAGAGTCTCTGCTGAGCCTTCTTCATGACAGCTTGGGTGTTGACATCCCAGCAAAGTCGCTTATCGAAGATGGTGCCCAGGTATTTAAAAACAGAAACAATTTCTACCTCATTGTCGTGGATGACACTTACGGGACTTGGTGGAGAATTCAAAGACCATCTCTTTGGTCTTACTCACATCGAAATTGTCATCGCACCAGGCAATAAATTCTTCCAAAGCTACACCGTGGGTATTTACTGGCCCGCTAAGGAGAGAGAGCAGTGCCGTGTCATCAGAGAATATAACTCATGGTTACTATGACAACTGTTGGTATAAAGAATAAACAGAAGCGGGGATAAAACACAGCCTTGATGTGAGCCAGTGCACGTTGTGATTAAGTCGGAAAAAGTACCATTGACAAGTACTCGCTGCTGCCTGTCAACCAAAAAGCGGATGATCCATGACACTAGCTGATGATCAAAGGAAAACTCATCGATGAGTCTTCTAGCGAGGATATGTGGTTGGATGGTGTTGAAGGCTGATGAGAAGTCAGCAAACAGCAGTCGTGCGTGGGGTTGTGGATTCTCCAGGTGTTTGAGTAAAGTGTGGAGGATGAACAGTTTAGCATCATCAACACTTCGTTTGGACTGATATGCAAATTCCCAGGGGTCAAGACAATTGTTATTGGCTTTTACAATCAATGGTTTGATGATTGTCTCCAATACTTTCATGACCAACGATGTTAAGGCCACTGGTCTAAAGTCGTTGAGATGCTGAGCTGAAGCTTTCTTCAGAACTGGGGCAATAATAGACAATTGCCCAGCAGCTGGGATGGATAGCTAAATTAATTTACCTAGTAGAAAATCAACCAATTAGCTGAGTGCCATGTTAGAAGTGGTTAATGGTTTTAGCATTGACATTCACAGTAAAGAGCCAAACTGAAAACACGAAGGTAAATACTACTTGAATTCCATGTATCTTTCTATTAAATTGTAAAAATAATTTGTAGATTTTTCTAGTTTCCAATCTAGTCTCTAACTCTCTTTTATTCCAGTTTATTACAAAAATACTGGGGAAAAGATTTATGTAGATAGACTTCATTTATATTTTAAGAAATGCTTTTAAGCTATCGTTAAAATCACTGTCTTTAGTGTAAGTTAATCGCTGTTTGAGTTTGAACACTAAGCTCTGTTAGTTGCACCACGAGACGTACTTGGGTTAAAAGGAATGGAAGGAGGAATGAAAGAAGAAAGGAAGGAAGGCAGGAAGGAAGGCTGTAGGATATAACTGACGTATAATTGATGTTGTCATTAGGTTCAATATATGAGAAAATTTATCCTGAGATGGTAGATGTAAGTCAAAATGTAGGTGTGTGGATATGGGAAGGAGGGAAGCTGACTTGTTTACCTGGCGACAATGTTTTCATACACTTCCGCGGTCATCAGTAAGTTCCGTCCCAGACAGGCCACGTGCAGCTGCCACCATTTACGCAATTGATGCAGCAGGTGCTCATCTACATCCCACGGGTCTTCAGTGGGGTGCGAATAGGTAGAACAGATCAAACCATTGATGACATCGGAATCAGTCGTTCCCAGGCACCTGCTCAGCAACTGTGACAATATCAAACAAGTAAACAAATAAATAAGAAAGTGAAAGATAGTGTGATGCACACAACTTGCATAAAGTGTTTATCACTTGGATAAATTATCACTAATTAAAAGATTATTTGTTCCTATTCGAAATGTCAGTACTCTGAGAAATATAAATAAAAATATTACACCATAATAATTATAAACTCTAGTATACACAGGAAAAAAATCTCTAGATGCTATTGGAAGCAATCCGCATCGAAAAATAAGAGGAGACCTTGTAAACCTTTAATATGAGGCATTAGGAAAAAAATAACTAAATAAATTCAGTAAATTACCTTACTGTTTTACTTTTTTCAACAAATGGAATATATCTGCTAAAATAAAATATAATCGACCTCGCCATTTAATACATAAAAAGGCAAATAAAGCTAATAATAGCTATACTTGTTTTTATGTTTGGGTGTTTTAAATCAAGCAGTTTTTTTTAATTGCAACAATAGTATCATGGCCTTTTCTCAGTAAAATACACAGGTATATAGACATGCCCGTATAAATATCTATTTATCTAAATAGATATCCACTTTCATGTTTATAAATATGTGAGTACCTGTGTGTATTTTCTGTTCGTCTGTTCGTCTTTTGTACCGACATCGTGGTGTCACGTTGAAGTGGTGCTTAAGTGTCTTAAAACATCATCTACGATAACATCAATGACAACACTTTGTTAATGATGATGATGATGATGATGATGATGATGATGATGATGATGATGATGATGATGATGATGAGCACTGAGAACTAGCCGTTAGCAGGAATTTTCTGCTGTAGATGAATACTTCAATAGTATTAATAAACTGTTCAACATCTTGAATTGACTACTCAGACAACTTCACTACCCATTCTTGCAAACAGTGTTCTCTTATAGGAAGAAAATGTATTGACAATAGGATATGACGCGCACAAGAGGTCGGTTTTGTCCAAAGTCAACCCACGTGATACCACGTGCTTCCATTGGGTGGGTCGAGAAGCGTTGTTATTTGCAATTAAGTACTTTTTTCTGTTTGTTGTGTAGTTTTCTTACCTTTGTCAGGTCAAGGTCGGTCCCAAGAGCCGTATTTATCTGGGTCTCTGTGAGGTTAGGCAGTGCAATGACCTTTGTGACACGGATTCCTGGAGCAATGTCAGACAACAGGTGTTTCAGGACCACCTGAGCTTTGTCGAGCTGTGACACTGCCATTCGGAGCCTCTTTCCAATCTCCTGCCCTGACGCCTTTCCTGAAATAGCCTTGACCTCGCAAAGGATGAGGCCGTACAGCTTGTGAATGAGAAGCAGGTCAAAGGTTCCTTGTCTATAGCTCCGGGATAGGGTAGAGGAAAGGTTGGCAACTGTAGGCATGAGAGCGCATGCGTTGGCGTAAGTTATTTCACCCAGGTAATCCCCGAACTGGAGCTGACTCAGCGCCATGAAAGTTTCATTGTGGACCTCCGCCATTTTGTGCAGACACATCAGAACTCGCTCGAGGGCGGCATCTTTTGCCACATCGCTGTCTTGTACACGGGGTGGCTGTGAAACTTCGCCTGGCGTGCCAAAATCCTCCAGGAACCTCGACTGAGACTCTCTGAGTGACTCGCTATAAGGCGGACGTCGTAACTGTGAGGTCTCGAGAACATTCAGCTCCTGCCCGGTGAATCTCGATTTGACCCTAGGCACCCGGTTGATGAAGACGGGTGGCAGGAAATAAGCTCGTGATTGGAAATCAGGGTAAGCGTGCGAAACCCAGATTTTCCAAAATTCCTGGGCCTCTTTCTTGACGATTTTCTGTCACAGTAAATTATTTTGAAAAGTTTTTATACGAAACGTTTTAGTGCAGCCAACAACATCAGCTTACTTTAAGAAAATTTAATTTTGTGTGAAACTTGTATGTTTTTGTTTTTATAACATTCTGTTTCTGGTGTAGTTTACACTTTTTCATTGCTGTAAATCCGTTCAACACTCAGAAACAGCGATGAGATTCATCAACTTTTGGTTATTTTTGAACATTTTTAATGTGTCAGAATCTGGAATAAAAACATGTTGTATAAATACCGTATAAACAAGCCTGTATAAGGACCGTATACAAATTGAAAACCGTTTGCTTATAAATCTTTCCACTTCATTTGAAAATTAAATCGATTGTAAATAACACCACGCCATTCGCACACCTTATCGTGTGTACACCACGCCATTTGAACAGGTTGTTTTTGATATTTTTACAACACAAGCTACAATTTCTACAACCTACCTCTCCACCTGTTGTTCCGTATATCAGACGAATGGCTTGTCTGATCTGTATCAGCGTGCCAGATATGTCGATTTCTCTTGGTCCGTATCCAGGTGTTGAGGAATCGACCACGTAAAGATTGGCCCCAGATGCCTTCTTGATTTCATTTATATTTTTGCAACCTTTAGAAGGTGAATTAATAATGATACACAACATTTCTATAGAGAAGTTTTATAAATATGCTCATTCTGCTTTACAATACTAAAGGGAAACACAGAGAGATGTCACACGAAGGCTTGTTAAGCGTGTGACCATGACTCTCTTTACACATAAACACACACACACACACACACACACACACACACACACACACGTACATTCCGGAATGAAAAAAAATGTTCAGTCTTATGACAGAAAAGTGTGCGGGAAGATATACCCCATCTTTTGGTTTAGAGAGTACAAGCAGTTTAGTCTTGTAGTAATTATTACATCATTTTATTGTGGTTATTGTTGCGAATGTGTGTGTGTGTGTGTGTGTGTGTGTGTGTGTGTGTGTGTTAGGGAGGTGGTGAGTGTGTATCTTTACTCTCTCTCAGTCAGTACGATACGCATGAGGTCTTGTTTACATGAGCGAGTAGACCTACCTGTGCCGATAACGAGGTCCCACTTGTCAGGGGAAACACTCAGCAGGTGGTGATAACGTTTATCAGACTTTCGCGAGCTGCTGGCTGTACCTGAAGGCCCGGAAGACTCTCCACTCATTTTCTAAAAATAATGAAAATGACGCCACCGCCGACGAGGATGACAACGATGACGATGATGATGAAGAGCAAGAAAAACAGTTAACAACATTAACAATAACGTTATCAACATTGAAAACATCAGTAACAGCATTAACATTTACAACACCAACACTAACAAGATGACAACAAAATTAACAACGTTAACAAAACGTTAACAAGATCCTTAAGTAAAACATTAACAACAACAAAAGAATGAAGCAGAGATCGTGCCAGTCGGCCTTACGTTAACTAAACCATGCAAAAATAAAGATTAATAAAGATAGATTAACCAAAAATAAATCTCAGAATCCTTCCCAGAAAAAGTATTTCCAATAATGCAGCTATTGAAACATATCAGCTGTTGTCACACCACGAGAACGAGACAGACAGACAGACAGACAGACAGACAGACAGACAGACAGACAGACAGACAGACAGACAGACAGACAGACAGACAGACAGACAGACAGACAGACAGATGAGATAGAAATCGTAGTCTGCACGGGAGTGAATGTGTGCTGTAAACAGCAACAGAAGAGGCAAAAGCGATTTTTGATGTTCAAAGTTATGGCTATCATTAAGAAATTTTTTGTCTCTCTTCTGTTCTCTCTCTCCTTTTTTTTATTCCAGATTACAGTAAAATGCTTTAAAAAAAATCTAGGCAGAATCGGCTTTATGTTTTGAGTTGTTTTACTCAATAGAGGAACGATATTCCGCGACTAGTCTAGTTAACAAATAGGTCAAAGCAAACTCCTTAAGAAAACATGAAATGACATACTTAAAAATAATGATTCAAAAAAGTGAAAGCACCTCTCTCATTAACAATGGCAGAACCACTTACTATGATGAAGGTTGCTGGTGTGGTCTTGGCCCTAGTTGTAAGATCCTCTCTTCCCCATAATGAATGTGATCTTACTTGGTGATACACAAGCTGTTGATGTTAGATGTTGCAGGAGATTAGCTCGTCTATTGCGCCGTGGGCTCAAAACGAAATTTGAAAAAAACCTTCTTATTTGAGATAAAACATAACACAAGTGGAGTCACATTGCGTTTACTGAAAACAAAAACTTCCATTATTCACCGGTGTTACTAACGTGACCCAACTGGTCATTTTTATTATCATTTTTTTTATTATTTTCCTCTCCACAATATCCCAGTGTTCAGATTAGTGTTGGGCTGTCGACAACACTGAACAGCGATTGACTCGAATGGTGGTGGCGATCTAAGAATGAGCTGCTTGCTTCTGATAAACAATCCTCCTGTTTATCAGTCTACGACAAGGACAAGGCCACGAGGAGTTGAGTGGAACAGGAGGGGAGAGAACCTACTAGCCACTCCTTGGCTTACAGAGAGAGAAAGAGTCGAAGAGAGCCTTTGGATACGAGGTCAACCGCCACATTATAACAAAATAAAAATACTGCATTGCTTTATGAACGTTTAACATGTATACGAGCTCAATATAACAATCAGAGAGAGAGAGAGAGTCTTAGAGAGAGAGAGAGAAAACGTGAGACATAGAGGTTTGGTCAGGGAGGCAGAAGAGAGCCTTGCTTTCTATTGAATGAATGCAGTGGGGTAAACAATATCGAATGGGACTCGTTACAGCCGCACTGACTGCCGTTGAACAGGATTTTCGAGAAATACAGCTCCTCGTGATCACGTGACTAACAACTGACCTTGTCCTTCCTCTGTGTGTGTGTGTGTGTGTATGAGACATACACTGTATGCAAGCTGGTGTAAAGGTAATCACACCTGTGACACACTGGAGTCGAGGTAGAGGCAACCTTCATTCTAGCCAGAATGAAATAAATGTTTTGACTCTTTTCGAAGTTTTAGTAGAAAGATTAACTTTTCTGTGATAAAACGGCTGACAGACGGCAAACTGGACAGATGGATGTATAGAGATAGAAAGAGGGACGATCTGACAGACAGACGGCAGATTGGACAGATGGATGGATGTATAGAGATAGAAAGAGGGACGATCTGACAGACAATGTTTTGCGTGTGTCTGTATATTTGTCAGTACTCTAGTTCTCGAGTCGACCTTACGTTTTATTCTTTTACTTTTATACTAAAGATCTGATAAAAGTTGATTCTCCATTTCAGCCTCTCCAGTTATCAGACTGTTATTGAAAACAAGCGCTTGCAGAGATGATTGAGATGAACACATTCAGAATCATCCTGATTGGAAAAACCGGAAGTGGAAAAAGCACAACAGGAAACACAATACTCGGCGAAAATTTTTTTCAAACTTTCTTTGGATTCTGCAAACCGACTGAAAAGTGTGAATGGGGATATGTCTCAAAACAGGGACTCACGATCGAGGTTTGTTGTCTCTTTTCGTACAAGGAGTTTTTACGGGAAATACATTTATTAGACCTACTGATACATTAAAAAGGGCAGGTGGTCCCCTAGCCTTTCGATCGTTGGGTGTGAGATGTTAGAGACCACTTTTGTCTCGGGGACAGCTCTTTTATGGCGGTGAGCATCTCCTCCCCCTCACTGCCTTACCTCCCCAGCCCTCTATGGAGGGTCATTTCTCGTCACCTTGATTGCTCTTTTAAAATGTTGGTTAAAGTGAGTGGCCTCAAAGTAAAAAATAAGTGCTAATGATTGTTCAAAGTAAACAACTTTTACCAGCGAAAACAAATCTTGGTTGATTTTACGGGTTTTGAGCTGCAGAAGCTTGAGTATACTTTGAGTAATTTATCGCTATATCGTCTCTAATCTGTTCAATAATGGCTGGCAAATTACCTGAACTCACTATTTTTACCTTACAGATAACAGACACACCTGGCGTCTTTGATACTCACCCAGATGGAAAATCGGTGCATCGCGAGTTTGCCAAGACCGTGTGTCTCACAGTCCCTGGCCCACATGCCCTCCTCTTTGTTGTGCGAGCAGACGCCAGGTTTACATGTGAAGACTACTTCATGTACGAAGACATGAAATGCCTGTTTGGAGAAGACATGACGAAGTACCTCATCCTTGTGTTCACGGGTATCAGTCAGGAAGATTTCGAGGTGGAATATCAAGAAAGAAGCCGTCTTTCTCCACAACTAATAAGAATTATGCATGAAGCGGGTGGCCGTGTGGTTTGCTTCAGTGACACCCGGCAAAACATCCCTTCCAGGAACACAGAAGTTGAAAGACTTCTCACCAGCATTCGAAATCTCAGGCGACATAAAGACACTTTTTATTCCAACGAAGTCTTTAGATGTCTGCACAACAAAATACTTCAAAAATCGTGCAGCAGCAACATTAAAATTCACGAGATAAAGACAAGCATTGCTGAAGAAACGGATCTGTGTTTTCTTCACGATTTATTTAATTATGTTTCAGAAATACTCTCAAATTAATGTTTCTTCGCGGACACCTATTGTGCCAAGCATTTCTGAAAAAAGACATTACAAGTGATATGGAAAGTGAAAGGTCAGAGTGTGTTCTCGACGATTGATGCCGAATTTCCAGTTTGTAATTATCAAGCTCAAGACAGTTTATTCACAATTATCTGTTGTTTGTGTTAGTGGTTTATAATAAATGCCGTAAGACAGGATGTAAGACTTGTGTCTGTCCTATGTTTCTGACAGTATTGGTGGGATTGCAGACTGTTTTGTTCTGAAAGAAATTTGAGTGAAGTGAATTAAAAAATTGAACAAATAGCCAAGAAAATTTAACAATAAACATAACACAATATATATAATAAAATACTTAAAATATTTACTTAAACATAACATGTAATGTAAGAAGTGAGAAGTTGATCTTTTAATTAATATTAACTACAAATTCAGCAATTTAACATGATAACTAAAAACAGTCAAACGTCAAGATTTTCTTCTCGAAAGCAAATGACATTTTCTGTGCAAAATCCATCAGGTCTGTGAGGGATGTTAGAAGAGGGGTTTATGAGGTGATTTTATTGAGATGTTTATCACCTATAGATTATCTCCTATAAACAGATTTTTGTTTTCAAAATAATACCAAGATGTCTTCTGAGGACGAGGACACAAACATTTCTCTTTAAGTTGTTTCTGAAAAAGCAGAGAGCCTACACTGTGCATGGAGCGTGACGACTTTCTGTGAGTCCAGCCCTCGTGTGGTCTTGTTTACCTGCTCAGTAGCTCGCACAGGTGTCTGACGTGCACGAGGACAGACATTTCTCGTAAACTCGTTTCTGAGAAACACATGGCTCACTCAATACCTACAGTCAAACGAGTTTCTGAAAAATCATCGACTCGTGCAGTCGTGTTTACCTGCTCATTCGTTTCTATCAAAATGTTTTCAAAGATGAGTTCACCTAAAAATAGTGTTTACACCAGAAGCATACAAGCAGGTGTCATTTTGTAGGTAAGGATCGGTGAGAACCAGTGTTTACGAAAGACCGGTAGGAAACTTATCTCTCACTCGCTCTCTTTTATTTCGAAAATGTGCCACGAGAGTGTAGTGCTATTTATAGAATCGTCTGCAGCTTACTAGTTCATTTCGAGAGGACAGTAAACTACCTGCACAGTTATGAGGGATTGAATACGTTTGCAGGTAATAAGACTCGCAAGATTCTGTAATGTTTGTACCAATTATCTATGTATACGAGTGTATGTGTGTATGTATTGTCTGTGTCTAAATTTGAATGTAGAAATGCATTTGTGCTTATGTATCGATGTGTGTACTTCTGTGAATGTGTGTGTGTATATATATATATATAGGTGGGTGGGTGGTGTACATATGGGAGTATATATGTATATATATTAGAGAGCTAAGTAGACAGTCAATAATCGTAATCAGTGTGTGTTACTAAAGGCATGTGTTTTTGAAGAAGAATAATGTCTAGTTCTTATACCAAGTAACACTTTACATGTTAAAGCTCGTTTTTACGATTAATATTTTACACTTTTGCTAAAATGCAGAAATTCAAAATGTTTTAATTGTAAATCGTTTTTACTGTCTGTAATTGTTGCTAATTTGAATGCATTGTAAACACATTTCAAATTTATAATTCTTCTCAGACGAAAATGATCATAGTAACAGACAGGTGTAGCAAGAGACTTGTTGAGGCCACAGAGGACAGGTTGGCTGCAAGTCCCAGGCAGCAGGTCAGTCTCTACTTGTAAGTAGATAATGGAGATATCTATCAACATTTGCAGAGATAACTTCTCAAAGTTAACAGCTTTTTCCCAATAGTCTGGCCTTGTTATTTTACACATCTGCTCCTCGGTATGCTGGTGTATCTTGTCGTGACTATCTTTGTTTGCTTGTTATTCAGCTTATTGCGAACCTCAATGGCTAGAAGAAGAGAAAATGAAAAGAATTTTCTCAACTTTACATACCATCATGCTGTTCCCGAGAACCTCTGTGGCCTTATCATCGGTACAGGTTTGTATGATTTTCTCGAGTAATGTTCGATGAATGTCACCTAAGAATGTTTGTGTTTATTGCTGTAATATAATAATACATTTTACTGTCAAGGTCTTTGTTCTGCTCGGTGCATTTCTCCAGCACCTGTCTCATCTATAAAGTAATGTTCATAATGCTGAGTCCTTGTCCAAAACTGCTCTGCGCTTCTGGAAGGTTCTGTTCAGAGACAATGTTGTCAATTCAAGCAAAGATCTTGACGGCTACAGAAATAAGCTATGTGGCCATTAATATCCACAGTCTGCTTTTCTTCCATTTCTCTTGTTGAGAGAAACGATTAGAGCATCGCGAAAATCCTCTGGCATATTCTCCTCATTGAAATATTTTGTAATAATGTCTTCGAAGACCTTCGGGGCATTCGGTCCTGGTGCTTTGACTTCAGCCGTCTTTTCCTGATGCCGTATCTTTCCTATCTCATTGAAAGTAAAATAATAGATTAGATAACTGAGTACCAAGGAGATTTGAAGCAGATATATAAATACTTATTTCTTGTGTCTCGATAAACTCTTGCGTTGGATAACAGTTTTATCACATAAACAAAGAATAGCATTGTGTGATAAATGAGTGAGTCGTATGTTATGTCTGTCTTGTTTCAATCAGATATAATTTCAGGTGGCCAGTTCATACGTGAGGTTAAAGCCAAGTCTTCGGCATCTGTCTACCTGGCTAGAGCCAAGACACCCGTGGAAGGCATGTGTACCTTTGTCATCCGTGGTACACGTGCACAGGTGGAGGAAGCCGTCCGCCTCATTTCCCAGAAAACTGGCTCTCAGGTGTGCACACGTGTAGCCCCTGCACTCACTCACTCACTCACTCACTCACTCACTCACTCAGTGATGGAGGTGACGACGACGACGACGACGACGACGACGACGATGATGATGATGATGATGATGATGATGATGATGATGATGATGATGATGTTACAGGGTACTATTTCACAGCAGGCTCAGGAGTTCTGGCTGCAGTGGATTCAGCATGCTTTTCCAGAACTGGAATATCAGACCTACTTTCTTCCTGCAGTGTTTCTAAAAAGAGTTCCGCTGACGACAGGGACGGTTGCTGGTCAAACAGTTTCCGTCCTTAGGTCCAGCCAGCATCAAAGTTCATCACACTCCACTCCCTTTTCAGGCTTCGATACGACTTCCGCTTCCTGTACTTATCCTGTACTACAGGGCACTGATGTAAGTCAAGCATCTTCTGCGAACAAAAGAGTCTGCAAACTCCCTGTCGTTCACGAAGTGACTAATAATAAATCTTTGCATAATGTACTGGACACGGATTCTTTTCCTCTTGTGCCTGGGGTACCTCAGCCACTTCCTGTGCAGGACACTGATGTCCAAGATGATGTAGTTTTAGACCATATTCTAATGGCATTCAAGAAACTGGCTGCGAATCCCGGAGAAGTCTTCTTCTGCCTGAGTCAGCTCAGGTTTGGGATGTACCTGGGGAACCCTTTTTACTCTGCCGCTGCCACACAGCTTCCTCTACCCTCCAACCTGCCTGCGCACCTGCATAGCACCTGGAAACAAGGCGACTTTGATGTGCTGATCATTCACCGACACTACGGCATCATCACCTGCGAAATAAAAATCTGCGGGTACAACTTTCAAGATCTGCAGCTGTCGCAGGTGGACATAGACAAGCAGGTGACAAGAAAGCTCCAACAGGCCGCAGGGCAGCTGGACAAGGCTGAAGCCATGCTGCGCCATCTGATGTCCGACATCGCACCTGGACTGCGGATCACAAAGGTTATCGTTGTTCCTCATCTCACATCGAGGAGCATACAGCGAGCTGTCACCAACGACGTCAACCTTAAGCAAGTCAGAGAAACAAAGTTTGAATAGAAGAAAATAGATCAACTGCTTTTTATTATTTTGTGTTCTTTTTATTTTTATTTTCTTAATTTTTTAATTTTTTATTTTATAATTTGCATTTTTATTTCATTTTTGTTTGTATATTTTGTATTTTTAAAATTCTTTTGTATTTGTTTGCATTTTTAATTTTAGTTTTAATTTTGTTTTATTTTATTATTTTATTTTGAATTGTTATTTTTCATTTTTTTTTACTTTTTTATTTTTTATTTTTATTTGATATGTATTTTCATCACCACTCAAAAAAAGTATTTCGAGTTGCTGTTTTTTTTCTTATTATTTGATCCCTGAGTATTCGGTTACAGGACTTGAGCCGATGCCTTGGAGCGAAACCAGATCCTTTAGACATCACTGACCTTATTTTGTGTGCTGACCAGCTACGAATCTCGGAAGAATCATGGAATATCAGAGAAAAAATCCAAGAAGATCTTGAGAACTGGTGGCAGCGCCGTGTGACTGCACCTGGACCGGACAGGGTCATCAGCAGCAACCTTGACCTCTACAAAGTGCTTCTAGCCAGGTGAGTGGCAGGTCATTGATAAAAACAAAGAACATGTTCAGTAAAGAGTACAAAGGCTTCGTGTATTACCTAGAATAAAATAAATAAACTCTTCTTAATTCAATACTACTTTCTTGGATTAAAACTTTCCATTCGCTCATATTTATGGTTCATCCAGTCAAACATTTGTTTTCTATCGTCCCTGATGGAAATAATAGGTTCTGCGGGCCGGCCACACCAGTGACTATACCATGTCTGTCTCATCCTCGCCTTTCCATCAAGACACTGGACCAAGCCGTGTCAGCCATTGGCGAGTGCTATGCTCAGATCAACTTATTTCCGGAACAAGTAGAACTACTCCATGCAGCTCGCCCCAGAGTATTTCTGGCAGGTCCCCCAGGCACGGGGAAGTCTGTCATGCTGCTGCTGAAGGCCTCACAATGGATATGCGGTGGAAATGAAGTCTATGTCATCAGTACCTGGGAGAAGAGTCGCCTGGCATCCTGCATGCTTCATCACCTTTTGACACGAAATAAACATCAGACAAAACCAGATCCTGCTGAACAAGTTCGAATCCATCATTTCGACTTTTGGAGAGGGAAAGACGAGCAAACAGCTTTGAATTATTTCAAAGCATTGTCTGCAAAGAAGGGCTGCTTGTATCTTGTTGCGGATGAAGTGGGGCCTGACTATTCGTAAGTATATTAATAATATTGTAACTATTGATTTCATATGTAAACGCATGTTAAATAAAGTGATTGTATTTGTCCAGCGAAGTGACAAATGGTAAGAAAATTAAATACCTAAACATGGACATTTTGCTAAAAATAAAGAAAATATCGTGTAATGAGACTATCTAGCATTGGCACAGTGACAGAGAGAGAGGAGGGGTAGAGTGAGAGAGGTAAAATCAACATAATTATCATCTAGCATTAATACCCACAGAGATAACTAACACAAAAATGTCTTTTTTGGACAGATGGCCAGACGCTTACTTTCAGAATTTCTGCTTGAAGCTGAATGAGGCGGTTGCCGGTCTCCATCTCTGGGCAGCGAGCTGCACTCACGAAGTGGCTCCACCCTCGGGCTGGCACCTGCAAATTCTCACCAGGTCCCTCCGCTGCCCGCCAGTCGTGGTGCGGGAGGTGGAGCAAGAGGAACCCATTTTCCACGTGGGCCGAATCCAATGGTACGAGCAGAAGTGGGGGCCAACTCACACGGATGGGCCGCCAGTGAAGATGCTTTGTCATGAAGGTCCAGGTCATTCGGGAAACGGTCCACTTCAGTGTTTTCAGTGCGGTACACACCTGGCCCTGTATTTGAAGAAGTCGCTTCGCGTAGGTGCGACAGGTAGGTTTAAGAAACATTTATACCCAAAGTTTATCAAGTAACGCAGAAAAATGAATTGATAAATTGTACCATATTATACTCTGTGGCAAGACAATGAAAACTCTACACTTAACTGGTAATTGGATTGTGCTGGCATATCACATGTGTATCCAAGATAAAAGGGTAAACAATTCTTTTTCAAAAAATTACGTTTTAAAAAAAATGTTTCTGTAACATGAACATTATAAGGGGCCAATGCATTTCCTTTCGAATTGTTTCCTGAACTGGTTGGATAACCGATGGCATTCTCTTGGTAATCAATCTTGAGTTTACTACTCGTTTTCAAAGGCAGGATTTGGAAGCATTTAATCTAACTGATTTTAATGCACATGTTTGCGCGTGTGCGTGTGCCTTTGTGTGTGCGGTCAAATGATTCCTCCTGCGAGTATATCTGTGTGTGTATATATATATTTTTTGTGTGATTGCCAGCGACTGAAAAAAACACCAGTGGAGGGACAGCGCCGTTTGTTGCCAGTCCATCCTCACTGAGCTACAAAGATGTCCTCATCCTGTGCGTGGAGGCCGCCTGGGAGAACTGCGGGCTGATCCAAGGACTCGCAGACGAGGGCGTGCCCGTGCGGGTGATGAGAGAGACCGACATCAAAGACGTGGCGACGGCCGCCAGTGACGTCGTGTGGGTGGCGGACGTGGACCGAGTCCGGGGGCTGGAGAAGAAAGTAGTGGTGTGTGTGGGCCGTGACTACGTGGGCCACGCCAGTCAAGTGCGACTACACGGTCCCTCCCGCTGCTCCTCACAACTCGTCTGGCTGATCTCCCCTCACGACAAACCGTTACTTGTAAACGAATGAAATGAAAAGGCTGCAGGCTCTTTAATAAAATACAATTCAATGTGAAGTAAGGTGATGTACATACAGTACAATGTGAAATAAGGTGATGTACATACAGTACAATGTGAAGTAAGGTGATGTACATACAGTACAGTGTGAAATAAGGTGATGTACATACAGTACAGTGTGAAATAAGGTGATGTTCATACAGTACAATGTGAAGTAAGGTGATGTACATACAGTACAATGTGAAGTAAGGTGATGTACATACAGTACAATGTGAAGTAAGGTGATGTACATACAGTACAATGTGAAGTAAGGTGATGTACATACAGTACAATGTGAAGTAAGGTGATGTACATACAGTACAATGTGAAGTAAGGTGATGTACATACAGTACAATATGAAGTAAGGTGATGTACATACAGTACAATGTGAAGTAAGGTGATGTACATACACTACAATGTGCAATACAACACACGTTCTTCGTCACGACACTCGCAACAAGTCCACCTATCGACAAATAAACTGCACTACATTTTAAAAGAAGATACAACATTCTAAATGTAACTTTAAAGCGAAGTGGTATTAAAATAAATCAGCATAAATCAGTCAAGTCCATCACTATCTTACTTAGAGAGAGAGAGACTAATAATGGTGGCTGTATGGTCACAGGTTTTCTCTAAACATTTCAGTGAAGACAGTTCTCTCACCTTTAATACCTAAACTCTGGCTTTGTGTGCCTCGTGGCTCTCCTGACTAAATGTTGTTGGTGTCGCTCACTACCTCCACCTTCATTCTCAGTGTGACCCTAACAAGAAAATAGAAAATTATAGTTATCTCTCTTCTTCTTCCTGTTGTTGTTGTTATTTAAAAGAAGAAAAAAACACTGTAGATTTTATGTGATCCTGAAATGTTAATTTAATAAGTGTTCCTTCTTATGGAGAAATAAGAATTACAAAATGTCAATACAAGTAAATTATATTTATTTTGTGCACTTTTTCTGTATACCCTTTTGTATGCGCTTATACAATGTGTTTATGTATAGAAATATTGCTTGTGTATATATATATATATATAAATATTGACTCGTGGTGTTTCTCTGGGATAAGAACAGGATAAAAGATTGTGTGAACGAGGAGATGTAGAAATAAATGAGAAGCCGGTGTGTGGAATCTGTTTCAAACTTACCTGCTGTGTACTATATTTGGAATCAGTCTACCGTGACTGGGGCGACTATGGGGTTCTTAGCTAAATCCTAGCTGCTGTGTGAAGGGTCTGAGGGGTTTTCTCTTGATTGTAATTTAACTGCCGTGTGTTGATTTCCCCTTCTCCAGCTCATTAGAAGCGACTGAGTGGATTTCTTCTGACTTCAATGTGAAGCGACTGTGTGGATTCCGTTAGACCCCAGACTACTGTCAGCTGTTCTTAATTTTCTATATAATGTATCCAACGAGGCTGTGAGGACCTCGACCGAGTTTGAACTGGGTGAATGAAAGTTAGTTTTTTTTAAATCTTTATATTAATATCTCATGCACTTACCATAGCTCATGCGTTTATGTGCAGATGTTTTTGCTTTTTGCTACTTAGGTGTCCGTGACACCCAGGACTTTGAGTAGTGTGTGTGTGTGTGTGTGTGTGTTAATACTTGTCTTGGGCCCAGAAATAATTATGTGTTTGGACAGCCTATAGGCAATTGTTTGTGCTTTGTGGTGAGAACGCACGAGTGAGTGAGTGTGTGTGTGTGTGTGTGTGCGTGCGTGCGTGCGTGTGTGTGTGTCCCTGACATATACATATATAAAAGCACACACGCAATCACTGTAAGAATAACCAGGACCAAGACAATACTTTACAGTACTTTATTCAAATCACTGTCTTCCGGAGTCGGTCAAAAATCCAAAAGATGTCAGTATCAACAATTACTCATCCACTCAAAACAACAGTTGACAACAGCAAGCAAACCACTTACTCGTCGCCTCATTACACATCACATGACAGCATCACGGGTCATACAGTCACTCCTCAGACAGCAAGTAATAATGCCACGCAGTAATAAAACATAATTCCGGGTATTTAAACACCCGTAAATACGGAAACGCGGCTATTAATCACTTCACTGAAATCAGAAAAAGATCTTTTGTACACATTTCACAGCTTCAGGACTCAAACAGACTTCACGATCCTTTTTAATTAAAGGTATAAGAGAAACGATCTTGCGTATTAGTCTCTCTTTTCTTTAGTAGCGTGCTGTTCTGACATCATCATCATCATCATCATTGTTGTCGTCGTCGTCGTGTCATTACCAACAACAGCAGCAGCAACAACAACAGTGGAAGCAGTAAAAAAACTGGTGCTATATTAATTGTTATATTAAGCTCAGTACCTTTATTCTCTCCGAGTCTTTATTCCATTCTTTCTTTCTCTGCATGTGTTTGCAGGTCTGGCTGGCTTGCTGCGATAATTTAGCTTTAGCTGCTGGCTCGGCGTAAAACACCAATTCCCCCACCCACCCCACCCCACCCCACCCACGAGAAGCTAAATAAATTCTACGCTGCAGGAAAACACAATGCAGAATAAGGTAGAAGCTCCGCTGCTTTTTGTTGGTCACGTAGCGCTCACGTGATGGCCTCGTAATATTCACGTTGTAACCACGTAGATGCTGCTGTCATGAAATGGAGTTGGAACGTGGTCTGACAGGCGAGGGCGCCACTAGTACCAACTGCGACACACAGCGGGAGACCGGATAGAGTCGGTTGTACTTGTCTGTCGGCCTCTGCTCGTTTCGGACGCAGACCACCACCTTCCTCTCCACCCCGCGCACAGAGGAGCCGCACGTGACCCACACGACGTCACTGCTGGCTGTGGCCACGTCGGTCACGTCAGCGTCCTTCTCGACCACGCGAACGGGTAGACCCTTCTTCATACCCCCAATAAACTTCTTGTTGTCCTTGGCGCTGCCAACGCACAGCACCAGGACATCTCGGTACTCGAGGTCGGGTGGGTTGGAGATGTCTGGCATATCGCACGGCCTTCTGTACACGACAGTCTTCACACTGGTAGCGGCTATGTCTGTGACAAATCATCCAGTCTTATCGGGAAAGGCATTTTACAATCTTTGCAAAACTTTTCTTCTCTAAATTTGTCTTACTTATATTACCTTCTTAAATGATACTCCGTTGGTTTTTTTTCTTTATTTATGCCCAAAAACTTTCTGGGCTTAGAGAATGAAGAGGGACATTGGCTGGAATCAAGAATTTTACAAAATGTTTCATCGTGGACGAGAAACTAAGATATAAAATGGTGGACGTATGTTCTTGTTTAAGTCAAATCATAGAGAAAGCACAATGCACTCGGATTCTGGCAACTGCCCAGCTCATGTCATTGATTCTACAGCGAAAATCGTGTTATACTCACCAGGTGTCAGGAGCTGTGTTTTGACACCCAGACGAAGACTGTGTAGAAAGTCTCGCACCTGTTGCCCACACAGTTTGCACCCGCCAGGAGAATCGGCCGAGTGTCCAGCACCCTGGTGGAATATTCGCTTGACAGCGGGGCCGTCTGTGGGGGCAGGAACGGGTAGCTCTGTGTATCTGGTGACATCACGACCAATTTCGTCCGACATCTCCACCTCCCGTGTCACCACCGGGGGGTTCCGCAGCGGCCTGCTCAAGACGTGTACCTGCCACCCGGCAGGAGCCAGTGTGTGATAGCAGCTCGCCGCCCACAGATGAAGACTGGGATTCGTAGCCAGAAGGTTTTCGCAGAATGTGCGAAAGTGAGGCGCCGTTCTCCATCTGTTACAATTTATTTATTTATTTATTTATTTATGCGAATTTCCTGTATTCACGTTTCTGTTTGATGTCTCCTCAGTCCTTCCTGACAGTAAGTTAGTCTTGTTCTTTCTTTTATTTATTCTCGTTGTCATTCTTCTCCTCACTCATTGATCATTCATTCTGTCGTTTCTTTATTTTTAAGTCAATGCTTTATTGATTTTTGATTCGTATATTTATGTATTTACACCATCCCTCCATCATTTGCTCGTTTATTTTATTCGTTTGTTTCGACAATTCCTTTGCTTGTTCGTGTTTTATTCTGTCATTTATTTATTGTTTATTTCTTTCGTAGTTAGCATCACACTCAGGCAGAACCAAGCTATGACAAGGGCAGCCTGACCAGCTTACCTGTCGTCAGGTCCAGCTTCATCAGCGATGATATGTAGGGGGCCATCCTCCTTCACCTTCATGTCGTCAAAAGCTCTGGCTACCTCTGGCCCCGTCTCCAGGCTGTACTCCACAAGATGGAGTCTGTCGGCCGCGCCTGACGGCTGTTGCCAAATCCTTTGCTGGACCAGAAAAAAGAGCATGCGACAAGCTGTGAGGCTCTCGTGGCAGGTGCTGACGATGTAAACGCGGTGCCCCTTCTGCAGCCACTCTATGGCCATCAGGAGCAGCACAACGGTTTTGCCTGTGCCGGGAGGACCAGCGATGAACACGAGGGGAGGCGCCGAGTTGAGAAGATTGACCTGCTCGGGGAACAAGGTGATCTGGGCGGTGTAACACTCGCCTGTTACTGACACGGCCTGACTCAAGGTCTTCAGGGCCAGGCGTGGGGATGTGATGCAGGGAACGGTTACAGTTGTTGCTGGACCACAGAACCTGTCTCATAAAAAGTCACCACTGTTCCTTTACCTTTATACTAAACAAGGCAACGTAGAATAGAAGGTAATATGCTCAAACATGTCTACTGATTTTATGGCTGATTAAGCATCAGAGAGATTTGCTCGTAAAAATCTTAAGCATGTTCATAGTGCAAAGTATATCCTTTACGACAAAAATCAAATTTCATATGATGATATGATGAAAACAGTATGAACAGTAATGTTAGACCTGTCGTACCTGTCATGAGAATGGGTGCATGCAAAAGGTTTCAAAATGAAAAAAAGAGACACTAACAAGGTAAGCCGTCCAGAGCATTTCTGCTAGGACAAGCAAGTCGCAATATTTTAAAGTGTTGCTTGAAGGTTTCTGTACCTACCTGGCCACTAAGGTTCTGTACATACTCGCCGACATATGACAGTCAGGTCCTACACTCAACACTACTCGCTCCCACCATCGCCTGAACTCATGAAGTGTCTCTTCGTCGACGTCCCACGGTGCACTGGGGTCAGGCAGGTGGTCGCTGCAGAGAAAAATGTCTCCAATTCGCGAGGATTCTCTAGCTCCAAGAAGATGGTGGAGATCCTGGAAAAAATCAGAATCAATCAATTAATCGGTCGATCATCTAACTGGCGAATGTTAGTGGTCATCTTTGAGCTTCTTCTTCTTCTTCTTCTTCTTCTTCTTCTTCTTCTTCTTCTTCTTCTTCTTCTTCATTATTATTCAGCCATTTCTTGCTCAAACCACATTATCGGTGAGATTTAAGAAACCAATTTGATGGAGAAAGTTTGGATAAGAAAGTTTTGACGTGTATGTAGTCTTCCTGACTAAATACGTATTCCACCCCTCGCTACCTCCACCCACACATTCTTCTTCGCCCCCAGTGGTGTTGCCCACCTGTATTCCCTGGGGATCTGCAGCAATGGCCTGTAGCACCATACCTCTGGTGAGATTGGGAAAAGCCACGACCTTGGTGACCAGGAGACCAGGACAGATGTCAGACACGATGTGCGACAGGACCGCCTGAGCTTTGTCGAGCTGCTTGGCGGCTTTACGCAGTTTCTCTTGAATCTGAGCGTTCATGCCCTCGTCTGAGATGACCATCCTGTCGAGGTTATAGCCCGAAGACTTGACCTCACAGACTACGAACCCACAATGTTTGTGTATGATGAGGATGTCGAAGTCCCCCTGATTGTAATTTTGCGGCAGAGATGGCGGCAGGTTTAAAGTCGACGGAAGCAGGGCGGCCGCTGCGGTAAAAGCCGGTTCAGCCAAGTAGTCGCCAAACTTGAGCTGACTGAGCGCCACGAAGACGTCGCCATATTCCTCCGCCATCTTGCTAAAGCAGCTCAGCACGCGCTCCAACGCAGAGTCGTCAGAGAGGTCAGTCTCTTGCACGGGGAGGGGCCTAGGGGTCAGCGGCCGCCCGTTGAAGGAAGGGGGCGTGGCCTGGTCTGGGGGGCGTGGCTGTAGCGGAACTAGCACGTGCTGTCCAGCCACTTCGTGAGCAGCCATCGGAACCCGCTTGACGAAGACGGCGGGAAGAAAGTAGGCCTGGGATTCCAGCTTCGGGAACATGTCTTTGACCCACTGCAGCCAGAATGCCTGTGCGTACGCTGATATGGTTTCCTGAAAAAAAAAAAACAACAAAAGGATGCAATTGTTTATTTTCGGTTAAAGCCATCCATTTTCCAGACACAATCATAATGCAAGAATTTCATTGGATATGCATCTGTCGTCATTATTCATTTTTTTTATTTTATCTTGCATCAGAAACAAAGCTAGTATGGCCGTGTAATAATAATAATAGGAGATGAAAGGAAAGGGCTGGACATGGGGTCGCCTGGAGCGAGTTTCAGCCGATCGACATCAGTGGCGGGCTCTGGTTTAGGCCTTATGTGCAACTAGCGCGAAGAGGATTGAATGAATGATTGTAATAATAATAATAATAATAAATGAAGATTTGTATAGCGCATATTCACACTCATAGAGAGCATGCTCTTAGCGCAACAAGTAAGAGACATGGACTAAATGAACAGAACACGAGGGATGGAAGAATAAACAACAGTACTGACGACAAACAGAAAACAAAGATGGAAACCACAAAAAGGTACCAAGTAACAGAACATAGAAAATATAGCGATTCTGCAGAGAAAGATGGGTAGACAAGTAGCAAGAGCAGAAGGGGGAGGGTAAGAAGGACGACCATTGTGTGGACTGAGGAGTAATGCTCAAGGAAGAGGTGCAATGAGGAAAAGCTACCCTGATAAAAACCGATTTTCATTGAGGATAAGTTCTCAACTGCTGATACACAAGTCTGACAAACAGTCGCACAGTTTTGAACAATGTATATCCCATGAAAACGATTCTTGACTCGGGCACATGAAACAGGCTTCGCCCCTTAATTGTCTATTGACTTCTGACCAGCCAACTGCCAGAGGTACAGGTGCATCAAAATTCTTTAAGAAGATCATCTGAGGACGGACAGACGGAAAAGACAAAGAACAGGACGAATAAACAATGAAAATAAAAGCATGAAGCCAGATTAATGGACGATATTCACACACAATGTTTTTCAAATGGTGAAATTTTTTAAAAGAAAAAAGGCTCCTGCTTGAAAGGAGAATTACAAACACATGCTAACCTTTGTGCCAGACTTCTGACAAATGAGGCGGATGGCCTCCATAATCTGAGTGCGATACCCGCGAATGACAAAAATAGACATGCTGGGTATTGGGGTGGGTTGTGTTGTCTTGTAAACTGAAGCACCCGAAATAGTTTTGATCTCTCGGATAGTATGGCCATCTGAAAAAATATCACATATGATTTTAAAGTAAAATTGAACAAAACACGAAAATATTTTTGTCATGCATATTTGTTTCCAAATACAAAAGTATCTTTGTTCAAAGGACCATGGTTGTCGGTCTAAAAGTTTCTTTTTTCAAATTCAGCAGTGGACATTTGTCTGTCATTTACAGAACATATTTGGTAGTCAAAGTGCTTTTGTTTACAGCCAGAAAGTGAGGAGTGCAAGGTGTCTGTTCACAGTGCAAAGGTCAGCAAAGTCAGTCTCTTCTTCATATTAACCGTTAACTTCCTATTTTAATTTTGTTAATAAGAAATATTAAACTCAGCAGTCCAGCTTGCTTCCAATCCGATGAGAAAAGTCATTGTTCACAGGGCATGTCTGCAGAAAAAATTATCTTAGTTCACGGTGAAAGTTAATATGCGTTTCTTCGTACTACAATGTGCTTTGTACTACAACCACTCTGGTCCTAGAGATTAGAGCAGGGCGAGAGCCTTATTTATCCCTTCACTCATTCACTCAAACGGTTTCACTAGGAATACGTTGGTCTTAGATATCAAGATGTAGGACAGTTTTATTTATTCATTCACTCATTCATATAATAAGTTAATACATAGATCATCTATTGCATTCTAGCGTTCTATGATTGGATAATAATTTATTGGTGTAATTGTTTTAAATGTTGTCTTTTCCACTGCCTCTTATTTCTATCTCTGCCTCAGACTGAACTACACCTTTCTAGAGGTCAGAGTGCACGACTAGACAGGTAGACAGCAGCATGGACTTGGATACCTTTGCCGATGACCAGACCACACAGGTGGTCGGGTACTGCGTGCAGACATTCCTCAATGGGGGTCCGTCTCTTCCGTCGTCCACAGGTGTCTCTGCCGACCTCCACCTTACTCATGACCTGGAACTGAATTAGTTTTAGTCTCAAACTCGTTTCGCTTTTAACTTTAAACTGACTTTGTCCCAAACTTCGTAGCCTGACTTTTCTCATAGCCCCCCCCCCAAAAAAAAAAAAAATAAATGAAAGTTCACAATTACTAATTATTAGTTTCGCAGGAAGTAGAGTTCAGGGGCCAGTTGCACAACACGTTTCTAAACCTTAAAACTGTTCTAAAGAGGCAAAATCTCTTCTTAGCTATTTTGATTCTTTGCAGAAAAACATACAAGAAATTGCACTGACAGGACGGACAGTCAGACCTAAACAACTTTATCTTAGTTAAAGCAGTTTTAGTTTTAAAAATTCTAAAATTGTGGTGCGTACTTTAAACTAATTACCTAAATAGAGTTAAGGCCTAAAAGTGTTTAAAATTAGAAATATGTTGTGCAACTGGCCCCAGAAGATGTCTCATAGTGTAGTGAAATCAAATACGGGTTTTTTTTCTCTTTCTCTCTCTCTCTCTTGTCTTTCAGCCTGTGTTTTATGTGTGCACATATCCTTCTCTTGGTGCCATGTATTGTCATGTTTGCATGTCTGTGTATATTTGCATAATGTTAACATGCACGTGCATGCACACAGATATACACACATATACACATATAACTTGTGAGGCTCTATATTTGTAGATGTGTGTATAGACATCAAGACATGCCGACATCTAAGCATGGGCTGTTAAGACCCTCTGTCATTTGGACAAGTCTGCATACGGGAATGAAAATTAAAAATAGATATGTCGTCAGATATACGAGTCACACACACACACACACACACACACACACACACACACACACACACACACACACACACACACACACACGAATGCCTGATATTTTACTCTACTGTCTGGTAAGCCTTATTCTTGTCTAGGAGAAGAGGTAGGGGAGCTAACCACTTTACTCCTCCCTACTTCAGACCTCACGTGACATAGTCCCACCCAGATTGTTGAGAAGAGTTTAAGCCTTACAACTCGGTGAAGCTTAACTTTGGCCCAGTCATCTGATAGCTGTATTATTTTTACTGTGTTGTGCTTGAAAGTAGGAAACCTCACACAATACAACTGTTACTGATGTCGATAACCGGGCTGGCACTTTACTAGTCGGACTTTAAATAGAATGGAATTTCAAAGTATGAGATCGAATACACACACACACACACAGGGTGGGCTTAAAGTAAATGCACATTCAGTTTGAAGCATGACCCGATTATGACTACACTTGACCAAGTAGTGTATGTATACAAACAGACGTATGAACATATGCACACATGAGCACAATACACACGCACGCACACGTGTGCACACCTGCGAGCACTGAGCACACATACCAAGAGCTTGACTCACGTGACAGAGTCCTGTACAGTATCCCAATTGTCGACTACCTGACTCCAACAGAATGTCCTGTGCCGAGAAAGGCACACACTGCCCAGCCTCATTCCCCCAGGTGTTTATCAGGTGTAAAAGACTCACCTTTCTGATGTCGGGGACTGGAGAATGTGCTGCAAGTCACGAGGTGTGTGAGACTGGTCTACGCATGCTCCGCTATCGACTTCCTGGTGCGATTGTCCTTGTTTTGCATTAGGTCTTGAAAAGAAAACACCCGCACCCCACACCAACCACCCGTTTATCCATTGAAAACAGCAGGAAGGGCGCCAGGACCCCTCGACTAGACAACATAATATACGGCGGTGAGAGATTAATTGCTATAGAGCTACAGGTACACAGACAGGTGTGTGTGGCTTCACTGCAGGTGGTGCATGTTATTCACAGGTGACAGTGGTGTGTGGTCGTACAAATGGCTCTGTCGTGTGTGTGTGTGTGTGTGTGTGTGTGTGTGTGTGTGTGTGTGTGTAAGAGAGAGAGAGAGATCTCGGTCACATTTGCATGCATCTTTTTGTGTCTGCGTATGAGTTTATGCGTTTATTCCATTCACTTGCTTCAGTCTAACACCAATAAAAAAAATCAGTCAAATCAAATTAACCAAGGCTTCAGACACAGCTCCTGTTTCTTATTGTGTTTATTCTACTGAGAAAGATAGCATAGAATAATACCATTCACCCTTGACTAAGTAAATAAAATAGGTACATAAACTCAATCTCACACATGTGAACATATTCCCGTATATTTATGTGTGTATTATTGTGCGTGTACAAAGATAAATAAAAAGGCACGAAGAAAGAACAAAGTAGTGATGTTGGGCAAGGTGAGAAGAAAAACAGAGAGAGGAAAAGTTAGAAGATAAAACAGAAAAAAAGAGCGAAAAACATATAAAGATTGAGGGAAAAATACGCAGAGATAGAGACATAAAGATAGAGAGAGATGAACAAAGAAACCGAGACAGATAAAGAGGTAAGGAGAGAGAAAGACTGAGACAGATTTACACAAAAAAGTGAGATAAAGTAGTAAAGATTGCTCTCTTTTTTTTTCAAGGTCCATTGTAAAATGATATGTTTTTCCGGTCAAGTTTGTTTGTAATGATCGGCGTCCATCTCATGTCCCTTTCGCTGGCTCACTTTCCCCAACCATCTGTGGAGTCAGGTCTTAATTCCCGACATTTGGATTGATTAGGGAAAATTCGTTGGCTTGGACGGGTGTTGAACCAGCGCACGCTTAGGTCTGGACGCCAGTGCTCTAACAACAAGGCTAACCGCTTCCCCACAAAGAGATAAAGAGAGAGAGAGAGGAAGACAGCGAGATAAGAAAGAATGAGAGAAAGAGAATCATAGAGACAGAAAGAGAAGCAGACAGAAGCTATTAGAGAGACAAAATGAAAAAGAGAGACAAATAGAGACAGAGTGGTTAAAAGAGAATCAGAGAGAAAGACAAAATGAGGAAAGAGTCTGAAAAAGGTGGATAGGCAGGAATAACAGAGACAGAAAGAAAAAAAGGGAAAAATCTTTACAAACGTTTGTTGTACAGAAAGAGGACGGGAGTGTGCAGAACATAAAAAGAGGGAGGATTGTGGGTTTTTTTCTCTCTTTCACTTGGGGATGATGAAAACTGATAAATGTGTTAACATAAGGCTAACTCAACCTGCCTCACAATTGGGGATGTCAGGCTAGAGCAATGCGGTATCATTTTAATTTTTCTGTCATTTTTTCATAAAAGTTTTGCAGCAGCAGGTACTGTGACATTAAGCCGTAGTCTCCAGTAAAATCAGACAGGGCTGACATCAGCGACTACCCGGCCATCGCCAGGTGAGGACGGGTACACCAGCACCAGGTGCGAGGTGCATCGCGACATGGCGTACAGGCGGTGGTACACGTCGGAGTGGCGATACTCGTTACGAACACACACCACGACTTTCCTCTCTACGCCGCGAGTTTGCGCGCTGTTCATCACCCACACTACGTCACTCCTGGACGTAGCTACGTCCTCCACGTCACTGCGGCTGCCGTCCTCCATCACTCGCACCGGCAACCCTGCCTGCCGCAGACCCTCCACCACTCCGCTGTTGTTCCGCATGCGGCCAGTACAGACGATCAGCACATCCCTAAAGTCCAGCTTCCCCCCGTGGGTAGTAGATGTTGCTGCCGCTGAACCCGCCTCGACAGTTGTGGAGCCAGTGCTTGGTGTCGACCTGCAGGGTGTGTCAGCAGCCAACGTTGCGGTGTCGCTGATTGTGGAAGACTGAGGCATCACTGGGTTACTGTTGAGGCTGACAGCGGCACCTGTTGTGTCGATGTTTGTGGAACCAGATAAAGGGATGTCGCTGGTTGATACTGGTCACAGAAAGGATAGAAGGAATGAAATAAACAACAAGAACTGATTGTGAGACAGATTGTTAATAAAACTCGATGTCCTCGTGTCTCTGTGAATAATTTTCTGATGCTTCTACTTTTTATTGCTTTTCCCTTAATTATAACTTTATCTTAATCCTTTTTTCTTTCTTGTCTACGTTCACTTTTCTTTCTTCCCTTTTTTCTTTTACTCATTCTTCTTTTTTTTCCCTGGATTTCTTCGCTTTTCTTCTTCGGATCCCCCCTCCTCCTCCTCCTCCTCATCATCATCATCATCATGCCAAACTAATCAACTTGTTGACTTACATCCAGAGCATAAAAGGTGATTTCTCCCCAACCCCAGACGGCGCAAGGCCATTCCGATCTCCATTCCGCAGCCAAAGCAGTTTCCTGGGTGCTCCCCGGTGTGACCTTGACCGTCATGGTAGAGAAAGGTTACGGAGGGGTCATGTGGAGCTCGTGCAGCCTCCTTTTCGTACTCTTCCACGTCGGCGTGAAACTCGTTGGCTCTGGCCACCTCCCGCACCACTGACGCCGGGTACCGGAAGGGCTTTGTGAAGAGATGCACGTCCCAATCCGGGTGAGCTGCCCCCTGGCGGCAGCTGGCGGCCCACAGGTGCAGTCGAGGGACAACTGACTGCAGTTTCTCGCAGAATGACTGCAAGCGCGGCTTTGGGAATGTTGTATACTCGTCCTCAGGTCTGTACCTGTAAGTCAGGTTTATACCTGTGAGTCAGTGTGTACATGTGAGTCAGTTTATAACCTGTGAGTCAGTGTGTACATGTGAGTCAGGTTTATAACCTGTGAGTCAGTGTGTACATGTGAGTCAGTTTATAACCTGTGAGTCAGTGTGTACATGTGAGTCAGGTTTATACCTGTGAGTCAGTGTGTACATGTGAGTCAGTTTATAACCTGTGAGTCAGTGTGTACATGTGAGTCAGGTTTATACCTGTGAGTCAGTGTGTACATGTGAGTCAGGTTTATAACCTGTGAGTCAGTGTGTACATGTGAGTCAGTTTATAACCTGTGAGTCAGTGTGTACATGTGAGTCAGTTTATACCTGTGAATCTGTGTGTACATGTGAGTCAGTTTATACCTGTGAGTCAGTGTGTACATGTGAGTCAGTTTATACCTGTGAGTCAGTGTGTACATGTGAGTCAGGTTTATAACCTGTGAGTCAGTGTGTACATGTGAGTCAGTTTATAACCTGTGAGTCAGTGTGTACATGTGAGTCAGTTTATAACCTGTGAGTCAGTGTGTACATGTGAGTCAGGTTTATAACCTGTGAGTCAGTGTGTACATGTGAGTCAGGTTTGTAACCTGTGAGTCAGTGTGTACATGTGAGTCAGGTTTATAACCTGTAAGTCAGTGTGTACATGTGAGTCAGGTTTATAACCTGTGAGTCAGTGTGTACATGTGAGTCAGGTTTATAACCTGTGAGTCAGTGTGTACATGTGAGTCAGGTTTATAACCTGTGAGTCAGTGTGTACATGTGAGTCAGGTTTATAACCTGTGAGTCAGTGTGTACATGTGAGTCAGGCGTATTGTACTTTTCAACCACTTGTTGTGTATCCTTGAGTCAAGTTGTACCTGTGAGTCGGATGTCTACATGTCATAGTCACATATCTGGCTGCAATGTGTCATGGCAGTGTGTGTGTGTGTGTGTGTGTGTGTGTGTGTGTGTGTGTGTGAGTGAGAGAGAGAGAGAACACAATTAGAGACGTACCAGAAGATAAACATTTTTCTTTCTGCACTTTCTTTCACATTCACACATTCACAGACCTCCACACATCCACTTACAACACGTCAGGTCCCGCTTCATCGACGACGACATACAGCTCCCCGTCCTTGACCATCGACCTCAGTTCCTCCACCGCCGTCTCGATCTCTTTCTCGTCCCTGAAATTGTACTGGAGACATTTCAACCTGTCCCCCTGCCCTCTGACCTCAGCGTAACGCTGCAGCAGGCTGTGCAACGTGATGCAGGCCACGCAGCCGCCCTCCCACGTGCTGAGCACGCACACCACGTGGTCATGACGTAGCCACTCCTTGGCCACCAGGAGCAGAGTCAAGGTTTTGCCGGTGCCCGGGGGTCCGGCGAGGAAGACTTTGGGCGGAGCCATCTTGAGGAGGTGAGCTTGTTGCTGGGACAGCGGTAAGTGGGCCGTGTGGTCTTCACGTCCAGCACCTGGTCGGACACCATCGTCTGCTTCCAAACTCAGTCTGGGCAGTGAGTAGCATGGCACTGTCACTGTGCTGGCTGCCCCCCAAAACCTGAAACATGGCAGTTAGTTCGTCCTTTAGATATTTCTACCTTTCTACAGGATATAGGGACGTATTGATGGTACAGTATATAGTGTATCTGCCCTACAGATTGTACACAACATATAGTTTATTCTATCGACAGGTGTTATAAAACATTACTTATAGGTGATCTCCACGAGTCTTTTTGTTCACATATATATATCTTCTTTACAGGATTTATCATACATAATGTATATTTCGTCCCTTCCAAGAGTGTTATACTATGACATATACAACTCAGCCTTTCGCAGGATTTTATGTTTAATGTTATATAAAGCTTAATTTTCCACCTGCAGAGAAAGAGGAATAACGAGAAATAACAGACAAGGTTATGTTACAAAATAAAGTGTTTTTACCGAGCTTAACTAAAAAAAAAAGTTTGCAGAGATTTGTCTGTACATATGTAAATTTTAAAGTTTTTTCACATTTGAGATGCTCAGGAACATGGTAGAGCAGCCTCAACATACGCGTGCGTCACCATGGAAATATGTTACAGACGTACCCTGCCTCCAACTCACCCACCCTCTCACCCGACACTCACTCCTGACTCATCGAGCTCCACAAACACATAAATGAATTGAAGAGGGTGGGTGGGTTAATCAAGAGTAGGCGCAGCTCCACACATGACCAACATCTTATTTTTACCTAGCGATGAGCGTTTTGTACACGTCAGCAGTCATGCTGGGGTCACGGCCATGTCGAACCGTTAGGTGGCGCCACCACTCTATTAGTCTTGTTAGTGTCTTCTTGATTTCGTCTCCCGGCACTTTATCAAACATGTGGTCAGATGTGATGAAGTGGGCACTAACTTCGGTGTCCTCCTCTGTCTCCAGACAACGACGCAAATCCTGAGCAACAAGAACATTGCAAATAATAAGAAGAAGAGGAGAAGGAAGAAGATGAAGGAGAAGAAGAGAACATTTACCCTTTTCAATTACACTAAAATTATATTTGGAGTAGGAATATGCAATACTAACAGTAGACAAATCACTTTACACACACACACACACACACACACACACACACACACACACACACACACACACCACCACCACCACCACCACCACACTCGATCACCGCACGATCAAACTGAACCAGGATGTCCCATCTTATGCCAATTTTCTTCATTTGGCGGAGACAGTAAAGATCTTGCTGGGCCATTATGATAGTGGAAACTACATTGACTTCCCAGCCCAGAACATTGGAGATGATGAAAGCCAGAAACCTTAAGTGGTTCGCTTGCTCAATGGCCTCGCCTTTGAGAGAGAGAGGGGGGGGGTTCAACAGGATCTCTCCTTCTGAGGAAATCAACTATCGTCTCTTTGGTTTTAGAATCATTCAGCTGCAGACCATTACCGCTGCCCCAAGGCACCAAGGGATTCATTTCTTGGCGGTAGTGTATGGATATATACGTATAGATATCTATGTGTGTGTGTGTGTGTGTGTGTGTGTGTGTGTGACAGAGAGAGAGAGTGAGCAAGAGATGTGTAATTTTAAACACCATACTGACTTTCTGCAGCTGCAGATCCCCTGCAATAGCCTCCTTTAGCAAGTGCTCGTGGAGATTAGGTAAGGCCACGATCTTGATGATGCGAAGTCCAGGTGCAACATCCGACACAACACGTGACAGCCAGCCCCCAGCTGCGTCCAGCTGCACCACAACATCGTGCAGAACACACCTGACGTCGTGCACCACCTCGACACGCGCCACGTCCGTCAGCTGCACGCCGTTGGTCCGCGACCCTCGCCTCTGCTGCACGACATCGCCAACCACTCTGACATCGCAGACGACAAGTCCAAGGTGCCGATGGATGAGAAGCACGTCAAAGTCTCCGTCCCAAAAAGGGCAAGGACGATTGTCAGCCACCCTGGGTTGATGAGCTCCTACAACCTCGCGATTAATAGGAGTGACAACGACCACAGTATCCTGGTTCAGCTGAAAGACTTTCCACAGGCACAGCAACACTCGATGGACAGTTGTCTTGAGGGGTGGGTGACTGTTCTGACTGTTCTGCGTCTTCAACCCCGACGTGTTTGTCCCCGGGACATGCGCAGTGGGCCTGGAATCCCGTGGTTTGGAAGAAGTTTCTCTCGTGCAGGCTAAAGCTTGGATGTTGCGCTGGCCGTTGTGAACGATCCCCTCCGGCCAGACATATGACTGGGATTCCAGATGGAGGAAAGTCTGCAGCATCCAACTTAACCAAAACGCCTCCAGCTTTGCCGGAAAGAGGCTCTGTGAAAATAAAATTTTTACCGATGAAAATAGACCAAACACATTTGGTTGACACAATACAGTAACAACAAAATACAATAATAATGAAAGAATACAGTGTATAAATAATAACAAAAAAGGGATAAAAATAATAAAAAAACAATACAGGGTACAAAATATAACAAAAGAGTAAGGGTATAAGTGCTAAAAAAGGACACAGTGTAAGTAATAACAAAACAATACAGTGTATAAATATTTATATGTAAATATACAGCACGTGGTGTTGAACAAAAAAGCGCACGAGGGGCATTGTTCTGTCTCTGAGTCACCACAGAAAGTTTGCTTACTTGTCAGTCTTGTGGTCTTATTAACTTAGGGCATTGAAAAAAACAGGGGGAAGGAGGACAAAGGAAAGATAAGATGATTATGATCACGTGACTTGAGAGGACTCTTATTCATGCACCAGGATGTCATTACTGTTTGTATTTGTAATTGTGCCCTAAGAGCATGCTCCTTACAAATGTGAGTATGCGCTATACACATCTTTCATTTATTATTATTATTATTGTGTGTGTGTGTGTGTGTGTGTGTGTGTGTGTGTGTGTGTGTGTGTGTGTGTGTGTGAGAGAGAGAGAGATATTATTATTCAGATCACGTGCGACAGTTTCAAAAAGCAAACCATCTCGCTTATTTGTCTAAATAAGGTCTACTTGTTAGAAACTGTCAACACCATTGTTCAAAACCTTGTGGCCGCCTTCACATACTCAGCATCAGTCCATTATTATTTTACCTACCTTAATTAACTCAGCCGCTCCTCCCCATATCATACACTTGAAAAAATACACAGCCATATCGGATGGCTTACCTACATCTCCGATATTCCACAAATATTTTGGTTTTCCTAGAACACACCTGACACATCATAAACATACATGACATTCCACAGACATACACCATACCTGGCAGTCCGTAGACATACCTGGCTTTGCATTTTTACCTTGATGGGTAGATCATGGGTCTGGTTTTGGGAGATAACATCTGAGGTTGAGACACTTCCACAACCTTCTTTGTCCGGGGGGTCAGTAGCACCTGAAGTATGTTCAATATTACAATTGAGGATATTATTATTGCTAAATCATACACAATCAATCAAAATCCCACATTTTAGGTTTCAAAATCTTTTCTATAAATATCTCATGGTCTCTCTCTCTCTCTCTCGCTTTCATTTAAAGCGGCGATAAAACTATTTAAAAAAAGCCTGCTCCTTTGAGTCAGTGAGCTGTGTTTTAAAGTTTATGTTTTGCAAACGAAGCAGCAGCCTCATTTTAAGTAAACAGACGAGTTTAATGTATAAATGTCTGGAGAATGTTTTAAGCAAAGTTAAATTTATAGAGAGTCGAAGTATGTGCAATTACTCTGTCGAGGGTGACAGTAAACTCACATACCTTCCTCGAGTTTGTTCCTGGTGAGGTTGAAAACATCATGTGTTAGTTGTGATTGGTTCCCATTTAGGCTCCCGGATCCACCAGACGAAATATTTTCCTTTTCTCCATTAAACTTGAAAAAAACCACAGCAATGTTTGATTTGTGTTTTTGTTCTGGTTGAATGTTTATACAAGTGTTCAAATATACAGGCAGAACTAATTCAGGTCCGTTATTTGTAAAACAGAACACAGGTTGTCTACTCCTTGAGCTGCTCCTGTCATCGACCGACGACTTATCGTCTGTATCCTCTTCTTTTTCCTCTTGCTGTGACTCACTAATTACCTTTTTATACTCTCTTTTTCCTTTGTGTTTTTAACAATATTTTCTTTCGTCTTCCTTCTTTGTTTCACTTTTCTTACTTCTTATAAATTTTATTTTTAATTTTTCTATGAATCTTCTTTTCTCTTCCTACTTATTTCTTGTCTAGTCTCCAGCTTGCTTTATCTAACACATACATGTTCTTACGTAAACACGGATACATACAAGTTCTCATATAGATAAGAGAACCAGGCTGACAAGGATACACAGCAACTCTACTGATTAACACAACTACACACGCACAGCTACACACGTACATACAAAATATATATACACACACCCGCATACATATGGGTAGGTGCATACGTATTTTGTGTGAATGTGTATTTTCTGAAGTGACGAGGGACTTCTAAAACTTTAGATATAAGGTGAAATTTAAAAAAAGAAACAAAGGAAGACATGAAGGTAGGACCATTCAGATGACATGGTGATGAACATTACCTTGTTGCAATGATGCTCCTTGCCAAAAGAAACACCCCGCGGAGTGTGTTGACCAGACATTTGCACTGGTAGGAGCAACATGTAATATTTTTACCTTCCACTCACTGATTATAATTGTTCTCTTGCATCTAATTAGTTTAGCGAAGCTCAGCCATCTAATCAAGGAGCTAGGTCAATGAAGCATGCAACCAACCAGTCGAAATACTCGATCCATAAACATGGGCTATGTTAATGATACATATATTTGCATAAATCTACATATAATTAAATACACGTTCGTATTATCAGTATCACTGATACAGGAAGTCAAAGGGATTAAAATTATCATTTTAAATGATGAGCAATTATTTTCAATCCGCAAAGATCGCATAAAAGATTTATTGATTGAATCCCATTGCTTGTTTTGGTAAACTTCCTTTGGTCACTGTTTTATGTCAGTTGACGTCGTATTATCATCACATCGTCATTTTCCTCGTCATCGTTCACCTCCCTATCCCCCAAAATGTCCATTTTCACTTAGCTCCCCTGTCTGTCTACATGTCTACCTGTCTGCTTGTCAACCCTGTCGTACCTTCCATTCTGTCTACTGATTACTTACCAACCTCAACCTCCAACCATCCGCTTGTTCACATTTATGTCTGTCTGTCTGAGTCACATACACATTCTACTATTATATATCAACACAAATTAGACATCACAACCAAGCTAAAAGGAAGGATAAAATAAAATCCTTACCGGCCTCCAGTGCTCGAGGGAGGATCTGTTCGACATAAAGGTCAGAGGCGATGTCTTACCCTCTACAGTCAGCTTCGCTCGCAAGTTGACTACACGATGCGATTCACTGCCCAATAATGTCAGCCTGATTGACATCCGCCATGAATAAGGCTATTCACTGATTCTATTTATAGTCAGCGGGTAAACTCCGAAACTGTTTACCACACGGCGTGCCTAAGGGGTAGCCGCACTCGATCCCCCTCTTGCCTCTGTGTCCTGTTTCTCAGAAACCCGCGAGAACCCATAGGGTTCAGGAACGGGGCCGGACTGTATTTATTTCTTCAGATCGCTGCACACTGGCGGCCTTCACTAGTGCAGCTGTCGTCTTGTTTTTAATTTTCGTTTTCGGGAAAAGTGCATCATAGAAGTAAACAGAAGTTTCTACAAGCGGGTATTTTTCTTAAAAGTTTTTAGGGGTGATTGTCAGTTCACGAAAGAAGGTTACAGAATATTAAAGAGGACAATAAAATGCACTGTACATGTCTGAATCATCATCCCAATAATTGCATGCTGCAATCTTCTGTATTGTTGGTGGGTTTGCTTTGCGGGTTAATTGGATATCACGAGGTACATCGGCGAACTGTGGTTTGCGATGCTATTTTTAGTTCTTATCTCGCTATGAATGATGGGCTGTGGTGTACAAGTGAGCTTGTGTGTGGGGGGGGAGCAGTTTGCTTATAAAACACGACCCAGTAGATGAACTTTATTTCTCTGACCCTTATAGCCAGACGTAAGCAACTCTTTTCACACTCATCATTCCCTCCACAGTTCTTTCCCTTACCTATTTATCTCCCCTACCACCGTTGCCGCCACACTGCTCACCTGAGACACAGTGACAACAACTGCTTAACACTGAGGATTAAATGGTGATGTCAAATACCTAACCCTAACATATCACATGCAGTCTCTCAGATATTTTAATAAAGAGACACAATGAGACAAGCCAGTATTAATTCACCTCATCTTCAATCTTAAATGTTGAATGTCTCCTGTAAATATCAAGCTTTTTATTTCCTTCTGCAGTGAGATAATCAATAATACTGTAATGTATTAAGGTCTGTGTGTGTGTGTGTGTGTGCGTGTGCGTGTGTGTGTGTGTGTGTGTGTGTGTGTGTGTGTGTGTGTGTGTGTGTGTGTGTGAATCTTCCTGCAGTAAGTTTTCACTTCTGGAAAAATATTTTTCTTTACGCGTGGAATTTATATGTGATTTTCTTCTCTTAGGCTTAAGTACGTAGGAATGTGGAGATATTTTTAAGTTAATTTCTTGGTATTGTCATAGTATTATGCATTGAATCGTGTAATTTGATTTGGTTTTCTTTCCTACCATAGACCAGCATATATTCTTTACAACTGACCGTTTAAAATATTGCTTAGCTTAGCTAGGGAGTAGAGTGGCATATCGTGGAAACAGAAGTAGCTTGAAATAAAATCGTCTTCCTTGGCTTCTAGGAAAGGATATGTGACTAATTACTTACTGATGTAGGTCCTCAAGTTATCAGTGCACGCTGTTGTTCAGTATCTTGTTGGATCATTATTATCCCTTCAAGAATCATTAACAAATCCCGTTAATATGAATGATACGGTGGTCTACCTCTTGCACCTAGTCTTCCTATGCACCTTCATTGTGTAAACTGAATCTTTGATTATTATAGTGAAAATAACTATATACATCAGAGGGAACCTTCAAATTACCTATAACAAGCAGGCATTTTTAAAAATGTCTTTAATTCTGTATGCCGATAGGTCATGTACATCATTGATAAAACACGACAAACAAGACCTTACAGCCACAATAATTATTCCATACTCATTTAAGCGAAACGAAAAATTAGTCACTAAATACACGTCCAATAAATTATCCTCTATGCATTGTCATCCTGTATCTGAAAGAATCTGCTGTAAAATTTAAAAATAAAACTCATCGAACACAAAATTATCTCATGCCCCAATATTCAGCATTATCCATCAGCAAACATCAATAACCACTAAAAATTAACATACTAGTATGCATCGTGAGATAGTAAAGCAACACTCCAGTTTAATAACTAAACATACATGTACACCCATCTAGCTGTAACCCATGGATTCCCATGTTATTCTGTAAAATAATTCGTAATGCTGTCAGTAAGACACGGTCAACCCCAAATTTGCCATGCCCCCTAAATGCAAACAATAATAATTCACACTGCAATGTGTTCAGAACAGACTCATCAATAAAAATATCATGTTAATAAAACACACCCACCTACTACTAATGTTTATCACCACCATAACAATTCCAGCGAAGCGAAACCTTCCTTTGGTTTCACAACATTCTCTTCCACATCCACCCTAGATTTCCCAAAATGGCAGGAGAGGAAGATTAAAGTTTCATAGCGGCCTCATCAAAACTCTTCAAAAGCTCAAATCTGTTCACCTGGTGAAGGTGGCAAGACCAGCACAAGCTGTGCCATGCATCGAGAGAGCGGGTAGAGTCTGTTGTACTTATCGGCGTCATGGTAGTCATCTCGAACACAGACCACCACCTTCCTCTCGATACCTCGAGCTACGTTGCCATAGGACACCCACACTACGTCACTACGGGCAGTGGCTACGTCCTCCATGTCCTCTTTGCTTTTCATGACTTTTACAGGAATGTCGGCACTCCTCAGTCCCGCCACCACACCTGAATTGTTGTCCACGTGACCGACACACAGCAGCAGGACGTCTCTGAACTGCAGGGCAGGAGGGTGAGCCACACAACTGGCAGAAGCCGGTGCAACGGCAGCTAGAGCCTCTGTGAACAAAAGACAAAAGAAGATTATGGATTATTAACTGCTACAAGGATGTGGTTGTAGTGGCTATGTGGTGGTGCTAGTAATGGTTATGGATGCTCAGATTATATAATTACTTTACTGAATCTTTCTTTTTTGCTTTATATTTTTGTATAGACGTTATTTCTATTCTTTCTTTGGTCTTAGCGAGAAAAGAAACAGACGTGAAAAAGCTGGTACTTTCTAAAATATGGTCAAATATTTCAGGTTTACGAAAAGGTAATCAAGAAGACATCAGTGACCAATAGGACAAGAGGAAGGAAGCTTCTCCAAAGTCTTTTCAATGATCCCAAATAAATCCTTACAGAAATTAACTGTAAAGACAGCAAATACAATCAGCAATGGTGGATCTTATTGTGTACTTGATTAGGAACTGACATTAGAATTAAATCTAAAGGTGAATCCTATTAAACTGAAATCAAAGTTAATGAAAAGAATAATTATTATGCTCACCGCAAGGACTGCTGTTATCGTCTGTTTGTCCAACACCAAGACTCCTGATGAAGCTGCCAACGTCCTTGCCGCACTGCACACAATTGCGAGGATGCTCTTCGCTGTGCGAGGGACCATGATGATACACAAGCTTCACGGGTGGACCGTGCGTGTGGTCGGGTACACCCCGCTCTGTGTAGGCAGGTACTTCACCACCCAGTTCCTCTGACAGTTCCACCTCTTTCACTACTGTAGGAGGGGAGCGGAGGGGTCGCGTGAATGTTTCCACTTGCCAGTCGTTGGGCGGGGCAACACCGTGCTTACAGTTCGCTGCCCAAAAATGGAGGTCGGGAACTTCTTGAAGAAGGCGATGACAAAATTTCCACAAATGCTGACTCCATACGGATGGGTAATCCTGATCAGGACTCCAACTGTCAAAATAATTCAAGGTATGTGGGTGAACGGCGATAGATAGATATATTGAATGGTTGATTTGTTTAAGGAATTTAGAGATGGTTTTAGATGAAAGATCTGTATTTTACTATTTCTCTTCGCATAGTTAATGGTATCCTATTCTGTACACAATTTTCATTTTAGAATTAATAATAACAAGATGCATTTCTGCTACACATGTATACCATGAATGACAGTCTTTACATAGCAGGAGAGACTACTCACAGATCATCAGGCCCGACTTCATCAGCGATGACATACACTGACGTGCTGTCTTCTGCTGCCTTCTTCAGGTAATCAAAGGCTTGATCCGTTTCTTTTCCTCCTCTAAAATTAAAATGTATGAAATGAACCTTTCCCATTGGTTGTGAGGATTCGCCCTGATCGCTCAGCCACTGCTGCAGAAGGTGGTACAACATGCGGCACACTATACGACTGTTTATCCACGTGCTTAGCACGTAGACGTCGTTGCCGCACTTTAGCCAGTGCATGGCTATCAGGACAAGTACCACTGTTTTGCCGGTACCAGGTGGACCTGCCAGGAAAACCCTGGGAGGTGACGAACTCAGCAGGTCGACTTGTTCTGGAAATAAAGTTATGAGGGCGTAACGCTTGCCTGTCTCTGACACGGCCTGTCCCAGGGTCTTGACACACAGGCGGGGCTCAGACAGACAGGGGACCTTCACCGATGTGGCTGGCCCACAGAACCTGATTTTGAAATAAAAGATGAGACAGTTTTTGTTTTTCATTTACAAGTATCTCATATTTTACAATAATAAATGATGTATCAATGAAAGAGTATAAAAAGAAAAATTAAATAATGTGTCCCTACAAAATGACGATATTGTTGATTTTTCACTAAGTATAATTAGTTGTTTCGGATATCTGTAGTTGAGTGGGTATGGGAATGGCTGGCCACCACGAACACAAAGGTGATTCAATGCATGGACTAACGAACTGATGAATGCATGTACCTGGCAACGAGAGTCTTATAAACATTTGAACTCATTAAGGGATCCACTCCAGAAGATATCACACACTGCTCCCACCATTCTTTAAGTCGCCACAAAGCGTTGTTTGTCAGGTCCCATGGAGTGTTGGGACTGAACAGTTGATCAGAACAAATGCAAACACCAGTGATGTCATCAGTGTTCAGGCAGCGATGTAGCTCCTGTAACGAAACTTTTAAAAATTAAAAAAAATTATAACCTTCCTTTTTTATCGAGTTAAAGATAGCTGGAGTTGCCCTTGTGGATAAATAAAGTTGTGTTGTATTGTATTAAAATGAACACGGCAGCAATTCGTGAAATTGAAATATTAGTGAGACATCTTGTCTCTCAGTCATTCAAATCAGTCAAGCAAAAAAAAATATTTTTGTAGTTTACCATTTTTATTCTTTCATTCTCACCTGTGCCAACTCTGGATCAGCGCTAATGACTTGTTGTACCTGACCTGAAGTGAGGTTAGGTAAAGCAATGGTCTTTGTAATACTGAGTCCGGGTGCAACATCAGACACCAGGTAGGACAACATCGCCTCAGCTTTGTCCAGTTGTGACACAGACTTTCCTAGCTTTTCTCCTATCCTCGTAGAGTCGGACTCCGCCAGGCTAAAAGTTTGATGACTGACACCTAACGATTTTATTTCGCACACAATGATACCATAGTGTCGGTGAATGATAAGAAGATCAAAGCTTCCTTGTCTCCAGTTCCTTGGTAGAGAGTCCGGCAGGTTAGAAGGATGGGGAAGCAAAGCAGCGACTGACATATAGCAGGCCTCGCCCAGATAGTCGCTAAAATTCAGCTGACTGATGGCCATAAAAATTTCGTCTTTGTGTGTCTCAGTCATTTTCTGTAGACAAAACACAACACGTCCCACGGCTGCATCAATCGCCATGTCAGTCTCTTGCACAGGGGTAGTAGTAAGGGTGGGGTCCCTATGAGTGGTGGTCGGGGTTTCTTCAAGGACGTGAACATCTCCACTTGAAATTTTTCTTTTTCTCATCGGTACCCGGCTTATATGGACAGCAGGCACAAAATGGGCTTGTGATTCCAGATGAAGGTAGTTGTGTTCTACCCATTCTTTCCAGAAATCCTGGACTTTTTCGGCTAGAAGATTCTGTGAAACGAGAAGAAAAGAATCACTACTTAGCTACATCACAATACAATATTAGAAAAATTGACCAATGAACTGATCCTGTGAAACAGTTTAAGACACTTTGTAGGTGGGTTGCTTGCAAATAAAGTCTTTTTTTAAAATGCGTTTCAATCTTCTTCTTCAAACTGTCCAAAGAGTCAGACTTGCGGAGGACCAAAGAGAGAGTGTTGCAAGTGGTGTAGACCCTGGTGGGGGAATATGGAGCCAAAAGATATCAGATGCCTTTATTTCTTGTTGCTATCTTTTTCTACCGCAGATAAAACACGCAGCTGTACTACTAGCAGTTAGAAGATCAAGGGGCTTAAATGTGCCAACTCCATTTGTTTGCATCTTGCACTATGAGTTGAATTCCGTAGAGATGATTTACCTGAAGATATCTGATATTGGAACGAAACACTACAAAGGTATATAACCACTGCAAGACTAATTACATTCTTACTAAAATTTGCTAATAATTTGAGTAGATAGCAACAGTAACAGAATTTGTTTTGCATTAGACGTATTAAAGAACAATAATTACAAAGACAGCAGATATGGTATTAAAGTGACAACAACAACCATAATGAACACATTGTGATCTTTACTGTACACTGAGAATAAAAGATGGGGGATCTGCAGTTTGAATACCATGGCGACCGTTTCACATTTTCTAGCAACTGCCACTTAGGTAAATTCAGCCGATCTGCGGAGGGTTTTGAAGTTACTGGTGTTGCATCAAAAGTATAACACGTGCTAGTCTTCTATTTTAAAAAGCCATGGATCTCTGTGAAAAGAACAAAACTCACATGGTTTTAGTTTAGAACACAAAAATGTTTGTCATTTGGCACTCATCATTACGATGCTCACCCTTATATTATTATCTCCTTTTTAAAAGCAATGATTATTCTGTGGTCAGTAACCCATGTCCATTGCTTAAAGTAAGTTTATTTAAACATATATATATATATATGTGTGTGTGTCTGTGTGTGTTTTTAATTTTAGGGCAATAAGCAGGTTTTTAATTTTAGGGCAATAAGCAGAAGTACTGGAATGGGGGGGGGATAAAATTCTCGCTGGTGACCACTTCACTAGAAGCAAAATGTCCGAAGTTCAGATCTCAGCTCGGGGCATAAAAATTTCACTCTGGAGTGTGACACTTATTTGAAGAGAGGATCATAATTTGTGCGGAATGGCTTAAGCGTTGGGACTTTTCACGGATACTTACTTGAGTACCTGCTTTGTCATATATCAGCTTCACTGCCTTCATGATTTGAGGACGAGTCCCGTGGATAACAAATATCCTCCAGTTAGTAGAAAGTGACTGACGATCGTCCTTTCGAACACGGGCTCCAGACAATTCTTCAATTTCTCGTATAGACTGTCCTTCTGAAACCGAATTCCACTGATACCATCAGCTTAAAAGCATATAACATTAAGTTTCTCTATATAAACAATGATTTCTTGTCAGCGAGATAGCTGATTGAAACCTCAGACAGCGGAAGAAAGGACTAAACACTGGTCACTCTTACTTCTCCCGATGACCAGGCCGCAAGCAGATGCAGGTACCGCGCACCGACATTCTTCTGGTGGACCTCTTTGACGTCCGTGGTGTCCGGAGCCATGACGACCAGAGTGTCCGGCTGAGTCAGTCACACTCATCCTCCGCACAACTGCACCAAAAGGTTGAGAGATCAACAACATAAGGTAATGCTGACAAGGATGATCAATTGTGCATTTGACATGTGATTTGATGATGGGTGACTATTTTTTTTTAATTATCGAGGCATTTGGCTACCGAACTATTGTTGGCCGCCATTTTGTCCTGACCTTATAACCGGACTCTTTATTTTGTTGTTCTAAGTAACCAGCAATTTTCCTACAGTGTATTATTTTCACGAGATTTAAAACATATCCTAAAATATTGAAAAAGTTTAAGAAACTCAGTTACATAATTTTTTTTGTTTGCTGTTTGTATAAACTCATAAACTGGAGGAGGGTACAATTGATGAGGAGAAAATTCAAAATTTCACCTCCAGTTACATTAACCAGTTACAGGACTAATTCTGAGTTATAGCAAATAGCCGATTACCAAAACTGGCGGGTAAACAAGTATGTGCAATCACTAACTTGCTCAGACCATGTTGTGACCAGCATCTCTTAATAAATGTTCACGAAACCCATGGTGTGTGCTGGTCATCCTGCTAACCTGTTCACACCGTGTTGTGACCAATTGTCTCGTGACCGCCTGCACTCAAAGCTCCGGGTGTGTTGTGACCATCCTCCAGGGTCATGTAACTGCGCAGTAAAGAAATCGCTCTGATACATTCACACTTCCTAAACACTGTAAAATGTTTAACGAACATATTGCTTTGAGACACATTTAACTGTATAGTTATGATAACATTATTCCATAAATCGTTAGGTAGACAAAAGAGGTTTGACTTACTTTGTTCAGGTAAACTACACACAGGCCATGACAGCTGCCAGCAAGCTGTGACTAGAAGCAAAGTCAGTCCGCTCGCGACACGAAACTGTTAGTGAGCAACAACTATAGTATACGTGTTTGTCAGGCTTCACAGGGTGCAAGGGGGGGGACACGGAAGGGAAATCCATTTGAAAAATACCCGACACTCCGGGAGAGTAGGGTGAGGTGGGGTGGTAAGCTTGAGAGGTAAACACTGTGTGTGTTGTGTAGAACTGGCGCGGCTGCATAAGGTGACAGGGTCATACTAGGACACCTGTACTTCCGAGCACACACACACACAGATATGCACACACGATTTTACAAGAAAGCACACACTTACAAAGCAAACGAACGCAGGCACACACGCACACACATAAGCACAAACACACATCCAACGAGATACACGCACACAATCACACACAAACATAAAAACAAACACACGCACACACACACACACACACATACGCAAGCACACAAGCATACGGGTACTCACACACAAACTACCCAACTGATCCTCGCTCCACGATACACAATACCTGTACACTTCAATGTTTAAGCCGTCAAACATGTTTGTAAGAGTGCGCAAGTTAATTTTAAGTGGTATTTATTACATGTGTGCATCATAAATTTATGCGATTGCCTCTCCTTGTCAGCACGACCTTGAGATAATGTCCATTATTGTTGAAAACTCAAATAAGCGGCCTTGAGAAAACGAAACATTCCCTTTTTTCAGGAGTTGGTTGCCAGGACTTGAAAAAGTAAAATGTCTTGCTGACAGTTTACTTGTTTATTACCCCATCCATCATCACAAAAATGTCCCCTCTCTCTCATATATATAATGCGGTATATAACTGCTTTCGTGTTTTGTTTTCTGGGTGTCCTGGAAATGTTATCCAGCACGACATCTGCCTAAGATCGTCCATCGAGGTACCATGACGGGTCCTCGACAAGGTGAAGAAGAACGAGAATGAGGAAAGGCTGTAATACAAAATATAAAACAATGCACAGGCCATACTATGAATGTCTTTCTCAGTGCCACTCAGAACAAGTCTAAATAGCTAGTCTTGTAAACTCTACCTCTCTACCTTCAACGACCTGTAATGGCTGGCCAGCTTAGCTGGTCGTCGATTGGTAGCCGTCATATGATGATGATGATGATGATGATGATGATGATGATGATGATGATGATGATGATGATGAGGAGGAGGAGGAGGAGGAGGAGGAGGAGGAGGATGAGGAGGAGTCAGTCCTCCTTTAACAGGCACCTGTCGTTGGGGGGATCCCATGGATAGACGCGGCAGCTGACAGGGGCCGCCACTCTTGTCTATTGTGGGCGATAGTCAGCAGATCCTGTACAGGACGACTAGTCCAGTCTTTGAAGTTCGTCAGTCGTTTCTTTCTGTCGGCCACCCACCAAGGTGCCTTGAAGGATAGTCTCCGACAAGGTGTCGTGCCGGGTCACGTGGCCAAAGAAGACCAGCTTACGTCACTTGACTGTTGATAGTAGAGGTTCCTGGTGTCCTACCAGTGTGGCCATCTTGTTTCTTACAAAGTCGTTGGTTTTGTGTTCTTTGTATGAGATCCGGAGCAGCCTCCTCAGACACTTGTTCTCGAATGCCTGGATTCTCCTTTCCCTGCTAGCAAGCAAAGTCCACGTGTCCCATCTGTAGACCAGGATCGGTACTACCAGGGATTTGTACAGACTGACTTTTTAGTTAACCTGATCTCATGGCTATGCCAGATCCTATCTAGTCTAGCCATTGCTGCTGTTGCTGTTGCGATCCTGATGTGGATATCTGGCGTGTAGCTTCCGTCCTTGGAGAGGGTGGCTCCCAAGTATCTGAAGCTGCTTACCATTGCGAACTGCACCCCGTTCATATCGATCTCTGCTTTGCCGCTACTAATGATCATAACTTTGCTCTTGCCAGTTCTGGTCTCCATTCCATGTGCGTTCGAACTGTCAGTCTGCTGGTAAGATCTTGGATTTCTTTGTTAGTACCTGCTAACAGGTCCATATTGCCTGCAAAGCGTATGTTGCCAAATCGGCCTCCCCCCCCCCAATGGAAATGAAAGTGTGATGGTCGTAGATATTGAACAGAACTGATGAGATGTTGCATCCTTGACGTACGCCTAGTGTAGTGCGCAAGTAAGCTCTTATTTTGTTATCTATCAGAATTGCGCTCGTTGAGCTATTATACAGCGCTTTGATAACATGAGCGACGCCTTCTTCGATGCTTAATTTTCTCATTACATGCAATAGCTCCTCTGTGAAATGCCTTCTTAAAGTCTATGATTGTGGGATTGAATGTTGATTGTATACGGATTTGTCTGGTGCGCCGGGTACAAATATGTGATGGTACTGTTGATATTGTGTTTAATGGTTCTAACCAGTACTTGCCCTCTGGGATAACCAAAATCTCACGCTCTAAAATTCCCACTGTAGTAATAGTACTAACAACCAACATTTCTAATGTAGAGGGGCGGTAGGCCGCCGATAGTTGTTAGATTTGGCGGGACTTTGTTTTGGTGCTTGAAGTACATCGGCACAGCTGAAAAAGAGGCTCGGCGGTGATTGGGTAGAATTCAAGTTACAAATCGCTCCGACCGCGGGAAGTTTAGCTCGCGAGAGGGAGAGAGAGGGCAGAGGTGACACAGGACTGGGAGAGAACACACGTGAAACAGATAGAAGAAGCAGTTAGACAGCCTGACTGATAGCGCCTCTGACGACGGGATGCAGCTGTGGCCATTGTAATGTACCAATGAATAAAGGGTTGCAGACCTGCTGACTGTTCCTGCCTTTGTTGGAGTGTGTGTTGGAAGTTTGTTGCTGAGACACCAAAATACCTCACCACTCGGTTACACTAAGACACCTGTTCCAAAAATAGTCAAACTCATTCAGTCCCGTACATCATTAATAAAACACGACAAACAGGACCTTCAAGCCACGATAATTATTCCATATTCATTCAAATGACACGAACAATTAGTCACTGAAACACACGTCCAACATATACTGATCTATGCTTTGTTATTCTGTACAATATGAAATAAAATGTAAAAATCAAGCACATCTAACGCAAAATTAATCCATACCTCAATATTCAACATTACCTATCAAGCAAAGTATAATTTACTAGTATGCGTCGTGCTATAGTTCAACAAAACTGCAGATAAATAACTGAACATACATATTGCACTATCTCATGCCGTAATCTGTAAAATAATAAGCAATGCCGCCAGTAAGACACGACCAACACAAAATTACCCATGCCCCTCTAAATACAAACAATAATAAGTAACACTGCAACGTGACCAGAACAGACCCATCTGTTACACGCTTACCTACATTGTTACATTCCATCAAATACGATGCCACTAAAACACCCACCTAACACTAATCTTTATTACCACTTTAAGAATTACCACGAAGTAAAACCTTCCCTTGTTTCACTATCTCTTCTTCCACATCCACCATAGATTCCCCAAAATGGCAAAAGAGGAAGATTAACGTTTCATAGCGGCCTCATCAAAACTCCTCAAATCTGTTCACCTGGTGAAGCTGGCAAGACCAACACAAGCTGTGCCATGCATCGAGAGAGCGGGTAGAGTCTGTTGTACTTATCGGCGTCATGGTAGTCATCTCGAACACAGACCACCACCTTCCTCTCGATACCCCGAGCTACGTTGCCGTAGGACACCCACACTACGTCACTACGGGCCGTGGCTACGTCCTCCATGTCCTCTTTGCTTTTCATGACTTTTACAGGAATGTCGGCACTCCTCAGCCCCGCCACTACACCTGAATTGCTGTCCACGTGACCGAGACACAGCACCAGCATGTCCTTGAACTGCAATGCAGGAGGACAACCCACAGAAAAACTGCCAGTAGATGATGCCACCACAGCCAACTCCTCTGTCAATAAAATACAAAATAAAATTATTGATTATTAAGTGAAACATGCATGTGGTGGTGTTAGTGATGGTGATGATTTTCAAATTTAATCAATTACTTGATTATTTTATTTCGCTTTTTCTGGTATTCCCGTTACTTCTTTTCTTCTGTGGTCTTAGCAAGGACAAAAACAGGCGTAAAAATGAGCACTTCCTGAAACCGGCAAATATTTCAGGTTTATTAAAACTTTATCAAGACTGACAAGAGGAAGACAGTGATAAAAACCGATATGAAATTATATTCATGTCAGAAGCTTGTCCGAAGTCTTTTTTAATGATCAAAACAATCCATAAAGATATTAAATGTAAAGATAGCAAACCCATCAGCAATGGTGGATCACACACAAAAAAAATTCTAATGGTCTATTTGTATAGTAAATGACATAAGAATATGCGTAAAGGTGGGTACTATTAAACTGAAACGAAAGTTAATGATCATTATTGAGAAACAACAAAAACCTGATTATTATTCTCACCGCAAAGGTTGCTGCTATCGTCTGTTTGTCCAACACCAAGACTCCTGATGAAGCTGCCAATGTCCTTCCCGCATTGCACACAATTGCGAGGATGCTCTTCGTCGTGCGAAGGACCATGATGATACACAAACTTCACGGGTGGACCGTGCGTGTGGTCGGGTACACCTCGCTCTGTGTAGGCAGGTACTTCACCACCCAGTTCCTCTGACAGTTCCACCTCTTTCACTACTGTAGGAGGGGAGCGGAGGGGTCGCGTGAATGTTTCCACTTGCCACTCGTCGGGCGGGGCAACACCGTGCTTACAGTTTGCTGCCCAAAAATGGAGGTCAGGAACTTCTTGAAGAAGACGATGACAAAATTTCCACAAATGCTGACTCCATACGAATGGGTAATCTTGATCAGGACTCCAACTGTCAAAATAATTAAATATATATGTGGGCGAACAGTGATAGAAAATATTGACTGATTTGTTGAAGGGAGTCAGGGATGCTTTTAAATGAAAGATCTGTATTTTACTATTTCTTTTTCGCATAGTTAATGGTATCCTATTGTATGCTCAATTTGCATCTAAGAATTAACAAAAACAAGTTATATTTCTGCTACACGTGTATACCATGAATGACAGTCTTTACATAGCAGGAGAGACTACTCACAGATCATCAGGCCCGACTTCATCAGCGATGACATACACTGACGTGCTGTCTCCTGCTGCCACCTTCAGGTAATCAAAGGCTTGATCCGTTTCTTTTCCTCCTCTAAAATTAAAATGTATGAAATGAACTTTTCCCATTGGTTGTGAGGACTCGCCCTGATCGCTCAGCCACTGCTGCAGAAGGTGGTACAACATGCGGCACACTATACGACTGTTTATCCACGTGCTTAGCACGTAGACGTCGTTGCCGCACTTCAGCCAGCGCATGGCTATCAGGACAAGTACCACTGTCTTGCCGGTACCAGGTGGACCTGCCAGGAAAACCCTGGGAGGTGGTGAACTCAGCAGGTCGACTTGTTCTGGAAATAAAGTTATGAGGGCGTAACGCTTGCCTGTCTCTGACACGGCCTGTCCCACAGTCTTGACACACAGGCGGGGCTCAGACAGACAGGGGACCTTCACCGATGTGGCTGGCCCACAGAACCTGATTTTGAAATAATAAAAAAAAACCAACAACACTTTTTGCTTTTTTTTACAAGCATCTAATATTTTATTAATACAATGGATGTATAAATCACATAGCATGAAAAGAAATTCAAATAATGTGTCTGTATTAAAATGACAATATTGTCAAATTTTGACTATTTAGTTATGTGTGATGTTTATAATTGAGTTGGTATGGGAATGGCTGGCTGTATGTTCCACGAACACACAGGTGATTCCAGTAATAGATGGACAGATGAACTGATGAATGCATGTACCTGGCAACGAGAGTCTTATAGACATTTGAGCTCATTAAGGGATCCACTCCAGAAGAAATCACACACTGCTCCCACCATTTCCGCAGTCGCCACAAAAGGACGTTTGTCAGGTCCCACGGAGTTCTGGGACTGGACAGTTGATCAGAACAAATGCAAACACCAGTGATGTCATCAGTGTTCAGGCAGCGACGCAAATCCTGTAAGAACAGTTTTAATAATTCTGAAAAAATGTCTGAACTTAACACTGAAGTAACTCGTGAAACTGAAATGTTAGTGAGACATCGTGTCTGTCAGTTAGTCAAACCGTCTGTCAATCAGCCAAAAGAGTCTCAAATATTATTATTTTTTTCAGTTTATCATTACTACTCTTTCACTCTCACCTGTGCCAGCTCTGGATGAGCTCTAATGACTTGTTGCACCTGATCTGAAGTGAGGTTAGGTAAAGCAATGGTCTTTGTAATACTGAGTCCAGGTGCAACATCAGACACCAGGTAGGACAACATCGCCTCCGCTTTGTCCAGTTGTGACACAGACTTTCTCAGCGTTTCTCCTATCCTAATAGAGTCGGACTCTGGCTGGCTATAAGTTTGTTCACTGTCACCTAATGCTTCTATTTCGCACACAATGATACCATAGTGTCGGTGAATGATAAGAAGATCAAAGCTTCCTTGTCTCCAGTTTTGTGGCAGATATTCTGGCAGGTTAGAAGGATGGGGAAGCAAGGCAGTGACTGGTATATAGCAGGGCTCGCCAATGTAGTCGCCGAAATTCAGCTGACTGATGACCATGAAAACTTCCTCTTTGTTTTTCTCAGCCATTTTCTGTAGACAAAACACAACACGTCCTACAGCCGCATCAATCGCCATGTCAGTCTCCTGTACATTGGATGTGGGAAAAGTAGAGTCCCTTTTAACGGTGGTTGCGATTCTTTCAAGGACGTGAACATGTGCACCTGAAATTTTTCGTTTTCTCATAGGTACCCGGTTTATGTGGGCAGCTGGCATAAAATGGGCTTGTGTTTCCAGATCAGGGTAGTTATGTTCTACCCATTCTATCCAGAAAGCCTGGGCTTCTTCGGCTAGAAGATTCTGTGAAACGAGAAGAAAAGAATTACTACTTAGCTACATCACAAAGCAATACTAGAAGAATTGACTAATGCACTGATCTTGTAAAACAGTTGAAGGCGTTGTGTAGGTAAATTGCTTGCAAATACTCAAGTCTTTTAAAGAAATGAGTTTTCACTTGCTTCTTGAAACTGTCCAAAGAGGCAGACATGCTGAGGTCCAAAGAGAGAGTGTTGCAAGCATTTGAAAAAGCATTTGTGAAGACGCTGAGGCCATGAGAGCAGACCGTGGTGCGGGGATATGGAGGTGAAAGATGTCAGATGACTTAGTGGCTTATTACTTTTTTTCTACCGCAAGTACAACAAGCAGCTTCACGATTAGCAGTTAGAAGATCAGGGGGGCTTAAATCTGGTAACTCCATTTGTTTGCAGCTTGCACCATAAGTTGAATTCTGTAGATCATTTAGCAGCATCACTCTGAAGATGTCTGATATTTCTCTGAACTTCTCATCCCTTACTCTCCGTCCAGACAACTACGCTCTTCGTCTGACGACCGAATCCTAACTGTTCCTGACACCAGAACAACAACATATGGTCACAGGACTTTTGGCTACTGTGCTGCAAAACAATGGAACTCTCTGCCTTTCCATATCCGCCACCTTCCTACAACTGAATCTTTCAAATCTGCACTGAAAACGCACCTCTTCCTTGAGTATTACTCCTAACACAGTCCACTATGCTAGTCCTTCTTACCCTCCCCCCTTCCCTCTTGCTACTTTACCCATCTTTCTCGGCAAAATCACTATATTTTTCTGTTCCTGTTACTTGATGCCTTTTGTTATCTGTTTTTGTCAGTACTGTCGTTTTCTTTCGTCCCCTTTGTTCTGTGTCTACTTAGTCCACGTCTCTTCCTCGTTTTAAGCGCTAAGAGCATGCTCTCTATGAGTGTCAATATGCGCTATACAAATCTTCACTATTATTATTATTATTATTATATTGGCAATAAACAATACAAATATATATAACTACTACAAGGGTTATTATATTCCCACTAAAATTTGCTTATAATTCGAGTAGACAGGTTGTATGGCATTTGACGTCTTACTGAACTTGATAATTACAAAGACAGCAGATATTGTGTCTTCACGGTACACTGAGAATAACAGATGGGGGATCTGCAGTTTGAATATCATGGCGACCCCTTTGCATTTTTATAGCAACTGGCACTTAGGTAAACTCAGACGATCTGCTAAGGGTTTTGCAGCTCACTGGTGTTCTATCAAAAATATAACATGTGTTAGCCTTCTATGTAAAAAAAAACGCCACGGATCTCTGTGTAGAAACACAAAATTTAGTTTAAAACGTAAAAATCTGGTTTGTCATTGGTCACTCATACTTACAATGCCCATCCTTATTCTCTCTTTTCACAACAATTATTATTATTCTGTGAAGTCCGCATCTCATGTCCATTGTCTAAATTACGTTTATTGAAACATATCTGTGTTTTTTTAGAGAAATAGGCAGAAGTACTTTATAGATGTTTAATGAAAAGGTGGGAAAATTCTCGCTTGCGACCACTACAGTGACAAGCAAACTGTCCTGAGTTCAGATCTCAGCTCGGCGCAGAATTATTTCGCTCTGGATATACACATTCCCAGAGCTGGTAAAAGGAGATCACAATTTGTGAGAAAAAGACTTAAGTGTTGGGACTTTTCACGGATACTTACATAAATACCTGCTTTGTGATATATGATCTTCACTGCTTTCATGATTTGGGGACGAGTTCCGTGGATAACAAATATTTCCATTTTAGTAGAAAGTGACTGATAATCGTCCTTCCAAACACGGGCTCCAGACAATTCTTGAATTTCTCGTATAGACTGTCCTTCTGAAACCGAATTCCACTTCTTTCATTTATGCTTTTAAAATGATAAGAAATTCATAAAACTTTATGATTTATGGTTTTAACTTAAAGTTTTTCTACAGAAAGAATGATTTCTTGTCAGCAGAGTCAGCGAGATAGCTGATTGAAAACCCAGACAGCGGAGGAAAGGACTAAACACTGGTCACTCTTACTTCTCCCGATGACCAGGCCGCAAGCAGATGCAGGTACCGCGCACCGACATTCTTCTGGTGGACCTCTTTGATGACAGCGGTGTTCGGCGCCATGACGACCAGAATGTCCGGCTGAGTCAGTCACACTCATCGTCGGGACAACTGCACCAAAAGGTTGAGGTTTTGACAACATAAGGTAATATTCACCATGATGATCAATTGGGCATTTGATATGCGGTTTCATGATGGGTGATTTTCCTTTTATAATCTAGGAGTCGTTTGGCTTCCGAATTATCGTTTTCCGCCAGGTTGAGCTGACCTTATGATCGGACACTTTATTTTGTTGTCCTAAGTAACCAGCAGTTACCAACCATCAATATCATTAAAATAGCTCAATAGCATGCATCGTGCTATAGTACAGCGAAAACCGCAGTTAAATAACTGAACATACTCACAAAAGCACTATTTTATGCATTAATCTGTAAAATAATAAGCAATGCAGTCAGTAAAACTCGGTCAACACAAAATTACCCATGTCCTCTAAATACAAACAGTAAAGTCGCACTGCAGTGTATTCAGAACAGACCCATCTGTCACGTTTAATCACACTGCTACATTCCATACAAGTAAAATGTCACTACAACACACCCACCAAACACTAAACTTTATTACCATTGCAACATTTACCACAATCTTCCCTAAGTTTTACAACCTCTTCTTTCACATCCACCCTAGAATCCCCAAAATAGCAAGATGGGAAGATTAAAGTTTCATAGCGGCATCCTCAAAACTCCTAAAAGCTCAAATCTGTTCACCTGGTGAAGCTGGCAAGACCAACACAAGCTGCGCCATGCATCGGGAGAGCGGGTAGAGTCTGTTGTACTTATCGGCGTCATGGTAGTCATCTCGAACACAGACCACCACCTTACGCTCGATACCCCGAGCTACGTTGCCGTAGGACACCCACACTACGTCACTACGGGCCGTGGCTACGTCCTCCATGTCCTCTTTGCTTTCCATGACTTTTACAGGAATGTCGACACTCCTCAGCCCCGCCACCACGCCTGAATTATCGCCCACGTGACCAACACATAGCACCAGGACGTCTCTGAATTGCAGGGCAGGAGGCCGAGCAGCAGACGTAGTGGGGACAGAAGCTGGTGCCACGCCAGCTAACGCCTCTGTAAACAAAACGCAAACGAAAATTATTGATTAATTAGCTAAAAGAGTCTCTTCGGGATGGATGTGGTCGTGGTGGCTGTGCTTTGGTGCTGGTGTTGATGGCAGTTTAGCTTAATCACTGCCTTCGAATTTTCTTTTGGCTTTTATTTTGTGCTCACGTTATTTCTATCATCTCAGTGGGCTAGGCGTGAAAAAAACTATACATTTGTGAAAAATCAGAGACTTCCTAAAACATGGGCTAATATTTTATGAAAAAAATAATCAAAAGAAAGACATTGGTGAGCAATAAAAGAATGAAAACCAGTAAGGAAGAATATTAATGTCAGAAAGATTGTTTGAAGTCTTTTTAATGATCAGAAGTAAATCCTCACGGATATTCCCTTTATAAACAGCGCAATCTTTGACAATGGCGGATCACACGAAACGCAAAATAATTTTAATAGTGTACTTGCTTAGGAACTGACATTAGAATGATGGATGAAGTTAATTCCTATTAAACTCAAACCAAAGTTAATAATAATCATTTCTACAAAAATAAAAAAAACTGATTATCATGCTCACCACAAAGGTTGCTGCTAGCGTCTGTTTGTCCAACACCAAGACTCCTGATGAAGCTGCCAACGACCTTGCCGCACTGCACACAATTGCGAGGATGCTCTTCGTTGTGCGAGGGACCATAATGATACACAAACTTCACGGGTGGACCGTGCGTGTGGTCGGGTACACCTCGCTCTGTGTAGGCAGCTACGTCACCACCCAGTTCTTCTGACAGTTCCACCTCTTTCACTACTGTAGGAGGGGAGCGGAGGGGTCGCGTGAATGTTTCCACTTGCCAGTCGTCTGGCCGGGCAACACCGTGCTTACAGTTTGCTGCCCAAAAATGGAGGTCGGGAACTTCTTGAAGAAGGCGATGACAAAATTTCCACAAATGTTCACTACATACGAATGGGTAATCTTGATCAGGACTCCAACTGTCGAAAGAATTGGATACATAAGCAAGTGAAGAGCGATTGACTGATTGACTATTTATTTTTGCATAGGTTGTGGTATCCTAAAGTAGGCTCAGTTTGTACCTGTTAATTAAGGAAAAGAAGTTACACTTCTCTTGTATATGTATATACACATGTATAGCATGAATAACAGTCTTTACATAGCAGGAGAGACTACTCACAGATCATCAGGCCCGATTTCATCAGCGATGACATACACTGACGTGCTGTCTCCTGCTGCCACCTTCAGATAATCAAAGGCTTGATCCGTTTCTTTTCCTCCTCTAAAATTAAAATGTATGAAATGAACCTTCCCCATTGGTTGTGATGACTCGCCCTGATCGCTCAGCCACTGCTGCAGAAGGTGGTACAACATGCTGCACACTATACGACTGTTTATCCACGTGCTTAGCACGTAGACGTCGTTGCCGCACTTCAGCCAGTGCATGGCTATCAGGACAAGTACCACTGTCTTGCCGGTACCAGGTGGACCTGCCAGGAAAACCCTGGGAGGTGGTGAACTCAGCAGGTCGACTTGTTCTGGAAATAAAGTTATGAGGGCGTAACGCTTGCCTGTCTCTGACACGGCCTGTCCCACAGTCTTGACACACAGGCGGGGCTCAGACAGACAGGGGACCTTCACCGATGTGGCTGGCCCACAGAACCTGATTTTTAGAAAACAAAGCAGTGACTGTTGTATATAATAGGAAAGGTTCTATAAGTCAAAGATTATGAAAAAGATAAATTCAAATAATGTGTACGAACTAAACTAAAAATGTTGTTCTTTAGCTAATTAGTTGATTTGGTTTTCAGTCGAAGGGTTGGTTGGTGAATGAAGTTAAGTAATTTGGTTATTTGTTAATCTGTAAGAGGAAGGGTAGATAAATGACTTTTCACTAATTTATTAGTAGAAGGGTGGGGGTTGCCTTTTACTAGTTAGTTGATGTGTTCATCTGTACGAGGCTGCCTAGATAAATGACGTGAAAAGATCAGGCTTCGTGAACACAAGGTTGAAATCAGCTGAACTGAATGTCTATAGATGAGGGGGTAGCTAAATGCCTGGCTGAAGGTTCAACGAACACACAAAGTATAGATGGACAGATTAACTGATGAATGCATGTACCTGGCAACGAGAGTCTTGTAGATATTTGAGCTCATAACGGGATCCATTCCAGAAGAAATCACACACTGCTCCCACCATTTCCGTAGTCGCCACAAAACGTCGTTTGCTATGTCCCATGGAGTGCTGGGACTGGACAGTTGGTCAAAACAAATGCAGACGCCAGTGATGTCATCAGTGTTCAGGCAGCGATGCAATTCCTGTAAGGATAGTTGTGAGAATACTGAACATAAATAAAATGTCTCACTTCATTCGCTTTCCGAGAGCAAATAATAGCGATGTCAAACGTGGATTCAACACTGAGGCAACTTGTAAAACTAAAATATGAGTGGGACAGCGTGTATATGACTGTGACAAAAGTTCGCCTCTGGCAGACAGTTGGACTTTGATTGCTTAAGACTTTTGTATTTTTTTCTGGTCTGAGCCTGAAACGATATCAATGGATGAAGAAAGATTTGAGAAGATACATATGTTAACACTGGCCTGCTGTGTGTTGTTGTTTACATGTTTTGTGTGTTTTAATGCGTGAATGGCGTCATTTCTGACGATTAAAAAAAAATGGCCGATGGAGGTGACGTCATGTTTGACGTAAATTCTACTCACACCACAAAGTGGGAAACATTCTGGGTGCACTGACACTGTTCACCTAACAAAGCTCTACATTGTGTACACAAACATTTGTCAACATATTCCTGCACAAAACTAATGCCACCTAGATTCATACTGACGGGCGTCATGGAACTTTGTCTCCAGTTTGCGGAAATGTTGATCACCGATATAATCGCTTTTGTCTAACAGACGACGGAATTAATGTGTAACACATTGCTGTCCTCACAGTAATGTTATTAAATGTATGCCAAGAATCTTAGAAACAGGAACAGATTTACAGCAATATATACATTTGTCTGAAAACTAAAAGACATTGTCCAAAGGTAACACCCGTCATCGTTCACTTTTTTGTAATAAAACTCTTTTCTATAAATTCTATGTCAACCTTTTACCACGCGTAACCTGGACAACGTGACGTCACATGCAGTCCTTCACACGAACAATCGCCTGCTCCAGACGGTGGGGTAAGTGTTTGACACTTTGTCCTCAGTGTGATGTGGTGACAGTCGTCATAGCAAGCTGGCCGCCAGGATAAATGTGTTTTGTGTGTGTGTGTGTGTGTGTGTGTGTGTGTGTGTGTGTGTGTGTGTGTGTGTTATATATCTTATCGAGCTGCCACTAAATTGCCTTCTGGAACAAATAAAGTATTATCCTATCTTATCTTATTAAATTCCCTCATTTTCGACTAATAGTCAGCTTGCGAACTTGTGTTAGTGTTTGGATGTTTTGACTTCGAGAACTGGTCGGAAAAAGTTATTGCTTTGACGGACCTAACAATAGTACAGATTACCCCCCCCACTCCCATGGCCCATTTTAGGGGACGAATTTTTGTCACAGTGTCATATCAGTCAGTCACACCGTCAGTCAGCCAATCAGTCAGTCAAAAAACAAAAATCAAAATATTATTTTTTATTTTAGTTTTCCATAAATTTCTTTTTATTCTCACCTGTGCCAGCTCTGGATCAGCGTTAATGACTTCTTGTATTTGACCTGAAGTGAGGTTAGGTAAAGCAATGGTCTTTGTAATACTGAGTCCAGGTGCAACATCAGACACCAGGTAGGACAGCATCGCCTCCGCTTTGTCCAGTTGTGACACAGACTTTCTGAGTTTCTTCGCTATCCTTATGAATTCGGACTCGGCCTGGCTATAAGTTTGTTCACTGTCACCTGAAGCTTTTATTTCGCACACAATGATACCATAGTGTCGGTGAATGATAAGAAGATCAAAGCTTCCTTGTCTCCAGTTCCTTGGGAGATATTCTGGCAGGTTGGAAGGATTGGGAAAGAAAGCAGCGACTGGCATATAGCAGGGCTCGCCAAGGTAGTCGCCGAAATTCATCTGACTGATGGCCATGAAAACTTCGTCTTTGTTTTTCTCAGCCATTTTCTGTAGACAAAACACAACACGTCCTACAGCTGCATCAATGACCATGTCAGTCTCTTGCACACGGGTTGTGGTAAGAATGGTGTCCCTTCTAAAGTAGGTTGAGATTCTTTCAAGGACGTGAACATCTGCGCCTGAAATGTTTCGTTTTCTCATAGGTACCCGGTTTATGTGGGCAGCAGGCAGAAAGTGGGCTTGCGTTTCCAGATTAGGGTAGACATGTTCTACCCATCTTATCCAGAAATCCTGGACTTTTTTGGCGAGAAGATTCTGTTAAACGAGAAGAAAAGAATCACTATGTAAATACATCAACACAATGCTAGAAGAATTGTAGAGTGTCGCAAGCACTTGAACAAGCGTAGATACAGGCACGTTGACCAGTGGAGCAGACCCTGGTGCGGGATATGGAGCCAAAATGTATCAGATGCCTTAGTGGCTTATAAACATCTTTTCTACCTCAGGTATAACAAGCAGCAGCAGCATGATTAGCAGTTAGAAAATCGGGTGGGCTTAAATCTGCTAACTCTTTTTTGTTTACAGCGTGCAGCATAACTTGAATTGCTTAAATTAATTTTTCGGTATTAAAAAGATACTTCAGACTGATAATAAATATCACAAAGGTATATGAATACTCAAAGGGATATTATATTCTTACTAATATTTTCTAATAAATTGAGCAGACAGTAACAGTAACAAAAGTTGTATGGTATTACACTTACTACAGAAGTCGATAAATAGTACAAGGGTAGCAGATATGGTATTAATAGTGGCGACAGCAACCATAATAAATACACTGTGATATTTATGGTACACTGAGAGTAACAGATGGTGGCGCTGCAGTTTGAATACCATGGCGAACGTTTCTAACAACAGCCATTTAGGGAGACTCAGAAGATATGAGGAGGATTTTAGAGCTTATTAGTTTTCTATCAAAATTATATAACACGTGCTAGCCATCAGTGTACAAAATTTCTGATCTGTGTAAAAACACAAAACTCATCATTTTTTCTAGATATACAGCACTCACCAGTTCTTAGTCTAAACACACAAAATTAGTTTTCTCACTGACCAGTTATCACGATGCCCGCCTCTGTTTATTTATTTATTTTCGAAATCCTCCCTGTTACAGCCAGTTCAGCGCCAATGGCCAAGTCGCACTTGTCACATGACTAATAGGGTTTTTTTTTTAGATAGTGGGAAAAGAAAGGGGGAAGACGATATAATTAACTGTCGCCGGCCACCGCTTCACTTCCCAGGGAGACATGGCAAGTGGAGGGAGACTACGTGTAGGGAAGTGAAGGCTGCGTCTTCCTACAAAGGTTCATATTTTTGTGTATGTTGGATTTTTTTGGTATAAGTTGAATTTAAAAAAAATATAGATATGTATTAGCAATTTGTTTTTGTTGTAGCTGTCAATAGGCGCAGTCTACGGGACCGGGTGATGGGCCATGAAGTCGAGGGTCGCTAGATAACCGTAGAGTCTAAGGGGCCTGGCAGATGCCATAGAATATTTGAAGAGGCTTTTTTGTGTGTGAGTTGTTTGGGGTCAATGTTGCCCTGGAGTATTAGGTCCTGGAGTATGTTGTGGTCGCTAGTCCCCAGAGGCAGTGCCATTTTGTGTACAACGTCTGACCCCGAGACGCGGCGCCGTCGAGTTGTGTGTATAACGTCTGTCCCCGAGTGGAAGCGTCTGTGGTTTAAGTTATTTTTTTCCTCTGTGTGTGTGTGTGTGTGTGTGTGTGTGTGTGTGTGTGTGTGTGTGTGCGGAAGATATATATATATATATATTAGGAATTCCTGGATCATTAGTCTCCAGTAACTGTTTTCGCAGAGTTTAGTGTCTACAATGAATCGTCAGTTCCCAGTGACTGGAATTAAGAGTATCATCAGTGTATGCAGTGATAAAAGTGATTTTGTGCCGGACTTTTAACACTTAAGTACTTTCTTTTATAATATTTGTTAATTAGATCGGTTAATTAGTTATTAACTTTTTGATTATATTAAGAAATTAGATTTACTTCAGTAATTATCGTACAATTATATTAAGAACTTTAACATATTTCATTAATGCAATTAAACGTGTAGAGGCCTGAAAAAGAGGCAGAGAGTTGTTTGTAAAGAAAAGAACACGCAAATGTTCATGCGTTTACGTGTACGCGAGTGTCTACACAATAAAGCGAAGAACATTAGATGGCTTTTGAAGAGACAGAAAATGCCACTATTTCAGTGAGAAACAAAAAGTCTTGAGTTATGATCTGACCTCGGGACATATTCTGGATCTTAAACTCATCTGCAGAGCTGGTGTAAGGAGAACTTTTGAAAAACCGATGATAATTGATACAAGTCATAGTACGCTTTGTAAGGTGTGGTGAAATTTAACAGATACTTACATCAATACCTGCTTTGTTATATATCAATTTCACTGCTTTCATGATCTGAGGACGAGTCCCGTGGATAATGAATATCTCAAACCCAGGAGTAGGTGATGGATATTCGTCCTTTCGAACTTGGGCTCCAGACAAGTCTTGAATTTCTCGTATAGACTTTTCTCCTGAAACCAGATTCCAATAATTTCATCAACCTAAAGCCTGCAACATAAAGTGTTTCTATTAAAAAGTTATTAAAATTTTCGCGAGTTTTTCCATTTGCTTACTCTTACCTGCCCCGATGAACAGGCCGCAAGCAGATGCAAGTACCGCACACCGACATTCTTCTAGTGGACCTCTTCGACGTCCGCGGTGTCCGGCGCCATGATGACCAGAATGTCCGGCTGAGTCAGTCACACTCATCGTCGGGACAACTGCACCAAAAGGTTGAGGTTTTGACAAAATAAGGTAATGTTCATCATGATGATCAACTGTGCATTTCATATTTGGTTCCTTGATAGCTGAGTTACTTTTTTTTAATTATTTACATCGAATCACTTGGTTGCTTGTTGCCATAATCTTGCAAACTACCCTTTGTCCGCCATGTTGGTCTGAATTGATGACAGGACGGTTTATTTCGTTCTAAAAGTACGTGTAAATACTTATTTCATTGACAGAAAAAGTTTAATTCAACACCAACAGTCTCTTCCTTTACTGTTTTACTATAAAAACAAAAGCACCTTTTCAATACATAAATAGAGAAAAGACAATGGACAGGTAAAGGACGAGATGAAATGATTATCGTTTATGTGCAGAAAATTAAAAAAATTATAGTCACATGTTGGGGAACGCACACACAGAAAGGTCACATACAAGACACGCCGACTAACATTGCGTCCCTCACGTTTTCTTTCTCGCAACAAATCACCGAGACCTGTACGTGGGCTTTAAGTTCTCTATTGTCGGGAGTTTTTGTTTATCTTTAGAGGGGCAGCAAATTTCACAAAGTTCAAATAATTTCACAAATCTCAAATAATTTCACCAATCTCAAATCAACATGTATATCGACTAACTACAGACTAGATAAATCCCCTCAATCACATATATTACTCTATACTTCTACCAACAATCAATCATAAATACCATATCAATGACATATGTAACTCTCCATCCTCCAATCATTCAACTTCAATAAACAACAGTTTCTTCTCTAAGTCCAATTCACTTCAAATTTCCAAATCACACAGTTTCTCATAAGGGAACAGCAACGGGTAGTACTAATGTCCGAGTTCGGTAGCTCGATATAAGCAAAATGACCAAAAACGCACTTACTTTCAAAGTCCGGGTCAAAAAACACTCACTCACATATATACATCTTCCTAGATTAACCTCCTTTGAAACTATTCTGTATGACGAGCTGTCGGTGCGAACTCGCAGACTAACGACTGTATGATTCCAATACTCCGGTACATCAGGTGGTGACTAGGCACACTCAGACTGACGACAGTACAACGTTAATACTCCTGAATAGCTGGTGCTCTGACGACAATATACTCCGTTTCTCCTGAACAGTGGGTGCTGACTAGGCAGGCACAACTGGCTATCAACGATATACTCCTTTAAACTCCGGAACAACGGGTGCTGACTAGGCAAACACTCCCAACTGATGACGATACACTCGACGATGTATACTCCAATATTCCTGAACAGCAGGGGCTGACGAGGCGGGCACAACTTGCTGCCGGCGATACACTCCTTTACTCGTCTTCTTTCCCCCAAATAATTCCTTGACTTTCATAATTCGTACTCACCACCATGCATTCTCAAGCGTACCGTAAAGGGTGACTATCCCGACTTCTTAAACCATATAAGGGAGAGGGTCTATTTCTTGCATCACATTGGTACAGCTGCGATAAAGAGTACCTCGCGACGGGCATAACAAAACTGGTGTACCTGAAGGCAGAGCTGCACTGCATTGCACTCACTGCACTCGCCCCATGTCATCTGCTCTGCATTTCTCGTCTGCTCACTCCAGTCAATTGGAGCAATGTACCTTATAACCTAACCTTAACCCCTAACCCTAACTCAACCTAACCAAAGTCATAACCATAACTAATATCCCTAAACCTAATCCTAAACCCTAGCCTTCAACCTAAACTTAACCCCTAAACCTAGCCCATAACCCGTAACCTATACCTAACCCTAAACCTAACCCCTAGACCTAGCCTTAAAACTAACCCTAAACCCTAACCCCTAACCCTAACCCCAAACCTCAAGCCTAACCCCTAAACCCTTACCCCAAACCCTAACCCCTAACCCCTAAATCCTAACCCCAAACGCTAGCCCCCTAAACCTAGCCCTAAACATAAACCTCATCATTTCTCTATCATCAAAGACAGATCATAAATGACAAACAGCGCCAAGTCAAGCCCCACCACGCTCCCCTCTCAAAAATAACATAGACGGGCCTATGACAGCGAGTTACTCGACATCGCAGTTGTGCCGTCACGTTAGTCAATTACAAGAAAAATGTTGCTTTGACAGAGTAGAAGCCGCTTACAAAAGTTCTGTATCTACGCCTAAGCGGCTAAAACAATTCTATGTAACCACTAACCTGCTCACACGTTGTTATCAGTTTGTCTCGTGACCGCCTGCACTCCAAGCCCCTAGTGTTCTAGTCATCCTCCTGGGTCCTGTAACTGCGCAGTAAAAGAAATCGCTCTGATACATTCACACTTCCTAAACACTGAAAATGTTTAACGAAGATGTGCCTTGAGACACATTTAACTGCATAACTTTATCCCATAAATCGTTACGTAGACAAAAGAGGTTTGACTTACCTTGTTCAGGTAAACTACACACAGGCCATGACAGCTGCCAGCAAGCTGTGACTAGAAGCAAAGTCCGCACGCGACACGACGCTGTTAGTGAGCAACAACTACGTATCTGTCAGGCTTCACAGGGTACAAGGGGGCACACAGAAGGGGAATCCATCTAAAAATTACCCCACAACCCGGGAGAGTAGGGTGAGGTGGGGTGATAAGCTTGAGAGGTAAACACTCTGTGTGTTGTGCGGGACTGACGCGACAGCATAATGTCGAGGTCATACTAGGACACCTGCACTCGACTCTATGTGGTTTCCGCGCACGCATGCACGCAAACACCATTATACACACACGCTTTTACAAGGACACGCACGAGCACACAAACGGCACATTCACACTCACGTGCACACAACCATATGCAAGCACACACACACACAAGCACTAACACGCATGTGGGTGTGTGGGTATGCCCTTGTGTGTGTAAGTGTGTGCAAGTTAATTTTAAGTGTTATTTATTACATGTGTGGATCATAAAATTTATGCGATTGCCTCTCCTTGTCATCATCATCTTGAGATAATGTCCTTTGTTGTCGAAGACTTAAATAAGCGGCCTTGAGAAAAGGAGAATATCCTTTAGTGAGCAGTATGTGTGACCTGAAAAAAGAAAACATTTTACTCATTTTCTACTTTATCCACCATCACACACATTTTCATTCTCACTCTTTCTCACACACACATACACACACACCTACTCATACGCATACTTTTCAAAGTATATGGGAATATTAATATCCTGTTTATTGTAAACAAAGTTGTTGTATATAATTCTGCTTTCGTATTCTATTTCTGGTATATCTTGGAAATGTGACCCAGCACGACATCCTCCTAAACTCGTCCATCGGGGTACCATAAGAGGTTGTCGACGCAGAGCTAATATAAAATATAAAACAGTAGACTGGCCATACCATGGATCTTGCTCACTGCCACTCAGGACAAGCCTAAATAGCGAGTCTTGTCAACCGCCGCCTCTCTGCCTTCAACGACCTGTATAGTGGCTGGCCAGCTTAGCTGGTCGTCAACTGACACACGACGACGACGAAGACCATTTCTCTACTCAATAAATGAAACATTATCAGACATTTTGATTGAAACAAATCATTTTAACGACGACAGTTTGATGTTGCACTGCCGATTCTTTCAAAATTCAGAAAAGGGATGTCAGAGAAAAAGAAAGTCAAATCGTATGTCCACCTTTGGCCTGAATGCCGACAAGGCAACGTTGTCTCTTGGACTAAACCAATGTTCTCAAAGTCTTTTGGGGAATTGCCTCCCACCGTTGCCTATAACAAATGGTACAGATGATTTAGCTCAACTGCTGGAGGGAGGTTGGCTCTAAGTCACTGGCCCAAGACATCTCACAGATGTTCAGTGGGATTCAGATCTGTGGAACAGGTTGGTCAGTCTATGCAGTTGACTTGGTGCTGCTGCAGATAGTCATCGACGACCCTGGCTCTGTACGGTCTGGCGTTCTTGTCCTGAAGAACGGCGCCTGGTCCAATGGCCTACGGTGCTGGCAGTATCAGAGGCTGTAAAATGTTGTCTCTGTATGCCACGCCTTTTAGTTTGCCTTGCACCAGATAAAGGGGCGTTCTACAGGTCGTTCCCATCCCACCGAACAACATGATGAATCCACCACCATAGCGATCACGCACCACCACAGTGGAATCGTGGTAACGCTCTCCCTGTCGTCTCCAGACGCTGATTTGGCCATCGTGGAAGGACCTGGCAAAGCGAGATTCTTCAGTGAATAGGACTGAGGCCACTGTTGTCGTGTCCCCGCAAATACGAGCAGTGCGGTGTGCAGGTGTCAGGACAGGGCGGACAGCGGGTCCCCTTGACCGAAGATTGCTCTCCCTGAGCCGGTTGCAAACCGTCTGGTCCCTGACAGTTATGTTAGCAGCTGCTTGCAGTGTGAGTGTGCTGGCAGTGGCTGTTTTTTATTTTAGAGCCAGAAGAACAATGAACCTGTCCTGCTGTCTGGTAGCTAACCGTGGGCGTCCGGGGTGTCTTCGTTATGCAACAGGTCCCTTAGCATTGTAGCGGCCTCGTAAAGTTTGAATGAGAGAGTGAGCAACTCCCAATCGGCGGCCAATTTCTCGAACTCCTACGCCATTTTTCAGCCATTCAATGATCATTTCTTGGTCGACAGTGCTTAATCGTCGTGTCTGAGGCATGATTAAAGGGGGCATAGTAACCGGCAATAAACCCTCCCAGGGCTCTAACTGAGTTGTGTTGACAATGGACAGGGTTTGCAAGTACATTACATGTTTTCTATTGTTCAGTTCTGTTTTGTCATATGGATGTCTTGTAATTGCACTCATGTTTTGTGAGTTTATTTATTTTTTATGCTTGACTTCTGTACTGAGCGTGTACAAGACTAAACTGGATTGTCAAATTCATGTCAACTGTTCACGCACACAACAAATCAACTAAAATGATTTTGAAGTAATTTCTCACTGTTGGTACTAACATGATTAATAACCATTTAGAAAATATTTAGCTTTCCTTTGATGTGATCAGTATATAAAATCTGTGCTTCGCTAATTTCCCTGTGTCCAATCTATTTAAAAATTCTCTTGCAAGTTCGCTCTTTAGGAACATTGCTTTTGTAGGTCGACTATTTAACAATTCGTTTCCCTTTACAGCTTCTATTTAAAAAATAAGCTGCTTATGATAATAGTAATAATAATAATAACCACCAAACAAATGGATGAAAATTAATATATATATATATATATATCACATGGAAAAATAATAGTTTTATACTGAAGCTGCGTTATAACTTCACCTAACATTCTAAATGACTACAATATATTCAATTTAATTTCCAAAGGAGAGATCATGTTTGTCGTAAATAGACAAAACCAGAAGGAAATTTATTCCGTTGCTCATGTATGTGTGACAAGTACTTCCTGACAAACTAAAAATAACTTTATGTTTCTGCCATAGTTATTCTTAAACTTTAGTAGTCTGGTTTTCCACTCTTTCGAAACAAAAACTACAATTTGCGTTTTGTTATAGTTCTTGCTCTTCATTAAAATCTAATTAAAGTCGCTATCGACTCGTAACATTAACCAATCAAACACCAAGAATGAGACTTAACACAGAGAGACAACAGAAAGATTAAAGTTTGATTGAAATACGAATAATGATGTGCACGAGAGCGGAGAGAATATTTAACCGATTGGAATCTTTAAGCAGACTGCATAAACATCCACCCCCACCTCACATGTACAGGGCCAACCGATCAACAGGTCAGTGGTGTTACCACGAAGCGGCCACAGGTGGAGGTGCAACGAGATACGGGATTTGCTTAGTGCTGCAAGCTAAAAACATTCAGGACAACAGAGTCACAAATATCTCACATATTTGATATTATTTAAATTACTTGACACAAGCGCGATGTGAGTCAATGAGCGGAAACACTATCGTAGCTCTACCGAAACATTTACAAACTGAGTTCCATCCATTAACTGGTAAACTGGATGACAGTTAGTGAAAGTTTACAGATTTTCCCTAACTTCTTTTCTCTTTTGAAAAAAAGGCAAATAGGTGATACAGATTACACGGTAGCTGCTCACTGTGAAAGAAGCATTAATAATCTTAAAAGCGGTTTTAGTGCCCAAACGAAGCAAGCAGCTCCGAAGTATAACAGATCGGTGATTTCAATCTATGAGAGCTAACTCACTTTGACGATAAAAAAAACTGTCAATGAAAGTTTGTAAAAACGACGAGGAAGTTTAGTGCGAAAAGATAGCTGATGAAAATAATGATGATGAGAGCGACATGGAAAATGGCCAAATTTCACACAATTGTTCAATAACAGTGCAGAAAATATTGACACTCTGCTAAAAATGATTTTAAAAGTGAGTGATAAAAGTCCCAGTTGCACAACACGTTTCTAAACCTTAAAACTGTTCTAAACAAGCAAAATGTCTTCTAAGCCATTTAGATGCATTGCAGAAAAACATACAAAAAGTGTACTGACAGAACGGAAAGTCAGATTTAAACAACTTTATCTTACTTAAAGCAGTTTAAGTTTTAAAAATTCTAAATTTGTGGTGTGCACTTTAAACTGATTAATTAAAAAGAGTTAAGGCCTAAAAGTGTTTAAAATTAGAAGTGTGTTGTGCAACAGCCCCAACCCTCTATACACCATCAAATGAATTGTTCAAGCGAAGACGCGATCACCATTTAGTTTTTTTAGTGACAGGGGAGACGATCATCTAGTCGTTGTCGTGATGGAGGGGGGCGGTGGAGGTGGCGTTTGTTACTTCCTCAGTCCTCCCCCACTAGATGTGAGTGGTAGTTTAACGTGTCCTCCCTCGCCCTCTGATAACTGTCTGCTGCAATACCGTTTCCTGAATAAAGGCTGCTGTCTGCCGGGTAAGGACGCCATTGACTGTTTTCAGCTATTTTATGATAAACAGGAAGCAGGATTCGTGGTTAGTACTTGAACCTCAAGCTTAATAAAAGCACTTCCCTTATAGCGTAGCTGACGTTTAGTTAGAGATTCTAACTGTACTGCACTCACCAGTTGCAGTAGGTAAATAACATTTTTGACATTTCACTTCAGGAAGTACCATGGAACTGTGACCCAGCGCAACACCCTTCCTAAAGCGGTACTTCAGGCTACACAGAGAACGGAATGTAAAACACAAATTGAAAACAGTCGACTGGCCATACCATGGGCGACTTACTCATTGTTGCTGAGGACAGGTCTAAGACAGGTCTAAGCTGCAAACCTTGTCACCTGCCTCCAACGACCATTAACAGCGGGCTAGCGTAGCAAGTCGTCTGCTGGCACCCACCAAGGGACGCTGATGATAGTGGTGATGACGACTTCGATGACCATCACCACTTATCCCAAAGCATATTTCGTCGCTTTATTTCAAACTCCCTTTAGTGAATCTACTATATCTCAAAATTCTTTACCTCACTCCTTCTGCGGTGTGTCTTCGATATATTCTGTATTGTTTATATTTCTATAACATATTTCTTCTACCAGCTTCTCTTATAAGTTATGAGTTTGTTTCTTTCACTTGCCTAAAAGCTTTATCTTCTTGTGTTGTTCGTTTTTCAGTTACCCATTTACTTATTCTGTGCTTGCAGAGTCTGTTAATAAAAACATATTTCCTTAATAATAATAATAATAACCGCCAAACAGTAATGGATGAAAAAATGATGTATTTATTGTTAATGAGAAAAGGATGTTTTGGGGTGCTCTGTGCTCAACATCCTAACAATACATTGTATCAAAACAATATGTGATCTTGAAAGAAGATATAATGTGTGTATTAAATAGACTAAACAAGAAAGAAATGCATTATTACGTTGGGCATTTATGTGTAACAAACGGTTCTTGACAAACTCACAATGAGTTTATATTTCTGTCACAGCTATTCTCTAAATTTTAGTAGTCTGGTTTTCCACTATTCAAACAAGAATGAGGTTTGTTTTTATAATCAAGTTGTTGATCTACATTTAAATCCAAGTAAAAGTGTGTGTTCAAATGTAACAATAAAACAAGTTCCTGCAAACTTGCTTCTGTGTGTCACGGTGTTTCTCAGGCCTCACCTGTGCTCTCACCCATGAAGCCTCTAATATGAGACAATAAACAACAGAAAATTCAAATTTTATTGAAAAAACAAAGCGACAAGCAAACATTTAAATGATTAGAATACATAAGGGCATAAAGGTTTAAATGGCTATGCATAATGTGTAAATATCAACTCTCTCAGTATACAGGGCCAGCCAGTCAACAGGCTGGTAGTTTAACTACGAAGTGGCTACAGATGGAGGCTGTGATGTAACAAGGGACTCGCTTAGACTTGCGGACCAAAAGTTTTAAAGAGCAAAGAGTAACAATCTATTATATTTTACTGAAGTGTGAATGGACCCAAACACTAACATAACTTTACTGAACAGTTCCTAAGTCCCATCTCTTAACTGGTGAGCTGGATGAAAGTCTCTTGATTTTCTCTTTCTCTTTTCGGAGGAAAAAATTGTCTAGAAAGAATTCACGTAGAACACTCTGTGTGAATGAACCAGTTGGAAGTCTTAGCAACAGTATTCGCCCCAAACTAAGTAAACAGTTCTGAAGCAGAAGACAACAGTGATTCACATCTGTCTGCTCTGATTTTGACGACAAAAACTGTCAACCACTTTCCAAAAAATGACAGTAAATTTGGGGTAGATGATGGATGATGAAAAAGATGATAGTAAGGGCGACTTGGAAAATCTCCATAAACTCCTGATGCAGCGTTGTTAAATAACAATAAATAAATATTTCACACCTGCCAAAGTTGATGTCAATAGTGAGAGGTACAACACTCCTTATCTCTTTCCACCACCACGAAATTTTATTGCCTCACCAGGATTGCAAAGCTCAACTTGTCGACTTTTACCGGCCCTTTATAAAGCATGAAACCGTAAAATCTATAATAAATATTTATGTGATATAAAACTGTAAACATCTTTATAGTTTCTGTAGTCTCTAGATCAGGCAAAGAGATTTTGGAACTCTAATACTGCCTATATCATAATTGAGCAGCAAGAAACCTGTTACCGGACAATATTTTTCGGTATATATTTGAAATTTAAAAAGACCATTGGAGATGTCTGCCATCTATAGAATTGTTTAGTACCGTGTCAGGAAGGTACGAGATAGGACCAGTTTATTTCTGCATACTTAAAGCAATGTGTATAATGACCAACTTATTTACATCAAAGAGGAGGCACAAGGGATATTTTGTCCCACTCCTGTTCTCTGTCCCTCCTTTGTTCAGAAAGCCAGTGTTCGTGAATAAATATAATTTTCAGCAAGCTTTTACATTGTTACATTTGATTTAAAAGATTAATAAAAGAAATGTTCAGGCTGTAGGGATATAATGGAAAAAGTATTACATCCACTTAAAACGTACATTATTATGCTAGTACCTCTGTCATTGACATTTACAATTAAACAAAAGGCGTAATTTCTCAATAACTACTTAAATTTCAAACTAATTACAATTTGAAGTTAAAATTATTAAATATAAATCCAAAACAAAAGCTGTCAAATATTAACAGTAGGCGGAGATAACTAACAGTAAGCACAGAATATCATGAATCAAAATAATACTACTTTCCTCTTATAAAAACAAGCAAAGATTTTTTTAACCAAATCATCTGAACTCCTCCTTGTCCTTAGATAAAACATGTAATACAATTTGTACATTCTGTCATAATAAAGTACAACAAAATAACAAAATAAGATAGATACGTCTATCAGATACATGCTGATATCAGCCAGCGGTATACTTTTTATATGAAAAACAACGAGAATGTGAATGTAATTGTAGGACAGGTATCTGGCATACAAATATGCAGTCATTATATTTCTCTACAAAGAATTTTGAAAAAAGAAACTGCTTGCTTGAATAAGATTGCGTACCTAACAGTAAGTTGTTTTGTGATACAGCTTTAAAGTACTTTTAACAAGTATACTAAGATGTCGAAAGATAATAAGCATATACATACAATACAAACAATAAACGCAAGGGCTTAGTTTTATTTAGAGACGGACAGTCTTCTAATACACAAAAATGGTATATCTGTGAAAATACGGGGTTCATGAGATTTCATAATCCTGGCTGGATTCCTGCGACTCTCCATTCGTTAGACTCCCTGTCTGCTTTCTTTATCTGTTTGTAACCACCCTCTGAATTACGCTATTTATATATCTATATATATATATATATATAATACTTCGTTTAGCTCGGTGATGACAGATGTGAGAGAGCCCTCCGGCCCATTGAAACACAAAATTACTTACTAATATCATTGTCTGGGTCTTACATTCCTTCTCGTGTCGCGGAACACACGTCCTTGACAGCAGTTTTATGGCACAAAGTAAAATACATTTGTTAAAATATATAAAATATGATTAGACAGTATCGGTAACATATATATGTTGCATGAGAGTACCAAAATAATGTTTAATTCCATCGACAACTTTCGGCTTAAGTGACGGAACATTTTCAAACTTTAGAAAATAACGGACATCTCTACAAACACAATGGATTACGAAAACTATTTGATCAATTTTCTTACAATTTACTTTAGCACTAACAGTTCATTTGCAATAAACCAATACTTACTTTTGGATAACTCGGATATCTTTTTATTTGCACTATTATAGAACAGATTTGCGACGCTGACTTTTCTGTAATAAACTGGAAACAGTTCCATTCAATGCATGCTGTGTGTACTCTTTATAAGCCAAATTTAAAATCACTCAGATCTTTCATAATAATTTTTGCCTCTACTTAAGAGCTATAGAGGAAGAATAAAGTCATATTATAATCTATGTACACAATTATGAGTTTAAATTCGCAGAATGATTCAGCACTTTATACAGAGTAAGGAACTGAACTCAACAGTCTTGTAAAACCCTGTAGACTCTTGCAACCCAGTCGAGTAAATCTTCTCAATTTTCTTAATTCATAAGAAGAGAAGAATGAAAACTGTGTGAACAATTCATAATGTAGAACAAGAAATACAATATTAACACTAACAAAAGGTGAATGAGGTAATAGTCTGTAATAGTAATAGTGCCCTCGACAATAACTGACTGTCCGGCAGGGACAACCTCAGATGGCGTCTGCTTCAGTGTATTCACTAGAACATGTATACAGTAAGTGGTCAGACGTGGAATAGCAAACTACAAAAACTAGGTACGAGATCAAGAAACACTTGTATTCAGAATTTTGTTACATAATCATTCAACACATCTTCTGTCTTGGTGTGTCTCAGCTCGTGCTAAAGTGTCTCAGATAAGGAGTCGGTGTTATCGGTGAGAGCCTGGGCTATGTTGCGAACTGTCGCCTCACCTGAGATGAGGATAACAGAGTTCAGCCTAATCTTTGTTTCTCGGTAGATCTGGTCAATTATCATTGTAAAGGAGATGGAGTCCAAGCCAAGTTCGGCCAGATTGGTGTCCAGTGTCACCTGTGACCAAGCCACCGTTAATATCCTGCTCGCTAGTTGTCTGACATAGGAGTGGTACAGTTCCAGGCGAGCTGCAGGGTCTTTCGTTTTGGCCGATTCCACCTCAACTTTTTCAAAAGTATGTGTTGTCATATCTGGTGGCCATAGCAACTGATGGCGTTGAATAATGTGTTTTATTCCTCTTGCTTTCAGCCGAGCAAAGTATCGCTTTTCATCCAGTTTAATTGGGGCGCAGTGCGGCCAGTTCAGCATCAGAAGGGGGGACAAGTTTTCGTCAATCTCAGCCTCTGACACCAGAACGAAGCCCCGGAATTCCAGTTTACGCTGGACATTCTCCTTGATTTCAAGTAGTCCTGTCACTAGGGCTCCCCAGCTAAACGATTGAGCAGCTAGCCCAAGATGTCGTCTGTAGTAGGCTAACCCGTCCAAAAACGCATTCCCAGCAGAGTAGTTTGCCTGCCCCTGGTTGCCTAAAACAGATCCTGCAGAGGAATGCATCACAAAAAAGTCCAGAGGCAGATGTTTGGTCAGGAGATGAAAATTCCAGGCACCCTTGACCTTAGGCGCTAAAGCTTTGTCAAATTTGTCTCTGTTCATTGAAGGGAAAGCACCATCATCAACAACGGCTGCGCCAAAGAAAATGCCTTTCAAAGCTGCGTTGTCAAAACTTTCCCTGACGCGGGATAAAATCTCTTTCACAGATTTGCTGATGGTGACATCGGCCTGGAAAACACGAATACGACAGTGAAACTTGCTGCAGATTCGTGCGATGTTTGAACAGTGGTCTGCTGACGGAGTCCTTCTCTGGATTATTGCAATGTTCCTCGCTCCATGTCTTGCCAGGAACTTCACACAGATCCAACCGAGTCCTTCAAGGCCGCCAACAACGATGTACACAGAGTTACCACGAAACATATTCTGAGAGTCAGATTTGACGGCCATGTTCCTGAGGTTTAGTTCTGTAAATGACAACATCCTACTGAGTGTGTCCTCGCAAAGTTCGGAATTCACTACATCAGCTCTTTCAAAAGAATGGATATACCTAGAGATGCTTGACAATTGTTTTTCGTCTTGTTTTGAAAGCCACGCCTTCACATCTGAGACAAAATGTTTCAGCTTGTAAGGCTTAAACAGAAGCTGTGTATCAACAGATTCAATTTCAACATCAGGGCAAATATAAGCAAGGTAAGCAAGTGCTTCTGGTGTTATCAGAGCAGCGCAGGTAACAAGACACTTGGCGTTTGGCCACCGTCTGACTAACGTGGACATCACGTCCCTGTCGAGCAGAATGAAAGAAACCACCGTGTCGGACTGGATAGTCACAGAGCTCAGATTCCGAGACTGTTTGATGTTGACTAATCTTGTTCTGTTGTCTGTCTCCAGTTTCATTTTCATGACACGTGTCAGTCCCACGTGACTGTCCGAGGTCAATATGGTGACGTCATCAGTGGAAACTTTCTCAGAAAGTGCAAACAGTAAAACGAGCTTCGTCAAGTCCCCCAGGCGATAGTCTGGCATCAGTGAGGCTGGTACAGTTGTTTCTATAGGAACTGACACCCTTCTTCCAGCCTGTATGGGACAACACGAAATGGTCGCATTGTGGTCTTCTTGATTTAAGTGACCAAATGTTTCGAGGGCAAACACTAAATATTTGTTTGGACCAGCTATGCTTTCATTGTGAACAACGGGTCCTTTTGTAAGGTAAGGCGATGGAAGTGCAAAGGTATCTGCAGTTATGGTGACACTGGATGTGTTCATGTCCACAGGAGCTGAAATTTTGACAGCAAACGCTTTGGACAAAACCTCTTCATCATTTGAAACTACCAAAAAGTCTTCGTCTAAATCAAATGGTAGGTCCCTGAGCAGGGGCACAGTCGTATGCTTGTCAACACGATTGATCCGATTGACATAGACGGCTTCTCTTGTAATCAAAAATTCCGAGTTGTTCCAAAGTTCATGGGACCTTGAGAGGCTTTGAGCCATGAGACTGAGGAACTCGGAGCTCGTGTGTTTCCCAGGGACGTGAAGGTCGACGGAGACCAGGCGGGGGTACACTTCCTCGTCCTGTCCGGTTCTGATCATGCCCCAGACACATGTCGCCGCCGGGCTCACATGAATTGGTTCAGAAGAACTTCCGACCGTAGACCATGCTCCATTTGTACAGATGTAAACTGGCATTTTAAAGTTTAAGGTAAGTGCAAGTCTCAGTACACTATGAACAGCCCCACAAGTGTTGAGCACCAGGAGTTCAAGGTCGTCACTATTCCCATTCTCTGAGAACTCGGTGTGGCAGACAACAACTATAGCAGGAGCGTTAATTGCCTTTTGCATCAGCGTCTTCACTTCATCGTAAATTTCATCCCAATCCCTGGCATGATCAGACAGGCTTAGACACGTGACATTTTTGGCCTTAGTTACTCCAGGACTTTCTCTTGTGTGCAGAATGAAAGCGTCTTCAGAGATGCCGGTGTCTGCATCCCACGTTTTACAAACATGGATCCAGTCCATCATCAGCAGCATGGAGAGACCACAGTGATCATCCGCACCCATTCTGATTAACACAAATTCATCCACAGTGGCTAGGATGAGTCCATTCTCGGACAGCAGGGTCAGCTTGTAGCTTGCACGTTTGCCATCGTCACGAAGAAAACGAGAATGAACGTACATGACTGTTTCCATGGCACTGAACACTTTCAGTCGTTTCACCTCATCTGGGAGAAGCTGCAGACCAGTACTTCCTTCGCTTTTGTCAAGGATGACACTGGACTGAAACATAACGTCCAGCACGCATGGGTGGATGGTTGTATTAACAAAGTCCTTGGCTATTTCTGAGATGACTTTGATCTGGGCAAGGCATTCACCGTCACCTCGATAGGCCTTTTCTAACAGAGAAAATGTCTTCCCATATTCAAAACCCAGACGCTTCAAAGAAAAGTAAATGTCACTTTTCTGTACACAGACAGTGCATTTATCCCGGAGGTGCTGCAGGTTGGTTGTCCTTTGTGTTGCGGGTATGAGTGGTTGCCATTCAATGTGGATAATCGCAATGTCCCGCTCTTGCTTTCTGATTGACATTTGAAGCTTGTGTTTATTCCCAGTCTTCAAATCGGTGTTTGACTTTAGGTCAAGTTCGATAAACTCCCCCCTCTTTGCAGACACAGGGCTCATAAAATTTGCTGACACCACCGCCTGGTAGTAAGGATCATACCTCAACTGGCAGGCGACTGCCAGTCCTGCTTCCACATAGACTGCCCCGGGTACAATCACCTTGTTGCTGACGGTATGATCGTAAACAAATGATGTTGTCAGCGAAGACAAAATTATCTTGAAATCATTTGTGTTGGGCGCCTGCGAAAGGTAAGGGTGATGATTCACCTGCTCTGTACCAGGTGGAACCAACACACGAGATGGACTTCGTTTCAATGAGATTTTTTTGTCGAATGTATACCTAGGAACGTCAACGATGTCATGGCAACCTTCATACAGCGCCGCCCATGTCACATCTACACCCAGCTCATAAAGGGACGCGACTGACTGCAAGAAAACTTTTGTCTCTGAAGGAGTATACATCGACTGGATCAACGGGATGTCTTCTGTTGGGAAAATGTCTTTCAGATGTGCCTTGAGGACTGATTTCTGTCCTATCTCCACGAACACTGTGTTTGTGGGACTTGCGTTTCTCGCGGTCTGAACGGCCTTGTCAAAAAGGACGGGTTCGCGAAGGTGGCTGACCCAATAACCTTGACCCGGAGCACTGGTCATTTTCTCGCCAGTAACAGTGGAGATGTACGATATTTTAGGAGGCTGTGCCTCGAGTTTGTCCAGTGCTTTAGTGAGTTCTGGCTTGCAAGATTCAACAAACTGGCTGTGGAAGGCCACAGGGACATTGAGAGAAATCAGCTGGACTCGTTGGTCTTCAGAATTTAGATGCGGTGCCAGACTCTGATGGATTTCTGTCATGGTGTCGCTGTCAGCGCTCACTGCACAAGACACGGGACTATACTTCAGGGCTATGCTCGCCTTATCAAAACCTCGGAGTATTTCTCGAACCTTTTCTACTCTCATGTTTTTGACTACCGTCATTTTACCTCCAGTGACCTTTGCGAGGACCTTTGACCTGTAATAAATTACCTTTACAGCAGTCTCAAGACTAAGACAGCCTGCTGTGTATGCTGCAGCGACCTCCCCAACACTCTGCCCCAAAACACAGTCCGGACTGACTCCAAGGCTTTTCCAAAGCGCCGCTAACGCCACCTGGCAAGCAAAAATTGCTATGGGAGACAATATAGGGTCTTTGCTTGACTCTTCTTGACTAAGTCGGTCTACCAATGACCACGGGTCAGCTTTCATGATTTTTGTAAGAATGGCGTCAATTCTCAGCATTGTTTCTTTGAAGACAGGAAACTCTCCCATCATCTGCAGACACATTCCTCTCCGAGTTGTGCCCATGCCACAGAAAACAAAGACAACATGTTGGCGTTTTTTCGGATCAAGTGGTAAATCATTCTCAAGACATTGCGAAACACAATGAAGCAGATCTTGCATTCCCTTGACAACAAATGCCTTTCTGAAAGCATAATGATCTCGTTTGACAGAACTCACGTACGCTATGTTCGCGAGAAGAATGTGTCCGCGTTGTTCATCTTCGTTGGCTTCACCCCTCGACAAGAACTCCATCTCTCTTATCGTCTCTATCGAACCTTTCAACGACTGCTTTGTCTTACCAGAAAAGCAGACGATATTTGAACGATGTGTCTCTCGCAAAAGACTTTTTAATTTAGGAAACATCTGCAAAACAACATGGCTGTTAGTTCCTCCAAAACCAAAAGAGTTACAGCACGCCATCTTATCATTATTTTCCCATTTTACAGACTTTTGGGGAATAACAAGTCCTAGGTTTTCTAAGTCAATGAGCGGGTTGACCTTTTGACAGTGCAGGGATGGAACAATCGTGTTATGCTTCATCATCAACAGTACTTTGATGACACCGATGACACCAGCTCCTGCCTCTAGATGACCGATGTTAGTTTTGACAGAGCCGATGTAGCGAGGGCGGGGCTGGCCCATGGACTTGAGAAACTTCCCAAGGGCGTTAGCTTCTACCGGATCTCCTGCTTGTGTTCCTGTACCTGTATACGAAATGGATATTTCATATATTCCAGTGGACATCACTTTTGTATATATTTCAATATAGCCACAGTATATGCCATTGAGCAATCCTTTTATCCGGGTTGATTATTACAGAACATTCAACATTACCACATAAACAAAACTTTCTATGATTGAATGCAAAATAAACAGCAAAAAAGAGCTTGCCACTACACAAGCTAATTTGGACTCAAGAGCTGGTCATGGCCGCAGTCAGACACTACTCCACTTAAATTCCTATGCACGAGAGTGAAGGATGTTGCGTAGATCAATCATAGGGTTCAGGGCAGTGGCCTTTGCTTGAAATCCTCTTTTTGAAGAGACATCACTAATATTTTTCAATACCTGGGTGTCGTGAAAAACTTAGAGTAGTTTATCCTGATGGGTAATGATTCCAGATGATGTTTCCTAAGTGTTTACTACTTAATTGTTGGAATACTGTCCTTTCAAAATCAACCTTTTATTCACTACCAGTTCTGAGCATGAAATAAAAATACTTTTTTAAATCAGAACTTGAAATTTATTTGAGCTATGCAAAAAAGCTTAGTGTCATCGTTTCTATCAGATAAAAGACAATCTATATGTCTATGTACTTTTCCTCTTGCTTATTACTGACTTCAAATAACAGCTGAGAGTGCCTAGCAGATATCTTTCTGTGGTGTTGCAAATATTTTGACTGTGCATGTCCGTAAGTTTGTTAAGTTATTTGCAAAAGTAACTTTGTTTATATATATATATATATTAAAGTATTGTCAGTTTAACCAAGCAGGAAATTTCATAAGAATGTACGTTTATTATTACTTTAGTGTTTGTTAAATCCCCAGACATATCGGAGAGAAATATTTGATGGAGCTGCTACAACACATGCCTTTACTAGCAAATGTACATCTACCGTGAGCCTCGATGTAGTCCAGCCTGGAGACGTCGATGCCGTACTTGGTGTAGATGTCTCTCATCAGCTTCTCTTGTTGAGTCCCTGAGGGAGCTGTCACTGGTGTCACCGTGTGTCCATCCTGGTTGACCCCTGACACCACTGTAGCCCAGATACGGTCGTTGTTGTCTAGAGCCTGAAAACCCGTCTATCTTATAAATATGTAAATTTTTTAACACACTTTTGTTACACATTCTGTTTCTGATTAGCTTTTGTTTTCATCTTATTAATAAAGCAGTGTGTGTATACATACATACATATATGGGTATAGGTATATTGTAGATAATGATTTGGGCTGCAGTATTGGATCCCTTTTATCGGAAACTGAGGGATTGTCATAAGAAAGGTTGTAGGCGTTAATAAAATTTGTCCCAGAGTAAAACTAGGTCAGTAGACACTCACGTCTTTCAAACGTTTCAGGACCACAATCCCACAGCCTTCCCCCCTGACATAGCCGTCGGCATCAGCTGAAAAGGCTCTGCACTGACCAGTGGGAGACAACATCTTTGTTTTGGAGAGGTGGACAAACATGCCTGGTGCACCTATGTAGTTGACCCCTCCACATATGGCCATGTCACAGCTACCTGTAGAAAGAACATGATTTATGTGTACTATGGATAATGGATAACAACAAAGCGTAGATAACTTCTCCAACAAGCAATGAAGCTGTATTCATTTCCAGGAAACATAGGGTCAACAGATAATAAAAATATTCAAAAAAATGTCAGTTTGAATTTGACAGGGAGGGAGAGACGAGAGAGAGAGAGAGATACAAGGGATATGGAGCCTTGATAATCTCCCCTAATCATTACCGTTCTTGATGGCTTGAATGCCCTGGTGAATGGCCACGAGTGACGAGGAGCAGGCCGTCTCGATGACCATCGAGGGACCCAACAGGTTGTAAAAGAAGGACAATCGGGCCGCCAGCATGGAGTTACTGATGCCAGTAGCCGTGTAGCTGTCCACGCCCGGTGACCCCGCGAGATAAAATATACTGTGATCCGATGTCATTGCTCCTGAAGACGAACAAAGACATGTTTGTCTTACAGGACAACAGTTAAAAATACACCTCCATCTGACGATATAAAGGTACATCAAACGTAAGAGCTTATCTATCTATCTATCTATCTATCTATCTATCTATCTATCTATCTATCTATCTATCTATCTATCTATCTATCTATCTATCTATCTATCTATCTATCTATCTATCTATCTATCACTGCTGGGTGAATGTGAGACAACGATGCAGTGACCTTGTATAGCACCACATCCCGGTGCTATGGGCAGGCTAACTGCGCTTTACATACATACATACATACATACATACATACATACATACATACATACATACATACATACATACATACATACATACATACATACATAGGCAGAAGCTGCTTACAGCGGTCACAATTTATTTGAAAAAACTGTAATCCAGGCTGCAAACGCTTCTCTACACACCAAAGGTTCAGTCTTATGACGGATGTAAAAACCTTTTCTTGCTGCTCATTGGGTTATCCGCTGAATGCCTATTTGATAAACCAGCCTGAGCTCACAAAAGACTAGTCCGAAAAGACTAGACAGTCCTAGGGAGAAGGGAACAGATGGCTCCCACCCTTCACACACCCACTCATTCGCTCGCACCTCCACACTCTTTTTCTCTAGTAACTGCTTGCACTCTCGTGCAAACCAGCTGACATTACACTTACATCGACAATTCAAAGTATTATTATTATTATAACAGGCTTAACACAAAATGGTATCTATCACGATACCCAGAAAGTCTCAGCTGAACCCTCGGTTTTTTTGTGACATTTTAAATGTATTTCCATCGGCTTAAAAAGCACGGCATTTGCCATTTGCGTCTCTAAAACTTTCATCGCTACTCCACTCACCCCTCTCTCCCTCTTTCTCTATCCCCCTCTCTCTCTCCCTCCCTCTCCCATTTGTCATTGTCATTGTCATTGTCTCCTTCTCTCACTCCCTCTCTCAACTTCTCTCTCTCAACCTCTCTCTCTCAACCTCTCTCTCTCCTTCCCTCCCTCCTTCTCTCTCCACACTCTCTCCCTCTCTCTCTCTCTCTCCATTAACCAGCTGGGCTTTGTTCTGACCTAGACACAATAAGTTGGTTGAATATACATATACACGTGTAGTTGATTTATAACTGTAACACTTTATAACAGAAAGAAACGTGGAAGCCATTTGTCTCTCACTTTGTAGCCGCTTACCTATAAACACACCCGTATTTGTGCCAGCCATCTGTGTCCTGGTGAAGCCACCATCTTCTAGAGCCATGTGAGTGCACTGGAGGACAAGGCTCTGCTGCGGGTCAAGTGAGGCCGCCTCGTAATCGTTGATCTCAAAGAAAACGTTGTCAAACTTCTCCACACTGAAACACGACGATGATGATTTCAAGTCTGTGATTATTATTTCTTTCTCCTCCTACTCCAAAATTTTCGGCTGCTGAAAATGTTTTACAAACTCGTCCCCTAATTTGTGAGAGACATTTGGAAACTCGGATACACAAGAACGTGAACTTTCAGTCTATGTTGTTTATGAACAAACTAACAAACAAACAAACCATACTGGCAATTCAAACATGGGCGTCAGCTTGCTGGAAATGTCATGTTAATATCCAAGATGGACGTACGGTAAGATCTACATATGTACATAAATTTAGAAAAAAATGAATAGATGTTTGAATCTGTGAATTTATCAAGCAACAAATAAGTTTATCTGTAAAATTTTCGACCTATTGATATCTTGACTGATCCTCCTTTTCTTGACGAACTTACTCTTTGACAAACCCCGCTTTCTTAACGTAGGCTTTTCCAGGTATCATGGGGTCGCTGTCGTAAAAGGCGTCGGCGTTCCATCTGGAGGCCGGGACGTCCGTGATGTGGTTTTCGCCGTTCTTGAGAAGCCTCCAAAAGTCCCGGATGTTCTCCGCCCCTGGCGTGATGGCGCCGATACCAACTATAGCCACAGCTTCATCCACAGGCTCAAGGGTAGTCGTCTGTGAAGATGACGAAAATAGAAATAAGCTGGATTATCTTTTTATATTTTAACTTTTTTCAAGTCTTCAATTTACATACGGAATGAATTTTTGTGGACTAACGGTTGACATCCTATTATTATATCCAGTTCAGAAATTGATATACTTGTTATCAGTATAACGAAATAGTGCAGTTGTTGATACATGAATTTGATGTGTGTACCATGTGTGATAATACTCTTGTTACTTTAGTTTCTTTGTGTTTCGGATGCTTCAATAGCATAATACTAAATAATTAGAGATCTTTTCTAATTATACTGATTCAGCTACCTTCATTCTTAGCTTAGTTTGACTCACATTTTTCTCTGAATTTGCATTGTATCTTCGATATCAGTTTGCACATTTCTTGTGATCGCTTGGTCTACGCGAGGCATTCAATATCAACACATATTTTATTGCACCACTTCTGGGAAATATGTACGTTTATTTTTGAGTCTATGGCCATTTTAAGAAAATGACTGGGCTGCGACAGCTGTCACCATCACTGTCGAGGTCGTTTTGACTTATTTCTTTTGGAAAAATCAGTCCACTACAACACATGTCATCCACACTTCTATATCACTGTAGAACAATATCACAGTAACGGTTGTGCCAAGTCTACTGTACACTGACCGTTGTATGAAATACAGGACCTCCGGTCTGCTCTGGCGAAACCTGCATGACGCTAGAGGCCGCTTCTGGCTCAGATGAAGACGTCTCCATGCTGTACACTATGTTGCCTGTGTGCTTCTCAATGACACATCCCCTGTAAGTAGGTATTGCTTGTGTATTCTCAATGATATGTCAGCTATAAGTAGGTAATGCAAGCTGATTCTTAAGTCAATAACAAGCAAAAATAAAGTAGATAGACAAATAGATTCTTTTCATTCTGATGTTATTACAACTAAACTTTTATCGATTACACAAACAGTTTCCTAGCTGATCTTGTTAAATAATTAAATTTCTAGGAAAATTTATGTTCAAAACTGAAATTGAATAAATTGCTGATCTTGACAGGTTAGCACACTAACAGTTAAGTGCTAAATACTTACACATTACTTGTGGCACTATTATCTACCTCTCAATATTCTTCAGGACATTCAGGTACTAAAATTATTAGTAACATAAAATCTTCTTCATCCATGCACTTTCTTGTCGTAATCTGGATGTCAACAGAATTCCAATAACACTAGAGATAATTTGAAGCTAATAATGTTGTCTTCGTAACAGGTTTTTGCTAGTAGGTTGTGTGTACTACCTGAGTTTTTAATCTAGTTTATTAAATAAGTAATGACGATGGCAATGCTAGTACTTACTTCCTTGTTGGTCATTTGGAAGTCATCGGTGTCAAATACAAAAGTTGTAATAATATCCAGGGCACGTTATTTATAACAGCCGTAAACATGCGCAGTGGGACTTTTTTATATTTGCGTAGGACTGGCCTAAGTGGAGAGATGAATCAGCCACTACGTATATTCAGCTGTTTATTCCAACACCCAATACTGACGGTCATGTGGTACCAGATAAGCTCTACATGTATGCATATGGTTGTTCATAAACTACCTTTACATTATCGGTCCCGTGGTTCATAGGTTAATTGATTATGTTAAAGAATCCTGGCGACAGTAAGGGTTTGATGATCATGCGGAGATAACTTTGCTTCTGTTCATTCGCTTTTTAACCCTCTAACGGCCATGGAACTTTGATGGCGTTAACCACATATGGACCCCATACCATTTTGCCAATCATTTTCATGATGAAAAATGTGGAAAAAGCAATACCTACTTTATTAAAACACGAAAATCAGTGTAATTAACATGTAGCATAAATTACAGTGAGAAAACACTGATGTTACAAGAAGATACGAAGAGGTTGTATCGGTTTGTATTGGTCAGACTTTTCTTCCTAAATCTGGAAAAAAACCGAGAATATAATGTTTTGATTAGCCCTACATTCTGCTATTGTCACAAAAGTCAAGATTATTCAGGCCGAAAAAATCTGATTACTGCCGAGCACATAAGTCACATACAAGCTTTGCATGAACTCCACATCAAAATCTCCCGTAATAATCGCAAGTGTTTCTAACTTTCTTGTCGTTCGATCTTTCTTGGCAATGGAGTTGTATTCCGTGCAGCTGTTGAAGGCTGGGAATGGGATGGAGCTCATGTACTGTGAGCCATATTCTCCCTGGAACATTCTTCTTCCATAGATTTTCCAAGTTCTTCGCCCAGTTTCATCAGGAAGATTCGCCGTTTGTGACTTTTGCCGCGATGACACCCAGGGCTTAGGAAAGTCCAAACAAAGTAGGCATTCAAGACGCTGATATCCACCATGTTATACAAGATTACCATAGGCCATCTTCTTGTCTTTCGCTTTGTGGTGTAGCAGCAAATCAGTTGGTCCATTGTGTCGACACCGCATTTTCTCTTGTTGTAGTCCAGAACTGAGGCTTTTTCTCTACCGTGGTTTTGGCAACATCCAGTTGATCATGAGAAGTCCTAAGAGTAACTACTACCTGCCTTTTTTTGGGGGGAGGGGGCAATAAGAAGCCAGCATCCCATGGTTATTAAACCAAAGAGTGTAGTATTTGTTTGTCTCCCTTTTGTTCCTGTAAGAGCACGTGGAATCTCTTTTGAGGTTTTACGAATGGTCTGCAGAAAGATAAGATTAGTTCTCCCAGACCGAGACTAGTGAAGAAGATGTCACTCGCTACGTTCCTTCCACTATTTTCCAACCCAGAGATCATGTCCAATACAACTCTTTCACTCTGGTTCTGTTTTCTCAGTTAATCTGGTTTTCTTCCCGTGTATATTTGGCAATTCAAAGCATAAGACCTTGTGCTGTCACAGCAGACAGATTTTTATACCATATTTCCCTGGCTTGCTGGAAATGTATTGTTTCAAAGGACATCTAACCCTAAAGACGACTACTCGGACTTTGTGCCAGGTAATTTTGCCATCCTTTGATTGTGAACTGTCATCATTTGCGCTGTCACCCTGACTGCCTGTCGGAAACTTCATCCAGTTCATTGTCTGTAGTGAAACAGAAAATGAGATGCTGGATAGGCCTACTTCGCTTTGATGATTTTCCCCCAGATTTTCTTTCCATGATTTCTTTCCAGATTCTCTAGGACATTTTTCCCTGTCAAATTTTTCACTATAAATTTTACCTGACTACATTTTCCCATTTAACTCCGCCTGGAAACCCCCCGGGTAACCTGCCGGTCCCAAGCCCGGATGAAGGAGGAGGGTTGGGCGTGGGGTTAGCAACCCCACCCTGTAAAACAACCCTTGCTACAGAAACTACAACTACAACACTACCACAACGAGAGCCTGGACGAGAAGATCCCTCTTTGGAGGGGCCTATGACGCGTGCTGGCGAAAGCCTTCGGGAAGTCAGCTCGCCGACCTATCTTCTTACGGCCAAGGCAAAAACCAGGATAGGGACCTGGAACATCAGAACCCTATACGAGAGAGGAAAATCAGCTCAGGTAGCACAGGAGATGAAGAACTGTGGAATCAAGCTCCTTGGCCTGTGCGAGACCAGATGGAATGGTAGCGGTCAGACCAGACTCTCGTCAGGAGAGACTATCATCTACTCTGGACATGAAGACCCTGACCATGACCACTCACAAGGAGTAGCAGTACTGATGACACAGGAGGCTGCAAGGGCACTAATATCATGGGAACCAGTTTCGCCACGACTCATGGCAGCTCGGTTCAACTCCAAAGGAAGAAAGATGACCATCATCCAGTGCTATGCACCTACCAACGCAGCAAAAGAAGAGGAGGAGGACTTTTACAACTCCCTACAAGCGCTGGTTGATCGTACTCCAAGACGAGACCTGAAGATCATCATGGGCGACATGAATGCCAAAGTTGGAGATGAAAACACGGATAAAGAACACATAATGGGAAAGCACGGTGTGGGCAACTGCAATGAGAATGGTGAGCTGTTCACAGACTTCTGCTTGTTTAATGACCTTGTAATCGGAGGCACAGTCTTTCCTCACAAAACCATCCACAAGACCACCTGGACTTCACCAGATGGAAAGACAGAAAACCAGATCGATCACATCACCATTAATCGACAGTTTAGAAGAAGTCTGCTGGATGTCAGGGTAAGGCGTGGTGCAGATGCAGCCTCAGACCACCACCTGCTTGTAGCAACTTTGAAGATAAAGCTGAGGTCCTTCCATGAGTCATCAGACAGACCACACCACAAATTCAACGTGCAGTTTCTTAGAGATCGCAGGAAGCAAGAAGAGTTCAACTGTGAAGTCAAAAACAGGTTTGAGGCACTGGAGGGACTCTTTGAAGAAACAGTGGCCAACCACTGGACAGGATTACAGGAGACCTGGAAGGCCGCCTGCAAACGGGTTCTGGGAAAGAAACAGAAACAACACAAGGAATGGCTGAGCATAGGGACCTGGAAAAAGATAGAGGAAAGGAAAGAGCTGAAGCAGAAGATCAGCCAGTGTCAAGACCAGCAGGAAAAAGAAGAGCTCAGAGCAAAGTACTGGGAGATGAACCGAGAAGTGAAGAAGAGTGCAAGAGGCGACAAGAGACAGTTCGCACACAGGATGACAGAAGAGGCAGAACAAGCAGCTGGGCAAAATAACATGAAAAGACTATACGAAATTACAAGAACTCTGTCAGGACGGAAAAACATCAATGCACGCAGGCCAGTAAAAAATAAAAACGGCAACGTCATTACTGGGGATGCAGAACAAAGATCTCGCTGGGCAGAACATTTTAAAGAAATACTGAATCGGCCACCACCAGCAACAATTTTGGACACTGCCCCAGTCACCGAGCAACTCCAGGTGAACACCAACCCACCAACCAAGGCAGAAATCATCAAAGCCATCAAGTCTCTGAAAACTGGTAAGGCGGCAGGCCCAGATGGCATTCCTGCAGAGGCACTCAAGGCGGATCCAACAACCGCAGCAGAGATGCTACACCCCCTGCTGAGGAAATTTGGACGCAGGAGCAAGTTCCAGCAGACTGGAAACTTGGCTATCTGGTAAAGCTACCCAAGAAAGGTGACCTTACCCAGTGCAGCAACTGGCGTGGGATTATGCTACTGTCCATTCCCAGCAAGGTGCTGACCAGAATCATGCTGGGCAGACTGAAGAATGCCCTAGACAAGAGACTGCGGCAAGAACAGGCAGGCTTTCGGCAGGGTAGATCATGCACAGACCATATTGCTACACTGCGAATCATTATTGAACAGTCCATCGAATGGCAGTCCCCACTATACATGACATTTGTGGACTTTGAGAAGGCATTTGACTCCGTAGACAGAGAGACCATCTGGAAGTTGATGCAGCACAACGGATTTCCACCAAAGTTCATTGCCATCATCCAACAGCTGTATGAGGACTCGACATGCCAGGTGATCCACAATGGGAAGCTGACGGACCCCTTTGCAGTGAGGACTGGAGTAAGGCAAGGTTGCATGCTCTCGCCGACAATCTTCCTGATCGTCATAGACTGGATCATAAGAAGAACAACCTCTAACAGCAACACAGGCATTCAATGGACCTTTGCCATGCAACTTGAAGATCTCGACTTTGCAGACGACATCAGCCTGCTGTCCCACAAGCAACAACATGCACAGACAAAGCTCACTCGGCTCTCAGAAGAAGCAGCGACAACTGGCCTGACAATCAACATCAAGAAGACAGAAGTAATGCGGATCAACAACAAGCAAGAAGCCCCACTTCAACTACACGGGGAATGTATCACAGAGACTGACCGCTTCACCTACCTAGGCAGCATAGTCACCAAAGATGGAGGTGCTGATGAAGATGTAAGAAGCAGAATAAATAAAGCCAGGCAAGCATTCCACATCCTGCGACCCATCTGGAATTCCAAGGCACTATCTCAACATACTAAGATCCGCATCTTTCATACGAACGTAAAATCTGTCCTTCTATATGGGTCTGAGACATGGGGTGTAACAAACAACATCACCAGGAAGATTCAAACATTCATAAACAGATGTCTGCGGCACATTTTCAACATCAGATGGCCCGAGAGAATCTCCAATGCATACCTGTGGGAGAGAGCCAACCAGAAACCTGCCAGCCAAGACATCAAGAAGCGAAAGTGGGGCTGGATCGGCCACACCCTGCGAAAGCCGGCCGAAAATCTAACACGACAAGCTCTGGACTGGAACCCACAGGGGAGTGGCAGGGTTGGGAGACCCAGACAGACGTGGAGAAGATCGGTCCACGGCGAGGCGGAGGCAGCTGGAATGACATGGACCCAACTGGGGAGGGAGGCCCAGAACCGGGTTCGCTGGCGTGGTGTAGTTGCAGCCCTATGTTCCACTGGGGGCGAAAAGGAATAAGAAGAAGAAGAAATTTTCCCAAGTCAACTTTCTAAATTACAATTCACATTACATGTCACAGCACATGCACAGTGCAAACAGTATAGAAAAACTCATGATAATATTATTCCGTGGTGGAAGCACAAACTATATCCTACTAAGAAGCAATTAAAACACGTGCAAAAACATTTTTAGACACCGTTGTGTATGTGACGGGTCAGAGTCACAGACTCGTTTCCCTAGAAAACTGTGCATGACTAGATCATTGTCCAGTGAGGCTATCAATAAAGCTACTATGTGTCTCTATAAATGAGGCATTTTTAGAGCCCCTGTGTTACAGCAACTGCACTTCAATAATTCAACATTAAATTCCTATCGTAAATCAAGTCCTCATGCCCACTCACCCATCCCGAGACACAGAGCTCAGTCATGACTTGTTTGTAAAGGTACAGGAAGAGGTAGTCACGTGTCTACCATACAGTCGTAAGAGGGCGTGAGGTGATGGAGTCCTCACACGTCTCGGTCCCACCTGTTGTGAGGGAGGCGTTTATCTCTTCTTTGCTGCCTTACCTTTTTTTCCTCCAAGGGCCATTTTGATAATTTTAACATCATTCGCGGGCCATACAAAATTATCAACTTTAAAATTAGCTTGCTCTGTATTTTCAAGCCGTAATTTCGCCATAGTGTGTTAACACTTTTGCAATGTGTATCATCCCAACCTGCCTGGCACTGCTGTCCTCTAAGTCACTACAATCTGCCATTTGTCATCAGCTGCGCGAAAAATATGCTCTGCTCATAGGAAACATATACCGAAACAACTATATGGAGTTTGACTAGTTCATTGACTAGTCCGCCTGCTCGTCTTTGTCTGCAGATTGATGACACTCTCCATCCTTACTGTCTGTACCCTGATGCCTCTTTATGTCTTCTATGTTTGTCTTTTATTACTTGTCGGCACAGTTGTTTCTTCTTCCGTCTGTCGGATTATGTCCACGTCTCCTACTTATTATTATCATCCCTGTGGTTATTGTGAATATTTAACGACATTTTTATTGCCTTTTCTTAGCAATCGGTTGGAGGAATACTTAAAATGTTTAACTAATATACACTAATCTTACATCAGCATAAACAAACAATGGGTTTCGACCACATACTCCGTATGGGACATCTGGCTGCCACATTTAAAAAACGTTTTACAGCGAGAAAATGGATTTTCTCAATAATATTATTACCAGAAACCTGACCCTAAACTTCCGACTTGCGCTATATAAACCACACGTTTTTTATTATTATTATTATTACTATTATTATTATATCTTATTATTATTATTATTATTATTATTAAGACGCCAAGAACTTTTGGAATTCCAGCTATACTCCTCTACGTGCCTTTGCTTGTAAGTCATATAATAATAATAATAATAATAATAATAATAATAATAATAATAATAATAATAATAATAATAATAATAATAATAATAAGTAGATTTACATAGCACATTTCCCCACACTGAGGTGAGCTCAGTGCGCTTTAGAAGATGCAAGTGCGGTAGGCAGTGAAACTGCATGACAGAGAAGGGCTACACGATCAGGCAAACATACAAACATGCACAGTGTACATTTCCAGGAATATGAAGGAACTCACACAGGTAAGGGTGGAGAAAGTAAGAGTCAGGACAGTCCGACTGGTATTTCCGAAAGAGATGAGTTTTAATTCCAGTGCGGAAAGCATGTGGCTTCTCTAATGAACGGTGATACAGAGGCAGGACATTCCAAAGACTGGGTCCAGCGAAAGAGAATGAATAAATCATGATATAATACCTAGCTTGTTGACAACATTATTTTAAAATAGTTCTCATTATTAAATAGAGAGAATAAAATAGGACTACATAACTCCACTTGCTTCAAACCCAGAGGACATTCTAGGTCTGATAGGTCGACCACCCACACAAACTCTAACCTTTACTACATCATACATGCTCTCGACCGCTGTGAGTAGTGTGCCTTGAATACCATTTTAATTTAATTTAGTCGTGTGGTAATTTGACATATCCTCCCACGCTAACTGCGCAGTTTCTGCTTCAATACCGGTTCCTGAATAAAGGCTTCTGCGATTGGCTCTTTTCACAATTAATTAGCGGCAAATAGTAAACAGGAAGCACGATTAGTATTTGAACTTCAAACTTAATTATAACTCTTCAGTTATAGTGAAGCTGACGCTTAGTAAGAGCTGCCAATTATACTGGGCCCAGTAGGTAAACAGAACTGTTGACATCTCACTTCAGCAAACATTAGTCGCTTCACAAAGGAAAGTAAACAATGCCATTAAGGCACCGTGGCTTAGTGGATGGTGCACTTTGTGGAGCAGAAGGTCGATGTAAAGAATGGGTATCTAATTATATCAGAAGAGGGGGGGGTGATGGATAGCTGTGGTCTGTCCTCCACATGCCGTGCCTAGATACGGCGAACCTCTTAGATCTCAGGCCATGGAACACTTTAGCATATTGTACTTTAAAATGTTTGTAACATCTTTGTTGTTAGTAAGGTTTATTTTTTTATTGCGATGAGTTTTCTTTAATTTCGTTTGTTGCCTGTAACAACATCCTAAATAAACCTAGAATGATTTAATAATAATATTGCATCATATTGCTTAATACCATCATGCACACATCATCCAGAGTTTATTCCATTATTTTCTGATGTAACCTGACGTCAGCAGTGTACTATATATAGCCCAGTCAGACAGGTTGAGCATTTGAAATATTTCAGACTTTGTGGGATACAGTTTAAGCTACTGTTGCATAAAACTGTTATTATTTTATCCATTTAGCTACAATACAGAACACTAATGCTTCGAACGTGCATGAATACCGTGGACAATGCTGTATTTGTGAGGAAGTGACATTTGCCAACCACAAGAAAGCCCATCAATGCCGTTTGCCGTCCCCATGAAGTGGAGAGAGCCAAGCAACAACACAAATGACTGTTACTTCTGCTTCGTTTCTCCTCTTTCCGGCGGAAAACGAACATAAGAATTCGGAAATAGTCTACGCCAACATTCTGTTTGCATTGAGGTCAGTTCCACATAGTGAGGGACTTCCTATTACTAAAGAACCTCCAGCAGAATATTCTCTTGATTCAGCTGATGAGGACGAGGGTCAGCCGACCTGTTCTTCTCCTGGTCAGTCAGCATGCAGTCATCCAGATTTTCACTGTGATACATCATCAACACCACACAGAATAACACAAGAATAACTAAATGATCTGGTTCGTGATTTAGACTTATCCAAGAACAAGGCAGAATTGCTAGGTTCAAGACTCCAACAGTAGAATCTTCTAGAAGAAGATGTCACAATTACTTCATATTGAAAGCGCCACCAGCAGCTGGAGCCTTTCTTCAGATAGGAAGGTAGTCTGGTATTTTGTTCCTATATTGATGGCCTCGTGAATCTCTTAGAAATCACTCATGACCCACAAGAATGGAGACTATTTGTAGTCTCTTCAAAACTGAGTCTTAAGGCTGTGATTTTGCACAGTGAAACCCGTCTTCCATCAATTCTACTAGAGGACTTCAACAGGGATATACAAAATACATGTGTTTATGTCAGTGGGGTAGCCGAGCAAGGGAATAGCACATCTTGCGGAAGGAATGCACTCGCAGACAAAATGTAGCAGTTGGAGAGAAAAATATCCAGCACCCAGCTCTGGTCGAGGCTCACATGATCCCTCTACCACCCCTTCACATCAAAGTAGGTGTACCGGACATCACCAGCTTTCCGATGCCTGCATGAAAAATCCCCTCGACTCAGCGAGACAAAGATTAAAGAGGCAGTTTTTTGTGGGTGCTGAGATTCGAGACCTCCTCAAAGATGACCAGTTCAACAACTTGCTGCAGTTTGAATGGAAACAGGCATGGAATGCTTTTCGCCTAGTGTCTACAAACTTTCCCGGCAATGTTAGGGAAGAAAACTACAAGGAACTAGTAGAAGAATTAGCAGTATTAGAAACTTTGCAGCAATATGTCACTAAAAATCCGCTTTCTTTATTCCCATCTTAATTTCTTGTCTGACAACTGTAGTATGCTCAGTGATGAACTTGGCGAACGTTTTCATCAAGATATCCCAATAGTGGGAAAGAGATATCAAGGAAAATTGTCCACTACTATGCTGGCTGACTACTGCTGGACACTCGCCAGAGATGCTCCCAAACATCTGTACAAGAGACAAGCAAAGACATGGAAGACGTAGTCTATGACTTGATGTGTTACAGGTGTTAACCACAGGCATTAGCAGGCATTTTATGATGTATTCAATAATTATTGCAGATTACAAAAAAACTAGAACCAATGTTGCATTTTGATATATTCGTGTTGAGCACATAAACATTGATAAGAATTGACAAGTTTTACTTCAGTAACAGGACTTTTGTAAAAAATGTATTGACTAGTGTATTGAAGCCACTCCGCGACGTATCTTTGCCTGAGGTTTTTTGGTTGTTCTAGTATCAGTCCGCAGGTGGTGCGCCTAGTGGGAGGGTGAGTACGGCCCAGTTCTGGACCATATCACATCAGTCTGGCTCACGATGGCTTCTACATAAGCGGCCTGTACCAAGGACAGGCATATAAAAAGCCACACAGTCTGCAAATGTCTGCACATTTTAAAGCTTGGGCTATTGGTAGTTATACAAGCTGAAAATAACTTTAGGACACATTTGCCACTGGTAGATTTCAGCACAGCATAGCTTGAAATCGATGAGATCCGTTAGTGTACGGATTTTTAACAACTTTTCAAGACACAGTTGTCCAGCATTATCATACCTGACTGTTAGATATTGCATCGAGTTCTTCAACAGGCGTTTAGATATTTCTCTATGACAGACGCGCAAACAGGACAGCAAGTGTTGAGCCATGTCTGCCAAAGAGAAGGATTTATCCTGCAAAAATTGCCTCGAGTTTCCAAGAACTGTTTCTGGAGATCACTACCGCTTCCCTTTGCCCATCACCTACAAGTTATCTCGACACCTTCTTAATGTGCCCATACGATTTTTCAAGGCGAGTCTTTCTAATTATTTCTAATTGCATCTTGTAAATCTTGGTTATCTGTCATTATGTATCATTTTTAAACGCTTCGAGCTCTCGTGTATGTGGGGAAGTGGACTGTGCAATAGGGTGGAGCGTCATCCAATGAGGTTTAACGGATAAACAGGGACATTTGGGGTTTTGTACAACCAGCTGTGCTGAGTTCAAAAATATACAGCAAAAAAAATGTGCAATGAGCAGAACACCTTTTTTTTGCCCCAAAATGCAAAAACCATTGATTTATTAAACTATAAATGTTTCCTTTTTTGTCAAAAGTTCTATATTTAATAACTGCAAGAAAATATCAGTTTCTGATAATATTTGCACTGTCAGATAATAATTATAAACAGTACCGCACAGGTTTTCATTTCTAGTCACGCGATCAGAGAAAAGCTTGTTTAGTCTGAACTGACGGCATAAAGTCTCTTGACATGATGACAGCTCGAATGTAACCACCCCTTGCATCCATCCCATAGACTGATTTTGATGACTCACTCACTGTCCCGACAAAGCGTTCGACTCCCTGAGAGTGGTCAGGTATTTGACTGATGAAGGGCTCAGTGACAAGCTCCAGGAATTCTTCAACTGAGAGGTGCTTTTTGAGAAGTGATTCCAGTATGAGTTCCTTCATTGATGGCAGTAAGTCTTGCAATGTTTGAGCATTCTCCTTTACTTTGGGAGGTAGAAATTCTCTGACTTGCTGTTGAGACCCACCAGGTGCTTGGCGAATGGTCTTTATTATGTCCACCGCTTCCTTCCTATTGACTTCATCATCATCTCCAAGCATCGACAGAAGAACATTTTCCTGATGGGCCCAGCATGCGTTCCATTGCACTACGGGTCATGTTACATTCCTGCAGGCCGATGATAACAAACTCTGTTGCTTAATTTGTTGAAGCAAGTGCTTTGGTCTGTCAGTGCATCTTGGGTGACACTTGATGCTACACCATGAAGGCCCATAGCAGCAGACAATGAAGTGTGTCAGGGATACAGTTCGTTACTTGGTTGCACTGTTGCCACATACAGCCGATAAATCCTGCTAGCATATGTGAGCCATCTGGCCATAGATATGGGCCCAGGCTTTTCCTGTAGTAAATCGTCATTGATGCTTCCACTTCTAATAGCTTTGATCATTTTGTAAAGGTAAGTTTGGTCATTACAAAGTTCGCTGACTTCGATTTCTGGAAGAGGATCACTGTCGGCAATGTCGAAATCCTTCTGCAGAAATTAGCAATGATGCTCTATTAGGCAATGCATTTCCAATCGGTCCTGTCCACTATGTGGGTCCTTCAGTTGGACCAATGAGTGTTTTGCAGAGCTGGCGGAATGGAAGCTTGTTCAAGTGCAAAGAGCAAATGGACCACTGCAAAGGGCGACCAGTGTGAAGCTCTAACAGATGTATTACCCAGTGTTCACAGCTGTGCTGCCGGCTCCAACTGCCGTGATCTTGTCTGTAATTCCTCTTTCTTCAATTGCACTGTGAATGCAATCAGCGATAGCAGAATCTGTGCCTCGTTCTAGTGTTAAATGGCACAGATAGAAAGTTCCGGGTTCGCCAATCATTACACAGTGTTCTTCACTTTTCTTTATACTATTCCACTTGTCTTCCTTTTTCTCTCTCAACAGTGTCATGTCATTTCGGCCATCAACAAATATTGCCATGATTTCCTCTTCGTTGTTTAAAGAAGTAACACTGATAGCCCTTCTCAACTGTTGTCCTCAATTGCCCTCTTCCTTCTTCTTTCTTTCATCCAATCTTTCCTTCCTTGTTTTCTTTTTATAAATGCTATCACATTTTTATCAATTGTACCAATTTGCGTTTTTCGCGTGGTTTTCTGGTCCATCAAAATGACACTTTCGCTGTAGTTATTTCATGTCTCTGTCCCATTTACAATCACCAAGGTCTTCACATTGGCAGGCAGCAATGTTCACCACTTTATCTTGCCAGTGCCGGTCTCCATTGCTTTCTCACTGTCAGTCTGCGCTTTGACGACTTGATCGATGCCATCTTTGATGTTGAATGTTCACATTGCATGTCATAATCCTACACCAGAGTCTTTGAAATGGGGCTTTATGTGATCAAAATTTTGAAAGGATTTTCCTGGTATTGAAAAATGCGACAGTCAGCTGCACTCCTCCTGCGACGAAGCCAAACTGTTTTTCTGCAGACTGTTTTATGAAATACCATGTTGCCTTGGATGACAGCATGGTCTGCCTGTATGCACACTATAAGAAACTTCAGACTGCAATGTAATGTGAAGGCACAATGAAATATGGGTCTCTCGGTCATTTCTCGGATGACTTAAAACTGTAATAATAATACAAAATGATTTGTATAACACATTTCCCTACACGGAGGCGGGCTCGATATGCTTCACAAGAGACCAGGGGCTGTGCAGTGGGGAAAGAAGCCGTGTGATGTAGATGTTACAATCAAGTACAAACAAGCACAACATACATACACGAACATGCAACGGCTAGCAATACAAGAACATGAAGGAACGCAGAGATAGGAATGTGGGGGAGAAAAGACAAGAAGATGGACGAGCTATTGTAGGTGTTTCCGAAAGAGATATGTTCTAAGTCCAGATTGGAAGGCATGTACCGACTCCACTGTGTGGAGAGACGGACGCTGGCGCCATTCCAAATAAGCCCCGGAGAAGGAGAAGGAGCTAAGGCCAAACGTCTCCAGTCTGATGATAATAATAATTAAAACGCAAAATTTATATAGCATACTCACACTCTTAACGAGCACTTAAGAACAAAAATGAGACATGGGCAACATACGAGGGACAGAAGAACAAGCAAACAACATATAAACGAGGGAAGGATAAATAACAGTACTGATGACGAATAAAGGACTAAAGTCTAAACACGTAAAATGTATTCAAATAACAAGGACTGAAAGTATCATGATTTAGCAAAAGACAAGCAAGGAAGCAGCAATAAGCGGGAAAGGGGGGAAGGGTGTGAAAAAGGACTGGCATTGTGTGGACTGTTGTTAGGAATAGTGCTTAAGGAAGAGGTGAGTTTTCAGTGCACATTTAAAGGATTCAGTAGTGAGGCACTCCATGAAGCACAGCAGCAGGTTCTGATGCGGAGCCATGGACACTAACAGACTGGGTGAGATTAGACAGGTGGGAGTGGAACCACCCTAGGACTGTGCCAGAGAGACCAAAGGTAGTGTGAAGCCACTGGAGGTGAATGTGGTGGTCTAAAGTGTCGAAAGCAGCTGACAGATCGAGCATAGACAAGACTGATATATGACCGCGGTCGTAAGCAGATAATGAGTCGTTCACCACCCGGATCAGAGCAGTCTTAGTCGAGTGGTGCTGACGATAGGTGGTGGTTGGAACAAGATCCAGTGCACAAGATTTCTTTGTCAAGTTTGTGATGATGTCTCTGACATGATCTTCAGTTACCCGCACAAACTCGGCAAAGCAAAAGGGTGCTCCAGCAAAGTTGTAGAACCTGTAACTAGTAGATGAAAACGTGTAGAACGCATCTGCCAGCTGTGTGGCTGGAATGGTGCATGTGGCAAAGGTGCCAATGACACGACCAACTACTTAAAACAGTTCTCTGCTCAAAGAATAGTTGTCTGTGCTGGAATGTAAGGTAAAATTACAACTATTCTTAACAAGTAGATGTGTGAAAAGAAATAGAATAAGAGGAAATGAAAGAAACTAAGAATTATAATCATCCTTTTCATCATTATTATAGTATATTCTTACACAGTTTATTAATATCTCCTACTTTGTTGTAGTGTAAAATATATGATCTTGCTGCTTGGACATAAATGTACACATTTGTACACATCTGCATAAACGTAAGATACCCTGTGTTGACAGTTCATTCACAACAGCAGCATACTCATATGGAAAATACAGAGGGCTATAGACATTTGTGCAAAATAAACACTTTATTGATGAACATGATTATGTAAACCAACACTCAGGGTTGCATGAGTTATTGTTAGGAAGCGTTATCTCTTAGCTGTTAAATGTGTATTCTATTCAAACATGTCTTAAACCGCAACATAAAAACTTTGAGGAACTTTTTTAAATTCGTATCTGTTTTGTTTTTTATTCTGTAACACATATTATTAACTAACCAGAATGATGTGTAGTTCTGGATGCCTACATTATTATTATCAATGACTAGCCCACTACTGAGCCATAAACTCTTCAAAAGTAGCATACATATGATGCAGGTACAGACACATTGACAGAGATACAAGAGATTACATGAAGTAATCTATGACATTAAAATAAAAATGACATTTAAAAATAAATATCTCATAACAATACACTTACAATGTTGCAGTATATTTAGAAGCAATAAATGCCTTGAAAGACAAGAAGACTTAAATATTTTCATTTGTTGCATAAAAGCAGGTGTTTAAATGATTAATTTCAGTTATTACATGAATTTTTGTGAAAAATGATTAATAAAAATGGTCAAAACTTCTTTAATCAATTTTCCAAAAAATACAAAATGAAAAGTCTGCTTTCTATTATGTTAGAACCATTTATAATATTAGTTTGGAGAAAATGGACATGACACACAGAGCGTTCAATGCATAAGACAACAAATTTCAATAAAAATACAGGTCACACAAAAGCAAATTTAGCTGATAGAAGAGCAATAATACTGGAATCAACATGGTATTCCAAGCTGAATGTAAACGATTATCAGCAAATATATCAAATCTTACCATAAATGCATCAACGCCAAGCAAAATATCTAATGCTAGCACCACTGGAATTTTTTAGCAGCAAGTCGTGGGGAACAAACCAAGTGTAAGCATTCAAATCACTCAAGTTCACTCAATCAGCAATGACTGACTACTCAACAACAATCACTCTGATCATGTACTAAGAGATCTCACTACCAAATATACGCATAAAGATTTCAACAATCAGGACCAGGCACAAAACAAAAAGTTTCCACCATATAAATTATTCTTAAGGCTCAACCAGTTAAGGCATCACACTCTTTAATATTCTTAATGAAAAATTCAATCCCAAATTCACAAGGCGTATATGCAATATAAGCAATAACAATCTGCAACTGCTATCACTGAAAAAAATTCATAAATTTCATCTGAATAAATTTCATATGTAAGGGAAATGTAGTTTTAATTGTAGAAGCAAATGCTGCAGCGGCAAGAGGCCCCAAAAAGGAAAAAAAATCGTTTCCATAAACGCAAGACAAATTATTTCTATAAATGCAAGACAATTAAAGTTTCTAAAGGATAGTTCACAATCACTCTCACTCATATAAGCCTCCTATTCCTGCAAATGCAAAGAAAGAGAGAGCGAGGAAGAACAGCCAAAGTGTAACAGGTAACAGTGTCCTTACTACGGAGAGAGCTGTACAACCACCACACACCCATGAAGCTAGGGAGGGGCAAATGGTCCAAGTACAACACAAGTACAAATGAATTCAAGGAAAATTCCTTTTTAATAAGTTAAAACACTGGATACAAGTATTCATCAAAACATAAATACACAAAGGAAATCAGTAATAACACAGACAATCTCTCATCTGACTAGATGGCGCAGACTTATGACAGATCATGTCGGGGTCACCAAACTGTCATGACACACTTTACAGTAAACACTTAAAACTATAATAATACATATTCTTTCATTCCACAAAACAGACCTTCTTATGGGATTAGCCAAAGATTGGAAATCATACTACTTTTCTTGTGTTTCCTTTTCTTGAAATCAATACTGGATAAACATATAGTGGATTAAACATTCAAGAGCTAAAGCAAAGTATCTGGGTACTATATACTGTTCTAACAATAAAGTGGCCGACCAAGAGTACCAATTGCAGAATTATCTCCCTCAAGACACATATGTACACAGTTTCAAAACTTGATGCTTACAACTCTTATGACTAGTTAATCCATCCCTTGAGCTTTAAACATATTAATATCCTTCAAGTATTGATCTAGTGGCTCAATCAGTCAACTGATATTCAACAACAAAAAAAGAAAGTCACCAATTCTTATCATCAATATCCATTGAGTCAAACAATATTGTAACATTCCTTTGTAAACGTAGCATTAGCATTCACATTTCAGTTTTTGGCTAGGTTCTGACCAGGTTACAAACTGCCAGAACTGTGTCTGCCTCACCAGAAGTCAACACCAAAATCATTATTGACCATGTCTTTTCAATCAGTCAATACAAATACCTTAATGATACTGCGGAGTGATGCTCAAAGCTGCAGGTAAAGGGAGATAATCCACTGAAATTGTCTGTCAACATATTAAATGTAAATCAATGTTTTCTCTCATGCACAAAGAAGGAAGCCAGCACATATATTTAACTTGAACTGATGTAGTGAGTGGTAGTATTCACATGTGATATTTATGGAACAGAAAACACTAGAGTTTTCCATTCAAGACAACTGCTCAGGCTGAAATCAAGACAGCACCACAGTGTCACCTCTGCAAACAAGGTCGCTCTGCCTGTCTCAGTCTCCTGCAGGCTCTCAGTTCTCAGGACTCTATTAGGTCTCAGGACTCTATTAGGAGACCAAGACTGCACATGTGATTCCCAGCTCCCACCCCCTTCCCTTCCTCACTGTAATACTTGACAAGGATCAATGTATCACATTTTTTTGGTTTTGTCCACACTCTCGTTATATGTTACAAGGTGAAAGGTATTTCCTTCATTTTTTTCAGTGCCTCAAGTTACTCTGCACAGTGATGTCCTGGATATTTTGAGGACCAATCAGTGACAGTACCGCTGGCAGTAAGAGCACAGCGTGCAGCATACCAAAGCCGATGACGAGAACCATGATCCTGAAGAAGGAGATGAAGATGAAGGAGTCTGAGAACACCAGCAGGACAACTCCCAGAAGGGAGGAAGCTCCACCATTAAAGATAGGACCGGCCGCATGAATGATGGCATCACGGGAACGTTCTGCACGCGTGCTGGAGGCAGAGACAAGGTAGGCGGTGCAGACATGCGCAGAGAAATCCACAGAGAAGCCGACACTCATGACAAGATGGATCATGGTGATGGAGGACAGAGCAGTGTCCCAGTAGTACATGAAGCCAAAGATACCCACAAGGATCATAACAGTAGTGACTGTTACCAAGATAACCATGAAGGGATGTGGCAGAAAGATCATGCAGACAAGGAATATGACTGCAACTGCAATGCCCACCATCTGAAGTGTTGATGGTAAAACAGCAATGAACTGCTCCAAAGCGACGAATGACTGTAAGAAAACAAAAATAGTAATACAGACATCTTTACACAGGCATCTTTCCCCGCTCCACTTTTCTATAGTAAATGTGCAACTATGTGGCTGTGATGGTATGTGCTCATAGGTCTGCAAAATGTGGGTAAGAGTGTGAGAGAGAGAGAAAGAGGTAGGGTGTAATTCGTGTAAAATTAAAAACAGAGACAAAAGGAAGATAAAGTGATGGTAGCACATTATTAAAGTGCATGCCACAATAACTGAGAATCATGTGTCACGGTTTGAATCTCGAATAATGCTCATTTTTGGTCAAAGGACTGATTATTCATTTTTTTAGGTGAACATATATTAGCGTGCAGTGGCATCTGCCAGTGTGTGATAGGTATTTGTTGAGGAACTGACATCCATCATTAAGACGTTTTCCTTCTCCAACATCACTAGGAAAATAAATTCTTCTTCTTCTTCAAATATTTTGTCAGTTCGTTTAAGGTCTTCATGACCTAAGGGCATTGTTCAGTACTGCCTGTGGTCTGAAATTGTTCCAAAAATCACAGAATGACAGAATGGATCACCCTAGCCACGAAGACACTTGTCTACTGGATACGCCATCTTAGAACCAACCCAGAATCTCACCACTGCTGACTGGTGTCAAGCATCTTCTTTGGCACATATTTTTTAAGACCTATTTTCATACCATTTAAATACCCCTTTCTGCTAAACAACTAGTGAACAGCGATCACACTATCTACTGCTTATAGTTGCATAATGCACACTTTGTGCAGTAGAAGGTTTGGTTCACCAGGACAGTTAGCATTTTTCAGTTTATTTTCCATGTATCCCATGCATCTTTAAAGTATTGTGGGATGCTTTCAAATAAATGCAATTGAGTCCAATTTACAGTCACACCACAGTTTCCAGTTCTCTCTCCAGCATTTTATTACAGGCTGTGATTTATATTCTGTATCCCAAAACTTCAATGAACCCTTAACATTTTGTAATATACTCTGAACTGTTTTGACTGTTGTAATATTATTAAATGTGTTGTATGCTTACTCTAGGTACTTTTATTCTTGCTAATATCCTTTTTGAAGGTAAAAAAAAGGAAAGAATTGTCTACTTAGAGCTGAACATAAATTCTCTGGACACTGATGTGCTTTTGCCAGCTGTCTCTGTAAAGTTTGCTGTCAAATTATTATTAAGCATACTTTAATTATGTTTAGAATACTAAAATATCTTCCAACTACATACCGGATGGTAAGGAAAGACAGGTAAAGGTGACTCATCAGCCAGGTTCCTCATCCTCGTCATCAGGTCTGCCAGTTTGTAATGAGTGTCAATGGGCATAGAAATCACATAGCACCTGGATGCCACGATAGACGTATTGGTCTCGTCTAGCACAATATCATTGTAGTACCTTGGTTTGGTGGGTAGGAACACCTCTCTCAGATTCTTGACAAAGGATGTGTTTGAGTAATTGGGGGAATTGATGTAATCAGTCAGCCAGCAACGCAGAAAGTGAGAAGACATCTGGCTGTCTCTCTGGGCCAATGAAATGAGCTTCCTGAGCTGATCGCCTCCGTCTCTTGCGTAGTCAACATCTCCATCAACGACAAAGGCAACAGGCAGGCGGACTGGGAAGTATTTCTCATTTACTACGAGGAAGGAATGGTAGTACGATGACTCTGGCACTAGGTTGTAGAGGATCAGACCTTGCTGAAGGTTGATGGCACCATAGATGGAAGCAGCAAGATAGCCCAAGAAGCTGATTATGATGACAACACATCCAACAGAACTGACGACAAGCTTAGGCAACATCAGACGAGGCAGTTTCTCGCAAATGCTCTCGTCTTCTCGGGTGGCCTTCGGAGCTGATCCTCCACAGAGCACAGCTCTGCAGGATGATCCCCCTTCATTCTTTAACTCACTTCTGCTCTTTGTGACCCTGCAGGTCAGGAAGTGTCGGGCAGAGAATACCCGGCGAGTGTGCAGCGCAAGACATCCTCCAAAAAATGATCCCTGACAAATGTAGCAAAACAGCACAGCAGCACCTGGATAACAATGCATACAAGGCTTTAACATGCTTTAAATGTTCTGTAAACTATCAACAATGCCTTAAAAAGACTACAAATATTTCCAATCTTATCTAATGCAGTCACAAGATATATTGTCAAGGTGAAAAGAACTCCATGTAGTTTTTCATCAAAATGTTGGCTTTAATGCTGAATGAACAGGGGAGATTTAGCTCTTTTATCAGTAAGTTATAGCCAAAAGATGAGAAATGTAATGCCTCTCATAAGGTTACAAACTACTAAATTAAAGAAGCATAAACATGTCAGACAACACACTTTCAATATCATTTTTCAATTCTATAACTGCTTCATAAGTTTGTTTAAATTCAGGTTAAATTGGTAATAGATAAATGATATTATGATTATAAGTAGTTCATAACACAATAAGGAAAGGACCTTTGCATCAATGACAGTCCACAGAGATATAAAGATTCCTATTTAAAGGTGAAAGCGAGTCAAATGGTAAAGTGGGCTTAAATAAAAGATACTGATATCATGTATAAAATAATAGATACTGAAGTCATATCTTAAATGATAGATACTGTTGTCATGTATGAAATGATAGATACTGATGTTATGTCTTAAATAATAAATACTGATGTTATGTCTTAAATGATAGCTACCGAGATTCTAAAGTCCAATCAAAATTTTGGGTTGCAAAACAATGGTTTACTTACAATCACATCTAAAACACCGCTTCCAACTTACTTATGAATGCCACCATTTGTGAACTCTTTCACAAAAAAAGAGAGGGACTTCAACCCCTGATGTAGGCGGACCTACTGGACCAAAAAAAAGTGTTGAATGATGTTGTGATAGTGTTAGCAGTTTTGCCAACTGACCCTTGAAAAGGCAGGGTGCAAGAGGATCAATCAGTAGTACTGACTTTAGAGGCAAAACATTGCAGAGATCTTTCTTTTGCTTCAGCAAGATGATGTTCCTTTACTTAATCTGTTTTATATGGCAACCATCAAAAAGGGATCCAAAATGTTTTACCGGTCTTGGGCTGGTTGTAAAGATAATTTCAATAGTTACAATTTCAGTACTGACAATAAATATTTAGAAAAGACCATGTTATGCTAGTGAAAATGCAGAATAAACTGCTCAATTTTACTGCAAAATTAGAGACCAGACAATGACTAAAAGTCCAAACATGTATGTGTAATCATAGTTGTAGCCTGGTGACCATAAGTGGCATAGTAGGCTAGATCCAGCTATATTGATTATACTCGGTCAACTTTGTTCTCATCTCCAACACAACAGATTTTACTATTACAAAGTAAAGTCTTGGATGTATAGCCGTAAGCTGTAAGTGGTTTCTAACATCTAAGAAACTGCATGATGAACTTTTCTTTCCTTCCTCAGATACTCAGGGGAATTTTCCAGTCACAAGCCCATGTGAAACTCAAACCAACGACCTTCTGATCCAAAATAGGGTGCAATAACATCCAGGTAACAGAGCTCAATAACAGATTGTAAAAAACATGGAGCCAATACATCAACATATGTACCCATTTCAAAGGCAAAATCTGAAAGACACAAATTGTCGCTTACATGACCATGACTTGTCCGAGTTAGCTGGAAAAGGGTGAAAGAGTATTAATTGTTGTTTACCACAACCTTGCTTGCTTTAATCTTTAGATGGTAGATAAAAATGTTGGTGCTGAATTTAATGGCATGTTGGGTACTAGAGGCTGAATCAGCAAATGGTGGAGCCTGAGAGTGGTACAACCAACACAAATGACAACAAAACAACTGATTCAGCGGCTGGTCTCTCTACTGCTGAGATATGCTTTTAAGAGAAATAAAACAACTAGCTTTGTGCACTGACAGTATGGCTTCTTCAAATTGCTTTAATCACCTCTTGATAGTCAGGGCCTTGTGTATAGCATGTATTCGTTTCACAAGATGGCAAAGCAGTCAGTGACCCTCACAGGAAGAGCACACTCATAGTAATTTTGTATTATGGTTTCAAATGCAAACCAACATCAATAGGAGATGCAAATAGGTATGTTTAATCATCAGAGAGGTCACAAGGTCACTGGCAAAGCAAGGCATAGGGGTTACTGGCTTGGAATAGCTCTGGGGAGGGAAAAGGGTGGCCAGACATCGGACACCTTCCCCAGTGTCCATGGTGTCAGCCAGTGTATGTGTACGTCACCAGCTATGAGGGCGAAATTGTGACTTATCCTTATCACATATTCCCCTTATTAGAATTTGTTTTCAACTTTCATTTGACTGTTGCCTTAAAGATCCTATTTCAACTTATTTCTGCATGTAGTGACGTTTTTAGCCTTTTATCTATATAAGAAAACAGACAAGCACAAAGCAAATTTACAAAAGAGAATAGTCCATGAATAATACTACACTATAAAATCTTTAATAAAGACCACTTTACTCATGAGAAAAATGGAAAATGATAAAGCATTATAAATATCTGGATGCAATGAAAGCCACATGAAAAGAGAATAGAAAAGAGTCAACAAAGATGGTGATAGCTGATGGTAATATTGTCAGGTGGCCCCAACTCTAAGAAGTAATATTGATAATGATGATCGTAGATCCTTCACTGCCACTATATGATTATTTTAAAAAAAGGTGATTTAGAGGGATTAAAGGGTATAGAAGAAGGTAATTTGAGAACTGTCATCTGTTTATTTTATACAAACACATGTTCGATTGTAAATGAAAATCTTTTTCCATCCTCCATTCTTACCTGTATAAATGGAAAAGTTCCTGACACTTTGGAAAGATGAGGAAGATCCAATAATGAATGTCACAAAGTCGGTCAGTGATGTGACTGTGATACCAATGCCGGCACTAGCAAAGGTTGCTCCAAGACGTTCTGACACAACCATCTGACCGCTTGAAATGGTCTCGCTCCAGGAAGACATAAGAAGGAACATGTCATCTACGCCAATGCCTGTTGTGAAGACAGAAGAGCAGACAAAGATAATGGTGATTATAGAGTGGGAGGATGATGGTGAATGCGAGAGTGCAGTTTTGATGAAATATAATAAGCAGCTATGGTGACTGGCTCTTAAGGATTACAAGGACCAATGCCAGAAATCGCGGAGTAGGTCAAAGTGGAATGTTTGTAGGCTATACGATCCACAACTGGTAGCCAGTGAAGAAAGCTTATGATAGGTGATATATGTTCATATCTAGATGGTCTGCAAATAAGGCAAGCAGCATTATTCTGGATCCTTTGAAGTCTATCAAGAAGATACTTGGTAATTCCAGCTAAAAGAGAATTATAATAGTCCATCCTCAATAGCACGTATATAATAGAACATTAAATAACACAGTGATTCAGAATGATATTGACAAAATGCAGGAATGGTTTGAAAAATGGAAATTGCAATAATATATCAAAATGTGGAGTTATCCCCGTAGGTAAAAATAATCCAAGATTTACAAAGAAAATAAATGTAGATGATGAGTTTCAAGAAATAAAGATAGGTGATGGTGGAGAAAGTCTTGGGAGTGGACTTTGATTGTAAGTTATCTTTTGACTAATATATCCAAAGAGTGGAAGGCAAAGCGAATCAGATGGTTGGTGTTATTAGAAGGACTTTTAAGTATCTCGATAAGAAGATTTCTAAGATTGTATAAAGCACTTGTGCATCCACATTTGAAATATACCAATGTAATTTGGTCTCTGTTCTTAAAATGAAAATTAATATTAGTGGAAAATGTTCAGAGAGGTGCTATAAAACTGCTAGGTGAATGTGAGGAAATGTCTTATACTGTGAGACTTAAATATTTAAGAATCAACTCTCTGAAGGGAAGGAGGATTAAGGGGGACCTTATTCAAGTGTTTAAAATATTTCATGGATATGTTGACATTGATTTGAAGGTTTTCTTCTCCTCACCACAAATTAACATCACTAGAAATTCTGAAGGAAAAGTGTTCACTAAAAGCTGTAACACTAACAAATGCAAATTCTATTTTTCACAGAGATTTAATTACATCTAATTGGAACTCACTTCAGCTAACATCAAACATGCACCAAATTTGAACACATTTAAAAACTCACTAGGAGCACTAAAAAATTTATTGATCTTTTCTACAGCTTTGACGAAACACAAAGGATCAGACAGTAAATACCTAAAATACATGGAGAGTTTAAATGAGGGGACATCAAAAGGCCAGGAGGCCTAGGCAATTACTACTATTACTATATAATCAACGCTTATCAGTCGCAAATGCTTAATTGACGATCTTTTGCACAAGTCATGTGTCTATAAAATTAAATTAGTGTGACTGTGATGTATTGCAACATTTTGCATAAAGCATGTTTTAAAAAAGCGCATTTTAAGAGAACATTTTTGTTTGCCATGGTACATATGTATTGATCAATTGCTCTTACCTGGAGAGTTAGTTCCCATATAAATCTTCAGTACAGCCTAAGAATGGCAGAATTTTCCCCCCACCTCCCACAGTGCAAAATCACCTCAAGGTGAAAGCACTTTCCTACTAAATAAACCAACCAAACCAATAATCACGACGAAGTGAACATGAAAACGACAAAAAAATAAGTATATGGTTTTAAAGAGCATTATTTTAACATTCAAATAAATGAATTTGAATTTGGTCACTGGTCAAATTTATAGGTGTTTGATGTCATGGTTCATAGAATGAAAGTAGACTGGTTAATCCTGTAAGTTATGATGCAATTTTGGTGGACTTTAGCGAGTCTTAATAGTGAGGTTTTGCTGTATTTAATTCCTCACATTGGGTTCCTCCCTACTTGTGAACATGCATCAGCGCATGTGTATACTTTAAATAGCTTGTTCTATGCACACTCTCATGTGAAATATATTCATGGTAAGAGGCATGCATGAAAGTTTACATGCAGTAGTCTTTTCCAAAGTCTCAAAGACTGTGCATAACTTACCAATGATCAGGAAGGGCATGACACCAACCAAGTTGACAAACTTGACACCGCACAGACTGACCAGTCCTAGAGACCCCAGAATACCCAGTCCTGCAGCAAGCACCCCAGCATTGGCTAGCATCAACCTGGTGGACACTGGGTTTCCTCCAGCAGAGACCAAGGAGGCAAAAGTAATGCACAGTGTAAAGGTCAAGGCAAACAAGTAAATGTCACCCTTGGTTCCTTTGTCGAGTTCCTGGCTCAAAGACTGGGTTGTCCCATAAAAAATCCTTGAGAAGTTTGAAGGAATTTTGTCGATAGTTGTAAGAAACTCTGCCATCCATTCTCGTGAGCTTTCTTTCATTTTAAATGACAGCTTCAAAATTCCTGCAGATTGAAGGGTTTCAGAAGCATTTTGGTGGCTGGTCATTGTGTCTGACAGGTAAAAGGAAAGGTCAACTGCTTCTTGTGAGTTAGGAGGTAACCAGTATGGGAAGGAAACTAAACCAGCTGTAAGTAATCTTTGAAATCCGGGTGACAGCAGCACCTCCCCATCAACGACACACTGGGAGTCTGTTCTAGCACAAATATCTTGATAGGACTGACTTTTTCCATTCTTGTTCACAACAATTCCTTGAACTTTGTCTATAATTTCTTTTATTTCCCAGAGACAAATATTTTCAAATATGTCTGAGCGCTCCCTGGATTGAAATATCAAAATCACCTCCTCCACTGCATCACTCTGAGCTAGTTGGTCATAGCTGACATCATTCATGTTAGGGAAGAGATCTCGGACTTTCTGTCGATCGTTGATTGCTCTACTGCTGCTGGGATAATAAAGTCTCTCCAGGTTTGTTTCAGGATCAACGGTCAATAGCCCTAATCCTAGTCCCCCAAACACCAAGAGAGGAATGATGATGAAAGGGAGAGGGTAGGTTCCCACAAAGACCCCGTACCGTCTGAATGCACAGGTGAATTTTGTTATCACAGCGGTGTAGCAGACAGGCATCTTGCTACCTCTGGTTGAATTACCTGAACGATAAGAGTTAGTTGCATGTTTATCAGAAAAGGCAGAAAATAAATAGATTTTCACCATACATACATGCTTGGTATCAGATGAAAAAGAAACAATCCCAACTTAATAAAAACAACTGAAAACTGATTGCCATGTCAGGTTGTTTATAAATATGGACATTTCATTTTTAATCATGAAAAGTTCTGAGTTAGCCATGCCTCTCATGCTCCATATACAGAGGAAGTAACATGTTAGAGATATAGGCAATTTTGACGTGTGTGTAGATATATTTATCTATTTCGAGAGAGTTTGAATCAATATCAAATTAACTTAAAAACCTGCACTTAATATTTAAGTAACTTAAAAATGTGCAATACTGACATATATGTAAAATAACAGCTAGTGAGTTTGAATCAATATTTAAGTATCTTAAAAACATGCAAAACTATTATCAGTTACCTCATTACTCCTAGCTCCGAAGGCCTCTAGAGACTAAGTTCGGACCTTTAAAAGGGGCAAATTGTAAATGACTAGAATGTGGAGGGACTTTATGTGGTTAACTTATGAGGGTGTGTTTTCAGAAGTACCATAATACTGTTAAGTATGGCTTGTGTTGTAATGATTTTTATTACAAAATTATCCATCTTATCAAGAAAATAGGATTGGTTTGTCCTAAAAATGCAATTCTTCTAGCATGAAAATGTCTGTCTGCTGTATGGCATCTCGGAAAAGCGGGCATGTATGCACAGTGGTTGATGAGGAAAGTATCAGGTTAACTGGTCAGTATGAGTTCATGATCGAGTGGACTTATGCGCTGCAGCTATGTACATCATATAGACATTTCTGAATTTTTAATCTGAACATTCAAATAATGCTACTGGTGTCATTTCTCTTAATTTGCTTTAGGGAGCTGACAAGCTGCAAATTTATTAGTGTGTCTTTCTATGATCTACTAAATTCCCTAGCAAAACAGAATGCTCAAACACACGAGTCCCATGGGGAAGTATATAATACACTTTTTATGCAACCTTTCTTTTTTTTACGTTCTGTGCTGCTATGGATAGTTTTTGACTATCTACAATGTCTTCATGAATTAAATAATAATAAAAAAATTAATCTACATCATCTAAACCTATTTTGACAGGGCATATGCTTTGCATTCTTTTCCTAACATACTGAGTACTGCACTGATGTGTGAAGTTTTCACTATCTCGACCTTTTTACATGCACTGCTTTAATGCAAATTATACTGATCTATGTACTACACTAGTATTATCTGTACATTTTATACTGATCTATGCACTACTCTTACCTGTACATGGAAGGAATGATATCCCTTGACATCCACAAGCTTGTGTTCATTGCCAGCATTTGATCCTTTTTTTTATCCTTCTGCATTCCTCTGCATTTGGCAGCTGGATCTGATCAGGCAGGGTTAGCAAATGGCCTGTATGACTCACTTTAGAGTTCTGCCTGCAGTGCTTTGGTAGACAATTAGCTCAGACATCTTGAAATGAGCTGGGGGGGGGGGCAAAAAAGCAAGGTGTAAAAAAAACCTGAAACAGGTGCCCAAAGCTGAAATGCAATTCAAAGTATAATATGGTTCACAGCACAAAGCATTTTATACATATATATCCACAGCCTACAACATGTTTCTCAAATTCTATCCCCAACACCCCCAGCTTGGATAATAAAAGAAGAAAGTGATGTCAGTCATGTAATTTGGAACAGTGTGGGCTATCACTAGTAATATAGTCCAAAACCACTTCTATTTCCATGTATTGATTCCTATAGTTCTAGCCCTAACTCATCCCAAAAAGGAGACAGCGAGTAAAGGTTTGCAAAGTGTGCAAAAAAAAAAAAATTAACGTACTAAATGAGCCCACAAAACATCAACAGAACTAGAACCATTGCTTTGACAGGTCAATAGTCATGTCATGTATGTCAGTCCACACACTATCATGACTTATTAGGCTTATTTAAGCTATTTATAGCTTATTTCACATAATGTTAATTCAAAAACAGATTACTTATCTATTAGGTGAAAACAGCTAGGCTAGTATCTCACACGATGCTAAGCGATTCAGCACTTGATTCAGTACCTGCAGCACGAGAGAAAGCGCTATACATGTCGATTCGACAGCTGTTGGCGCAACTGAATCCCTCAAGTTCTAAAATGAGACGATCCTGCTGTGGAGATCATGAACGTTGCAACGTTCATGGTGGAGATCGTGTGTGTAGTCGGTAGAAATGTCTAGTTCACTGACTTCTATGATTTTTAGACTAAAAATTTCCCCGATTTTTTGCGGCGAACATGCACATGAGCACGGAATTGCGCATGTGCTTACACGACCAGTGCTAGAAAATTGTGTAAACATGGTAATTATATATAAGCTGTTCGCTGTGCATGTTACACTGTAGACCAACCTACAGATGAAAGATTTTAATGAGTCATTTCGTATGTAAGTACGCGCTTCTGATACGCGTTTTGATTTTTTTATGTTTGCATATTTCGCAGAGCGAAACTGTAAATTCTTCTCAGGACTTCCGAGTTTTCGGAGAAAATGCATTTATGTGACCTTCACCTTAACTAGATGGTCTTGACCTCATTTGTTTTGATGTGCAGTATCTGAACAACATCTGTGCTTACTAGGAAATAAATTGTCAAAATTTCGTTAGCAACTGCATTCAGCCTCAGTTGCCTAACTTTGTTTCTCGTTTTTTTTCCTAACTAGAGCAAACACAAATTCTGGGACTAATTACGTGAGTGTGAAAATTCGAAATTCGCAGCAGACGATGTCTCTACAGAGAGGTTCAGGGAGGTGTAGTAATGCTTCGTCGGCATCAACATTGCCTTTTAATCTCAGATATCTTTATTATACAAAATTCCTATTGCTCGACAAATGTTTGTGTCGGTGCATATTTGTTAGTGAGCCTACAAATGAAGATATGAATACATTATTTTCACGATTGAGTCACGTGAGCAGACATTTTGTGCAGCCAGCAGATGACAGTGAATGTTGCCTCTCGTGCATTTCTACGACAAAGTTCTTCGTTTAGCTGTATTAGAGTCAACGAACGATATACCGACTTATTTTTTTTTTGTCAGAAAATCACTAACATACAATAAAACAGTGTGTCATATATACGTAGTCGTTGCGTTTACAAGCAGACGCCTACTTCCTGCCCTCTTGCCTTTTGGGGCGGCCCGGTGGCGCATTGGTTAGCGCCTGTCACCAATACACTGAGGGTTGACAGTTGTTGGTTCAGCTCTCGTCGCGGGCACGCTATTCTTTCTCTGTTCTTTCTCTGCATGGGACATCTATTTACAGGGCTGGCTGCATTGCCGTGATATACCTTAGTTGCTGGCTCGGCGTAAAACACTAAACTCTCCTCCCTCCCTCTCCACTCTTGACCCTCAGCGGCACCTAGACGCGGTTTGTCTCCCTTTTCTCACTAAATATTGATCATTATTTTGCGCGTGGTGAGTGAGAGAGGTTTTTTTTTCCTGAAAGATATAGACATGAAAAGGTGTTACAAAATAAAGTTTTTCCAGGCTATTTTATAAATAAAGGAATTTAAAAAGTAATAAATGTGTGACGTACCAAACTCGCCCTGATCGAAATACGGCTTGATTTAAGCTACATCGATTGTTTCACGGTCATTTCGAGCCAAAACCACATCGCCCCCGCCATATCGACCTGCCGCCTGAGTCAAATTGACCTCGCCGTGACCACATAATACCACCAAAGACTTTATTTAATAAGACCATCCACTTTGGAAAATTCCATACGAACGAGATCAGAGTTCAGTCCCTTTGCTCCCCCATGCTTTTTTCGATTATATTCAAGGCTAAAATCAAATCGAAGGCATGATGGCGATTTTTGCAGTGCAATTATCTGTAGAAATGCCCGCCAGAAAGAAACATGCCAAGAACTATCATTTTTCAAACTTTCATCTGAGGAGGAAATGTGAGTAATGTTAACAATGCAATATTTCAGTTTAATCGATATGCAAACGTAACCAAAAACGTGTATGATGCAAGTGAAGATAAAATCGTCCTTTTTAGAGACCTTGGAGACGACCGTATGACTGTGAGAACGGTGGCTGTGGCTGTCGGTGTAGTGGGTGTCCCTCTGTCCTCACCAGTACACGTGGGTGGTAATTCCCACGCTGTGTGTAGAGTCATCTGCAATACTGCTTCCTGAAAGGCTGGTGCGTCGTGGCTTATGACTGGCTGTTTGTTTTCAATTAGCGGCAAGTAGGAAGCAGGAAGCATGATATTAGACCTTGAACTTTAAAATTAATTCTAAAAACTTCCTAAACCTTCGTTTATAACGAAGCTGACGCTTACTAAGACATTTCAATTACATTGCACTTAGCAGCCCTTGTAAGCAGATAGAATTTTTGCATCCCACTTACATTGTGCTTCCGCAAAAGAGAATAGACATGGCCATGAAAACCAAGGGGACACACGGTAGCTTAGTAGAGCAGAAAGATGTTGATTCGTAGTCAGACCTGCGGCTGAAACCCCATAGATGCAGTGTAGGGTACCTGATTTTATCAGGGTAGATGGGGGAGGGAGAAGGTTGTGGTCCACCTTCTACATCCACACCCTAGACACGTCTTTGTTTTCTGGAGCTCGAAGCACTTTACCATTATATTCAACATAGACATCAAAGAATAATTTTAAAGCAGACGGTATAGACAATCGAAACGCACATGAAGATCAAACCCCATCCGTTACTTTATCTTCCCCTTGTTGAAAGCTTAGATGAGCGTTTGGCAGCCACATTGGCCAAGCCTAGTAAGATTGTGTCTATAATTGTCCGTGTCAGGGATCATGGATATAGCCCCGACTGATTGAGAGTGTGCAGTTTTTTTGTTTTTTGTTTTTTGTTTTGTTTTGTTTTTTTTGAAAGCGAAAAAGCGAATGTCAGAAATGGAGTTAGCTCCCTTGTTTGCTTTGTGTAGCAGGGTTAGTGGCCCTTGGATGTACGTTTGGTGTATGGTTGAGAAAGCGTGACGTAAAAGGAGGTATGACGTGGGGTGTCGTCTGCGAAAGGAAAGAAGTTTCTGGAAAAAGATCGTTTGGGTGGAATATACCGGTGTGTGTGAGTTTGGAGAAAAGAAAAGGAGGTCGGCGTTTTGGAGTATTGCTTTGAGTTTATAAGCCTAGTGTTTCGCCAGTTGCTGTGTGTCTGCTGGTGGATTCAGATAATTGGAGTATTGCTGTGTGTTTGGAGAGAGTGCTGTGAATTTGGAGAGATTCGCCAGTTGCTGTGTGTCTGCTGGTGGATTCTGTATTGGGAGTAATTGCTGTGCTTTGGAGATTCGGAGTGTGTGTATTTCTGTATAGTTTCAAGGAGTATTACAGGCAAGTGTACATCTGTGGGTGCGTGTGTTGTGACCGGACGTTGACAGTGTGATTTGGTCATTTACGTTTTGAGAAACTGTTGATGAACATTGGAAGAAAATTAAACTAATATAGAGAGCAGCCTGTTAGCGACGACTGATTGGAAGGTTGAGAGACATCTACGTTGTTGAAAGGATATTCCTGCTTGCTTGTTGTCATATATTGACTGGAAATATTTAAATTATTAGAAGGGTTTATGTAGTCATTAATGTTTATGTAGCTGCGAGATATGTCGATGTAGCATTTATTTGAAATTCGTTGAGTGTGGGAAAATAATTGGAATTTTTTGAATTATAGAGATATAGGAACCCACGTTCAGGTCTTAGTACTTTGTTGTGTGAAAAAACACGTGAGGAACGCTGTGAGGTCAGTGTGTGTTGTATGTGACCCGTCTACACGTCCCGTGCGTTCTTGACAGTCTGTACTTAGTTTCACTGCAAGCTCGTCTCATCTGCTGCTTGTGTTTGGATTAGAAGGAGCGTGCTTTTACCTGGAGGGAATTTCACACTATGAGAAGACAGGGATGATGGTGAGGGAATATGTCCAAAGAAATAACCTGTTGGTCAGCCTTGCGAACAGAAAAGACGCATTGAGAGTGTCCCGTGACAAAATCTGACTACTGCTGTCGACAAGATTCCTCCCTTTCCCTTTCTCCATAGAGCACCGACATTGAACTTCAACCAGTCCCTCCCAGATTCTCAGGCTTGCTGAAGCCTTGAATGTTTTTCCTAGTCAAGCGAGCACATCTAGTGGTGAGAAAGAAAATTGTTAAGAAAAGAACACACACACACACACACACACACACACACACACACACAAGCATACATTATGTTCTTGTGCCCTTTTTGGCCTTGCCATGTAGCTATCTTTCTGAACTTCGTCTTTACGCTTTGCACATTCTGATCCCCATGAAAAAGCTATACTGGTAAAAAAAATGGAAAGGCCAGTTGTATAGTCAATCACTGTTTGTGCCAATAAACAGACAATAACATTGAATCAAAGCATTTCTTTATTCATGAAATGAGGCATTATCAGGGAATTTCACTGAAACAAATCATTATAAAAACAAGATTTTAGCGCTTGGGCTAACATGACCAATGTTTTTAAAATTCAGATAAGTGATCTCAGATATTCTGTCTATAAAGAATTATTTTACAGATGAAAGTGCTTATTTTTGTAATGACGTATATATAAAATCGGTGGTTTTTTGTTTGGGGGCACGACATTAGAATATATTTTGAGAAAGTCTGCTTCTCTCTCTTTATATATATATATATAAGATAGCTATCGCTTAATATGAAGAATAATAAGCACAAGTTTTATTTTCGTACATAATGAACAATTTAAGAGACTGATAGTTCTGGAAAATTATTAAAAAAAATAATTGGCGTATATAGATGCACTGATTACATAGCTACTTGAGCAAGGAAAACACAATTTTAAAGTTACTTTATTTATCATACGATACATACCTTGGTTTACACGACATAGCCTGCGTAAAGTTTTTTTTTTTTTGTAAAGGTCAGACAGTTTCAAATGTTAATTTTAAAAAAACATATAATTATGCTTGGCATACACCTTTAAATGCATGTTTTAAGAACAACGGACCCTCTTTACAAAGAAACATTAAAAATCCTTATAGCTTACAACAGACCTTTATCAAGGATTCCATCATTCTCATGCTTACTAAAATTGTATACACTCCTAATCAGTTGAACTTCGCATACAAACTTTTTTATTTACATCTGGGAAACGAATGATTAGCAAAATGGCAACAATATTCTAGTCAGATTCATCTAAAATAACTTGAAAAACATCATGGATACAAGATAAGAGCGAAAGTCACTTCAGGTGCTCCTGTTGCAAGAAACAATGTCGATGAATAAAACTAAAATATATATATATATACATATATATTGTAAAGAAAACTTTCTTTTCATTTCGAGTGGAAATGGTTACAGACAAATTAGCCAAATCGGAATAATTCTGTGGCGACGCTTTTGTAACCAAGAAAACATGTTAATTATTGCTAAAAATAATACAATAATTAGACAGCACTATACATTTCTTTACAAAGTCACGTAACAGCAAAACTGAATAAAAATGTGTAGCTTTGTGGACACATAAATTTTATATAATTATACTCAAGATACATAACTACATCGTGGAAAAAAACATTTCAAAACGCAGAACAAAACTGATTCACCCATGTAACCAAAATAAGATGCGAGTGATCATATACATCATGTCGAGGGAAATCATTGACAGTCTGGCAGACATAAACTCTGAATGCAGTCTTTGGGAGAGTACTTAAAAAAACCAAGAAAGAAATTAAAGCGAGCTAATAAGTGGACCAACAGGTCAGAAAAAAGAATGTGTAGATTCGGGAAAGGGAGTCTTGAAATCCGAGGGATATATACATGTTTGTTCAGTATACTTGCTCCACCATCTGTCTCAAAATGCCTCGGATTTCTTAACGTGTAAATGTGTCTATGATGGGGAGCCGGTGTCATCGTTGAGGGCCTGCTCTAAAGTGCCAACAGTTGCTTCACCTGAGAGGAGGATGACAGTGTTTAGCCTGATATTCGTGTCACGGAAGATCTGGTCAATTATCATTGTAGAGGACACAGAGTCCAGGCCATGGTCGGCCAGATTGGTGTCAATTGTCAGCAGTGACTGATCCACCGCTAACACCCTGCTGACTAGTTCCCGGACATAGGAACGATACAGCTCCATGCGTACTGCAGGGTCTTTTGTTTTGGCCGACGCCATGTCATTACGGTTGCCAAAGCTCGACATTTTTGCATCTGATGATGAAGGCAAGTGAAAGCGTTGAAGCAAAGGTTGCATTTTAGTGGCATGAAGTCCATCTAAGTATCGCTTTTCGTCCAGTTTGATTGGTGCGCAGTGCGGCAAGTTCAGCATCAGAAGACTAAGAAAGTTTTCGTCGATCTCAGATTCTGTCATGAGAACGAACCCTAAGGATTCAAGTTTACGCTGAGCTTTTTCCTTGTCCTCAAGTAGTCCGGTCGCTAGTGGACCCCAGCTAAAGGACTGAGCAGACAAGCCGAGATGTCGCCTGTAGTAGGCTAAGCCATCTAAAAAGGCATTTCCTGCTGCGTAGTTTGCTTGCCCATGGTTGCCTAGAACGGATGCTGCAGATGACTGCACCACGAAAATGTCCAGATGCAGGTTTTTGGTGAGAAGATGAAAATTCCATGCACCTTTGACCTTAGTCGCTAAAGCTTCGTCAAACTGATCTTTGGTCATTGAAGGGAAAGCACCATCCCTAACCAGAGCGGCTCCAAAGAAAACGCCTTTCAATGGAGCGCTATTAAATCTTTCTCCAATGTTGGACAAGGCTTTATCGACTTCGTCGAATTTGGTGACATCAGCCTGGAAAAAGTGGATAATGCACTGGAACTGGTTTGAGATTTTCTCGATGTCTGAATTGCGTGCTGCCGACGGTGTTCTTCTCTGGATTATTGCAATGTTCCTCGCTCCATGTCTGGCGAGGAACTTCACACAGATCCAGCCTAGTCCGGTAAGTCCCCCAACGACGATGTACACAGCGCTTGGGCTAAACATATTTTGAGAGTCAGCTTTGACGGACATGTTATTGAAATTCAGTTCTGTGAATGACAACATCCTGGTGAGCCGGTCGACGTAAAACTCAGAATCAGATGCATCGGCTCTTTCAAAAGAATGCATGTACCGAGAGATTCTTGACAAAGTTTCTGCGTCTTGTTTTGTAAGCCACGCCTTTACTTCTGGAACAATCCTTTTAAGCTTAGAAATTTGAAATAACAGTTGTGTATCAATAGTTTTGATTTCAACTTCGGGATTAACACAGTTAAGGTAAGCAAGTGCCTCAGGAGTTAAAAGAGCAGCGCAGGTAACAAGACGTTTGGCGTTTGGCCACCGTCTGACTAACGTGGACATCACGTCTCTGTCGAGCAGAATGAAAGAAAGAACCGTGTCGGATTGAATATTCACAGACTTCAGATTTCGAGACTCTTCAATGTTTACTTGTCTTGTTCTATTGTCTGTCTCCAATTTCCTTGTCATGACACGTGCGAGTCCCACGTGATTGTCAGAGACCAGTATGGTGATGTAAGCAGTAGAAACTTTCTCAGAAAGCGCAAACAATAGAACGAGCTTCGTCAAGTCCCCCAGGTGATAGTCTGGAATCATTGAGGCTGGTACCGTTGTTTCTGGAGAAACTGACACCCTAGTTCTAACCTGAACGAGACAGCAAGCGACTGTCCTTGCTTCGTCTTGTGCCGACTGATCAACTGTTTCGATGGCAAACACTGATCCTTTCTTAAAACCATCACCGACTTCATCAGGAACTATGGTGGCATCAGTAAGAGAAGGTGACGGTAGTGCAAAGGTTCCGTTAATGATGAATTTGGAAGCAGCATTATTCACAGGGGCTGCAGCTTTGACACCAAAAAACGTGGATAAACCGTTTGCATCCCCTGACACTACCAGGAAGTCTTCGTCTTCATCGCACGATGTGTCCCTAAGCAAGGGTACACTAGTGTACTTGTCAATGCGCTTCACCCGATTTACATAAATCTCTTCTCTCGTGATCAGAAATTCTGAGTTGTCCCGCAGTTTGCAAGACTTTGAAAGACTTTGAGCCATGAGGCTGAAGAACTCGGAGCTTGTATGTTCCGCCGGGACGTGAAGGTCGACTATGGCCAGGCGGGGATACACATTCTCATCCTGAGCAGTTCTCATCATGCCCCAGATACTTGTTGCAGCCGGACTCACCTGGATTTGCTCGAAAGATGTTTCAACATTCAACCATGCTCTAAATGTGCAGATATAAACCGGCATGAAAAATTTCAAGTCACGTGCATGTCTCAACACGCTGTGAACAGTACCACAAGTATTGAGCACCAGGTTATTAAGGTCGTCGCATGTCATTTCCTCGGAGACCTCGGTGTGACACACAACCACAATGGCAGGAGCTTGACTTGCTTCTTGCATCAGAGTCCTGACCTCCTGGTGAATCTCGTCCCAGTCCCTGGCATGATCAGTGTGGCAGACATACTTGACATTTTCTACCTCACTTTCTTTAGGACCTGTTTTTAAGTGTAGGATGAAGGCCTCTGCAGAGATGGGCATGTCTGCCACCCACGTTTCACAAACGCGGATCCATTCCATTCCCATAAGCATTGGGAGACCAGAGTGATCCTCCACGTGGATTCTGATAAACACAAACTCATCCACAGTAGCTAGGACAAGTCCCTGTGTGGACAGGAGGGTCAGCTTGTAGCTTGCACGTTTGCCGTCGTCACGAAGAAAGCGAGAATGAACGTACATGACTGTTTCCATGGCACCGAAGACCTTCAGCCCTGTCACTGACCCAGGAAGAAACTTCAGTTGCTCAGTGTCGTTACTGTTGTTTATGATCACAACAGACTGAAACATGGCGTCCAGTACACAGGGGTGTATGGTGGTACTGATAAAGTCCTTGCATACTTCTGAGACGACCTTGATTTGAGCAAGACATTCGCCTTCACCTCGGTAGGCCTTTTCTAAAAGAGAAAATGTCTGGCCATACTGGAAACCCAGACGCTTCAGCGACGTATAAATGTCATTTTTATCTACAGGATCAGGACAGTTATCTCGAATCTGCTGCAGGTTGATGGAGAGCTTACCTGTTTGTACGACAGGGCGCCATTCAATGTAAATTTTCGCAAAATCCCGCTCATGTTTCTTGACTGACAGTTGAATGTGTTGTTGTTGTTGTTGTTGTTGTTGTTGTTGTTGTTGTTGTTCAATAGGCTTTGTTTTCTTAGCTGATGTTATGTCAAGTTCGATCAACTCGTCTTTTTCGGTAGACACAAGACTAATGAAAGTAGCCGATACTGCTACCTGACAGGGATGGTCATTCTCTGTGTAGTGGCTAGCTATGGCCAGTCCTGCCTCCAGATACAAAGCCCCAGGAATGACAATTTTGTTGCTGACGATGTGGTCATACACAAAAGATGCGTTCATTTTGGAAAGAACGATCTTAAACAAATTCCTGCTGGAAAGAGGAAAAAGAAACAGGTGGTGATTTACCTGTTCGGTACCAGAAGGAACCAAAGCACGATTAACAGTTCGCTTCAAAGACATCTTCTTATCGAACACGTACCTGGGAACATCTGCAAGCACATGGCGACCTTTGAAGAGTGCCCCCCATGTCAAGTCCACCCCTAGCTCATAAAGGGTAGCAGTCGCGTGCAGGAACACCTTTTCTTCTGGAGTTTTATGCATTGACTCAATCAACTGTACTTTATCAGGAAAGATGTTTGCCATGTGTGGCTTGAGGACTGGTTTCGGTCCGATCTCGATGAACACTGTGTTTGTGGGACTTTCTTCTCTCGCAGCCTGAACTGCCTGATAAAAAAGGACGGGCTCTCGAAGGTGGTTGACCCAGTAACCTGGACCCAGAGCACTGGTCATTTTCTTGCCAGTCACAGCGGAAATGTACGATGTTTCAGGAGGTTTTGCCTCAAGGTTTTCCAGCGCTCTGGCAAGATGGGGCTTGCAAGATTCAACAAACTGACTGTGATAAGCTACATGGACATTGAGTTTCTGGAAATCTTGTTCTCCGAGGTTTAGACCCTGTTTCAGTCCCTGCTTAATTCTTTCCATTGTGTCACTGTCGGCGCTAACAGCACAAGCCAAGGGACTATACTCCAGGGCTATGCTCGCCTTGTCAAACTCACGGAGAATTTCTCGAACCTTTTCTACGCTGATGTTTTTGACAACCATCATTTCACCCCTAGACACATTTTCGAGGACCTTTGACCTGTAATAAATTATCTTTACAGCATCCCCAAGACTAAGACAACCTGTTGTGTAGGCGGCAGCAATCTCTCCAACACTTTGCCCCACTACACAGTCCGGACTGACTCCAAGGCTTCTCCACAAGGCCACTAACGCCACCTGGCAAGCGAAAATTGCAATGGGAGATAATACAGGATCTCTTGCTGGATCTTCATTACAAAGACGGCTTACTAAAGACAATGGGTCCTCCTTGTTAAGTTCTGAAAGAATGGCGTCAATTCTCTGCATCGTTTCTTTGAAGACAGGAAAAGCCTCCATCATCTCCTTACACATGCCTGGTCGAGTTGTGCCCATGCCACAGAAAACAAAGACAACATGATGGCATGGATGAAGTAGTAAATCTTGCTCAGTGTATTTAGATATCATGTCTGAGAGTTCTTGTATCCCTTCAACAACAAAGGCCTTTCTGAAAGGATAATGATCTCGCCTGACAGAACTTGTGTATGCTATACTAGTGAGAAGGCTTTCTTTACTCTGTTGATCGTTGACAGCATCTCTGCTCTCCAAAGACTCCATATTTGTAATCGTTTCCATCGACCCTTTCAACGATTGCTTTGATATTCCGGAAAAGCAGACGACGTGTTTACTATCCTTTGTGGATAACAGACATTCTGTACTACAAAATGTATTAGTTTGTAAGACAACATGGCTGTTAGTTCCTCCAAAACCAAAAGAGTTACAGCACGCCATCTTCTCTTTGGTTTCCCATTTGACAAGATCGTGTGGAATAACCAGCCCCAGGTTTTCTAAGTCAATGAGCGGGTTGACATTCTGGCAATGCAGAGAGGGGACAATAGTGTTATGTCTCATCATCAGCAGAACCTTGATAACACCGATGACGCCAGCGGCTGCCTCTAGATGCCCGATGTTAGTTTTGACAGAGCCGATGTAGCGAGGGTGGGGCTGGCCCATAGACTTGAGAAACTTCCCAAGAGCGTTAGCCTCTACTGGATCTCCTGCTTGTGTTCCAGTACCTGTTGGTAGATTTCATTTGCTCAAATCTAAACATCCTGTGAACACGAGTTTTTCCATGATCACTTATATTATTATTTATATTTGCAACTATGCCTCATACCTGTCTATGATAGCAGAATTAATATTCTTACAAACAAAGTTATTTGTGCAGTGCGTAGTATGTATTCTTATTTCCTCCGACTTTGTATATTAAAGGTTTGAATTCACGATGTCGCTTGTGTGTGTATGTATATATATATATATATATAAAAATGTGCACAGTTTTCATGACTGTGTATTGGATAGCGTCAATGCCAATGTGCTCTCGAACACTTAATGTAACTCAGAACATCGGATGATTGCTTTTCAGCATGTATAAATAATATAGTCTCTCCCAGATGACATAGTCAGTAGTTATACTAAACACGTCAGACTAAACCGTTGCCCTACCGTGAGCCTCGATGTAGTTCAGTCTAGAGACGTCGACGCCGAAATTGGTGTAGATGTCTCTCATCAGCTTCTCTTGTTGTGTCTCTGAGGGAGCTGTCATTGGTGTCACCGTGTGTCCGTCCTGATTGACCCCTGACACCACGGTTGCCCAGACACGGTCGTTATTTTTTAATGCCTGAAAGTCCGTATGTATATATATATATATGTGTGTGTGTTATTCATCCCTAAATAATGTGTCTTGTTCACGTTTATTCAATCATCTTTTACAGTCTTTAGTGTTTCCCTCTAGCATAATCACACAAACTTTGTCTATGCCTAACGAGGATATTGTAATAAAATGATTAATGTTTTCTATATTTCAATGAACACATGAATATATAAGTAAGTAGAAGAAGCAGACGGATATATGTGGTTACAGCTCTGGCATGCGAACACAAAGGCGCTCTGATTCGATACACGTGTGACGCAGCGATTTTCATCCAGTCGACCCAGCTGTCGAGTATGGGTACCTGACCCCATAAATGGTAAGGGAAGTTAAGGAAAGGTAGAGGAGACGGGCACCGCCCTCACATAATAGATGGTCCCCGACAAAACCTCACTCCTTCAGTGGTTAAAACACTCGCTTGTCGCCACTGTAGTGAGAGACTCAGGGTTCAGATCTCGTCTCGAGACATCTGTCCACAGGGCTGGGCGTCGGGAGATTTCTCCGGATACTCAGGTTTCCTCCACCTTCTCTCTCTCCCCATAGTACGAAATCACATCAAGGTGGAAGCACTTTCCTACTAAATAAACCAGTCAACCACTTCGCTCCTCATACAAAAAAGTGACGACCATTACATTTACAGGTAAGTAGATACGTACATACAGTGGAACGGTAAACAGGTTAAAGGGTTTCACAACTGATAAATTTTTCTGTGCAAAAGTTCTCGCTTCATATATTATTAATGTTTTGTTATGATGAATGCTTGAGTAATACTACCCACTAAACACTCACGGCTTTCAAAGGCATCAGGATTACAATCCCACAACCTTCTCCTCTAACGTAGCCATCTGCCTCAGCAGAAAATGCTTTGCACTGACCAGTGGGAGACAACATTTTTGCTTTGGAGAGGTGGACAAACATGCCGGCCGCCCCTATATAGTTGACCCCTCCACATATGGCCATCTCACAGTCACCTGTAGAAAAAACATGGCTTGTGCTCGATTTGTTGTGACGGGTAATGGCAAATAACGAGGACACTCTAAAGAGTTAGCTGTAAATATTTTCATGAAAGAAAAGCGAAATGTGGAGTTAGAAACCAGAAAACCTTCCCAGCGGTGAAAAGGAGCGAGGGGGAGGTGAGAGTGGTGTAGAAAGATTTATTTTTTCCTGTCCTCACCGTTCCTGATGGCCTGAATGCCCTGGTGGATGGCCACGAGTGACGACGAGCAGGCCGTGTCGATGACCATGGAGGGTCCAAGTAGGTTGTAAAAGAAGGACACTCTTCCCGCCAACACTGAGTTGCTGACCCCAGTAGCCGTGTAGCTGTCCACTTCCGGTGACCCCGCGGGATAAAAGCTTCCGTGATCTGACGTCATCGCCCCTGAAGACAAGCAGCGACATCTATGTATGATCGCTCGTGACGAGGAGCAGAGACATCGTCTGACAATGTAACAGTTGCATAACGTGGAGAGAGACGCAGATGAAGAGAAAAAAAACTAGAAATGATGAAGAGTTTACTGAGGAATGTGGAAGGGAAGCGATCTGCAAGTAGCTGTGCAGCTGCTTACCTATGAACACACCGATCTTTTTACCGGCTATCTGCGTCCTTGTGAAGCCACCGTCTTCTAGAGCCATGTGAGTGCACTCGAGAACGAGGCTCTGCTGGGGGTCAAGGGAAGCCGCCTCGTAATCACTAATCTTGAAGAAGATGTTGTCAAACGTCTCTACACTGAGCAACAAAAACGGTGCAATGATAATGATGTTGTACTGATTTATCAATGAATACCAACAGAAAAAGATGGCTATAATTATCTATGACTGCTTAAATGACCAACAGACAGACAGACAGAAAGACAGACAGACTGCAAAAACACAAAAGGGTAAAAGCCTACTCCTTGACAAAGCGCCTTTTGTAAAATACTACTTTATAAAACTCACTATTTAGTACCTACCCTTTGACAAAGCCCGCCTTTTTAACGTAGGTTTTCCCAGGTATCATGGGGTCGCTGTCATAAAAGGCGTCGGCATTCCACCTAGAATCTGGGACGTCCGTGATATGGTCTTCACCGTTCACGAGAAGCCTCCAAAACTCTCGAATGTTTTCAGCTCCTGGAGTTTTAGCTCCGATACCAACTATCGCTACTTTCAGTATTTCAGTTCTTCTCATGAATTCTTTCTCCTCCTGTACTGATTCCTGGACTGGTATGTGTTGAAGAGCTTCCGGCATTACATAAACACAGTTTACGATTGTACTGATTGCATTATGTGCAGGAGTGAAATCCCACAGTTTGTTTCCGTTCCCATTGTCTCCATCTGGTGCGTCTTTGGCCTGTATAGTGATCCTGTGGTCGTATGATCTGCCTGGATCATAAGCAAAAGGCTGAAGTTTCACTTCCACAGTTACCGATTCAGATGCCTTCAAAACGAAATATATGGGTTGAACACAATGGAGTTCTGAATGTGATCTCAGGATCCTACACGATATCTTTCTCTCTGTGGGATTTGTCACTTTGAAATATTCAGTCACAGTATTATTAAAACGTCCTCTGAAAAACAGCTCTTTAGGTGCCTCCAGAATCAGTGTTTGACTGTTCTTCGCCATTTCTGAAAATACAAAATGATAAGCAGAGTTTGTTTTTTTTAAACTTTAGGATAAACACTCTTCTTGAAATGAATGCAACAGAACTGCACATTCTCAAACGGAGCAGCACCAGTTATTTTCACTTACAGATACACCTGCACACACTCCGATACTGTAGTTCATCTAATAAGATTTAAACTTTTAAGAACGAAACATTTCCACGTATCCATCGGGGTAAGGATATTTCTAACCACCTCTTCCAATGCGTTTGCAGAGAAACAAATGAATGTCATTGGTAACCTTAAGTTGGACATAAAACCACCTACAGTTAAGGTCTAGTCTTGGATTGTAGCAAGTACTAACAAAGAACTAGCTCTCACCACTAGGCTGTCGGACAGTTCGGCACATATGGAATGAAGATTACCACTGATAAGAGCAAAATTATTATCACAGGAAACGGCAAAACAGAGATCTGCCCAAAGAGGTAGGCAGCTTTAAATTCTTGGGAGTCACCCCCTCCAAGGATGGCAGTTCCCCGAAAAATGCCCACAACTTGTTCTCAGTCTCCAAACCTCTATCATTAGATCACCCAAAAACAGGTACAGGGAAGTAAAACGATCTTGCACTTTCCTACATTATAATTTTTTCATCCATAGTGAAGGGGGAATATGGAACAAGGAGCCTACATTTGGTTGTTAGTGCATTGTGCATTACATTAACACTTTCAAAAACAGATGCTATGCAGGCTTCAATGGTTATAGATGGTGTTCGCTTTCTTCCATCCCGCACGCAGCGTGTGTGTGTGTGTGTGTGTGTGTGTGTGTGTGTGTGTGTGTGTGTGTGTTTTGTTGTTGTTGTTGTTAAGACGACTGTGTCAAAATGCATAAAGCTTTTTGCCGGCAGGGAAATGCGCTATAGAAATTCTTTTATTAGTATAGTTATAATTTTATATCTGCATGTCCCTGCCCTGTCTCGTACCTCTTCATTTGGTGTGGTGTTAGGTTTGGCTATTAAGCCACCCGATTAACCCAAGTGTTTGCGACAAACCGGTAGAGATAAAAGACAAGCATCTGTGGTGGTGGTGGGAGGGGGCGGTGGACCTGGCTTCGAGTGTAAAAAGCATGAAAGATCTTGAAAAGCTCAATCACAGGGCAAGTATTTACAGGAAAACCTATTTGACATCTATTTTTATGACCCAGCTCAGTTTTTCTGCGAAACGGATGTACATCAGCAATTTCCCAAAACAGAATAAGGGACCGCTACACCCAAACAAAAGAAGTCAGCAGAACTTTTCTGTGGGACAAATGTGACACTCATACTTGGCATTTATTGAATAGTACAGGCGTTACTAGCAGAAGCAAGAAATGTTCAGCTCGCACATTACGAGAATTTTTAAAGGAGTTTGGGAACAGTTCACATCAGAGGAATTTTAAAAACCAATATTAGGAAACTAATGCCCACAGTCACATCAAGAAGTTACCTTTTTGCATGATTACAGAAAGACAATACACAAGACCCAGTTTTCACTGGAGAATAAATCAATTGTGGGTTAACACTGTGATAACACAGTGGGAGAGCTAAGTTCTAGCTTTTTATAAAGAAATAAATATGGATCATAACGAACGATTGTTAATTTGAACCAAAATGAAGCCAGAGAACCCTTCATCACAATTCCATAAAGGAAACCCTAGCTACAAAGTGCTCGTTGGTCAGGAAAGTTTGTTAAAAAGTGTTTACTGCTTTTAACAACATTCATTGATAATTGTAAACTAGAATTAAAAGTGTATAAGAAACATTCCTGATACTATCAGGTTACTGTTAGGATTGGACTTCACTACACGCCTCACTGTCAGGTTTGTCAATACAACAGACACAAAATGGAACTGGATTGCATGTGTAAGTAATTTAAATGAATTAATTTTATGTTTATATATCTGTGTGTGTGTGTGTGTGTGTGTGTGTGTGTGTGTGTGTGTGTGTGTGTGTGTGTGTGTGTGTGAAAGAGAGAGAGAGAGATCCCGTGTTATGCGTTTTTCCTCGTCGTATGAACAAAACAACTATATATTCCATAAGCGAATGATGTGTGTGTCATCTTGTGCAAGGTGAAATAGCAAAGGAAAGGAGGTTTGAAACACAGATCACATGACGAGAGTGAGGACCGATTCGAACAGAAAATAACACACTTTCTGAAAAAGCAGGATGTTTTGTGTACTCCAAGGTCCGCTACACATTACAGCTCATTGTTTTCTTATTGATCTGTCACACGAGAGGCTGCACACGATGTTTACATTCAACAAGAAATCAATTCGCTAGCAGAGTTGCAGGTTTACTTGGCACTGTGATCTCACATGAGACACACTATCTGACATGCGAAATATTTTCTCCGTCTTCCAACCAAAGAAAGAAGGTTCACAAGAAATGATTTTTAGTTTTAATGAAACTAAACCAAGAAACCATTTCTCACCATTTCGTAATGGAAGCACTAACTGCAACGCTGTTGGTCAGGAAAGCTTTTTATAATTTCTCCGATGATTTCAAGCATTGAAGCATGCATATCACATGGTGTATATATATATATGTGTGTGTGTGTGTTTTCTTGATGATTGTTCGCTAATTGCTAAGTTTAATTAAACGTTCTTGATACCATCAGCTTATTACAAAGACTGACATTCACTGGACACCCCAATGTCAGGTCTGTCACTACCACAGACATAAAATAACAAGACCGACGCTTAGCATAGTCAAAGGTCACAATAGATCATCTTGAACAATAGATGACAAGACCATATTAAAGAAGTAATTATATTCTGGATGCGACTGACAGTTGTTAACGCTGCGGTAATCGTAGTCTTGGACTAAACGCTTCAGACATCAGCATAATCTATGCAACGCTGGAGATCCATGCTAACAAAGCTGTCTTCGCTAATGTTTTGGTGTGTGAAGTGCTTATTTTAAATTAATCAATTAATTTTGATAACGGCGTCAACACTTACCTGTCTGCTGATCAGTGTCAGATATAACAGTGTCAGGTACAACGGTATCTTGATGAGGCGCAGTCTCTTCTGGAAGTCAGCGGCTTCTACCACAAACCTTTACAAGAGGATGTTTCCGACACATAGCAACCCCAAACATATTTTTGAGAAACCGCTGGACTGTTAGGGTGAAGGCCACAGGTCCATTTTCTCAGAAATATGCGCCTTTGGAGGTGGGCAGTGAGTCTGGTATCCTATATAACCGTGTTAAACTACCTTCTAGTTATGAGGCATCGCAGTTCACGCTGCTATTATTGTATTTTATTTTTAACTCTTTCTCTTCTTAAGTATATTGATTGGGTTATTGGGTTTTTCCTAAGAAAACCTGGGGGTGTGAAGTGGGCAATTACTCGACTCCTGTAAAATGCTCGTTGTGCACATCTATGAATAGTATATTATATAATAATATTGATGTATGTAATCTTTAAATAATGTGTGTAATCTGTAGCTTGTACCACTGACAATACTTTGTTCCCTCCACCTTGCAACCTCCTCCCTTCCATTCTCTGGGCCAGCCACGTGATCAGCGCGTGAGCGAGACGAGTGACCTTGGATTGAGTGATTTAGCAACCATCTTGTTGTTTATCATTACCGGGCAACATGCATGTGCAGTCCTTGTATCCTGGTCACTGCAGCGCAGGGAGGGAAGGTTCATTTCTTCCCTAGTCCTTATTTCGATTGCAAAAGCAAGTACCACGGTGTAGGTTTTCTAGTCCGCTGTCAAGAGGTTCACCACCTGAATTACCACCTGGCAACTACGTGAACTCCAGTGTCTGTGACAGTCTCATTGTGCTTTTATACTCGTGCAGTTCCAATCCTGACAATATTTCCTATTTTCAATGCGTTGGGTGCCGAAACCAGTTTTATGAAATCAATAAAGTCGACTTATCTATACACATCTTAAGTCACAACATTCATCAACGCGCCCATTCAGCATAACAACATTGCTTGATGATCGCTTATTATTTGTGGGCGATCTAAAGCCTAGTAAGAAACCGTATTACAATATTTTTTATTTGCTCATGGGAAGGTGGGTTATGACTCGACCACGCTTCAGAGAGCACTGATTTGTGGCTCTATCATTGACATACAGTGTTACCCTGGCACTCGATCCCGAGGTAAACATCTTTTCTGTTTAAAACTTGTGATGATTATTGCAAAGATGTAACAATACATCATCAATATAAAATATCGATGATAATTTTTGCGAATGCATGTACACAGTTTTGTGTAAATAGTTCAATGCGCTCACCATACATGATTGATGTCTATTACATCATGAATGAGGGTTGAATGCGTACGGGGAAAAAAAGTTTGTATTTGATAGTAAGGCACAGGTTTCAATCAGGGGAGTAGTTGTCCAGCTTTACACGACCTTTTGTGACAAAGGTTGTGCTTGAATTTCCGGGCCTTTGAGTCCCGTGTAGCAGGCAGTGTCAGGCCGACCACTACGCCTGTTGTTGCTCAAGGAAGAGGTGTGTTTTCAGTGCAGATTTGAAGGATTCAGTTGTTTTCCCTGTGTCCCCTTCTAAAGCTTAGCTACCTGGGGAGTTTCTCACCTTGTTCACCGATAACCACATGCTAAGCGGGACATGGGTCCGCGATGTGAGTATATTTTCTACCTGCTGGCAAAGTAAGTAGAGATAGTGTTTTGCTATGACTGTATGTTAGCAGTGAGTGAGTTCATGCTTCTCAAACTTCGACGTTGTTGAAGTTAGCAGACATCATGGATTTTGAGGAGTGAATATTTATGTAAATTATTGTTGTTCTCTAGACACTTGGTTCAGCGAGAGACTGTCACAAACCTGCTGTTGTGTGTGTGTGTGTGTGTGTTTAATGAGAACGGAAAACGTGGGTGGATGCCAAGGGTTTTACCTGGGAGTACGCGTGTGTGTGTGTGTGCGTAGTTGTCAGCGTCTTTGATGTCAGGGCCTCATTGAGGGGCTGCACTCGTATAAATGATCAAGATTAGTATTGAGGAAAAAGGATTTTTGCTGCCCGTCGTATATCCTTGAGTCAGAAGGGGAAAGATCCTGACCTTTTTCTTCAGTCCTGTGTGTTCAGTCCTAAACAGAGTTATTAAAAGTGTAAATTATTCACACGAAGAAGTCTGTTGAGAAGAGTCTGGTCAGCTTCGTTTCTTTTTAATCTTTCTATGTAAGTTTTTGTTTGAACGATTAATTAAAGAATATGAAATTAAAAGTATAGCGTATTTAAATCTGAATGACTGTTAGATTTTTAAGGAATATAATTTTCTGACCAGATTTTTTTTCTTCCTTTACGCTCGTCGTTGGTTGGTGCGCAGGACCTTACTAAACATCAAAAGGGGCGGCAACTTGGAGAAGAGTGTGTGTCGGTTGTCGTTCTTAGAGGTTCGAACCTGACGGCGGACACTTCAAAAGTAAACTCGTTACAAAATGAACTGTCATCAAAGAATTTTATCGTTAAAAGGTAGGGGGTTAGTGTTTTAATATGTGGTGAATTAGGTTAATCATTTTGTTTGCTGATTATTTTTCTAATCTTGTATTTATTTCTTAAATTCAGACTAGATATTATTGGTGTTTTTGATCAAGTCTGAACATAGTCGTAGTGTTCTAAGTGACAGGGACTTTATGCCAGTAGACTGAAGACTTCAAGTGACTGCTGAGCTTGATGTTTTAAGACTGAAAGTGACTGAACGAACGGGACAGTAATTTGATGTATTTCACGAGTATTCGGAGCTTCACTCCGAATGGATGCAAGTTGTTTCGTAGTTTGATGATTCCAGCTGTACGTTGATACGGAGTTACTTAGAGATAGTAAGCTAGAGTTTTACCCAGTGAGGGTGAATCTGACCAGAGTTGTTCTCATTAAAAAGTGTTTATCACCACCTCCCTGGGTGTAATCACTGCTACCAGTTGCTTTTGTCCTCACTTTTGCTAAGTGTATGTGCTAAGCGTTGCGTGTTAACTAATTTTGTCCAGCACATAATTATCTGATTTCTATATCTGAACAATGAACATTGAATGTGAAAGTTTAATGTGAAGCCACCGTCCTTTTAGCATACAGTCAAGTGACAGCCAGCCAATGACCAAAGAGTGCATTGAACATAATAGAAAACTATCCCAGGTTATACAATAAGGACACGTGTTGCACACCCATATCTCCCAAGTGAGTGCACCAATGATCTGAAGTTCTGTGCTGCAGTGTCCGCCATACTTTGTCTTCTTGCAATCTTCGTTTCTATTTACCCATTCACTTTTGGTATACCTTTTTATTTACTTATATACTCCATGGAAACCCTTTGTCTACGTTTTGACAAGAACACAATACATCATGTAATATTCAAAAAAGTTGTCATATCTACAGAGATCGCCACATGTGTACACAATGTATTACATATAGCCATCAAAAGGGAGATAAAGTGTGTCGTAAACAAAAAAACCGATGAAATATTTGCTATTAAACTAGACATGTAAGTAAAACAGTTTACAAACCACTTCTTTTAATATTATTTTTCGTTGCTTAGAGACACACAATGACACATCCTTATATTTTGTTACAGTAGGTGCTAACAGTAGTTAACAGTAGCCTTAAAGAGGCAGGAACAAACTAAGAACAATGAAAACTAGGTGCAAAAAAGACAGCAGACAACACTAAGTATAACTAACAACAATTAACAAGAGCCACAAACAGTAAGCTATTAACATAAGATGCAAGCGCACAGTCATTTATACACAACTTAATATGACAACTAACAAAAGCAAGGCAGCCAGGCCTGTAAACAGATGCCATATGCAGAGAAAGAACAACGTGCCCGAGACGAGAGCTGAACCCAGGACACCCAACCCTCACTGTACTGGTGACATCTTACAGACCAGAATAAAACCCTTTGATATCGTGCGTCGATCTCGGCAAGACTGGTATATATATATTACAATGTATGGAAAGTAAAAAGTGACATTAACTAAACCGAAAAATATTAATTCTAACAAAATATCATTCCTGTGAAAAACAGGTGAGTATATAAGTGAATGTAAGGTTAGTCATAAAACTAAGGTAAAGTAATAATTATCACTATCATTATCATTAGAGATCAAACATTAATGTTATTCATTCACCTCTTGAGGGGTATGGAGAAATTGATATTTTACACAAATACAAGTTCATACAGTTTCCTCGTATAGAGAGTGAATAAATGTACATAACTTGAATAAAAGTAAACATATGATACTGTTGTATAAAAAGGAAAACATAACACTACTACTAAGGTTGATAATGATGGCAATAATATATGACCCTAGGCAACATCCTGTCCTGACCCATGCCTGTCATTGTCTCGATCCTCATGCGAATATCCTTCTACGGCACTGCTGTAAGGATTTTTTTCTTGCTGTTTGTAGAACTCTTCCATTTTGTTGTCTTTTTGCGTGGAAGTCGAAGAGTAAATATGAAAAGACTGACATTGGTAGGCCTGCCAGAGATCAGCATGTCGGAAATGGGTGTACACCAGAGGACTGCTCCAATCACTTTTATACTCACAAGAAATGCCACTCCATGCTCGTGTTGGATTTCCTCCACACTGAACCACAGCTTGTTGCTTTCATCAGTTGCCGCCTCCCCAAAGTCTGGCCATCTGACTTCTCCCTCAATACCCCACGTGTATCGTTCCTGCTCATGGGTAAGTTATTTCTTCTTGCCACGTGTGTATAACGTGCGGACATTGCGATGTTTTTAGCATGATTGTGGTTTGGCTCCAGCAATCCACGTTTTGCTATTCCCTCCCTGGATTGTGCCGAAGGTGTGCGAGGTCGTTGTGATCCGTGCCTTGACTTATCCGCCATTGATTTGTTTTGCATTGTCTACTGTCTCGGCATAGTCCTGAGCTTGTTCGCTGGGTTGGGGCTAATCTCCTCTCCAAGCAAAATCATCACTGATGTCCTTTGACCGACGAGTCGCCTTAGTCGTGAAAAATGTTGCCCTTGGATGCCGTGTTATCCTGATTTTCAATAGTGCTCCATTGGCCTTTATCTTTCCCAAGACTTACCAGTAGGCAGATGGACCACTTGCCTTTGCTTCGGTTAGTTTTTTTTTTTTAAAGAAAAAACATTCCCCGAGCAAGTCCTCGGGGTTTGGGATATGTGTTTGCAGGATGCACTTTGGTTCATGTTGACTTTCTCGCACTAAATCATCATTTTTGTAAGGGATTGAAGCGAGAATTCAAACAGTTTTGTCGCCGGTCACTCAGCGTGCGCACAACAGGCGGTCACCTCTTCTGCTGCTGGCCACAATTGTCCGCCATAGTTGGCATAATAACAGGCAGTAACCGTTAATGTCTACAAAGAATCTGACTGAAGATATTGCTTGTTAAGAAACATTATTTTGTTTACATATCGATAATAGTGTTTCAATAAGATGTAATAGTGTTTTCTTTTACAGGGTACAACCACAACAGTTAAATTAAAAAAAATCTGCTTAGGTACAGCAGAGATAATAAACAAATAATAAGCAGCAGCATAAAGGTAATGAACAAAAAACATGCATATTTAGCACGGATGAGGTATGGTACTTTAATATGAACCTCACATAAGCAGAGTAATGTTTGAGATCACTTGTAAGACACTGGAGACTGTTGGAACCCAACAACCGAGATAAATCTCTTCGATTTTCATACTTTAGGCTGAGGGGAATGAAAAAAAATACAATACGTAAATATATAAAACACTAAATGGTGTCTACAGCTAGTAATGTACAGTTGAATGACGCCACATATGTTGTAAATAATGTTGTAAGAAATCATTGACAGTCCGAGAAAGATAAACTGGAATGAACTTTAAGGAGAGACAGACAGACAGAAGCTTGGTCAGTGGGAAAAGTTGACCAGCAAGACAGAAAAAAATAGATGGTGATAGGTATACTCAAGGGGTAAGGATAGAACCATTGAAGAACCGCGATCCACCATTTCCTGACGTGTTTCGATGTTTCTCATTGCCTAAGACGAGGAGTTGTCGGTGAGGACCTGAGCTATACTGCGAACAGTTACCTCGCTTGAGATGAGAGTGACAGCGCTCAGTCTGACATTTGTGTCACGGTAAATCTGGTCAATTATCATGGTAGAGGACACCGAGTCTAGACCAAAGTTGGCCAGATTGGTGTCTAGTGTCACCTGTGACTGGTCCACTGTTAACACTCTACTGGTTAGTTGTCTGATGTAGGAACCGTACACTTCAAGGCGAGCTGCAGGGTCTTTCGTTTGTGCCGCAAAAAGATTATTGTGCATATCAAAGGTCGTAGGATCCACATCTGGTGAAGCAGAGAACTGAAATCGTTGAAGATGTCCCAATTCACTTGCTTTCAACCGATCAAGGTATCGGTTTTTATCCATTTTCATCGGGCCGCAGTGTGGCCAGTTTAGCATCAACAAGGGAGACAAGCTTTCGTCGATCTCTTTCTCTGTCATGAGAAGAAAACCCAAAGATTCAAGTTTACGCTGAACCTTCTCTTTGTTTTCAAGCAGACCGGTTAACAGTGGACCCCAGCTAAAGGACTGAGCAGACAAGCCGAGATGTCGCCTAAAGTAGGCTAAACCATCCAAAAATGCGTTTCCTGCAGCATAGTTGGCTTGCCCGTGGTTGCCTAAAACAGATGTTGCGGAAGAATGCATCACAAAATAGTCCAGAGGCAGATGCTTGGTCAGGAGATGAAAATTCCAGGCACCCTTGACCTTGGGTGCTAAAGCATTGTCAAATTTATCTCTGTTCATTGATGAAAATGGCGGGTCATCAAGAACGGCTGCACCAAAAAATATTCCTTTCAATGGTGTATCGACAAATGATTTCCCAACTGAAGACAAGGACGCCTGGGTAGACCGAAGACTAGTAACATCAGCATGGAAAACACGAATGTTGCAGAGGCACTGGGTGGAGATTTCTTCGATGCTTAAGCAGTGCTTTGGCGAAGGTGTTCTTCTCTGGATTATTGCAATGTTCCTCGCTCCATGTCTGGCGAGGAACTTCACACAGATCCACCCAAGTCCGGTAAGTCCCCCGACAACGATGTACACAGAGTTTCCGTCAAACATATTCTGCGAATCAACTTTGACGCACATGTTACCCGGCATCAATTCTGTGAATGTCAGCATGTTGCTGAGTCTGTCGAATTCATAATTCGCTGCATCTGATCTTTTTGAAAAATGCAAATGTCCGAAGATACTTGACAACGTATATTTGTCCTGATCCGTGAGCCAGTCCTTCACGTCTGAAACAATCAGCGTCAATGTCAAAGGTCGAAACAACAGCTGTGTATCAACTGATTCGATTTCAATTTTGGGGCAAACAGCCGCGAGATACGTGACTGCTTCGGATGTTAAAAGACCAGCACACGTGACAAGACTCTTGGCGTTTGGCCACCGCTTGACTAACTCAGAGATCACATCACAGTCGAGTAGAAAGAAAGAAATAACCGTTTCAGACTGGATAGTGACAGACTTCAGATTTCGAGACTCTACAACGGTGACTTGTCGTTGCTTAGAGTCCAGTTTCATTTTCAGGACACGTGCTAGTCCCACGTGAGTCTCAGAGACCAATATGGTGACGTCACCAGCGCACACTTTCTCGGACAGCGCAAACAGAAGAACGAGCTGTGTCAGGTCTCCCAGATGATAGCCTGGCATCAGAGAAGCTGGCACAGTTGTGCCTGAAGGAACGGATATCTTACTTCCAGCCTGAGTTAGACAGCAAGCAACGATCACCTCATCATCTGGTGCCATCTGACCCACTGTCTCGAGAGCAAACACTGAGTATTGCTTCGAGCCACCCGTGTTTTCGTTATAAATCATGGTGGCTTTGTAAAGGGCAGGCGATGGTATCGCAAACAGGAAAGAATTAATGAGGACGTTGGATGGGATGAGGTCCACAGGAGCTGAAATTTTGACAGCAAACGGTTGGGAAGCAGCCTGTGCATCATCTGTCACTACCAGGAAATTTTCGTCTAAATCCAACGGAGCGTGTCTGAGCGAGGGCACACTAGTGTGTTTGTCGATGCGAGTCACTCGATTAACATAAACAGCTTCTGTTGTCATTAAAAATTCCGAGTTATCTCGAAATTCTCGACGACTCGAAAGACTTTGGGCCATGAGGCTTAGGAAATTGGAACTCACGTGTGTAGCAGGGATGTGTAGGTCAACGGTGACCAGGCGGGGGTACACGTGCTCGCCCTGTGCAGTCCTCATCATGCCCCAAACACCTGTCGCCGCCGGGCTCACCTGAATGTGTCCCACGGAGGTCTCAACCTTTGGCCATGCTCCATATGTGCAGATGTAAACCGGCATGACATAGTTTAGGTCACGCGCAAGTCTCAATACACTGTGAACAGCACCGCAAGCGTTGAGCATCATCGCGTCGAGGTCGTCGCAGGTCATGAACTCTGACACCTGAGTGTGACACACAACCACTATGGCTGGAGCCTGGCTCGCTTCTTCCATCAGAGTCGTCACCTCCTCGTGAATCTCGTCCCACACCCTGGCTTGGTCAGTGTGGCGTATAGACTTTACATTTTTTACATCAATTCTTTCAGGACGAGCGTCTGTGTGTAGAATAAAAGCATCCTCAGAAAGAGGGATGTCTGCATCCCACATATTACAAACACGTATCCACTTCATTGCCATTGTCATTGGGAGACCAGAGTGATCCTCCCCGTTGATTCTGATTAACGCAAGTTCGTCCACAGTAGCTAAGACGAGTCCATTTTGTGAAAGGAGGGAAAGCTTGTAGCTAACACGTTTGCCTTCGTCACGTAGAAAGCGAGAATGAACGTACATAACTGTGTTCATATCGCTGAACACCTTCAGCCCTTTCACTTCCTTTGGAAGAAACTGCAGATCACCGGTTCCTGTACTGCTGTTTAAGACAGCAACGGACTGAAACATGGCGTCGAGCACGCACGGGTGGATGGTGGTGCTGACAAAGTCCTTGGCTACATTTGAGATGATATTCATTTGGGCAAGACATTCTCCTTCATTTCGGTAGACCTTTTCCAACAGACAAAATGTCTGCCCATATTCAAAACCCAGACGTTTCAAAGAAAAGTAAATATCACTTTTCTTGACAGAAACAGTGCATTTATCACACACGTGTTGCAAGTTAATGATGCGTTGAGCTGCGTGTCTGACTGGGCGCCACTCGATGTGGATGTTTGCAATGTCCCGCTCCTGTTTTCTGATTGACAGCTGCAGCTGATCCACAGTCTCTCCAGACATCTCACCAACTTTCACGTCAAGTTCGAGAAACTCATCTTTCTTTGCTGACACGGGGCTTACAAAAATGGCTGACACCACTGGCTGGTAGACAGGGTCATACCGCAATCTCTTGGCGATGGCTAATCCCGCCTCCAGGTAGAGAGCCCCAGGAACAATAATTTTACTGCTGACTGTGTGATCATAGACGAAGGATGTTGTCGACGTAGAAAGAAAGATCTTAAATGCATTTTTGCTGGAAATGGGGAAAACGAAAAGGTGATGATTCACCTTGTTGGTCCCAGACGCAATCAAAGCGTGCTCAGTAGTTGGCTTCAAATGTACCTTCTTGTCGAAAGCATACCTAGGAGCATCAACGATGTCATGGCAACCTTTATACAGTGCCGCCCACTTCACATCAATGCCTAGCTGATAAAGGGAAGCAACTGACTTCAAAAAGAAGTTTTTTTCTGGAGGCCTATGCATTGACTCAATCAGTGGCACGTCTTCAGTGGGAAAAATCTCTGCCATGTGTGTCTTCAGGACTGATTTCGGTCCGATTTCAAGGAACACTGTGTTTGTGGGACTTTCCTTTCTTGCGGCCTGAACGGCTTTGTTAAAAAGGACGGGCTCTCGAAGGTGGCTGACCCAGTAACCTTGACACGGAGCGCTGGCCATTTTCTCGCCAGTTACAGCGGAAATGTACGATGTTTTAGGAGGTGCTGCCTCAAGGTTCTCCAGCGCTCTGGCAAGTTCTTCCTTGGAAGATTCGACAAATTGACTGTGGTAGGCCACAGGGACATTGAGGGGAATCATTTGGATTCGCTGTTTTCCGGAGTATAGATGTGGTGCCAGCCTCTTTTGGATTTTTGTCATGGTGTCACTGTCGGCGCTGACAGCACAAGCCAAGGGACTATACTCCAGGGCTATGCTCGCCTTGTCAAACTCACGGAGAATTTCTCGAACCTTTTCTACGCTGATGTTTTTGACCACCATCATTTTACCCCCGGCACTCTGTGAGAGGATCTTTGACCTGAAATAAATTATTTTTACAGCATCCTCAAGGCTAAGACAACCTGCAGTGTAGGCCGCAGCGACCTCTCCAACACTTTGCCCCACTACACAGTCCGGACTGACTCCGAGGCTTTCCCACAAGGCCACTAAGGCCACCTGGCAAGCAAAAATTGCAATGGGAGATAACACAGGATCGTCTGTTGTAGCTTCCTTATTAAGATTGTTTACCAATGACCACGGATTTTCCTTATTGATATCTGCAAGAATTGCGTCAATTTTCAGAATTGTCTCTTGGAATAAATGAAACTCTTCCATCATCTGCTTGCACATGCCTGGTCGAGTTGTGCCCATGCCACAGAAAACAAAGACAGCATGGCGGACCATGGTTGGCTGAAGTGGTAAACCTTCATTGATGGATTGAGAAAATATCTGAAAAAGATCTTGCACTCCATCAACAACATATGCCTTTCTAAAAGAATAATGATCTCGCCTGACAGAACTTGTATATGCTATACTGGTGAGAAGACTTTCTTCATTCTGCTTATCTTTGATCGCATCGCTTGTTCCCAATGATTCTATTTCTCGGAGCGTTGCTATCGACCCTCTCAGTGCCTTCTCTGACTTTCCAGAAAAGCAGACGACATTGGTACTAGATTTTACGAGGGGAGAACATTTATTATAAGCCTTCAGAATAACATGGCTGTTGGTTCCTCCAAAGCCAAAAGAGTTACAACACGCCATCTTGTCTTCACTTTCCCAGTTCACAAGACTTTGCGGAATAACGAGTCCCAGGTTTTCAAGGTCGATGAGTGGATTGAGTTCTTTGCAGTGCAGAGAGGGGACAATAGTGTTATTTCTCATCATCAGCAGAACCTTGATAACACCGATGACGCCAGCGGCTGCCTCTAGATGCCCGATGTTAGTTTTGACAGAGCCGATGTAGCGAGGGCGGGGCTGGCCCATGGACTTGAGAAACTTCCCAAGAGCGTTGACCTCGACCGGGTCTCCAGCTTGTGTTCCTGTACCTGTGTGAAGTTGTTTTGTTTACTGACATCCGAATGTTACTCGCACCCAAGGGCGTACATTTTTTTAAGTCTCTTGTCCATAATGAGTGTGACAGTAGCACTTTAATTTATTTTTAATACAATAAATTATGTAGCGTATATTATGCTTACTGACATTACTCCTAAAATAGCAAAGAAAATGAGTCGAATGTATGCACAGATTCTCATATATGAAAACAAACTGGTGTTTAATTATTTCCTTTTCAACTGACTATGCGTGCACCACATTGACAACTTCCCGTAGAATAGAGAATAATTTTTATTTGATTATGTGCATTATGGGATATTTGCAATATGTAAAATTATGCGTGTTATACAGAACACTTGCAGATACAGATACAACAAACGGTGGCATCTACCGTGAGCCTCGATGTAGTCCAGCCTAGAGACGTCGACGCTGTACTTGGTGTAGATGTCTCTCAACAGTTTCTCTTGCTGGGCCCCTGAGGGAGCTGTCACTGGTGTCACCGTGTGTCCATCCTGGTTGACCCCTGACACCACTGTAGCCCAGATGCGGTCGTTGTTGTCTAGAGCCTAAAATTCGTATAGGTTATCAGTCAATACGCTGTTATTCAGCCACATAGACACGTAGCTGTTTACACTATGTCTCTGGTTACCTATGGTCTTCATTTTTACTGCTCAAATAATAATAATATTGTTTGGCATTTGGTCTTATGTAGATGAACAAACGTAAGTCTGTATGCAAACATTCACAGATCTGTACATGTATTCATTAGATAGATGGACATACAGATAGATGCAGACAAGTGAAGTACCTTCAACGAGCTTTTATTATCAGATAACTCCTTTTGTGTGCAAAAGGCAAAGTTGAAATAAATTCTGGAATTATCACACTCCAGTCAACACTCACGTCTTTCAAACGTTTCAGGACCACAATCCCACAGCCTTCCCCCCTGACATAACCGTCGGCATCAGCTGAAAAGGCTCTGCTCTGGCCGGTGGGAGACAACATCTTTGTTTTGGAGAGTTGGACAAACATGGTTGGTGCCCCTATATAGTTGACCCCTCCACATATGGCCACGTCACAGTCACCTGTAGAAAAGTCTTGGTGTATACAAAGTGGGTTCTAATGGGAGAAAAGACAAGATCCAGAAGTTTGTCTTTCTCCTCAAGGCAACATCCATATGCGTGTAAATGAAGCTAAAGAGAATCTGCCGTCAGCGAACATAAATCCAATCAAGCAAAATATCTCCCAGCTGTATTTGACAGGGACGGAGAGAGAGAAGGAGGGTAAGGAGATCTGCTTCTGTCCTCACCGTTCTTGATGGCCTGAATGCCCTGGTGGATGGCCACGAGTGACGAGGAGCAGGCCGTGTCGATGACCATGGAGGGACCCAGCAGGTTGTACACGTACGATACCCGGGCCGCTAGCATGGAGCTGCTGACCCCTGTAGCCGTGTAGCTGTCCACTTCCGGTGACCCCGCGGGATAAAAGATGGCGTGATCTGACGTCATTGCTCCTGCAGACGACCAAGAACACCTTTGTCTGATATAATTATTCACGAACGTGGTACCAGGGGCGGCTCTAGGCTCGTGCTGACCCTGGGCAAAGAAAGAATCGGTGGCCCCTTCGCCCGCTAATGTCAATAAAACCAAGTGGCGGCCCATGATATTCTCATTACGGTAGAACATTATAAAATTACATATAGCTTACTGCCCGGACTCTAGCAACATTAGTAAATACAGTGTATTAATTAACAAGACACATAATGTTTTTCTGCCACATTGCCATCAGCTGTGCCGTTCTTTTCTCTTTCTGTTTTATATTCAATATTTATTGGCGTGGCAGCCCCTGGGATTTGCACATGCCCAAAGTCGTCCCTGCTGGTAAGAAGATATAAAGTAAAGCCTCAGGTAAACCACTGTGGAATAAATCTCATTTTGGACTATCATAATCAGTGGATTAGGTATTCCTGCAAGAAAGAAATAAAAACCTGTCTTTGATGATATCAGAAGATTACAGTAGTGTTTCGACAATGTATAAAGCACCAGACAAAAACGATGTACGTAAGTGAATGGATCTACAACGCAGGAGGTCAGGTGTCGAATTGAACTTGTGTGGAAATTATTACACCCATTGATTTGCACTACTTCTTGTTTCTATGCTTCATGAACTTTTTATGCTTTTCAAATTCCGCATACCCATCAGCAATAATAAATGATTCGTACCCCTGTAATCCGTTCTACGAGTGGAACTATTTTGCGGACAGGAGCATTTATAGTTGATTATAGTTTTTATTACTATTTCAAGAAGCCTTAAGCTTGCCCACAGGGTCAGGAGGTGGTACTATATAAATTTATTTTACTATCATTATTATTATTATTGAGTAGCATTGGCTTACAAACAATTCTTCTCGCACATCCCTGTAAAATTGAAATGTGTTACAACATGAAATGTTACACATGCTACAGTTGGTATTCTGTGACATTTTCTAGCTGACTCTTATCTTTTTGTGAGTAGTAGTATACCTTTGTACTCGCTTACCGATAAAGACGCCAGTGTTTGTGCCAGAGAGCTGGGTAATCCCGCCATTTTCTAGAGCCATGTACGTGCACTCTAGGAGAAGACTCTGCTGGGGATCCATAGAAGCTGCCTCGTATTCACTGATTCCGAAGAAGGCACTGTCGAACTTCTCCGCACTAAAACAAAATGATGATGATGAAGATGAAGGGAAGAAGGAGGTTACAATAACATGGTTTATCTTTCTCCATGAAGAAACAGAAGGAGACAAATGCATATAAAACAAAGTTCTGGTTGAATTACGAACTTGGGATATTCGGATGGTTGGAACAATAGAAATGTGTGTGGACATGTCAGCGAGAAACGTCCCTGAAATAAATCTTCTTGGCGGACTTACTCCTTGACAAACCCTGCTTTCCTGACAAAGGCTGTTCCAGGTTTTAGGGGGTCGCTGTCGTAAAAGGCGTCGGCATGCCACCTGGAGGCCGGGACGTCCGTGATGTGGTTTTCGCCGTTCTTGAGAAGCCTCCAAAAGTCCCGGATGTTGTCAGCCCCTGGCGTGATGGCGCCGATACCAACTATAGCCACAGCGCTGTCCATTTTCTCTTGGGTTGATTTCTGCAAATACGACTCTAACTTAAGTAAGTTAAAAGCAGGCTGTTAAACAACTATTATGTCTTATTTTTTCTCCTTAAAAGGTTTTATTGCGTTGGAATATTTTTTTAAGAACACATTATTTTTTGCTCAATAGTTATGCATTAAAGAAATAAACTGTAAAGAAACTCTAATCAATGTACTCTCAAACAAAACACGAAACGGTAACCAGTGTCTTCATACGTGAGTTCCACTTTTCAGGTCATTAGGGAGTGAGGTGTTAAAGATCTCACTTTTCTCGGGGCCAGGTTAACTTGAAGGCGGTGCTCATCTCCTCTCCCTCGCTGCCTAACCTTCCCCAACCCTCTATGGAGTCAGGTACCATTCCTGCCAGCTGGGTCGACTGGGGAAAGTTTGCTGTGCTATACAGGTGCCGAACCAGCGCGCCCCTCAGTTCGGACACCAGCGCTTGAACCACTCGGCCATCCGCTTCCCTGACTCGTCTGTAGTTTCACATTACGAAATCAACAAAAATGGTATTTACTAAACAATTCTGTGCGCTCCTATCTGCCGAGTTTAGTAATAAGGTATCGGGAAAATGTTGTGTTAGCTTCTGTTTGATTTGATCATCCTTATCCACCCACTCCTCCCCCTCCCCACCAAATGTTACCAGGATCGATCTATTTTTCAGCAAGGGCCCCGCCCCATCCAATACTTACACGAATAAAAGAACGTATGGGTAGGTCTGTCCAGATGCCTTGAAGACGAGGTTTCCGCTTATACCCATTGGTGAGCGATTTACCCAACTAGTGGGGTAGATAACAGCTTTATAAGTCAGAGCCTTTGCTGGTTACACTCCTTACATCTTGGTTGGGCCACTTAACAGATGTTTCAAACACCGAGCATCGACGTTGGCTATGTTGTTGTTGTTGTTGTATGTTTGAGAGAAAAAGCAACGATATAATGTGTATCGAAAATAACCAGCGATCTCAACACTACATGTGATTTATGTCACACTACACATTTTTATGTTTTTTTTAAGGGTTGTGACAATCAAGGAGCCCTACTTATACAAAAATTGCATCTGGGTGTGTGAATCACAACAAAATATTATCTGTCAGCATTCTTGAGGCTACAAACTCACCGCCACACTGGTCCTCTCATAATAGGGAGGGTCGTAGGTCTGCTCTGGAGAACAACAGATGACACCAGCAGTCTCTCCTTCTTGGTGTGAAGGGGTCACCATGCTGACTGCAGTTTCTTCTGACTGCTTCTCGGTGACAGGACGTGCAGGGTCTGCAGTCTGCTCTGAGGAACTCGGGCTGACCTCGCCTGTAGTATCCGCTTTGCTCGCCGATTTGCCATTTGCTTTTTTAATGGTATAAAGTGGGTCATTAATACAATTAGTGACAGTTTTAATGGCATAAAGCGGGTCATTATCTACATGTGGCTGTTTTTTGCTTACCTGTCTACTAGTGCGTAGTGTTCAAACCCGCCCACCACAAGTTAAATAATTCCCTTCAGGTTTATCTTACCTAATGAGCTCTCCTCATCTCACCTCTGTACCCATGACGAGCACTTTCATTACGGGTTGTCACAGGCTACAGCTGCCTGTTTCTGGTTACTCATGTTATTTACTATCATCAACATTCTCTCTTTGTTTATGCCCTGACTGTTGCGCTGTGATTTACTGGTTGCTATCTGACATCAATAGACAATTCTCATTAATTATTAATTAATTATTATAAGACCCATCACACCTTAAGGTGACAAAAATGTAAGCAGTTCAAAAAAACAAAACAAAACAAAAAAAAAACAACAAAATGTAAAATGTATACGGATGCTGTTTTTTAACTTGCAAAATTTATTATCATTGGGCTGCAAGCGTTTCCTCTCTGCATTCAAAGCATGGATAAGAAAGAGAAATGATATATCTGGAAACCACTTAGAAACAGTTTTTAAAAATCGCACATTTCCCAAAATAGTTCTCACAAATTCTTCAAGAGACTGCTTTAAGTGAATTATATCAGTCATATCATCATATTCCGCTTCACGCACATTACCTTCCACAGTCTTGAAAGGAGGATTTTTCTTTAGGAAGTACGACGCCATTTTGTCGGCAAGCCTTTGAAGCTGAATCACGTGTCATTAAACAAACAGCAGTAAACAATTGTCACTAATGGTCAAGCGATCTGTTTTTCGAACTCTGGCAGGAATGGCTTTTGGAAAGCCAAGTACTTGGCCTACATGTTAACTCTTCAGTGAATGATGTGGCCTGTCCTTTTATACCTAAAGCTGGCCTCAAGACTCGTTAAGATTTATTCATTCTTGACAAGATTTCAGTGCCATGGACCCCTCTCACCGTATTATATTTTCTATTATTTACTATCATCGTACCACCTCGCATCTATAGCACTCTCTCGCTCCCTTTATTTATTTATTTGTATTCAACATACGTTGTCGTTGTATGTGAAATATTGTCGTTGAAGCACATATGCCCACAAGATCACCAATCACTGTCGTCGATGTCCCTCGATAGACAAAATTCCTTCACTCCATATTTTATGTGTGTGTGTGTGTGTGTGCGCGTGAGTGATTGAGTTCTTTCTTTCCTTGATTTCATAATTATTTTGTCTTCTGCGTCTCGTCCTTCAAAAAATGCCAAGTCTTCTTAAGACATGTTTTGCTCAAGAGACAGTTCACTTTTAATTCATAGTTTGTTTTTCGCCTTCCTTTTGTACCTCAATAATAACAAGAGGAAGAAGAGGCAGAAGTATAATGCAATATTCAGCCAGCAGACAAGCTCACTGCACTATACACATTACAATAATTCACGACAATCTCACTCAAGGATGTAAAACAAGGAACAATGCGAAGATTTAAGCCGCTTGCCGTTAGTAAAGGATGAGCATAGCAGATTAAATGTGTATAAAGAAATGATATGATTATGAGCAGAGAGACATGATGTGATAATGAGCGCAATGGAAGGGGATGTAGAAGGACATGGATATGAATATAGTCAGTTGGCTAGTCCGCCTGCTCGTCTTTCTCTGCAGATTTATTACACTCTTCATCCTGACTTATTTCATTGTTGCCTAATTCCTCTTTGTATCTTCTGTGTTTGTCTTTTATTACTTATCTGTACGATTGTTTCTCCTTCCTTCGTATTTTATCCAAGTGCCAGACTTGTCATTTGAAATTTTTATTCATTCACCCTATGAGGGCTATGGAGAAATGAACAGTTCACAATTAACTGTTCACCCATACAAAACTTGAATACACGTAAACAGATAAAAGATAAATACCTGTAAATACAAGTTGTATGTTAGAAAGGAAAACATTACAACAATACTAATAGTTGCTAAGATTGTAATGACTTTTGTACTGCATTACCATGAGTTAACTAATGACATTATTTAGCTAAGCTATCACAAATAATATTAACATAAATTCGATAAGTTTTTTCAGTACAGAGACAATTAACTTTAACTGCCATCAAGTGTTTAAAATAAAACTTAGGAATTAATCTTTGTCTTTCATTCTTGAAGTCATCACAGACTAGAATGTAGTGAAATTCGTCTCCAATATGACATTTTTACATTTAGTACAGTGTCGCTGTAATCGTTGTACATTGCAAAATCGTTCAGTCTGGACTGGGAGATTATTATTTAATGTTCAAAATTTAAATGGATTTTATTATTCACATGCATTTTGCAGATAAATCAATACATAATACTAGAATACTTACGCGCATTAAAAAGGTTGACAAATTTATATCAAAAACATATTCTGGAGGAATTTTTCACAAAGGATAACCCATGTTCTCAGGTTGGTAAATAAAATAAGGTAATTGTGATTTAATTGAATGGCAAATAGTCAAATATATTTTTCAGGGTTAACTGGAAACCTGCCGTCAAGTAGAAAGTAGATGATCGATGACCACAACAGCGACAACAGCTGGTGATGACAATGATGTGGTTCAGAAGTCAAAGCCTTGTCAATATCTTGGCGTATGTGAAGACAAATTCTTCCTTGAAGAGGAGGGAAAGAAATGCGATGGGACAAGGCAACACAACTCATTTAAGACAGTCTACTCATAAACTTCTCGAAACTATTTCAGGGAGATATCGTATTGTCAGGTATGTCAGCTTTATTCGTTCTTGTTTCTGTTTTGAAACATTTTTGTTAAAATAAATGTTTGTATTTATGTACGCAAAGATAAATGTAGGGAATTGTTTGATGGATCAGTTGATATGACCATCGACACAAGTCCATACAATGATTTTTTTTAAATGTTTTGGGAAACACCTGATTATTGAGAACTGGATGTGAGAGATTCTCTCTTGCTATAGTGTTATTTTTTTTATTAATGTTTTAAAAGTGAAGGCACGCTGACCTGTAAGTGACTACTAATTCTCAGATAGACGTAGGCCACTCGCATATTTGGCAAGAAATTCGTTTTTTTTGTACTTGCTGTTTTCCTCTTTTCTTCACTTTTGGGACTAGAGTTTCTTGATGAACGTATGCTACACGTAAATCCATGTAGATATACTTTCAAAAAAAAACAAAAAAAAAAACCAACAACAACAGCCAGGTTTATGCCTTAATTTGACAATCAGAACATGAAGGTTTTATGTAATTGTTTTCCTTTTTTTTCTTGCGGGGAGAGAGGGAAGGGGCACACTGTCTTTCGCCGACCAGTTGTTACATTTTTCAGTTTATCAGGAATTGTCTCCATCACTGACATAACTTTTCAGCCGTCGCACGCTCGGTCTCTCTCTCTCTCTCACACACACTCAATTTCTGCTGAATAGGAATTGATAAAATGCATTTTAAGTGCAATAAATCATCATCATCATCCATCCAGACGTCTCCGAAGCAACCCGGCCACTTGAGTGTTGGCTCGCTGGTACCTGGTCGTCTGGTGAACCTAATGAGACGCAGTGGTGCCGATGGTGCGCCATTTTGAGAGGTCTTGGACAGTGGAAAGCAGTTCTCGCATAGAACGATTGGTCCATTCCTTCATGTTCGCCATCTAGTTCCTCCACTCTGCCACGGCGGCACCCGCTCTCTACGGATCCTTTGAGGGCTGTCTTTGATTGTGTCATGCCGGGCGACACGGCCGAACAAGATGTTTGCACCGGTTTATTGTGGCGGATATAGTTTCCTGGGGAACAAGTATGACAGCTGCACTTCATACCAACTCCTTGGTCATGCCTTCCCTGTAAGAGACGCTCAGTGGCGTAGAAAGATGTTTGGCTTTGGGGGTGGGGCAAATTTTATGCTGACAGTGAACGAAAATGCAGCACTTACATTTCTGACAGAAGGTGATTGCCCCCCTTGCCCACCCCCACACCCCCCTCTAGTTTCCACGCCACTGACGCTTGATACTTTCTGCAGCTGAGCTTGACTCATGTAGCTGCACTTCCCTCTCCCTGCCTTGCCGTGGCCAGAAATGTTAAGTGACTTTACTTTTGTCAGTGCTGATGTCCCTGCTGTAGCTCACTGTGACTGTGACCCCATCAGGTCAATGTGCAGGTCAGACTGCACGCGAGTGTCCAGACTATTGTGATCGAGGTGCGGTTATCATGGAGATTTTCTCGCACGTTTTCGAAAAAAAGTGTTTAACAGGATGTGCATTGTATACGGTCTCCTTCAGAGTATCTCAGTCTGCATTCTGCTGAAAGCATGAGCTACTTAGCGTGAAGAAACTGCACTGCACAACTGACATCGCTATTGTTTGATATGTCATGTATCTAAGAATAGTGAGGTTCTATTTTCGATATCATCTAAATACGAAAAGAGGCAAGGAACTGAAAATGTATACACAGATTCACACACACACACACACACATCCGCATACACACACACAAACAGTCATACATATCCTTTGACATCCATTTTTAACAAAATCTGACAATTTTAATGGAACTCAACAATAATTTTATTTGAAAAAATAAGCTGATATACATGTGAAAAATAAATAAGAAAATATTTAAATGTTTTATGCGAAAAAAAAACCTATTCACAATCACAGCCCATGGATTCGCGCATGACCATCTTGCATAAATAAAACAATATGTGCAACACTGAATGACATGCCACAGCATTCTGCCTACCAACTATTATGAAAACTGCAATGAGTTAATTAGCCTGAGTAGTACATTCTTAGCATCATGCTCTGGACATCATCTGCCTTCAGCAGCAGTCAGCTTCTTACAAATATGTGACATTCCACTCGCCAGATGATAAACTGTACAATGATAAATTTTAAATGAAACTGGTTTTGTCTTGTTTTATTTACTCTCTACAATTTTCAATATGCCAGACCCAATAATTCTCCTTCAGTCTTGGTGTATCCTGTAGCAACACACCACTATCATTAGTCTAAAACATTAAACACAAGTCTTTGGCCTTAAAAAAATGTCAGAACTTTTATGTCATATCAATGGCTGGTAACTATGTCAGCTGTGACAGTATCTATGCAAAGTGCAGTAGAAGATCCAATATACTGTACCCACATTACAATCATTCACTACCCAACAGATAAATTGCAGCCCCACAGCTAGTTTGTGTGGATACAAGTAATCTGTTTGCAACCTGTTGCACTTCAGCCAAGTCAGGGTCTTTTCTGCTCATATGTCAAATTCTATTACTTTATTTATGCTTCAGTATTATTTAGGGTAACTTCCACAAAAATACTATATAGAATTAATCCAAAGATTTTCTCACTTACATCACATGAACTCTTACCCCCTTTTTTTGCACATTTTAACTGTTTACATACTGTTGTATTAAAAAAATGGTTTGAGACATGTCAGATTTATTGATGTCCTTTTAGTCTCCAAAATAGTCTTTACACTTTATGTACACTTCAGGAGTCTGCTTTATGTAATAACTGGCAATTGTTAATGCATTTAAAAATAATTTTCAATAACAAAATCTGCTGAACCTTATTTACCTGTTAAATTCAAATGGTGTACTTTTAGTGTTAGTGTGTTTTCCAACAAACCGTCAATTTCAGACTATGAGCCCAACATTTGTTCCCCAGCTTTAAACCCTGGGGCTTAAAACAGCGGTGTGGCTTGTTTGCGGATTGTTCCTATTCCAGGAGCAGCTAGTAGCCTGGTGGTAAATTATATTTAGGCGGGAGATGCACAACTGCATGGAAAAGTGTGCTCAACGGTGACTGGTTAGGGTTAACAGTGCTACTTGAAGTGAGCCTCCATTAGCATTGTGAAAAGTTTAACCCTGCAAAGGGTATATGAGGGTAAAAAGACCCCCAACCCCCACATTTAGGTTAGCCCTGGCTCGCAAGCCAATGTCTTATGGTCCATATTGGTACACAGAGCCTTTGTTCATACTTACTTATGTGTTAAATAAGGCTTCTTGCTTGGTAACAAAGTTACTTGTGTGCTAAACGAGGCTTGGTGCAGCACTGTTTGGTGTTTTGGTTGTAATTTTTTTTATCCTTAACGTTAACCATGGCTACACCAACTTCTCCAGCATGTTACAGAACTGGTGTCACTGGTCCTAAATAGTGTTATCATCCTAGGAGTTTCCACTTATAAATGGTACTCCGAGTGTTATAGGTCAAACAGGGCATTACATTTGCATTATGTCACTTCTTTCGTCCAGACCCATTAGTTTCTTTGTTGTCTTCCTTGTTTCTGTTACATCCATTTTTTTTAATTTTTTTTATATTAAACATGTATTTGTATTATCCTCACGTGTGCGTGTCATCTGTTTTGCACTGGAGAGCGATTGGATTCGTCGCTATAAGCGACAGGGTGTACAAAAAAAAGAAGGTTATTTTCTCATTGGTTTCAAGTATCACTGAAAGGGTCAGCTTCTTTTTCTAAAGGAATTCGACGTTTGCTGTTTGGATGCTGCTTAGCAGAGGAGTTTAAATTTACACGAGTACTGTGTGTGTACCTCGTCAATTGGAGTATTTTGTCAATACTTTAGCAAGTTGGATTTAACGAAAAGCTACAGGCAAGTTCCTTTAAAAGAAGAGGATAAACCAAAGACAGCATTTCAAACACCAATGGGTCTCTCTACCAGTGGACCTGCATGCCCTTTGGCCTGGTTACTGTGCCTGCTATGTTCGCACATGTTATGTGTTACCTCAGACTAGGCCATTTAATACTTTCCATTTCTTTGATGACCTACTGCAAGTCACACCTCAAGAATCTTGATGGCACCTTACTCCAGAAACATCAGTTAACTGACAGACCTTCTAAAGTGGAAATAGGATTTCAAAAACTTAATTATTTAGGCCATAAGACAGGCCAAGAAAACATGAAACCCGAGGAAGGAACAGTGAAAAAGATACTCCAACTCACAATGCCACTGAATAAGAAGGAAGTACGTTCCCTTCTGGGACTAATTAGTTACTACAGATGTTATATCCCCAACTTCGCCTCCATCACTGAGCCAATCTCCAACCTTACCAGAGGCAACCAACCTCGTACCTTCCATTGGAATGACCAGTGTCAGATTGCCTTAGAAAAGATTCAAGCAATTCTATCTACATCACCAGTTCTACGCCTCCCCGACTTCTCCAAGAAATTCATCCTACAAACAGACGCGAGTGGAGTGGGAATAGGTGCAACGCTGCTACAAGACTCTGACGGAGAATTACTACCAGTCACTTTCGTCAGCCGAAAACTGCTAGAAAGAGAAACAAGATATAGCACTGTGGAAAGAGAATGTTCAGCTATAATATGGTCGGTGATAAAGTTGTCTCGATATTTGAGCGGAGTCCAGTTTCTGTTGCAGGCCGACCATAAGCCATTACTCTTCCTGAAATCCACACCCTTAAGAATTCTAGGGTTATGCAATGGGCTTTAGCTCTACACCAATATAATTTTGACATTGAATCCATCAAGGGAACACAAAACAGGTTGGCCGATGCATTATCTCATTATCTCTTGTTTATTTGTGACTAGTAAAGCAGATAGATTCGTCAGACAAATCTGTTCTTTTTTGGATTGGGGGGAAGGACCACGTACTTGTCAGGCTCCAAGTGTTGAAAGAAGTGAGTGAGTGATACACTTCGTAGTGTCATGACAGGGTCTGTTAGTTTGTATAGTTCTGCCAACAAAGATGGGCAGTAGGTCTGGTCTTGCTGTTGAGTGTGTCTGTTTTCCCAGGTCTGTCTGCTTTAGGTTTAGACTCTTTGTGGGTTTTTTTTTCTTCCTTTCATTTGTGTTGGGCGTTACAATCCCTGTTTTGTGTTATTCCAACACACTGGAAAACAAAAACAAGATGAATGCCCTGCACCAGTGAAATCATGTGGGAAGTCAGTTCCTGATGGTGTCAATGCTGCTGCTGAATCAAGCGAAGCTCTCCACTGTGTAGACAATTCAACACTAGTGATTGACCGTGTATCAGCTAGTGGCACTCCAACTACAAACAGTGACCCAGCTTTGGTTCAGCCCCTTACAAATGAGACGACCCCTGACAGTTTCCTGTGAGATATTCCCGGATGGCATCACGGAAGCTCCCCCTGTTGCTACAGACATTTGACCTTGTCCAACACCAGGTAAGCAGTCTTCAGGGAACACACTTCCAGTGCATGTAGCCCACGGTAGCCAGACCAGCCGGGTGACTACATGCAGCGTGGCAGTAGTGAGTACTTGTGTCAAGAACATGCCGGTACAATCCCTCCTGCCTAATGCCTGGTGTGCTACTCGCTCTATGGATTCCAATAATGGAGGTGTTTCCAAAAAGCCCACAAGCGGGTCAGGAAAGCATAATAGTGTTTCTGACTGCAAGAGTGCACAGTTTACTCCGAAATGTACTCCAAAAACGTCATGAACTGGTAAGAAACCGAAGAAGTGACATACAGGCTTGTCCCATAATACATCCCCAGATTGTGTACAACATGACTCCTGGGACTGTAATAGGTGACCCTCGTTCTGCTTATAACCCATACAACGATAGTAACGAAACAAGTATGACTAATATAAATTCACATTTCCCTAAAATCCAGACATAAAGGAAAGTGATGCAGCGTTGAGGCAGAGAGCAATCAAGACAAATAATTGTTTGGCGGCCGTTTCAGATTTCTTACATATAATATTGAAGCCCTTTTAAATGTGTTTTTAACTCGGATAGTTTAAACTATGTAGATAAGTTTCATTTTGCTTTGTTGGTTGAAACATTCCAAAGTGAAGTGTTGTCAATAGCATTCCTGTTCCCAGGGCCAGTTTCTGGACTAGGAACGGGAGGAGGTTTGGCCCCCTACGTGCGGCATGCAGGCCCACCGGTGGGTGGACAAGCCCTGGTGCCCACGAACCAAACCCCGAGGTGGGTCCTCAGCACCAAAAACCAGCCCTGTGCTCCCAGGGATAGGCTTTTGAGCCAGAAGCTAGGAGAAGGAAAACTCTGATATAACACCCGGCCAGAGGATGGTCGTCAGCCTTGGTTGGCAAGTCTTCTACAAGAAGGAAAACTCGGACAAGAAAAACCAACGCCGAAGACGGATGCGCTGGGCCAAAGTGCGCGTAACGGCAGTGCAACGCTTTCCGCTCAAATGATGGATGACAACAGATCAAATCGTGATGATGCTTTACCTGTGGAGTCCCCCCGGGCAGGTAGAGTGTCGGGTCCCGAGCCTCAACGGGATCCACCCCAAGTTACCGGCGGTCACCCCGTCCCGCGATGTGGAGTCAGGTCACGGAAACGGAGGGTAATGGCTACTGACCAACGAAAAACAACAGCCCGAACAACCAGACCTCTAAACATCCTTCAATGGAATGCTGAAGGGGTTTTCAACAAAAAGCTACCTCTCACTGAGAGGCTACATACAGACAACATAGATGTAGCCTGCATCCAGGAAACCCATCTTAACCCAAATCATCGCTTTGTAGTGAGAGGTTACCAAACTTTCAGGCTGGATAGGGAGGAGAGACACAAAGGAGGAATACTGTTTTTAGTCAAGAACAATATCCCAGTACGAGATTTCACTATTGACACAAATCAACAGTCGGAGATCCAAGGCATAACCTTTTTCTTGAAAAACACAGAAATAAACATAATCAACCTATATTGTCCTCAAGACAAAGAACTGTCCCTCCACCTCATCAACATTGCTGAGGAAAATACAATAATCCTGGGAGATTTCAACAGCCATTCTACCTGCTGGGGATACACAGTGACCGACAAGAGAGGAGAGGAGGTAGAAGACTGGCAGATAGAAAACAGACTGATGCTGCTGAATGAACCAGATGATCCGCCAACATACTTCTCCAGAAGATGGCTCACCACATCTACCCCAGACCTTGCTTTTGCCACCGGAGACCTCACAAAAAAAGCTAGATGTTCTGAGCCAGCTAGGTGGAAATGACCACAAACCAGTTAAAATCAGTATTGAAACAGATGAGGAATCTCAAGACCCCAAACTGTTTCCAAGGTGGAACTACAAGAAGGCCGACTGGGAGATGTATGCCTCTCTGACTGATTTTTACAAACAGCGTCTGTGGTTCTGCCTCTACCACACAGAGTAAAGGAAAATTCGTGAGCTTTCAGTTTTCTTGAGCTTCATGTGTGGTCTGGGCAGAGCTCCCCCTCTATCCATCTGGATATATAGGCCTGGCCATAAACAACCAGGGGGCTGCTGATCATCGTGAGCTTCACCACCATCTTACAAGCCGTAGCAGAGGGAAAGGAGTCCACCTATCTCTAAAGGGGAGGGGCCGTTACAGCGAGTTTGAACAACTTGACCAGTGCTGTGTGCTATTCTGCAGCCGGTACTGGTGTCATTCTGAGGACCACTGACGCGAGGCAAATCATTAAAAGATAGTAAAGCACCTGGACCTGACAAACTGATAGGGGAATTTTTTAGGAATGGTAGGTAGGTCATAGGCACCTGAAGTATAGCGCAGGGGAATGCTCTCACTTTAGTACAAGTAATACGTCACTACCTGCTGGCACTTGTGGTCTGTGTTGTATAGAGAAGAGTAGTGTGTGACCAAGAGGTTGGTTCTTTCTGACGACGAAAAAGGGACAACTGTATGCCGGTAGCAAGAAGCGTGAGGCAGCAGCTGGAAGAGTTTCCCGTGCCACCGGACCAGTTTTAAGAGTAAGTTATGGTACAATGATGTATTTTATCTATATGACAAAATGGCACAAGAAACTCACCATACAGGTCATTCCCCATTGAAAGATTTGGCAGTTGGAATGGTTACCCAGTTTCCTCTTGATTACATGCATCTTGTTTGCTTAGGTGTAACTAGAAGGTTGCTTTGGTACTGGATTAGAAGCCCAGTCGCTAAAGGATTTCGGCTTGGTCAAAAAAAACCATTTCTGAAATGTCACGTTTGCTTCTTGATCTGAGAAGACACCTGCCACGCGAATTTTCACGAAAGTGTCGCGGTCTGGCAGAGCTTGACAGATGGGAGGCTACAGAATTTAGACAGTTTTTGCTTTATAGTAGTATTGTTGTTTTAAAAGGAACTATTTCTTCTCAGCTTTATCAGCATTTTCTTTTGCTCTTTGTTGCCGTTAAAACTCTCTGTGATCCTAACCTATGTCGCATCAATGCTGATTATGCAAATGAACTTTTGTGCATGTTTGTTTCTCAAGCTGCAGAATTGTATGGCAGAGACTTTCTTGTGTATAATGTGCATGGCCTGGTGCATATTGCAGAAGATGTTAAGCTGTTTGGCCCCCCCTGTTGCCTACTCTGCATTTCCATTTGAATATTTTCTAAGCAAGCTAAAGAGATTAGTTTTAAATCCACGATATCCACTCCAAACAGCAAGTTATAAAGCATTTGAGTGAAAAAATGTCAAATAATTCGCTCCAAAAGGGCATTGTGTTTTTGTTATCAACTTGGATTATTTTGCATAAGGTGAATTTTTCCTGTATTTTTTTTTAGAGACATAGATCTATAAGTATTAGTAATTTCTTTTGTTGTAATTTTGTTATAGGCGCAGTTAGCGTGGAGGTAGCATGGAGTTATCTGGAGTTAACTGTTTTGTTGTCGCTCGTCCCCAAGAGGCAGCGCCATGTGTATATCGCCTGTTCCGAGAGACGGCGTTACTAAAGAAAAGGTTGGGTCGCTCGTCCCCAAGAGGCAGCGCCATTTCTTGTTCAACGTCTGACCCCGAGAGGCAGCGTTTGTGGCATGATGTTGGGTGACTTGTTCCGAGAGACGACACCTTATTAAGAGAAGAGTTTGTGGATTAGAATATTTGTTTGTGAATCATCGAAAAGTGACTTTGTGCTTGTTTATATACTATTTGATATTTAGATACCTTAGTATTTCTTTTAAGTATTTTGCCATATTTTGATCATTTAATTAAATGTATATATGTTTAAAAAGAAGAAAGAGTTGTTTTGTTTATAAAGAAAAGAACGCGCAAATGTCCAGGCGTTGAGAGAACGCAGAGGCTGTGACATATTTGGTGACCCCGATGAGACCACACGGCGATCGCCGCTGTGACGTGACCTCCGCTGTGATCGGAGACGGTGAGAAGTTGCAATTGCTTTTTGGTTTTCCTCGAGCCGAGGAAAGAATAGGCATTGTTGACTAAATTGTTTTTTTTTCTCCCCCGTCTCCAGCTCTACGGGTCTGTAGGGGTGTACAGTGTTTCGCCCCTTGCAGTAAGGAAATAGTTTCTTTGTCTGCCTGTGCCTTTTTTCTTTCTTCCCCGCTCTTTTCATCCTTCTGTCTTTTTCTACGCTGTTGTATTTCCTTTCATAGATATTGTCGTAACCTAAGGGGCATTAGGTACGTGTGATAGACGGAGACTCGTAGTTAAAACCTTAACTACACTCTCGACGACTCCGTCATCCACGCCGACATAACTTGTGCGCGATGCACTTCCACTAAATTGCTAATTAACAAGAAACATCACTCTTGACTCGAGCCCCCAGCGCACACCCCCAATAAACAAACACAACGCAATTTAGTGGAACACGTTAATTATTAATGATAAAGACTGCCGAGAGTTACACCAATATGTTGATAATAAACAATGTAAGAAACGTAAATTCTGTATCCTGGCTAATAGTCTAAGGCGTCCCGTTAATTCTAACTTCCTATTGCTGATCCAAATAACTAGTGAGTCATAGAAACCCTATCTTTAACTACATACACATCATTCTCTTAACTCGTTCCCGTACACATTCACTCGCTCTATACATCACACATTCATACGCCACTTAGCCTTGCTGTTGCGGCGTGGAATAGAATGGTCCGTTGGTATGAACGATAGTCTTTGTTACACGGGGGGCCCTCCCGATGCAACGTAGAGGGGATGGCGATTGATTAGCCCTTGTCCTCCTTGTCTCGGGCGGCTCTCCCTGGCACCACGACGCAGAAGAGACGGTGGCCGCTGGCCGTTGTCTTCGTTGTCTTGAGTGGCTCTCTCTGGCACCACGACGCAGAAGAGATGGTGGCCGGTTGGCCGTTGTCTTCGTTGTCTTGAGTGGCTCTGTCTGGCACCACGACGCAGAAGAGATGGTGGCCGGTTGGCCGTTGTCTTCGTTGTCTTGAGTGGCTCTGTCTGGCACCACGACGCAGAAGAGACGGTGGCCGGTTGGCCGTTGTCTTCGTTGTCTTGAGTGGCTCTGTCTGGCACCACGACGCAGAAGAGATGGTGGCCGGTTGGCCGTTGTCTTCGCTGTCTGGAACCTCGCACTCGACGACTTGAAAGGAGTTGGAACGAGCGCTCACGCGTACCGTCCCCTTGCACGGGTGTGCACTCCCTTCCCTGTCACCAGTAGGCCTGACGCTTCCACCGATGAGACCAGCGCCTAGCTTGTGACCAGAGTAACTTATCCCCCCTGCCGAGAGTTGCACGGCGACTGCAGGGATAGTGGTTACTCTCCTTGACACTCTGTTTTAAGAGTGGGCTGCACACCTCTTCACAAGTCCCTTTTACCACGTCTCGTGCCTGATGGTCGTAGACAGGTACTAGCTGACTTTACTCAAAGTCTTTCTCTCTCGCGTTGATGCGATCACTTCGAGAGTTTGGTGGCGAAGCCCCGATTCTGGGTTCCACACAAAGTTAAATTGCCGGTTTCGACAATAGCGTGGCACACGATTGGTCAGTCACACTCACAACCACGCTCATAATTCATTTGTCCACTTAAATACAGCCAATCATGCATCACCGCTAGTGCGAGACAATGACAGTCCCCTGCCCAGCCTCTGGAATCTATCCCTACCTGAATTCACAACCCTTGTCCGATTAACAATTGCCAAGGAGTGGACTTGCCGAAATCAGAGAGGCGCTACACCCTCCCTCACCTGGGCTGACCAGCGTCCGCGGGTACTAAAGAGTTGGGTTACGGGAACCAGAGCTGGCGCTACACCCTCCCTCACCTGGGCTGACCAGCGTCCGCAGGTACTAAAGAGTTGGGTTACAGGAACCAGAGCGGGCGCTATACGCCCCTTGGTTAACGGACTGTCTTCCCTTCCCACATTCCACGTTCTTTCGTGACAGATATCTGTTCTTTGTTTTTGCACAACCTTTGTATTTCATGCAGGCTTTGGCCATTTGAAGGATTTTGTGTAAGAGTGATTAGACTTTTAGTGTATACTTTTGAAATACTTTTTAATCTTTCTTGCATTTGAGACTTGTATTGTTAGTCATACAGTGCACTTGATTGAATACTTTATACTGTAACTTGATTTTACGGCAAGGAGTTCAACTTTGTAACTTGCTTGAAGTTTGCCTACTAATTTTATTGATATTTGTGAGATTTCTTTTGTTGTTCTCAAGGTAGAAGAAAAGATGGATGTAGAAGTTTTTAAAGCTCAAGGGGAGAGCATAGGCTTGTCAGGTGATGCGCTCACCAAATTTGTTGTACAACGCATTGAGAAATATAAGAAGGCTGAGCGAGAACGGTTGGAGAAGAAAGAGCAGGAAGAAAAAGCAGAGAGACTTGAGAAAGAGAGAAGCGAACGGGAAGAACGAAGGGAGAAAGAAAAAGCTGAGAGAGAAGAAAGATTAGAGAAAGAAAAGGCTGAGAGAGAAAGAGTAGAAAAGAAAGAACAAGCTGAGAGAGAAGAACGAATGAGGGAGAGAGAGAGGAAAGGGAGAGAGAGAGAGAGGAAATGGAGAGAGAAAGGGAATTTGAATTGACTAGATTAAGAATTGAAAGTGAAAGAACTGTTAATGAAGAGCAAAGAAGAGAAGCAGTTCCAAAAGGGCTCACCCCGAAGTTACCCGTCTTCAAAGAGGATGTGGATGATATTGACTCTTTTCTGTTTAGATTTGAAGCACATGCCCAGGCTTTACAGTGACCAAGAGATTTATGGTCATTGCATTTATCCGCTACATTTCAAGGAGAAGCCCTCAAGCTATACCACGCCCTTTGTGCTCAAGGACTTGTTGACTATGATGAACTGAAAAAACAATTACTACTAAAGTTTCAATGTACAGAAGAAGGGTTTAGAGAAAAATTAAGGACATTTAGACCAGTTACAGGGGAATCTATGCAATCGTTCCTCACTAGAATGAGTAGTTTAGCAGATAGGTGGATTGATTTATCAGGCATCAATAAATCTTATGAAAGCCTGAGAGGTCTCATCCTTCGAGAACAACTAATGCAAAGTGTCTCCAAGGAAGCAGCTGTGTTTTTGAAAGAAAGAGACCCCAAAACAGTGGTGGAAATGACAGAATGTGCGGAAAAGTTTCGACTGGCGCATCCGAACAAGAGCATGGCTCGACGACAGGAAACAAACATGTTCGTGAATGTGTGTTCTACTTTTTCAGACATTGACAGACGTGAAGTGTTCACAAGCCAGCCAAGTCAACAATATAGTTCCAACCCTAGAACAGCATTTAGCAATCAAAATAGGTCTTTCCGACCTTACAGGCGTGACAACAGAGCAGCAACTAATCAAAGAAGATACGACAGAGCTGCAGGGCCTCCTCGACCCACAGCTGGAACTTCATCACAGAATCTTAAACCGCAATGTTATGCCTGTCAAGGGTATGGGCATAGGGCAAGCATGTGTGCCAACAACAGACAATCCTTTCAGTCTGCTACAAACAGCGAAACAGAAGTGGCTAACACTGCAGCCCTCTACTCGTCATTCACCAATACTGTCCACTTGCCACCCCTATGCTCAGGTCAAGTAAAAGAGAAACCTGTCCAGGTATTGAGAGACACAGGAGCCACCACATCTGGAATACGAGCTAGCCTCGTCGCCCCACATGAATACTTAGGACGAACGCAGACTTGCATCTCATTCGGGGGACGAAAGGAAACCTTTCCATTAGCCAGGGTAAAGGTTGACACTCCGTTCTATTCTGTGCCGCTTACGTGCTGTGCCATCCAAAAGCCCGTAACGGACCTGATCGTAGGAACTGTCAAGGAAGTGCAGAAGGCGACTTTCCATTCAAAAGTTAAACCGGTAATGCGAAGACAGACTCAGGCAACACACCAGCCTTTTACACCTGTGAGTGTTATTTTGTCAGCATCCGGCATCAGTCAGCGAGAGCTGGTATCTCAACAAAGGAAAGACAGTAGCATCAACACCTTTTACACAAGAGACACGTTGTTAGACTCCACCTTTACAGTAGAAGAAGGAGTCATGTATAGATATTCCCTAAATTCCCCAAAGCAGAAAAGACAGCTAGTGGTACCACAGGGTCTTAGACACGCTGTCCTGCAGTATTTTCATGATGTGTCAGTCACTGGACACATGAGAGTTCAAGAAAACATTTTAAGTCTTTTCTGGTGGCCAGGAGTGATGAGAGATGTACGCCTGTACTGCCGCACTAATGATGTGTGTCAAAGATCTCCCACAACAAGACGTAATCAACATATTCCTCTCATGAAAGTGGGCACTATATTATATACAAGATAACTGTAGAAAAGTTTATGAAATGTGAATATGTAAAAAAAAAAAAAAATGAGTGTCATTTTTTTGTAAAGAGGGGGAGGAATGTCACAGAGGGGTGACATGGAGGCTAATAGCCTGTACAGCGAGGAGGATGCCCAAATCGCACCTGGTGCATGACTCATAGTGATTTTTTTTAGATAGTGAGAGAAGAAAGGGGGAAGAGTATTTTAGTTAACTGTTGCCGGCCAGCGCTTGACTTCTCAGAAAGACAGGGCAAGTGCCGAGACACTGCGTGTGGGGAAGTGAAGGCTGTGTCTTCATAGAAAGGTGCGTTATTGTGTTTTTGTTATCAACTTGGATTATTTTGCATAAGGTGAATTTTTCCTGTATTTTTTTTAGAGACATAGATCTATAAGTATTAGTAATTTCTTTTGTTGTAATTTTGTTATAGGCGCAGTTAACGTGGAGGTAGCATGGAGTTATCTGGAGTTAACTGTTTTGTTGTTGCTCGTCCCCAAGAGGCAGCGCCATGTGTATATCGCCTGTTCCGAGAGACGGCGTTACTAAAGAAAAGGTTGGGTCACTCGTCCCCAAAAGGCAGCGCCATTTCTTGTTCAACGTCTGACCCCGAGAGGCAGCGTTTGTGGTATGATGTTGGGTGACTTGTTCCGAGAGACGACACCTTATTAAGAGAAGCGTTTGTGGATTAGAATATTTGTTTGTGAATCATCGAAAAGTGACTTTGTGCTTGTTTATATACTATCTGATATTTAGATATCTTAGTATTTCTTTTCAGTATTTTGCCATATTTTGATCATTTAATTTAATGTATATATGTTTAAAAAGAAGAAAGAGTTGTTTTGTTTATAAAGAAAAGAACGCGCAAATGTCCAGGCGTTGAGAGAACGCAGAGGCTGTGACACCTGCCCGATAACATTCCAATGAAGCGGAATGTGGGACCACTCCCGTTTGAGATGAGTGATGGTCAACAGTTTCAGCAAATTTATTCGAACAATTTGTTTTTTTCCGTGGCAGAGTGTCATGGATAGGTGACATGGATGAAAGCACGGGAGAATGCAAGGAAGTGTTGTACTGATAAAGCGGGATGCACGGGTTGGTCGTTTGTGAGTTGTGGTTTGTATGGAAGGTTCGAGAAGGGTGAATGGGGAGGATACATAGAAGGCGGTCGCCAAGTTAGGGTGCTTTCTAATTGAGGTTGAGACGATAGGTGCCAAGACACCTTACGTGAAGAAGAGAAAAGCGAGGCTGAACTACCCAGATAGCCAGCCATATTGAGATAACACCCCGTCGACCCCAGCGCCGACGTGAGGACTGTGCTAGTGCATGCCGTTCTTCCCCCAGAGGAGGTACCGGCCTGAAGACAGAGAGCAGGAGAAGAGCTGGACGCCAAGAACTCTGTGCTGTGTTCCGCAGAGAGAGAGCGACCATCTCCCGTGGGTACAAGCGAACACTAGCCCAAGAGATTGTGTTCAGAACAGCACACAGGCGCTCGTTCACTGGGGGTGGCGCCGGCAAGAAAATTGAAAGTTTGCTCAAGTGCGACATTCTGTCCTTTTGAGGGCAGCGTTCAGAGGAGTGGTGTGGTGGCTTGACCTCCTTATGCCGGAGAGAAGGACACATTTATTCTTCATCTCATCCCTGAACAGTGAACAGAAAAAAACAGTGAGTAGAGACAGTTGATAGTGGCTGGCCGCCGCAGATTTAGGTTATATTGAGAGGAAGAATTGACTATTTGTATTAGTGTATAGGATAAGGGTATGAGTGTGTGATAGTGAATGTATGAGGAGATTTGAAAATTTTTTTTCGAAAGAAAGCGAGAGTGTGTGTAAGAAATATGGGAATAGTTTTATTAAATGTGACGGGGTTTGCGTAGAGACAGATCAAGTTTTGTTTGTTTTGGAAGGAAAGAATGTGCAAATGTCCGACTGACTGGGTGAGTGCGTGTTTGTGATCCCGTCGGTTTGTGACACAGAGGGTAACAACTGTGTGCAGTTCAGAGGTGTAGTTCGCTTGATAAGAAACATTTTAGTCCCTGTAAACACTTTGGACATTGTTTTGATAGTCGAGCAGTTTTCCTCATCAACTAATTTTTTCACCAGTCCACTTGATTCTTCTAAGTTAAACATACTTAAAGTGTCTGATCTGACAGGTGTGTTTGAACAAGTAGCGCTTTCAGAAGTTGAAAGAAAATTAGTACTTTTACCATATAAAACATTGTATATCGCACTTCCACTTGAATAGGTTTCAAGCAAAAGTTTACTTTTAAAGATAATTAAGGTTTAGTTTTAACATTGTGATTTGTGCCTGTATAGTACACTGATGATCTAAAAATGTTTAACACAAAATGTTTTGAATTGGTTTTAGACGAAGTTCTCAATTATTGACTTCCAAGGGTAAAATGGGATCGAAACAAGCATTGTCCCGAGTACCTGGATCGACATGGAGACGGGACGGAGCTACTGGCCCGACCAAGGCGATTCAAAACGAGCAGTGATCGACTGCTTGGTACCCCAGGAATCTTGGGGTCTTTATCCTTTCAAAGGGATAAAGTATCAGACTGGTAAGATAACAAGGCATATTTCCTGCAATGATGGGTGAACGAGCTATTGTCACTACTCTGCAATTTAGGAAAACAGATTTTATGCACATGTTCTAATCTGTTCATAGATGATTATCCGAAGGCAGCCCAAAAACTGAAGCTACTGCTGCAGGGATTTTCAGACACATCCAGCATGTCAGAAGGCGACAATCACGGGAAAAGGCAGAAGTGTCTGGTACAAAAAAAAAGGTTCGGCAAACCTTTTTGCATCTATTACAATTATTCTGTTATTAATGTATTTTCTGTCAATGCAAAATAGAAAAATTTAGAGAAAACAGAAATAATCTGTTTTTATTCATGTTGTAGGTGCACGTCTTCGTCTGAATCGGATGAAGACCAAGCCACGTACTCTGCGCAGCAGTCCAAGAGAAGGTGTATTTAAAAATGTCATAATTTGGCAGATGGGCACTTATGGCTGTTAGGCATATTTTATGTTTGGTTACACAAATTAAAAATAAAAGCTATTAAGTTTCTAGGTTTTAGATATTGAACTAGCACTGTCACCAGTGTTGTTTCATATTTGATGCCTTTTCAGTTGTTTGGAAAAGCATGCTACCCCTCCCCAGCGTCCCACGCTGGAGTTCATTCACCCTTCATCCGTGAAGCCGAGGGTGTCTACTGAACCGAGACTGCAACCAAGGCCTGCAACACAAACCTTAGGCATGCTGCCGCAGTATCGTGCAACCCATCCTTTTCGTGCACTGCCACCGCCTGCACCCCATGTGCAACCACAGGCTGGAGCATCAACCAGCATGCAGGCATTTGATTTGTCCAGTGAAGGTACAGTTTACGTCAAATTCTGGTTTTGCAAGATACCTTTTTTCCTGTGTGTGTAACTTTTATGCACTTCATTTTAGAAATATGTTAGATGTTTATAAATAATACATTAATACTGTAATAAATGTTGAATAAGACGTAACATATTTACTTGGGAGGACTAAATGACAAATCATGCAGGTCGCATAACTAGTCAAGAAGTTTTAAACATAAGGGCAAGGCAGAAAAAGAATTCTCGTTCTTGTGTACTATTAATAACTTTCTTCGAAGTTGTAATCTATGAAATGAACTTATTCAGCCTTGCTCAAAATTTGTAGTCTGCTCACTCATGTTTTATTGTCTTGGAATACTGCATGCCATTTTTCATTTGATGTTACTTGATTGACAGAAAGAACTAATTATAACAATCTCTAATGCAGATCACACTGCACACGGCTCTAGGTCACTTCATTTTACCAGTAAGTTTATTTTCTGTCTCCCTGTATGATTTCATGATGAACACTATACAAGCATATGTTTTGTTTTTTTAATGGTCTATGTTATGATCTAAACATTCCGTTAATTTAAAAAAAATATTGTCAATAGCCTTACATGCCTAGTTTAAATCTATTTTTATATACTAAAAATAACATTTTGATTTCAGATACATTATTAAACAGACTGCTTGCCAAAGTTGAAGTGTTGATGGAAAAATTTCAGAATGTGGAACACAAGCAAAATCAGATAATGCTGCTTCATCAGCATGTGAGGGGAGATATTGAATCAGCAGTGATGCCTGAGGGCTTATCCCTGCCCCTAAGCAATGAGCAGGAGATAAACAGGCTGGAGGAGGAGCTGTTAGAAAAGGAGTTCCGGACAAAATTTGTATGTCATTAAATATATGTATATAATGTGTAGGTAATAGACACCATTTTAAATTTTACTTTAAGCATTAACTGATATGTCAATCATGTTATACTATACAATCTTAATAAATCATTTACTAATCTGATGGGGTGTAGCATCAGCTCACAGATTAACTCTGTTAACAAGGACCAGTGCTCAGTGTAATTTTGTATTTACAAATAAAACAAATTTTATGAAAGACAAAAAAATTCAATATTTTATTAGGAACATACTTATAATTCATTTATAAAAAAAATTTGGGACTCACCTTTTTATAGTGTCAAAATGAGCAGTCTGTGGCTATTATGACCACTACAATATTTTATTCTTTCATGGAGAAGAACTTTTACTAGACTCTTACTTAATTAACTTGTTGATTTGAGTCAATACCGTTTACTCTGTGGTCCCCAAGGGTTTATTTAAGAGACTTGGCCTGGATTGTACCTATATTCATCATGCACGCATTTGTCACTCATCAGGATAGTAGGGTTCAGCATCTTCATTTTGCATTTGTATTGTAGGTTTCTACATGTTTAGGCAACTACAGATTTTTTTATTTATTTTTAACAGGTGAATCACCTCTCCTGCATTGGAGGAGACTATGTCACCTCTCTCGTCCGGAGGATTCTAAGACAGTTCTTCTCTCCGGACTTGGCTTGTCAGTACAATTTCAGTGGAGCAAAAGGGAAAAAAAGCTTCCAATTCCTTCAGCTACGGAAAGTATTAATTGGTGCGTAGTTTTTGTTTGTTTTTGGTTTTGACTTCTTTGAGGTGTGTGTCAGTCTGTCCTTATAAAGCTTCCAAATAGATTTTTCAGAATGATGATTCTAAGTATTATTTTCTCTACATTTTCAAGTTTATCATTATAGGAGTGTTTTTAAGTCTACTATTACAATTTCCTCTGTTCACAGCCGCAGTCCGTAAAACATTTCCCGCGGCATCAGAATCAGAGGTAGAGTTGAATACAAGAAAATGGTTTGCAAATGCCAGAGACAGAGATGGTGGGAGAACGTGACGGGCAATGGCAGCTAATGGTGAGTGGAATTATAAGTTTTTTAGGTTTAAATTATTAATGTGAGCAGACTTTCATTTTTTGTGGGTTTTATTCAGTAGGCCTATTTACCTTAGCTTTTGTACTAAGGATAAATTGGCTACCTTCTGATAGCATCTAAAAAATCTCAAATGGCCGTCGTCTAAACATTACAATTCAATATTTTTTCATTTGACATTTCATCTCTTTGTAGTCTCACTAGTATTTATGGTAGATTTTATGGAACCTTTAAGATTGCATCTAAGTTTGGGAGATTTGTTCTACTTACATTGGAAAATCAAGATATGTAAATGTATTGTAACTGATTTTTCTTCTCTTCTACAGGAACTCCACTCATGGGATGAATCTTTCTATTTTTTTGTCTATTTTTTGAAATTCAAGTAAACTGTTTAATGTTGTAAATTGTTTAACCATGATTTTTGCAGGAAATAATTAAATTTTTTTATCGTGCGTCTTGCCTACTGGTTGTATGTATTTGCCAAGATCGAGTGTAAGAGCATGCATGCAATTGAACGTGTGGAGGCTGCATGGTGTGCTAGCCTGTGTACTAGTGGTGGTAAAGGAGTGTGAGACCGGGTGACTGATGCAAACGGGGGTGTTAAGGGTGAGACGCGGGCTTTGACGTTTATAAGGGGGGTTTCTTAGGGTGGAATGCAGGCTTTGACGGTCGCGTGCAGGACTGTGAATGATGGGATGCGGGAATTGAGGGTCGCAAGTGGGACTGTGTAGGGTGAGATGTGGGCTTTGACGTTTGTAAACAGAATGTGGGATGCGGGCGTTGACGTTTGTAAGCCCGGGTTCAAAGAGTGGGATGCGGGCGTTGACGTTTGTAACCGGGAGTTCAAAGGCATTAATCCTATCCCGAAAAATTCTCTCTCCTCAAAACACGCCTGTCTTGCTCTGAACAAAATAATTGCAGCCATCTTTAACCATCGGTTTCGAGATTTAACGGAGGGGGCCACCACCGTTAAGTTAACAACGATTAGGGGCTATCGGTTAGCGCAGATTTGAGCCCATGAATACGCTGTGTTTGCGCTAACCGACGATTAGTCACGTGACCGCTGTCGGTTAGGCCTTAACCGACGTCCATGAATATAAGCCCAGTAAAACCCCCATTAAGATAATGTCATGGAATGTACAAGGACTCAAGTACAAACTAAAAATCCCATCATTCAAAGACTTTTGCAGAAAATTCAAGATTTTTGTCTTATTGGAGACTTGGTCATGTCAGCTGAGGGATATAGAAGATGCCTTCTCAGATTATGTTGTGTACTTATCCTCACATGAACAGAGACTCAAGGGTGGTGTAGCTGTTTGTATTCATAAAACTGTGCCTTCAGATATTTAAGCAGGCAATCAAGAAGCTGTACTTTAGACTAAAGAACCTTCCAACAGACATCATTTTAAAAATATTTGATACTAAAATAAAACCTATCCTGTATGGATCTGAAATTTGGGGATGGAAACAACACAATGATATAGAAAAAGTTCAAATAAAACTCTGTAAATTAATTTTAAATGTTGGTCGGGATGTTAAAAATGACACGGCCTTGGGTGAATGTGGAAGACTTCTTCTTGTATCTGACTTGTTTATAAGAATAATCTAATACTGGTGCAAATTGCTAACGTTGCCTGAACACAGGTGCCCAAAACAATGTTACAATGTGTTATGTTTACAAGACAAGGCAGGTAGATCTAACTGGGCCTCTCAGGTTAGAATTTTACTGTGTAGCCATGGCTTCGGGTATGCATGGGAATTGCAGACAGTTGGCAATTTTCACTTATTCATTACCACGGTAATATAATTCATTAAAATAATTCATTACCATGGTTATATAATTTTTTTCCCCGTTTGTTTAGTGGGCGGGGGGTGGGGGTGGGGGGAAGGGGAATAGATGAGGTGCTCTCCTATTAACTTACAATTTGATTTTGACATTTTGTGCTGGTTACTAGCTCTGCCAGATTCAGACTCGGATGATGAAGAAGATAATAATGATGATAATGGTGCAGATGAAAACTTTGTAGATGGGAGATACAATATCCAAGTATAGGAGAGAGCGAGAGTTGCTGCAGGGAAAGTTGCCCGCAACAGGACGAATGCATTTCTAGCACACCAGCCATAGCAGTAAAAGAAAGTGAGGAACTGAATAAACTACAACAGGAGGAGAAGGGTGAACGATCGCTCAACCCAAGTGGCAGCAGCTTAACAGGTCTCTACAACTTTCACCAAATTAGCAGCTGCTTGATGAGGATTGTGAAATAATGCCATAGTCCACAGTTCTTGCCTCGCCAAGCCAAATCCAGAGATACATTTTTCTAGTAAAAATATGATTTAAACTGTAAAAAGTTATGTGGGGGAAATGCTCACTGAGGTCAGCTGAACAGCGCACAGCTCATGTCATGACAAAGCAGGGTGGTCGGCCTACAGCCGAGAAGAGCAAGGCACATAATACATTGTCTTCTGCTCATGAAGAAAGCCTGACAAAACCATCCAAAGAAAAAAGGCTAGAGAAGAAAAAGGTGAGGAAAAATAAACAAGAACCTAAGCCTATTACGTCTTCTTTGCTTTTCTTCAGTCGGCCAACACATGACAACTACTGTCAGCACCACCTCTGACATGACAGCAGATGACGCACTGCCACAGGCCTCACAAGGCAACCAGCCACTGCTTCAGTCACCGTCTAATTCCCAAGAAATCTTCATGAAAAACTTATACTAGCAAAGCTATATAGCAATGAAGTAAAAATTGACAAAATGACTACAACAATAAAACAAATAGAGTCTTCAATACTTGTACTGCAACAAGAAGCTGATAGGCTGAAGTGCGAAGTAGCAGATCTGAGAAAGTGTCAGGAAGCTGCACAAGCTGATATTGAAGTGGCTAAAAAATTAACGTGCAGAAAGCAGAAAACAAGGGCATTGCCAATGAGAAATACTCCAGGAATTACAACCTGAGAATTTATTTCATTCCGGAACCAGAAAGTGAGACCACCAAACAATGCCAAGAAACTGTTATAAAACTATTCCACGACAAACTGGGGCTAAAACACATCACAGAAAGAGAGTTGGATTCTCCCAATCGACTAGGGAAAAAGCTACACGAGAATCAGCTATAAGTGATCATCGTCCGCTTTGTGTCCAGAAAGATACTTTAGGAAGTGATTACAAACAGAAAAAACTGAAGGCCCAGGCAGGACAGAGATCTGTGGTCATCGTGGAAGACCTTACAAAAGATAATTACCTTCTTCAACAGGCCCGTCATATACAGAAACAGTAGAGCAGTGCTGGACCAAAATGGGCAACTCACACAGGTCTTATCAAACAGATCAAGACTCTCTCTGATCTAAACAAGGCATCCCAGAATTTCAAAAGAAGGAAACAATACCACCACCCTTAACTGACTGAAAGTTCTATCAGACTTCAGAAACAGGGTGCTGCAAGAGCAGTGCAGAATCCAGACCCCAAAGACAGAACAGCTACTAAACGGCAAGGTGTGCTAGGTCACGGCCTACACAAGAGGCGGTCTCAAAAGTCTTATGAAGTTTCACAACACGAGTGACGGCAAATGAGTCTCACAAGGCGATAGTGAGGAAGATGAGGAATTCAGATTTCAGTAATTTAGCTGTGTATAGTGTGTACGTACGTGTACAGTGTGTAAGTGTAATGTTACTTTTACAAGACTATATTTTTCCCTGAAATGATGTGCACACCATTTTGATACGACCTGCCTCCACCAGAAACAGGGGTTAAGAGTGACAGAACTTTTTCAACAACCGAGACAGATGTGACTTTGAAATACTTCACAGTGGATTATTTATAATAAACTGTCATATTCAAGAGACGGATTTGTGCAGGAGAGTGCCGAAATCCTACTAAATGGCATCTATCTTCTCCCAGGCTAGCTTTCTTACACATATAAAACATATGGGCATGAGAGATACATTCATAAAATTTAGGCTAGGGATTTCCAATTTAATCTCTTACAGGTTCTGCAGCAACTGTGAAAACACTAGAAGCACTAAGTGTCCTTTTGCAGGAAATACATTTCTTATTTATGTGTTCCAAATATTTCAATTTATAAGAAGACCTTCCCAGAAGGTTTTACAAAGCAATTTCACATTTGCGTTTCTGCCTTTTAACCCTTTACTGGGCACAGCGGCCGAAAGCGGCTGATAGTCTAAACAGACCAAATGTCCGTAACAGCCATTGCTTAAATTCTCACTTTTGTTTAAAAGATCGTGAGACTTCCAGCAGTTCACTTCTGGTTTATTTGATTGTTTAAATATTTGACTGCATTTCCTCAAATTTTCGCATCAATGTGTTCATTTTTTCATTTTTTTCCGGATTTTTTTTTGTGAGTGTCCAAAATGGATATTTTGGATTCTTCTTCTAATGAAGGGGAGTTTACAGGCTTCCATTTATCGGACACTGAATCTAAATAGTTGACCTATATCTATATATAGTTCTATACACTTAAAAACAGCAGTTTTGAGCTTTCGAGCTAACCCACTGTCTGATAACAACATTCTTGACTTTTGTACACTGTTCCTAATGTTTATTTATGTACATTTATATATATATATAGATATACTTAGGTAATTATTTCTGTTTCTGCAAATATAAAATGTAACATTTTGCATGTGACATGTTTACGTCCCTTCAGTCATGGATGCAAGACTACTGCATAAAGTCTGTAAGTCCCCCCAATTTCAAAATTATAATTAATGGAAAAATGGCCTAAGTCCCAACAAGTGGCATATCATTTCTAAATCCAAAATGATGCTGACTAGCAGGACAATTCAAGATAATGCTTGGACTTGAAATTGACAGCAGAGTCTTACTGCTCTTCTATACCTATATATTGTTTTAAATTACATTTCCTTTTTCTATAACAAAGCCTTCTATATATGCAACAACTGAAACAACCTTTTCCTGCTATTTTCACCACCATTCTGTCTAAATAAACATTATATAAGCTGTATTTACTGTTTTACAAATAAAGAAACACGAGGAAAAAAAGCCTCAGATTGGGCAAAATGGTCTAACAATACCTTCTTGCAAGAATGCGTCTGGCACAGCTTTCAGATGTGCTAGCATATTCACACAGGCTGAGAAACCAGCGTTTTGTCTCAGACTTGCACAAACTGCTGCTGGGAAAATGAGTGGAAACAGTTTTTCTGCAGTCCCCATGAGGCTTGAAGCAAATATGGCTCCAAGCAATGCATTAAAGGAACTCTGAACTCCAAGTGTAGAGATAAAGCATTTCTTCATGTCTTCCTTCTCTGGAAAACAAATATAATTGCAAATGGTAAAGGTAATTCAGTGACCTTATGGTTTTAGGGCAATGATGTGTCAGTCTTCGTGTGAGGCCAGCTTTGTGTGAGATAAGAATAGAAAATAAAAACTTTCTCCATCCCTGAACTTTTATGGAGCATTTAAATGTGTGATATGTATGTAGTAGATTTTCAAACAAGGTTTTATGAAAAGAAGTAATGACCAACAGCATATTCTCACCTAATATGTTCTATATGATGGCGATAGGCAGCAGTTTGAATATTCTCTCCTTTTTTCCTTTTCTTTCAAATGAAGTGATCAAACTGAGCTGCCCAATATGCACTGAGTTCCCATCAAAAACTGAACGGAAGGCACTCCTTGCTTTTCCTTTATCTAGGTTGTCAATGGAAACAAGTTGTACCAGGCATCCATCATAATCTTCTTCAAGGTCATATCTAGATTCAAATTCTTATTTGAGCATGATCATACTGCATTTGCACATTCAGCAGGGCAAATCAACTGCACACAAGGTAACAGACCCTTGCAGCAACTAAACATTTCAGTTGTAGTACACACTTTCCAGTGCTGCTGACAAGCTTGGATGGCACAAGGCGAAAATGGCAGTTTCCTGAGATGGAATTTCAAGAACCTGGGCTTCTGGTGCTTGAATAGTGGACACAATGTGGCTCTCTTGTGAAACTGCTCTCTGCTGGTCCACAGAAGCTCTCATCTGAGGGACAGCCTGTGACAAACTAACAATCCGAGCAGCAGGGGCCAACTCAACAATGTTCTCGCTGGACGAAGAGCTAAAATGAATCATGCCAGACTGTGGCATCAGAATGGCTTGTGGCAATGGAGCATCAGGGATGGGTGTCTGTTCAACATCTGCACCCATATGTGCAACGGTGTACATATCACTGGACTCATTCTTGAAATCCGGGGCAAGTCTTACTGACTCATGCTGATGAGCTGTATTTGCTTGCTCTGCACTAACATCTTGTGTAGTGGCATGCTCTGCGACATTAGATGGCATGGAAGGTTCTGGATCTGTAGTTGCTGGCTTGCCTTCACTGCTGTGATGTTTCCAGGCCAGAACAGAATGTGTGTAGCGTGGGCCATCCCGCGGCTGAGAATATAATGTCACATTGACATTGTGTTTACTACGCATGTGTGTCACTAAACTCACTCGCTGTTTGAACGCAGCTGTGCACTGATCACATACATAAGGCCTCTCCCCTGTATGTTGTCGCTCATGGATTTTGAGGGTGTTGGTGCGACTGAATGCTTTTTCACAGTATCTGCAGCGATGTGGTTTCTCTCCTGTGTGAACACGTTCATGTTTGCGAAGAGTGCAGGCACTTCCAAACCTACTGCCACACTGCTCACATAGATAAGTTTTCTTTTTCACAACGCACTTCTTGAAATGTGCACGGCGCTCAGGCTTGGTCACAAATGTCAGCTCACAGATTGGACATTTGTATGGCCTTTCCCCTTTATGATACCGTAGATGAATCTGGAGAAAATAGTTCTTCTTGAATTCTTCACCACATAGCTCACATTTATACCGCTTTAGAGGGCAAAGCCGTTCTTCTCTGGTATGTGTTGTTCTGTGTGCACGCAACCTCCTTCCATTAGGAAATGTTTTTAGACAGATGGTACACTCATGAACTTCTGCTGGTTCAGAAGTTGCATGGGATTTCCTGTGTATTTTTAACTGGCTTGCTGTAAGAAATTCTGCAAGACAATTTTTGCAAACGTGTTGCTTTTGCACTTGCTGCTCTTGCTGTCTGACACTGTGTAGGTCTCGACCACCACACATCTTCAAACGATCACATTCAGTTTTGGGGCTTTCTGATTTGTGAATTATGTTTTTCTGACAAATATGTTTATGCTGTACATTGTGTAAGCAAATGTTTTTATCCTCTGGAAAGTCTAGAATTTTCTTTTTGCACTTTCCATTCACACCTTGTTCTGCTGTGAAAGCAAAGACTTGGTCCTTGAAAAAAAGAAAGAAAAATTATTTGTACATGATCTTTAAGTTTTAAATTCAAAAGCAAGATATTTATCAAGTTGAATTTTTTTATTATGTAGATTTAGCATAACTTTAAAATTCAAAATAATGGCTATAACTACAGCTGCATTTAAGAGCACATAAAAAACAGCCTTTCACAGTGCTCACAGCAATGGCACCAAGACCCATGGTATGGAAATTTTTGAAGAATTATTTATGTGACTTTCAGCCCCAATTAAAGGTTTGACCTGAACTTACTACAAAATACACTGCCGTCAAAACATTATTAGCAAACTATATTAAGCTTCAGTTACAAATGCTCATCCTTACTTCTTGTGACTTTTCTAAATAGAGCAAACAAAACTGCTAGGGCTAACGTGGATGTGAAAAATGGCAATCCTATTGCATGACAAATGTTTAGTTTGGTGCTTATTTGCATGCAAGTTATGAACTGGAAAAAACAAATTAAAACATTTTAGTGCACAGTAGGAATTGCACAAAATGCTCTCTTTTTGCTGCCAAACTTGCTCTTTGCTTTAGTCATTTTTTGATGGCACAATTATTGACACAGACGCACATCTTTATTAATTGTCAAACTATTAAAATAAAATGATTCTAAATGCTACCATGTAAAAAGCATAAAAAATAGAAAATCAAATATGATTTTCTCATATGAAGACAGAATACCTGCCCCCACTCCATTTAATCCCCTTGACCAACTTTGAAGTAAATAAACATAAATTTAAAAAAATGTCAACATGTGTGATCAGTAACAGAAATAATATTTTCTGGCAGATTTACTCAAAAACATATTACAACCTTTTCAAAGTATCATGTCAGTATATCTATAATAAACACAGTATCAACAAGGAAAGTGAATTGTAGCAGTTGACACATATTACTGTGTGTTCCTTAACACAATAATTCTTTTATATATCATGAACATATCTCTCAAGCACCTTATAATGATAATAAAGATTATTTATATAGCGCCATATCCCAGCTTTTTGAGCAAGCTCATGGTGCTTTACAAATTACATTAATTATAACAATAATAATAGGAAACTTTTTTTAAAAAACCAACCCAGGTGACAGGAAAGAAAAGGGGATAAAGCATGTGAAGTCTACGAAATTCAAATAAATGCATAAATTATGGGAAAAGAAATCCTGGAGACAGAAGACAATGTATAACCAGATTTGTCTTTGCAGCCTGGCAACACAGTTTTTGAATTATGAAAAATATCCATCCTGAAAAAGCTGACTGATAAACTTTCAAAAAGATCTTTGGAAGTATGTAAAAAGTTCAGTTTTATTTAGATTCAATAATGCATAGCAAACTTTGGTCATAAATACTACAGTCAAGCCAAGTATATTAAATTCTAGATGGAAAGGTATGTATTAAAATGGAAAACACTGCACATCCTTTGAACTCTACAGTTCTAAATATCTGAAAGCCTGGGGTGGGGGCTCTTTATTAAAGAAACCTTACATTTGATTTTAAATCGTCATGTAATTTCATAGTAAAAACCGTAGGTGAATACCCTTCTCATGATACAAACCTACAAACATCTCCATGCACCCAAAGAGTCCACAGATACACCTAATGACATATATCCACTGCTCTCCCCCTGGTTCAAGCATTAACCATGTATTGTCATGTGTTGCTGATTTCCTTTTGTGCATACATGATATATGCTTTTAGTGTATATCTCAAAAGGAGAGAAAAGTACAATTACCTAGAGTTCTAAGATAAAACTTTATTTATTGCCGAGGCCTCCTCATCATGGATGACAGTTATAGGAGACTGTGGAAAATTTGGATGGAAATTAAAGACCATCTTTTTGGTTTCACTCACACTATGTTCTAAGAAACTGTCATTGCACCAGGAAACAAATTCATAGCTATGCCATGGGTGTCTACTGGCCCACTAAGAGAGAGCAGTGCATTGTCATCAGAGAATCTGACAAGATATTTACCTTTGTGGTTACTACTAATAGCATCTTACATGGACCTTTAGCCAGTCATTTGGTGAGGGGGGTGGTGGAGAGGGATTGCACACCACTACATTTTTAATGAGGTGGAAAAAAAGACAGGTGTTAATTGCTAGAGCTAGGAATTCAACACCTACCTTCTGTAATGTCCAGCTTTCTTGGAAAGGTTCAGCAATACCACTTCTACTCTGGTCTGCCAGTTGTATTTGATTGGGATTTTCTGGAATACAAAGGGACACACAAGGTGCACTTCATTAGCATGTACTGACTTTCAGTTTTTAGTGATTAAGCCAATAGCTACAATACAGGTCACTTGATGTGTGTTGTTCTTTCAAAATAAAGCCTGACACCACCTTAAAGCTTAATTTCATGTTTGAATCGGTTTTTAACAATTGAATATGGAGTTAAGCTGTTATAACATATCATACAAAATTCATGACTAACTCTTAGGAAAACTATGTAACTACACCCACTCATAGATGCATTTGTAGTATTTGATGGCGATTTCAAGTGAGCTTTCTTCAGATGAGTGTTCAGGCTTCTTGAGGAGCCCATTATCTTGGAACACTCCAGACACCTGAACTCTGCATTAGGCGGACCATGCTTGTGTCTGGCCTGACCTCCCTTTCTCTTCTCAGACAAGGTAAGCGTCTTGTCCAACTGGCCTGCCCGCCTTATGCTTCTTTTATGATTGCAGGACTTTGCCAAGCCCATAAGAGTTGTTGACAAGTTCTCTGGAAATGCTGGAGATGTTAAAGAAGTGGTTTTATCATCTTTGTGTAGACCCAGTTCTTTATTTGCCTTCTCAGAATTCTGTAGTTTTCTTTTCCCGTGCCTTGCTGATGCACATGTTGACTGCTTGACCTTAGTTATTTGGTCTTTGTCAGAAACCATCACAGTCGACTTCTTTTGGTTTGACAGACTGTGTGCTAATGGTACACAGTGCTGATTGCATTCACTGTTTTCTGACTCCCATGAAGAGTTGTCCACACTGTCTATATCAATTCCTGATGCTCTTTCATCTGATGATAGCTTTGAACTATAATTAGGTTTAGAGGATTCATTATCATTATTATCCATAATTATTCCCCCATCGTGCACACTTTCTTTGATATCTTCATTCAGATGCACTAGCTCTGCTCGTTCATGAGAAACTGATGCAGAGTGATTTAGACATGAGCTTTTCTGCAACTCTGAAAATACTGAGCAGTGAAGATGATACTGCAGATCCAAGCTTTCTTGAGAAAATGTCTCTTGAAAACACATATTCTGATTTGATGGAAGATCAGCCTGACCTTGTTGACCATTATCTACCTGGTCACTCTGCTGTAAAACCCCTTCAGTGCTGTCTTCGATCTCTGCAGATACTGGGAGAGGTTCCCATGGAATATGAAGCACTGCCAAGAAGTTTCTAACTGTCACTGTGTCTGCTAATGAAGAAGAAAAATTCATTTATTTGCTAAGTGACATTACAACAGGAATATGTCTTAATGATGGCTGCCAATATATACACCCACACACAATCACACACACCCACACACCACAACTCGCACTATTATATCTACACCCACAAATGACTCCCCCAACATACGAATGCAAATATATATGATTTTGCACACACACTCTCTCTTTCACATACACTACACGTATGCACTCAGAGTGATGAAGTGTTTGCAGAAAATAATTATTTAATTTTTCAATAAAATAAACAGTTTCATTACACTAAAATAAGTCAACCCCTTTTCCCTTCCTCACCATAGTCAATGACAGTCTTGTTACTACGCCTCCAACCTCTGGGACTCCACTAGTGGAGTTTCCATGAAACCTGTAGCAAGTGTCCAGAAGCGAGCAATAAAAGCCGTTCTACTCAAACCGACAATACAGCCGAGTGACTTTACCTCTCTGGGTGTCCTCCCCCTAACAAAAAGACTTAAATTTAATAAATGTATATTCATGTACAAAATACTGACTAGTAAACTGTCCCCCAGACTCGCTTTGTTGTTTTCTTCCAATTATACTCGGACTTCCCCAAAACTAAATACTCCAATCCCTAGAATAGACCTCTATAAATCTAGTCTGAAATATTCAGGGAGCGTGTTGTGGAACAGCCTCCCTCTCAATCTCAAGAAGCTGAACTCCCTGAACTGCTTTAGACGCCATCTTCTAAAACATTTGCAAGAAAATTAGATGAGCCCTCTAGAAACACCTCTCAATTCCAGGATCCCTGTAAATATCTGCTTTTTTTGTTGGTGTTGTTTCTTGCTTGTACTTTTTCTCTTAACAATCACCTTGTACATACTCACCTTCCACTCTTATTTGATGTTATCTCATGCTTATTACCAATTGTTTTTGCATTCTTTTAATTATTTGTTTATTCTTTCCCCGTACGGGGCGAGGGCTAAATGAAAAAAAAACACCTTTCGCTTAATAAAGAATTGTCATTGTCATTAGATGCTCAGCCACAAATAAACGTGAACCTACAATTATTAATAAAATTTCCCGTTTACATAAATCAATATTTACAGATTATCTGCGAAAGAAATCGTGTAACTTACTCTTGAGCAGTGACACATTGATCTGGTAGGCCTCCATGTGGCCTTGCTTTCCTTGCAATTGCAGTTTCTTACTTGAGTGGACTTCGTTAAGAACCCCGCAGCCACATGCTATAAAGAGCACGCTAGCTAAACCTATTCTCGTCTCTTTTTTAGTGCTGTTTAAATCTAAAAGGGAACGACACTTTCTGCAGTACATCTGCCTTGCAAGCTCACGCAAATCAACAATTCTGAGGCCGTCTGTCCATGACAATCTCACAGCTCCATAGCTGGCATCGACATCCATTTTCATGAGAAAAAAAAAGTAAAAATTGTAATTTAAAAAATATTTCTTCCAGTTAAGAAAGCCGAATGTTTTATTTTCAAGCCATAGTCCTTGGAAGAAACAATCCTTCAATCTTCTTATTATCTCTTAGTAAATATTTTCCTGTGTTTGAAATAAACAAATTAGAAATGAAACGGTTCATCCCAGAATGCCTTACTGTCGGCCATATTCAGAGCTTTACCAAGGGAGTTTACTACTAGTGCACATTGACAGGCGGTCATTTCCCGCTAATTCTTTCGGGAGCCGGTCGATTTGCCCCAAGACCAATTCGTCCCTACCAATTCGCCCCACACCGAAAGTCAATTCGTCCCACGTAGGTCCAATTCGTCCCACGCATGGTCCAATTCGTCCCAAGCTCAAAAAGGCGCTGAAACGAGTAGTTATTAACGTCAAATATTACCAAAAGAGTGATATGTCTTTCGAACAATAGAGTTATAATTAGATACGCAATCTCAGCTGCCTATTTTAAGCAGAGCCATGCGAATAAGTTAAGCCACCATTTTACTAAACAAAGATGGCCACTAGTCAATACGCACTCAGTGCACGTGTCTTACAATGGCAAATAGACGTGATTTTTCTTTTAGATTTTCTCAGCATTTTGTTGTGAACTTGTACTTTGATTTTATAAATTTTCGCTTATCATTATTAAAAATGTCCGTTAGCCAATAAGCTTGCAGCGGACGTATCTTCCTTCAGCATTAATCCTAACACAGTCCACACAATGCTCGTCCTTCTTACCTCACCCTTCTGCTCTTGCTACTTGTCTACCCATCTTTCTCTGCAGAATCGCTATATTTTCTATGTTTCTGTTATTTGGTGTCTTTTTGTGTTTTTCATCTTTGTTTTCTGTTTGTCGTCAGTATTGTCGTTTATTCTTACGCCCTCGTGTTCTATCCATTTAGTCTATATGTCTCTTACTTGTTTTAAGCGCTAATATAGCATGTGCTCTCTATGAGTATGAATATGCGCTATAAAAATCTTCATGTATTATTATTATTATATTATCTTACAATGGCAAATAGACATTATGTTTCTCTTCAATTAACACAATGTTTTAGATTTTGTTGTGAACTTGTCGCTGTCGTTATAGTCTTTAACTGGAGGTTCGTCGCAGAGACGTCGCGGATTGAGTGGACAATTAGATTAAAGCACATCGTAAAAAATGTTGGAATAAAACTAAATTAAATTTTAAAAAATCTCATTTTTACTTATACAAAATACAAGTTCACAATAAAATGATGAGAAAATCTTTAATTTAAAACATATTAATAAGAGTCACGTTTATTTGTGAATGCGGCAGCATGAGTACAAGTGTGAACGTGATAGCATGAGTTAGTGTCACGTGCACTCTACAGTGACTTTCAGACGAGATCACAACAAAAAATAGTTAAATTTAAAGATAAATATAATTAAAAAGAAGAAATAATAATTAACTTAAAACTAACAAATCTAAATTCAAAATAAACACCTCAACACAGTCAAGAATTCAATGTTCACCCATATAGTTCCTTCAAACCCAATATTCCCTACACTCTTGAAAGTGCAGTCCTCCACTCCTGAAGGCGCAGTCCTCTCACAAAAAAAAAACTTCAGAAAAAAAAACACACACACACACAAGTCACACACCACAGTCTCCAGTCGTGGTGCTGTCCCCTTCAGAATTCAGGCACCTCCCAATCCCGATCGCCGACGGATACACAATTGATTGTCCAGATGAACGAACAAAAAAAAAACCTAGACAGAAAATAACCATATTTAACCTACAATAATCAATGTCTAAACATTTCCCCCATAACAATGGCATACATTCATCTATTTATCTCATAAAAAATTATATAATCACTCTCTCAAACTCCACAATTTAAAGACAGTAATTAACATAGTAATTAACTCACCTCAACAGGTTGAAATGATAAATTTTACTCGTCTGGTCAGGACTTAATTGTTACATAAAGTCTGGTCGATCAAGACTTTCCCAACACCCGAGGAGACCGTCAAGTTTCCCCGCTCCCGCCAAGGAAGACCAGCATACGAATAAATTAAATCAAAGTACACCAAAACACTCTTCTCATTCTTCTCAATTCTTTCCATCCCATCCTCTCAACAGCACTTAATTAAACTGTCAGCCATCCCAGGACTCGCACGCCGACACACACACCGATCGCTAACCTTTCGCACCTTCCCCCTCCTTCCCCATTTCCCATCCCTTTCTCAGTTTAAAAAAAAAAAACAGGTTTGTGACAGTCGTCCCTTGCCTGGCGTTGGGGGGAGCACATGGATAGACGCGGCAGCTGACAGGGGCCGCCACTCTTGCCTATTGTGGGCGATAGTGAGCAGGTCCTGTACAGGAGGACTAGTCCAGTCTTTGACATTCGTAAGCCAGTTCTTCCTCTGTCCATCGCGGTGTCGGCCACCCTCCGAGGTGCCTTGAAGGACAGTCTTCGACAAGGTGTCGTGCCAGGTCACATGACCAAAGACCAGCTTACGTCGCTTGGCTGTTGATAGGAGAGGTTCCTGGTGTCCTACGAGTGTGGCCATCTTGTTTCTTACAAAGTCGTTGGTTTTATGTTCTTTGTATGAGATCCGGAGCAGCCTCCTCAAGCACTTGTTCTCGAATGATTGGATTCTCCTTTCTGTTTTGGCGAGCAAAGTCCACGTGTTGCATCTGTAGAGCAGGATCGGCACTACTGGGGATTTGTACAGCCTGTACTTGGTAGTGAGCCTAGCCATTGTTGCTGTTGCTGTTGCTATCCTGATGCGGATGTCTGGCGTGGAGCTGCCGTCCTTGGAGAGGGTGGATCCCAAGTATTTGAAGCTTCTTACCTCTTCGAGCTGTACTTCGTTCATATAGATCTCTGCTTTGCCGTTGCCATTGATTATAACTTTCTCTTTTCAGTGCGGGTGTCCATTCCATATGCATTTGAGGTGCCTGTCAGTCTGTTGGTGAGGTCTTTCAGTTCTTTGTTAGTACCTGCTAACAGATCTATGTCATCTTCAAAGCATAGGCTGCAGATTGGTCTTCCACCAATTGAAATTGAAGTGTGATGGTCGTGAAGAACTTCGAGCATAATGTTCTCCAAGAATTTATTAAGCAGCACCGGTGATAGGGGATGTACTACTGTGGTGCGAAAGAAAGCTCCTGGTTGTTTAGCAGTACTATCCTCGTTGAGCTTTTATACAGCAATTCAACGACTTGAATGAGGCCTTCTTCGATGCTGAATTTTTCGCATCACATGCCAGACTCTGTCAAATGCCTTTTTAAAGTCAATGAAGTTGTGGTAAAAGTCCCGCTGATGCTGAAGATGCTTTTCTATAAGAAGACGACAGTTGAAGATCTGCTCAACTGTGCTTCTACGTGGTCTGAAGCCAGCCTAGCTGTTCTTTTGCTAGCAGCTATTCTGCAGTGATTCTGATGCGGTTCTGTATGATCTTCAGCATGTCTTTATGCAAAATTACCAAATGCAAATCTTTTTTTTCAAAGTTGAATCCCCCCACCACCCCGTATATCCTTTTGCAAATAATTATTAGTTTTTCGGTCACTTGAGTAGAAAGTCAGTGTTGGTAACTTCTCATGCAAAGTCCTTGGGGACATATACGATTTTTTCACACTACATATGAGCGCTTCATATGGTCCTAAGCTGTGAAGCAAATCAGGAACTTCAAACAGTGGTGTCTCCCAAACTAATTAAGATAGAGACTTAGTTCTTGTTTTGTTTTTCTTATATTGTCCTGTGCTTTCATGCAAACATAAAAAACATTTAACAAAACCTTAGTGTGCTGGTACGTACTTATAGAAAACAACAAATGTCATTGCCCTCCAGGCAGAACCAAATCTCCAATTTTGATTTTTTTATGAGTTTTAAATCTTTTGCAAACCTATTTTTCTCTTACTGAAACACCATGGGAATCAAACGGTATTATTACTTTCTACTAGTATTTACAGGAAATTAGAATACACCCCCCAAAAAATAAATAAATAAAGCCCTAGGGCCGTAGTCTCATCGCGCGGGCATCGTATGCCTCGCTTTACCTCTACAACAAGCCTCCACCAAGTGTAAACATCAGGTCAGAATTAATACAAAGCACTCTTGACAATGACAATGACCAACTTTATTTGTCCCATTGGGCAATTTGAATATGGGAATGTGCTCGAGTTCAACACTGAATGAAAAAATTGAAAACATGAGAAGGAAAAGGAAGTGGGCAAGTAACATGTATCATATAAATATATAAAAAAAACTTACAAGAAAATTCAGGTATGCACCTACAACATCACACATGCCCACACACACACACCATTGACAGCTCACCTAAGATTGAGCAGCTGGACTGCGGATGGCACAAATGATTTCAGGTCTCTGTTACTCTTACATACAGGCATGACATAGCGTTTACCTGAGCTTAATAATACAAATTCTTTTGTTAGTACATGTTCAGGTAATTATAAAATACATGAAGCTTTCCCTACTATTTGCTGGTCACAAAAAGACGCTAAATCCCTCTGTCTGATACCAATTATCTTAGAACAGATGTTCACAACACTGTTCAGACTATTCCTATCATGGACAGAGAGACTGCGAAACCAGCAGACAAATGAAAAAGACAGAAGACTGTCAATGACTGACTGGTAAAAACGGCCTAAGATTACTTGGCTAACAGAAAAAACTATTTAACTTACGCAAAAGATACATTTTTTGTTGGCCACGTTTAACAATGTGTTCGGTGTTTAAATTCCATTTGAGCTGACTGTCAAAAATAGTTCCCAGATACCTGAAGGAATTAACAATTACTAACAAGGATTTCCATTTGACATTCGTTTCAACTTATAAGAAAAGAATAAGCACTCAAAACAGAAAGGTTAAGAGACAGTTCTATATCCTTTTTTGATTTTCTCTCAAATATAATTTTCTAAAACATAAGTGTAATATCAGTTGTGGAGGAACATATCAACCCTATGAAAACTTTAAAGCGTATAACAGTGAGTAGTAACTGCTTCTGTTAAGTTGCATGATGAAAATAACTACAATGAGTTCGACAGGCACTTGTAGGGAGTAAGAACTGATCAATGGCTGGGATGGTGCATGAAGCTGTCCAGTGAATCGCTTGAGAAACAATAGTGGGAGAGCTGAGTCATTGCCTTTTCAGGTAGAAACGAATGTCGAGTGGATATCTGAGAAAACTTTTTTTAATTGAAAACAAAGAGTGCAGAAAAGATGCTACCTCAGCTGTGTGTGTGTGTGTGTGAGAGAGAGAGAGTGTAGACACTCTGTTGACACATCTATAGCCACACGTATGCACTATTCACTATTAACATACGGACAGCAAACCATTTCAAACCAAGTAGCTCAGTCTTCATGCAGACAGCTTGAGAAACAATAGCAGGACATGTCCACGTGGCTTACAAGGAGGAAAGTCACGAAGGGAACGAAAGCTGAGAAGACTTCAGGTTCAATAAAAACACGACAAAAACACTACAATCATGGCCCTGGAGAGAGAGAAGGAAGGAAAGAGAAAGAGAGGAAAGTCCTACACTTGAACTGCAGACATCCAAAGTACTGCAGAGGATTTAATTCCCCCGTCCTGCCATCATTTGGTTTGTCAGACCATCTATTTATGGAAATGGTTAGTTCAGTTTTCCGCGTGTGCTTCTCACTGTGCGTGTGACCCCGTATTTGACACTGAAATAACAGAAATAACTATACAATAAATATACAATACTAGTGAGTACAACAGCATCCACGACTAACGTACGGACTACTCAACTCAAGAGAGAGGAAGAGTACAGTACCCTCACAGTGCCTATCAATCAAAACACCGAGAAAATAAGTGACTTATCGAGTCAGTGAGTACTTGAGTAAGTATTATTGTATGTTGACAATGGGAACAAAATTAATTCTGAGAGAAGAGAGTTCTTTCACTCAAAAATCTCATGTTGTTTACTTTGATAGACACGCGAACAGGTGCACTTAGTCTGTATGTATGACTATAAGCCTGTATCTATTCATTAAGCTATGTGAGAGTTTGTTTTAATAGTTATTTATACTTGTAACAATATAGTGTAAAAGGCATGTATGAAAAAAGTTCCACACATGGGCACGCACGCACTGACACGCAGATTTTTTTTTTTAACGACAGTAGGAAGTGGACTAAAGAAATAGTGAATCCATTGCCTGACTTACTGATCAACTCTCTCGACAGTCAAAAACAATTGACACAGGTAAAGTATTCCTCTATCCTTTACTCATGAAGCAGAGTATATGATGGCTGACACAAGCACGCTTATAATCAAGCCAAATTAATGCTCTTTGAATGGACACATCCTAAGTCAAGGTTAAAGACGTGACACATTTTTAAATGTAGCGAATTATTTTCTGCTGAGAGGAAATTCTCTGTGGCATGACTTTTTTTTAATTCCGTATTACAATTCACAGAACACAATTCAAACACCTCTTTCATTCTTAAATCCATACTAGAGGTAGAATATATAGATATAGAGTGTTTGATATCCATACTTAAAAATAGAGAGAAAAGAGAGAGGGACAAGAAGAAAGTGTCCACATGTAGTATTGCAAAAAACTGTTCCTAATTATGCTGCACAAACACACAACTGTTCCTGGTTTACCTGACAAGTGTAGGATCAATAAGTCACACACTGATCATTTACACGGGAGGAAATGAAATCAATTTGGTATATATATATATAACATACACATATTAAAACCTCTAAATATTTGCAGAAAAAAAGAAAAAAAAAACTAGAGAAAGGCAAAAGGACAATGCCCTCATGTACTATTACAAAACGCTGTACCTACTCACATTGGTAATATAGATGTGATCCACAAACACACAATGTACAACTGTTCCTGATCCACAGGAAGTGGTCAGTTTATTTTCGTACATATAAAAGTTTTAACCACTTATTCTTCACTATCCTACTCTGTGCCATGAATGAGGTCTGCACTCGTGTGCCCCACGGAAAATTTCTGCACATTTGAGTCCCTTGCAACAGGATTCCAAAAAACCACCACATCCATTATAGTCTTGAATGCACTTAAACAGAGAAAGAAAGACAGTCACACACACACACACACAATCTTTAATCCTTATCTCAACTCTAATTCAGATGTTACCTTATACAATGACTATATTTGCAGGTTTAACGACCTCATAAATATTTAATAAAATAAGTAAACAAAATTTAAAACACACTTTTATTTAAAATGCACCTAAGAGGGTAAAATAATTTTTTCCGTAGGTCTCGGCATTTCTTTAATACATATAACTTAAAATATGAAAGTGTGAGGGGCACTGATGATCATATTTTTAACAGCTTGAAGGATGGCCTCTCATACTTTTTAAATTTAAAGTTATATGTATTAAAGAAAATCCTGCTACCAAAGAAGAAATTATTTTACCTTCTTTAATGTATTCCAAGAAAAGTGTGTTTTTATAAAAAAAAATATTTTTACTTATAAGTTTTTAGTGTGTGTGTTTAAGTTTTCAGTCTCTTCCAATCACATAGGCTTCTCGGCTTCAGTCTCCGGCGATAACTTTTCCTGACGCTTTTGGCTTTTCTTTTATATCCATTTTTTTCTTTCAGCCATATTTGTATTCTCACTTAAATATTGCATATATGTGAGTTAGAGGGTCGAGAGTCGCATTTTATTTCTACACACTGTCATATACACACCTCGGTGAACATTTCGCGAAAAGCACGGGGCGCACAAACACGTTGAGAGATACAGCTGCACCATACTAACGTGCCCGTGTATTTTGCAAGCTGACCAGCACTCGGACTACAGACTTACTCATAGCAGTCTGTGACTCGGGCAGTGTGACACGCACGGGAAGTTGAGCATCAAACACACTCACACGGTCCTGCATGCCAGGGAGTTTGAAATACGTCTCTAAAGGGTTGCATCTTTTGTCTTAGTTGTTTTTTTTTTTTTTTGTTGTTGTTTTTAAATCCAATCATCTAGAGGAAGATATTGCTGCATGTTTGAATTTTATTCTCGATTTTTGTGTCTTTACTTTGTGACTTTATTCTAACAGGCCAAACGAGGGGAGATAGCCTATAGTTTAGTAGACCTTGAGCAACAGCTGCTTATCTCCCTTAATTACCTTGTAAGTTCTCAAACAAAATTATATTAAAAAATTATTCTACTGGCCTTCTGGAAATGATTTAATATTGTATTGCCCCGAAATTGATTAACTGGTGAAACTCTCAGACATCTAGGACGATGGGAAGGAGATGAAAAATCGATTACAAATTCGACAGAAGGTATACATACACACATTCATACATACATGGACATGTACGTAAATTTTAGAGCAAAATAAGCATACATATAACAGAAACCGGGTTCGTTATTAGGAAAGATGACAGTGTATTCCCTGGGTATTGCTGTTTCAATGAATAAAAGTGATGCTAATGAAGTCTAATGTACAAGTCACACAGCTAGATAGAAAATCTTGCTGTCAGACAGATTATTATCATTTTTTCATACCTCAAAAGCATTTACAGAAAAAAATACAGCGGGCCTAAACTTATCAGGCGCGCAGTGTATATTTAGTGTGAATCCGTTAATGCGTGTGTGCGTGGTCGCATATGTATTTGGGTATGTTTATGCATGAAATCAATGGTGGAGCTCAAATGCTTGGGTGAAGTGCAGTGTGTGTGTGTGTGTGACGTGTGGATGAGAGGGTTTAAGTGCGTTTGTGTTTGTGTCTAGATGTATTTCTATGCTGGAGGAGCAGGCGAGGCGTCTGCAAGTGTGTGACTGGTGATAGTCTGACAACAAAGCAGCATCACTAAGACATCTTCCTCCTGAAATATCACTTAGCAACTCAATTTTTATCCTTCGATCTAACAAGCAAATATCGCATCAAAAACATGAAATAAACTAAAGAAATAAAATGTAGACACGTACTTTTTAAACAAAAATGCCTAAAGACGAAGAAATATAACTCATGATGCTAGTACACAATTAATTCTTTTGTCACTGTGCTTTAATTTCCACAAAATGTTTTAAAATAAGAGTTGTCTACTTACCCCGTCAACAAGTGTTGCTTGCAGGCACACGAGAACGAGGATGATCATTCTGTTTGTTATTAGCTTCATAGTCAAAGAGACGATCTGTTGTTAAGGAGACGAACTGTTAATCTAAGAAAAGGCAAAAAAGATAGATAATGATAGAGTTTCCATTGTTCGAAGTTTGTGTGTAATAATGTTAACACTTCTTCTGAGAGGTTTTCCTGATTGAAGAAAATGATAACTTTCCTGCCGTAGGCTAGACATTTCTCTAGAGTCTAGAAGATAAAGACAAAATGTGTATAAGTGTCCTCTTATCTGGACACATAATGACACGATTATGAGACTTTGGCAATATCTTATACTATTGTCATCAAAAAACGACAATTTGCATCGAGTGAAGAAGGCTCTTATATGAATGTGTTTTAAGAGAGAGAAATATAGAGATGAAGACACAATATCTGCCGTAGGATACACGCTTTACTAGAAGATAAAGACAAAATGTACAGAAGAGTCTTCTAATGTGGACACCTTGCCAGATATGTGACTTTGGCAATTTCTTCTACTATCTGTAGAAACGACAACTTGCATCCGGTGAATAAACATCTTAAAATGTATTTGTAGATAGAGAAATATGTTTGAATGCTAAAAATGCATGTAAATGTAACAACAAACTGAGGTTCTTTCTCGAATGGAACGACAGTCGCAAAGTACAAGAAATGCGTGCATAGTTTGTAAGTTCGACTGAGTGAAAAATAACTTTGTGATGAAAACTTCAATGATGCTTAATACACAGATGTTACCAGTGCCTTTTTCTATCTTGTCTGTCTTGGTCGGACCAAGCGTTACTGGTGCTGATTATATACTTGAAGAGAGAGAGAGAGAAGGAAGGAGGTCGGATTCTATTTATATTTATGTGTTGATAGACAGATGCTTATTACAATTTCCTTCAAATCTCCAATGTAATTACAAAAAAGTATAGCGTGTCCAGGCTTTTTTTCAGCAATAACCATAAATTGTCTGGGTTTCTATAAATTATCTAAAAATTGCTCAGCATAACCCATATAACTTCTGACAATTTTCAATTGGAATGGAAGCAATAAAGAATTAATAGCACATGCGGTTTCATTCGACTGCTAGAGACAAAACCATGTTTAAAAATTAATGTGTTTTAACATTAGCTTCAGATGGACTTTCTTTTTGATTTCCAGAAAGTCACCTTAAGACACGCAAAAATAAAGTTTATGACATTTGTCATCACTGTTCAATTAAGTAAAATGAGAGATCTTCATTATCTGTCTTTCATTATTTTCATTATCCCACCAGCAGTCGCTAGTCTGGGACACCTATTAATTTACAATCGTCCAAGGAGAGAAAGTGTTTTAAAAACAAGATTTAACAGGATAATAAATACAGGGGCAAACTGACACATGGACAGACCGTGAAAAGGCCATCAAATCTCTGCTAAAGAATAAGCTAAGGCTGGAGGATGACATAGAACTAGAGAGAGCTCATCGCCTTCCAGGAGGTCACATCCCCCATCCCATCTCTGTGAGTTTCGCAAAATTCAAGGATGAAGAAAAAAGTTATAGCTGAGCATGCAGAACTGAAAGAAAGTCTGGCGGAAATCTTCATCTCGGAAGACTTCATACTACCAACAGATTGAGGTTGTCCGTTGTTTTACGCCTGCATTTTACAATTAAATGTACATCGTATGCGAGTCTCAATCATGATTGTATGAGGGTCTGTGTGGCGGAGCTGTGGTGGGTCTGTGTTACGGTGTTGTTGGTTGTTGTTGTTGACTTTGAAAGGGAAAGTGCTTCCACTTCTCGGTGATTTCGCACTATGGGGGGAAAGGGAGGGGGGGAGGAAACCGGAGTACCCGGAGAAAACCCCCCGCCGCCCAGCCCTGCGAACAGGTGTCACATACAGAGAGTGTCCCGAGACGAGATCTGAACCCTGAGCCGCTCACTGCAGTGGTGACAAGCGAGTGTTTTAACCACTACACTACCGGGGGCCCTCTGTTGGTTGTTGTGCTGTAGAGGGTCTGTGTTATGATAATGTTTATTGTTGTGCTGTGGCGGGCTTGTGTTATGGTATTATTGGTTGTTGTGTTGTAGAAGGTTTGCCTCTTGTTTTCCTATAGACCTGCTACTCACTGGCCTTTGTGATAACAAAAGTTTTCTCTTATTATATCGGATGCTTGAAGCGACGTATACAGGGGCTATACCCAGAGGAAAAACAATCGATGGGTAGATTAAGCCAAGCGGAACGACGTGATGTATGTTACGAATGTATGCGGTAGAGGTCTGTGTGGGGTGTCACCGTGGCGCCGCCAGCGCTTTGATGGGGTATTTGACCCCGGTTGACCTGCGGGTCAGCCGCGCGACTGGAACCGATCTTTGGTCTAACGGGTGCGTGAGCGAGTGTGGCTGACGATACCCGCCTTGCGTACCGCAACGCGGGCGCCCGCTTGCGCTCACGGGCGCCCACCCACGTTTTGCTCCGATACGGCCTGCCTGCCACGGGCGCCCGCGAGCCTATTTTAAAGGTAGTACGCCACGCGCCTCGTCAAAATCATAGATGGCCGCCTTGGTTTAGGATTTAGGTTTGCACACAACACTTCACGGCGAATCTTCGAATAAATAAGTATTTTGCGATAGATAGATAGATACATACGACGACATAGAAGTGTATCACAAGTTCAGATTTCATCGTCATGAATTTCTAGAAATGGTAAATTAATTTGCCTTCGACCTCGAAACTTCGAATCGGGGAGCACAACGACACACCAAGTGTACTCGTCCTTTGTGTTTACGTGAGTGTGACTGTCGACAATGCAAGCATTTCCCAGCAGACAGGTTGTTGGATTAATTAAAATGGGACAAATTACACTGCATCATATGAAAAACTGGTAGATAAATTTTCAAGCCAACAGACAGCAGTTTCTTTTTGTGGATTTTCCAATGGCCGCATCAGTGAAATGCATGTAAGAATATAGCTTGCTCCAAGAAACAACTAACGCGAATATCTTTACAGGAAAACAATTATCCTTCTGCTAATGGTCAGGTAAAATATTTTTGATCGCTTTATATACACATAAAGAATTTTTTAAAAAGTAACACTGACATCAATGTTTACAGATGTATACAGTTTAAAGAGAACAATTTATAATAGAAGTACTGTAGATAGACAATATTAGATTGTTAGTCTCTTGGCTGCATCATCATAATTCTAAAAGCATTTGTTACCCTGATTGCTTTTTAGACTAATCTCAAATGGTCAAAAACTATGATTGATAATGCTGAGCATCACTGCAATACATTTGATTTACTTAGCTGAAAACAAAACTTTTGCACAGTTCATAGCCCTTTACTGCAGCCTAATTTTTCTTTAGTAGTTTTATTAGTTAAGCAAAACATATGTTTATAAGTTCTTCTAACTCAATAACTAATAAGAGAAAAGTATATTTATACATTTTTATTTATTTCAACAGGCTGTCTGGAGTGCTGACCTGCAATTCATTGAAGTAGCTGCATGATGGCCTGGAAGTGTGCAAAATGTTCAGATTTTGCTGCACTCTTGTCAATCAGCTGCTTTAAAACTAATGCATTGAAAGAAGTAATGCTTAGACACAGAGGATATGTGATAAGAATTAAGAAAGTGGCTGGTGATATCCTTTCTAAATCCAGCCACTAGACCAGAGAGACAGTGTACAATGCAGCACACAGTTTTACATTCTTCTGATAATTGAAGAGCTAGGATAATGAACATCATGATGAATAATAATGACCAAAAATACATGCTTAATTACAAAGTGCTTGTTGTGTGCTAATTTTCTTTTTTAACTCAGTGTTATAATTGTGTTTTTAGGTCTGTCATGAAAACATCAACTCTTTGCTTGAGAACAGTGAGTGTTTTGGGTTGGACGTTGATTTAAGGTAAATGTTTAAAGAAATACAGCTTCCCTAAATAGACTACACTGTGGTACACTACAGCAGTTATAAGCTGGCATTATGCAAGAGAATCCTCACTGAACAATTTATAAAACAGAAGAAACATGTTACTTTTCAATTTAGAATGTATAATGAACATAAATCTGAGGTTTGGGTAAAATTTTGTCCATACCTACAAGTGCCAAGTAATTAAAGTCTATAGAAAGCATGGGTGTTTCCAATTTACACATGGAAGGTTATATAATGTTTCTTGTGCACAGTAATCAAAGCTAATGGATCACAAACCTTTAAAATGTGTAACACTTCATCTTCAACCAAACGACTTTCCAATAAAATAAAGGGCGACTGTAATGTCTGCATAATTTGTTGGCAAAATCTAAAGCAAGAAACATCACTTCAGACTTCTGCTGCCAAATTACATGAAATCCCACCATTCAGTATCCAGGTCCCCAAATGTTGCAAATTTTTTTCAAATGTTTTATTTGCAGTTCATTGACAATACATTATGCAGTATCTATTCTAGCAGTAAAGTACAAAGTTACTATTGCTGCATATTGTGTACTCTCATTTTTCTTTAAGTAATATATATATTTTTTATCTGTTTATCTCTGTGTGTGAGTGAGAGAGAGCAAATTAATTAAAAAATTAACAGTTAAAAAAGGTAGAACCAGAAAAATATCGTCTGTCAACACCACTGCCCGAAACCTTCGCTCCTCATCAGACTCAAGCATTCTTTACCTCCCTCCCACAATCACATACGGACAACAAATGTTTTCCCACTGTGCTGCAGTGGAATTCTCTTCTACATCAATTTCGCCACTCGGACTACAAGCTACATTCAAACGCTCTCTGAAAACACAAATTATGATGATGATGTCCATTTGTAATGCGCAGGTATCCATTCAGAAGAATGCTCATTGCGCAGCAAAAACAAAATAAATAAAAGAAATAAGAAAAAATAAAGTAAATAGATAAAACACAAGGAAAGTAAAAAACTATCCTTAGTATTCTTAACTCCCTTGTAATAGTCTGTCATGCTAACCATCATGTAATGACTCCATCTTACACTGTTTACAGTACCTATATCCCTTCATACCTACATCCATTGTTTTGTTCTACTCTTGTACCTCATCTTTATGTTGATCAGTGTGCCTATAGGTATCTCCCCGTCCACTGTTACCTTTATAATTATTGGCCTGCGCAGAGAGTGTAATCTATCTTGGTAGTGAAGTTCACATCATTATTATTAATTACTTTATGGCTATTTTGTCATATGATATGTCACTTGATAAAAATAATTTTTTAACAATGTCTTATGAACTTCTAGAAGATGTGTCTGTGTTCATTATTGATGCCATCTATGAGAACTGAATCATTCCTCAAGATGTAAAAAATAATACTCAAGTGAACCTCACAATCTTTATTAAGAGAGCCGGAACCAACAATCGTTTAAAGAGTATTTTGCATCAGATTACAGGGCCCCTATTTTTATAGGACAGATTTGCTGCTCCAGCTTTTACAGTACAAATTGCTGGAAGTCTATATGCCATTCTTTGCCACACAGAATATTTGTTTTTAATGCTGGTTACATAGCTCCCCAGAAATTCAAAAAAAAAAAAAACTCTCCCAAACTGACCTAAAAATAACAAAAAGTAAAATAAAAGAACTGAAGACATTCGAAGGACAAAAGAGACATAGTAAAAATAACAAGGACGAAAAAGTGGCAAGAAAAAAAAACGGAAAATTGGATGCATATATAAAACTATTTAACATGTGTTCGGCACCCCCTGTTTTAACAGATAATAACCTATCGTACTCGACACAAAACTCTGCTATAAGCATGCCTCTTAATTAGTTAAAAAGACGTTACTAGGCGACAGGCCGATGCTGAATTCTTTGTTTGTTTTTCTTTTTCACGGTAAGGTATGCATGAAATAGCAAGCTACCCCTCTGTTGTTTCCACATAATGGGCTTTTTCCTCTTTCGTTCACAAATGGATGCCACTAGAAGTAAGTTCTCTTTGGAGCTGCCTTGGATTGCTTCCCAGATAGCATTGAAGCATTTTATAAACGTTTGAAAAGCGCTAACATGGCTGTAATAATGTTAAAGTTTTAGATGAAACATTTTAGAAACATGTTAGGAACATTTACGGAATAAACATGTAAAAACATGTAAAAACTGAAACATTGTGCAAACATTTTAAATTGGTAGGAACAATAACATTTAAACAAAAATATTAAATAGATGTTCTGTAAATGTGTACTAAAACTTGATCCGGCCGTCGCGTGGTTTAGAGCTGAGAGGCCGCCATTTTGTTTACCGGTTTCTCAATTCTACATGGATTTGTACTCCAACAATCGAAAATGACAAGAAAATAGTAAGTAATATTCAAACTCTAATGTGTGTTCTAATAAAATATATGTTTGTTTGGTACTATTAAGTTTGTATATAATGTGTAAATAATTTGTTATTAATTCCCGACTGCTGACTTCTTCACGTTATGAGTCGAAGGCAGTTGCGATCTTTAATTTCATTATAGTACACAAGAAAAAAAGCTATATTTCTGAAGAGTTACACTATCCGAATGTTTAAACACTGCTCTTTAAAACGGTGCATCACATATGGTTGTCTTTATTATAGGTTAATAGTTATAAATATTCAAAATCTACAGTCCAATTGTTGAATCGAAGGCATTTCCGCCATAAGCAATGGATTAAAACTTAAAAATTCAGTTATTTACAGTTCTAACAAATAATATTTTAGAAGTTTATTATATATGTCACATCACTATGTGTGAGATTTGAAACTGTTGTAAAATCGATCTCGAAACACGGTTACACACCATGCACTTCGTATTGACGCCACGTCGGGTAGTTTCCCTTGCTTAAACTCGGAGAAGTATTGTTTCAAAAACAAAATTTGTATCATCGTTTTCTTAGTGAACCTTCGTAGAAATACGGTAAAACGTTGAAGATAACAACTACAGTCAGAATATCAAGTGAGTCCTTAAAGAGATGGCGCCATTCTAAACTAAAAGTCACTTAATCACCATGCTATGTTGCCGAACCCGAATGCTAGATGCTACTGTCGTACAGTATTATTAGCTGGCGTGTCTCTATTTGGTCTTGAGGTCCCCGTGATGTAGTGGATCAAAGCATTCGCTTGTCACCACTACAGTGAGCGGCTCGGGCTTCAGATGTCGTCTCGGAACTCAGTATGTGACACTGACAGGATGTGGCGACGGGGATAGCTGCGGTAGAGAACTCGCGTGATGTGTCAGCAGCTTCAGTACAGACAACCAGCCCAGTCTTTGACCCTCGTGACTCTGACCACCGTGGATACACGTCGCCGTATGTAACTCATGGTCGCGCTTCCAATTAAAATGACAAACCATTCGGTCTTGAGTCTGAGGTGAACGTTCAGCGCACTAATTTGGACATTAGGGGCACGCATTTTTTTTTTCTCAGCACTTGACATCTGTTAACAGGGCTGGCTACCTTGCCGTGATGCAGCGTTAGTTGCTGGCTCGGCGTAAAACCACCTCGTTTCAGTGAGCAGCATATTAAAATGTCACATAACAAAATTAAGTTTAACCTCTTTCTGGGTGAGAAAATTTGTTAAATGGTTGGATAAGTGTTTAAAATTCAGAACAACTATGAAATGTTTGAAAAAAGGCTGTAAAAGGTCGACAAAAAGTTGGAATGCAAACATTAATAACACATTACTTTGATGGGCATGATAAGCGTTTCAAAAACATTTCCTGCGAATATTATTTGAACATTTCTCGAGAACCATTTGTAAACGATTATAAAACGTTCAAATGCTATCTGGGTTCCATTACTTCGTCGTCGTTGTCAAACATGTCCATCAACAAAATTACATTCTCTACTTCGCTTGTAGCCGCCATTTTAAAATGCGCCAACCGCGTGCGAAGGGTATCGCAGAGTCTCACTGGGCAGAGTGAGCGCCCGTGGTGGGCGCCCGCGTTACGGTACGCAAGGCCGGAATGTTCGGTGCGAGAGAGCGCACGCGTGACGGGTAGATGCTGGATGTTTCTAGATGTGTTTGTATCGTGTATATAAGCGGTGCGAGTGAGTGTGTCAGTAGGCTTGGGGGCCCCGGTAGTGTAGTGGTTAAAACACTCGCTTGTCACCACTACAGTGAGCGGCTCAGGGTTCAGATCTCGTCTCGGGACACTTTCTGTATGTGACACCTGTTCGCAGGGCCGGGTGCCGGGGGTTTTCTCCGGGTACTCCGGTTTCCTCCCCCCTCCCTTTCCCCCCATAGTGCGAAATCGCCGCAAGGTGGAAGCACTTTCCTACTAAATAAACAACAACAACAACAACGTGTCAGTAGGGAGGTGACTGAGAGCAAAGTAGAGAGTTTCTGCGGGCGTGTATCGCTTGCTAGTGAGTTGTGTCAGGCCTGTGCTACCATAGTTCGAGTAGATGTGTGTTGCCTTTAGCCAGCGTGTGTCGCTGTGGTCAGTTGTTGTGTCAGGCGTGTGTGTGCGAGAGTCGAGACATTTCTGCTCGTCTGTAAATTAGATCCGTGCGAGTCAGTGAATGTCTGTCAGTCAAGAATGTGATTGGTGAGTTACGGCGCTTGTGAGGCGCACCCTTTTATTGTTAAGAGTGTTGATGGGAAGGGAGAATTCAGTGAGATCATGTTTATTCTTAACTATAGGTGGCGCTTGGAAGGGGAAGTAATTTCATGTTAAAGCCACCTAGTGACAGATGTCCCTTTGTTTTCTCCACAGGTTCGAGTGATTTACTTATTTTCTTCGACTATTTATTTTGACTTTCTTCCTCTGCTAATCGTCTTGCTCCTCTACAGGTACTGTCCTGTACTTGTCATCGCTCCTGTCATCGTTATCGTCGCTGCTGTTCTTCGTCTTCACCTTCTTCGCTTTATCTTCACCCCATACGCTCCTGTGTGCTGGAGTCGCATCTACTCTACGTTTGTCAATTCTCTTCGCTTCATCTGTCCGTCGCCTTCGTCATCCTGTCCTTCATCGTGTGACGTGTGTTCAACGAGGCAACTTGGACTGAGGACCATCAGAGGGTGCCTGTGTGCGCCAGAAAGACAGGGGGGGGGTGCCAGTCAACGCGAGGCCACTGAAGGCTAACGACACAGTGTAAACGAAGTGTAAAGAAAGTGCAAACTTTTAGATCTAGCGCTGGGTCTGAAGGATCCAAGGGCAAGAACTCTTAGCGCCCTAATAAGACAGTGACACGGTGAGTTACGATCTTTGTCTTTTTGCCTCCCCTTACTAACCTTATTTTTTGGGGGGGTTTTTTGCTTGGGCGCGGGGCATCTCTGTCTCCTTGCGTGTGTGTATGTGTCTATGTATTTTCCAGTGTGTGTGTGTGTGTGTGTGTGTGTGTTGTTAAAGTTATTTTTGTAACGTTCATTTCGCGTTTGTGGTGGTCTGCGTTCATCAGGGGTTCGATAGGCTCGTCGTGTCCCGCCTCTGTTAGAGTGATTGTGTATTTGCGCTGACTGTGAGCAGCTGCGGGTGTGCATCCAACTACGCCAACAGGTGGTAACGCGACATAGTCGCTGATTGAAACTTTCTGAAACTTGAAAAGTTTATGTGGCATGCTTTATGTTAAAAATTAATGTTGATTTTAACAAGCGATGCAGATTAGTTTGACTTCTTGACATCTTGGTGTTTGGATTACTTTAATCCGCTTGTTACTTTCTGACCGATTGTTTCTGCACTGTGTATGTGTGTGTGTGTGTGTGTGTGTGTGTGTGTGTGTGTGTGTGTGTGAGAGAGAGAGAGAAAGAGAGAGAGAAAGAGAGTGGGGGGAAAGAGAGTAATTGTAAAGCCGATTGTTTATGTCAGCACATTCAGCTGTCTCAAGCCAAAGAAAATGCGTGATTTAAACCCTTGACACTGAAACAGTTTGTTTAACAGGGTGGGAAAAGGTCGCTGCACTCGGACCGACAGCCGGGATGATAAAATGCAAGCTACCCGGCCTCTGACGCAAAACCACGATGTTACGTGGACTAAAGTGACTTCAATGGGCATTCTCTTTCCTTTTCGAAACTTGGAAACTTTCAGAAGTGGTTTCTTTGTTATTTGGGGTGGGCGTGGTAGGTGGAATTAAAGATAAAATGTAAGGGAGTCAGTATTAATGTAATATTAATTGTGGAAACTGGATTTCTGCTCTTTTTATTCTCTTAAAAGGAGTCAAAGGTGGAATAAGTTCTTATTCTCTACATGCACAATGTAATTATAATTTAAAAAAAAAATAAAAAAGATGCAGAGCTGTACTTGAAAACAAATTTAGACACAACTGAATTTTGTTAACACAATTTAAACAAAACATTGTTGAGAAGTAAGAGGAGAAATGTAATCTGAAAGCTGTGTGACTATTATCTCATGAATCTTTCTCAGATGGTGAGATGTGCTGACGACACCATGGCCCAAGATTTATGATACTTTATGCTCTACTTCCAGCGATTTTTACTGAGCACTCGGCTTAACATTTAAGAGAGTAAGAAGAGACTAAAGTCAACAAGAATCACTCATAGCCTGACATAATGACCAACTCTCTCTCTCTCTCGCGACAGTCAAAAACAGTTGACACATGTAGTCTTGTCTCCTTTACTCATGAAGCAGAGTAGGACCAATCATGCTTAGCATCAAACCGGATACAAGATCTTGGCAGTTCATATCGTGATTAACGCCTAAAGACATGAGATATTTTCCATGCAGCGAATTCTTTTCCGCTGTGAGAAAAATAAAAAGTTCGTTTGTATCTGCGCCATGTTTTAGGCTTGCACCACCTGACACCTTTCTTTTTCGCCCTACAATGGAGCCCTTTGCAACACGTGTCCGTGACACAAAAGTGACCATCTTTACCGCACTGGAACAGACACAAACAAATAAACAAACACACATGCACGCGCACATACATGTACATGCAAAAGCACATAGAAGTAAAAAGAAATCCAGAAACCTAAAGGTAGACCTAAAAGTTACTTTTACTACCGAGTTGAATGGTAACCCAGCCTTATGAAGCATCCAGAACATTTTATTTATAGAGGTAAGAAACACACAAATATAATAAACAAAATTTGGAGGGGCCATGACCTTGCTCATAAGGCTGGGATGTGGGGCTATATAAATAAATTTAATAATCGCCGATGGAAAAGTATATTTATTGTGTACCCGTTAATGCAGGTGTGCGTGCTGGCGTGTGTCGCTAGGTATGTTTATGCATTGGTGGAACAAACACCTGGAATATAATCCCGAGTCAGTCTTTAAAACAGATGTAAAAAAACCTGGCACGAACATCGAAATAGATTTATCTATCATCAGTATTTCAACAAAATGTTTCAAAATAAGAGTTGTCTGCTTACGCCGTCAACAAGTGTTGCTTGCAGCCACACCAAAGCGACGATGATCATCATGTTTATTATTAGCTTCATGGTCAAAAAGATGATCTACTGTGAAGGAGACCAAATTGTAATCCAAGAAAAGACATAAAAGATTAAATAATGGTAGAGTATTATTATCTAGAAATGATAATTTTCATCCAGTGAAGAGAGGCTTTTATATGAATATATATTCAGATAGAGAAATAAAGAGATGAAGATGTCGTAGGGCAGGCATTTCACCAGAAGATGAAGACAATCTGTACAGCAGAGCCTTCTAATCCAGAAACATTGACAGATATGTGACTCTGGCAATTTCTTAGACTTTATGAATAAAATGACAACTTGCAAGAAGTTAAGAAGTCTTTTTTAGAACTGTGTTTGTCAAAAATTACAAAAATGCATTTGTATATCGTTAGTTCGAGTGAAAAAGGACTTTCTGATGACACATTCAATGATAACAGAAACGCCTTACCTGGCAGCTTCTTGTTATGCGTGTCTCGGTCGCACCACACGCTCCTGGTACTGATTATATTCACGAGGAGAGAGAGAGAGACAAAGAAAGAGCATCGCCTTCTATATATTTTGTTTGTGTTGTCAAACAGGTGCTTATTACACTTTCCTTCAAAGCTCCGATGAAATTATAGAAAATATGGCCTGTCCAGCCTTCTTTTAGCAATAACCATACAGTTTCTGAGTTTCTGTCAATTATCTGGGAATTGCTCCACATAGTTCACATTACGGCTGAAAATTTTTGATTAAACGAAATGGCAGCAACTAAAAGTCAATAGCACCTGCGGTTTCATTCGGCTGCAGGAGACAAAAATGTGCTTATCTATTAATCTGGTTTTTTTTTTTAAGTTGCTTCAAATAAAATTTTGTTCTATTTTATTTTCAGATCGTCACTTTAAGACGCGTGAAAATAAAGTGCCGTCATCATCATCATCATCATCATCATCATCATCATCATCATCATCATCATCATCATCATCATCATCATCATCATCATCATGAGCCCAAAACTTCAATTTAACACATCCTAAGGTAATCATCATTCAGTGAAATAGGCTCAGTCAAAAGTAGCCTTTTAATGCAGATTGATTTATAAAATATTTGATGCTAAAAGCTCTCGTATCATCGGTGATCGATTTGGCTCAGGCTGTGGGGCGAGATGACTGGTGACCATCCATACATAAATCAAACATAAACATACATCCTTCATATTCATAAAATCATAACATACATGCACCCAACATATATATATATATATCACATACCCATACATACTGTATATCACAAAAATACATCTCACATATCCATACATACATCACACATAAACATCTGTTGCACATGCCCACACATTCTTCACACACAAACATATATCCCACATATTCACACATAAACCCCATTAAGGCATACATCCCACATATCTGCACATACATCACACTTTAACATATACACAACACAGATATGCACATGCATACACCAGAAAGTTCCACAGCCCCAGTCCATGGTTTCTAAATTTGTTGCCGGCTTCCTGGTGAAGCGATCGTTGGACAGGGATGCAGAGGCTGATCAAATTATCGTTTTCAACTTGTTTTACAGAGAACGACAAACAGTTTTACAAGTATGTCATAGAATAAGAGAAAGATAATGTGACCAGAGAGAGAGAGAAATGGACTATGCAGAAATCCACGTATACGTGTATATGGGTTCACGTGTTTAATTAAATTTTTTATTATCCCGCAAGACAGCAAAAAAGAGTGGCCATTTCACTCAATGTGGGAAATAAAAAGATTGGAAATTGCAGACGTGTTGCTGATGCAATGTCATAAAACTAACTGAACTACTTTATTTAAATATAAAATTGTTGAAATACTAAACAAAATTCGTTAAGGTGAAAATTCACGGGTTTTGTCCCAGTGGCACAACAGAACGCACCTACAACACACCTACCTACAGGTGAGAACACAAAAGTTTCCATAAACATTCTTTAAGTCAATTCTGACATACTGATCATGCCAGTTTTATAAAAAATTTGCTCCTGATAATCAGGTAGGTTTAGAGGTCTTGTCAATAAGAATATTCTCTAATCAGGAAGCTACAACAATCAGGGGATCCTCTGTCGTGTCTTCCTTATATGTCCTCCCTAGTGAGTTTAGCCTTGTTTTCACAAAGTACTTCTCTTTATAAGGTTATATATCAGTAGGTTGCACAATGAGGAAGGGAAAGTGTGAGAATGTTTTGTTTTCACTAATTGTTATTATGATGACATATGCTAGAAACTTTAATTTCCCACCTATTAAAATAATTATCAGAAAATTAAAGGAGATTTTAAAACAGATTGATCTATAAACATATTTTCGTCTCCAGCAGCCAACTGAAACCTCAGCCGTCATTAACTATAGCGGCTACCATTTGAATTGAAAATTGCCAGATGCTATGGTAGCGATGTCCACCTTAATGTTGTCAACCAGTTTTCTGGCTATTAACAGGTTTCAGTCCCGTTATGGTCACTGGGAAAGGAAGGAGCTTGGCCAGAATGTAATTTGTATATCAGTGCGCCAGAGGTTTAAATGTAATGAGTTTCTGTCTGACAAAGCAAATCAGTAAAAAATCTGATTCTCTCTCTCTTTTGGAATATATAACAACTAACAAGTATCAGAAACTTGATCTAATCCAGATAAGCATAGTTGTTACAGAAACAACCAGGTATTGGGTAAGGCTGTGCGACAATCGTTGCTGAATTTTTCATCACAAAGACACTTTTCATTATCTCGATCTTGCCTTGTCATCAATCATCTGCATGCTTTTCTTCTTTATTTTGGTTGTGCTTACATTCGATAAACAACCTGAACTTATATTTATGTTGAGGTAACTACTTTGCCTTTAAACCACTTACAGGAACGGCGACACAAATAAAGTAGAAGGGAAGAAGTGACAACATCAGTACAAACAAACTTCGAAAGACTGAAAGTTATTATTTTTTGTCTTTTTCTTTGGTGTTTTCTAAAATTCAGAGATACAGTTCTTTTCCAAAAGAACAACTCGTCCTTTTGCCGGCCATGAAGCTAATGATAGCTATGATGATCATCTTCGCACTGGTGTGGCTGCTAACAGCACTTGTTGACGGGGTGAGTCGCAAACTCTTGGTTTTCAAAACATTTAGTGAAAATAGTGATACAAAATTAATTCTTTTATGTGCTTGTGCCCCCCCCCTGTGAGTAAAGCCTTTCATCAAAATATAAACAATGCACACACACACACACACACACACACACACACACACACACACACACACACACACACACACCTTGTATACACCTTGCCCACATGTCAGTTCCACTACTAATAGTGAGCAGGTCCAGTCTAGTCTTTGAAGTTCGTAAGTCAGTTCTTTCTCCTCCCACTGCGACCTCTTCTACTAGTTAGTTCTCTGTTCTTTGTATGAGATCCGGAGCAGCCTCCTCAGACACTTGTTCTCGACTTCCTGGATTCTCCCTTTCCGTTTCGGCGAGCCGAGTCCACGTGCCACATTCGTAGAGCAGGACTGGTACTACAAGGGATGTGTGCAGACTGTATTTGGTAGTAACCCTGGTGTTATGGCTATGCTAGATTCTGTCCAACTAAGCTATCGCCGGTTTTTCTGTTGCGATCCTCATACGGGTATGTGACCTAAAGCTCCCGTCCTTGAAGGGGGCTGTTTCTAAATACTAAAAGCTACTTACAGTCCTGGCCCCGCTTCAGAAGGTCCACCAGAAGATACTCGGTCATTTGTACTCGGTTCACTCGAATCTGCTCGGTTACTCCCCGCCATAAGATCTTTGTCGTCGTCAAGGCAGAGGATACTGAATGGCCTCCTCTAGCTCGACGTGGAGATGTGTTGGCCCTTGAGTGTCTCGCGCAAAATTTTCTCAAAGTAGCTGTTGAACAGCACTGCGGTCAGAGGGCATATTCGGCGCACACAGTCCGTCTTCAGGTTTCTCAAATTTCCTTTCACCATTTGCGCGCGCGTGTGTGTGTGTGTGTGTGTGTGTGTGTGTGTGTGTGTGTGTGTTTGCCTTGAATAACGAGGGTAGTATACGTTACTGGAAAATGTGTTGCAAAGGGACGATTTTTGATTCTAACCCTCGTTATTCTACTTCTAGAAAGCACTGCAGATGTAACGAGGGTTGGCAGCTGCATGTACCTGTTGTGACTGTAACTTTTACATATGTACATATTGCCCATCCTATTTGTGTGTATTTTAAATGTTCGTTTCAGGTCATTAGAAGTGTGTATCATGTGTTAATACTTAAGGCAGCGTGGACTTTGTGGCTGGTTAGGTTATGGATTGGCGACAGGGTTGTTTACCACGTGACTATTACGTGTAAGCCACTGAATGAATCGCCCCGACTCGCTGGTAAAAGTAAATTAACGGGTATCCTTAGGTTTCTCGATTTCTCTTTACGATATATATATATATATATAAAACATATATGTAAATATAATTGTGTGTGTGTGTGTGTGTGTGTGTGTGTGTGTGTGTGTGGTGGGCTTTTCTGTGTGTCGGTTTCAGTGCTCTTTGGAGGGTGTGTATTGCAATACCCCCAGCTCATGTTGCAGTGGGCTCAGATGCATCATTGACTCAAGACGTAAAATCTTCTGCGTGCGCCAGCCGTGAAAATGTTCCTTCCTACCCTCTTCTCACGAGCAATAAATACTTCCCTACTTTTTAAAATGCCTCATGTCGTTAGCCGTGAATCAAAAGGTAAACATCGGAAGAGTATTTATAAGCAAGATTGTGTCAGACATTGTGTAGTGAGTAAATGATGGAGGAACACTTGACCTGTCTCAACTGTTTTCACTGTCACGAGACCGAGAGTTGGTCAGTCAGTCAGGCAATGAGTGATTCTTGATTTCTTGAGTCCTTTACTTACTACCTTGACGATTGTTTCTGGTTTACTCTGTGTGTGTGTGTGTGTGTGTGTGTGTGTGTGTGTGTGTGTGTGTGTGTGTGGTAAGCTTTGCTGACCTTCTGCAGATTAAATAGAAAGAAGTGAGCTAATCACACGCAAATAACTTAAAATGTATTCTTCCTTATTTTGGGCGGTGTTTTGTTCATGCTGTACATTGAAAAATATTCTGAACATCATTCATGTTCCTATTTTTGAGTATCGCCTTGTTACATATCGTCGTTAATGTCGCAACATCACGAATTACATTTTTTGTGGCGATGGTGGTTCATCATCATCATCATCATCATCATCATCATCATCATCATCATCATCATCATCATCTAATCACTTAGGTGTATACAGGAGAGTATTACATAAGATGCTTACATGCATACATTTACTTATAGATGCGCACAGCACAAAACAGCCCCTAAAGGTGTCCATTTAACTCCCTTTAGGACAAAATAACTAGAAACCGTTATTAGAGACGCAAAAACCTTAAAACAATCGAGAGACGATTATTTTTAAAGAAAGTGGATGAAATCCTAAGCAAAATGTGTTAATGTAAGCCGGCAAAAATAATAAAACCCAAAAATATTTATCAGTATTTTGATCTCCGTATAATTAAATTAAGTTATAGAATAATAGGATGAAACGTGATAACGTATGATATCATACTATAAATAGGGATAAAGGTAAAGGTCATCCCATAACCTGTTCAGGTGGTTGGGGAGTGAGGTGTTAGAGACCCCACTTTTCTCGGGGCCAGCTTTTACATGAGGGCGGTGCCAATCTCCTCTCCCTCGCTGCCTTACTATAAATACATGCAGCGAAAACATTGTGTTTGTGTGTTTGTTTTTTCGTGAAAGAGAGAGAATCTATGTTTGATTATTTTTAGATTTTTTTATTTATTTATTTATCTTTTGTGTGTAGGAAACTTTCTTTTTCTTCCCTCCCCCCGTCTCTCTCTCTTTGTATATATATATATATATAAAGTGAGAGAGAAAATCAAATTATATTATTAATAATAATAATAGATTATGTATGTAAATTTGCTCGTACTTTTGACTAACACTGTATAAGACAGAGAGGGATAAAGCCGTTAGGTAATACAATTTGTGTTATACCCTATGTGTGTGAGTGTGTATGTATGGTGTTTGTCTTTCTGCGCGTCTCATGTGCGTGTAGTGCATGTCAGCGATGTCTTCGCGTGATATGCAAGTTATACTTGTTATATTTAGTTATGTTGTTGAACTTGTAAATAACTGTTAATACCAGGCAACATGTAAATAAATGTAGAACTAGGTATACAAAAACATATTTTGCATTTTATGTTTTATATATTAAGCAAATTCCAAGACCTAAGGAAAAAATTGTTTTACCCAATGAAGTACATTTAAAATAAAAATGTATTTAATTTTTAGCGTTTTAGTCTTTTAAAATTTTTTTATCCGTTTTGTTCTTTTACTGTGTAAATTTATTTGCTTGCTTCAATATGTACTATATAAAGGTCAGAATAATAAATATTTAAATGATGACACTAAACCTATAATCATTCTAATTCTCAATATAACTTTCTTCGCAAGACCGTCCTTATCAGAAGAGAGAAAATCTGTCGTGCGGTCCAAGAGAGGAAACTATTGCATGCAAAAGCGGAATCAAGTCTCCAAGGCTACATTTCTTGTTGAAATTTCACTTTTCTGACGAAGAATTGTTTACTATTTTACTACATGTGGACAGCTGGAAATAATATTGTCTTGTCACGATAAATAAATAACACAAATTTCAGACTTCTAGGACCATGGGAAGTGGGTGAAAACTCAATTAAAAATTAGAGGTGGACTGGACTGTGTAAAATAGAAAGAGAAGAAATGCACACCTTGCCCTGTCTATAACACCGACTGATATGACCGACACATGTGTGAGGCATGGAACTTGTTTTAAACTCAGGGACCGACTGTTGAACACACAGTCAACTAAAGCAGAGAGAATGGTTAATAGAAAACAAACTGAAGACATCAAGAATCACTCATTGTCTGACTTACTTACAACCTCGCTCTCTCTCTCTACAGTGAGAACAGTTGCCACAGGTAAAGTATTCCTTTATCATTTACTCATTAAGCAGGGTAGACAAGGTCTGAAACGAGTATACTTAGTAACAAACCGGGTAAATACTCTTCGAATGTTCACAACTTGATTCACGGCTCAAGACCTGAGACAATTTCAAAAGTCTCATGCTGGAAATTTTCTGCCGACGAGACGAAGAAAGGAAGTTGATAGATTTTCGTCTCTTGTGGCACTGGGTCTGCAGTGCGATACTAAACGAACATCCTTCACACACTTCAACCCGCTGCAACACGATTACCAGAGGCACTGGGTACCTTCTAGTAGACACACACACACACACACACACACACACACACACACACACACACACACACACACACACACACACACACACACAGATAAAATGAAGTCGAGAAGCATAAGAACAGATATAAATTTACATTTACCACCGAGTAAATGCAATTTTGTGCATTCAGTCCCATACTGTCATCATCTTAAAAATTAACTGTCACATCTTATCCATTTCCGAGCCATAACCTTTAACTCCCAGCTTACAAAGTAACCCAATAAGCGCATTTTCGACAACCTAAAAATAGGCATGTGAAAATACAAACGATATTAAAACCATAAAGCTATCTTTTCACGTATAATGGCCATTCACAACTCCTGCCTGTTATAATGAAGCACGAGGTGGGCTACTTTTATTCCAGCAACAAAGAAGACAGCAGCTCGTCCTAACGAGAGCCTACAACGAGGCAGAGACACTGAAGGAAAGGACAGTCGTCACTGCGCGTGCGTAGAGGGCCTGCGCTGACTCAGCTCCTGTCCCGCTGTATCGAAGCTAAACTTATTGACAGCCAGCTTCCGGTCTCTTTATTTTGTTCCCGCGAGCATAATAGACTCTTTGGAAACTGAAGAAATCTTAGAAAGTATGCTTTGATATATATATTTTTAATATATGAATCATAATGTAAAATATATTTTCTCAAGCAGAGTGTTGTATCGTAGTCTATGTATTTATTTGAAAGTCAAAAAGATGGTTATGTCAGCAAGCTCTAGCTCTCTACCTCATTATCTTTCTGAGTGGTTACAGAAAGCGGTTTATAGCGAGTTTATCGTTTCTTGAATGAATTTAATTCAGGATTAATTCATACCAAGGCTGTAAGGAACGTACCTTAAACACACACACACACACACTGTGCGCGCGCGCTCTCTCCCTCTCTAATTACGAACAGTTTCAAGACACCAGTATTGGATAAATAGTTCGATTATTTTTACGTCTATGAATCTTTTTATCTGGCGCAGCAATACTTATAACCACTGGAAAGTCGAATTATTCTACAATGTAAAAGTTAAATTTCTCTTGCCAGATGACTTCATTGTAACATTCCGGTTTGAAATGTTCCTGTGCTTGAGCTGCTAGTCCTTTTCTCTATTAAAGTCTCTGAATAAGGCACTGTAGCGACCAGATAATCTTTTGTCTTCTCTGACATCTTAAACATCTTCATTTATCTCCCTGTCGTCCCCCGCTATTTTAACCATCAGTCATCGTCCCTGTCCCTAAGAAGTCCATAGTGAGATTAATATGCAACTAAAGGCTCGTGCCTTGACATCTACTGCTAAAAATGATCCAGAAAGAGTGGACCATACAAAGTTGTGAAGTCCTGACCACACGGATACAAGGTGTAGAATTTTCTTGTAAAATCTGTTGAGGTGAGTCTGCCTCGTTTTTTTTAAAGATTTGTATGTAAGTTTTGGATGAAAATAGTAATACAATGTCCTTAAATGATTGTCATATTTTTATGTAGTGTATTTTTTCTGTCCAGTTTATTTTCTTTTATTCGATCTCTTGAGTTCGACGTAGGTTAAATGTAATCTAACTTCAAGAAGAGCGGCAGCAGCAAACGACTGTGTATCGTGTTTCTGTCGGCGGAACTTTCAGAAGCAGATTTTCATGTAAACTTTAAAATAAAGACTTTTACTGCAGAAAGGGGGATTACTGTTATGGGTTTTCATGAAAATTAAGCTTTGTGGTTGTCATTTTTATCTAATTATATATATATATATATATATTATTTTTTATCTTTGTTAGCGTTTTAATTTAGCTTGACTACAGATTTGTCGGTGTCAGACATTACTAATAAGGACAATTGGAACTGGAGTGGACCTAAAGACAAGATACGAAGAATCTGTTATAGTAAATTAGTACAAACCCTTCTTTTCATTACTTTTATTACTTTTATAAAATAATGTGGAAGAGAATTATTTTTTATCACTATTACCAGAAAGTACCACAAAACAATTACTCAGTACCTTAGTGTCTCCGTAAAAGCTATTCTTGTCTTTATCAGACCAGGCATTCATATTACTCATTATATACCCTACAAATAAGAGAAAAAAGAGAAAGAAACGGATTTTATTGAATTAATTTACATTGTCAGACAGAAGCTTAATACAACGTCCTTCAAATCCCAACCGCAATCATACAAAACCTCCAGTGCGACCAGTTCTCTTTTTCCGGAGACCATAAAGTCAACAGCCTGAAAATTGCTCGACTATATTATGTTCGAACTAGCTTACAATACATCTGCACATCTTTGATTAAACGAATCCACAAAACGTTAATGGCCAACGGTTTCCTTTCACTGCTTCTGGCAACTAGTTTACAACCTGATGAGGAGAAACAGCTTTTTTAAAACACGATAAAGCTCAGTCATGACATCGTATTAGATTATAACAGTTTTTCATAGGACTTCATCAACTTTATATTTTTAAAATGTAATTTAACTATTAATGGTTTTGTGTCTATAATAATGGCTGCAATATTCAGCCGTTTAATTTCCTAAACAGGTTGAAGTGGACAACCTCTGGTGTTGTCTAGCAGCGTAAACATTCAAAATTTCTTTCACTTTCTGTTTGTCTTTCTACTTAAAAGCCATATTCTTCTCATTGAGACAGTGTTTCAGCTCTTTACCCAGCCATGTGTTACTCGGATACATGCAGATTGTCTCAGTATGGATGGCAGACTCTTCACAGAAGGTGATGTAAGAGGTAACTGTGTCAGCAGTTTATCCTTAAGCAACAGTCACAAATAATGAGTCATCTTTACGTAAACACAAAAGGACAAAGGAAATTTAAAAAATGATAGCTATTTACTAGTATGATTTATCCCATCCCACTCAAAATAGATCATTCTAATTAAACCTGATTCAAGTTGTGGCCCAGTCAATGGGTCGAGCTGGCACAAGTATGGACAAATGGAAACATTATCTCAGCTGCAATGACCGTGACTGTTGCCCATTATGTTTTGTTCTGGAGAAGATTTATTTACCAGTCTGTTTGGTGAATTCGGTTTGGACATTTTTATCTTTTTTAACTTCAGTTGAAGCGGGCAGCAAATCGCTTCTTGACCACAACCTGAGCGATGTTTCTTCATCTGACTCGAAGACATGCACACATTTGGATTTGGAGAGTGATGAACCTTCACCTTGTTGGCTTGAGGGGAACAGCTCTTCGAATTTCTTTGGATTTTGTTATTTTCTAATTTAATTTTCCTTTTGGAGTCCATTGTTTGATCTGTCACGATCCTCGTTAAGGGGTGGACTATGTTTGTCGATTGTGAAATTTTGTTTTACATCCACGGTTTCAGCTGCTCCGTTGACTAACTGTCCTTTCCTCCACGACGCCATTTTCATCTCAGTCCAGTTTCTTGTTTGAGGACATCGACAGTGAGATGAAACGTGTGATGAAACGCTAAACTTCTTGATGACTCGAGGCAGCAAAAACTTCTACAGCTGGTGTGAGTGACTGAAGTGTCTTGGTCTGTTCTTTCTCATGGCTTCTCGATGACAAACAATTGCAGATTAACCTCTAAATCTTTGACGGTGAATTGGTCAGCAGGCCGCTCAGACAAATCTGGTCCTCCGTTTTCTTCTTTCTTCAGGATTTTTCCCCATAATTTATGTATTTATTTTTATTTTATAGACTTGTTAGATAATGGAGTCCTGTAGTCATTAAGTTGTTAATAAGATAGCACTACATTTATTATTATCATTATCGCATTTCCACGCGCTGTCCCCTTTTCTTGCCTATCATCTTAGTTGGTTTCTTCAATTTCACACTATCATTATTATATCTTTTGTAAAGCGCCATGAGTTATCAACAAGCTTTCAGTCTTCATGGTCACCACCAAACAATTTGTAGACTACATGGCCTTCTTTGCACGGTCGCCAGCTGTATTAGAAATGTATACTAAGTGCCTGTACCCTACCAGATCCCGCTAACATAGTTTGATTATAACAGTAGCCAAGGACACTACCAGCACTAGGAAGAATAACTCTAGCTGTTTGGTCCTCATAAAAGGGTTTTCAGTCGAGCTGGATGTCCTCCCTTTCAATCAGAATCCCTGTTCAGTCCGTTGGCTTCAGATTCACTGGCTGGTAGAGTCCAAGGCTACAATGTTGACTGGCTCGAGCAAAGGTCAGTTGAGAAAAAAATATAGTTTAGAGAGAGAGAGAGAGAGATGTTTGTTTGTTTGTTTGTGTTTAGCGCCGTGCCAGCAACGAGAGAGAGAGAGACGTCAGCTGAGAGAAACTATAGCTAGTGGGGTGGGGGTGGGAGGTAGGGATGTCAGCTATTGTCTTGAGCATTGTGGTAATGAATAAGGAGAGGGAACTGTTTTTTTTTACGCCGTGCTAGCAACTATAGAGAGTTTGTGATTCAGCGCTCGCGCCCCGCGTGCAGGAGCGGTCGCGTGTAATGTCACGGGAATTTGTGGCCCACGTCATCACTTCTACAAAAGCCAACCAATCGCTTTCTCACAACGGGTATGTTTAGAGGCGGGCCCTGCCGTTGCGCACACGTCTTCACTACGTGTCGTGCATCTCAAACTGATATGACGACAAGACAGCTGGCCCTGTAAGTGAGAGACAACAGTGTGGCTGTGACGACATGAACCCAGGACAGTCAATCTTCACTGTGTTGATGACAGGCGCTAACCCTTGCGCCACCCGACCGCCGTGACAATGGAGAAAATGATGTGGCACAAGACTGGTGTTGTATGAACTGAACTCATTCAGTGACTAACAGCCGCAACTACCACCAGTAGGATTTGCTGTCAGCAATATACGCACAAGGAGCTGCACCTGGATGATGACGTGGAACGCCTACCCAGGACTCGTTATGTCATGGCGGTGATGGAAAGTGTTGAGGACACGGAGATACGCGTCTGTCACCAGAGGCGCTGCTGTCTGGCGGTCACGTGGACCTCATTAACGGCCCTCAGAGCCACGGATGGTGCTCTAGGTATACCTGCGGGAAGAGGCTGTCTACCTTCATGGCGCAGCTTCCACTAAGTGAGTCTCTTGCCGTCACACCTTTTTCTGTCAGATAGCTGAACAAAGCTCATAGCACCTTCATCCTGACCTGCTGACACAAGATGGTGAGATCGCTGTATATTTGAATGCCTGCTCACAGGTGAACGTCAGGTGCTTTGACGGTGACTTTTATACAGACGCAAGCATACTTACCCTTCCCACTGACACCCGACTGACAAAGGCAGTGACGAGTAAATGGTCAAGGATCTGAAACTGACCTGACAATTCACAAGCTACTTTCGGTATGTCTTGTAAATAGTTTCCTAATTGTTAATGAATGGCGTTCAGCCCGGCACAGGGGAATAAACAGTGAGAGAAAGACAATTATGTAACTTGGTGTCTAGCAGAAGACATCTGTCTTGCATGAAGCAGCAATATGATCCATGCATTTTGTCTCTCCTCTCCATCGTGTGACCCTGTATCATCCACCCATCTCTTGTAGCACCTCTTTTTCGCTCTTTCCCTCTGTCCTTCTGTTTCAACATTGTGTTGCTTTATTTCACGGCTAAGAAATTCTTTTCTTTGCTCACTCAGTGACAGAAGAACTTTTAGTCTTATTTCAAATTTTCGTGAAATTGTGGTGAAGCAGGTAAACCTTGTGATATTGTAAGTTGTTAACATGACATGCACGTGAACTTCGCCCGCACTAGGAGACTATGCGAGCTACACAGTCGCCTATGTGTAAACGCTCCCGATATGGACGTGTTAAGGCCTGTTCACACTGTATGATGGACAACTTAGAGGACGATGGAGCATACACAGTTTACCTAATGGCGTCAATATATTTGTTTACGACATCCTGGGGAATGTCTGCAGGTTCTTCCTGCGGCCAGAAAACACCCCGGGAGAATTTCTGCCTCGTTTTGAGAACAAGACGACTTGGGATAATTACTTGTCGGTGAGCAAGGGCGGTCCGGTGGCGCAACGGTTAGCGCCTGTCACCAATACAGTAAAGGTTGGCTGTCCATGGTTCAGTTCTCGTCTCGGGCGCGCTGTTCTTTTTCTGCATGTGGCATCTGTTTATAGCCTTAGTTGCTGGCTCGGCGTAAAACACCAATTAAAAAAAATTGTCGGTGAGCAGCAAACAGCTGTTCTGGATGATGCGCGGCCCTGACCCCATAAGGATCCATGTGGTTGAGGTCATCGTGCTCAGCCTGACCTTTGCCGCGAGCAGGAGTTCAGAGAGTGAGCGACAGTTCAGGTTATTCCGACAGTGAAAGTCTGTATTTCTCGTGGTTCTGAGAAATTGCGACTTTAGCACGAGAAATGCGGACTTAACAGTTCAAATAATGTGAACTGTCGCTCACTCTCTCTGTCTGGTGTTGACTATTGTCACTGTTGGGAATGGTGTACTAGTGTGACGTAGTATACTGTTAACGGCGCTTGTTGACCGCAGGTGCGAATCGCCTACTTTGTTAACGGATGAGTTCTGGAGGCTAAAATTTACAGGTTATGTCTATATTGCCTATATCTACTGATATCCGAAAAAAGAACACAAGGCAGTCAGGTTGGTCATTAAACTCAGCGTGCAATCGACATTTTCATCCAAATCTTCGTCACTGTAAATACTGCCTTAGGACTTGTAGTCATTGCCATTGTAATTAATCACTCTTTATTGCGAGTATCGTATGGCTGATTGTAAAAGCTAGCAAATGGTGCCAGCAGCAGGATCTTATGCTTCATGTCAACACGTGATATTCACGCTGTGCTAACGACTTGCAGATGAGGGTCACCAACATCGTTCATGTTGTCGACGACGTCGTCACGGCGCAGACGGCGATCGACGGACACACTGACAGTTGTGGTGAAGATCGTAGACCCGCAGGATGACGGCTCACATGTCAAGCTGGGTGAGTAGAACGAACTACAGCCTTAATGAACGACTCATTTGTAGTCGTAGCTTTGATGAATAATTCACCCAACACTAACTATACCAATATCATGTACTGTCCTTTACCTTCTCAAAATATTTTGGCAAGAGCGGTTAGTTCTGGCACAGCCTCGAAAGAACTTGGTACAGCATCCTAGAGTTTGACATATCAGGCCGATGTGCTGAACTAAGAAAACCCAGTACAAATATAATTCACCCACAAGATGGAGGAACTGTACCTGGTAGAGCTGATCCGAGTCATACAGGATGCAGTAAAGCAAACTGAAAATGAAGTACTAAAACAGAATAATAATACAATAAAATACATCTTTATTGTCTATGTTTGGTCACAACAGATATAGAAATTTTCCTTTGTTGCTGGGAGCTCCCACAATTAACTGAAGAAAAGGATACATAATAAACTGAAGAGATTACGGTCACACCTCATACACTCATACAGTTACACTCATGCTTAACCCTCTCACACCTAAGACAGTTAGCAGATGCACATTCTCTTCCTCTCTTACACACACACACACACACACACACACACACACACACACACACACACACACAGGCTAGGTACATTTGTTAGTCCTGTTCATAAGTGCTATTGCGGTTGGTAAGAATGACTTGGCAAAGGCACTCTTCCTGGCGACCACTTGCTTCCATCTACGGCCGGAGGGTAACATGTGGAAGTGGCGATGTAGTGGGTGATAGGGTCTGTGATGATGCTGACAGCTGTTAACCTCACAGCCTTGATGTATAAATCACCTAAAGGTCTTTGTGGAGAACCAATGATTTTGTTGGCACTCTTGACCACTCTCATTAAACAAGGTTATCTTTGACAGAGAGAACTCCAAACCACACTGACATACTGAATGTTAAGATGATTTCGATTAGGCTGCGATATACTGACTCAAGGACAGGGCCGCTGACACCGAAATTCCTCAGTTGTCTCAGCAGGAACAGGCGCTGATGTGCTTTCCTGGAAACAATGCTGGTGTTTACCTGAAAGGACAGTTTGCTGTCTAGCACTGTGCCGAGGTACCTAAAACTTTGCATCTTTTCTATCATGTCATTATCAATAATTATAGGGGTGGGGGCAGGTTGATGTTTACTTCTGTCAAGGGCCACTTCTTTAGTTTTAGAGACATTGAGCACCAGAAAGTTTTCTTCAAACCATGAGTATAATTTCTGAACCTGGAGGAAATAGCTTGCAAGTGACTTCTCGTCCTTGAGCCGAGCAACCAATGCCATATCATCTGAAAACTTAATCAAGGATAGGGCACAAGTTGAGAATTCTGTCCGGACTTCACTAGTGTAAACAGAGAACAGCATCGGGGACAAAACACACCCCTGTGGGGCTCCGGTATCTATGATCAGAGTGGTCGAGACTTTGCCTCCCATGCTGACCCGTTGTGGCCGGTCCCGGAGAAACTCCCTCATCCAGAGCACTAGGGTTGAGTTAACGTTTAGTGCTAGGAGACGTTGTAAGAGCAGGTGTGGCTGAATGGTATTAAAAGCAGATGAAAAGTCCATGAATAGGATACGGGCGTATGTACCAGTGCCATCCACATGGTTTGCTACCAGGTTGTAGAGTGTCAAACAGGCATCATCCACTCCTCTTTTCGCTTTGTATGCAAATTGGTAGGGGTCTAGTTGATCAGCAATGGCAGTGACTAATTGGTTGCAAACAACTCTCTCCATGCACTTAGCAAGGATAGGGGTCAAGGCCACTGGTCGGAAGTCATTTAGTTTTTTGGAATGTGACTTTTTTGGCACTGGAATAATAGTTGAGGTCTTCCATAGCTTGGGGAAGAACTGACTGTTCAGGAACAGGTGAAACAGATGTGCGATCATTGGACTCAGCCGTGGGCGCAAGATCTGAGCACCCGTCCTTTTAGGCCGGCTGGACCAGGAGCTTTAAAGGGATTAATTCGGGACAGGCAAGATGTTACGGCATTCTCGTCCACTAAGATATCACATGGTGACAGAGAAGAACAGATCAATTCACGTTCTCGAGTAAAGTCTTGTATATCAAACCTGGCATAAAACTTGTTTAAGTCATTGGCAAGGTCTGCAGCCGCACATCCTACCTCCTGTTTTTTTGTTTAATCCCAACCAAGCCTCGCGTGCGTTCCCTTCCCTTAGTTTCGTTTCTACCTTGTTCTTATATTCGATCTTCGCCAGCCTTGTCTTCTGCCGAAATTCTTTGTTCCGATCTCTTACCTGCCCCATATCACCCTGGATAAATGCATGCTTCTTGGCAACAAGGCAAGCTTTCAGGTCTTTGGTAATCCATGGCTTATTGTTTGCAAACAGTTTGATTGTTTTCGGTTTCACAACACAGTCTTCACAGAACTGGATGTAGGCCGTTACAGTTTCTGTGAGTTCATCGTAATCAGAGCAGCTGTCAAAGAACAGCTGCCAGTCTGTTGCCTCATAACAGCCCCTCAGTGCCTCGATCTTGTCATGTGACCACTGCTTGATCTCTATGGCGTTTGGTTTAGCAGTGTTCACTTTGTCTGTATCTTGGGATAAGATGAACCACATTGTGGTCGGATCTACCCAAAGGGGGCCTGCATCTGCTTGCATAGGCATCCGAGATAGAGCTGTAAGATTTGTCTAACACACGATTCTGCCGAGTGGGACAGCTAACATGTTGGTGTAGGGAGGGTAATTCAGCACTAATATCACGTTTATTGAAGTCGCCGAGGATAAATACAGCCTGGTCAGTGGATCTATGTGAGGTCTTGTTGTAGCTGCATGGCTGCTATCTGAGCGGCGGCGTCCTTGTTGTCAGGTCCGGGAACGTACACCAAAATGACTGTCACTTGCCCGAATTCACATGGCAAGTAGAACGGCCGAAACGACACAGTTAGGATTTCATACGACACAGTACTAGTTGTTTCACGTATCGGGAACTCCCTGGCCCAACTTTTGTTTAATAATAGTGATTAGGACACTTATTTTGAATTTATAGTAGTAAACAATAACATCGATGTAAAACAATAACGTTTTAAGGATAGTACATGACAGACAAATACTGAACAATATCACTAACGTAGCAGCGACTCAGGTTTAATAATTTGACAAGAGGAACACAATACAACGTAACCACGTAAGCAAGAGTAGTGGAGGACAGACTAATACTAAACAATAACACGTAGAATATTAATAAAATGGCAGCGGAATAGAAATGTGCGCACTGCTTTCTCATGCTACACGTCCGCAACGAATACATTAATGGTTGTTCGAGTCACGTGACTACAAGACGTGAGGCTCTGATGTCTGTTACTGTGCTGTAGATTCATATCAGCACACGTCCGTCTCTTAGACAAAGTCTCACTTTTGATACAGAAACACGTAAGATGAACACCACAGAAAGTGAAAAGTTCACAACTGACATCGTGCTCATGGAGTCCTTTGCCAAACGTATTTGTATGCGTGCTTGTATGTTATGTCAGGCTTTGTCAGCAGACATTCTGTAATGATATGTTATTTTGACATTTATACTCTCATCTAAACCTGTGCAATACCACGTGTTGTTTACATTTATAGTTTTGCCTTCATCTAAACTTCTGTAATGTCACGTGATGTCTTCTCTCACACCTGGCCACTATATATTTTGCATCACACGTATCTTCCCAATTTCCACGCACCTTGATAGTGAGATTATAATTATCATCAACTTGTGTTCTATCAAACTGCAGGACAGTCAACTATGGTCATTCCAACTTCATTTAGCAGCAGCACCGGAGATGATTTCAATAAGTTATTTGGTGACGACAGCCTTTTTGAAAAAGTCTTTTGCCCATGAATCAAGTATCCGTGCAGGGCAAAGGTATCTCTCCTCAGCCTTTGCATACATTCTCGCTGACTCCATCTTCAAAGACTCTGTAAACATTTTGATTCTTCTGACCCTGTCAAGGCGTGCACGAAGGAGTGTTGCCATGCTGCACACCTGTGTCCATTGCATAAGAGCCGCCATGTGTAATACAACTTCGGACGAGAACAGGTGTTCAACGTGGTATACAATTTCTTCTTTGGTGATAGGACGAGAAACCAGTGCGTTCAACTTGGTATGGCCGTAGGCAAATATTTCATAACCACATTTTATTCCTCCGCTAGAAATACAACTTCGAACGACAGGTTGGCACTCAACCGTAGCGATGATAACAAACGATGATAATGATTTATGATATTTAATCGCTTGATGCTGCTGCTGATGATGTAGACACAGAGCACAAGAGTCTGGGCAGGACCGGGTCAGTCTCTCTCAGCAGTGAGGACACATTCCTTAGCTTCAAGTCTCGGGTCATGCTGGAAACCCCCCATGCCACCCCTGACAACGGACATCAAGAACCAACTCCACCGCCATCCTGACAGCTGACCCCAGGCGTGCGCACCCTGACCCCCATCCCAGGCGAGACCCCCTCCACCCAGCGCGCAGTGTTTGCCGGGAATAAACTGTACCCAAACTCCACGAAGAAGCTGCTGCATGTCTCCCTCGCCAACTGGCAAGTACTGACACCCCAGGTTAGAGATGTACTTTCGCAGACCTCTTGTAACTGCAGAACACTGGGACTGACCCCTTTGATGGTGGTGACAGTGTTTTTGCCATGAGCACGGCGTGAAACTTATTTACTTTGAATCGCGTTAAAAAAATATATATATATAAAAATCAGAATTATATCATTATATAGAATGTCCAGCTGCTCAATCTTAGATGAGCTGTCAATGGTGTTTGTTTGTGTGTGTGTGCATGTGTGATGTTGTAGATGCATACCTGATTTTCTTGTTGTAAGTTTTTTTTATCTATATATATATATATATTTATGATACATGTTACTTGCCCACTTACTTTTCCTCATGTTTTCAATTTTTTCATTCAGTGTTGAACTCGAGCACATTCCCATATTCAAATTGCCCAATGGGGCAAATAAAGTTGGTCATTGTCATTGTCAGAATTATTGCATATTATCAGAAGTGTTTTTATATAGTATGTCTTAACAGAATCATATTGTAAAGTATTAGAATTATTTCCTTATTATAGAGTATGTGGTATTATATATAATCAGAATTACTATATATTATCAGAAATAATCAGAATATATCACTGTATACTATTAGAGATATCTTGAAAGAATTATATCACTATATAGTATTCAGTATCAGAAAACAACAAAATGCGTCGGGGGTCTCTTTTTCTTAGTTTTTTCCTAAAGCTTTCTTGACAGCAAGAAATAGAAAATAAATGAAATGCATAATATTATGAATTATTATGATCAATTAATTACTCTAGAAAATAGTTAACAGGTCAAAGTATAGGCCTTAAAGACAGCTTCTGGAAAACTGTCCTTGACAAGTGTGCATACGTCAGAATCACGTGATTGTACAGTTTAAGCTCTTTGGCGAAATTTTGTCATACCGGAAGTAGGAAAATCCCACAGGCTTTTACCACGGACCTTCATCTACTGGATGAGTGTCTCTCATTCCTTGCCTCTTTGCGCTATCATAAGAGTGACCAATTGTAACAAACCCTACAATGTTAGGTTTTCACTTCCGTTTCCGATTTCAAAATGGCGGGTTTTCCTAACGTCGAACCACTAACAATTTTTTAAAAAAGCATTGTTTTTGATTTTTTGGGAACAATTATATAGATTATTCTGTTACAAAAAGCCTATACTTTAAGAATTAATTTAATAAATGCCACAGATGAATGTCCGTGGTGCCACTGACAATAGGGAAGTCCCCCCGTTGCTAAGGTCAGTTGGTATCGTAAGCTATGATAGCGATGAGGATAGATGTTTACTTTTTGTTGAGGATAACATCTCGCTTTATTGGCATGGCATCCAACAATGCAGCAATTTGCACCTGTCCATTTTGTTCGAATCCATTTATGTCGGCAAACCACTGACCTTTATTAAAATTAAATGAAGGTCCGTGTCTCTTCGCAACAGCAAACCGGAACCGGAAACACGGGTTCGCTGATAAGGAAAGCCAAGACTTACACCGGATATAAACCTGAGACACTTATCCAGTAGATGAAGGTCTGTGCTTTTACAAATCCCGTCCCTTTTCTGTGCTTAGCAACTGTATGAGCTGCAGTACAACCCACTTTCTGCATCGTTATGTAAATATTCTTGTAAAATAATGTGAAGCCTTTGACACACGCTGCATAATACAGCATGGCAATCACTTTGTTGCTGTTATAATGTATAATGTCCTAAGCATGTAGCCTCTTGTACATTAGCTCTTATCTCTTGTTTATTAAAGAATGATAATTCTATGAAAAGTAATTTGTAAATGTTTTCTTTTCACGATTGTGCGCGAGCACACACACTGGGCATCCATCACAACCTTTTGAGCACTGTCCTGTGACAGTCCCTGTCTCGGGTAGCCACACACGTCACATTTTTACACACACACACAATAAAAAGATTGAAGACGTTTGTTACAAAATCAGATTTAATGGTCCAGAAAGTGGAAACAGTACAAGACGAGTGTGAAGACAAGCCGAAGCACAAGACGCCATCAAAAACATTGGGTTATCAACGACTCATTCCACTCAGGCAGGACATGGAGACTCGTAGCTGCTACACCTTCACTAGAGACCCACGAGAGCTGCAAGTTTCGAAACTGAATGTGACAAGAACTAATTGTTGTGATTTCACTTCCAATGAGCTAATTCTTGCTATGAAAGCCTTAAAGATGGTGTCACGAGAACTCCGATATTGCTATATAAGGGAAGAAAAGGACTATGTACTCTCATCTACTATGGGTGGGGTGGGGGGCGCTTGTGTTCCCTGTCTGCCACGATCAGTACAACATCTCACGCTGCTTACAACAAAAGATGAGCAAGTCAGTATTATGGCATCCCGCAATAAAGTCAAAGACAGTCAAGACGAGAGGAGTTGTTAGTAATGCACACAGCTCAACACAAGCTACACCACCACTGAGGGGGACATCAGATAAAAATGCTTTTTCTTGTTAATAATTGGGAACAAAAATCTCAAGAGTTGTCATCATTGGCCGGAACGACTCTTTAAATTATGCACAAAGGTATCCACAAAAACATCCTAAATTGCACATAAGATAAGAGAATAAAACTGAAAATAAACAAAAAACCAACAAAAAATACTTTCATTCCGTTTATAAACATGGTATGAGACAATTGTAAAGAAAGTCATCAAAACAATATCAAAAACAAATTGCGGAAACACGAAATATTTGTGTCTGCGTTATTTTGATGGAAACTTGTAGGTGGGCCAAGAGTGGATTCGTGCCATGAATACGAAACGATGAATGAATTGTATACCTCTCGTTGTAAACAACACATGTAAAATCTACTTTTATATAAACTTCAAATAAGCCAACAGAAATCTCAAAATATTGAGGACAACACACAGCTAAACGCTACACGCTGCCGTCCTTACTAAAAAAAAAAGAAAAGTACCACGTGAGCAAACAAGGGTTTGACAACGACTCCTTAACAATCTGATGTTTCTTTCTGAACACTTGGCAAACATCTTTTTTATATAAAAAAAAGATTTTAAATAAGAGTAAGATCGTGAATACTGGGCTGCTGACAGACACAAAGTAACATACACAATGATTGTAATTATGACGGCTACAGTGTATACAATGCCAACATTAAAACAAGCGTTTGTTTGTGAAACAAGGCTACATAGTACCTCTGAATAGCCCCAGTTTGAATTTCATAGTCACAGATGATAAACAAGGTAGTAAACATGGGCAGTGTCAAGATTTCAAATGACCCATTCACCCGCTACAACACAGAAAGTAGACACAAATCAACCCAGTGGGAAACTAGAAACATAGGATTGCTCTGCGAGCAAAACAACGAAGAACAAATGTTTGTCTAGTACAGGTAGCGGACAACACCTGCAGGTAGATGGGAGTATGAGAATATCCGGAATACAGAAAGACAAGAAGGAGGTATAGAGAAAGGAAAGAAGATGGAATCAACAAGTTGGACGAGAGAAAAGGCCAGACCTGTCTGCCATGACCATCAGCCATTACAGTGAAGAGAAGGTAGTAACAAAACATGAGGTCAGCACACAGCTGCATCTTATGTATGAAGAGCAACCTGAAACAACCTTCTCTCCGTGTGAACATTAATATCTTTCTCTCCCTGAAATCTATGAACTTGCTGAACACACAGCTCGGAGTATAAACACTTGTTTACAATATCCAACTCAACATATAATCATACCAATTCACTTTTCTCTAATACAAATTTACACCACCCAACCCTTTTAAAAATTAATGGACTCGGACAGAGCTGAACAAGAGAGGTGGAAGGGGAAGAGATCTGAAACAGCACCAGCAGTATTTTGTTCTGTAATTTGCGCCCAGGGTGAGATTAAAAGTGATAACATGGAGATCGCACCTAAGATAATTAATCAGTGTTACTAATACAATACGCCACTGCACTTCTTCCTTTGTGAAGTGATCTGCTCCATGGCTCAAGATAATTCGAAAACCAGACACAAGGAAATATTAACGAGGCAAGAACAAAAAAAGAAGCAACAAACAATCGCGCGCAGGATATTTCTGACCAAGCTCTAACCTTTTGTTTCAAAAACAAACAAAACCAAAACAAAAGCAAAAAAAAACAAACAAACAAAAAAACAACAACAACAACTAAAAGAAACAAAAGCCGAACTCCTATTCCTGAAATACGGTGAGTCTAGTTTTTTTCTGTGCTAGCGACTCTAGCATTCCATCGCTGGACCTTTGGCGGCTACTTGTCTGGAAGATTGGGCCCGAGCTGTATGGCCAGGTCCTGCATGTTGTAGCCAGCTACACGCACTATTGTCAGCTCGCCACACACTGGACAGACCTACAGACACACCGTAAGACGGTGAGAGGCTTGTGTACAAAACAAAGATGGTCAGGACTCCAACGCCATGCCAGCAGCGGATAATCCTCATAAAAACATCAGTGCTACAGTTGCCTCCCATGTAGCAAGTTTTCAAAACAAATATCAAACCTGTTTTTCAAAAGATAAAAAGACGGACACGACTAATCTCAATGAAAATAAATTTCAAAAATCATCAAACAACACACATCTATAGAAAAAAAAGCATTTTTGTGGTGTAGTTTCTCAACAGTGGCAGAAACCAGACAAAAAAATCAGCTGAACCCTCTATTATATGACAGACCAACTGTTGTCTATAATAATCAATATACACACATTGTAATGGACTACACTACACAAACTGTTGTATCATACAATTAATAATAAAGTATGTACATTTATAACAAGTTGCCGAAGACGACCTTGCTTAATTGGTTTTGGTCTTTGTCACGAAAACATCTTGGACCTGTTCTCATGGTATCCTTTGGCGACATCACAACACGTCGTCGTGACGCCCTTTGGTGATGTGAGAATGAGGATGGCGTGGGTGACAATGAAGTTCGGATGAATAAAGCGAGGAAACATTTGGCTGAAATGGCGTGTCTCAGTCTCTCACGTACAGTCTCAGTCTCTCAGGTACAGTTAATCTCGACAGTTGAAACTAAATTCTCATTCACTCTATATAGTGCAAAAAGAATTAGAAATAAAATTCACAGGCAACATTGGAAAACCGCCTGACATGGTGGCGACCTTTGACACGCTACAAATTGTATCTGTGACGTCATCAGAGGTTCAGGCACTGAAAGTTCCCATCACACAATGCCTTCTCTCGCGCTGACACCCAGACGAAGCAGGTGAGAACGTTCAATAAAATTAGGTAACAATATACTGTACAAATGAGTAAATAATGCATACTGGTTTCAGCCCAAATCCACAGTAATTGTCTCAACAGAATCCAACAAACGATCACACACTGTCGGCGGGAGGTGACCAGATCAACGTAACAGCTTTAAGGTCAACAAAAACAGCTAAGTTCTAACACGACTTTAAGATCCTCTTACTGGGAAGGTGCACCCTTGAAACAGCCCTGACAACAGTCTAAGAAGACTAACAATTATTTTAAAATGAAAATGCTACATTTTGAAAGTTAAAAAAGAATTATTTCCAATGGATTCTTAATAAAAAGGTGGAAAGTCATCTTCCTTCGATCTCCGTTCCTTTTTGTTCCGTCGTATGCAAGCGACCAAAGATGGTGACCTACGCTATTTTTCACCGAACCACCCACCAGTCTAACCTCGGCTCAGAAGTGTCTTGGGTAGGAGAGGTACTCACTGAATACTCACTTTTAACTCATCTAGCAAAGCAACCCCAAACCAAAACTCTGTCAGCACTGTTACTCCTATCTGATCACGAGCAGAAATACACTAACTATGCTTTGGGAGGTCGGGGGAGGGGGTGGAGGGTTCGGATGGGGAAAAAAGAAACTGATGCTAGAAAAAAAAGATCGTTGGATGCAGCAAATTCTGTTTACTTGTCAAACTGTCGGCTCGCTGTTTTAGTCACTTGTATTGAAACTGCCTGCTCCTTGGATAAAAACTCAACTCAATATGCCATTTCGAAGACATCATCTGTTGATGACAACACACCCAAAAATAGCAGCCTTCAAGTGACGCAGTGTCTGATAAAAACTAGGAGGGGTACAAAGGACAAGGGAGAAAAGCAGCCCTCAACAATACTCAGCCTTGCTCTGTACAACCACTCACATCAGAAAGCGCTCAACAATAATTTAGCGGTTATGAGGCTACAGTGGGGGTAGGGGACAGTGGGGGTTCTCGCGAACGAAAAATTATTTTTTTGGTACATTTCTACTTTTATTTGAATGGACATCCAAGAGTGAAACAACTGTACTCATTCTTTCATTTTGGTGGTAAAGTGAGAACGGTGGGCATTGTTGATTAAAACATCGACAATGGAAAGCAAAAGGTGTACGAGGCATGGGAGATGGCGACTTGTACAGGTGCGTGAACTGACCCATCCTCTGACACCCCGAACCCTACCTCCACACACACACGCACACACTCGACACACTCTCGACACACACTCATTCACAAACTCGCCACGCACCCAGGGTGGCGGCGACTGGCACTACCTCGACTCTCACAAGAGGCAAAGAAACTGCAAGCACGCAGGCAGCCACGGCTACCGCGCGTCACACTGACGTAGGCAAAAGCGTGAAGCCGAGCGGCCGTGACGTCATCAAGCCGAGTGCTCGGGCGCCTGAGCGTGGGGGTCGAGGGGGCCGCCTTTGATGTCGTAGGGGATGTGACACATGCGGGGGTTGGGACGTAGCCGCTCCTTCATCTCGTCATCCAGCGTCCCATACGGTTCCGAGTAGTACACACTGGAGCCCGAGACGTAACCTGTGTCTAGCCAACAGTCAGAGACAAAAACACACACCCAATGGCGTTACTTGGGTCTTGACTGACTGACTGACTGACTGTCTGAGACAGACAGACAGACAGATAGACAGAAGAGTGCAGGTGAAGGTAGAGTGGAATTGCTGAGCTAGCTATACTGAGACATAAAAACGTGTCACAGAGAAAAAAAAATAGTGTTCCTGAGACGAGATCTGAACCGAGTACAGTTAGTTCTTAAAAAAGCAAATGGATGAAAAGAAAGGCAGGCTGACAAGGAGCAGACAAACAATAGCTTTATATAGATAATAGTGACTACAGATGAAGTGAGACAGAGACGGACGATAGCTTTATTTGGACAGTGATGACTACAGGTAAAGGAGACAGAGAGACATTAGATTTAGATGGACAGTAATGGGTACAGGTGAGGGGCAATTAATAGCTTTACCTGGATGATAATGGCTACAGGTGAAGTCTGAGAGAAACAAACAATAGCTTTATATTAAAAGTAAAGGCGACAGGTAAATGGGAGAGAGAGACAGTAGCCTTATATGGATAATAATGGCAAAGGTGAAAGAGAGAGAGAGAGAAGCAAACAATAGTTTTATATTAATAGTAATGGCTACAGGTGAAGGGAAAGAGACAAACAGTAGCTTTATGTCGATAATAACGGCTAGAGTTGAAAGGTTGTGTTTTCGACACAGAGAGAAGTTTGAAACTGATAAAAGAGAGAGGCAAACTGATAAGAATCAAAGAGAGAGAGAGAAAGATTAAAAACTAGAGAGGGAGAGAAATGAGAGCACGTGTCTGTACAGGGTCACGTGGCTGTACCCATTCTACAAAAGGGTTACACAGGATACATGCAGGTCAGCCGTACCCGACTGGGACAGATCTTCCAACTCACCTGGAATCGACTTTTGATAGCGCATGGCCAGGTTGCCCCCCGAGCCGTCCGGCGGCATGCCCGGGGCAGGGAAAGTGGTTGTGCTGCGGGTGGTGCGGTATCCACCCCCTCCAACTGGCTCGTTCCTGGCCGACAGCAACGACTCGCGGTTAGCTGCCCTTGACCGCCGCCGCCTCCTGCCTGCACGTGAAGAAAAGGCTTTAACAAGCATCTCCTCACAGGGGAGGTATCCCTCCGTCCTCTCGACATCCACAGGCATTTTTTATTTATAGGACAGCATAGATAGGTCACCATACATTTATTGATAGGAAAGCCTAGACTCACACATTGCTGCACAATGCACGTGTTACCACCAGCGGAATCTACAAATCACTATCTACGTCAACATATCTGATTTTATTAGAGGCTTACTCTCCCTTTATCAACAACAACAACAACAACAAAACAAAAAACAAAACAAAAACAAAACAACAACAAACAAACAAACAAACAAACAAACAAAACCCCGGATCGGTAAGCTTAAAGATGTACACGCGCGCACACACAAAGACACACACTCACCTCGACACTGCAGGATGATGAGGATGACGCAGAGAGCGGCGAAGAAGATGAGGAGGACGAGACCGATGATGATGATGCTGACGGGCAGCTGAAACTCTGCAACAACAAGCTTGTGACGTCATTAGTGCTGTTGGCAATGGGGCAAAGGGGGGCGTGAAATGATGAGTGGTACAACGTAACCAGACTTCGTGCTACTCAAACACCAAGTGGAGGTGGCATGAGCTTTGAGACGAGTTACAGTCGAAAGACGAGCAGATGATGATGATGATGATAACGACGACGACGACGACGACTACGTAGGGAGAATATGAGGAAGTGCTGTAAAGGAAAGGGTTAGACAATGAAGTGGCAGGGAAACATGGAAAAATATAGACTAAGACTGGATCAGGTTCGACCATGCCTTTGATGCTTTTTTCGTATCCACTCTTTTGACCCAAAACGCAACCAGTCGGCCGGAGGGTTAGTAGGCACCTCCACTCACATTCTCCCCCTTCATTGTGCACAAGGGCATGCTCCAACCGTTCAAACACCAATAGCACACGAGGCAAGAGTTCAGAAAAGTAAAAGCTAGCTGTTGTTATCCTAACTATAGAGGCACAGGTTGCTTCTAAGACCTAGGAGCAGACAGGTGGGCAAACAGGTGAGCAGGTTCAGTGAAAGAAAAGTGAGCAAGGATGTGATGTGCTGAAATAAAAGTTGCGACAGATGGCGCTCACAGCATGAGCAAAGGATCTAAGTAACACAGCTCAGAGTGAGGCTCTGTGACGGGGGCCGGTGGAGACGAGAAAACAAAGTAAACAACATCTCAAGGCCATAGCACAGTGCTGAGGGACTCAGCCACTGTCTTACGTTATCTGACCTCGCTACTGCACGTGATCCCTCGTCAAACTGTGTCCTACACTCGGCAAGTGCACTTCGCCACGTGAGGTAAACGTTGCAATTTCGTTGTTGCTGTTCACGTCACACAAACTAGATACTAATCTTTCCCACCCTCTCCTTCATCAAGACGGCCTCCCCCTATCCAGTGGTGTCTAATTGTGAACAGTTGCTCACAGTTTTCATCCAAACTGTCTTCCCTCTTCTTTCTCTTGTCACTAGACTCTCCCATAAACATTTCCTCTCTTATCTCTGCCGCCTGTTGTTTCTTTGTTACAACACATAATTCCCTGAAGACGACACTACATAAGAAAGACAAGTTCACTACCGTCCCTGTATCTAAATCCAAAGTATATCAGCATCTAAAACAACGATGACACCCGTAGTCAGTTTCTCCGATTACCTGAATCAAGTCTATTTGTTTCTCTGTCATTATTTCTTCTATTTCCTATTGTCTATATTTTGTCTTTTCTTTCCTCCCTACCTTCTCGCTCTTCTTCTTTGTTTACGAGTTCCTTCCCTTAGAGGCAATGCTTGAATCGGTTCGTGCTCACGACACGTGACCACAATACCCTTCGGCCACGTGACAGTATGCAAGGCAGATAACGACGGCTTTACAACCTACTACTCCACGTGCACTAGCTTCTAACAGTCACAGTAAATAAAAAAAATAAACAACTACAAGACTGACAGCACATGCGGGTAAAAGTGGTGCAACTGTAAGGGGAGCTAAATGATGGTTGGCAGCTCGGGACAGAGAACAGAACAGAAAATGACGAGGAAAAAGGAAAGAATTTTTTTTGGAGTGGTTGGGGGTACAAAGAGCAGTGGCGGGGCCAGTCAAACACCACTGGAAGCAAACTGCACAATAGCCCTACCAACCAACCAACCAACTGGCCCGGCTACTGACCTCTAACCTTCCGCACGAATGGCAAGTGAAATCTAATGACAATCGAGTTACCTGCCCTTCCCTCAGCCCACCCGTTTAGAACCCACCCACCCAGAGCAACACTGCATCCCAAAATGTCAAGTCTTAACTGCCCTTGTTTTTATTTTACACGAAGAAAATCTGAATGTTGAATGGAAGGCGGGTAACTACAGAGGAGTAAGCTAGATCAGGGGAGGCAATAAAGAACACAGCTTGGTAGAAAAGAGAGAACTTGCTTCCCTTTGTACAGGCGGCTAAAATTCCCAGCAAGCAAGTTAGGAGAGATATTTGTTGAAGACCTTATGGAAGTTGGGGATAAATTTTACAAACACCTGCCAATGATTGTGTAGAAAAGACTTTGTTTTGCTTGTCAGTGCTGTTGTTGCTGCAAACTGTAGTCTGAGGAAAGCAGCAGCGACTACAATGCACAGCAAGGAAAGCGAGTGTAAAACTTTAAAGTTTAAATGTTCAAGTGATCCTACGGGGTTTTCTTTCTCTTATGGCGTTAAAAGAACGAGGTAGTGTCTTTGCATTTAATATTTATAGAGCATAATGCTGATATCTATTTATATTTGTAAATACTCCCAAACTTTGCAACTTATTTTCATGAGTTTTTTAGGCGCGCACTTTGACAGATGGAAACTTTAACAGTAATTTTAGCTCTTTCCTATCTAAATAGAAAAATCCTTATGTTCGGAGTTTTTTTCAATTTCTCGATATTTTTTTACCTGAACTGTGCAGGTGAGGAGCATCTATCAAATGTGTTTACACGAAATTCTGTTAGTTTGGCCTTCGCCTGCTAGCAAGCAGTGTTACTATGGGGTACTACTCCTGTCACTTTAACCCCATGAATACACATTAGTATGTTAATCTCACTTCCACCCTTTACTAAATCCATGCATCATTAGTACACAACACTGCTAATTCCATGTTAACCCTTATCTCCGGGTAAGCAGCGTTAGTATCTGATGTTAATTTACCTTCACCCCTACATAACTCTCAAGCATTATTTGTATGACATACTGTTAATCTCACTTTAACCCTTCACCACCTAACAGGCACTGTTACTATGAAATTCCGTTAGTCTGACGTTAACCCTTCCCTTTCGAGCAGTGATAGTGTTGGTCTTACCTTGCAGTTTGCTTTTAACCCCCGAAGCACGGGGAGGCGGGGTGGCCGCTGGAAAAAGGTAAAAAGGACAAAATATTTGTGGCCACCAAACAAACCACACAGAAGAGATGACAGAGTTAAATCAAAACCACACACTACACTTAAAGCTCGTGAACTAAAGGCATATTTATTTCTGTCACTGACGTTAACAGATAGAGAGAGAGATGCATGAATATGGACGAAAACAAAGCACACAGACACACAGTCTACGTACAATGTCGGGAGCTACTGTTAATTAAACATTTAGTCAGGTAGACACAGTATGTACAGTAACACTTTGTGAAACAGTGCTGCTTGCCAACGAAACAATCCACGCAAGCGAAGAATTCGCTCTCGCACGCACGCACGCACGCACACACACACACACATACACAACTTGTAAAACAGCACTAATTGCGCGGATCTGACCAAAAACAGTTTTTACAAAGTGACAGACGAACTTGCGAGAAAGTGAAACATTAACATAATAGAAGACAAAAAGAAACGCTGTACTAGATACATTCACACACACACACACACTCTCTCACAACGGGGAGAGATCGTAAGACAGACACCCATATAAAGAGTAAGGGTGAGACACTGACAGAGAGAAAGATTAGGGCTAAAGCAGTGAAAGTGAGGGAAGAAAGAAACACAGAAAGAAGGTAAAGATGAGAGACTGACAGAAACAGATTGTGGCTAGAGTATCAGAGAAGACAAAGAGGCACACACACACACAGACTGACAGAAACTGATTGTGGCTAGAGTAGAGGAGAGGGCAGGAGGGCACACATGCAGCCAGGGTCTCAAGGGAGCAGACGACAGACAAGTGTTTATTTCAGATGGAGACCACGAGTCTCTGAGGCCATGTCTTGACCCACCAGCGCCCTCTGCTCCAGGACACGAATGTGGCATCTGGTAAATACAGGGACTAACAAAACAGACCTAATACTAGTGATCTAGCGATGTATATTGCACTGAATTTTAAAGTTAAAGCTCAGTACCAAAGGTGTGCATACACCAACAGGTTCCAAGTGTGTAGGATGGACAGAGCTGTAGCTGGATCAAAGGGAGAAGCTGACACCCGAGTGGTTAGAGCGCTGGCGTCCAAACTGATAGTGAACCGGTTCAATGCCAGGCTAGCACAGAAATTTTCCTCCAGTGGACCCAGCCGGTGGGAATGGGTATTTGACTCCAAAGAGGGTTGGGGAAGGTAAGGCAGCAAGAGGAGATGGGCATCGCCCTAAAATAAAGCTGGTCCCAAGGAACGACCTGAAAAGGTTAGGGGATGGTCTTGTCCTTTTAGATAGAATGCCAGGAACAGCAGAGAGCGCGAGTAGGAAAGGGACTTCCAGAAAGTTGATGTGGGGAAAATACTGACACATCATCTGACTAGTCGACCTTTAGCTGCTGGGAATACAAATTGTTGAAATATATCTTGGTCCAGTAGAGAGCCTTGTGGGCACAACATACATACGCACGCACAATTTTACCATGTGTGTGTGTGTGTGTGCACACACAGCCACACATAACCTGTCAAATCCCTCTCGAAGCGACAGACCAGATGCACGAGCTAAACGCCCGGTACCCCTTAATGACATTGATTTGAAGTATCTAATGGCCGCGTGTCTTAAAGAGCGAGGTCGTGCTAATCGATGGAAGCTGCAGCCAGCGATACACCGATACACGCCGCTCTGCGATTCTCTGTTAGTCGCACCCATCCTCCTACCCTCCTTGGGCTGCCTAGCCACTCCCAGTCCCATCATCTTCTCTAAAGCCCACCTTCACCATCTTGTAGAGGCTATGTACCACAGCGGGGGCGCAACAACCTCATCTGGTTCTGACAGAAACGTCAGCGAGGCCTGACCACCTAGCCACTCCCTGCTCACAGACAGACGCCATGTTGGCAGCCTACAGGGAGACGAAAGTGTGTTGGCATCTTGCAGTGCTGTGCTCCACATGCGGTTGTTACCTGACAGCTTACAGGCAACACTGTGTCCTCGATTTAGTTTGCCCATCATGTAAAGCAGGTGACGAAGATGCTGTGAAGCTAATCTGCATCTTAGGCCTAGATACATGCACAGGAAATTTAACACTTTGCCAGACTTCTTTAAACTATCTTGATATCAGTATATAGAAGTGTATATCATTATATCTTTTTCGTGAACCGAAACTTAGAAATAGGGTTGTTGGCATAAACTGAGTTAGTTTTTGGTTAAAAATGTCTGATATTTGTTTATGTATTCTCCTGCTTCAGTGTACATTGACAGCTTGAAATATAATATTGTCATATTGTTCGTTGTCCTTCCACCTCTTATAGGGGAATAGCTCTGGAATAAATTGACTGATTTATCGATTGATTCATTGATTGATTAGATTGACTGATTGATTGATTGATTCCTGGCAGCTTCTTTAGTCGCGGTGGGAAGGAGGGCAAGTGCTAGGCGTTTAGAACTGTTTGAGTGCAGCAGCCAGTCTGTCGTCCATTAAATTCTGGAGGCCGAACCGCACTTTTATTTCATCGGACACGTTAAAAAACAAACAAACAAACAAAAACCAAGCAAAAAAAAAAATGTATTTAACGGTCGATGATGGTGGCAGTGAGACCGGAAGGGTGTGTAGCTTTGCGCCAGTCTGCACGGACAGCACTTGCTGTCAGTAGAAGCTAGGGTACTAAGGTGTGAAGCCCAAATTCGACTCGATTCTCCTTCTTTATGCATATTGCAAGTGATAACTACAAACAGCAGATATCCAGCAGCTCCGTAACAAAATGACAGCGAGCATGACTTGTCTCCTATGCTTAACTTTTCCAAACCATTCTCCTGCACACAAATACTTGTACTCAGTATAAATCCTGGCATGTCACTCCAATCAGTAAAGTTGTCATATGCCGGTCGTTAGGGAAGCACGTGGATATACGTGGCAGCTGATAACCCTCTGCGACTCTCGTTATTCACAGACCATGTAAAACTGCCTGAACTAAGGAATGAGATATTTTGAACTGGCATATCAGACGGTATTACAACCACGCCAGAGGTCTACCATAACAGCAAGACGGTATTTCTGGATTGGTATGTCCGACGATATTACAAATATGCCAAGCCAGTCCTAAACAACAAGAGGGAATGTTCTGGGCTGCAATAGTTTTGGGATGATGTGCCACCCGACATTACAAGCATACCCGATGTCTGGCTTCATACATAACATGTGTCTTGACTAGAGGATCTGCTACTGACGGGGTTCATCTTCACACTAACGGCGTTCATGTACATACTTTCTGCTTATGGCGATTTTTGTTTTTGTTTTTTGCTCCACCATGTTGTTAACAAGCAGCCAACAGGATCTTGCTGTATAGACGTGGCAACGGCTATTGGCGTGGCGAACTAAAAGAGCCAACCTATAGCCAGCTACACAGTCGCGACGCACGTGAACTCCTGACCTGCAGAATTATCCTACCGCTGGCACCATGGAAACAGTACTGGCGGCTGCTAGGGATGGCCGACCTGCCAGCTTACCGACGAGTACAAGACCAGCACACCCGGTGCCAACTACCTCCCTTCACCAACTTTGTGCTTCTCCGGATCCTCAATGACTCAGAGGTAGCGTTAGAAATGAGGTTGAGCCGAGTGTTTTTCAGATGATAGTTCGACCCTCGAGTGCAGAAAGAGAGAAAGCGGGGGGGGGGGAGTGGCAGGCAGTCCGTACACCGGCTTATATATATATATATCTAACGTAGTTCAACCTCCCACGGGGGTGGGATGGAGTCTGTCATGCTTTTACCTCGGACAGCACCCGACTTAGTTTTTCTCAAGTACCGTACGGCTCACCACACCTACAAAAAATTGCAGGAAGACGTGAGGAGATGAAAGTTTGTCGTGGGTATGAAATGTGAGAAGATGGCTGTACGTGTTACATAGCAGGATGTGAAAGCAGATGCCAGTCTGTGATCGGTAGCAGGATATGAACGAGTGAGATGGTGGCGCTTTTTTCTATCGAGCGAAAGCAGCGTGAAAACACCCGCACTCCCACCGACCCAAAGCTGCTGAGAATGTTTTCTGCAAGTAACTGCCACACAATGTGGCTTCAGGATTTGATGCACGTGAGCCGCACTACATTTCCGCCCATCCCTCTAGCCTCCAGACACGCGCACACGCATGCAAGTGTGCGTTGATGCTGGTGCCGGCCCTCTGAAGGCTGAAGTGTGTGTGTGTGTGTGTGGTTTTTTTTGCTGCACTGCCAACCCGATCCAACGCCACGATGACGCGTGCGACACGATGCAGTACAGCAGGCACGACAGTGTAGCCACGGTGTGCTGCACACGGCCAGTCAAGTCACACCCCCTTCTTCCTCATCCCCACCCCCAGTCAGGCACTACACACTCTTGGTGCTGCTTGCGGAATCACACATTCCACCCGCACCCTGTCCAACTACATCAAGATGAGCCCCCACGTAACGGACTGCGCAGCAAGCAATGTCTGTGGTGCAATGTGTGTGGCACACAATGCCAAAACTGCACGGGTCACCAGGTCAACGACATGGGTCCCATATTACTTTCTAGGGAACCTGTATGTTCTCTGCATTCTGTGCAGCTAGGGTCATGTTTGAATATTACCGCGAGGACTTCACTGGCCTGGTGTTTCCCGGCTAACTTTTAAAAATCTCCGTTGGTTTGTGTTCTAAAATTGTGTTGTTACTATATTTAGACATTCTATCAAACTGTTTAAAATAAAATAATTTTGAACGGGAATGTGATGTACAGCTTACCTTGCAATCTTCCTTACAATAGCCTCACACAAAACACACACACACACACACACACACACACACACACACACACACACAAGCACCATATTCTCCACAGTGAGGACAACTCACAGACTGCTGACCCCGTCCCACGCCTTTTTCAAGATGTCCACATGTTAGTGTTTGGATAAACTGAGCGACAGCTGACACACAACCTACACTTGCAAACATCTAGAGTGACACTGGCAAAAGTATGTAGAGTGACACTGGCAAAAATCTATACCTATGCGTTGGCAGAAAGCTAGTAGTCGATATTACTCTGACCTATTTGAGATTTCGGTCAAGCGAGACAACATGCTTAGTGCACAATCCATGCTGTGGACATGAGCTGCACGCGTCGCCATGTTGGTAGTGTCGAGAGAGGGCCAATCAGAGTGAAGGGATCTGATGGCTGTGCCTGTGTGAGAGGACGTTATGTGTATCATGGTATATACCCTGGAGGTAGGCAATGTACACACGTATGTACAACCAGCATAACCTTGTCTAGCACACAACCCCCACCCCCCACCCTCCAGCCGCGTGCCTCCATATTTGAGGGTGTGACAGCTCAGCTCGTACGCCGACCCATGTCTACACTGTCATCTTATTCTTTGCAGGAATCGTCTTTCCAGTCTGTAATGACTTCACTTAGAATAGTTTACAACCAAACATGCGTATGCACAGTTGGGTGGCAGTGTGTGTGTGTGTGTGTGTGTGTGTGTGTGTGTTTCTCTACCTCTGTCTGTCCTGTAGAAACGATCTGGCAAGCAATGAATGGCACAACACGACCGTCACATGTCACATTCACGGTCACCAGTGACAGACAAGTAAACATAAACATCAAAATCAACAAACAAATATGGGTGCATACACACGAGAGGAAGGGGCCTACATGGACAGGTTGAGTCCAACAGTAACCAAGGTTGATCACTCGCTCAGCACACCCCGGGGTTTGAATGTGGTGGTCTTTGACCCCCCTACACTTTATAAGACATCAGTGAAAGGCCTCTTGCACGTGTTGGTTAATGGCCCCTCGTGCACTACAGAGTCCAGCGGATTGTCGGCACATATTCGTCAGCACAGACACTCATTCATCTCCAGATGTTGATTGCAGAAATTTCTTGATACACGTGCGCAGGCCTCGAAGTTGAGTCCAGCCGCCACATGTGATGGAAACAAGAGGCCACTTGTCTGTCTCCACAAACACCACCATTGCCGGTGCTCACCGTCTCACACAAAGTCCCTTTCATACTTTCCAGTGTCGGCGGACGAGTGCAGGCAGGAAATGTTGTCTCTGATCTTGTTGATAATCCCTGATTATGCTGATAATCCTGTTGATAATCCCCGATAAGAATGTTTGGCTCTGACCTCTGAATACTGGTTACAGTGACTGAGGTACAGGGACACCATGTTCTCGCAAAGACTGCTGGGAAAAATATTTTGCCATCATGGAAAGGTCATCTGGGAGCTCCTTCTCTCATACACAGACACAGAATTATCGAAAGCAGACAGACAGACAGACAGACAGACAGACAGACAGACAGACAGACAACATGCCTGCAGGGTACATATAGACAGACACATGAGAGAGGGACAAACAAACGGACAGACTGAATGTCGAGTAGAGCGAGAGGCACAAGGTGTTTACAGACGTGTCGCCACGTTCACAAGCGCAACTCACGTTCCGGTGGTAAGGTGGTGGTCGACGTTGTTGTCGTGGACTGCGTGGTGGTGGTTGTCGTTTCTGAAAGTACAAAGAAAATTGTGACAGTCACAACTTCGGTCCTCACCTAGCGTGTCACGCTGGACTGATTAAATAAGGTTCTACCTGAGTGGACCAGTCAACAGTGTGCTCACTAACACCAGACAGCCTGCACTTGCTGAGCCACTCCTACTGGCAAATAAATCCACAGGTGAAAGACCAGCAAATACTTACAATGAAATACAGTTCATTCTAAAATAATAGACTTGCATAGAGAATAAACAATTAAAAGATTTCTGCATTCAGTTCATAATAATATTAATAATAACAATAATAATTTGAAATAGCAAGAAGGAAAGAAGTAGAAAGTGTAAAGTCTCGTCTAAAATCGAAAAACATACGAGGTTCGATCCTCTAGGTTCCACAGAGAAGGGCGGTGGCAAAAAGGTGATGGACACAATTGTGTGAGATGTGTACAAGCGGTCACCAGTGTAGGAGTCACGTGACATGTGAACTGGTCGACCCTCACAGTGTGTGTGGGGGGTTGGGTGGGGATGGGGGAGATGTGTGTGTGTGTGTGTATATATATATATGTGTGTGTGGGGAGGGGCGGAACAAACATTCAGACTCACTGGGCATCATTCAACGGCTTACAGAACAAGAATTAGGGACACGCCATTCAGTAAACAGTTTTCTGCCCTTTATTACAAGGTGTACTCACATTCATCATTGTGTTCAAGTTCACAGTTCAGCAGACAGTTTAGAAATTCACAGTTAACAGAAGTTTGTTTTTGTAAGTTTACGAGGTTTTTCCTTAATGCGCCATACAACCCTTTGTCACTCAGATACACTGTCTTCGCCAAAGGTTTTATTGGAAGCACTCAAGATACGGCAGCCATAGTTTATATTCTGATATCACACGATATACCACGAACACTAGGTAGTACCTCTTCTCACATTATAATTATTAGTACAAATCTATCCCTGATATATCGGGCCATAAACTTTCTCATGCTAAGTAACGAAGTATCAATCTCAATGATGTCTTATGAGCAGCACAAGAGACAAAGTGAGAACACCCCGCCTTGCCCACAACATTCACAAGCATCCCTTCCTCCTCACTTGCACCACAAAAAACACCCACCCACCCCAAGGCTACAATATCAGTTTATTATTACTATATTATTAGCAGTATTACAATATCAGTTTATTATTACTGTATTATTAGCAGTATTACAATATCAGTTTATTATTTGTCATACATGCCATGGTACATTGCCACAGTCGGGTACATTGCATGAATGTACTAATTTATCTGGTACATGAAAATAGACACACATAAAGATGCTGCGAAAGATAGTATCAGGAAGAAATAAATACACGATCATCGTATAAACAACGCAGCAGCTTCGTTGGGGTGGGAGGAAGGAGGAGGACAAGCACGGCCGGACACGGTCGTCTGCCAAAATAAATTGCGAATCCGCCGACTCCTCTGCCCCCTCCCTGCTCCCATCTTCTGTCTGAGGAGGGTGGGTACCCGGCAGCACTGTGAATGGGTGAAAGGGAAGGAGGTAAAGAGGAGTAACTCAGTCACAAACGCACCTGCAGTTCTCGTTCTTGGGTCGTAGTGCAGCGCGTGCAAGCAGCTGTTGAGGCCATGAATAATGCACGTGCATGCGGTCTTGTTGCTCGCCGGTCTAATTAATCGCGATCCGTCCTACCCGTGTCTGGCTAATTAACAGCGCCTACCCGTACTCTTTGTTCGCATGCGAAAGCAAATTGTGGGAAGTAGCCGAGGCCTGACGGACAGAAATAGACTCCAGAAGACAGTGGTTAAGTGGACTACAACCACAGCAATATATATCGTCCTCATGTACTGCTATACTGAAGTGGAAATTCAAAAATGATGATGATGATGATGATGATGATGATGATGATGATGATGATGATGATGATGATGATTGGAGCAGGTTTCACATGGAACGAACGACCAATTTATTCCTCCCAGAGTAGCCTGAAGGCCGGCTTCAGTGTCGTGCGGGGTGACATGGCCAAACCACCCCACCTTGTGCCGCTGACAGTTGCTAATGGCCCACTACAGCTATTGATAGAACTCGTTCTTGATCACGCACGAACAAACATTTCTGATGGATGTATACACTAAAATAAAAAAAGAGGGGGAGAGAGAGAGAGGGTGAAATGAGAGAAAGAGAGAGCGAGATTTTAAAAGTGGGTAAGGCGGAGTGAGGGGGGGGGATTGGTGTTTTATGCCGAGCCAGCAACTAAGGATGTATCACGGTAAGGCAGCCAGCCCTGTAAACAGATGTCACATCTAGAAAAAGAACAGCGTGCTCGAGACGAGATCTGAACCCAGGACAGCCAACCCACACTGTTTAGGTAACAGGCGCTAACTGTTGCGCCACCGGACCGCCCAAGTGAGTGAGTGAGTGAGTGAGTGAGTGAGTGAGTGAGTGAGTGAGGCAGTACATCATATAACAGAAATTCATTCACACACAAACCTGCACAACTTGCCATATAAAAGGTTAAACTTAAAAGCTAGGTTTTGTTCCCTTGTACATCAAAATTTCGCTATAACTGCGCGCTCCTGCGCATGCGTGTGTGTATGTCACTGGAAATTGTCTCATAAATCTTCGGGCTCGTAACACAAGGAGGTTGTTAGCGACTGCTGATCGTTACAATGTGTGTGTTTGGGTGTTTGTGCGAGTGTGTGTGTGTGTGCGTGTGTGTGTTTGGGATTGGCACCAGTTCCGTTATGCCGGTGACCGAGACATTAACATCCACTCCCCTTACCCGCCTACGCCATGTTTTCCATACGCACTGGCACCCTGGGTATAAGGCAGCACGGCACGCGCAGGTCTGTTGCAGATGACTGTCAACCTCAGGCTGACCGGTCGCTGCTAGAGACAAGCACGCGGTGAAAATACTCGACATTTGACCCCGACCTTTTCCTCCGTGGTGATGACCGTTGATGAACGATTGATGCAATTGTCAGATGCAGTATAGAGAAATAGAGAGAGAGAGAGAGAGGGGGGGGAAGGAAAATCTTTATTTGGGATGGAGTAACAATTAAAGCTTCTCTCAAACCGTGTGCTGTCCGACATATAACTCTCCTTTCACATGAAAAATATGCTAAACTACTAGGCGACTAGTCTAGTAAACTACTACACTACTTCAAACACAAATGAGATAAATGGAGAAGCAATGGCTAAATAAATGCACACCCTTAGTGATTATTTATTCAGAAAGTTCCCCTGGGTGAGCCTGTGTTTTAAAACTCCCGACCTCACGAAAGCCAGCCTCTCCCTCAGCCTCCCCCACGTCCCTTCTCAAATGACGCCGAGTATCCAGGTTCCTTCTCTGGGAGCAAAGGAAAGCCAAGCTACCAGCCACAGCAGCAGCAACAACAACAGCGAAGGTCTGCCTCTGGCCGGTCGATAACGACATTACAGTCCGCGAGTCTTGCCGCGCTGCAAGCGGGTCATTCCGGCAAAAGGTCAAAGGCGCGTGCAGTGTTGGCGTCAGCTGCTGCTCCATAAATTAGGGCTGTAATTACCTGACCTCGCGGGGTGGGGGGGAGGGGGCAGGTGGTTCAAACGGTCTTGTGCTCCTTGCCATCCTCATGTGCGACATTTGCACGTGCGAGGATCACACGATGCGAGGGCTTGACGGCAACAGCGGTGAGGTGGAAGCAAGGAAACGGCACCCGACAGTGCACGTGCACCGGGACAAGCAGGAACACGGTGTACAGCTGGTCTGACACACTACTGTACCACTCTCATGTCATTTACATCACATCATGTCTTTTATCTGCATGTAAGAACAGGCGTGCACGTGTAATATGACTTGCAGCACCATGAGATCCTTTAGTCGAGTGGACAGCATTCAGTTTACAAATATAATAAATATAATTACAAATATAATAAATATAATCCTTAAACATTTGTCCCGATGTAAGCCATTGGCTGTTACTTGTTGTATGGTTAACTGTCAGGTCGTTTGAATGTCTTTTACTCAAAGTACACCGAGCTCGCCTCCACCCGGGTAATTGTACAATAACAATAATAGAAAATATTGATTTACACTGTTGTTCATCAACAGCGGATTTATACAAGCATGCAATCAAACTTACTATCACTCCTCTAGTCAAAACAACAAATGACAAAACCTTAATAGGAAAATCTTTAGTAGTAAAAATTATTTGTCAAAAAAGACAAAATAACCCCAAGTATTTTCTTGGCGATTGGATCGGAGATATTCATATGGGCCAAACGGATACCCCAGTGAAACATTCCATATTTCTACATCTATTAGAAAATTGGAGAGAGTTCACACAGTATCAGGTAGGGTATGTATGTAGCACAAGGTCTGACACACACCCACCCCCTCCCCCGCTTTCTTCACACATGGCATTGCACGTGACAAGCTCAAGGCGCGCCTTTTAGCAACACAGTCGCTATGCAACCGAGTATTGGGAGGAGAGACACATATAAACATATAGGGAGGATGTGTGTGTGTGTGTGTGTGTATGTCAGTGTCACCAAATGTATTCTTTGCACGCGGTGTAAGACTGTATGTGTGAGCATCACTTTCATTGTGTAAAGTCATTGTGGAAATTAATAACTCGAGGACACAAAGTCAGGAATCTCTGGTAACCACTGAATCATTTTAGAGCATCCTTTCCCTCCTCAAGTTTATTTCTGACAGTAACTGCAGTCGTCACTGACACCGTCACTAATCTGACAACGGGTCTTCAACGTGGGACCTTGTACGAGTTAGCAACTGCAAAACCCCCAAACACTTTATAATAATGTAAAGAGTTAACGAGCATAATCAAGTAGATTCTTTTCCTTCTATGTTGACTGGTCTGGGTTTTCAATGCACCTCGTCCAGTCTTGTGTGCGGACTGGAGGCGCCACCGTCTTGCAGGCCATAACATGGATAATAAAGTTCACCAGCAAGCTGAATGGAAAGTGGGCTGTAAAACAGCTGATAAGCAGCTGAATTTGAATAAACAAACGAGCAATCTCTCTCCTCCTCCTCCTCCACAAAAGGAGGAGGTTACAAACGGGATAATCAGCTGTGACCCACAGCCCTGACCTCAGTTCCGTAAGACCGCAGACGACAGCCTACTGTCCATGGCGGCCCTCGCGACCACTCACCCTCACCACATAACACCCAGAAGGGATTTCAGTAGTCGCCGCCTGCAGTCGCCTCTGATCAGGGTCAGTCGGTTCTCTGTCGCTTTTCAACCCTCAACCCTCTCCACAGCGACGACAAGCACCGAGGAGAGATGTGGCCCAGGGACGGATGACCTTATGACCTCATGCATAACGTCTGTCTCTGCAACCAACACAGGAGGAGGACGAGCAGAGACCCAACTGGACGGACGCCCGTCTGTCAGCGGGATGGTGTGATGGTATCAAAATACCATGAACCTAACGCCATGGCAAGAGGTCACAGAGCCGGGGATTCTCCATCCACCAATCGTCTCGCTCTCTGCAACATGCCGCCCCACAGTCGTGCTGCTGACTGTAGTTTGGTTGCCCACTGCGACAGCTGTCAACCTATTGCTTTATATAGCGGGATGGAAGAACCTTATATGATGTGACGATGAACAGTTTCACAAATTCCTTGCAACACTACAAATGGTACTACAGCGGACATCAAGCTTCACTGTCAATGTAGAAGACAAAGACTATATTTATTCTCAGGCGGTGTTAGAACATGTATTGCGAGGTGTTCTGGAATGAAATTTTGTTCTGGTGTCAGGATGTGTTGTTAAAACAGATGAATGTCTCTGTAAATAATGGTAATTAATGCCAGCAAGTTGACGACTAGAGGAGGGAAGACCAGACCTAACAATGGTATGACATGTTGAGGACAACACCTGTTGCCGACCAACGCAGGTCAACAAAGCAGCTACCAAAGTCTTTCTTACCCCACAACATACATCACGGTACAGCTCCAGGGTACACCATCAGTTTCAGGATAATAGTTACTACGCTACAACAGTGACTTCAAAGAACATTGATAACGATACAGCGGAAACTTCACAGCAACATGTCTCGTGATAACAGTCTGGTCGTTGAGCTGATCCACCTGCCAGGTGAGGTGACGCGTGTTCAGCTCCAGTGTCCATTGTGATTCGTGCATTAACCGTCACAGTTCGTCTTTTTTCATCAAATCTTTTCATCATATCAGTACATACCGCCATAGTTCTTCAATATGAACATAGCACCCATCTAGCTTTACTACTGTATATGTTTTAATAATTATAACACTGAACACGTTGCTGTTCTAATCTGCAGCATACGCCCAATCTTAACAACCAGAGCCATGTGGTGTCAAGGTCCTTTAGGAAGAACCACAAATTCTCAGTCCTCTGAAAGTGAAAGCAACGATATAGTCACCAGAAGAGTTAAGAAGGGCTGGTGGTCATAAGGAAGAAAATTAAGGGAACAGTGTACCGTCGAGCTCAAACATACTCTCACAAACAAATGTTAGCAGCCATCTAGAAAGGCTGACAGCTGAATCTTCACTGCAGTTGACTATAAGGCTACTCACTGCTGAAGATACATGAAGTTACTGATCGCTCCTTGTTATGGTGGCTGTCATCAAATATCTATTCTGGAAAATTATATATAAGATTGAAAAAGTTCACAGATGAAACACGCGTCCTCCAGAAACTCCAGTAAAGGGTAGGCAAACAGTTGTTGCTGGTAACACAACACGAAGGTCGTAATCGTCAATGAAAGATTGTTGTCACGCACCATGAGAGTCACGAGCACTCTAGAACTCGTCGACATCAATAGCCAGCACTACACGTCACCACCAGAACAAGCAATCGAGCCACCAAAGAAGAAAACAGGGAAGAAGGAAGAACAAAAAGCAAAAATTCATCATTTCCATCTCGCTGACGCCTATCATGTCCAGCAGTACTGTGAGGATTTGATGTGGAGTATGACGATGCAAGGAGGAAGGGAGGGTTGCCGAGGACAGCGATGATGGGAGCAGCGACGAAGAATCATCAAAAAAAATAGATCGATTGATGATGAGCATTGGAGACAGCTAAGACTATGAGTGATTGGAGAGAGCGCAGAGAAGAAGAACGACAGAGCGCCAGAGAGTGAGTGAGAGGGAGAGAGAGGAAGAGATAACGATGACAACCACATTGCGCCATGTGTCCGGGTATTGATCGAGACCGCAAATCAAACTGAGGGCTTTGACGTCACGCTGCTCTGGCACGGTGGGCAACAGTTGCCCTCGGTGTCACTGACACTCCGACACTGTACTATCCCTGTCAATGTATACAAAGCCGAACTACTGACAGTCAAAGAATTTGATCACAATTTGTACCTAAATGCCTGGAGCAAACAAACGAAAAGAAATTCATAGAAGGTGGGGTTAAGCGCTGGAGCGCAGAGGAAAAAGGGGAGACAATAAGTTACGGAGAAATGCTCACTTTCCGACTGAAAAAAAAATATTCAAAGCGTTCAAACATTATTTCACGAAAGTCTGGTGGATATACAAGATATGTGCAATCGTAAAATAATCCTTGATAAATCGACTATAAATCAAAGTAACACAACAGCCTCATTAATTGTCCTAAAACCCCTCATCGCTCTCTCTCTCTCTCTCTCGCTACATCATAATAATCGCACCTCCACTAACATGAGTTGCCGAGGGGAGATCACCGAGGACAAACCGTCACCCACCGAGACGTCTTGTGTGACGTCATCAAACACAAAACATTCCAAAGGTAACCTTCGGAGGCCTCGGACCTCATTTTAGTGGCCGGACTATGCCAGGTAACCGACGACTTTCGGATCAAGAGAGAGTCCGCTCGGTCCACTAACGATCGCGAGTACGGAAGGTGGAAGGTCGGAGCACGCGGAATGGTGGAGCGACCCACACGCCATCAAACGGTTGGAGCGGCCCACGGATAAGGTGTGGCTACCTACTGGACTTGACGGCCACGGCTGTCCAGGAGATGAAGCTGGCACCATCAGCAGTCTTGAAGATCGTCAGGTTGCAGCCGAAGGGCCAGCTCTCGCCTTCCGCTATATCCAGCACCAGCGCCCTCAGGCGGGTCCTGTGCGAGTCTCGCTCGTCAAAGACGCAGGAGGAGAATCTGTCGGAGGTGGCACACTCCTTGGTCTTGAGGTTGACATTGGCCAACATTTTCTTCTCGCGTTCGCTGTACAGCACCATCGACAGCAGGTCCTTGTCGGAGGGCAGCGGCTCTCCAGAACATTCCACCTCCAGCACATGATCGTGGCCTTGGAAGGCCCCCCATTTCAGTCCTAGGGAGCGAGAGAAACACACAATTCTGGATTAAATTAACGAAGTAATCATAAAAAAGGAAGCGCTGGCATAACGATTTGATGTGGCTACATTTTTTTTCTTTTACCTTTTCTTATTTTCATTTAATCAGTCTCTCTCTCACACGTCTACACACACATACACACACAGACTCTCTCTCTCTCTCTCACGCACATACGTTTTACAAACACAGTTCTCTCTCTCACACACACACACACACATCCACACACACATGCACAGGCACGGACATTCAATCACGAACTGAAACACATAAACCTTCGCTTGCGCGCGCGCGCGCACACACACACACACACACAATCCGAGTGTCCTGTCCAATCATATTTTTTTTTATTATTTTCTGGCGAAGAAGCCGCAGGCAGGCTAAGGCGAGTAGAGTGTACACACGAGAAGACTGGAGCTAAAAGAAGCAATGATCTAAGATATGAATCACTGGCACTGAGAGCTCTCTACACGGCCTGCAGTTCGATAACTCACGCGACTGCTAGGCAGCGAGCGCTTGCACCAGAGTCATCAAGCCGCCAGCATCCCAACGATACGGTTTCCTCCTCCCAGCCGAGCGGGACAAATGGAAGAATAATGTTTCCGTGTCTTTATTCTACTTCCACGGGCCGTTCTTAAACTGGTCCTAACTGTAGCCACCAAAGGCTGTCAGAGCCTGCATCACTCAAACAATAGCACTTATCCTGACGACTCCTCCCTTTCACATAAAATGATATAGATGTGTATTAGTTCTGGTTACCAACTTACAACACATCCGTGCCTTGTTTCTTTTATTGCAACAATAAACTGCGCCAGTTCAGGCGAAATGTTAGGACTTTTTATGATGTTACTCATACCAGAGAGTGGCTATGAAACATCAGCTACAACTACAACACCCTCTGGAGTGTGGAGATAACCTCCCCGTTCTGCATCAGCTGTTCGTGGGACACATTCCGCTTTCTCTCCCCCAGAGATCGTCTCCCTCTTCCCGGCTTTGCTCCCTTCTCCCTAACTACAAGCGATTCTTGTTCTCCATGACGAGTCCTCGTCCACCAACATCTTTTTGGTGTCTTGTTCTCCATGATTTGTCCTCCCAGTCTCACTTCATCCCAAACTCCAGGAGACTGCTGAATGTCCTAGTGAAGGTGATATACAAATGAAGACAATCATGTATGTGACAGTGCGTGTCTAGTTAACTAGAACCTTCATCTCGGCTCACTGAACACTTCTCCCCGCTAAAATACATGTTCAAACGGTCGCACAGTTACATCTCGTCTCTAGACACACCGAGCTGGTCATTCTCAATCCCAACGATATACTGTTTAAAAAAAAAAATAGCCGAGGAGCTTAACTTGGTGAATTCAGTAGCACCGCCATGACCTGTGGGTCAAGTCTTGCAAACCGTTTCCACAGAGGGCGCCCACGGCTGCAGAAGCGAGGCGGCGGCCGCGAGTGTTTGCGCAATAAAAGGAAGCGATTGAAGTGGCGGGGGGATCAATGGCAGTCAACACACGAGGGCCTGATGATGCGCGCGAAAACATGGCACGACAAGACACTAGCACGACCGCGACCCCCCCACCCCACCCCACCCCAATCCACCCCCCGGCAACTTCACAGCCTCCTCACCAACCCAGCTCCTGAGCCTCTCTCTGCGACTTCTTCCAGAAAACAGAAAGAAAGTGGGAAAGACAACGAATACAATTTTCTCCCTTTATGTAATAATAAAAAATTGAGCAACATGGTAAAAAAAACGTGAGTAGTGTATACTTACCGTTTTCCTTGACGACAGAGGCGATGACGACAGAGCCAGCGATGAAGGTGATGTAGAGACGGAGAGAGCAGCGCGATGCAACGGCCGGCGCGGTGAGTGCTGCCATCTTGCGGACAGCCAGGCAATGACGATCTGTGTTTGTCTCTAAAGTGGCGCTGATAGCGCTTCGGGGAGGGGGACGAGCCTGTTATCTCCCCTGCTTCTTGGAAACCAAGGAAACCAAGCAGGCAGAAGTCGAGCGGCGAGGAAGGGGGAAGAACTGGCGCCTAGTTGTCTCTCTTGCGTAACCGGTAAAGTGTAAGCGAGGCGCTGTCCGTGAAACGAGTGTCCGTCCACTCGCTGGCTTCGGTATCTTTGACTCACAGGTCATACATGATGGTCTAACAATATGGCCGCCATGTCTTATTGTGAATGTCGAGGGTTTATATGGTGTATTATGGTCTGCTGTGGTTAGAGTTTGTATTTCTGACAGATCTTGGTCTGCTGTGCTAGCAAGTGGTTTGAGTTAGGGACAATGTTGACTACACTCGTGATAAAGGTCTACTGCAAGACATCTTTGCTCCAAGGTATAGTCATGACATTTGTTGCTATCTCACTGATTATTTCTTTTATCTCGAAAAATCTCGAAAAGAAGCGGACTCCTATTTTACATCTACGACTTCGTAACTGCGACTTTAAAGACTATTCAGCGATGAGCAGTCTCTCATACTCACTCCACATAACGGAACCACACTGAACCATATGGAGCTCTAGTCCACAATATGTAACTCCATAACAACCATAAAGTAGATTAGAGTCAAACAGTGTCACAAATGCATAATACTTTGTATACTATATACACAAGCTCTCTGTCATCACAACAGTCATTATCATGTATACGCATCGTCAAAGTAGTTGGGTTGTGCGACAAGAACATTTGCACACACACACGCACACGCACACACACACACACACTGTCTTAGTGCGTCCGTGAGTGAGGGAGAGAAGGAGGGAGAGAAGGAGGGAGAAAATACTTATCGCTGCAGCAGCCGGCCTTCCTAGCCCACGTTTCTCGCGATCTGTTTCGGTGTCATATTTGACCGCTATGCCCCCACCCCCCCGATACATCATATCTGATGGGAGAAGCAGGTGACTGTTGGTTAAACGACTGCTGTAGAAATGGATGACAAACCACATGACACACCCACGTGACGGCAACTTTCTTTGGCTGGTCACTTTCACCAATCAATAATATCCGAGTATGACAGCTAAAAGTAAGATTATAAATATGCTTGATGATAGGTGAGTAGTGATTCATAACATGCCTGATGATGTGAGAGAGACAACTCACTTGTGACAGACTTCAATGGTCGGTAGAGACTCGAACTTTGACACAAGCAGACATTACTGGGCCGCTAACCTTCCACTTACTGATGATTCTACAGACGGTGACGGTGAATGTCACGAGTTGTCAACAGGCGAAGGACCAGCCAGACAGCCAGACAGGTAGAGCCAACGGTTTAGACACACAGACCGGCAGATTCCTGACATTCCCACCTTTCACACCAGCAAAAAACCTTTTTCTGTCAAGGTACAGACTAAGACAGAACAGTGAGTTGTATACGCTTCTAGAAGTTTCTCGCACAGCCCAAACACACAAATACTTCACATTAGTTTATGGTTTTCACGCCAGACAAGTAACAGCTACACCAGACGTGGGTTAACCAAGATGTCTCCCCCATCCCCATCCCCACCCCACTTCGCACGCCCTCGTGACAGCCTCCGCCGCACCACCCAAGCCGGGCGCGAGGTCAGGGGTCAACTCACGTGGATGCCGCACCCTCAGCTTCCACGACACGAACTGAGGGCGCTCTCCGGCCTTGAATGTGGACACGTCGCACCCGTACACCCGGCTGTCCCCCCTGGCCAGGTCCTGCACCAACACCCTCAGCCTGGTGCGGCGCGAGTCGCTGCGGTCCAGGTGGCAGGCCGCGAAGCCGCTGGCGGACAGACAGCGGTCGTGCACCAGGTTGACGGAGGCGATGACGTGGTGGTCGACGTCGTCGTCGGCACTGTACAGCGCGATGGACATCAGGTCCGTGTCGGCCGGCAGCCCCTCCCCAGAGCACTCCACCTCCAGGATAGTGTGTGATGTCATGAAGGGGCGCATCGCCATTCCTGTAACATACTCTCTGTGTCAGGGACTAGAGTCCCCGTGGGGACAGCACACCTTGTAACCGACTGTCAGCAATATGCCTCTCCCTTACATACTCTATCAGGGCAACCGCTGTCCTAACAGTATTCTCTGTCAGTGACACTTGTGTAACAGGCGCTCAGAGTTACACACTGTCAGGGAAACCTCCAAACATGGCACTCACTAACCCTATGTGTCAGGGACACGCCCCTTTGTACTATTAACACCACCTTGCACTTTTGAGTGGTCAAAGTAGGTACAACTATAGGTTCGAGGTCATTCTCTAACATACTTCCTGTGTATTTTTATTCGAATTTTGTACGAAATTATATACTTTAAAAAAAATAGCGAACTACCATACTGTGGATGTGAGAATATTTCAGACGTCCATTATTCTACAGGCTAATGGAAACTCGCCTCCTCTGTCTGTCTTCTTAATTATCGTGCCCACCACTAGGTACACACAATATCCTGTACAATACATCAGTGTGTCCACTAGTGCACACTTGTGTACAATACACTGCTAGATACATCCACAGAGAGGTATGGTAAACTATTGACATAATCTGCCTTACCCGCCTAAGTGGGTCAATATATATTTACTCATTCATTTAGTCACGTGCACAGACACTAGCTGCTCACGTTTACAATGTCATCTTCATCAGCGCGAGACCGACCTGCTGTCCAAATTAGCGCCAGACCAGACCAGACCCGACCCTCCAGTGACAGACAACAGTTAGGGGACTGACCGCTATGGCTGTGGGTTCTGTTCAGTCTGCGGGTCGCACTTAACTCTGGCACAGCTGACAGGGAAGGAGGACACTTCTACAACCAACCCTCGTCTAACTCAGCTTGAAAATCGAAGGCCAGGTCATGGGAAATAAAATGGCCACAAATTTCACTCACCGGATGGCGTGAGGTCGATGGCGGTGCCACAGGCAAAAAGGGAGGCCAGGACGGTAAGCAATCGAATGTTCACCACCAGCAGCAACGCGCCAGCCATCATGGCGTCCTGCACTTTTTCTGCTGAGCTATGCGGGCCCGCATGTCGAGCGGGATTTGTTTCCCTTTAGTCTTTGTTTACCCTTTTGGAGGCAAGGCAGTTCGGAATCAAGGTTACTTCCCCTGCTGGTGCGATCGAAGACGGCGCTGTCACAGCCTAATGACGACAACAGTGGTGAAGACTGCATGTAGATAGACCGGCAGAGAGAAAAACTAGCCCAGAGTTGCAGACAACACTAGCTGGCCAGCCTGACTGTAGCACACGCAGACAATCAGAGACAAACAGCCGTACTGTCCTGTCATCAACCGTGCACAGGTGGCCAGACTCTCAGCGGTCATCATTCATCAACGTGTCGCCATCGAGACAATTAATCCTAACGTGTGTGACACTCACATGCACGTTCTCCAACACAGTGACACTGGGAATGAGGGAGGTGTCCTGCTGGTTAAAAAGTGTTTACATGTCCAAAATGCAAAACGTAGGTCGGGTATGACGATGGTCTGTCACATTTAGACGAGAAGTAATTACAAAATCAGAACGGCCAGTTTAATAATCTTATAAATATGATAACAACAAACACGGAGATGCCTGAGTGTGAGTGCGAGTCATATTTCTGTGAGGCTAAGTCAGATAAGTAAACAGTAAACAATAACAGCACAGTGAGCGGGAGGACAGTGATGTAATATCTGGTCACAGAGCCAATCTATGATGTAAAGATGTGACGTCATGAAATGACATGAGTAGTAGTCTTGACGTCAGCAGAGACCACCCACAAGTCGACATACAACTCTCATCACTAGACCACGTGGTCACGCGTGTCAATAAGCATGCGTTCAGCACTTAGTAATTTAGTAGACTGAATGTTCAGTCCCACAGTGAACTCAATTATCACAAATTTCACTCAGGTTCCAACCACCTCCCCTCCCCGACAGAGTCACCGATATCCAACGCAACCCAATCATCCGCCAGTCTCCACCCGCTAATAAAATTCCTCAGATGTGTAACCCTACCTTGCGCACCTCCACACGAACTTCCCCCAGCATCCTGCCACCCCCGGTGTGCAGGCAATAAACAGCGTCTGAGCAACTCACGGTCCAACTCACGCGAAGCAAATGATGAGCAGCGCGCTCTTCCGGTTGGCAACCACAACAAATTAAATGTTACTCACTCCTCTTGACCACAGTATTGCGCCACGTCACTGTGATCAAGCGGCCATCCGACCTGAAGCTGGTGGCGTTACACGCGAATACCCGAGTCTGTCCCTCGGGTAGGTCAATGAGCAAAGTCTTGAGGCGACTCGCGCGCCAGTTGCTCCTGTCAATGAGGCAGGCCGAGAAGAGGCTGGAGGTGTAACACTCGGACTTCTTCAAGTTGGCGGAGGCCAGCACGCGGTCCGAGTCAGGTAAGTACAGCACGAGGGTCAGTAAGTCTGAGTCGCCATCTACCCACCGACCAGAACAATCCAGTTCAAACAGGTCCGGGTGTCCTTGGAACTGATGCACCTCAATTCCTGCAGACAAGGGAGAATTCAACTGTGTCAAATAATTAATCAGTCGCCTGCTCACCCATGAAATATAAAAATCACGGTTCTAAAACTTGTTTTAAAAAACTTTTTTTTAATTTCGCCTTTTAATAATTTACTGCCATGTAACCATGTTCTCTATGGTGCGTGTCTGTGTGTGAGGCAGAGGATCTAACATAGGGAATAGGATGTGTTGGTTTATTTCCCCATTTATTACCCCATTCAATCCGAACACAATTTAAATCACATTACAATAGGAAGGGGGATAAACTGTTTGCACTTCCTGACCCCCCACACACAGAATGCTAGAAAATTTGAAACATCTTGAAACCTTGGCTGCTGAATAATGTAGTACCCAATAATTTAGTAAGTATAGCAATATGTAGCAAAATTGAAAAACAAAAAACCCTTTGCTAAATGAAAACAAAAAACGCCACAGATCACAATGTTCTATCTCAGGTAGTTTCGTGTTAGTTGTGCACAGATCAGAATGTACTATCTTTATAATCATTTAAGCATTATCATTCCACTTTCCCATGACCTATGTCAGATCGTTGGGGGGGGGGGTGAGGCTTTAGAGATCTCATATTTCTCGAGGCGAGCTTTACAGGAGGGTGCCGCCCATCTCCTCTCCCTCTATTGCCTTACCTTCCCCAACCCTGTATAAGATCAGGCACCCATTCCCGCTGACTGCGGAAAGTTTTCAGATTTATGCATAAATTCTTGTATTGGACTTTCAGTGCCCTTTTGGAATACATTTTTAGCAGAGGCACACATTTGTTTCTACTTCGCTTGGTCTGTACACACGTGTGCACCGCTAGCCCTACTGTCTATATACACGTGTGTACCGCTAGCCCTAATGTCTATATACACGTGTGTACCGCTAGCCCTACTGTCTATATACACGTGTGCACTGCTAGCCCTAATGTCTATATACACGTGTGTACCGCTAGCCCTACTGTCTATATACACGTGTGCACCGCTAGCCCTACTGTCTATATACACGTGTGCACCGCTAGCCCTAATGTCCATGATGTGTGCAGCATGACTTCTCTTTGTCTCTGTGTGCTGTCAGCAGCGCTTCAGTGTGTGTCCTGTACATGGTCATGACAACAGACAAACCGACTCCCGAGCTAACCTACTTCCACGTGCACCCGTCAACACACCCCTACCCTTCCTCCACTACAAGACACCACCAACAACAAAACCAACAACAGTAACAACTCACCACTCATCCCTGTAGCAGCTGAAGCAACGTGACTGACCGCACCCACGACGATGACGATGACGACGAAGGTGAGGAGGACTCGTCGCCACATCCCTGTCCACTCTCGACAATCCATCATGGCGGCGCCTCACCGTGACGGCCCCTCACTCGCCCAGCGCTGCCCCCCCCTCCCCGCGGGTCACACCACCTCCATGGATTGTCTACCTTGAATCACCGCTTGCTTCTGTCCGTCTTTCCCCCAAAAAAGTCACAGGAGGGAGGACTGCAGTTCCTTCCCCTTGCATGAAGGAGCGGAGAAGAAGAGAAGGAGAGTGTAGTTGAAGAGAGATGGATCTCCGTGTAAACTATCATCGCCGCCAGCAGCCAGCGGGATGGTACCGAGAGAACACTGCGACGGAGGCTGAATATCCGCAAATGTCAGGCGCAGTAATCGATAGGAAAGCCATCAAGTTTACTGACGAAGGGAGAGAGAGGAGGGGATGTCAGTACGGCAGCCACACACTAGTGAAAAGCTGCATAGACACACAAGCTCACATACACATGTACACACATTTGAATGCATGCATGCTCTCTCTCTCTCTCACACACACACACACACACACGCACGGTCGCGCGCGCCAACATACGTAGAAGTCCATATAACGCACAGGACTCTTGACAGGACAAGACAGTGAAGAAAATAAATGTTTGTTTTACAATACACAGCAGAGCAAGATAAACAACTGGTAAGATGAGAGCACAGTCACATGAAGACAGAACCAAGAAAGGACAGGATACGGAGGAGAGACAGAAAGCGAGAGAGAGACAAAGATGCCAATTAAAATAAAAATGACATCCACAAGATTGACTAACCCCGCAAGGCAAACAAACGAAGAGATGGTAATTAAATTATATTCTCCCGTCTTGACCAAGTGTATTTGATATTTATACATATCACAACTGTTTTTGTTACCTTGTGTATGCCATGGAGAGATTGATTGACAAGGTGCAGGCAAGGAGAGAAAGACAAAGGAGATACGAGAAGGCAGAGCGGAGGGAATCAGCAGTGAAGAGACAGGCAGGTGATAGTTCTGACCATAATGAGGATACAGGCAGGTGATAGTTCTGACCATAATGAGGATATGTGACCATCTTTGCAAACAATGTACCGCAAAAGAGTAGCGGCACTGCAATTTTCGGTATTAACCCTCAAATACAGTTTTCAAGCTCAAACGACTCAAAAGTCTCAAAACCATCAAACACCTGTCACAGTAACAAAACTAGAGTGACAGTCATCACAATAACACCATTACAGTTCCATGATAACCGTTTTTGTCCAGCAGCTGAGATGATAGCGCTGGTCATTAACTACTACAAAGAAAATACCAAACCAATGTCACGTGATGAATTATTAATTCCCTGAAATCATACGACTACCAAGGTGTGGTACACATGTCAAATTGCAGAAATCAATTTGGTAAGTGCTACGATAAGTTTCGGTTTTGTTTGTTGGGAAAAACAGCTTTAAACACACTGCCTTAGAAAAAATCTCTTAATTCTCTTAAAGACACACAGCTCATGGTCAGACGACACACCCCAAAAGCTTCACAAGTCAATGGTGTGCATGCAGTATTCAATCAGCTCGGACCAATGTGCAGTCTCCCTATACTCTCATCAACAGACACACCTCGCTCCACACACTGATCAACAACAGTAAGAAAGGTAATGTCTGATCACTGAAGGGTGGGGTGGGGGGGGGAGACTGTAGAGACTGTAGAGACCTCACATTTCTCGAGGCGAGCTTTACGTGGGGACGGTGCCCATCTCTCCCTCGCTGCCTTATCTTCCCCACCCCTCTATGGGATCAGGTACCAAGTCCCACCAGCTAAGTCGACACGGCCACCTCTCAGTTTGGACGCCAAGACTCGAACCGCTCCCCACTCCCCACGAACAGCCTCCCAGTAATTTGATCAACAGACATTCAGCGTTTCGCTCCCCTAAAGAGAGGGAGAGAGAGGAAAAGGAGACAGAGGAAGAGAAAACGAGTTGATAATATAAAAAAGGATAAGGAGCAAACTAGCGGATTCAGTGCCGTAAATAGTTGTAGACAAGTAGTAGTTTGTGGCATTGTTAGTATGTCAGTAGATAATAGTAAACAAATTGTAGTTCACGATATTGTTATTATGTAAGTAAATAGTGGTAAACAAGTAGTAGTATGTAACATTGTTAGTATGTCAGTAGATAATAGTAAACAAATCGTAGTTCACGATATTGTTATTATGTAAGTAAATAGTTGTCGACAAGTAGTAGTTTGTGACATTGTTAGTCTGTCAGTAGATAATAGTAAACAATTTGTAGTTCACGATATTGCTATTATGTAAGTAGACAAGTAGTAGTATGTAACATTGTTAGTATGTATGGAGAGTGTTACAAACACAAGAGCTAAATGGTACAAAAGGAATTCGACGGTGGAGACTGAATAATATTCTCTCCGTCTATCGTCTATAAACAAAAATAATGATCCACTACTTTTTAGTTTTTGACCCGATGAAGGGATGGCCCAGAGTTTCCTGGACTCTGTGATGTGACACATACACGAGGTGAAGGGTGGAGTTGTAGCAGCTGCGCACAGAGACCTGCTGACCTCATGAATCAGTAATCTGGGGTGGTCACAACAAAAGTATCTTCATTCTAACTGATATCCAAAAGCATTCCTGTTCATACATTTGTCACCTCTTGGAAATGTTTTGATGTAAGTCTTGAGAAGACAAGTACTGTTTAAAAACAAAGTTGTTCAAAACAGAAATAATACCCAAGGCGGAAAACTGAGATCGTGCAGAAATATAAAGCCGTCATACAAGATAATAAATAAATCGGTTCCAATGACACTGATCTTGTTCTACTTTCATCAAACCCGATTTTACAGCCCACACTCGGTCTAGTTGTCTCCCCCCAACACTATCAGTGCCTTATGTTCACGTGTCTGCTTTACAAAGCCAATTACACAGGAGACAATTAATTGTTATCATTTGCGGTTGCATGTGCCATTTTGTACTCTTCCAATTCGCTGCTCATTGTCTTACTTGAAAGCAGATCGCTGCCACCCAGAACCATTTTATTGCACTTAATCGAGACTACACCCATTAACAAACATTATGTACACTCTATGAGATTAATCCAACCAAAGAGTATGGCTTTTATCAGAACTGTTTGGTAGAGACTGTTGTGCAAATGATGAAATTAATGTAATATACAATGCTAGCTCACGCCAGAGAATCGTCTACATGAATGACTAACGGCAACATTTTCGGTCGTCTGCTTGGTTCACATGTTTGCACACGGCCCTGAACCTTATGAGGGTGTCCCACTAACATCAACATCATCGTCCCCTCCATTGTTGTGATACAAGAGCGACCACTAGCAGACATGTTGCTGACTTGTGCTGGGTCCTCTCCATCCTTCCCCTCACCTGACATCACAAGGCGGCGCCACCAGGTTTGGGACAACTCTGCGCCAATACTTTTCTCTCACGCTCGCGTTTCTAAAGCATTTGCTTGGCGAAGTTATCTCTCTTGTTTACGGCTATTTTATTCTGAAAATCCCTCAGAGGAAAAAGGGTGAGCTACTGAGAAGGTGATTTACGCTGTCGTGGGACAATAATCCTCAAAAATGAAAATACTGAAGGCTTGAAGTGCTAAGCGGCATGTGAAAAAAGTTATTTGCTTGGAGATGATGTGTGGCTTGTCCACTCTCCTTTCTTGGCTGAGAGAATGAATTTTGTATGAGAAAGAGGGAGAGAAAAATAACCAAGACCAAGAAGATGAAAATAAAGACTGGGATAGACGATAGAAAGAAAGAAAAAAGAAAAGAAAGATTAAAGGGAGATGATGATGACGATGACAAGTGATACAAAGTGATACAAAGATCAACAGACATCATAAGATGCTGGAGTATGTCCAGAAGATACTGCAAGACATTGAAAACAATAGTGACTCCCTCCCCCGGCACAGTGTCACACTTACTAGGGAGGGTGACAGTGGTCAGCCAGGTCACAGTCTGAAGCCTACCCCCGGGCACGACAACCGTGACGTTACAGCCGAACACTCGCGACTCCCCCTCGGACAGTTCGGCCACCAGCGAACGCACCACCGTCTTACGCGTGTCTTCCTCCGCCACGAAGCAGGACGAAAATAGTGCGGAGGTAAGACACCTGCCGCTGGCCACGTTGACCGACGCGACCAACCTGTCGTTGGCCGGCGTAAAGACGATGATGGACAGCAACTCGGCCCCTGCCAGGAGGGTTCTAGCACTGCACTCCACCTCCTGCACGTGCCAAGATTCGTGAAACTGTCGAGCTCTCAGACCTGCGCAGACATAAAAGTGTCAAGTGAGAGGCCGAGGATTACAGGGCTTTTACAGGCTCAAGTTTGATCAATATCCACATTTCATGCACTATTTTCCTGGGACATCACCTGCCACTAGGACAGGGCTTTTTTGTATGAACGAGGGACCGCTGATGGCATAGCAAACATTAGCGTCAGACACAAGCCTCCGGCACTTCAGTACCTCCCGATCCCCGAGTGAGTGACAAGCAGTTACTGGGGTGGAAACTGTGTGAATCAACCGCGCCACTAGCATCTGCAGGACGCTAACCTGCAAAGTGAGCAATGAAGGAGTTCCTACTCACGTACACCTACAATTCACACGAATCCGGGTGAATAATTTGATCTTACCTGTGTCAGAGACGACGCCCGAGGCGGCGAGGGCAATGCCCAAAATCAGTGACGTAAGCAGGGTGGCCGAAGGAATTGTAGATGACAGAAGACCCATCATGGCCGACCGTCTCTCACTCTCTGCGTGATCTCTGTGTCTGCTCATCGCTGCCCTCACACTCCAGGCTCATAAACAAGCGACAGCGCTGTGTCGTGAGAGTTGCCTCCCCTTGTCGCCCACAGCCTGCCAGTCTTTTGTGATGGTACGCAACAGCGCGGTTTAGCTCCCTTGAGTGAAGCGTTTTCACAGATTCTGTGGTTGGTCGAGACAGCTTCGCTTCTTCATGACTGCTCCACACGCCACCGTCTTCATGTCTTGCGCATGTTCGCGTGTCAAGACGGCACTAGGGCCCTGCTTGCATTTAGCGTTATTACTACACGCACGGATTTCGCAGGAAGGTCTGATACAGTTTAACAGCAGTTTGCAGGCCGGTGCCACAGGACGGGGTGGAGACAGGAGAGGCGAAGGAGGGAGGGAGGGAGAATCGATTACCAGTCGCACTTCACACTCCATCAATGTACTGTGTTCTGACGATAGGAGAAGGTTAAGGAAAACGCAGGACGATAGTAACGTCTGGTGTAGACCCCAGTGTAGACTACAGACCTTAGACTCCAGCCACAGACTACATACCTTACTTAGACCCTTACACATAGAACACACACACACACACACACACACACACACACACACACACATCCATTATACCCCAAACCACAGACCCCAGCCACAGACTCGAAGCCTTAGACCCCAAGTAATACACACAGATTTCAGACACAGAACACACACCCCTTATACCCCAAACAAGGCCTTAGACCCCAGACACATACAGACCTTAGACCTCAGACACATACAGACCTTAGACTCCAGACACATACAGACCTTAGACCCCAGAAACATACAGACCTTAGACCCCAGACACATACAGACCTTAGACCTCAGACACATACAGACCTTAGACCCCAGACACATACAGACCTTAGACCCCAGACACCTAGACCTTAGACCTCAGACACATACAGACCTTAGACCCCAGACACATACAGACCTTAGACCTCAGACACATACAGACCTTAGACCCCAGACACATACAGACCTTAGACCTCAGACACATACAGACCTTAGACCCCAGACACCTAGACCTTAGACCTCAGACACATACAGACCTTAGACCCCAGACACATACAGACCTTAGACCCCAGAAACATACAGACCTTAGACCTCAGACACATACAGACCTTAGACCCCAGACACATACAGACCTTAGACCTCAGCCACATACAGACCTTAGACCCCAGACACATACAGACCTTAGACCCCAGACACATACAGACCTTAGACCCCAGACACGTACAGACCTTAGACCCCAGACACGTACAGACCTTAGACCCCAGACACGTACAGACCTTAGACCCCAGACACGTACAGACCTTAGACCCCAGACACGTACAGACCTTAGACCTCAAACACATACAGACCTTAGACCTCAAACACATACAGACCTTAGACCTCAGACACAGGCATAGACCTCAAACACAGAATACAGACACACATCCTACACCCCAAACCACCGAACTTAGACCCCAGATACAAACATGGACAAAACACAAGTTTTTGAAAAGATACTAAGACTATCATACAAAAGTACTCAAATCTGTTTCATGTCGCTCTTACAAACAAATAAAAAAAAAGATAGATAGGCATGTAGACAAGCAACTTACTAGGAATTTCGACGATTAAGACCCACGTGATTATCTGGACACGCCCACCGGGATGGAAACTAGTCACATTACATCCATAAGCCCTGGACTGTCCGGCAGCCAGGTCAGCCAGTAAGGCTCGAAGCTTTGTCTGCCTGGAATCTTGGTCGTTAATAAGACAGGAAGCAAACACACCCATAGTCAGACACTCCCGCTTCAAACTACGAACTGTCGCAACGACCTGGTCGTCCTCCACCCTGAACAGCGTCAGTGACATGATGTCAGCACTAGACTCCAAAGGGCTTCCCGAGCACTCCAGTTCCTGAACTTCCGGGAAGCCTTGAAAGGGTCTTGATGTTAACCCTAGTCAACAGATTAAACGCTACAACACCGACACCTCACTGCGCAGCTCACCTCAGACAAAATGTACAGATAATCTAAAGGGTCCTAGTAAATAACAAAACATCTTCCGGCGCTTTCAAGGGCTGTAGTAACAAACAGTTATAGTCGACTAATAGTTACAGTGGTAGGCTGTTAACTATTCCGCTTACTATTAACATCATGGAGGATGTTGCAGAAATACATGTAAAAACTCTGAGTATACACACTTCCCCAACCACACACACACTTACTCCCCTTCCTGACCCTTCCCCAGCAGCAAAATGGCGAGTTGACTGGCTAATGACCCAAATTACTCCAACCTTATTCAACTACAAGTTAAACCACATACCTGACTGCAAGTCACGTGCTCTGACCATCGGCAACGAGCTCGTTGCGACCACCAACACCAGCACTGGGCCCAAAACGACAGTACAAGCCATCATCACGAACTGTTCCCACCTCTTGTGCCAGAGTCAACCAGCCAACACGCGCAATGAATTCGGTTATTTCCCTTGCCAGCAGGCAAGCTATTGCAATGCAGAGTTGCCCCCCTTGATGACGAGGGTCTATACTCTATCCTATCGAGAGCTAGTGTCGAACTGTTAACAGCATTATTCACACACGCACGTGCAGTGAGCAAGACCGCACATGCACGCTCAGAAAGATTCGCGCTAAACAACCGAGTGTTATTTGACAAGGTGTTGTATTTTTTAACCTGTTACCTGTCACGGATGAACACATTGAAAAACCGCAGGCAACAGCCTGAAAGTCAAGATCAAATGATCGTCTGCATTTTGATAATAGGCTGAGCGGTAGCACAGAGGGAAAGACGAGTTGCAGAAAGAATGGATAAAGAAAATCCAGTAACAAGAAACTCAAGCAAATTATGATAAATACAAAACAAAGAAAATCTGCCCTTTTTACAAGCCGTTTCGACGGCACACAAAAGTGCATGATTCAGGAAGCAAAATTACAGAAAGTTATTTAACCAAAACCAAGAATAGGAATCTCTATTCTGTCTTTTTATCTCTCGCTCTGTTCGGTGTGTGTTAAAGAGAGAGACAGAGAGAGCGTGTGTAGAAGTGCTGAAACTCGTCATTCGTGTGCAATGGTCCACAACTTACTAACTCCAGTAACAACAAGAGACCACGTGACAATATTGGTGTGCCCTCCAGTCGCCAAGGTCGTCAGATTACAGCCAAAGGCGCGCGCCTGACCCTCGGGCAGGTCAAGGACCAGGGCTCGCAGCCTGGTCTTCCTGGAATCGGTGTCGTGGATCTCACAGGAAATAAAGCTGTGAGACGTGAAGCACTCACGCTTGCGAAGGTTGACCACAGCCACAAAGTTCTTGTGCTGAGAGTCGAACAGAACCATAGACAGCAGATCCGAGTCAGGTGGGAGTGGTTCACCCGTGCACAACACTTCCTGAATATGGCTGAAGCCTCGAAAGTAATTCGATGTCAGGCCTGCAAGTGGAAATGTCATAATGCTTGTCTTATGCTCTTTCCTAACTTCTTATACATTTTTCCTAATTGCACGGAACTCAACTCAGCCTCTTTTAACTTCATTTTGTTTGACTTTTAACACCTTAGAGCAAACACAAATTAACTGTAAAGACAGGAATGACACATGTGTCAGATATAAATTAAAAGAGGAACAGACTCTAACTTCCAAAACAGCAGACATTATTTGCTGGCTACTATTCGCGATTTATGTAGTCTGGGACTGACACTGTGTCGTGCGCAAAAGCGAGCTCTCACCTCACAGTGCGCCGAGACTAGTCTAGCCTGAAACCGAGAAACATACCATCGCGACTGACTATCAAAGTAAGCGAAGCGACCGAAGCGATGGTCAGTAGGCTACAAAAGGTCACATACCCACTTGTCTGGCCTGCGCCAGTCCTAGACAGCAGCAAAACACTGTTGCCAGCAGCAAAAGTGGCCGCTCCATCCTGCAAATCATGGCGGCCACCCTGTCTCCAACACATCACAGCCAGCAGCCAAATGTTTCGAGAGTTCGCTCCCCTTGCGGCTTTCTTGAGACGACGTCGCGATAAGAGTTGTTTCCCATGAAACGAGCGCGTATAAGACGATTATCTCCCAGTCTCCAGGAAACTGGACAGTTGTTAGGGGATACAAGATCAGGAAGCAACGGCTCCGCAATTCAAAGCGAGGCTTTTCCTCCCTCCTTTTCTCCGTCCCCCTCCAGAAAACATTGGAAATGGACGATAAGCGGTGTTACAGCCTTGTGCCCCTCCTCCACACACCATGAGCACGATAATCGGGCGGCCAGCGACAGAGAGACAGAGAGGATAGTGGAGGAGTGCTGGTTGGACTGTGAAAGACCTATCGCATGCAAATGCTGGCAGCCAAGATCAATACCTTACTCTTGACACTGTGGAAACAGGATACAGGCAGGCCGAGGGACGAGCTGTACTTATCCCGTGTACCTACACGGGCACAGCGATCGATACACTTCAACTCGCGACACTGGCTTAGGGGTGGGGCGGTGGAGGGGTGGGGGTGGGGTAGTGGGAAGGGGTGGGGGAAGGAAGAAAGATGCGGTGAGAAGTGAGTGCTTGTACTCGCTATACACAGACTGAGGGGCTTGCACAGGCAGACCTGTTGCATTACCGGAAGATTGGACGCAATAAACGGAAAATGCGGCAAATGAAATATGAAGACGGATGTCGAAAATAGATCATGAATGATAAATGGGGAAGGACGGTAAGGAGACAGCCAGCTAGCCAGCCAGCCAGCCAGGAATACAGGCCGACAGGCAGACAGAAAGCATCCACTGAGGGATTTCAGATATGCATGCAAATGTCTAAGACAAAGAAGTAGACATGTAGACAAACACAGGTATAGACTAGTGGAGGAGAAGTAGAAGACAATCAGTAGAAGACTGGCAAGAGGGCGCTGGTACTCACTGATAAAATGCACTACTACAGACCAGGATAACACTTGAAAGCGGCCACCGGCCTCCAGGACCGACAAATTACAGCCATACATCCTTGTCTCTCCCTCTTTGAGGTCCACAACCAGAACCCTCAGCACGTCCTGCCTGGAGTCCTCGTGACCTAGGTCGCAAGACGTGAAGCTCTGTGACGTGGAACATTCCCGTTTCTTAAGGTTGGCCACACCCAGAACACTCTGGTGACCGGCGTCGAACACGAGCATAGAGAAGAGATCCGTGTCAGAGGGCAAACTGTCTCCAGAGCAACGCACCTCCTGCACGTGCGGCAAGCCTCGAAATGAACGAACTGTCAGTCCTGCAACAGTTCCATCACCTGAACCACTCCATGCCCTTAACTGTCAGTCCTAAACTAGCATCATTATCTTAACTCGCTCGCTTCCCAAATTGTAAGTATTTCAATATCCCCATTACTTTAACCACTCTGCTCCACAAGTAGCCTCATTACTCAAGCAATCGTTCTCCCCAAAATAAGAGTTCCACTATTGACCCCACCGCACTCCAAAAAGTGTAAGTTATTCAATAGCTTCATTAGTCAATTGCCACATTATTCAATCAACTTCATCTTACACCAATGATTTGTATTACAGTAACAATTTCTCCTCTATTATGCTTCAAAACTGAGTCTTTAAATAGTCCATCATCTAACTTACCCCACTTCCAATCCTGCAACAACCCTTTATTCTACACAAAACAGTGTTGAAAGTCCCATGTACTAATCCATTTTTTTTATATCAAATGTGTGACCCCTCCCATAACAACCACTCTATAATAGTTTCAGCTATTTAATCCATTTCACAATAAAAACTGCGTGTTAGAGAAATTATATTTTTCGCTGTTACAAGTTTTTTCCCCTTTGCCAATAAGCCACTGATTTCCCCAAACTCCACAATAATATTTAAAATAAATGAAGTCTTTTGATCCAAACGTATCTGCCAAATCCGCTCTCGACTTGTATATCTACCCTCGCAGCAACACTAGGAACTGCGGTTACTCTGGCGAGGAAAGCTTGTTTAATTGCTAGCTTTGCTATGCACGACTTTTTATCACCTGCATTTACCTCAAAGGTGTGGTTGTTTGATACCACACGATAAAGGCAGCTTTGATTTAAAAAAAAATCTCTGCTGAATAACATCCTAAGGACAGACGGTGGGAGCAGAAAACGAATCATTTGGAAAGAGCACGCTACGTGGGTCAGGCCATATGTGTGCAGTGAGGCTAAGCATAATCCTTGTCTCCCCTGCTACTGTTAGTCTCTGGTACCCACAAGAAATGACAAGTCTTTCTACATACCAGGAGGACTTGCCGACGATGTAATAAACAATACAGCCAGGCAGATGAAGTTCGCACAATTGTGTGACCTGGAGGACTGGGCAGCCATGATGGCGAATTGTTTTCATCTGTGCACAAACCCGACCGGATTTTGCAATGCGGACAAAAGCGCGAGGCCGAGGAGTTCCTTCCCTTTGCGGTCGGCGTAGGCTGCTGCTCCCGAGTTATTTCCCATTAAGGACAGCAGCCCAGCGCCAACGCCTGGGTGAAGATGCTAAATGAGGCGAAAGCAAGAGAATGGGAGTGGTTTTCAGGGACTTATCTCATGCATAGATGGCAGCACTGTGCTGAAGGCACGGTCTCGTGTACAGAAGCGAAAGCGATGTTGCAGTCAGCCAAATGGAAAATATTTTAGCTGGTCTAGAAATCCGAGGTCAGTGCCAGAAAATCATCACGAGACCCGTACAATATACAATGATGCACTGTATTACAACGACGAAAAATATTCTGAGCTTATTTCAACCAAACAGTTAAAATTTAAGTGAGGCTGCAAGAAAAAGATGATGATAATAATAAATTATATTTGTTTGTTTTTTTTATATGACAAAGATTATAAAGGAGGTGGCAGTTGACTTTCTGTGTCGATCCTTACTGGTTTGCCGAAGCACGATGCGCCATGACAAGTAGCTGATACGCCCACCCGTGGCCATGATGGAAATGTTACAACCAAGCGTGCGAGTCTCGCCCTCCGCCAAATCAGAAATCAAAAGACTCAGACGACTGCGCTTGGAGTCCGTGCTGTCCACGTTACACGACACAAACAACTCCGACGTGGTGCACTCCTGTTTGGCCTGGCTGACATAAGCAAGTATCCGGTCGTCCGCCACCCGGTACAGCACCATAGCCATGACGTCAACATCAGATTCCAGACTAGCTCCAGTGCACACCACTTGGTGGATGTTGTCAAATGTCAGGAACAGACCAGAGGACAAGCCTGAAATATTAGGAGCTGTCGTTAGATAAAAAGTATTGGACGGTGAAAAAATCTACTGCTCACAGAAGAAAACAGCAGCTACCATTCGGGTGGAGGAATAAAAGACGAACAGGAGGAGGATAATAAAGAACAAGAGGAGGACGCAAACCTAAAACAATATTATGATCTAAAACACGAGATAACTATAAAATGGTTGAATGTTTTGTCTTCCTGTCATACGACAGCCTAGCCATAATCGAAGCAGCCTGAACCCTAACCTACCTGGCTCAAAGCCAGGTGTTTGTGGAAGTTTTCACGTCCTTTCCATTTCATTTATCACCGGCGCTTAGCGTACACTGAAAATAAACTCTTCTACGGGGCAGCTGACGTGTAAGTGATTAATAATGCAACTGCAGGCTACTGACCAGTTATGTGTGCGGAAAGACCGTTAGGAGGGGCGCTTCACAGACACGCTATAAAATGACGACAGCACCAAAGCACACCGCATGCCTCGTGCTTGTGGGGAAACAGCTTCTGTTGCTACCTGCCGCTAGCAACTGCCGATAGCTCAAAAAAGCCCCGATCACTTCTGAAGAATTTCTATCGAATTTATAATCAGCATGACTACACAAAACACAGGTACAAAGCACTTACCTTGCATTTTCTGGTGAATCGCCGAGGACAACGCCGTGACGACAACATTGAGGACGACCGTCTTGAACATTGTGAGTGGCACAGCCATCATGGCGACGCCAGCTACTCTCGCAAACCTCTCCACTGCTTTCATTTCTAGGCCAAAGCACAGAAAACTCCAGAGTGCATTCCCCTTTGTCGATTCAATCGTAAGTGAGAAGTAGTTATAGCCCCTGAATTCCGCCGTAATCAGTATTGGCGCTGTCTCTATCGATCAAAGCGAAATTGCACAGCAACGATCGGGGTGCGCAAAAAAGGATGCCAGAAATAACACGTTTCAAAACGCTTGGTGATTGGACATTCAGCATGACAAGGAGTTCTCACTGCACGAATTAGGGAGACCCTGTGTGAACGTGTTCTTCCCCTGGCGCTAGCATCTCTAATTAGCGCTAGCATATCTAATTAAGGGGGAAAAGACAAAAAAGAGGTCACCGTGATGACAATGACAATGTTCAAGGGTCGCGAAATAACAGAGAATGAAAACGACGGACATGATAAATGATCATGATAGTTATCGTCGCGAGATGAAGATATCGTGCGAATCTACGATTCAATCAGTAAGGCAGAAAGAGAAAGAGTGACACAAACAAGGAAGCAGACAGGCAGACAGACACACATTCAGACATAATGGCAAAGAGAGAAGGAAAGCAAGAGATACGTCTTTAATCGTGGTTTACTTTTTTTCAAAATGGAGAGAAAGACAGAGAAGTAAACAGTGATGGTGAGGAAAGTGGAATATAAAAAGTTAAAAAAAATCCTCAGTAATTACAAAAGCTGAATCTACAGCTTTCAAAAAGATCCATATTTTCTGATTACTCACTGATCTGATGAATCGAAATTGTCCAGGAAAGAATTTTCGATCGGCCGCGGGTGCCGACAGCGGTAATATTACATCCATAAGCCCTCGACTCTCCCTCGGCAAGATCCGAGATCAAAGCTTTCAGGCGAGTTCTTCTCGCGTCTCTTTCGTCAACTTCACAGGAAACAAACACGTGCGCCGTGGTGCACTCTCGCTTGCCATGGTTCACAAAAGCAAGTTCTTCGTCACTCGTTATCTTGTAGAACACCATGGTCAGCAAATCGAGCTCTGTAGGCAAACTTTGCCCGCTACATTCCACTTCGTGGATATCTTGGAATCCCAGAAAACGCCTAGAAGACAAACCTGAAGGAAAGAATAGCCAAGTAGGATTTGCTCTCACTGGATGCATAAATGTTATATTTATTAAATCGACGCCCTGAGGTCGATATGGTAAGCAGCGTTTCTTAGACAGCGACAGGTTAAAAAAGCTTACGACTCTCGAGACTATCAAGAAGAGAGCTACAGTCACGGGCCGTAACAACTGCTAGTGATCCAGTTAAAGCTATTAAACAAGCATGTAATATGGCACGCCTGACAGCACATTCTCCAGCATTTAAACTATGACCAGGCTATCCTTAAACAAGCGGGAATATCATAATACAACATAAAAGAGATCAGTTTAGGTTAAAGTTTCAACTTGTCAGCGATCTGCGCCCAACAACATTGTAACAACCTGAGTGCCGTGTGCAAAGTAATGGCCGGAGGCTTCAAGTTAAGAAGCAAGCGCAGCATTACTATATTTCAAAGCTAAGGACTCCTGCAGTCGGCGAAGATCGCGTGAAAGAAGACAAGAATACACGTACCGTTAGCCGACAACTGGTCTTCGGCGACCACCGAGATGCAGTCAGTGACCAAAGACACACAGATCAGCAACAGCAGGAGGCAGCAGCTAGCAGCCATCATGGTGCATGCACTCTCCTGCTCCACTCGCCAAAGTCTGACTCTGTTCTGCAGCTGCTGGAGCCGCGTGAGTTCCCTCCCTTGCAGCTTAGCGGCGAACTTAAGTAACGTCCCCTTAAGGAGTCGCGGCTATCGGGTGAAGTTATAACAGCGAGCTGTAGTGGCCACAGCGTTTTTCTGAAGCCAACTCTATGCACGCCAGTAAAGAGCACGAGGTTTTAAAACTCAGCCTTACACGGTGGCTGCTGCAACATGACAGCGATATTAACAGGCGAAATGCACACACCGGGGAAGGGGGGGGTGGAGGGTAGGTGGACAACAACTCCGCAGAGCAGAATGTGAGTTGATGGGGGGAGGAGATGGGGTTTGCCAAAGCTCACGCGTCAGGAACAGCGAGGGGCAGACAGCCGGACAGACGGAGAGAGAATGCCCGCGTTCTTCAATATCTGGACGATTATGCACGTGAAAGAGCAAACAGAGCTAAAGGAAGAAAACACACACGCAGAGGAGACAGCCACACAGCTAGCCAGCCAGACACGGTGATAAAGGCGGGTCACTTGGTCTGGGGGCGGGAGACAACTTAAGCCTCCCATTAGCAGACAACTAAGTCAGGACACTACCAGCAAGCTCTCGGGGACCCTGACAGGCGTCATCTTACTTGAGTGCGTCAGTCTGTGGGTCCACACGAAATAGCGCACAATCCCTCCCGAGGTCATGGCCGTCACGTTGCACCCGAACACCAGCGACTCGCCATCAGCGAGGTCAGAGATCAAGATTCGGATATTGTTCTTCCTCGTGTCGCCTTCAGCAACAGTGCATGACACGAAACTGTCAGCCGTGGAACACTCACGCTTCTTGAGGTTGGCATGAGCTAGCACCTTGTCGCTGCCCACCCGAAAGAGAACGAGGGAGAACGTATCCAGTTCGGGTGGAAGCGCTTCACTGTCGCACGTCACTTCGTGAATATCGCTGAAGCCCATGAAAAGCCGAGATGTTAAGCCTGCAACAAAGGGAAAACACTGCGTACCGGAACGCTCCTGAGTTATTCCTCTTGCCAGTGCCCTCAACCTTCTTACAACTGACTTTGCTAGTATCGTCTTTGTCATCACAACTTTGTATCCTTTTACTAAACAGGTATCAAACTAAATAAGTCTCAACAATCTAATATTATCTGCTTACTCATGCCATCATCTCAAAGACATTTTCAGAAACGGACAGCTCTGCTCATATTTTGAAATCAAATCAGAACATGAAAACTGATTTCTTTCAAATGTGCCGTGCGCAAAATGGCAAGCAATAGCGTTATTTACTTTGCTTTGCCCTCGACTACACTCTAACTCCACAACACTGTACTGACCTGTCGCCAGACAAAACTGTCTTTCTGAACAAATAACTGATAAAATGTGAACGTGTCTCAATGAGGACATACCTGATGAAAAGGTCTCTGCTTCAACCGATATCGGAATCCACAAAATAGCCACAGTGGCGGAAACAAGTGTTGCCAGCTGCGCAGCCATCATGGCGATTGTACTGCTGACTAGAGCTCCACTGGTCGAGAACACAAGTTACTTCCCTTCGCGCGGAAAGTCAGATGCGAATAAACAGTTGCATCCCCTTACTGTCGGCATGATCGATGAGCATGGCGCTATATAGCTTCTGTGTCGCGAGGCCGCGAGATGAAATCGAAATCGACCACAAAAGACAAGCCACTGTTTTTTTTTCTTCTTTCAATATTATAAACAGTTTTAAAAAATGGCTGAATGAGAAAAAGTTTTATCAGGGAATGATTTCCATGGTGCTCAAGTAATCAACTGAGGAGAGGGTATGTGGCAACTGATATGTGTGTGTGTGTGTGTGTGTGTGTGTGAGAGAGAGAGTACGAGTGTGTGTGTGTGTGTGTGTGTGTAAGAGTACGAGTGTGTGTGTGTGTGGGGGGGGGGGCGCGTGCATGTATTGAAAGAGTTGTCTTCGGGGACTGGTCACAAAATGAAAATTGCCCCACAGGCCTGGAGTTTGAGAGCTGGTAACCAGCAGAACGGCACACGCATTGAAACACAGTAATGAAGCTAAGGAAACGGCCACAAGCACTGGCAGCCAAATTACATCCCAAAGCCAGGGATTCTCCAGGGAGAGAAGCAGGGATCAAGGACCTGCTTGCACTGTCTCCCCTGTCAGGGTCCAATGGTGGAAGGGGAAGGTTTGCAGGCGAGAGGGGAGAGAGGACGAGTAGTCACCCTTAACGTAATTTAAGTGAATTAAATCTATACTTCAAGGGATCATCACTGAACTGTCGCTTTGCTAAGCTCCATATGGGAATTAACTCTCACTTCTTTATGCTCTGTGAAATGCGCGCCTCAAACTGTCTTAGCAGCTAACGCCGTCAGTTCTCCGAAGGCATCATGGCAGTCGTCGAATTTCATTCCCTTTTCAAAACTGTATAAACCATATTTGAAAGTTTAGAGCAAGGATTACACAAGACTCATCTTCCGACTGAAACTTAAGAGAATAAATAAAAATAAAAATTAATAAATCTGATCATATGCTGTCATTATCGAAGCACTGTAAAGCCGATTTGAAGTAAGATTAATCCATCCATCCATCCATCCATCCATCCATCCATCCATCCATCCATCAATCAATAAATCAATCAATCTGATCATGTGGTGTACTTATCACAGCCTAGTAGCTTTGTATTTTCAAATGCTGCCCTACACCTAAGACCGACATTACAATAAGGCGTGTACCTTACAACGAGGTGAGTACAAGGTAAGGAGACAGACATTACAACGAGGTGCGTACCAGGTAAAGAGATGCAAACGTCGTGTAGTCTCAAACCTGTAATCGTCAAACATGATCTACCCCGCAAACTGCACCCGCCCGTTTGTAACGGCTGATGACGTCATTATTATCCTTTATGCCACACCTCAGCAGGGGCGGCGACTCGTGGCAGCGCGTGTCGCGGTTCCCTCGACAAAGGACATTTATTATTAACAGCGGGCTGCGTGCAAGATGCAGTGTCACCGACAACTGCTGCTCTCCCCGAAATGCATCTCGACCATACTCGCTCAGCTACCCCATTAATCCCAACCTAAATCGACAGCTTTGGCACAGTCCTGTGCACATGAAATTTGATCGCGAGTCCTAACATCAACAGTTCTCCCACCCCACCCCATAGCTCTCTTTCTCCCCCCCTCTCTGTCTACCAATCCATTTCATCGCTGTTTAGCGCTCTTCTAACGGTAAACAACAGTAAATGACGAATATTTAAAGCGACAGCTTCAAGAGATATCATTAACTTCAGTCTAAATCAGTTGGTAACAGCCAACCATTTCTGTTATAACTGGAGTTCGCCGTCATACGCAGCTGCCGTTTATGACAGCTGGTTTGTAGGAAAGCTGTAGTGATCAGCCGATATTTTTTAATAATACTACCACAGCGATCAGACACTGCAGTGCTTTCCATTAGCTTGCGAATGGCGAGACTGGATAAACTTGTTTTTTTTCCTTGGCATGGCCGATGATCGCTAGCGCTTGGCTGTGCAGCTGTGGAGCTGCGCAGCTGGATTTTGTGCAGATGAATAACCTTTTGCCTACACTCTCCGTCACCCCCTACATCCCCACTCCCCAAATCCTCGTTCTCTCCTCTCAAAGGAACAGCTCATCGGAATATGCGATTAGACGCTTCTTGGCCCCCCCGGGTGTCACCTGACATTATCACATCCCATAATTAGGCCTACAGCTGAGACTCAAATGGATGAAGCTTGTCACACACGATGTGTGTGTTCCACACTACACAGACAAACCCTGTCTGCAAAGTACAGATGCACTACTGAGATTACAGCATCACTGAAAGTACAATATAGAAGCTGCGTCTACAAAGTATAGATGTATTAAAGAGACTTACTCTGCTTTGAGCACAGGTGTACAGTAAAAAGAGTTTCTCACCTACAAGATGAAGATGTAGAGAGTCAAGACACAAGATACACTCTACAGAGATACCATGACTACGTACTTTAAAAGTTTCACGGAATGTTACTCTAACCACGGTTCACGTAGAAAAAAAATCCATGTCCCGTTCGAAACAAGATGTGTGACTACTTAAAGATGCTTCCAGGTCGACTAAACATGACCAACCGTGTCCACCACACGCAGTAGTACGTCTACAAGCTTCTAACACATAACATCGAGGTCACAGAAGTCCAAGCGTGACACTCGTTTAGAGCGTCTCTTGGTTGACCTGCAGATTCATCGAGTGTTGTGCAAAGCATGAAGATCATGTAAGCGTGACCAGCCAGAGACTCTTTAGCGCCTCTGGACTAGGTGAGACTTGTCACGTGATACGAACTGAGCCTCGATCGAGAATCTTCACCCATGGTCCGAACAGAGCTAATGGTCACGTGACGACATTATTAGGGTGGTGGTCACATGACGTGGACGTGGAGATTCTGGTCACGTGACGTGAAGAGGATTATGGAGGTGGGCGATGTGCGACTTCAGACACAGGTAAGGTAAGAGACAGAGCTGACGAGACGTGAGCAAGGGTATACTCACCAGTCTGCTGTAGAACGATGGACCACGACAGCGTCTTGACTCGCCACTTGAGGGCGGTTACCGTCATGTTGCACCCGTAAGCCCGCGACTCGCCGGCGACCATATCGGAAACTAAGGCGACCAGCTTTGTCCGCCTGGGGTCGCCACTGTCGATGTGGCAGGCCACGTAGGTGTCGGAGGTAGAGCACTTTCTGTCCTTGACCAGTGCGTAGCCGAGGTCTTTGTTATCGGTCAGCCTGTACAACACCACCGTCAGCAAATCTACGTCCGGGGTTAAGGGCTCGCCACTACACTCCACCTGGTGGATGTCGGGCAAGCCCAGAAAAGCCTGTGACGTCAGGCCTGAAACAAGCGCGCCATCTGTAGTCGGGGGTCATCTATGCTGTCATCGGTACACTAAACTGTCCTTGACCCTGATGAACCTAACCCACTTCCCAACAACAAATATAAACGTGAACTCCGGTCATATGCTTCTCCCGGTTACTGTAATACGCTCTCTCTCTCTCTCTCTCAGACACACACACACACAAACACGCACACACACACACACACGAGCTATTTCTCTAGACCATGGCCTGCTATTGCTGTCTATTCTATAACAAAATAGTATCAAGCGATGTGGTGCAGACCCAATGTAACAGACGTTTACACTTTAACTACAGTCGCCACCATGAAGCAACACAACGCCAGGGCCCGTAACTCTGCTCTGTCCCGCTCACACTCACAAAAAGACTGTGTGCAAATAGCAGAACTTTCTCCCTTCGCACAAAGCGAGCGACAATTATGCAAAACAAGACATACTAGAGTCTTACAGAGACCTGAGTCTGACAGAAGTCTTTGAAGCAAGCGCACAAACTCCTACCTGTGACTGTCGAGTGAACTCCAAAGACACAAAAGCCAGCGCCAACGACCCAGACCTGCGCCCACCACTGCTCCGCAGCCATCTTGGCGACCCAGTCTTCAGACCTCACAGCCGATCCGGCTACTTCGGCAGCAACATGATTACTAAGGAGTTCTCTCCCTTCGATTCTACCGTCAGTATTTGTTTGAGAAGTTGCATCCCCTGGACCAACGTCAATACTCCACGCGCACAGATCAAAAGGTTGGAGTGGATAATCGGCCCTGATACGTACAGTCTGGCCGCCGCAAAAACACTTTTATCATGATGATTAATGTCAGCAGCGGCCCTCGCTCCACCCACCCGCCGCACTGTCCCTGTCTGATAAGGGGTCATAATCTAGAGCCGGGGGCTAGGAAACCGAGAGACAGAAAGAAAGAGAGGCTGACAGACAGACAGGTAGAGCAGAAAGACTGAGAAAAAGATAGAAAAAAGCGACAGAAGAACAGATAGAGGGAGGAAGATAGAAGAAAGGAAGGAAAGGAGAGAAAGAGGGAGACAGAGTTAGGGAAGAGAGCCGGACGAAAAGAGAGAGTGGGGGAGGGAGAAATGAAAGAGCAGGACCTGAGAGAGTAGGCACTGCCGCCTGACAAAGAAATAAAATATTAATTTTACGACAGCCGTCCCCGCATGTCACAGAATATACAGCATGTCATTATGCCCTGCATCACAGAATAAACAACATGCAATTAGTCCACACCCACCACAGCCTGTACAGTAACCATGCACGCACGTCACCGCGTGATTATCGCCATGCATGTCACCTCAGTTACCTCTACCCCATGTTCACACCCGGATATCGTCAGTGGGATGTTTGTTTGTTTGTTTTTCTCTCTCATAATTCACGGACATACTGTTTGGTACAGCCGACGATTTTTTTAATTACTATTTTATGTTGACGATGTTAATTTGAATTATTTCCATTTTATTTCTCTCAGATTCACAGAATTTATCTCCCCCGCTGTGCCGTTGCCGTAGTGACGGTACTCACGTGTCTGATGTACGACCGTTAAGGACCATGAAAATTCCTTCATTTGCCAGCCGGCCTTCACAGCTGTGACGTCACATCCGTACATGCGCGCTGCTCCCTCAGGGAGGTTGGTGACGAGGGCTCGCAGCTTGGTTTGCCTCGAGTCGCTGTCGTCCACGACACACGACACAAACATGTCGGACGTGGAGCAATGGCGGGTCTTAAGGTTAACGTAGGCAATTTCTCTCTTATGAGGAGGAGAATACAGCACCATGGTTACCAGATCTACGTCTGGGGGCAAGGCTGCTGCACTACATTCTACTTCCTGGATGTCATGCGACCCCAGGAACAGTTTAGAAGCGAGTCCTGAAAAAGCCAAATGACTTGACTGAAACAAATTCATAAAGCAATCAGCAGGAACTCATCATTAATACAGCTGAGAAATAATTAAACAGAAAACTAATATAATCTTAAACACACACACAGGGGATGGTGATGCAGGATGTTTCTACCGCCCGAAAAGTACTTAAAAAAAAACACTATTTAAACTTAGATTCTTGCCTGTATATCAGATATCATATCAAGTGTCAGTTACTTCAAAGCGCCATCACAGGAAAAGCGAAACAAGACAATCAATAAATTTAATTAACCCAGAAAACTGCTTCCACTGCCTGCAATCTAATATTCATTAAGAAAATAATATTCTCAAGTATGGATCAATAACACTGGGTTTCTTTCTTTTTTTTTTCTTTAAAAATCGATTGCACCTGACTCTCATTTGGAGTGAAATGAAATGCAAGAAGCATGTTGCCGCAGAGTGAACTGTTGGGGAGCACCCAGACTTCACTGATTGTACGTTAACAGAAATCTCCCGCCATCTCAGCGCGAGTGTCGTGTGCAAAATATAACGGTGCCTCGCAACAGGGCGGCTTCCAGTGGGACTGTGGGCCACACCAAACGAGCGGCAACAACAGGCACGCCTGGGGTCTAGTTAGAATTATTAAACAAAAATTACATCGACTGGAAATCGATTAGCGAAGGAGGCAGCCTACCTGTGTCCGCTGGTCGGGTAGCTGCTGTCCATAAGTGACACAGGGTAAAGATAACCATGGTCCACTCTCGTAGCCTGCATCCTTCCATGATGGCGACGAGATGCCAGCAACAGCCTCCTCCCCAAACTGCAAGGCGAAGCGGGGAGTTGGAGTTGCCTCCCTGAGGTGGCAATGTTAACGCAGGTTGCGTCCCCTGCACATGTGCTTCCCGGCAACAATTGAGACCCTGACGTGCGTTACCCTGACGGCTTGGGCGCGGATTAGGCGAGAGTAAAAACCGTTAAATAACGCAGGGAAATATTGATCTGTCCAAACATTACATGACTGCATTACTACATAAAGACGAGATCCGAAGACATCTTGCTCAGATCTCCATCTTGATTCTAAGATAAATACTTCTGTCACATGACCTGTAAAGGTATGAAAATGGAAATATATAAAACGCCAGTGCGATATACATCTCCATTGGTGCCACATATAGACATTAATAAAACATTGATATAAATCTGTAAGAAAGCCGCAGTAACATCAGGAAGAGGACAAGCAGCAGTAGTTGTGAGTGGTAACCATAGTGATAACGATGATAAAGGTAGTGTTGACGAGGTGAAAGTCGAGGGGGGAAATATGTCAGTTTTACGTATTTTTTAACAAAACTATTTTCTTTGAAGTAATGAGTGTCACACACCTTTTGCTACACTGACACACAGAAGGAATAAAATCTACCCGGTTCCGTACCTAATATTGGAGCGCAGAGTTGTTCATAATGTTCAAGATACAGCATGCAAGAAGCTACAGTACAGACCTCTCTTTTACCTTACTTGTCGACATTCCTTCCATTACCTTCAACCTGCGACTTTCTAGTTTCACAGTCGAGCGCAATAACCAGGAAGCTACCCGCACCCCCAGCCCCTAATACGACAACAGTATGTACTACACATTTCCGCTTTCAAACACCAATCTTCCATAGTCACGTGTCTTTACGAAAACACAAACATTTAACAAGATAGTTTCATCCTTTAGAGCAGTCTACTGTGTACTGTCATATCTCATACTATAAAACATTCTGATGTGTTACTGTTGTTATATATCATTGTGTTGTTATATCTCATACCCAATCCAACCCAACAGATCAGAAAGCAGTGTTTTGTGGACTGGAGCATGTTAATGTTATGCAATGAGCTCAAAACATAGTTTCACCATTTCGCACATCGGAGTTGAGACTGAACAGAAATCACAGGGCTGACACATAATCTAACAGTTCTTCATCAGCTCTGCAGCGCCGTCTACTGGCGAAAAGGTCGTACCGTAAAGGTCAAAGAATCATCGCAACACCACCACAGGCAAACACGACCGTTGCAGCAGCTCGTCACACCTGTCGGTTGCCACATTCGACACACCTGTTCTTTGTAACATTCGTCACACCCGTCATTTCTCACACGTTCGTGTGGTCACACCCGTGTGAAGTGAGCCTTGACAGTTGGGCTGACAAAAGGTCCGTCGGCACTCGACAGGTTATTCGCGTTTTGTCAATAAAGGGATCGATACAGACTAATCAATATATATTTGACACATAACTATAGAGTACTTCTTGACCAAGGTATTGCCCTCCCCCCCTCTATCCATCTCTAAACGTCGAAGTATTTGTTTGGGGTACAGACCAATGTGTATAGGGTGGACAGGAAACTGTGTATAATAGGCAAATGGGGGGAGGACGTTTAGAAGAAGAGAGAGCACAACTGGCTGGCTGCCTGGCTGGATGGATCAAGAAGTCGATCGATTGAGAGACTCAGAACACAAATATCACAGCGCCACGTCACGTAAGCACAAAGACTGTTAACAGTCTTTTAGATGTCAAAGAGGTTGTTGATGATGGAGTCATCCAGACAGTCAGACAGAGAACAGTCAGTCGATTCCAACTCAAAAGCCTCGCACGTTGCAAGATCAATAACTTGCCGACAAAATCTGATCTGCGGCAACAAAATGTCGCTTCTACGAGTTGAAGAGGTGGGGATGTACTAACCGCAAGGTATTTTGTTTGCTTCTATCGTGATCAACCTGGATCCTTCTCCTCTTCTTCTCTCACAATCATCTTAGTTTGTTTATTTTCGCGGCGCGAGACAAATTGTAGACTACAAGAATCTACTCAAAGATTAATGCGGAGAAGCAAAATTTAAATCAGAAAGACGACGATGAGACAAGATGTTTATCACAAGAAGAAAAAGACAGTCAAAGAAATAAAATAAATACATAAATCAAAAGATGTGTTTGTGCGTGCGTGCGTGCATGCCATTGTCCTTCGAGACGTGAAGAAGAGAGGGAAGAATGAGTGGGCTGGCAGTACAATAAAAGTAGGACCGTACTCACTAGTCTGATGAATGACTATAGACCAGGACAAGACCGCCGTGCGACCCCCGGGCTGCATGGTGGTCACGTTACAACCATAATGTCTCGCCTCGCCTTCCATCAAGTCCGAGATCAACGCCTTTAGCCGGGTTTTGCGCGAACCAGTGGCATCGATATAACACGACACAAACACGTCGGAAGTGGCACACTCGCGAGTCTTGAGATTCGCAAAACCCAGAATTTTGTCCCCCTGAACTCGGTACAACACCAGGGACAGCATGTCCTGGTCAGAGGGCAGACCCTCGTCCGTACACTGAACCTCGTGGATGGTGCTAGAGTCCAAGAATGAAGTTGCTAGGAGGCCTGTAACAAGACACGAAACAGACATCAACAGTCATTCTGGCACCAACAGTGATTATTTGTAATAAACAAACACCTGTGTGTGTGTGTGTGTGCGTGCGTGCGTGCGTGTACAAGGGCGTTTATGAAGATATGTTAGCCCCAATCGTTCTTTCACTTCCCGGTTTTTTTTTCTTAAACTCGTGTTTCTATTAGCCTTTTCTTAACAACTATTACCTGGATAAATGAATTCGAATTTGTCTGCCATTTTAGAGCAGTCCATCCCGAGTGCAAACCTTTGTACGGACAGGAACACGATACCTGCAGAGGCTGGCTTTTACGAGCGCGGTGTCTGTCGAGTACAGAGGGTACCGCGGACGTCCAGGTATGAATCACACGTTTGCAGCCAGGTCAATATTCCGTGCTGCCATCAGCCACATCACGGTGCCGTGTGCAAAAGGCAAGCTAGAGCGCAGGATGACTCAAAACTTCAACACTGACGGACTGCAGGGGAAAATGGCTGCCTACTTCTCACCTCTGCGGACATGGCATTGCTACCTTTGCTATACCTGCTATTAACAACGACTATTGGAAACTTTGCAGACGACTCACCTGTGTCTGACTGGACGAAGTGTGCGATGCAAGCGGCGATGAAAATAAAGACATACGACGACGACGCGGGTGCCCCGGACGGCGCGGCCATCACTCGGGAGGTTCGCACGCCAGCTTCGACTGAAAACTGGAGTTGTCTCTCTCTGCCAGCTGGCGGTAACTAGTTGCTTCCCTTGGACTACTGTCACCTTCGACTTTCGTCCCTTGAATGGTCGCGTCCATTATCACAGTCACATAAATTCCAACATCAATTACAGATCAGCATTATTGTCAGGTCCATCATTTGTATCACGTGCTGCAGCAAACACAGTATATGTATAGTCGATGTTCTTTTTGACATCAACTGCACTTCCTGAGCGGAAACTGTCCCCGCGTGTTTACGTTTATGCCGGAAGGTGAACAGAAAGACAAAAGCAAACGGGTGCAGATACAGGCGGTCAGATGAAGATAAATTAGCGAGGATAATAACTCCAAATAGCAGTCTTACAGAAAGACATGATTGAGACATACAGACAGAGTGAGGCTGTTCCTTTATGGCATGCACGGTGGAAGGATGGAGGGAGGGAAAATTGGTGTTTTAAGCCGAGCCAGCATCTAAGGTTACATCACGACAAGGCAGCCAGGGCTGTAAACAGATGCCATATGTAGAGAAAGAACAGCGTGCCCGAGACGAGAGCTGAACCTAGGACAGCCAACCTTCACTGTATTGATGGCATGCAGGATGGTGGTGTAATATTGTATCATTGAATGAAGACCTTTTGTACACTCTCACCACTCTCACTTAATGTCTGTTGACTGTATGTCAAATATCAGAATTTAGCTTCTCTCCTCCTCCTATCACATTTCACTCCTCCCTTAATCTTACACATCAGTTATTGCAAGGTTTTATCAGAACAAAAAAGTCCTCACCTTTTCTCTCTCTCTACCTCATTCACCGACTCACAAGCAAATCGAGCGTCTGTACATACCGAGTAAGTATAATGACAGATAAAGAACAAGAGACTGGGCGACAGACAGACAGACAGACAGACTAAACTGGACATTGCTGTGAGGGGGGGGGGGTACCATCACCTGGGGGAGAGGCGGATGTCGACTTACTCAAGTGCAGCACGTTAATCCTCCACGAGAAGACCTTGGGGATGCCGGCCACTACAGCCGTGGCGTTGCACCCATAAGCCCGCGAGTGGCCAGGCGCCAGGTCCGTGACTAGAGCCGTCAGGCGACTCTGGCGTGAGTCTATGTCGTCGATGTCGCATGAGGCGAAGTTTTCCGAGGTTCCGCACTTGCGACTGCGGTGATTGGAGAACCCTACCATTTTATTATCCTGCATCTCATACAACACCAAGGATAAGATATCCACATCCGAGGTCAGCATCTCCCCAGAACATCGGATCTCTTGGACCCCGGGGTGGCCCTGGAAAGGTCTGGACGTCAAGCCTGGAAACGAATTGATTCTTCGGGGTTAACATAATTTTGGCAAATTCCTGATACTAATAAGTCCACATAAGAACCCTCGCAAACTCTGTTGAGAGTGAAATGCTACAAGAACAAAACCCACTGTCTGGTCCGTGCCGCACCGTGTTCACCATTCACAGCCATTTCATCAGCACAGCTGCAGGCGACCGAGCAATAATTAATTTCTGGCACGCACATCTCGGTCCCCAGTGACCTATAATAAGTTTTACAACTCAGACAATGCCGGCACCCAGACACTGGTAATGAATAGCAGTCGATACCTCCACGGCCTCACTCCTGTCCAACCCATAGCGTGCCGTGTGCAAAAACAACCCTCGTCTCACTATTAACAACGGACTACATTGCTTCTTCTACAAAATAACAGCCGAATCTTGCAGACAGCGCATTTTCTGAAATCTGTTTTAAGACATCAGTTTCAAAATCTGCCAACGTACCTTCTGGAGAAACTTGCAGGCCACAGCTGAGTGTTCCCAGCAAAACAAGAGTCTGAAAATGTCTCTTCCAGGAGAGAACTGACACTTGCACCTCCATCATGGCCACGGCGCCGTCTAAAACTAACCCAGAGTCGCGAGTTTGGGGTCGTGATTATAAACGGCAAGAGTGCCTTCCCTTGCCTGAGGTCTGGGGAGGATGTACGAGTTGCAGCCCTTGAACTGCGATAATGACAATATTAACGTTCCCAGGCAAACACTGGGAGAGGGCGCGATCAATGTCTGTTTCCACCAGGACATATCGAGAAGAGAGTCAAATTTCTTCATTCTCCCAACATTTTCAGGTGCTCATTACACACCGCTGCAACCTGGTCTGGAGGCGGTTTATCAATTATCGATCGCGATAATCGAGGAAAGAAGAAAAAAAGAGGACAGTGAGTGAAAAGAAAAGCAGGAGGAGGTATAAAACGGGATGAAGAGTGGAGCGGAGTAAGCATACGGTAGAATAATATAACCTCAGTCTGTAGTGACAGGTTTAAATAAATAACAAACAAGGAGAGGTCTCTTAAGAATCATGCCAGCCTGTTCTTTAAGATTATATCGTTTACAGCTGATTTGATCCTGACACGTTGCTACTGATGAAAACTCACCTCACAGACAAACTTTTATCACACTTATTATTGACTTCACCAAAAATGTGATACAGTTGCAGGGTCGGGCGGTCGGTCCTCAGTAAGCCTGGAGTGTAGTGGGTAAATTGTTTATAACAGGTGACTACCCATAATATTGACAGAACAGATTAACGCCTAAAGCTAATGTGAATAATTAATCAAAACTATCCGCGACTTTACCATCAGCTGAGTGTTACACCACTTGTATTGGTATATCGATTAGCGCAGAAAACTTCCCCCAGTCGACTGAGCTGGCGGGAACGGGTACATGACTCTATAGAGGGTTGGGGAAGGTAAGACAAGAGAGGGAGAGGAGATGAGCACCATCCTCATGTAAAGCTAGCCTCGAGAAAATTGAGGTCTCTAACACCTCACCCCGCAAACGACATGAAAAGGTTAGAGGACATCCTTTTTCTTTTATTTGTAAAGTGAAACGACCCAACTAGGCATCCACAGGCGGGCACAGACAATTCGAGCGCTGCACAAGTGCGAGATGAAATTCTGACTACAGAGAGCATAGATCATAGTGCTTCCTTTATATACGAGCAGCAAAAAAACAAAACAAAACAAAAAAACAATGGTGTGAATGGTGCACTAGTGTGACGTAGTACACTGTTTGGTGTTAATGTAAATGGTGCACTAGTGTGACGTAGTACACTGTTTGGTGTTAATGTAAATGGTGCACTAGTGTGACGTAGTACACTGTTTGGTGTTAATGTAAATGGTGCACTAGTGTGACGTATACACTGTTTGGTGTTGATGTGAATGGTGCACTAGTGTGACGTAGTACACTGTTAGCGGCGCTTGGTGACTGTAGGTGGGAATCATGTACTTCGCTAGCGGATAATTAATTAACAGATGTGTTTTCGAGCCTGCAATTTACAGGTTAGGTTTATATCGCCCATATCTACCGATATCTGCAAAACACGCCAACCATTCAGGTTGGTCTTTAATGACAAACAGTTACAAGCGAAAAGGATCCTCACATTCTCTCTGAATAATTAAAAAAGCCTCTTGAATGTCATCGACAAACTTGGAAAAAATTCTTAAGCACAGCATTATTGCAGTGTCATTAGATGTGGTTCGATGTTATGCAGTTTCTGTGATGACAGGTTGGACGACTAAAGGTGGAAGTTGAAAGAGAGAAACAGACAAAGAGTGGGTGGATGTGGATGGGGTGGTGATTTGGCATGTAAAGCAGGGGCAGCAACCATAAACGCGCCTCGAGTAAGTAGTCACAAAGAGAAAACATATTATTTCCAAGTAAGGATCTTAACCAGAAGGCCCCCACCTATTCCTCCATCCTCGCTGCACTAGTGGTAATAATTTCCCGCTGTGCTAGCAAATCGTCAAAGCGATACAAAAAAGACAGAAGAAGATGCAAGAAAGACAGAAAAATAGAGAAATAAATATGCAAAGACCTGTTGGCATCCTTGTGTACAACTGACAAAGCAGATAATTTCGGGGCACAACGAGTGACGACTAAACAAAAAACAAAACAAAACAAAAAACAAAAAAACCAGAAATACGAAGTGACAGAGAGAGAGAGAGAGAGGAAAACGGCCAATTCGGCGTACTAGCGAATACTCGTATAACGTGCAGGGTGAGCGCAACTTACTTCTTGGGTACCCGATGTCAATGCGCCATGACAGCATAGTCATTTCCACACTTGAAAATGTCGTCAGGTTACACCCATAAACTCTGGAGGAGCCCTCGGGTACGTCGACCACTAAAATAGTCAGGTGGCTCTGTCTGTGATCGGCTTCTTCAAAGACACAGGAAGTAAAGGTGCCTGAGGTCACACATTCCTGGTGTCTGTAGCTGTAGGCCAGGACTCGGCCGCTGGACACCTCGTACATCACCATGCTAATGATGGCAATGTCTGGTGAAAGGTGTTTACCTGTACACACCACTTCACGTATGTTCTGCACTCCGTGAAAAGCCCCGGATGTCATGCCTGAAAATAGTATCGATTGCTTGCTTTGTTCGAACCAAAATCATTCGTCGATATTATGTGGCACTCACACTATGACAGCCCGCGGGATCACAAACTCCTCAAACTTTTGTGTTTACTTACATCAGAAGACATTCAAATATAAAACGTTGTGAACAGTTATATACTTACGGTTATTAGTGGTTTACTGATAAATTGTTGAAATTAAATAATAGAGCGATTTTTTGTCATTTAATAAACATCTGAAACTGCATACTGCCCACGGATAAGTCTATGATGCTGCGTTTGCAGCGACCTTTCCTAAAGCTAGAGTGCCGTGCGCAAAACGGACTGATGGCTGATGTCGACTGACAAAGAAAGTTGCGCTGAGAAACTAAAATGTAGCTTCACTCAAATTCTTCCTTCCCCACAGATGTTTGAAAACCAAAGCGTGAGGCCCTTTACCTACCGTGTGAAGGCGACTGTGAGGCTGCAGTCTTTATCACCACCAGCGACACGACAACAACGGAGCAGCACCACCAACGACTCAACAACCGTGGATACCTCATGGCGGTAGCACTGCCTAATTACCAGAATTTTCGGGCCTTGTCGTTGAACAGGAGTAGTCTCCCTCAGGCTCATTACCTCACGAGTCGCCCCCCTTGGAACTTTCACAGTAAGAGTCAAATATACAAGAGGGTTTGACATAAGACTCGAAATATGCCAACAACAGACAACTGGCGAGGTCGCAGTCAGATCAGTCACCCAGTAGTTCTAGATGCAGGCACAGAAAAAATACATCATAAGAAAGAAAGAGGGAGGGTAGGAAGACACAAGTGTTGAGTGAACTCGGGGCTTCCCACAAACCACTGCTGGTATTGAGTATGACGTGTGCAAAGTGAAGAGGGGGGGGGAGAACTTACTCAAAAATGCTCTACCACAATATGAGCCAACCGTTAGCAGAGAATACTGTGACATTACAGTCACAGACCACTGAGCTGTCGGTTACACGAACTGTCAGAACTGCGACCCGAACTCTTTGGAAAGGAAGCACTCGCGCCAGAACCTCGCTGGTCGCCACATCCTACAGAACCATCGAGGACACATCAGAAGACATAGGTCGCCCACTTCCCCAAACCTCGTGTATGTCGTCCAGTCCGCGATCTGAACTTTTCGACAACCCTGGATCAAAATCATATTTGGCCTCACTTCTCTTCGAGCCGCTGACAGAAATAGTAAAAACGAAATAATTTCTGTATAACGCCAGCAGCGCCGGTAAAGATCTTGCTTCTGCTTGAAATACCTTTAAAGTCTAAGCTCTGCCGACGATCGTTATAATGTAAACAATCGACTAGGTCTACTTCTCCATTCTATCGAGTTTCAAAAATATTGCAAAACGTAAAATAATGCAAATCACAGTCTCGTGTGTCTCAAATTACCATATGTGTGGAAAGAGCGAGATAACCAAGACTTTTTACTGTGAATCATGCATCAATACAATTATGCTTCTCCTTCTCATCTCTCCTCCAACGTATGAGTGTCGTGGAGAAAAGAAACTTGTTGGTTGCCTGCAGTGAGCAAAAGGTGGTGGAGGCACACGCCGGGTAAATTTTTGTGGGATTAAACTTGCATCATCATCATCATCATCATCATCATCATCATCATCATCATCATCATCATCATCATCATCATCATCATCATCATCATCCTTGTCGCACTGCCTACCCATGAGTGCAACAATAGTCGGACCTGTATTTAGCAGTGGGTAAGACTCCTTGACACGGAGACTGCGCACGGCGCAATAATTATGCGAAAAAAATACAGTACTTCTCATCACTTCTTTAAAGAAACCTTGAAACTTTCTTTGTGTTAGTCCACCCGCAATCAGAAGCACACAATGAGTGTCTGTGTCACTGTGAGTGATGTGACTCAAATAAAATTAGGTTCAACCATCGGAAAATGTAAACAGTAAGATCAGTTATTTTTACGGTTCGTAGAAGATTTAGATTGCCGAGGAATATCGTAAACAGTTTGAACTTTACTTTAAAAAACAAAATGCATTCCTTATGCAATAGTCTCTCTTTCCTTAAATTTTGGAACGATGTATCTGGTAATGAGTCTAGAAATGCTTAACTACATCACAGATCGATTGCAGTGTATTAACAAACTAAAGAAAACCCGGGTCAGCGCAATAAATAAAGTTTAAAAAAGACTTCCCTTCGATGTTGCCACATTCTTCTGCACGCAGTTCGTGAAATAAGGATCTTGATAATTCCTTTACAAAATCTTCATCATCTTATTCATGTATACCCCCAAGGCAATATGCGGAGATATAAAAAAAATCTATCATGTGAGTGATGGTGGAAAAATGTTTTTGACTGGGCATCCACTATAATTTACGATTTCTCCCATGTCGTGTGAAAAATTAATTCGACGCAAAGGGACACTACTCAACAGTTCTGTCCCTTAACACGCAGCAAGGAATGGCAAGTAGCCTCCCTTCAATCACTTGATCGCGGTGAATAGCAAGTCAGCGGAAAATATAAAAATAATACAGAAGCATGGATTTGCTCGAAACCAGTAAAGTGTACTTTAGCAGCTTCGACATTAACTAGGGTTAACAGAATTATAGTTATTTGGAAAAGTGGCAGTGAAACATTTAAAAGCAATGGTGTAAACTGCATTACAGTGACCGCGTGCAAAGGACCGTCAATGGTGAACCACCAGTGACCACGACTGCGTCATCAACCGCCCCCCGCCCGCCCCAACAGTTTACAGGTCGGTCACACAGCTGTACACTCGTGACATTTCCTTCTTTAAGTCAGCCCCAAACATCTTCATCACAACCCTTCTAGAGTTGCTGTCGTCTAGACGACAGGAAACAGTTACCCAGGTGTAGGACAGGTGTCTCCTAACGTTGACAATGGCTAAGATTCACTACCGCACCATCAACAGCAACTCTTAGTCGGCAAGCAGGCTTCCTGCAGTACACTCTTCGGTGAATAAAAATCCACAGAATGGCGCTGTTTTGAGTCCTGAAAACATCACCAAGTTTTGACTGTAGTTGACACATACTGCCAATAAACACTTTCATCTGGTAGTCAGAACTGTGTAAAATCAAATGTGTTCAACAAACAATCTTTCGCTTTCTTTGAGTACTTTAGAGGCATGTTCATTCATACTGAGTTATCACGGGGTATTACAACTGTTTTATTCTTATGCAACTTTAAATAGTGGTTTCCGGGGTACGGAGGGTTAAGGTCGTGAAGTAATTAAAAGAAAGACCACAAGCTAGGAGAGTTCTGCAGGCGTGCCGTGTACAACTTTTCTGTCAGTGGTGGGTCAGACTCGTTACAGGCCCTTCTAGAAGATCAACCTACAAATACATTCTGGCTATACATTTGGCAGCACTATGTGTGTGACGAGTAAATGGAACATTGCGAGAACATACCTGCCGATGTCGAGGTGAGTTTGAAAACTAGAAAGATGCTCAGCTGCACCAGTCGCATCCACACAGCCCTGTTAGCGCTATTTCACGACTTCCTTCGTCTGAAAAGCTTTTCATGCAAAACTAGAACAACGACGACTATCGCTGGAGTTGTCGTCCCAGCTAGTTTTAATAATACAACATCAGCAGCATTACGGCTCTTTGTCTAATGTTCTTAGCCTCGCGACGAAAAGTGGTTCTTAAGCTTAGTGTTGGGTAAGACGATGATGTTCGCCAATACCTTAATGGAACATCATTTTAAATAACAGCATAAGTGAACTGCTTGACTTGGTCAAATGCGTTTTACAAGTTGGCGTTTATCTGTAGGAGCAGGTGACCATCTGTGAAACTGTGTTGTGTGTCTTTGATTAAGAAATGCTACACTTGAAAGATAAAATCCCGTGACTACTGTCACTTTTTTTTCAATACTCCTATAACAATACATAAATATACACACTATTTAAAAATAATTATACGCCACATTCCCTATGTTATTCAAAGCAGAGGACGAAGCTTCATAAAGACTTACTTGAACGGTGAACAGGCAGAGACCAGGACTGGAGTTCTACACGAAGACCTGTTGGCTCTACCATCGAAATGTTACAACCATACGCCCTCCATTCCCCCTCCTCCAAATCATCGATAAGAACTCTCAAGCGACTCTTTCTAGAGTCAGCAGCATAAAGGTCACATGATCCAAACTGACCTCTCGATGTGCACTCTCTCTTTGCTACATTGGCATGGGCCAGGACCTGCCCGCTAGTCACGTGGTACAAAATCATCAGCAGAACATCCACTTGGGGGGCAAGGCAGCCTCCTGCACACTGCAGCTCTTGCACGTGTTGGGAGCTGTGAAACGCCTTTGCCGTCAGCCCTGGGGATGGTAAACGATGCTACAAATAAACACAGCTACCATCATGGCTCCCTAACCTCAATGGGGGCTCTTGTTAGCAGCTTAATCGACCAAATAGCCGGCACTCAGGATAATGTAGAGATAAACACTCAACTAATTTGACTTCGGTGACTGACAACCGTTGCTAACTATAAACAACAAATGAAATTATTGATGGTGATTGAAATACTACATTTAATGTGTCACATCCATAGAAATGTTTTTGCACGCAAGTCTTACTTGACCCAAATATTTCGTGATATGAGGAACTGACCTGTATTGTCATGTGTAAAAGTCGCGTGATTTCCTAAAAATTAATCCTGGTCCTGGAGGTGAACCGAAACACAACCGATATACACACACCCCCACCAGCTCCACCCACTGGCACGACAAAAATTCTGACAAAATTTTGACGACCCCACGTGACTGCAGAAAAAAGAAATCACCAACCTGTACAAGATGATAGTGCCTCCCAGGCCCCGCCAGCTGCGGCAGTGAAAGCGAAGACGAGCACTCGGCCCAAACGGCCAGCAGAGATCATGGCGACCAGCGAGATGCTGACGCCGTTTCGCACAAGAGCGGACAACCAGAGCGCAAATATCACTGTGTTGTTTCCCTTGATCCCCCAACCAACCCCTTTTTTTCCCCTCGCTCAAGCTGCGGTTGCAGTCCCTGATCTAAAACAGACAACCTTGTTTTTTTCTCAGTTGTTCATAGATTCGTCATTAATTTCCATCCCAAATTTGGTTTTGGATGCACGTGCCACGTGACAAGAACCAAGGGGCAGAAAGAAGCATCGAGAGGAAAAAAAAATAAAAACCTGGAAACAACGGCACACTTTAAACGTGTTGTAAACAAATGCATTTGTGTAAATGGGGTACCAACTGAATTCACAAGTATGGGAATTAAGAGAGTAGAGGAAAGTAAAAATTGACAGAATGACAAAAAAAAAAAAAAAATTGTAAGGTGGGGCTAGTATACGGTCCAAAATAACGCGCAACACAAGGGTCTTCGGTATCCGCTTCAAAATAAGAGTGTCGTGGCGCCCACACTTACTAAGGTGTTGCACGGAAACAGCCCAATACATGGTCTGCACCTGGTTCCCTGCGCTGACGGAAGTGACGTTGCAACCGTACTTCCGGCTCTCCCCCTCCTGCAGGTCTGTGACCAAGACCGTCACGTGACTTCTCCTGGGCTCGGAGTCGTGCATGTGGCACGAGGCGAAATCGTGGGCGGTGGTGCAGTGGCGGGTGGCCATGTTGAGGACCGCCAGAGCCGGGTGGGTGGACAGCCGGTACACCGTCATCAGCAGCAGGCTACTGTCAGGGGGGAGCGCGTCACCGCGGCACTGTACCTCCTGCACGTGTGGCAGACCGCGAAACAGACCCCAGGCCAGTCCTGCAAGACACACAGCACTGGACACTCCTGGACGTACGCACGCACGTGCACTAAGACACACGGATCCCAGAGTGGCATTCGGCAGCAGACTCCTCAGCTACTGTCAGACTGCTAGGTTACTGTCAGATACCGGAGCAGCGCTATGCTACTGTCTCATAGTAACACTACTGTGATATGGACATGTTACACTATTTTCAGGGAGCATACAGAATCAAACGTGGCGCTATTTACAGAAATAGATGAGCGCTTCACTGTCAGAAAATATTGTCACATTGTCAGATAGCAAAGTCACGTCAAGACAGGTCACATGACTGAAAAATGGAATGTTTGTATAAGAAAAAAAAAACCTTTGTCCTGACTTTACAATCTGTCGCTGATGAAGAAAGATAAATCACTGTTTACCACTGAAAGAAAGATCCGTCAGTGTTTGTCGCCGATGTCGTCATAGGAGTCAAGTTACTTCTGCTAACACTGCCATCAAACTACACCAAGAAGGGCAGGCAGACGGTTTGTCACTGCTACTAGCATTCTTACTGCGACTGGCTTGTCACTGCTGCTAACATTGTCACTGTCACTGGTGCTAACACTGTCACTGTCACTGGTGCTAACACTGTCATTGTCACTGCTGCTAACATTGTCACTGTCACTGCTGCTAACATTGTCCCTGTCACTGCTGCTAACCTTGTCACTGTCACTGCTGCTAACATTGTCACTGTCGCTGCTGCTAACACTGTCACTCATCTGTCCATGCTGCATGTGCTCCTCCAACCTCTCCCTCTCAGTCAGGCGGAAGTAACGTCAGTGAACGTCACCCTACTTCCTGTGAATATCCACTGAACGTTAAGTACAAGATGTTCACCTGTCATGGAGCAGGCAGTGCAAACAATATGAACTCGTGTTTCTCACAGAATAAAAAGCTGTGTCCTTCGATCAAATGGGTGAGTAAGCGACGTGAAAGCAAGGTTTACAACTCTCATTTTAAGTACAACAAAAAAACAGGTTTGAACAGAGCAGAGTTATGCCCCCTCTCTCGTTTGATTGCGTTACACTGTTGGGAAAAGTCCGCACATGTCGGTTAATCAATGAAGTGTGACACATTAGAAATATGAAACATCCCCGACAATATCATACAATTGGCAATTATTGTTTGCACTGCACTCCTTCATCAGTCACATCAATAGATTCCATCTGACAACTGAGATGTCTGCGTGCCGTGCGCAAAATGCTTTCTGCCTGCCTGTTTTCCATTACCAGAGAAAAAGAACAGCACTCGGCATCGAGCATAGAAAGTCAGTTAAATGCGCTGTCATCTGCCACTCAGGAGTACGTACAGTTCAGGGCATTGCAGGCAAACATACCCGTTCTGGAAGATCCGATTGCAGGTGGTAGAAACGGCAGCAACAGAAAAGCACCCAACGCAATTGCAGGCCGTCTACCGTCAGCCATCTTGGCAGGAGTGTAGCTAAAGCTGATAGAAGAGCTCTGCACTACAGCGTTCCCTCCCTTTCATTGCACGCTGTCATTTTTTTTTAAAACTCCGAACAAAAAATTTAATTGGTCGCCGACGCAAGTTGCGATTCCTGACCCTTGACCTCCTGAATCAGACAACGTGCAGAAACTAAGCAGCAAAAGGCAAGGATGCTGCCGAAGAGAAGATCACTCTGGCTGAAACTAGGCGCCGTCTATCGGAGGCAGTAAGAAGTCCGGTAATTTACGTCTGTAAAGTGGGCGTGATGATGACGTCGCCACTTTTTGCGCACAGCGCGTGACAAAAATGCCGGCTCCAAGACAACCCATAAAATTCTCTCTCTTTTGTGGATGGGTAATCTAGAGGAGGCCCTCGTGAAGTGAGCGATACAGCCGGTGACTCAACAGGAACCAGAGAGGCGACGTTCAATTTTAGTCTCCGCCAAGCCAGCAGCACACAGGGACATTTTCATCAAGGGAAGTCATCAGAGCAGCTTGTTGTCTTGAGACATCTATCCATGTTTAGTACAAGTCTTGAGACATCTATCCATGTTTAGTACAAGTCTTGAGACATCTATCCATGTTTAGTACAAGTCTTGAGACATCTATCCATGTTTAGTACAAGTCTTGAGACATCTATCCATGTTTAGTACAAGTCTTGAGACATCTATCCATGTTTAGTACAAGTCTTGAGACATCTATCCATGTTTAGTACAAGTCTTGAGACATCTATCCATGTTTAGTACAAGTCTTGAGACATCTATCCATGTTTAGTACAAGTCTTGAGACATCTATCCATGTTTAGTACAAGTCTTGAGACATCTATCCATGTTTAGTACAAGTCTTGAGACATCTATCCATGTTTAGTACAAGAAGAATAGAGTGCCCTCGCCCTGTTGTAATTTCTTTTTCTTATTACCTCCATGTTTCAATGGGGACAAGCTTTTGATTAAGGAAGACAGCCAGGGGGGGGGGGTTGTGCCAGCAGACAGGGAGACGGAGGCAGAGAGAGAGAGAGGGGGATGGGGGGATGGGGGAGAGGGAGGTGGCATAGGATTGGAGGTCAAAGGTCGGAGGGTAGGACAAAATAAAGGGACATGAAGGTAGATTATGTGCTACAAAGGAGAGATAACTTTCGGACTTCTACTCTCACGGTCGTTTAATTAACATGATGTCCAGTTACAAGCCTGCAGCTCACTTAACAGCATCAACGAGAAAGAGTGTGTCATTTTTTCGGTGCTGTGTGAGACCTTGCGTGTGTGTGTGTGTGTGTGTGTGTGTGTGTGTGTGTGTGTGTGTGCATGTGTGAAAGAGTGTGAGAGAGAGATGGGGTGGGGATAGGCAGTGGACCTCCTTCCTCCTAATGTCGAGCTCTTCTCTGACAACCACAAGTAACGCCTTCCCTCCAAATCAGAGATAACTACGAAGCTAAACCATCCAGGTGGTCACACCCACAGACAACCCCCAGGCAGCCTTACAAAAAGTACATGTCGTTGAAATGTGTGATTTGACGAAAGTGTACACGGGAACGAGGAGAACACGGAAATAACACAGACAGAACACGGATAAAACATAGTACAACACAAAGTGCACTGGTGCGCCCAGCATCATCCCTGTCACATCAAGTTTCGTTGATTGTAATTTTAAATCTTATTTCTGTTCTTTTACGTTTTTTATGCTATTTTTTGAATAAGATTTTTTTGCTGTGGGATTAAGTACAAAGACGCCACCTGGTAAGTACACTTGTAGTTAACTGAATGCGTGTACAAGGACGACGTGAACACGTGACTGAGACGCAAACAAAGCAGAGACGCCTGGACAGACAAGAGACAAGACTAATTCATCATGGCAAGAATGGACGTTGCTACAACAGCCAGGATCCGGTGCTGGGCTTTGACACAGACAAGGACTTGGAGAACGAATCACTGGGGTCAAGGTCGCTGATGTCATGTCGCTGATGTTGCTATGGTGCGCAACGCAGTAAAAAAAAAAAAACGAAATAAGTGATGAGAAAATGTTTAGAAAGTGTTCAGCTGGACAGGAAGTAACCGTGTTTGATGAGAACCGCTTCTGTTCTTAACGCCTCGGAAATCTGTGACGTGAATCTGTCGGAAGAGCCCGGATGAGTAGGTGCCAACATGTTAATCACTGAAGAAACGAGGGCTGCGGTGTAAGACAAAGCCCCGCGCCATTTCTCCGCAAGAAAAACGTGTTTACTGGAGAGAGGCTATTAGCAGCTGAGAGCTCATGTTACCTGCCAGGCCAGTGCCCGACAGTCCACATCGATAGCCTGCTGCCTATCACGACAGTCTAATCAGATGTGTCCTAACATCAAACATGGAGGTTTCATCGCTAAACCCTGCAACATATTTACCTTTTCATCCCTGCGCATGTTGCAAAAATGCTGCGCGCAATGGGCAGACAATGCACACAAGAAAGATTAGATTATCTTACGTGAATCAGAATAAATTAAAATATCAATTCGGAATAGTAATATTTCTGTCAAAGTTACATGTAGCGACGGAATAGAGAAATCGTAACATTATGTACATCACGGTGTTGCGGAAAGACACATTCTTAACCTTTAATATTCTCCTACATCTTTGCACACACAGAGCTGCATTTTTCTCGCCATCTTAAGCATATATATATATTAGCATATCTATACTTTACTGTATATGTGTTTGTATATATATACGAGTTGTATGTGCTTGTATATATATATGTTGTGTGCTTGTATAAATGTGTTGTGTGAATTGTGCTGCTGTGTGCTTGTGTGTACATGATGTGTGGATTGTCGTGTGTCTGTATCTGTAGTTGTGTGCGTGTCTCGGCAGCTATAATTTGCTTCCACTGCAAGCTCACTTCCTCCACAGAAAGCGATGTGAGAGTGGACAGCTCTGGGCAAACCTTGCATTCTGAGCCCATATCAAAGGGAGGGGATCGAGGATGAACACGCAGCCTGCCCACCGGTGACCTGCCCTCACTCCGCACGCAACTGTCACCTTCACTCATCTCGCCTCCATCACCTTATCTACCCCCTCATCTCTCTCCTCCCCCACCCTCAACCCTCCCCAGCCACCAACTGACCTGTGGACGACACAAATCAGAAGATAATGGAGTATGCACGGGGCTTATAAACATGTTTGACGATACCCTAGAAAAGCTCATTACCTCCGCTGCAACAGAGATCATTTATCGCCATCGTACCACACCACCGTCGTGTCTTCTTGTCACGTGACAGGGGAGCTCACAGGGGGAGACAAGCGCGTTGCTGTGTTCGCTGTAAGAGCAGATCTTTCGATCACACTTGGCGATATGGAAACATGCTGCAGTCAGTGGTGCATACCTCGTGTGGATGAGTTATTAATGACGACCACTAGTCCCGCAGAAACACGATTAACACATCGTCGTATTAGAGCAGTTTGGGTACTCGGGTGTCTGTACACCAGGAACTGCGCTAATATGGGTGTAATCTGTGTACTCTAGTAAACACAACAGAATACTGTTGGAATCTAGTTCCTTAAACTGAAATATCATATACCATTTCTTGAAACGTTTATTTGTTACGTGTAACATCTTGGTCGTTAATATCAGTCTGTCTACGACTCGGGTGTGACTGAAGGCATGTGCTTACACAACCATTACCCCAGTACCACCTACTCTCAATATTTTATTTTCTTCCACAGAGATTGTCTCTGGAACGTACTCATCAACCTAACTCATGCACTTCTTAGACAAAAAAGACAGGGGAAAGAAGAACAAAAAAAGCAATAATATGATTTTGGAGGGGGTGAGCACAGACCTATCAATGCCAGTATGGGATCAACATAAAATGTAAGATGTTCACGCCAACATGATGACAGCAGACAGGACATGTTGGCGCCTGCACTTGCAGGTAAACAAAAAGAGAAAGATACACGTGCAGCCGTGCACGCTGCAGTCGCCATTGTAAGCATGGAGGTACCCAGGGTTGACAGCGTGTACTCGTGGACGAGTCGACCAAAACATGTCACGTGCTAGTAGATCTGTAGACATAGTCTTTGTGTAAACCTACCTTAGTGTATAAAAGCTCATCTATGTATGTATCCATACAGATCTGTTGGACTACTCATGTAATCTGTTGATCCACACACACACACACACACACACACACACACACACACACACATTTATAAGGCTTATAGGTTTTCTTGAGACCAAGTTTCTCGTAGATATTCCCGGGTACTGGTGCAAATGGAACTGTGGACAGTGGGACTGTGGGACTATAGGACTGTGGGAAGGTGTGCACATGTCAGCCAGTCCCTTGAACATACAGAAATGTCAGGCATATCAGCTGAAAACATATCAGATCGGGTTCTCAACAGCGGCTCAAGTTGGAACATGTGAACACACGATTGCACGTATGAACACGCGCTGCGAGAAGAAGCAGCAGATATAAGAAAGGAAGGAGAAAAAGAGAGAAAGAGAAAGAAGAAGAATTAGAGGAAAGCTGGGTGAGGAGGGTGAGGGGTCTCCAGGGAAACCGCCCGATCATCAGGTCGGGAGAAGGGAGGCCCCTTATCAAGAAGGCTACAGACCAAGGCTGACAACTGCGGCCACCAGTGGATCAATACTGTGTCCCGCCTATGGGACTAATCGACAGGGAAATTACCATTCCGTCATCAAAAGACCAAATTATCTTTTTTTTCCCCAGCGGCGCTTAAACGGCCAGAGTAAGAAGCGGCTGCGGTGAGGGTACCCGATGGGAGTGGGGGTGGGTGGTAGCCAAAGATCCACCCGGACTAATTTGGCGTACAGACTCTACCTGCCCGACCAAAGTCGCCTTGGGACCTGCAGGGGAGTGGTGGTGGGGGGGGGTAGACCTGAACATGTCTGCGTATACTTACTTAAACGTCGGACAGCCATACTCCATGATCGGGTTTGGACTCGCCCGCTGTCTACAAAAACGGTGATGTTACATCCATACTCCCTGCTCTCCCCCTCCCGCAAGTCCACTACCAGGGACGACAGGCGCGTGCGTCTCGTGTCTGTTTCGTCCATGAAACAGGCAGAAAACCCACCGCCTGCTGTCATGCACTCTTCGCTAGCGAGATTGACGGAGGCTATGAGCGCGTCGTTGAGCTTGGTGTAGAGGGCCATGGACAGGACCTTGACACTGGCATCCAGCGCCTGACCCGAGCACGTCACCTCTTGCACGTGCGCAAAGCCCAGAAAGGTGTGCGCGGTCAGTCCTGCACAGATATTTCAGGTGATAACCAGGAACAAGAAAAGATAATCAGGCTGACAACTAGAAACAGGCAGCCCACTGCGCGGCCCATCGATTGTTTTAAACACAGGCTTTCCCCCTCCCCATATTCCCCAGGGAATCTATACTGTGAGTGAAAGTTTTCTTTCCTCTCCACAATTCTTCTTTACAGCATTTGTTTTTAGTGACAAGCTGTGTGTGTGTGTGTGTGTCTAGCATACGTTTGGCTCTTTTTTCGGGGGGGGGGGGAGACAAGTTTGATTAAATGGTGTGACCTGAGCAACCTAACAGCGACTTTCATCCCTTAGTCACAAAAATCTAAATAATAACACTGTAATCATCTTTGGTGTGATAACAAATATTAATGAGTGGACATGACGAGTGCACTCCGAGAAACTGTCTTCTACAAGATGAAAGCAACAGCCTGAGCGAGCGAGCGAGTGGGTAAAAGAGATTTGCATACGGGGTGTTTCTACCCTTCCCCCCTTTCCCGCTCTGTAACAGGGTTCTTTTTGACACATCATCAATTCATGCATTGCAAATGAAGGAGGGACTTTAGCAGGCTTTGTTATCTGTGAAGGGAGGCAGTCAATCTGTTGCAACCCCCCACCCCCCGCACCAGTAAGAAATCCAAAGAGGTGAATTAGATTTTGTTTTATCAGCAGTGATATTACAATACAATGCAACTTTATTTATCCACAAGGGCTGTTGCAGAGAATGTTAGGTAAAAAATATGGTAGATTTATCATTCTTTAACCAACAGTGTATTCTCTCTCTCTCTCTCGTGCGCACTCGCTCGCTTTGCGCGCTCTTTGGAAGCAGCAAATGAGCAGGCGATATCACCACATCAAAGCAAGAAGATAACTCGCTGGAAGTCACTCGGTCTGATAAAGAAAAGACTTCGCTAAGCACTTTCTTGACGGAGGTAAAACTAAAAGCTTTGCCTTACCTGTCACGGACTGCACTGGCGGAGCAGCCAAAGCCAGGAAGGTGACAGCAGCTACGTAACTGTCCGCCATTTTGTGGAAGTGGCTGGCCGAGACTACATGTGTCGTTCACTTCATCAACGGCTGGCCCAGACACTCACGGCGTCAGTGAACCACTCGCCACCTCGCAGCTGCTTCAAGGGAGGACAGCCGCTTGTTAAGGTCGGCTGCGGGTTGCCTCCCTTTTTGTCGCGCAGGCCCGCGAGTTCATTTCCTTTGGATGAAAACAGTCCGTCACCACAACCACCCCTCGCCCTCCCCCACACACACCCCGCTCACCCACTTCGCCAGCAACCTGATTGTCACTGTATTTACGGAGAACAGTTCAGGGATGTTGTTGGAAAGCAGAAATTCCTGTGACATTTACTGGCTCCCTTTTATTTCTCTCTTCCGTGTTTCAACGAAAGATGTTTTCTCTCGCTTCTCCCAGACTGGGTGTGTAGCAGATGCAGCATGAAGTAAGCAAGAGTAATTTCACCTGGCCTACTTCTACAACTTTCATTAGCTTACGTAGGACAAAGTTTATTTGCAAAACCTTTGTTAAATAACCAAGAAACAGGGGAAAAAAACACTGAAACAAAAGTTGCAAACAGAAGAAGCAGACGCAGCTCAGAAAAAATGCCAGTGAAAATGTCAAAGAGAATGTCAGCTAGAAAGGAAACTAAGCGATAATTTTGAAAAAAAGAAGATTATCGCTATAATGTTGATGATGATGATGATGATGACCTAGAGTATACATTGATAATGTGTCAATATAAAATCGATGAGAGTATCGGGAGTGCCTCGGATAATATTGTGAATTTAGCGCATGCGCATCTGGTGTTTACTCATTTAAAACATGTAGGAGAATGAGCGCGAAATCCGGCCTTTCCAGGTATTAATAACAATCACAGACAAACACTTTTACACATAACAAAGATGAGGTGAGCGATTGTCTCCAAGAAGAGACTCGCCTTGAGAAAAGCCTGAGGAAATATTGCTCACGGGTGTGTATCCCAGCATGCAAAACCTTCTTCATGACCTTTAACCACGCACAGCTCACCCAGTCAACTTTTTAACTTGCGAAGCTCACCGAGGCCATCATGATGAAGGCAGCAAAGTGAAAACCAATGAAAAGCAACTCAGAGCCTGACTAGAAGTCACTCGCCCTCTTGACTCGTGTCGCAGACTCATAGTCAGGCGGATGCCAGACTTGAAAGACGAACAGGAGTGGAGAGGCCGGAGGTTTCAGGGCAAGGCCTTTATCAACAAAGAGGTTTTACTGCAGCATCTTCAGCCACCGCCATCGATCTTTTATGTAAATTTTCTGTCCTTCTCGCCTTACCCATCCAACCGTGCACACCAAGCTCACAGAGGCACGTGCATTCATGACACACGATTCATCATTCGAAACACACACAAACTCACTCACATAGACAAACACACCAAGGAGATACCAAGAAGGAGAGTGCGTGCCCGTTTGCTTGCATATGCTAGCTTTTGTGTCAGTCGGTCTGTTTGCTTGTATATACTATTTTTTGCTGTCAGACACGAGAAGATAAAATACAAAAAACATCGGAGAAGACTCCTCTCTTCTAAGAGAAGAAAGACTTCGACTGTTCACGAGGTATCGAACCACCATGGCAGGGTGAACATCACTAGGTCTCGAGCAGTCAGGACGAAAACTCATTATCTTGTGACAAGTTCGTGGAAATCGTTTAAGATTTGGTTTAAGACACTTTACACCCCTCGGGGGATGGGGGAATACTTTAGAGTCAAGTGATCAGCATTTACTTAGCAGTTGATGTTGCTATGGTGACACTAGCTCTATTAAACTATGAGGTGCATCAGGGGGGTAGTGTTCGAGCTGCTACATCACATCCTTGATTAACATGGCCAACGGAACACATTCATTTCAGATTCTTTGTAGGGGGATGATAAACATGGACAGATATACAGACTGACAGTCAAACAAACGGACGTACATACAGAAGATAAAATTCTGTTTAAAACTGTAGCCACATACACTACAGCATACATACACTATTGACTCTACAGTAGCTGCAATGAATCCCACAATGTCCATGGATGAACAATTATCTGTTTAAAGATGGCGATTTAAATTCACCGCGAAATGGTCTCAATAGATTATTATTCGCTTGTCTTTACGAGTACCGCAAGTATCACTACATTAATGACCACATAAATCATTTATGTTTACGCACTTTGAACTTTTGTAAACAGTATTGGTTAGGAATATAATACAGAAACATACAAAAGATTCTAATCAGAAGAGAATGTATGACGAATACCAAAAATGAAAACACTGTAAACATCTTTCAAACAGTAAACACGATTTTCGTCCCTGATCAAAGATCAAAGATCGAGTACACGTGTTTCTTTTTTCTTTTTCTTTTTTTTTTTTTTGGTCTATTTTTCACTTCGATGAAATAAAAAGAGAAGATGAAAGACTTCAAACACCGCTTGGAAGCGACATCTAGGCTTTTATGATGATGTCCTCTTGGGTGGAATTATGGCTACAAAAGCCAAGATGAGATTTTTTGTGATTAGTGATGCTATTTATAACATTCTAAACTGTTGTGGTTATTGTTGTAGTTTAATACAGTTTGATATGTTAGTGATGAGTGTTATGTACTATGTCTCCTACTCTTTCCAACTGATGCATTGGAGATGTTGCAAGGTGTCGGACGGTGTTTGCTACAAAAATGTAAAGAATAGGGAAAACAGGAAGAACGAATATTCCAGCAGATTAAAAATATACAGCAAAACCCCAGAACAAGGGAAACAAATTGAGGATATCTAATCTTCGAAACCATGGGAAGCACGGTGAAAAGAGATAACATCCCATGCGTGTAAACGATGAACTAACAATGAAAATTCACCAGGCGTGCAATGGTGCAAAGCCAAAGTCAATAATGAAAACACTCCAAGCGTGCACGGCAATAATTTACAGGTCTGGCTACATCGCCAGTCGTGTGTAGACAAGTGCAGTCATGCGTGTCCTCCCAGTGTTTGTGCAACACCTTAATAGAATCACTCCTGTCGACTAGTCTGGGTTTTCGTGCGTGTTTGTCTATCTGTACAGCTGGTTCTTTTTTGTCCGGATTTACTTCAACAAAGAGCAGAACCTTCAGACTAATTATGCTGTTAATGTTTTGTCTGTGGAGTTGTAACAAAATGTAACCAACAGTTTTAGTTCTGGCGACCGCAGTCCCTGAGTGAGCTGAGTGATATGTTTGCAAGCATGGCTGTCACAGAGGGAAGGGTAGAAACACAAGGGAGGAGAGAAGAGAGATGGAGAGAGGGAGGGAGGGAGTTTCTATTGTCTGCTCGACTGGTCACTATGCGGCTTGTTCGATCTTCTGCCCGTTCATTGATCTCGCTCGTCTCCTGCGACAAGTACACGACAAGTCGCCCACGGTCGATTTCCTTTGATCTTGTAGGGTGGTTCGTCGACCTTTTGCCCAAACCTCACTCGCTCTGATCATCCATCATGCTCTACGACAATATCTGATCATCCATCAGACCGTGCGGCAAACTTCTCAAATCAACTTTCCGCCATTTCCGAAACGCATAGCATGTTGGAGGTGACATGGCGCCTGGCGTACAGCCACGGACAGCACAGAGCTAGACACATCCCACGTTCATGGACTAAACGCAGAACTACCTGAAGCTCTGTACCTCTAAAAAAATAATAATAATAAAAAAAATTCTTCAGCCTGTCTCGCCCTCTTTAAACTCGGTTTCATCTTACTACCTTTCACTCACTCTTATCTCTAATGTTGCAACAAGGGGTGGGGGGAGGGGACACCATCCAGGCTCTTGCAATAGAGAAATCTTATTTGTCTCGTCTGGTAGCTCGGATATCCACGCCAGCCCAGCACAGGCCAGACAGGCAGAAATTTTTTTAAATTACAGACGGATTTTTTTTTACATGATAGACAACACTGAAATTAAATGTAAACAAATCTTTGCACAGATCATTTTTAAAACTGAGCAAAATAATTTTCTATCTTACCACTTATCTTCATGACATAAGGAAAAAGAAACCTTCGTGACAATACAGGTGGGAGTCAATGGGGTCTATTCTTCCTGACCGAACTTATTATAAGAGGTTTGACTTCATGCCTGCCTTCTCAGCACCCGCAAAATAATTAACTTTATTGCAACAAGTCAACTTTCAAATATACCACGACGGCCTATACGTATTCATTTCCATGTTTTATCCCCTATCCCTAGGTAATATTAAAGGAACTGTCTCGAAATCAAGGGAGACAGCCATGGGCAATCTGCGAACAGGTATACTACGGTTATTTCCCTTAAGAGTCTTGTCGCAACACAGTAAGCGAGTGAAATGAAGGGCGAGAAAGAGACAAGGATAGAAACAGATTAAGGATAGAGATACTGAAAGATACAGAAAAGAAACAGAGAAGAATAGAGGAAGATAAAGAAACGGCAAATAAAGCAGATGGAGTGATAAACACAGCAATAAGCAAAGACAGACACAGACGAAAATGGAAAGACTTTGAGATACAGAAAGACAGATGGCGAGAAAGAGAAAGAGAATGGCATGCAATGGCAGAGAGACAGAGAGTGTGAGAGACAGAGAGCAAAAACATGCCTCGTCAAACATTTCGGTGGAAATATTGAACTACATTTTTCTTTTTTTCGTTTTTTTTTTCTTTTTTGTTTTTCTTGTGTTTCTTGTTCTTGTTTCAAACCAATGACCTTTCAAACAAGAAACGGAACACCAAGATAAAAAAGACTTGTCTCCATAGAATTCTGGATTTTTTCCCTAGACAGCAATTTAGTGTTCCGCAGAAAAAAGAAGTACCATAAGAACTTGTTGACGGATAGCAACAGATCAGATATCAGTATCTCTAATAACAGTAGGAGTCGAAAGCTAAGCTGAGAAAGGATATCATAATCTTCAGCAACAAAACAGAATTATCAGTAGGAGGTGAAAGCTCAGCAGACAACAGATATCAGCATTTTTAGCTTTAGAAATTTGACATTTGGCAAGAAAGTTATAAATTCTAGGCAATGCGATGTTAAAATAAAAAGAGTACGTATCTCGGACAAAGAAGCAAATACTGAAAACTTGTCAGGACTCACGTAGGCCTTCAACATCAAGGCTCCACGACTCAGTTTTCAACCACGAACCGGAAGTGACGAAGGAAAGGTTGCAGGCGTATCTCCGAGCAAAATCAAGCTCTTCGTTCATGATCAGAGTCCTCAGTCGAGTTTTTCGCGAATCCTTCTCGTCGATGAAACAGGACGAGAAGCTGGCGGTTGTAAAACACCGTTTGGTGGCGACGTTGACGGAGGCGATGAAGGCGTTGTCTGGTGCAGAGTAGAGGGCAATGAAAACGAGGCTGGCATCTGGTACCAGCCCCTCCCCACTGCACTCCAGTTCCTGCACCAGGTCAGTTCCGCCAAAGCGCCTCAAGGAAAGACCTAGTGTTTGATAGTGTGGTAGGAAGAAGACGAAACTGATAGACAAATTCAGGTGAAAGAGACCATGACACAAAATCATTTAAAAAGAAAGCTCTAACGTGTCCAAAATTTACCATTTAGCACTTATACTTGTCATACACACAACAAATAAAACTTCTTGATCTTTTACCTATAGTCTAAACGGCACGCACACCATAAAATTCATCCACAGACTGACTCCACGGCGCATTGTGGAATTAATAAGCAATACTTACTACTCGAACAAATTCCTTTTTTTAATTCAAGAAAAAGAATTTTGACACGATTGCGGATATTGAATCAGCACTACGATCAGTTTTGCATTGACTCAGAACCATATTCATTACTCAGGTAACTGAAGCTTCTCTTTTCTTCTGACAATCATTGTCAAGAAATAATAGCAATACTAGATTTTTTTTTAAAAAGACCGGTGGGGAATAAGGAAGACCTGCTTACCAGAGTTCTCATTCCTGAAGACACAATATGCGCACGGACTGATCAGAAGGATGACAAAACTTGACCACCGGCTTACAGAATGCAGACCAGGCGTCCACCAGTCCACGCCGGTCCAACCATCGGCCCAGCAGCCCACAGACAACAAACCAGCCGCCATGTTAACAGCTGAGCCGACTGGTTCAAGTCTGCACAGAGCTGGCGGCGACAACAAAACCCTTCAGCTGACAGTGAGACGGCCTGTGTGTGTGTGTGTGTGGGTTGCTTCCCCTGGTATCATTTGCATTTGAGACCATCTACTCTTCCAGCGCTGTAACCTTCTTTCCCAGTGTGCACCGCGTGCAGGAAGCTGCGTAGTTAAACACTGGAAATGCGACCGCACTGCCATCGCAGGAAATGGTTTGAAAGCAAGGCAGACAATCGCGGTTGCCGCTGGCAGCAAACGCGGTGGGTTATTCCCCTTTAGTGCTGCGTTTAAAAAAAAAATACAGGAAAACCATCACCTTATACAGAGGCAGGGACATCTTTGCGGCTGTTTTTTGTCCATTTCTTTTTCCTCTTTTCCTTGCCATCCCCCGCCCATTCTGTGCACCACCAGCTTACTGTGGACGTTCTTCCACCACATTCTTTCTGCAGATTTTCTAGCCGCGACCAGGAATTATCCGAGCATAAAGCCATGAAGCCCCAAGCTAAGAGATAACTGGATTCACATCATTAACCACTTTACTGATTGCCACAAAGAAGAAGAAAAAAAGGGAAGAAAGCATTTTTAAGTCACTCTTATGTTTACGTGCTATTGGAAAACCAAATCACAATCAACATTGCATGAGTGGTTTTGTTTTTAAATTTAAAGCAATGAAAGATAAACATGTGCCAAGAAAGAAATAAGTGAAGAAAAGTAACACCATGTCCACAATATTGTATTTCATTGCTAAACAGTAAGACCTGATTCCACGGCACTGAGACTTGTACCCAGGACACGCACCCACGCACCCACGGACACATTGGTACAGCATCACACAGCTACCACTACAAGTAGGCGAAGGAACACGAACTTCAAACCACATCTACCACTCTCTCGGGGGCAGGTGGCGAGTTTGTACACCGATGTAGTACAGCAATGTGTGTAAAAGCAACACAGCGATACAAGTAGTCACATATCTGAACAAAGACCACGACTCCCTCAGTGAGTTGGTTGTTGTGTGTTAGTGGTGAGACCCCTTCACACATACCCATTTGTTACCATTCAAACAGCCCCCTAAATTCAACCCCAAAATGTAGGCTCGAGAAGGAATTTTGAATGCAGGCGAAATTATGACATGACAGAAAGTTCCATCCATCGGTAGAGTGTGGGAGGCATCACAAGCATCCATGGAGTGGTTTGCGACACCAACATCTATGGGAGCCGCGACCAACAGCATCTGTAGGTTACAAGCCCCAGCACCTATAGTTTCCACTCTCACTTCAATCCTACTCGGGAACAAACTCGGGCAAAACGGTCCATTTCATTTTCTACATGGCAAAAAGTAATCTAAAGTTTTGCCGACTCAGCTATTCTGCACGCGCCTTTGCCAGTGGCACGTTTCCTGTGTTTATGGATCAATACAACATCCCTTGTATTCCGAACGACAGTTAAAAACGGCCCGCGCAGAGAGTAAAAAAAACAAGGACAAGGGATTTTGAAAACGATCGATAAGGAGATCGATAGAAGAAACACCAATCCCTGTACTCACCCAGGCTTGTTACTGACAGTGACCAGGAGAGAATTTTCGATCTACCAGAGATGAAAGCCGTGGCGTTACATCCATACAACCTCGATTTTCCGCTCTCTGCTTGCAACACCAGCAGCTTGAGTTTGGAGAGGCGGCTGTCAGCCGCGTGAAAAAAGCAAGCGGACAACATTGTGGTCGTCAGACAATGCCCGTTTGCAATGTTCATCGACGCCAGAAGCTTGTCATCGCTGACGAGGTAAATGGCCAGTGACATCAGGCTCATGGAAGAGTCCAGGGTCTCTCCAGAGCACGTCACTTCCTGTACGTTGTACAAACCTTGAAACGAGGCCACCGACAATCCTGAAAATGGTGAAAATAAATCATTTGTAAGTTTGACAAGACTTGGGGTTGGTGGCTGACAATGTGCAGACATAATGTAGACATATTGCAGACATGTTTTCATCTTAATAACTCCTTGCTGCTAGGACTGGGACAGCAGAGAGGTGCGACTGAGAACTAAACCTACTTTCTGAGCTAAAAAAAATTAAGGCTTGAAAATATAACTTAAATTATCCCTTTGCTATCCCTTCAAAATGAATTTAACTCAAAGTACAATAGCCTCGTCCCACCCCAATCTACCGGCAGCATCCTGACGTTCAGACAGGGAAGCCTGGGAAAGGTGAGTGCGCACGACCGGAAGTGGCCGTCAGCTGGACCCTGTGTTTGTCTTGCCGCTGCAATCGTTGATTTTCTTTTCTGAATGTTTGACAACATTGTCGATAGCGTCGGCACCAAGTTTGCCATCGCACTTATCAGAATTCTCTGTCGCTGTCAAGGAATTAATGGCTGGCGTCTGCTTCAAATGCGATGTGGATACAGTTCCGTGTGTACGCTCGTCAGCAGTTACAACGTTTTTTTCCTATCTTTTTTACCTTTGAACCTCTACCCCCTCCCCCCTCTCTCTCTCCTCTCTGATAACTCATTTCCTGTGCGACTTCACTGCGTAATGCGAACTTCCGAAATGTCTATTTATATCTTTTTTAATATTTTCAGTATGCAAGCTAGCATAACATTTTTTTTTATTTTGTCTTGAAGCTGTCAGCACACTGAAGCCAGCAGCATAAAGATGGGGCTTTATAAGCAAGAAAAATATCCAGTACCACAGGCAAGCAAATAGACACAAAAATAGGAAAAGACAAGCAGAGCTTTGGAGAGATAGTTTATGGCGAGACAGAGAAATGTGGAGATAGCTATAGACACAGAAAGTCTATGGCGATGTAGAGAAAGAGATTTGATAGACGCGGACACATAAAGATAGTTCATAGAGAAACAGATACTGGACATAGACATGGAGAGATAGTTGATACAGAAGATAGCTAGACATAGACGTACAGAGATAGTCTATATAGAAGACAGACACAGGGATGCAGAGATATAGAAGATAGATAGAAATATAGAGAGATAGTAGAAACAGAAGATAGATAGAGGGAGACAAGGAGAGATAGTTGATACAAAAGGTAGCAGGATATAGACATAAAGAGATAGTTGACAGGCCCACCAGACAAAGGAGAGCAACTGGTGGACGGATAGAGATGGAAAAAGGAGCAATCTATCACGATCATCCCAACACACCTGCTACTTACAGAATAAATGCCGAGAAATAAACTCACCAGATCTTGTGTCCGACAGCGTGACGCCAAGAAGGCACAGAAGTAAGAGATCGAAACTCCAAGGAACATGGAAGAAGGAGACTGCAGCCATTGTAACCGCCAGTAACCCAGTGCTTCCTGATGTTGCCTCCAACACACAAAGACCGCAGCTGTCAGCTGTCCAGATCGTCTCGTGTCCAGACACTGTCTTCTTCTGGATTGGATGCAGCAAAAGTCGCTTTTTTTCCTCTTTCTTTATTTTTCTCACCGACAGACAGAAGGGCTGTAATTAGCTCCCTCTGTAACTCCTCCAACGGCAGGCCCCGCAAAATATCAAGAGTCTGGCACTGCTAAAAATCTAGTCCTTACTATGAAAATCGATATCGCATCTCCAAAGGTGTGCTCTCTGGCCACAAATAACAGGAACTCTCGTCCTTGCCTCGGTCGCGCGTGAATTGAGTGACGAGAGAGAGAGAGGGGAGGAGGAGGAGGGGGTGGGTGGAGTGCTGTAAGCTACCGCGCAGCGTCCGCCATTTATCACACGGCTTTTTCCCTCCGGAACCTCTGCGAACATGGTTTGAAGACGAAGAAAGTTCTCTCAGCCGCTCCATTCATCTTTCCCCCTCCCACCGTCATAAGAAACCGCGACTAAGAGCTGATTCCAAGGGGCGTCACTCTTGAAACCTGTTTTTCGATCCCACGCCCCTCGGTACTGGCTGAGCGGTAGTCGTTGTAGTCGAGCTGACATGTGACTGAAATTCAACCCACCGTAGCTGTGTTAGACTCGGCGTGAAGAAATATGTATCAACATACTGTAGCCATGTTGCAATCACCGTCCAGAAAAAACGAGTGAACTAACTGTAGCTGTACCGAAACATGGATGACGAACGAACTTTGTGATGAGACGGGGCACAGACGTGCTGTTTACGTGCTGCCTACGTGATGACATGGGACAGACTTCACTTTTTCCGACAGGGTTAGTGAGCGCGACTATCATTTGCTTTCAGTAGAAGAGCGCGTTACCCGAGTCTTTAGTGTTACCCGCAATGTACATCCACAACCGCCATCCCAGTGAGTGTTCTTTGACAGTCTCACCTGGTTTTTCCATTAGTGACATCGAGACCCTCAAACCAAGTTTTGTGACAGAACAAAAGCAATCAGCCAGTGTTGGTGTGTGTGTGTGTGTGGGTGGGTGGGGGATCAAGGGATGGTCACACACTCAATCACACTGACACCACTCAATCTGTCCTTACACAAGGCACACAAGTCATACATTCAGCCTCCCAGACTCGCCTCATATTCACCTGTCACACACACCACATTAGCTGATGTCAGTTCATGAAGACGAGAGAGAGAGAGAAATATTTGTTGTCTTGCCTTTAATCCTGGCTGGACATTCTGTCAGATAGTATCAAGCTACTGTTTTCTATGCATAACAATAATATATTGGTAATCTCACTAAGTGGTCTCTTGTGATCACATATTGTATCGTAACACTAGAGTAATACTATGCGGGCTGTTGAGTCTACCTTGTCGTAATAAATCACTTGTCAACAGAGGTGGAGATAAGGTAAATCAGACTGCCGCGATAAAAACTGAATCAACATCACACAACATCAGGCATCAAGAGGGAAGAAAAAATAATTATCCATTGTATCCATTGTTATCAAACCTACATTTTTCATGGAGTAAAAAATGTCACCAAATTGTAAAACCCAGACAAGCAAATATTTGTCCACCTTTTTTAACATTTTAGATATGCAAGAAAAAAAATCAAGTTTATGATATTATGTCTTTTCAACTGATTAGTGGTCAGAGTCTAGTTTTTTCAGTAATGTATGTACCTTGTATAGACTAGAATGAACTAGATTCCCTTCCATAGTTTACTAATGACGTAGACGTGGTACAGTCTAATGATATAGTTTGATATCTCACAAAATGTCATTGTACAGTGTCCAGCAAAACCATTTAGTGCCCAGTAGACCCATTTTACAGTTTGAACATTCAATTTATGCGTAGACACAATCAATTCGTACATATAGCTGAAAATGTCTTCGACTTAAAATTCTGACAGTTGATGAAAAAGAAAGATTTGGCTCAATCCTTCCTGGGTCTTGTCCCTTCGACCGCCATGTCCTGGAGGCTAAAGCACAGCGAGATATGGGAGGGGAAGGAGTGTGGAGGAGGAGAAAGTAGAATAGTGGATGGATGGAGGGAGAAAAGATATGGCGGCAGTCGATTTCCGGAACACCGCCTGCCGCACTCCTAGGGCCACGTTTGAGAGCCATCTCGGGAGCCGTTAGTTTACGGTAGTGAACATCCGGGCTCTGAGAGAGGACAAGCGGCCAATCCCTGCAAACTGTCGCACGGGACCGACGCATCAAGTGGACTGGATGATGCGTCTGGCATCTCCTTCAGCTGCACAGCTCCGTCTGTGTGACATCGTGCAGCCCGGAGTCTGCCACACTGATGTGTACAGCAGTACAGCAGGTACAACATGGTCCAGCAGTCACCTGTTGTCTGACAACATTTCCACTCACAAATCTCACCTGGACTTCTCTACTACAGATTCAAGTCCTAACATTGTTTCATGGAACAGAATCTCTTTGTATCTGACACCGTATCACCAAGTGAATGCAAGTTTTTGCAAACTCAAGTACGAGGGAGGGGGGAGAGAGGTCGGGTCCTGCTATTAGCTCAGGAAACCTGGCAGACAAACAAACTTGTGTTGGAGAAAATTAATTACAGAGCCGTATACACACAACAGTTCAGTAAATGCATCTTAGTAGCCTCAGAAATAGTATTAAAGTATTGACAAGTTCCTTCTTCATCTCAACAACTGTAATGATGCACGGCAGCCACTTAACCACAAATATGTTTGACGGAAGACAGAATTAAAATAAAGGAAAGATAATTGATCAAAAAGGCAAACAATAAACCATACAAAATCGGTTTTTGGATTGTATTGAATAATACACTGCAATGTATGTTACCTGAACTATTGATCAGAGTAACTAATTAAGTCAAATGACCTCAGTAAAGCATTTCATCCAGTGTCGCCGGCAGCTGTCACGTGACTACAGACTGTGGACAAAGGCAGTCCACTAACACCTCGACATGCCATGGGGTGTGATGAACAGTGTGCGATACGAATCGTCTTCTGACGCTTGTGCTTGTACATGAAAAGGTATCAGACAGACAGACAGACAGACAGACAGACAGACAGACAGACAGACAGACAGACAGACAGACAGACAGACAGACAGACAGACAGACAGATCAAAGCAGGTACACTGTATGAATACGTTCCAGGTTCTGTGACAAATGAGCTTTACATATATAATGTAGATAAATAGAGAGAATGTGTTGTCATTAGGATACATTAGGATACAGTATTGCCACACAAAGGCATATGCTATAAATATAAACACAGACTAAATCACACAAGACACACTGTGCATGCTGTGGTATACATTTCCGACATATTTTGAGGTTGCAAACTTCAATCAGACGGCGAGTGGGGAGGTCCGGTGACATGTACAGTCCACTGATATAAATAAATATCCTACTCATATGCTAAAGCTAGGTGTACTGCACTAGCAACTTACCGAATGTCTAGTAACACATCACTTGATAAATCTAGTAACAAATACATTGACACGACTAATTGCTCATATATATATATATATCGCGCGGATCTATTCATATAAACAATTAAACATATGTTTTAAAAAAAATCAAGAATTTTAAAATAACCGTAATTACCAGTTTATGCAGCCTTGCGTTATGGAATTTGTACACATAGAACTAAGAAAAAAATACCCTCAGTGAAAAAAACTGAAAAATCAAGCATATGAACGAATAATGAGTGACCTCATGACCTTTGTGTAAAATACATTGTGTGCATGCATTTAAGTATCTCGGCTGGTAGTAAAAGAAACAAACTTTGCTGTTTTAATATATCTGATTTCTTAGACGTCAATCAAGTAGGACAAAAATCGAGAAGCAGAAAGACAGGATAACATTGTGAATGCAGAGTTCTCAGATTTCTTCAGCTACAAAAATATCCAACTCCCGTGCTAAAGCTCGGTGCACTGCAGACACGACAGTTGGCCAAGAAAATTCCCGACAATAAATCTCTGTTGTAGGACCCTGATTACACCCAGTCTGTACCCAGTCCAGTTTGTGCCACGCAAATGAAATATTCATGCTTCCAAGAGATGTTAATTACTTCCGCCAGTTTGCAAATCAATATCTTATTGTATCGGACAATGATGGCAGTGCCAGCACCTCAGTATGTGCATCCCTCCCTCTCTCTGTTTTTCTCTCTCCCTCCGTCCCCTCTTCGCACAGTGTTGGTACCTGTCTGCATGTCTCTAGTGTTTTCTGAGTGTGTTTGTCATTCTGTTGTCGCATATCATTCATTCAAAGAGACGTTTAGCTCCAAGACTTAGTTCAGAGGGTTGCTGCTGATTAAATAATTCGTTCAGAAGCTTGTTCAGAGGGAACAATCCGTTCTGAAGGATCGATAGTTTGAAGAAAGAACGACAGAACAAGAAAAGGATAATTTTAAAAAACAGAAAAAGCTGATTTATCGCAGATACATCGCCACTGTCGTCATTATCGTCCTTGTCGTGGTTATGAAAATCATCCTCCTCATCGTGAGGCTGGGCACAGTCTGCAAGTCACGCGCTGCACTCACGCGCACTCCGATATTTTCAAACATAATTTCTTTCCACCCACCGCACCCGGCCAAGAGCTTTGTCAAACTGCACCACTCGGTTCAGCTGTCTGCCGACATCGATCGACAAGCCTACATGTGCCGCCCAGAACATGAAGAGACGGCCATCTTCCGCATCTTAGAGCCACTCGTCCGTCTCCCTGTCTGTCCGCGTGTTTGTCTCCCTGTCCGTCCGCCTGTTTGTGGATCATTCCTCTGTCCTCGCATCCCCATCCTTCCTTCCTTCGCCACTCTCACTTATTCACTGTAACACTCCAGCTTTATAGTTATCTGCATTTTTTTTTTCAAGTTTGCCTCTGTCACTCTTTCTCAAGAATAATAATTAAAAAAAAAATACCCAGGCGAGCTACTTCAAGTCTGCAGAGATGGCAAGGTGCCAAGGGGGAGAGAGCTGAGAAGACTGTCGTCATGCAGGCGGTAGGACAGCGATGTACCCGCCCTGGCGACTGAACGCAATCAATAGTCGCGCTGCGGGCGCCCCGCAGTTCACAGAGGACGCGGAGTGAGAGTTACCTCCCCCTGCGCCAGCAACCCAACCCTCGTAAAGAAGGGAGATAACAGGAGAGGCAGTCACGTTAGAACTGCAATAAGGGGACTAAGTACGGCAACACACGAAATGACACAAATATTACTTCTATTTCGACCACAACCACAATGAACAAGAAGAAAATGAATAAGGGAAGAAAGAATGAGATGAGGACGATAAAGGTGAGGAGAACGAGTTTAGACTAACAATGGAAAACATGACCTCGATGTGTAATCGTCTTTTCTTTGGCTTTTGTGTCTGCACATTTAGTCTCGTTTTGATTTGTTTTAATTAGACTTTTGCTTGTATATGTGTGTGTTTGTGTGCAAGAGATTAATTTTATGTTTCCTCGTAAGTAACCAGAGAGTAATAAATAAGTAATGAAACAGTAGTAAGTAATGAAACTAAGAATAGTTTCTAAATAACATGACAGTACTATGTAAGTACCAAAAGGAAAGCAGCCTTGCGTGTTGTTTGTGCAATATGCCATGTTTTTAGTGTCGGACTACGTGAATTTGCTTGTATGCAAGCTTTTGGATTGACAGATGGAAGAAAACAGGAAGGGAGGCATGCCCAGCAGGGTGCCACTGACATGACCTCTGTATAAGTGCACTAGCTGCCCCTGCGGGCGACCAAAGCTGACTCTATTAAACATTTATGCCGGCAGACTGAGTTGGTACTCACTGGGCCTGCTCACCGGCAACCACCACTTGACGAACGATGTTTCTTTAGACGTGACGACGAAGGTCGTGAGGTTGCACCCGAACTCCCGCACCTCCTCCTCGACCAGGTCGGTAATAAGCACCCGGATGCGAGTCTTACGGGTGTCGCTTTCGTCGATGAAGCAGGATGCAAAGACGCTGGAAGCGGAGCAGATTTTGGTGACAAGGTTCACAGAGGAGAGAGGCCGCTTGGTGTCAGCAGCGTACAGTGTCATGGAGAAGAGCCCCACGTCCCCCTTCAGCTCCTCCCCCGTACACTGCACTTCTTGAACGCCAGGAAATCCTTCGAAAGTCCTCGACGTTAGCCCTGGAATTGGGGAGGAGAGAGAAAGAAAAAAAAGAAAAAAAAGTGCATTCAACCGCCACGGTAATTCTGCTGGTTCACGAAATTTGAAGACTGATTTATGTCCCCTAAAATGGCGGTCCCTTGCCCAGTCCACGCTTGGGGAGCGAGAGCAGAAATCGAAGTCGCTGCTTCATTATGCAGGCGACTACTGCAATCAATCGCCCTTTAACCTTTCCTGCCACCTACTCAACAGTGTCGTTCAGGGGTGAGGACAGCTGATAACTACAGCCCAAAAGGTTTTCTGAACTGTCCTTTAATTCTTTTGGGCTTAAGGCCCTCAGCTATGGCGTACATCAGTATTTTTTTTGTCTCTTATTCCTCCCTCCACTTTTTCTGCGATGTATGTACCATAGAAGTACCTATGGGGTTTACATATTTGACTTTGTGTACAGTGCATGTCTGTGAGCTAACCGCTTACTTTAAAAAAAAAAGCTTTTGTTCGACAACCTCTCAGCTTCTCATACTTTTTTCCTTTCTTACCTCCCACCCCTTTATCAATTATATTTCTTTCGATAAATCAACTCTTGCAACAGTTCTTCTGGTTAAGGAGCAAAGTACCCCTCAGCCCTCAGTGCCATGTTTTCCCTGTCTCCCACTCTCTGTCTCACTACTCTGTTTTTGTCCAAGACACCAGAATCTTTACAATCGTTTGGATGTTTATTGAAAATAGGTTGGCCATTGAAATTGTTTTATAGTCTTCTCCTGGCAAGCTACCATTATTCTGAATCGTCATAGGCCTCGTCGAGACAGATATCTGACCCTCTGTTTCTTTCACAATTCAGGACGACTATTTTAATTCATGCAACTCCCTCATCTGAGATCTGAACCATTTAAAAATCACAGAATCTCCATACTTATTTTGATTAAAGACACGTTTTGACATTACTTGTAGCTTCAAGATCATAAACATTTACTTTGACTAATTTCCTACAACATACTTCAGAATGAAAAATTTATTTGGTTTCTTTTTTTACTATTTTGTTTTAACCATAACACTCTACAAAATTTACAATCTTAAGTTGATGTTTTCTCACTTCAACAAACTCCGAAAGGCGAAATTTTATTTTAGCGATATTTTCCACTAAGTCATTTATTTTAATGGTATTTACCAATACATCCTCAATAACAAAATTAATGAACAATGAAACGAATTAATTAAACGAATGAAACAAAATGCTATTGTTTCAGCAGCAGGCTATTTTGTCCCTGAAGGTATCACAAATGATTAGAGCCGGGTTGTGAACGGCCATTTCTCTAACAAAATTGTCACATGGGAATATCGAGATAATTAAGCATAATTTTTTTGAACTGAGGTCGGTGTCCACTTGAGAAGAACAGCGACAGGAGAAAAGTGAGGACTTACCGGTGGTGGCGTATCCTGGAGGAAGACAACAGAAGAGAAGGAAGACGGACCGCATAGCTACAAGTGTGTGTATACGGGGGCCGCTTCATGCACTCGCTCAACCCGCTCTGATGCGACTGACAGCCTCCGCCACAGCGCGGCCCGCACTCGCTGACGTCCCTTTAAAAACTACAGTTACTTCCCCTACGCTCTTACGCAAGCCAAGCTGACACAGTTATATCCCTTGGGCCGCTGGTTGCAACGTGTTGCAAAGTCCGGGTATCACGTGGTGCAAGGACAGGAGTGTGTTCAATGTTGAGTTATGCATGAGGAGAGAAGACAGAGTGGCTGAAAGAAAGACAGGCTGAGAGAAGGACAGAGAGTGGGGAGGCATAACTATTCTCTTTCTCTCACTCTCTCACGCAGAGTTGAAATGTGTCGATGTGAAATGATATTACATTACACGGGGATCAATACACCGGCGCCGAGCTCGACACATTACCAAGAAGGAGAATCCCGCTGCGACATTCTCATAAACATTATCTCCTCCTGGCATACAGTCCCGCTGAAAGTAGACATTACAGTGGACACTAATGAGCATTTAGAGAGTTAGGGGTGGGGGAAGTCTCCAGCTCTGCATGAACATGAACAGCTCTGCGTGAACATGAACAGCTCTGTGTGTATAAGAACAGTTATGGATGAACATGGACAGCTCTTAATGAACGTAAACAGCTCTGAATGAACATGGACAGCTCTGTATGAACATGGAAAGCTCTGTATAAACATGGCAGGTGGAGGAAAGGTGGAGGGTAAGCGGATCGAATGTGCTCGGATCTCGTCTCCAATTTCACTGACCACTCTGTGCCTGTTTACAAGGCAGACAAATTCGACATAATCTAGCCTTAGTGGCTGACTCGCGATTAAAAAATTCCAGAACCAATCAACTGTGCAGGAAAGCAATCAAGGAGGATGTGAAAGGTTTCAATCCTCAATGACAAGTACATGTAAATATAATGACACATAATGATAGCACAGCTTGGTCAATATCTCAAGTTATAACATTCGATGTCAAATAATAATTATGTTATAACATTCGCCATCAATACAACATTCACCGACTACAGAGGGAATCAGAAAGCGACATACGTGGGAGAGAAAACTCTTCCTTGTCTGAACCTGGTTTAGCCAATCAAAAGATTGCTCTGAAGAAGAAAAACTGATCATCTACAAACTGATTTAGTGTTGAGCAGTCATCAAGGTCCCTTTCTTAATTCGCACAAACAGATGACAAACTGCAAGCAGTCGGGAAAATGTCTCTAATTAAGTCACATCTTAATGTCAATGATACAGAAAATACATCATTGGCATTCCAACAAATTGCTCTTCAGATAAAAGTCCACCGAGTGACCATAGAAATTTGAATCCATGAGCTAACTGTAAAGACTCCTGTTACCAGAGATTAGAATGTTACAGTCATCGTGTTCTTACTTTCTCAGGATAGCCGACGAAGCAGTGCAATAATTACTCCATAATTATGCCAATAATATTAATTAATAACTCACAATGATATTAATAGTCAAGATAATAAATAATCTTAAAAGACTTCTTCTATAGCTACAACAGCCATATTATTACAATGAAATGTGTTCTTGAAGTAGCGTTCAACCATTCTTATCGTCTGCTTCTTTAACACGATTATCAGTTTCATGTTTAATCGCGAATGCGGAACATCTACTGAGATTCGTATTGAGTACGGTAACATCAAATATGATTTTATGGAGTACGATACGTATCGAATATGATTTGTAGGGAACCAAAGTTTTTCAATCAGCTATTCCTTCTATTGAATATTGCTACCATGCAAGAGATGTTTGAATAAATGAAAGCTGCATCAGACGAGGGCCGTTGGTGCACCTGAATGATATTCAAAGCGACTTCGCTCAACTCAAACAGAAGGAGTGATAAGAGTAGTGTACTAGCTATTATCTGCAGTACCTGCATCAATAAGGTAACCAGCGCAGACTGCAACAGAGGAGCGACTGTAACAGCCAGAAAGAAAGATAGACAGAAAAGCAGCAAGAGCAAAGAAAAAATTATACACACACAACTGAAAGAAAGGAAAACGATAGCAAATAAAAAAAAACAGGAAGAAAAACGGAGGTAAAAAATAAAGAAAACCAAATATTCGGATCAGAGGTCAAGCCACTATCAACCCGTGAAAGCCACAGCCACACAAACGCCCAAATCCCTTAATTATGGCCGCTTTAATAAAGTCCAGTGGTTCCAGCCGGCGGAAATTTTTGGCTGCTTTGTCTCCTTCCGACGACAGCTGGCAGACAACTCTAAGGTCACTAACGGTGCCCTCCCTTCCCCCGCCCCACAGCCTCTTCCCGTCTTCTGTCGCTGACCTTGACACAAATTTCCTCCCCCAGTAATAGCCTTCGTGGGCTTCAAAATGAATTATCTGCGATTTCCCGGTCAGTCTCCGGTTGACCTCAAAGAAATGTCCAGAAATATGACATCACAACCGTCAGCAGATAATAAGAACGAGGAGACCAAATGGCGAGAAGACAGAGGCACTGGGCGACTTATGAAAAAATGTCATCGATCGATAAGAGGTGCGACGTGTGACGCCATTCAAAGAAACTGAGCCAAAGTGTTTTTTCCCACCTTAACTGATACAAGCTTCACTGTTTGAAGACGGTTATGTCGTGAGGGAGGGGGTGATGATGCAGGATGGTTATGAAGTGGGAGACGGTTATGAACGAAGGGGTGGGGAGGGGGACGAGTGAGACTAGGGTTAGTGAAGACATTCTGCACTTGGCCGAACGCGGCGTAAGGGCTGATAACTCCTATTGTGGGGAAGATAAATTGCACGACTGAGTGCCGCCATGTTGACGACTGGTGCAGCCAGCAGCGCGTCACTTTAATCTGGATGAGCGCCACCAGGGACTTTGAGCTGAAAGCACCGACACTTCCCCGAACATTAACAGATTGATAACAGTTGTCATATGAAGCCATGCTCAAGGACCAACACTCACTTTTCCGTGCAAGATCGCACACTGGCAAGTTGAATAGGTTAATGTATTAGTCAGACATCGTCTGTACCAAACGGTAGGGTTTCTGTACTTGTCAGCCTTACTGTGTCATCCAAGACCATGGGTTAATTATGCCAAGACATTCCTGATCATCATCTGGCTCCTCAAATGAAAAAAAAGCTTTGTTTGTTTTGCATCACAGTACTTGACAACTGAAGTGCCGGAGAGCCTAGTGGTCAACTGCGGACACCTGATCGTGTTGTGGCTAGAAAACTAATTCTGCCTACCCAGCAACAGTCCACTAAAAATGGATTGGTGATAATTAAGGGTATATGGAGTATCAAAATGAAAATGAATTCCGCCTCCCACATGCCGCGTCTAGACACGTTGAAGCACTTCTCCTTTGCTCAGTAGTCGATGTGTTACCTTCTACAAGAAAATTAGCTCGTTTATTACAAACTCTTGGAGCAAAGGTGGAAATCATGACGGATCTGCAAGAAATGTTGTGGTACTCTCTCTTTCACTCAAACGCGTGCTCACACACACACACACACACACACACACACACACACACACACACACACACACACACACACACAATCGCTGACGTGTGTTCATCTTTTATAATGGCTACGTAGGCACCTAACCGAGAGCCATATATTGTGTCCCAGCTAAGAAATGCCGAAAGACCCCTAGACCGACCACTGGAGCGATTAACAGACTAGATCCCTCAAAGACACACACAACCATTCACAAAAGATCCACAAAAGACAAACGATACGCTGATCGCCCCACACACCGACTCACAGAGTATCCACAGAGAAAAAAAAATATTGGCAGCACCGTCCTTAAAAGCTCCCATGGTGTGTGATCACAAATACGGACTCTGTCTTGAAATTTTCTCGCATCACTCACCACCGGCAAGATAAATATCCCATTCTATATAACTTTCTATATATAAATATCATAACTTTTCCACTCCGATACTTTAGTTTCTGGATATCGGCGCCACGTGATCTAGCAAAGGAAACAATTAGTACACCAGCAGATGATCCATGGGCAGACAATTCCGGTTAATGAAGCTGCTTTGACAGTGAGCAGCCAGCGCAGGGGAAATAAATCGCTTTCTGTGGGAAACGGGTAGCGGGATGGGGTGAGAGGTCAGGCGGGACTTACTGTTTCTGAAGACCGGCAGACGCCATGACACGCTGTCCGTCCAGCCCCGGGATTCGAACCCCACCGTGCACCCATAATGCCGTGTCTCACCCTCTGGCAGGTCGAGGATCAAGGCGCTGATACGAGTCTTGCGAGAATTTTCGCCGACAGCGGAACATGAGGCGAACATTTCGTAGGACAGGCACTGGTCCTTGCCAACATTGATGGAAATTATTGGCTTCTTGTCCTCGGCGGTGTACATCACCATGGTGACAATATTGGAAGCCGGCTGAAAAACATCGCCAGAGCACTGGAGTTCCAATATGGAAGGGTTCTTTTCGAACATTTTTGCAGAAAGTCCTGAAAAAAATGTAATACTGTAGTTTGGAGACTTTACTGAACTTTTACTAGGGGTTCATTTGTTAGTTTTTCATTCACGCTCCCGACTACGAATATCTGAAATATTGCTATGGATTCATTCGTTTTTGTTTCTTTCGTTTTCACTTTCTTAAGGACAACTGCACGAGATATTGCTTTGTTGCTCTGTCTGTGAGTTCACATACTTTACATCAGTCTGAGTAACCCCTGTAGTAAGCTAATACACGTCTATACATTTGAGTATTGCGTGGCTGTATAAGCGATTATATGCTAATGAGTGGTCTGTTGGGAACACAGGGTAACCGCTACCATTACAGCGACAAAGACGTATGTGGTTATCAAATGTTCTGTGGGACAGTAACCCATAATTACTACGGCAAATTACTTCAGCAAAAGAAAAAAACCCACATAAATCAATATCTTATTCCAATCCGGTAATTGCAGACTGGCTGCTTTTTTTTTTTCTTTTTGTCTAACCGAGGGAGAGCAGGGAAGTCCGACGTCAGGGGAGGTTAGCCAGCAAGAGGCAGTCTCTTGATGCTGTGAATAAGACTCTGCACATTGGGCATGAGAGAGAAACAGAAAGGAAGAGAGAGAGAGAAGGAGGAAGACTGGAAGAGTGAGGGATGGAGACAGAGGTGGTGAGGATGTGAAAGAACGACTGAGAGAAATACAGAAAGAGTTAGACTCTACACGAAGGTTTTTGTGTATGGGTGGTGAGGAGCGAAATTCGATGCCGATTTTGTTTCCACACAACTACTGCAACCAAAATGGAAGTAAGGATCGATAGGAAAGTGAGCGTCAGGCTGCATATTTATGAACAGTAGTCTGGTGTTTGCAAACAGTCGTCCTGTGATGGTCCATTAGCATCCACAGTACACGCCATCTTCCACACCACACAGCTGAGCACATGCCATACAGGAGGTGTGCGAGCGTGAGAGAGACAGAGACAGAGATACAGATAAACAGTCTTAATGTCCGATACAACCACGACAACAGCGATGGCAGCTTACCGGTGGGAGACTCCAGGGAGCAGACGATGGTCAGTGTCAGGTGAATGACCACGCACGCACAGCTACTGCAGACGCGACGCACCGCCATCTTGAGCGATGTTCTGACGATGTCCGCTCGGAGCCTGGCTTGTCGTCAACCGTGGTGTGGCTAGCCAAGCTGTCACGTGACACACGACTGTTTGAGTCCTGGCGGCGGCTGAAGTCGGATTGAGTGCCCTCCCCTGAACATTTGCATAACGGCTTACGGCGAGGAGTGGCCAGCGGCAGATGGCCTCCCCCCCCTCCCCTGACCACCGCTGGATCGCGGGTACGATTCTTTGCGAGTGTTTGAGTGCGAGCTGAGTGAAACAAAAGCCTTCTTTGTCTCTGTCCGTAATCTCTAGCGACCACACAGTTCGAATCCCGAGGTGTGAACAAAGCTACACGACAAAGTAATTTGTCAGATGTAGACTTGATAGTTAGAGATAATCACAAGATGTTAGAAAGAAGGACAAACAGTTTTTGCAATGGAAATTTAAAGGTAGTGGTATTCAGTATTTGTAAATTACAAATAAAAGGAGCGATTTGTGCTAGTTGTAACAGGAAAGAACAGACAGAAATTGTAACAGACCAGATGAATGGAGGAAGACACACGTTCATCTTGCCGACAGGGATAGAGACTATATATAGTACAAGACGTGATAGGAGCTATATAGTACAAGACGGGATAAGGACTATATTTAGTACAAGACGGGATAAGGTCTATATTTAGTACAAGACGGGATAGGTGCTGTATAAAGTACAAGACGGGCTAGGGGCTATATATAGTACAAGACGGGATAGGGACTCTATATAGTACAAGACGGATAGAGACTATATATAGTACAAGACGTGATAGGAGCTATATAGTACAAGACGGGATAAGGTCTATATTTAGTACAAGACGGGATAGGGGCTATATATAGTACAAGACGGGATAGGGACTATATATAGTACAAGACGGGATAGGGACTCTATATAGTACAAGATGGAATAAGGGTTATATATATAGTAGAAGACGGGATAGGGGCTATATATAGTACAAGACGGGATAGGGACTCTATATAGTACAAGATGGAATAAGGGATATATAGTAGAAGAGGGGATAGGGACTCTATATAGTACAAGACGAGATAGGTGCTGTATATAGTACAAGACGGGATAAGGGCTATATATAGTACAAGACGGGATAGGCGCTATATATAGTAAAAGACGGGATAGGGACTATATTTAGTTCAAGACGGGATAGGGACTCTATATAGCACAAGACGGGATAGGGGCTATATATAGTACAAGACGGGATAGGGGCTATATATAGTACAAGAAGGAATGGGGACTATTTATAGTACAAGACGGGATGGGGAGTATATATAATACAAGACGGGATAGGGGCTGTATATAGTACAAGACGGGATAGGCGCTATATATAGTACAAGACGGGATAGGGACTATATTTAGTTCAAGACGGGATAGGGACTCTATATAGTACAAGACGGGATAAGGGCTATATATAGTACAAGACGGGATAGGGATATATATATATATATATATAGTACAAGACGGGATAGGGGCTATATATAGTACAAGAAGGGATGGGGACTATTTATAGTACAAGACGGGATTGGGAGTATATATAGTACAAGACGGGATAGGGGCTATATATAGTACAAGAAGGGATGGGGACTATATATAGTACAAGACGGCATAGGGACTATATATAGTACAAGACGGGATAGGGGCTATATATAGTACAAGACGGGATGGGGACTATATATAGTACAAGACGGGATAGGGGCTATATATAGTACAAGACGGGATAGGGACTATATTTAGTTCAAGACGGGATAGGGACTCTATATAGTACAAGACGGGATAAGGGCTATATATAGTACAAGACGGGATAGGCGCTATATATAGTACAAGACGGGATAGGGACTATATTTAGTTCAAGACGGGATAGGGACTCTATATAGTACAAGACGGGATAAGGGCTATATATAGTACTAGACGGGATAGGGATATATATATATATAAAGTACAAGACGGGATAGGGGCTATATATAGTACAAGAAGAGATGGGGACTATTTATAGTACAAGACGGGATTGGGAGTATATATAGTACAAGATGGGATAGGGGCTATATATAGTACAAAAAGGGATGGGGACTATATATATTACAAGACGGCATAGGGACTATATATAGTACAAGACGGGATAGGGGCTATATATAGTACAAGACGGGATAGGGGCTATATATAGTACAAGAAGGGATGGGGACTATATATAGTACAAGACGGGATAGGGGCTATATATAGTACAAGAAGGGATGGGGACTATATATAGTACAAGACGGGATAAGGGCTATATATAGTACAAGAAGGGATGGGGACTATATATAGTACAGGACGGGATAGGGGCTATATATAGTACAAGACGGGATAGGGACTGTATATAGTTCAAGACGGGATAGGGGGTGTATAGTACAGGGCGTTGGAACAAGAGGCTTGATGAACTAACAGCATGATTGGACATCGCGTATAACAATCTTGTTAAGCTGCGGGTTAAAATTTTAAAATTAAAACAGAGATGACCTTAAATAATTCCCACAGTTCATTAGGAACAAGTAGTAAGTAGTACGCAGGGTATTTGATAAATTAATTTAGTTATTCACTAAAGAGTTCCACATAACACCTACAAACACACCAAGGCTCACACGCGCACACAGTAAATGCACCTTATAAGCCTTAATATCGACACACACACACACACACACACACACACACACACACACACACACACACACACTCTCTCTCTCACATACATACACACTCACACTAGCTAATATAAAAGAAACAAACAAACAAACACGCACTCACAGATACGAATCACACAGAGTGGAAGAAACCAGAGACCACAACAAATCCGCTGACGGTCAGACGTGCAAAGAGATGTTATAGACAGGAAGAGGAGTATCGTGTGAACAAATGTCATTTATAGAGATACGAATATCGTGTTAACATATATATATATATATAGAGAGAGAGTATCGTGTAAACATATATATATAAATATATATAGATGGTATCGTGTAAACAGATATATATATATATATATAGAGTGAGAGGAGTATCGTGTATACACCTGTCATATATATATAAAGATAGAGAGAGAGGAGTATCGAAGCCCAGATCCGAACCCACGTCACTGGAATCTGCGCTGTCAACTTCCTTAGGAACGTCACCGAGCACAGGAAGTGAAGCTTGTTACATCACGCGGAATGACCGTCCGGTAATATTTGTTGTGTGCATGTTACAAGAGCGACAGATATACAAGTCAGTACAACAAGTGATACCAAGCCGACTGTCAGGATGATACAAGTATCACTACTGGTGTCCGGACATGCACTGCCATGACATGACAAAGTAGTGTAGGACGTCGCTCTCTCACAATACCGTTAAGTAGCTTTGAAAATTATTCACAATTAATGATTGGCAGTTACTAGTGAATTGGTTCTGAGTGCATTAAAAGTACCTTTTGGTTAAAGAACACCTAAAATAGAAACGTTATATATATATATATATATTACAAAGACGATTTGAAGTAAGGATGAAACATGTCTACAGGCAGCATCAACACAAGCCACTGCCACAAGTCAAAAGTCTGTACCACACACTGGGTACACACATATCTGGTCTGTAGCACACACACTGGTGGATGGCTGTGCATGCATGTCTGGTCTGTACCGCACATATCAGTGGCTAGTTGTACGCACATAGTCGTGCAGCTTCTGGTGGCCGCTAAGAAACATGGCGGCAACCTGTAGAAAAAGCTCTCAGCCGCCTGCAATGTTTCTCCACGTGGACCGTTTCTCTTTCTCTCATGAAAACGACAAGATTGATTTCAATGGATGCTCGCGTGCTCACATCGACTGGGCATTGGGAAGAGCCTGGGGAGGGCCTGGCACACTGTGCCATTTCTACCAAGGGAGGGAACTGCGCGAGAACCACTTCTGGCAGCCAGGGCCAGCAACCGCTGCTGATCGAACAAGACTAAGCCGGTCTGTACATGAAATAAACTTCTCTCGTCTGAGAGCGGATTACAGATGAATGGATGTTTTATTAACATCGCTGCTGCTCATCGGTAAATTGGCACGCCATCTTCATCTCCATCTTCTCCACTCTCTCTCTCTCACTCCCACGTCTCTCTCTCTCTCCCCGCTTGCTTTCCTGCGTGCGTGCGTGCGTGTGCGCGTGTTTTCTCTTGTTCGCTTTTAGCCATTGTTTATGCATCCTTTTAAAACTTTAGAGTCCTTCTTTCACTGCAGTGAACACCTTCATTGTCTACATAAAACAAGCTCTAGCGTAAATAGGAGAGAATGAATGGAAGAAAGAATTAACGAAAGAATATAGAGATAAAAGAAAGCTAGGTCTTTCAACCACGCAGGTATGTCAATACAGCTGAACATGTTTTGTCACATAACAAACTTGCAGAAAAGTTATTTGGTTTGTCGTCTACAGAAAGGTGCTGTAAGTACTGTCACGTGTAACAAGGTGAAGTAAATAATAACAGGTGATAAGTTCTAATAATGCCACATGTAACAAAGTGTAGTAATGTAACATGCACCCGAGTGCAGCGTGGCATGAACAATATGTATCGCGTAGCAGGTTGTAGTAAATAATTGAAAATAAAACAAGATGTATTAAGGATATTTTCCGCCTGAAACAAATATTTTAAACGATTAGTCGCATGTACACACAACAAGGTGTAGTAAGGGTGTTTTCTGTGTTCAACAAGGTGTAGTAAGGATACATTGTATAAAATATCAAGGTGCAGTAAGAAAATTGTGGAGCTTATAACAAAGTGCAGTTAAAAAAAATTGTGTTGCATGGCAGAAAGTACATGAAATCATTTGGCAGTTAGAGCGACATGTAGCTATGACCAAGTGTAGCAAGTGTTTTGAGACACATACCAGTATGAAGTGCTTTGTGATACATACCAGGATTTAGTGTTTTAAGCAAAAAACATGGCGCAGTAAATGTTTTGTATGATTTAACAGTACGAGTCCGGACCTTGAACTTTTAATCTGATACCCAGTCAAGTACTGACTTCAACAACTAAAACAATAATAATAAGCCAAACGTAATCAGGAAGATAAGTCAAAATGATAACTCATATTGAACGTTAGGAGAGAAAACTTTCTCCAAACTAACTCAATCGGAAGAAAAAAATATTTTTTAGTAACTCCAAATGAAATGGGGACCAATTGTGCTTCCAAAACTAAAATCTGGACTCAGGACTATGTAATTAATGATGATTACTAATCCTGTATTCAGTGGAACATAAGCATGACTTTTTTGGCAATTGTTTTTGAATAGAGAAGTACAACCGGCAAACTCTTGAAAGTAAAGTCTTCCTCCTTAAATGTAAAGACATTAAACTCTATTAAAATGAGATTCACTTAGTAATATGATGGGATTTTGCTTTTTACCGTCTACATAGCTTTGGTGTAAAAATTATGAAATATGTCTCACACGAGTTGGGGCTCGGACTTAACAGTTGCTGAAGGGGGCCGACCATATTAGTTCTTTTAGGACTCAAAGAGTTAGCGTGGCGTAGTTAGTGTTTTGTCCCATACAGCAGGGTGCAGGCAGTGTTTTGTGGATGATGATGATGATGATGATGATGATGATGATGATGATGATGATGATGATCCAGCAATGAAGGCGGTTGATAGTGATGTTGCACGAGAACACACACGTTTAGTAGACATCAAATTCATTAATAACTTCATGGATTTTTTTTCTCTCTCTCATACTTACTCACATATATGTATATATAGACAAACAATAATATGTAGTATTTATTTTGTTATTGTAAAAGATTATAGAACACGCACTAGCGCGCTACCTACATGTCAGTATAACTCACCGTTCCTTTTCACGACCAAAGACCACGATACGCTTTGCGTCCACCCGTTTGTCTCAAACCCTATAGTGCACCCGAAAGTCCTGGTTTCGCCTTCCTCCATATCCATAACCAACACCTGCAGGCGCGTCTTCCTGGAGTCGCGGGGGTCAAAGAGACAGGAGGTGAAGGTGCGGTAAGTCAGACACTTGGTCTGCACGTAGCTGAGAGACGCCAGACGACTGTTGACATCGTGAGCTGGTGAGTACAGCGTCATCGTCAACAGCACTGTGTTGGAGTCAAGTGCCTCTCCAGAACACTCCACAGCCAAGATGGAGGGAATGTCATAAAATACTCCAGAACGCATGCCTGCAAAGAGCATTTTCATTGCAGAAGAACAAAAAGCTTTTTTTCACAAGACGAATGCGTTTTTAAGGTCGTTTATAGAGCAACCCAAGCCACGTGGCTAAAGCACCACAGTTGCAAATCGACTAATATTGACGGACCTATAGCTAAGGCACCACCGATACAAATCGAATAATATTGACAGACCCGTAGCGACAGCACCACCGTTACAAATCGAATAATATTGACAGACCTCTAGCCACCGCACTTTTGCACGCAGAGCGAGGAACTGTTAACACAAGCGCACTCCTCGCAGGACTTGAGAGATTGCACAAGATTCTACACTAACAAAACGAGAATTTGTCTCCGCAAGTTCCTAACAAACAACATAACAAGCAAGTAGTCATTGATTCTGCACAAAAGATCGCTTTTTGACCTTTGACCTTGGTTCTTTCTGCGGGCTCAAAAGGATCCGAGGATCTGAGTTTGTAGGCAAAAAGGTCAGAGTTAGGAGGTAGGTGGTGTTTCCATGGTGAGCGCGCCTGTTGTGTACGTGACCTCAACGTTACTCTCGTTTTGGAGCGCCGCCACCTGAACAGTCTTTATGTTGAGGAGGCAAAGCTGGTACTGAAAGTATCTTAGACCATTGAGAAAGTCTCCTACTTACACAACACTGCACAAACACAGCAAAAGTACATTTGTATACATATACACACATAATCTCTCTCCCACAGAGAGAGAGAGAGAGAGAGAGAAAGAAACAAACATAGTTACAACTAAAAGGACATTCAAACATACACAAAAATTGTACACACACACACACACACACACACACACACACACACACACACACACACAAAGCAGATACCAAGGAATGCAGATAAAACACATTACTATTAACATTTCTTTCTCTTGCAATAAAGAACAGTCAAAGAACAGGACGAACAAAGAACGATAATGAGGAAGTCCTTGGTATGAAACTTTTCTTATTAATTCTACTTTGATGTGCGTGTGTGTTTACCTGTGACAATGTAAGTAGTTTTTAATGAAATCTTTAGGTCCACAGCTCATGGAAGTAGAATTAAAACAGAAGCTGCACACAGGGTGTAGTCAGGGCCGTGTAGTCAGTGGCTACATGTGCTGACGTGCTAAGGCGGGCAGTTTTTTTTTAACCGTTAAAAGCAGCAGGGAGAGCAGGGATTGATATTTGGCGAGGGAGCACAATGAAAGAACCAAGGTCGATATGGCAATCTCAATATGGCGCCAACACGCCATTGGATTCCACAACTACATTACAATGGTGGCGTGTGCAAAAAATTACCGGCTGCTCTGCCTTTCAGACATGCCGACAAGAACGCGAGACATGTTGGGAAAATACGGCAATGGTCGTCGCACGAACCACTTTGTTCCATGCCTTGGTGGCTACATCCACATCTCTTCCATCAAAAGGCAATTAGAAGATTAATTAGAGAAATGTTTAGAAAACGTTAATCAACACTCACCAGAGTCTGACTGTGCGCGTGAGACTAGCGTTGCCATGAAAACAAAAGTGAGTAAGTGTTGTTTCGTCCACAGGAGAGTCCATTTTCGTAAAGCCATTGTGTCCACCGCATCGCTCCGACTGCTAGAATGCCAAGGGCACATCACTCTCAAGGCAGCCAAATGCGCACGCAGCACCAGCAACAGGAATAAATAAAGAAAAAAAAAGGCACGTTCGAGGAGTTAGATCCCTTCCCTATACCTTGAAACCTGACACAGTTCTCTCCCTTTCGGCGTGCAACGTCATTCAAGCTTGAAAGGAGCGGCAGGGATAGCTGATTATCTTTTCTTTCCTCCTCCGACCGCCTTGACAAAGTGGATGTGGCACACAACTGACTGCATCCTTCTCACAAGAGGTTTCCTTTTGCAACTGACTAAATCTCATTGCCTCACTCGCCTCCCCACTCTCTTCAATTTCTCCCCACCCAGCCCCTCCCACCCCCCTGTAAGGACCGTCTTTGACAGCTGCACGAGCCTGCACCACCTCCTCCTGTAGCTTCGATTTTTCGCCTCCCTTTTTTTTGTGCGATACTCCAGTCATTGCAATCGAGTCTACACAAAAAAACTAGCCTGGAGGAAGAAAAATAATATTTAAAAAAAACAATCCAAGGCAATGTTTTCACGCCAGTGAATAGCTCAAGATGACCAGCTTCATCTGAATTGTCTGTTGCAAAATAGCGAGTAGGGGAGGAAGTCCATCAAAATGGAAAAAGTATGGTAGACACATACAGCCAAAAACAATATATTGAAAGAAGACAGCAGTCAGTTGCGAGAGAGGGAGAGAGAGGTGGATAAGCGTGCAAGCAAAGGAGAAAAAAGGCAATGTGGATGGAGAGAAAAGCAGAGTGAACAAGATGTAAGCCATTGCGCGACATAGTATAAGTCACGAGTGATCTTTAGTATTATGTGATGCCATGGGTGGTGAACAGCACCTCCCTATACTGGAATGTTTTAATTCTAAAACTCAGAGCTGTGACCTCTTAACGTAAAATACTAGATGTTGTAATCTTATAATACTAAATACTCAATATTATGGCCTTGTAGTAATATCCACTAGACGCTGAGACATTGGAATGAATGTTGGTACTCGGGAAGAAGGCCAAACACAGTAAAGAGACTTTGAAATAAATTAAATTATCATATTATTAAATGATTATTACTGGGAAATTAACGATCCTAATATCTATCGTTTTCATCAACAACAACGACGATGGTGATAGGGATGATGTCAGTGGTGAAGACGAGAAGGAATACTTGTTAACAAATGAGTCTGTTTAAGAAAAGTACCCAATGACTGTGCGTACAGATAAAGTCCTAGGATAATGGCTGCCAACTGACCTACTAGAGTGTACCAACGAACGACTGTTTTTTTAGAAAAGCATAGATAGAAAAAACACTGTGAATTATCTAACTGATCGTCAACGTTAAAATCACTCAACCAACACCTCGGCAAGATCAGTTACCAGTCCTAACAGATGTTATTCCTCACTACTTACTATTTCTTTTTGCATTCAAGTACCACGTTTCCGACTTTGTCCACCCGGAAGACTCGAAGGCAACAGTGCACCCGTAATTGCGAATTTCTTCCTCCTGCAAGTCAGGAACGAGAACTCTGAGACTCGTCCCACGAGAATCGCGATCGTTCAGTAAACACGAGGCGAATAGGTGAGACGACACGCATTTGTGAGTCTTCAAGTTTGCCGACGCCAACACCTGATTATTTTGAGACGTATACAATGTCATGGTCAACAGGTCGTTGCCAGGGCTCAAGGGTTTCCCTGAGCATTCCACTTCCACGATGGTAGGAATGTTCTCGAAGATTCGTGCACTCATTCCTGTGTGGGGGAAAGAAAGAGAAGAAATTAAAATGAAACAGGGGAAAAGGCACAACCTTTGCGTGACAGTCTACACTTTTTAAAGCACACGATATGTCCACAACATGAGGCTAGAGATAGAGTTACGTGTTTAAAAACACATTATTTAGAAGGCTGAACATTTAAATACAGTATCGGGGATTGTGAGAGCTTTAATACTGCACTCACAGTCATGAACACTGTATTCAGGGACCCCTTTAGCAAAGACAAAGTATGCAATTAAACCTCCTTGCGTGCACCCACGCACTTACTCCACACAAGCGTTGAGCTGAGCGCTCTAGACTGAACACACACACACACACACACACACACACACACACACACACACACACACACACAAGCAAACTGATCATTAGATCGTTCATTTTCTCTGAGCCCAACACAAGCCTCTAGATATCTGTAGTCTAGAAGCTTCCTTATTAAGATCTCTCATTACCGGAGATATCTCTGCTCTTACAACTTTCTTCACTAAAGAATCTCTCCTCTAGAATAATCGCATAGTTAAGTAAAGAAGCTCTCGCTTAGAAATTTCTTGTTGGTAAGTAGGAATATCTACTCTAGAATACTCGCATAGTCAAGGAAGGAATATCGAGAACACTGGTGTAGTCAAGTAAAGAAGCTCTCGTTTAGCTATTAGAAATTTCTTGTAGTCAAGTATAAAATCTCTATAATCTATAAAATCTAAAAGTCTATAATACTCTTATAGTCAAGTAAAGAATATCTGCCCTAGAATACTGTTATAGTCCAGTGAATACACTTTACTATAGAATACTCTTGTAGTCAAAAAGTCTGAAGATTTTTCTGCTCTCGAATTCTCTCTTCTTCCATACAACAGATTTCTGTACATCAGAGCACTATTCACAAATATCTCTCTCTAGTTCTCTCTAATGTCTTCATACCTTCTGTCATTGTAAAAAAGCACAGAGTAACTTTGTTAAAATATAAATGCATTCGTGTTGATGACAGTGCTATTGTTTACATTACAGTTTATGTGTATATACCTTTAATGGCTTTGCTGTCCTCCCCCTTAAAACGGACCGATAACCTGTTTAATAAATTTATTCTGATTCTGATTGTTTTCACCAGCTGTCTTCAAGAACTCGTCTTGCTAGCGATTCCTTTGCACTTGAACTCCAATGCCATCTGTTGGACATGTTTTTTAATAATGTGAGAATCTCTCTGAAAGTTTTCTCTTTGCTATCTCGTCCAGCAAGCAGATTGCCTTCACTTCAATAATCTTTCATCTTCCGTTTGTTTTCACAAAAAACCTTCAGAACCACTCAGGAAACTCTGCTTTTTCGAAGAAGTATCTTTCCTCAAGTAATGTTTTTAGATGATTGCCCTAAATACGGATTTGCTCTACGGGCTTAAGAAAGTCAACAGCTGGCTTTTTTCAGAATGTAGTTGGTACAAAATATCAGATTAGATTAAACAAATCAGTTATTGTAACTAGTTTCATCTTGATTCCTTACTATGAAACATATTATTCAACAATACTTCAGTCTCTACAAACACCTGGCTTTCCTTGTGCTCATTTAGGCTTCAAGTTTACAAATGTCAACACGAAATCTGAGTTTTCTTTTAAAAAATTATATAAGAGAAATATTAAAATTTAATCGATCACGCTGTAATCATTGAAATTACCGGAGGAGTAAATCAGCACCTGAGGTCACTTACAGTTCGGAATATGACACCCTATTAAAAATACGACTTCCCTATTTTAAAAAATTAACAAGACGGACTAATTAGGTCATTGAAAACATTCCACAAAACATGAACTCGAAATATAATGTGAAGTACCTTAGTATCTACAAAGCTCACACGTTTTGACTGATAATTTACACAAAAAAACGATAATAGTCTAACTAAAATTAATTTTAATTGGAGACGATAAATTTGAAATTTTTCCGTGCTGAAATAGTAAGGAGATTTCGCCTGGGTTCAGAAGAACACGATCTTTTGTTAATTTCCTGCTTTTATTGTTTCTGTTTTATCTCTAAATACATCTTTTTTTTTAATTAAAAATACAAATAAGATATTATGGCTTATAATTTGTTTGTATAGAAGTTAGAAAAGACTGTTTAATTTGATACCGGTAAATGACAACTAGCTTTTTCTATCTTGCGTGTGTGTGTGTGTGTGTGTTGTTTTAGTGGGGAGGGGGTGCGAGGAAAGATAAGGGTGGTGGAGGTGGTGTGGCGGTGTGGGTGTGGGTGAGATCTCCCGAGATGGGAGTGAAGACGAGGGAGGCTCGCATCGTGAATATTTATGGTGCAGTCATCGATGCAGACGATGCAGCCTCGATCTGCGCTACATAACAAGTAGGCACAATGACGAGAGTCTGCTGCTAGACTGAATATATTGAACAGACTGAATAGATGGGAATAGAAAGAGGAATGAAAAGAGAGCTAGAGAACAAGACAGAACACAGGGAGTAAAGTGTAGATAAAGACTGGACAGAAGACAGACTGGTAGACGTTTAAGAACATATGAAGGTTTTGACAGCAGCGAAGAAGAAAGAAAGAAAAATGAAAGAAAACATCCGGCGAAAAAACGAAGGGAAAGTGATCAAAAATCAAAGAGTTGCCGATAGCCCTGATATGTTCGAAGCTTACTTCTTAGTGCAGTGTGCAAAACTGCGTACATACTATTACACAAACCAAGAGGACATAGCTCTGAACAGTCTCAAGCACAGGAGAAGACAGTTCACCAAAATAACTAGTCGTGCCAGGCACCAGAGGTTATCTGTCAAGAGCTGGAGTTTGCCTCTGTCAGTATATCGACACCGTCTGCAGGCCAATCATCGATAACTATTCATGCGACCTCGCCTATGGTCTGGACTGCACTCCGCCTTGTGGCTCAGCTGCCCAAGGACAAGACAGCCTTCACTGCACCTTACAGCTCTGAGGGGACAATGCAAGTGCCGCAGATTGCTTGAGATCAAACATCGATAAAGCTAATCATGGAACTTTTTTTTCTACAGGCAAATGTTCAGCAAAGATACTCACCATTGGCGTCTCCTTGCGTTGGCGTAGGTCGCAGAAAGACTGTCAGCACCACCGTCAGTATGTACGCCGGCCGCCCGGCTGCCATCAGTCTGCTTCCTGCTCGTATCCCCGCCATGTTTTTTTTACACATACGTCGACGTCAGCGGGAGTCCAGTTGCTTTGCTGACGAGACGGACGGAGGGAAAAGAGGGCGGGGGGGGGAGAGAGAGAGAGGGCGCTAAATAGGAGACACGGCGGTAGAGATCGACTTTCACGAGAGTGGTCGCCCTTGGAGGTGAGAGACGCCTTGATGAAGTTGTTTCCCTTTTGGAAACGAGGCAGGCCGTGGCTGAAGAGCTCGTTTGAGCTGCATACCAATAGGTGGCGCTCGTGTCGCGCGCCCATCAAGGGGCCGAACAAGACCGTCGAGAATAGCCAGCCTTCCAAGAGAGCAGTGCGAACGCGCGTGCGTGCCGAGTGGTGACCATAACAGCAAATGACAAAATCGAATTCCTTCACCTGCAGTCGTTAATAAGGTGTAATACAAACACAGGCGCTACTGGGGAAACAAGCAAGATCCTAATGAACAGCGGGTAACCTCAGGGGCAAGTCACTAGCACTGAAGACACAATAATAACATTGAGGATTCTTTGTTTGTACTAAACTCGCAGTGATCTTACTTGTAAACAAACATTGATTGGGCAATGGCCTTAACGAAATACCGCTGTAACATTCAGGATATTTATCAACAGTAATAACACAGTGAACACCATCAAGATATCTTTATAATCATTAGCTAAATTACGAGAAACGTCACTGATTTTTATAATTATTAACTACATGGTGAGTAATATCCCCTTATCTTTATCATCATTAAGTACACGATGAGTAATATCATGGTATCTTTATAATTATTAATTACACGGCGAGTAATATCACTGATCTTTATAATTATTGAGTACACGGCGAGTAATATCCCCTTATCTTTATAATTATTAACTACACGGCGAGTAATATCCCCTTATCTTTATAATTATTAACTACACGGCGAGTAATATCCCCTAATCTTTATAATTATTAACTACGCGGCGAGTAATATCAAGGTATATTTATAATTATTAACTACACGGTGAGTAATATCACTGTATCTTTATAATTATTAACTACAGGGTGAGTAATATCATGGTATCTTTATAAGCATTATCTACATGACGAGTAATGTCAAGGTGTCTTTATCATCATTAAGTACACGGTGAGTAATATCATGATATCATTATAAGCGTTATCTACATGATGAGTAATGTCAAGGTATCTTTATCATCATTAAGTACACGGTGAGTAACCTCACAGTATTTTTATCCCCACTAGCTGCACGGTAAACAATAACAGTGTCTGCATTAGTACAAACGGCAGACTGAGAAAAAACCCACGGTATCTTCACTAACAATGCACACCTACAGCCACATCGTCTCTTTATCAGCAGTAACATGTCACTGAATAGCGGGTATATCTTTTTCAGAACTAACATCAATATACAATGTAAATAAAACTATGATCAAAGTATATCAATATCGAGTCTATTTGGCAACCAGCTTAGAAAACAAACTAGGAAAAAAAACCCAGTTTATTTACGATTGTTTATAATTAAATAAGATATTGTAGGGCTAAATAATCTTATTGATAATTACATTAGATTGAGGCTGGCGTAGATGAACAAGAAACAACCAACCGCGAGGCGCAGTTTGAAACAATCGTGGAGACGCTGACAAAACCGCGGATACATGAAACATTACAAGAAGAAGAGTATCCCTGGAGAAAGGAAACTGAAAACCAACAGATGAAACTTGAAGTCGTGGGGATTTATGTTTGTCACGGATAGTCGACAGTTGTCACGTGATACAGCGAATGTTAAACAGGTAAGTCACATCAACATTCGTGTACGCATGTACAGTGTAAATTAGGTGACACCGATGAAATTTCTTTTGCACCAAAATTTTTAAATTAAACATTTCCCGGCTAAAACCGCTCTTGATTAATTTTTTTTTAAGAAAGGTAAGGAAAGAGAGACTGGATAGTCAGCTATTCCCCCTAAAGTAGACCCCTGTTTCATCATCATACACGAAGGGGTGCTAAACAAGCTTACCACCAACTATTTCAGTTAAACCTGCGTCACTCTCTCCATCATTGATGTCCACACCTCATGAATATTCCACATAATGCTACCCCTACATGACACCATCATCTTACAGCCTCCTCTTGGAAATCTCATGACATCATTATGCAGTCATCTGCCTCCCACTTTCTTCCGTCTTCACACTCATTCACGAATAAAAGGAGAACTGTCCACATGGCCAGGCAGGACCACCATTCTGTCGTTGCCTGCATTAGTAAAGCAACTATTTCCAAAGTCACGTGTGTTTTAGCAGCTGCTGTGAGGAGGAGACCCTCAGTTCTTATGGCAGGACAAGAAGTGCGGGGAAGCAGTAATATACACAATCGATCTGTGCAACAAGGAGAGAGCTAAGAAAACAGTGACTAATTATTCATGGAGTGGGTTTTAGCACAGGCTAGGTAATGGAACACAGGCTAATGAAATAACAGAGTTCTTTCACGAGAGGCTTGCGCCGGCTCTCTAATTGAAACCATATTTGACCGAGATTTTGTTTTCTGTTGAATGATGTCTGTTTTGATCTTTTTCTTCTTCCGTTTGTTAACAAACTAAAGGCCATTAAAATGGCGATATTGATGTCGACAGAACAAAGGTAAGCAGAGAGACTACAACATTTTCGAAACTTAAATTAGCTTTAGTTTGTGTATTTCGATGTTGTGGGTAAAGAAAGTTTGGTATACAACAAACTAGTTCTCTTTTTTTCTCTTTTACTATTGCCTTGTGTGTATGTGTGTGTGTGTGTGTGTGTGTGTGTGTGTGTGTGTGTGAGAGAGAGAGAGTAAAAGATTAGAAGAATAAATAATTAACCATCGACTTGACAGAAATGTCTCACTTTCTCTTTTGGCATTAAGCGACCATGACACCGTTTTGACAAAACCACTGCTGGTCTCGAACCCAGTGACGTTGCAGCCAAACCAGCGAGTGGCCTCGGCCGCCAGGTCCAGTACGAGTGTCCGGAGTCGTGTGGACCGCGAGTTGCGCTCGTCGATCTCACACGAGCTAAACACGTCCGACGTCAGGCATTTGCGGCCGCCATAATTGACGGAGGCAAGGACGCCCCCTGTGCTGGAGGAGTGGCCAGTCGGCTTGACGAACATTGCCATGGACAGCAGATCCACATTGGATGGCAATGTTACCCCCGAACATTCCACCTCCACTATGCTGCTAACGCCATGAAAGTGGTCTTTGTAGGACATTCCTGTAAAAAATAATAATAAGACTACAACGGAACAACGGCAATGAATTCCAACTGTTTCTTTATATTAAAATAGTCTAACAATTATATTTATCTTTATAATGAGATTTTTAAACATTTACCTTCGTGTTAGGTTAAAAATAAATATAAATATACCAAAAATATTGAGAGTTTAATCACATATGTAGTCGCGCTGGTTCTAGATTTTTTTCATGTCCGTTTCTGTAGAGATTTTAGCTTAAGCTTGCAACCTGAATATACAAGACATCATCTAAAGTCACAAACAACAAAGCTAACAATTTTAGAAACAAAATGGAGAGACGTTGAGAAAAGCTCCTAAGCCTTAGCAGTCAAAACTTGCAAACTGTTGTTATCCTTTGCCCTTCTCGCACGATAGTATGGTAGTCATCATTCCATATCGACAGTGTCATTAGCATCCGCATCTGGACATCAGTTACATGGCACCAGGCAGCGCAGTAAATGTTTTTAACATTAATCTTTAAGAGGTCACGTGTAGTTAAGGTTACGACACATGTCTGACAATAATAACTTAAACATGTCAGTTTAGTTTTTACCCCATGCTATTTGTGTAAACATTCTTATAAAACTTTCAGTTTTGATTTTTTTTCTTCTTTGAACAGACACGGCAAAGTGTGGGACAGTGTCTCTCATCAGATTTCTCACTCTCTTAGTAAAGTGTCCTTGACCCTGGAGGTCTCGTGATGGCAGACCCGACCTTGACACTTGTGGTCGTGCGAAGACTGTCAATTATTTGAGACACGGCTGCTGGGCGGCCGGCAGGCAGGCAGGATGTCCCACGTCAGTGCCGGGGCTGATTGAGTAGACTTCGACCTCCGATGAGCCGATGGGGTTAATGGCTGTGTTCCTCCGATCACGAGCCGCCAGGGCCTTCGCTATCAACTGCAGGCTCTTGTCAACAAACGTCCACAAAATGGTCTTTCAAACAAACATCCACAGCAGGTCCTTGTAAACAAACATCCGCATCATGGTCATGTGACCACACAAATGTTGAAGACATCTGGTTATCTGCCCATGTGCGAGCACAAAAGCTCGTTGTGATTATCTTTTTAAATTGAAAATCGATCTAATTTTTTTTCCATGGTTGATTTTTGTTTGTTATGAGAACGTTGTGCACTTCTGCTTGTCGTGGAGTGTAAAGAGGGAGGGAATCCAGGATTAACTTGGCTAACCGTATTTCTTGTACCGATGGAGATGCCCTTAAAGAAATCATTAAGGGATCATTTATAAAGCTCTTGAATGTTGCTGTTTTTAAAAACTAACGATAAACATAGATAAATAAATATAGATATAAATAAAAACAAAACTATAATGAAGAAAAAAGAACGAAAATAAATGACATAACTTTGTAGCTCCGCATAGTACATATAAAATGTATTCATAATGTTTGGGCCAGCGACCTGTTCATCTAAAATATTCGTATAAATAGTTTCTTGGTTACTATGTAAGGTGCTGGCAGACTAGCAGATCACAAAACACAAGCGCGGGAGAAGACGGCAAAAGCTTTGAAATTTCATTTGTTTTCAGATTCTAAGCTATTTGTTGATTTCCATCTTTTTTTTTCAACTGTAAATGTCAGCGGAAAGCTTTAATGATCGGAACGCCATGCGGTCGATAAGCTGCCCAGTTTTTTGTTCAGAGCTTTTATCCCTTGTACGTCATGTTATTAATCATCTTCCTTCGGCTTTTTTAAACATTTCATAATTGGATCTCGTGTTCTAGGGTGCAAAGCATTTTTCCTCCTGATAAAAATCACCTGTCATTTAACGAACGCACACCTGATATTATCACCTGTAATTTGTCGACCGCACATTGTAGGCGGAAGTCTCTACTGAGATTCTCAGCAATTTCATGCCTTTTCTCGCAATTTCTCTGGTAACTTTTAAAGAAGTCACTAGTCCTGGCGAAGCACATGTATCACATCAACTGGTGGTGCCTTCATCATCATCAGGCAGAAAATTGGGTGGCCTATGCATCCGCTATAATTTCTAATTAGAATATTTTATCTACTGGTGCAAGTCTGTCTGTCTCTTGGCCTGATCTCAACCCTTGCGCTGAAATCTCTCCCCGGCCTTAAATGTTATTTGTTCTGTTTCCAAGAGCGCCGCCATTGTTCAATTTCTCATGCGTTCTTGATTTTCCTGTCAGGAGATGTGGACGACCAACGGAGAAGAAGGAACAAAAGACGATGTTGGCTGACACAGCTCTCCACAAGTGACGTGTTCGAGTTGTCAATATCCTGAAATCCCTGCAATTTTCAATTCCCTGAAACTGTCCCTTCCTCCCCTTCCCCCTCTCCAAGCCACCCCGCCCGCCCACTTCAGCATTGCTGCTATCTTTCGTACTTGACCAGCAAAGCGCGAACACTTCTTCTAGACATCGCAGTCGCTGATGCGATTAGACCACAGAGCTACACTGCTGCTCGCGATGTAGACTTATTAGACAACAGCCTCGCAGCTGTTAATGGTCCAGCTAACTCTGTGAGGTCTAAAAGGAATTTCTCGGTGGTCCACCGGCACTCTGCACGCAAAATGTCGAGATAATGGGCACGACACTAAAGCTTATGCTGCAAGCTTTTCTCAACCTCAACTTTTTTTTTTTTACGTTAGCAGAAGCAGAATCAGAATCAGGGTAGTGGTGGAAGGAAGCAGAGGAAATAAATCAAAATGGGAGCAAACACTCTGTGCAAGATAAATGAAATATAGCAATGTTGAACAAAGTGTAAATGGCTTACCGCTGCTTGCGTTGCTGTAACAGAAGCACGAGAAGGAGAACAAGACCAGCAGCAGCATCACAAGGCAGGGCTTCAGCACCACTAGCTGCTGCCTCGCGTCCGCCATGATGTGGGAGAAGTGGTTGCGCGTGGAAACGCACCCACGGGTCTTCTTTCACGCTTGTCGAAAATGATTGGGTACAGCAGGCCGTTGTCTCCCCTGGTGATAGTGCTCATTCGGGAAGGCGGGATTGCTTACCCTTGGCGGTGGAGGCAGCATTGTAATGCTAGTCTTGAAATCGGATTACTGCGGCTTGTAGACATGATAGGTTAGGCTGTGCGCGCCATCCAGTCAATGGACGCGCTGAAAGGAGGAAGGGAGAGTGAGAGAGAGAGAGAGAGAGAAAGAAGAAAGAAAGATGTTGATGTTCAGCCGGAGTAGCAGTCTTTGAGACAAGGAGGCATGATAAATGTCAACGGATGACGACAAGGGAGATCATCAAACCAACTCCAGGAACGGAAAAACAAAGGTTTTCGTAGCTCGTCCAACCCTCGGGCTATCACTGGGATTAAATGCGCCTTCTAACGGAACATTTACTAGGCTTTAGCGAAGAAATCAAGTCAGGTTACAGCAACCCAGTGGTGGAGGAACCGGGGCAGGGAAATAAGGGGGTATACGCCCCCGCATAAAAGATACTGTGGGGGCAAGAAGGTGAACATCGTTCACTGTCAGCATGGAGCCCTCCCCGACAAGCCGAGCATCTTCCTACAACACTGCAGCTACTCAAGGACAGTCCTAGTGATGCCATAGTTACATGTCATGTATGACACCCCTAGTGTCTGTGACGTGACATGTCATGTATGACACCCATAGTGTCTGTGACGTGACATGTCATGTATGACACCCCTAGTGTCTGTGACGTGACATGTCATGCATGATACCCCTAGTGTCTGTGACGTGACATGTCATGTATGACACCCCTAGTGTCTGTGATGTGACATGTCATGTATGGCACCCCTAGTGTCTGTGACGTGACATGTCATTATGACACCCCTGGTGTCTGTGACGTGACATGCTATGTATGACAACTTCTAGTCTACGTGACGCATGGCAATCATAGTGTACGCGATATATTGATCTTCAATACTTCATTCTGAAGAAGTGAATCCACTAAAAGAGTCTAACATTGCGGCACGCGTCTCCTATCGTTCAGTCACGAACTTTCAACCCTCAAACCCCCCCCCACACACACACACACAAACACACACGCACACGCACACACAAGAAGCTACATTCAGTGTCAGGAGCATGTGACATGTAAGACACGTGGCACGCGAGGTCAGCAGACTGCTAAATATTGAAGTGACAAGCGATAGAGAGAAACAAACGGCACGAGACACCCGACGTCGGCAACTACATCACGAAAGACAGACAGTGTCAGCAGCTGTGGTAAACTGACGACAAGTGACACGCGATGTGAATAATAAGTGATGTCCAGGAGATGAGGACCTTGCTGTGAGTAGCACTGTTAGATATACCAGCGACACGCAACGCCCTGCATCATCCCCAATATACGGTGAGTCATGTGCTCACCCGGAAGCATGCTAAGTGAAAACATGTGATACAAGTGGTATCAACTGCACTGATAAATATACAGTAAGTCACTGTTAGTTAAAATATACGGGTAGACCATGATAAATATACGGTAAGTCACAAGCGATGTCAGAAGCAATGGAAAATTCACAAATGACAATGAAGCAAGCTCAAATGTAGTTTACCTGAAGCATCAAAGAAATTATTACCCCCACCCCCTCAAACTATGCTCAAAATCAAAGTGTTATTCATTTTCGACAACACCTAGCGATGTCAGCGGCAATGAAAACTGGAAAAATAAGGGAATGAAAGGAAAGAAGAAGAAACGAAGGAGGAATAAGTCTAATAACTGGGCCCCGACGCTGCACCACGTCTTCCTTATCCATCTGGCAGCTGCACACGACACAGAGCTAGATTGTTGTCAGACAATAATACAGCAGCCACTGCGTTTAGTATTCAAATATACACGTGAAATGAAATATTTTGGTGTTGAGATGAGTTTCTGAGCTTAATATTCGCCTTTGGAAAATGTTTTATATGAATTTTCAACAACAAAAAAATACTGATGTCTCTCTGTTTCTGTTTTAAGGTTATTATTATTATAACATTTCTCTTCAATGTAGAACGATATTTGTTTCTCTGTATGCATGTGTGTGTATATATATATATATATGTGTGTGTGTGTGAGAGAGAGAGAGAGAGAGGAATCTGGAGATTAGTGTTGTTGATTAGTTATTAACCTATTACTACTCCGTGTTTGCCGGAGGTCGTGATATTTCACAAAAACCAGCTTATATGTCAATTGTTAAAGTATATACTGCGGTTAACGGCGTGACAGTAATTAAATGATTTCCACCAATAATCAATGAGCATAAATAAAGCTGCAGTCTTTCCTTTGTCGTGTTTCGTAAAGGACCAAGTTCCTCGTCAGTTCTACAAGACTTGCACTGAGCGAGTGATTCTCCAACGACTCGCAATGGCACGTGACCCCAACATAACATTTGCATGAACTCGCGACACCCTTCCTAACCAAGAAATGGGTTTTCTGTGAGTCTGATGACGGGAATTACCATGGCGCGAGCAGGCAAGCAATACAATTAAATTAACCTCGACTCGCTGTGAAGGGAGGTAGAGTTGTCTCTGTCCAGACACTAACTAAGGTCTTCATCGCAGAACAGTTCCGATCTTCAACCTACGAGATGGTAAGTTTTGTGCCTGGAACATTCTACATAAGAAGTCGGTTTTCCCATCTCTGACTAGATAGGCCGTGACATTTAAAGAGTAAACACCTTTGTTGATGACTATCGAAGGACGCATTGTCACCTTTAAAGAAAAACCTGGCTCATTTACAAAGGGGGCCATCTTTTTGCTTCGCAATGTAGACATACAGCGCACTGACATGTATCGCAAATAAAAGTATTGCCATGAGATGAACTTCCCTCGCTCCTTCTACCCGTTGGTAACCTGATACGTTAAAACATACCCTTATGCCTCCCTACCACTCACTCAAAATAAATAAATAAATAAAAATAAGTTGACGACGACTTAGCAGCTAAGAAGGAATCAGGGTGGAGGTAATACTGTGAGGTCGGGTGCGCGGACGCCGGGTGGCAAGCCCTGCGAGGGGGACTCCACTTACGTCGGCCGCTAGCAACGATGGTCCAGGTGAGGTCCTTGATCTTGCGGTTGGAGGACACGGAGACGTTGCAGCCATACTCTCGCGACATGCCGTCACGCAGGTCCAGCACCAGGTTGCGCAGGTGGGTGGCGCGCGAGTCACGTGGGTTGATGGTGCAGGCGGCAAAGGCGCGTGACGTCTGACACGCCAGGGGCTGCAGGGAGGCATAGGCGGTCATCTGATCGTCACGCACCGTGAACAGCACCATCATCACCACTTCCATATCCGGCGGAAGTGAGCTTGCGGAGCAGGACACTTCCAGAACATTGTGCAGCCCCTGGAATGGGCCGACAGTCATTCCTGCAGAAAAGAAGCATAAAGACGGACTTGAGTCTTGAATACACCTTAGTCAAATACAAGCATCCTGATAAAAGCTAGTACAACTTAGCGCTTCAAATAAAAAAGAATGGAGCATTCCTTTTCAAACAACACAGGGGATAGACTTTTAAAATTCATATATTATAGCATTAGAGAAATGTTTATATAAATAAATGTAGTTCTCATATTATATTGAGTAGTATATATGTAGTTATATGTTGAACACACTCCTTTTCTCATAATATCCATCTTAAAGTATCACAAGTAAGCAGGCGTGAGTGGCGTGCTAATCATTTCTGACTTATCTGATGTAGCAATGTTAATGAGAAAGTACAAAAATAAAAATAAAAAGTACGTTGATTCAGTGAGAGATGATATGCCTTAACAGGTGTTGTAAAAAGGTACTTGTTTCACAAAGCACTCGCTTGGATCGCAGTTTTTAAAAGTCTTACTTGCACCGCTCATCTCTTTACAAACAAATGTCTTGTAAGAAAACAGTTAAACTAAAAATTCTGCTATGCTAGTATCAGCCACAGAGAAGCAGGAAGTCACATCTTCCGCTTTGCGATAAGAAGGTTTTACCTTGACATTATGGCTCCCAGCATCAATAATAATAATAAATGTGTGATTAGTATAGCGCATACAAACACTCGTAAGGAGCGAGCTCTTAGCTCTTGAGACAAGAACGACACATAAACAACAAACGAAGGAACGGAGAAATAAACAACACTACCGATGACTGATACAGAAAGACACATATACAAATTCTCTATCTCTATCCTCTGTATCTTATCTTATTTCTATCCTCTGTATCTCATCTTATCTCTCTCGTCTCTATCTGATCTATATCATCTCTGTGGGAATGTCAGGCCATCACTCACTCTGCTGCCATCAGACACAATGGCACCTACTAAAAATGTCCTTCCGTCTATAGCTTGCTCAAGATCACTAATATCTCTCTCGGCAGCCTGCTTTCGACCTGCGTTGGTGGGTTTTCACTACATTAGCTTATTTAGTGATTCACACACTTAATATACATGGTCTGTCTATATCTGCAAGTACTGTACCTACCTTATTTATATCGTACCTCTATCCTTTATTAACTTGTCTGTTTGGACTATTAAGTCTTTACATTAACCTAACTGCTTGCTTTCATAGCAGCCAGCATCAATTCGCTGGAAAGGAAAAGTGGAAAAAATTGTCTTTCGTGCAGATGAACCCTGCAGCTGGTTTCAAAAATGTCTAAGGCAATCTGGCATTTTTAGGACACCGCCAGTTTTATGGCTCTTCCAGTCTATTTGTCCACACAACAGTTATCACACTGTGCAGCGCAGTATGTGTGTGCGTGTGCGTGGTCACGCATGTCTATATGTGTGTTTTTTAGAGAACATAAGGCAACAAAGACTGTGAAAGTGGAGGAGCTAGAAGGTAAAGATATGGCGGTCTGTAAAGGTGGCGGCACAATGGACTTTGCAATTTTGCAAAGAGCAAACAGACAGCAAAACGCACACGATGGCAGCTGCGTCAATAAAAAATCATTACTGGGAAAGCTTTCAGGCATTTTGTCCTGGTTTTGTGATCTCAAGCTAAAAGGTCGGGTCTGTACTAACACTATACATCCTGGTTACACCTTTGTGTTGGTGTCCATTAAATAGACTTCAGTCCACAGGAAGCATCCCCCTCCCATTTCGCTCAGCTCCCCTCCCTCACTCCCTGCACCCCAGCCTACGGTAACATTTGGGGCTGAAAGGCTTTGGCGCCAAAGCTCCCATCGCCACCTGTACAGACTGCTAATAGGTCCCTCAGACAACTTAGACATTTGCGTGACAGAGAGGTAGAAAGCTGAGGGAGGTAAAACACACGCTTCTAGAATCCAATGGCTGCGTGGGGAAATACAGCGATGGAGACACAAGACAGACACATGGACAGAAAATAAAACAATTCAGACGAAGAACTGACCACAAAGAAGAGATGCGACAAAGATTTCAGAGACTTACCGTTTGGTTGTGCAAGCGATGAGACGATAATAGTGATGACGATGAACAAAAGGCCGCATCTTGGCAGCTGGTCTGTCCACTGCCTCTCGGCGAACCACATCCTGGCCAACAACAGCTCCGACAACAAATGTGCAGGCGCGTGCCCGACAGGCAAGTAACTCCAGCGGGGACATACTTAGGCTTGTGAGTGATTTCCCCTGACACTAACATCTAGCTCATCGCAGTTGTTTCTATCTGCCTTCGCCAGATTGAATTGTCCCGAGTTCTTTCCTCTTTGTCTCAAGATAACGAAATAAAGAAACATGCAGAGCTTTGGATAGAATGCAAGAAAAATAGTTTTAGTTTGAGGTGTGTTTCTAATGTGCATGAAACAACTGTAGTGTACCTGGTACTATTTATAGAATATCCAAACACATTCTGCACATTTAAGTGAAGTTGATTTAAAAAGTGAGGTATCAGGGTGTCCAGCAAATTACATAACATTTCTCTCTATACTAGCTTTGTGCGTGTCAGACAATAATACAAAATTGCATATTGGCTGTCGTAAGCACTGATATTTAATCAATAAGAGTATCGCAGTGTTTGCAGATTCTGAATAGTTGACAACAGTGTACAACTAGAAGCACCGTTAGGTACAAAGGTGTACATGAGAAGCTGACTGTTGGTGTTAAAGAATAACATCTTTAGGTACAACGAAGCTGATTATGTTACAATTTTGCTCTAACGATGAGTGTAGAGGAGATGTAAAATTTCAAGTAATACATTACATCGTATCAATAATTTTGTATTTGTAGAATAGAAAATTACCAGCAGATTGCAATGTTTTATAAATAGGGAAAATGTAGTATGAAAAGACTCACCCGAAGAACAAGAATCAAAGTAGAAAAATTGATAATGGCAGATCACAAGGACTATCCACTCCGAATACGCTCAAGCAAAGACACGAAGACCAAGGACTCGATGCTCAGCTAAACAAACTCCAAGTATTTGACTCCAATCACACTACTTAACCAGAAACTACACAGTAGATTCCGGTGACATTCCAATTTTTAATCAAGCCTCCGAGAATTAAGAGAATAAACAGACCGAGCCTATTATTTTGAAAGCGCTCACAAGTGCTAATTCAAGCGGATCAGGTTTTTCCGTTTACCAATATTTTACAGGTCACTAGCGAAAGCTAATAATGCCATTATATGACAGAGCAAAGTCATTACCGCTGCCTGAGTTAGTCAATTAAACTCATAAAAAGGTATCAGTCAGCAGCAATTGTTGAACAAGCGGTAACGAGGAGTGTTTTGAATGTTGCTGCTGCTACAACAAGCAATAATGAAGAGTGTTACTTATGTTACTGTTGCTACAACAAACAACAATAAACAAAAATGAAAACAAATGAACAACAGAGACACTTTAGTTAGTTTGTAAATAAGAAGTAAAGATAGAATTCTACCATCAAGCACACCAGGTGTAGAGGAAAATGCGTCTCAGAGCCGCAACAAGCATTAAGAACAGACACTGGACATACACAATTCTTGCACGGAGGCAAAAACTTATCGTTTCACCATCAGCTAAACTATAAACTTAAAAAAATAAATTACCTTATTTCTTATTTTTAATCAAACAATGGATTATGATTAAGGACAATGTATCAGTCTCAAACCATGAAACGAAGATACAACACCCAGGACCTTGCCAGCAATCACCGACTACACTCTTAGACTACAGAGACGACAATTTATTACCCTCGAATATATCATTTTATTTTATTCTGTAATTAAAGACTGATCCTTTCTCTTTGTCATCGCCGTCGTCGTCATTGTCATCATCATTAAATACAGACAGTAAAAGTATTACTAATTTTCAAAGAACTTCATGCTTGTGTAACAAGTCATTTCAAAGCGTGTTCACAAAAATCTTCAAACTCTTCCTCATTGTTACTGGTATTCTCACTACTATAATCTTACCTTTGACAACTACTTTGTTTAGAAATAAATTAGTCAGACAGAAAGAAGAAGAGAAAATTTTCTTGTCAGGAGAAAAGGAAGACAATGCTAGTCACCCCGCGACTGAAAATGGAGACGATATCCAAATTATTTCAGTTGGACAGCTTGTTGCTTGCTTTATGACCAGACAGTTTACACCCCTCTAGACCCCGATTACAGCGACGACGAAGAAGAGGAAATAACCGATGCACACTGTGGCCAGACAACTCGATGTTCCAGCAAACATGACATAGTAGCCGACATAAATAACCGTTATCGTCTGCTTGGAGGGGCAGACCACTCCACGTCATCGCGAGACGAGAGATGCCGTCATCTGTAAATAAACCTCGAAAGATAATCAGCGGTTATAAATACTGTATTCATATTGTGTTTATTTATTTGTTTGTATGTTCGTCTGTTGTGGTTTGCTGGAGTCATGTAACGTCAGGTCTGCTGGGATGCTCGCGTCCGCATCTCCTACTTAATAGTCTGCATACAGAGCGCCCTCATTATCTCTCCTTTGTTACTCTCGCCGTATAGAAACAGACTTCTCAGCGATCCTGCTGGCGTAGACGTAGAGATCGATAACAGACCATCATCGCGTGGCGACGAGACTCACAGACAGGCGGAGTTTGCCGATACGTCACTTCCTGTCATGTGACTAGCGGGCTTGTGCGATGGCTGGATTGGAGCATAGCGGGCAATGGCGCTGCCCTCACACAGTTAGCACCCAGCGAGGACTGATGTTGGTGACTACACAGGCGTACTGACAACCTGCTACCCTTGATACAGGGAAAACGGGGTCAAAGGGGAGGATGGTGACCCGAGTTTGATAGAGAAAGGGCGTAAGCACTGGTCATCCTGCGCATATACGTACGCGCATACACAATCACTCGCATATACGTATATGCACACACAATCATTCGCATATAAATATCATATAATCACTCGCATATACGTACGTGTATATACAATCGCTCGCTCATGGTCACGTTAGTCTACCTATCTGCCTGTTTGTCGATGTGTGTATGAGTATATACATACCTACAAAGAAACATGCACATCAATCTCTTTATATGAAAATATGATACAAATCTTGACTTTTCTGAATATCTTTAGTATATGGGTCTTTGATTTATACAGTCCTTTATCTTTTCATAGAACTGAAATATTCCAAGACTGACTCACGAGAAAAACAAAACTCCACCAACTAGTAATTGTCGACTAGACACACTAGTAACTTACTGTCGACTATATCCACAAGTTTTTAATTCGCATCACCTATGTCCATCTTGCCATGAAAAACATTTTTTTTAAACACAAATCTAGTGAGCATACCTTGATCTTTCACCTCTAAACTTTCTTTTCATTACGTTGTGACAAACCGTTTGACGGAATGTGTCGAGGGCAGTTCTTGTGTGACCTACAGAGTCAGATTCCTTAGCAAAGTCATAGGCCAGCCAGGTCTACATCTGTTGTTTGAGTGTCAAGAAAGAAAGAAAGAAAGAAAGGCACAAACAAACAAAGAAAGAAATAAACAACAACAACAACAACAAAACAAACAAACAAAGAAAAGAAATGAAAAGAAAGAAAGACGTTATCTCTGAGAGGAGCTTACAAGTTGTCTCCGCCTCCTCTAAGTTGGTCAGCTGGCAAAAGAGTTGCATCTCCCCAGCTACCCCTCACAATCTATTGCATTGATTGGCTAGACCTGCCTGACAAGAGTCTGCAGTCAGCAGTCGTCTCCCGTGACTTGGGGCTAGACACGAGTTGTGAGAAGACATTTGTCACCAGCCCCCTGTCACACAGGCGCCATCTTTTCGATAAAGGAGAAGTTGAAGCATCACTCGCTGAAGCAGACGCTGCACTGCGTACTAAAAGAATTCCCTGACCGATCGAGCAGAAGCCACAAATCCAGGAGCACGTGCAGATGGAATCCAGAGAGGACAAAAGAGGGAACACATTTGTTTTCTTGTGCACTGATAGCAGCATCGATCGCTGCGGGATGATGAGAAAATCAGTTCAGTCATGCGCAAGACACGATCTTGGGGAAAACATCAGTCAGATACCCTGTTCTCTTGTACGAGGTGTTATTTAATCTACATTTATCATCCATCACTCATATTTTTTCAAGTGATTTCATTTAGTCTACAACCTCTAGACGATCAAACTGCATCGGCCAAATTAAATTCGGCGAGTACTAAGGGACTAGCACAGCTTTGTCAACGATTAAGGATCTGTGCTCTGCTACAGACTGATCTAAATGAATAATAATTCGAAGCAGAGACAGCAGGAAGAAATTGTCCGCAAGGCCCAACGCAGACAAATATTGTCACAAACCTGACATTTTCTCCAGACTCTCCCCAGAATGTTTCCACGAGACGTATTATTATTATCAAGAGTCTCTTACTCGCACAAGTCGCATATTCTCCTCACAAAGTCTCAACAATCTCATACCCGCAACACTTGCAATATCAGACAACACGGCTCGGGTTAACAAGGCCCTCAAGCGAAGCATTAGAGAACTTTGGTGCTAACGCGCTTCTCTCCCCTTTTAAAAAGAAAGTTAAAGAACGTCGAGTGCTGTCCCCTGCCTTGTGGCAATTTGTCAGTCGATATTCTGCAGCTGCCTCCCAACTCTACTCCTTTATAGCTACAGTGTCGTGGGAATCTGCTAGTCGTTATATTACAGCTACTTTCCATTACTTATGTTCCCTTTCTTTCTATCGACAGTCACGTGATAATTTTATCCGGAATGAGCCTACAGCTATCATCTCTTGCTCCTCACTTGAGCCCAGAGCACTTGCTCCTCAGAAAATGCTTTTCATGTATCCTTTCGTTATTTAAAAAAAATAGTTGATCGATTTGTCTACTGCGTTTACTCTCCCGTTACATGTATTTTTGTGCCAAGAAATGACTTACAGTCGCATTTAGGAAACATTTCTACAGATCAATAGTTGAAGCTCTCGTGTCGCAGACAAGTTCAGGGGAAAATAACCCATGTAGCTTTTGCATTGACGGAGTTATCCACTCACAGTGGGAGCTGTAGTGAACTGTCGACTGAAAGAGAGAAAGAAAGAGAGAGAGAGAGAAAATGAGACTGAGACAGTCAGAGAGACAGCTAGTTAGAGAAAGAGAGAAAGTAGAGGCTGAAGGACTCGTGCCGTAGTTTATTTCCAGGGAGATTACGATACACTGTACACATTACTGATGAGGGAGTTATCTATCCTTGTTATGGCTGGAAGTAAATTATAGGAAATTAGCATTATAGATATACTCAGACAGACACTCTGACAGACCCAGCCAGCCAGCCAGCCAGCCAGCCAGAGAGCCAGCCAGAGAGATTCAAACACAAAGAAATGTAGTGAGACTCAATTAACATCGCCATAGGAAAACCAATCCCTATTGCCCAATGACACTAGCAAACCTCCGCTGAGCACTGCTCACTCTTCCTCCTCATGCTCATCTCCCCCCGCGGCCCTACTCACTCTCTTTTCTGACGTCAAGGGACCAGGATGTCGTCACCATGCGGCGCTGTGGGTTGAGGCTGGTGACGTTGCAGCCAAAGCGCTCCGTGTGACCCTCCGGGAGGTCAACTAACAGCGTCTTGACCCGCGTGATGCGGGGATTCACTGAGTCCACGACGCAGGCGGAGAAATAACTGGACGTCGTGCATTCCCTGGACTTGGGGCTGACAAACGCCAAGATCTTCTCGTTCATCCGCAAGAACAGTGACATTGTGAACACATCGACATACGTTTCCAGTCTTTCTGTAGAACACTCGACTTCTAGAACATCTTGCAGGCCTTGAAAACTGTTGACACTCATTCCTAGAAGGAAGAAAATAAACAAAACGATGGTGAAATTATGCTGCAGTGTAGACAAGATTTTATTATGCACACCTCAGAGATAATTAGAATCAGTTTCTATAAACGCAAAACGTCTTTCCCTATACTCAAATATAACGTTGGAGAAATCTATCGACAAAATGTACTTTCTTAAACGAGAAAGGTTCCAATGTTATTGTCTTCTGTCTGTAAACTGCGAGTGCTGAAGACAAAAGATGAAACAGGCTAAAACTTACAGACTCAGAAAGTAAGGCAACACTTTAACATAAGCGTCCATAATCCGCATACATTTCCTAGCAATCTGTTCTTAAAAAAAAACAGAATGAACCGCATTATTCAACAAGTCTCTTTTAATGTTTACTACTGAGCAATCTAAGGTAGCCAGATGCTCTGTCTTATTGATATCAGAATCCCTGGACAGTCATGGCGACGCCTGCTTTGTCATCAGGGGATGCAAGCAGACAGCGTTCGACCCTCGGCCTCACCTCGCCACCTTACCAGATGACTGCGCTCACATCACGTGGTTTTATTTATACCTTGTGGGACACGTGTATCCAGGTGTGCCAGCGAGAGAGAGAGAGATTGGCGATGTTGTGTATCGTTGTGTACTGCTATGGTAACAGCCTACACAGTTATATATATATATATATACCCTACCTACCTTTTAATTTTAAAATAATACTATAGATGACTGCATTTAAAAAGTTTTACAGCAATAAAAAATATATGTAAAGTTTTCGTCGCAAAAGAAAAATCTAAAAACAAAAACACATGACAGATTGTAGAGACAGTGAGCCCCCTCAGCCACAACAATAACATAACCAATAAACAACAGTTAAAAAACACACACAAATGACTAATATCAGAAAAGCACCTACCGAGCAGTAAATATAGGAATCCTAGCGAATCAAAGATAAGAAACGGTGCTCCTACTTCAAAATAAGAATAGAAACAGGATTTATTGTTTACAGATAAGAGTAGGAAGAGAAAAGCTAGCTGAAGAAGGATTAAGGCAGCCACCCTGGGATATTAAGATGCAGGAAACATTGTAGCAATGTTTGTGGTGGGGACGGTGGTGGCGACACCTGCAACAACAGTAACGTGGGGTGTTCGCTGTATGTACGCCTTGTCTAAACAACATCGGTGCTTATTACGAAAGAAATATTCGCGAAAACAATATTAGAAAAATACAGAAACCTGTTTCAAATTCCTAACTTTGGTTATTATGTTTTCTAGCTACAGCTAACGATGATGTTGTGTCTTACGAGGACGAGAAAATTCACAGCAAACGTTAGCCGCCATTGCTTTCAACGAAATGGGATACTTGTTATACTGCCTTTTACTTTAAACGATGTTTATTCTACAAAATGTAATTGTGCAGTTACTTGATCATTGGACTACTAAGTATATTAGTAAATTTGGTTTACTCTGTATTTTATAATTTTTATAATGGAGCGTGAAAACCTTTAAAGTCTTGAAGATAATGAATAGTGCGAGACTTTGGTACGACTGTGTTGAATACTTTACTGTAGGTTTGCTTCACAGAAAGATTGCTATCAAACATTTAAAATGTTGTTATTAATCAATGTATTTTTTTCCTCTAATTTTTGTAAATTGTATCGTGATCCTCCTTATTGTTTGACAAAAGTTCGCTTCGCTGCATAGCTGCTGGTGGTCCATCATTTAAAGATCGGAATTAAAAAATAATGTTTGGTCCCTTTTGTAGGCAATACGAATTGCAAAAAAAAATGTGCCATCATAGCCTTCCTGACTGAGCAATAATTAATCAAAACAGATCAACGCAGAAAGATAATTTCTTTAAAAATTGGTCACCTCATTTTAAACACGACACATCCGTGGTTTATCAATTAAAATGGTTAAGGCAGTAAAATATATTTTACATCAACTCAAACAATCTTTAAGAAGTAGTTTTTTTAAGCGGGATACAGTTACAGAGAAAGACATGTATATTTTTATCAAATTTGAGATTAATGAAATAAAATGAGTTTAACCAGTTCTATGGAAAACAAACCTTAAGAAATAGTAAATAGTTTTTGTGAAGAAGAAAGTCTGCCTCGTCGTCATGATTCTCTTCCCAATTTTGCTGTTTTATTAATTGTAAAGAAAATAAATTTCTTTCACTACTTTACGTGAAATGCTATTTTTTTCTGCAAGATTTACTCCAAAGTGGTTATGCTACATTCTTACACGAAAATGTATCTTGTCAGTATGTCTTATATACGATAATGACAAGAATTTAAACTCTGCTAGCAGACGATGCATAGTACTGCGTGCTTCCTTGATTCCTGGGTGTTGTCAGATATTTATTTTATTCTTCTCTTAAGATCTGTTTAATGTTTTTGATGTATGTTTTGTGTTTAACTTAATTCCATCGGTTCTATTGTAGCTCTACTTTGGGCTCACTCTTGTGTGTGTGGTATGTTGTCAAGCTTATATTTGTATTATTAGATACTTGTACCCGGGCTCTGGTGTACATGAGACGCTGTTCAGATTATAGTTAAATTATTAAATACTTGTGTCATGGCCCATGTTCGCACTTACATCAATATGGTCACATTTTGGAAGTAGATGACTTAGCCTCTCTATATTCAGTACAGACTATAAACTCCATCGAACTGCTTAGGAGGGATGCACTGTTTGCACCATAGTCATGTTAGCAATGTTTGAACCGGAAGTACCGAACACGATAATTGTTTGTGCGTACCTGCTTTTGCGAATCTAATCACGAAAAGGTTGATAGCTATGAAGGTAATTAAACCAATAGCTATACTGGCTATAACTATTGTATTAAAGGTATATGTATGAAGGGGTATATATATATATATATATCGTACTTATGAGGGTATATATTTTGTAGTTGTGAAGGTATATTAAAACTGTAGTTATGAAGGCATGAAACTGTCGTTACAAACGTAGCAAGTTGTGAATGTGAAAGTGGTGATGCTACAGGTGACGGTGAAGAGTGATGGAAGCAGAAGCCCCATCAGTGGCCCCCCTTTGAGCTATGATGTCAGTTGCCCCCCTTTTGAGCTATGATGTCAGTGGTCCAACTTCCAGCTGTGATGTCAGTGGCCACTTGCTGCAAGAACCTGTCCACCGGCAGCAGGCGATCAAGACTTGGCAATGTTCTCCCTTCCTTACACAGCGCCGCTCTTCCCGCCATGCAATACCAGAGGCAAACACCATCTTCAAGCTCGATCAATGACAGCGACAATTTTGTGAAACAGAAGCTGGTCGTCATGACGTGAGCCAACATGTTTTCCCGTGTTCACTGGGGCAGCAAAGATGCCTCTGTGTCCACGTCACTGGTATTGACTGTTTTTTTCCTCCACTGATGATCTGATAATCTTTGTCAGCCTGCATTATTCGTTAGTTTTGTGTCGTTTGATCAAAGCCACCGCGAGTGTGTCGACAGGTCACCCTTCCAAAGCGCTCTTGCTTTACAGGGAAAAAAGTGTTATCCCTCCTTGTGCTGGCAAATTATGGTTTCTTCAATTGCTTGAATCTCAAAGCTACTTTCTCATACCCAGTGTTTCTACATTCCTTGAAAGTCTGCTGGCTACCATAGTTTTGATCTAGAGGTAAACAACTCTTTGAGTGAACAGGGAAAAAAAGGAATAAATGGAAGACAAGCAAGGGGGAAAATGATCGAAAAATCTAGATGTCTATCGATATTGGAGAAATCTATACCATTCCTTGCAAAGAGAAGGGAAATAACTGGGTCTGCAATGGGCAAGAGCAGAGAAACGGCGCAATGATTTTTTCCTTGTTAAAAAGAACCTCGCCTTCTTCTGCCGGCAATTTCCGCGCTGTGACCACAAATCTGATTTGCAACCAATTTGTTCGAAATGCATCAATAGCCCTTCTGGGGCATTTTCAAGCAAGAGGAAGGCAGGACGTGATGGCGTGGCCCGTGCTAGACAAACGACATACTCCTCCAATGTGTTGGCGCAAACAGGAGGCCATGCAATGCAGTGTAACTAGGAAACTGAACCCTGGTACCTGTCGACAAAGTCTCGTTGCCAGAACCAGGCAGGAGTTAAAACCAAGCTTTTCAGTAGAGATCCAGAGAAATATCTGAGCCCAACTCTAATGAGTCACATCACCTGTGGTTGCGACATTAAACTCTCTCCCTTTCTCTCTCTTTAATGCTTGTGGATTATTCGCTCTAAATATAATAAAGTCAACAATATGTTGTGTGTGAATACCAACACGCCATCAGTTGGATGCACATGCTTCAGTAAAGACGAAATCGTGTAAAACATTATTCAGAGATTCAAAATAAGTCTGTTCTATACAACCTTTTTGTAGATGATGCAGTGGTAACTGATATTGCCATGTTGGCATTTCATGGGCTTAACAGTTACAACGTTCACTTGCAGACTAAAGCGATTAGCTTCAAGAAAATATTCACTAGAAATTTTCAAACTATCTAAAATTTAAAAACAAATGCTAAATCCCTCTTATGATCTCAGCTTTAAACTGGTTTCCATGGTGACTAGCCTACCCGGTTGAAGCTCAGGCAGCTTCTGTCACGTGATAACGTAGTGGCAACGTCACGTAGCGGGCTTTTACTGCACGGACGTGAAAATTCTTTACTGCCATCTGGCTTTTGGCTTCAGGTCTAATCTCTCTCGACTGCCAGCTTTATGTTAATGCATGCCAGCCGGCATAGTTGTGTCGCTTTGTTTCAATAAACTAATAAGCTGGTCAGACCACGCCCCCAAACATCTTCAAGGACTTATTAGATGGAGCCCCGTGTTTCCTCTGTACAATGTTTATCAATGTTTACTTGCGTACAGTTGATAAATATTTAGTGGAACAGGAACCAGTTTTGTCACTGGTTTCTGGTATCCAACTCCTGGTGTCTACTGACATATAATTCTAATGTGTACTAGTATATAGTGTCTAATCATTTTCCTGTCTAATGAGTCTACAGGTGTCTATGTGTACGGATTAAAGTTTCCCCAAGCAGTCAGGTACACAGGTGTTTTCTGCTACTTGGAACCGTAAATATTTTACATATTATGAGCTATACGAGTCAATATGTGAATTCTCAAGACGCTTACATAAACTACTAACTGTGCCTGTGTGGGATAAGAACTCTTTCCCGAAAAAAAACCACAAAATAATTATGTGATGTATACTACCACAACCTTTTAGGTTACTATAACTATGACAGTTCACGCAAAAAATCTATTTTTCATTTTGCTGTTAAAAACTAGACACAAAGGGTGGGAAGAGGAACTAGCAGACAAGCTCATCCAAAATAGTCTACATGGCTAGTCGGGCACTAAATACTCCACATGGCTGGTCTTGCAGAATCAATCGCAAGAAAGCTACAACTGGAGCAAGCAGTCTCTTTACAAAAATTTCCATCTTGTCTACAAAAGCACAATCTTGTTATCCTCGGATATGTACAAGTACAATTCTCTTATCTTTGCATCTTCATGGGCACAGTTTTCTCATCCTTGGATCAATGCAAGCACAGTTTTGAAAACTCTTCTCATCTTTAGATATTTAGGTACTCACAGGAACAGAGCTATAATCATGTGGATATAAAAGCTTTCCCTATCACCATGTTTCTCTAAGGACACAATCTGTATCTTTCCTTATTTGAGAGAGACATCAAACTGTCAATACTTGTATCATCTGCCTTGTTTTTCTTCGATCGAAGTTTGGAAGAGATAGAAAAGCTGTTTTCTTGACTATAGACCGCCGTTGTGCTTCTGCTGACCCCATTCTTCAGCAGCGACATGTTTAGTTCTGACACTCAGTAGATGCCAGCTTCGTTGTCATTCTTGGACTGTATTACAGGTGTAACCTCAACTACTGATACATCATCAGAAGGGACTCTGCTTCAACAGCTACTGATTCTCTTACAGTCCTACTGCTGTTAAAAGCACTATAAACATCTCCAGTAGCTAAAGCATCTTCCACTGTTAAAAGCGCTAGAAAAACCTCTACTAGCTAAAACATCTTAAGACAGACCCCACAAACTGTGTTTATGATTCTAATGTAAATTCAATTTTGAAGGAAACAGGTCCTGTCAATACACTACATCATCCTACACATACAAATAACATACAGAAAAAGAATTCAAGATGACGGACAGACAAACAAGTAAACTTCTTGCTGATCGATTAATTGACGGTTGAGACTCTTTTCCTTGCATTGGAGCAACCTCGGCAAGGCCTCCAGACAGGAAGAGATCACGTGACGTGGCCGGAAGTGCTGCGCGCGCAATCGATGCGCGCATAAAGGTATTTTGCTTTGCTGTGCTTTCCGCCGTCTGCATCCCTGCTAATTGGCTTCATCTGCCTCGAGCATCGACAATACGAACGACACTAACAAGTGGAGTCTCATCTCCCAACACTGGGGATCGCGTGTCCGCCGCAGTCACTGACACGGCCAGAGAGAATCCTATTTTCTCATCGGAGAAGAAAGTCATTGATTGGGGAGGCTGTCTTATTAGCAGCTTTTTCTCCTCCCCTACATGTTCTCTTCACAAGAAAATAAATATCTCCTCATCTACACAGCTGGGCCTGCCGTGCAGATGCTGCTCTCTGTGTCAATGTGAGGGTGTGTTTTTTTGTGGCAAATTTCCGCAGCGAAGAATACAGTCTGTTTATTGTGCGTGGAAGGCGATTGCGCTTTGTGCATTCGTTACCCACCATCAAACTCTTATGTCAAGAGAGACATCATTGATTATCAGACATTCACATCTCCCTTTTACAGACTATATGTCACGGGCAATTTCGCTTCTGAATTGAGCAGCTCGTCTTTATTTGTGAAACCAAAAGCATTTATTTCTGCGTGCTTGCGCGCAGGATGGTGTGGGCGAGTACATGCCTGTATTGAGGGACATATTTTACCAAGAAAGAAATCAGTTCACAATTAAACTGACTAGTTTAAACATACCTTAAAACTTTAAACCAAACCACTAAATGCAACCCACTAATGGCAGACCACTAAACACACACCACTAAAACCCAGCAACTAAAAATCAACAGTTAAAGACAATAAATTAATAAATAAATAAATAAAGACAAGCAGACGGCGCTGTTATCAGTTTCACCCACTCCATCGCATCGTGTAGGTAGGCTGTACATCTCTATTTGCTTGCTTACTATCCAAAGACCCATGATCAAAGGGACTGAATTATTCAAAGACCCACTCAGCATCGGTCAATTAGTGTAATAATTTAGCGAGCCTTCTTTTTTTCTCGTTCACATACAGTTGAGCTAACGGCTGCCTTACAGGTTATTCCATACTTCGTTCATAATAGTCGGAAACCGATATGTAACGGAAGATGTAACAGTGTAACGGATGATGATTACACAAAACCTGAAAATTATTGTGCTCGTGAAGTTATTTATCGAAGTACGTTGTGGTAGATCCAACTACCGCTTAGAAAAAAATAATATAAACATGCACTGAAGATAAATTACAAAAGTAATTGAGGAACACTTACCGTTACTGGCGGCCATGGTGAAGGTGCAGCACGCACCCAGGAGAAACAGTATCCGGGGTGGCAGTGTGACCAGAGTGTGGCCGTCCGTGGCGACCATGATGACAGGACGTTCACATTGTCTGCGGAAACCACTGGGCGCCAGGAGCGAGTCAGCGACGCACAGCTAGTGGCAGCCAGGAGAGTAGTTTCCCTTGCTGGGTCCTGGCCTGGCGCTAGCGGGGTGGGCGTGCCAGCAAGAAAGTGCAAAGACTTGTTACTTGCCTCCAGTCGCCAAGCCAGCGCGCCGCTACGCTAACATATGACGAGTCCAGATCAAGTTTCGGTCGCGTTTCGGCCTTCATTCGATTTCCTAGGAGCAACCAGATGCTGGAGGACACTTTCCTTCCTCCCTCAACCACCCCGCTCCTCCCAAATATGTTGATCTTCTGCCAAGGGCTCTTTGCTGCTCGCTCACAACTCTGTGCGTGGATTCGTTTGTGTGAATGTTATTTAAATGGAATCATGTGTGTGTGTGTGTGTGTGTGTGTGTGTGTGTGTATTTGTGCGCGTGTCTGTGTGATTACGGTATCCATCAGTACAAAAACATGTATGTCATTAAAACACAGTCCTTGAAATTTTCTCTTATATGAATTATCATTACCATCGTCGTCATCATCGTTTTATTATCATCGTTATTTTACGATTCAGCAGTCGTTCCGAAGGTTCAATTTTTTTTTTTTTTTTTGCTGCTCCATCCTCTTCTACCCTCCACCATTTTACGGAGGACCAAACTCGACCCCTGGATTCACTTCTGCTGACTTGCAGCATTTTGACTCAAACGTTCAGTAACTAACAAGTATCCATTAAGATTGAGTAATCAGAAGTCAGCAGCAGTCCACAAGCACAAAGTAACATGTAATCAGCCACATGAAACAAAAGACCAACACCACGCAGCAAATCATTATCATAAAACTACAAATGTCAAGTACTATGTTACCAACCACCAATAGTAAGCCTCAAGTAGCCCTCGGCATGAACTTGCATGTCTCAAGTAAATATTAACCAACAGAAAGTGATACGTTCTAGAAACACGTAGCAAACTGTAGCCGCATCACCCCAAAACATCACAAATGTCAAGTATCTATTCACTCGCCACATGAAAGAAATCTCAAGTAATGAATCGCAAATCTCACACAACTATTGGCCAGCAGCATGCAAGACACCTCACCAGCAAGCCGGTGACTAACAAGAAGCTACAAGTAATAAGACACAATCATTATGTAATCAGGGACTGGTTACAACCATCCCAAAGTAGCTCATTAACAGGTGTCATGGAACGAGCACCCAACCTCTAGTTACATGTACTTAGTCATAAGTGAAATTAACCAAACATCAGTAACAAGTAACAAGTAACCAGCCAGAAGTAACACAACGCAGCGAGCAGTAATGCACAATCAGCGACTAACCAGAAGTAACTAGTCATAAGTGATAGTAAAGAACCAGAATTAATTTGGCTCAAATAGCAATAACCAGTCCAAAGCCAGTAGTAACTAGTTTCATGTTACGAGTCAGCAGTCTCAAGTTTACCACCCGTCACACAGCAGCAGCAGCAAGTAAGTTGTTTTGAGTTACAAAGAAGCGGTCACACAAAACAAGTCTCAGGCTGCAAGTAACATATTTCAAGCTGCAAATAACCAGTCTCACGCTGCAATTAACCAATCTCCAGCTACAAGTAACCAATCTCATGCTGCAAGTAACCAGGCTCAAGTCGCAATTAACCAGTCTGAATCTATAAATAGCCAGTCTCATGCTGCAAGTAACCAGCCTCAAGTTATAAGTAACCAGTCTCAAGTCGCAAGTAACCAGTCTGAAGCTGAAAGTCAAGCTGCAATCAATTGGCCTCGGAAGAAAGAAGATGCGGAAGAAAATAACCGGCAACTAGTAGTAACCAGCTTCAAGTTAAGGTAAACAAGTCAAACAATCATAACCAGACTCAGCCAGGTACTAACCCTGATATATAATCATCCACAAGTGACAGTAACCAGCCACTAGTAACCAGACTAAAGTAAATATAACTCAGCAACCTATTTCAAGTGACAAGTGACTGTCACAAATGAAAAGCCTCCCAGGCCAGGCATGGGTTCAGCGATGCCCCAGCAACAGGACGGAGGGCAGCACCACGCACCATTGCGCACCAGCCGAGTGTGTGACGTCAGCAGCCAGCCGGGCGACCAGCCAGCAGGGCCGCACTGACTCTCGCGCACGTGCAAAGCGTGAGTGCTGCGCGCGACCGCATACACCGGCTATCAACACTAATGGCCAGCGGCAATCAAGCGCTGAGCGACATCGGCCTCGTGCAGCAGCCGCCACTGACTTTATCGTCTGCACAAACTGTGGCGGGGCTTTTAGCAGTCGTGTTAAATGTCCGGCGCCTGCGAGAGTCGCAGAACAATCAGATGCTTGCACCTCGTTAGATAATATTTGTCGACGGCGAGAAACTTGACTGAGGCCCGTGTCCTGGCCGCTTGAAATGAGCTTAGGGACACTTCTACTGTACGTAGTGTGTTATGATGCATCACAGCCGTGCACAGGACAGACAGACAGACAGACAGAGAGACATAGAAAGAGAGATCGAGAAAGGGAGATAGAAAACACAGATTTAAAAAACACTCAAGCGCGCGCACACACACACACACACACACACACACACACACACACACACACACACACACACACACGAAAGGGGAGAGGAATATAAAAAGAAGGGAGGGAACTTAGTCCAAAGGCAGACTACATTATCTGCACAAACAAACGTGATAGAGATGAAAGACCCGAACCATTTGATTACACCATCTAAAACAAGATCGATTCTGACAAGTGGGGACGTCAACATGAAAGGTGATTGATGAACGGCACTGAAAACCAATCGAAGAGCTATGATTTGTCCAGCTATTCGCGCAGGGCACGCCGGGAAACCAGCTGCATATCCCAGCGTGCATCGCGATTGTGTGCTGACATTAGGAGGGTCGGCTGATCTACTTCACGAGATGATGATGAGGCCATTGCTGGATGATAAGGACATAGACCCAACAACCCACACAGACCCATCAGCCCACACAGTAAATAAAATACACAGCGCACCACACACACATGAGCCCCACACCGATTCATAAGCAGCCGATGTGTTCGGAATAATGAGTAAAGGACAAGAGCATGTAAGCATTGTGGAAATAAAAAGTATTGTCCAATACAGGGGAAAAGTATCAACTACACTTGACTTGCTTACTACACGCAAATAAAAGACCAGTGAATTTTGGAAGGTGGCATATGGATTGCTTCTTCTCTCTCTCTGGGTGTGGTGGTGGGTGGGTGCGTACATGAGTGGGTGTGTAGATGCGTGTGCGTGCGGGTGTATGCCGCTAGCAAATATTTCATAGCCTGACTTTTATCTTAACCGAAAACAAAAACCCCGTTACTTCTACATCAGTACCAAAATTACTGCCGCGTGATCTTGGACTATTGAACGCCCTCAACAATAACAGACTGTGGAATCTGTTGTTATAACAACAGGAGTAGAATTCACTGCTTGCTTAATAAGCAAAATTGATTTCTTTATTTAATTAACATTATGAATCAAAGAAATCACAAAACTGTAAATTGTGATCTTAATCACAAAGTAGTTCAATATTGAAAGACAAAGGAAGGATCAATGTTACATTTGTATATATATATATATAAATATAAAATAAGGCTACATAAAAGATCAGAGAAACCCTGATTATCATTTGTCTTTTCAGATCGTGTGGCTGGTGCAGTTATCTGTGGACGTAAATGCTGCACGTAACTGCATTAGTACTTTATGTATTGCAGCAGAAGCATCTTTATCAAAGACGATGCAGGAAGTGCATGCTTACTGTATGTACTATAAGAGCTGCATTTTTTATGTGTGATGAAACAGGCGCATCAGCACAGTATGCACGGCGACAGGTGCTTATATACTGTATTTGTTGGAGCACGTGCATGTGTAGTGAACTTGTTGGAGCACGTGCATGTGTCATGCATACCTTTAAGTTTAGTGACAGTCGTGTTGTAGACGGAACCGCAATGAAAGCTTTGATCACTTAAATGGAAAATCAAGTCAAATCGTAAGGTTGGTTTAGATGGTAGATACTGACGCCTTGAATCACGTGCGAGCAAAGTTTGACTATTGTTGACTTCCAGCTCATGTTTTTCGTTTTAGAAAAACTGACTCTGAGACCCAGGCGAAACCATTACACAAGTGTCAGCAGTTTTGCGGCGGATCCATTTGACAAGAAAACCTTTGAGCAATGCTGTCCCCCTGTCAACAGTTTAACCGACTGGCCAGCGCAAACTTGATTGATAACCTGCACCCCGCAAACAGCAGGCAGACATGCACAGCTTACATCAACAATGTCAACAACCTTGTCGTGGCTGAGTCAGCAGACTACACTGGGACTACGTTTGTGCGCCAGAATGTGTAAAATTTCTACTGCTAGCTTAACTCGTCTCTAATTAAGTGACGCCTTCTCCTTTAATTAACACAGAGATCATCGGTCTGACCGCTTCTTCTGCTGTCGTTACCTTTAAACTATTTTTTTTTCTTTTTTTTTAATTGGTGTTTTACCCCGAGCCAGCAACTAAGGCTATATAATGGCAAGACAGCCAGCCCTGTAAACAAATACCACATGCAGAGAAAGAACAGCATGCCCGAGACGAGAACTGAACCCAGGACAGCCAACCTTCACTGTATTGGTGACAGGCGCTAACCGTTGCTCCACCGGACCGCCCCTTTAAACTATGTTACATAGGTAACTATAAGACATCAACTAAAGTAACATTATCATCTGTAACACCAGTAGTCTCCGAATCTGTTCTCTTTTCATCACTATGCTCATCTATTATGTTTAAATCCGGAATCTCTTTGACGACTCCCTCACCTCCTTGCGCCTCACAAAACAGTACATCAGGGCAGCCTTCATAAATCACATTCGATTTAAGTCGCGATTGTAATTGAATCATCGTTTTTCCGCCCCAAATTTGCTGACCGTCAGTATCTATCATTTAAGACATGGTTTAGAAAGTCAGTATTTATCATTTAACCTCAAATTACTTTTTGACCTGCATTTTTCTTAAACTTTTTTGTTGTGTTCTGATCCTTATCTTACTCATTGTTGTTGACAGAGTGAGCATAGTGTCCCCCTAGACATCTAACGATATAGATCAAAGACTTGTGTAAATATCACCCGCCAAAACGAAATGAGAAATGTGTTCGTTAAGTCTGATGCTGTCCAATGGGATAATCCAATAGTAACGTGTCCTTGGTAACGAGAAGAAACGCACCGTGCGATTGGCTGACAGGGTGGCTTACGCTTATGCTGCTCACGTGCATCTTTCTTGCTACTGCAGACAGCGAGAGCGTGACAACAAACCATCTCACTAATAAAGTATTATTAGTCTTAATTAATTCAAATCAATTTTGGACTCGTCAGTATTCGGAGCAGTAAATAATTGTAAGATAAATTACATAATTTTTTTTAAATGTCACTACAGATGGTTCAGCAAGCGACTTCGATGAATTAGTATTTTTGAGGGGAACACTTTTCAGAGAACAGTTATCACACTGACAAAGATGTTTTATTGCACCACTCGCTTAATTTATCTTTTAAACGGAGAAGGAAGACATGATTTTTTGAGTATTATGTTATTGTTTTTTTCTATGTGTGCATGATGATTGGAATGTAGGGACGCTATTCTTCCACTGCTGTTTGTATTATTACAGGGTCAGGTACAAAAATTGACAAATATTCAATGCACATTTTCGTAATGTAATAAATCATTACAACCACGTGCAACTCTGTCACAATCAGTAGAGCCGTGTGCAAAACCAAACACAATATACGTAACATTAAAACGAAGAGACCCGTGAGCATCCATAGCAACAGGTACATTGTGTTAGAATGAAAAGGACTGTGTGTATCCATAGAAACATGTACGTAATGTAATAAGTCGATTAGTGCCGCGTGCAGCTATAATCCGCCTGACTAGGTGCTAGCACCGCGCACACGAAAAACGCGGTCGTCTCCACTTACTTTCGCGACTGGCCTCCACGCTCCAGAGTAATACATTTACCCAGCGGCCCTCCTTCAGGGTGGTGATGTTACAAATGTACCATCTCACTTCATCGACCTTCAGGTCCAGCACTAATGTGCTCAGCTTGGTCTTTCGTGAGTTGCGCTCATCGATCCTGCAGGAGCTGAACTGACCAGCCGTCGAGCACTCGTTGTTCTTGAGGTTGACGAAGGTGTTGAACTCCCGCGCTCTGGAGGCAAATAAAGACATCGTCAATATGTCCACGTCTGCTCCCAGACTCTCGCCAGAACATTCCACCTCCACGACGGAGTTAATTCCCTGGAAAGACCTGACTGTCATTCCTGCAAGAAAGAAGAAGATCAAACAGGATTATGGGCGGGGACGTTCCAATATTAATTCATAAAATTGTCCGCAAGCTGAAAATAAAGACTAGAAAGTGGAGCGAGATTCTCTCCCCTCTCTACGATGCTGTATGGGTTGGATTGCAAAAGTAGTCTCATATTTTAAGGACTTTCTCATTCTTTCAGACAAGACAGATGTCTGTAGATATAGACCACGTTTAAAAATAGCATCAATCTTTGTCTGCTGTTACAGAGGCAGCTTGAAATGTGACAGTAGACAGCACAATTTTGGTTTTAATAAAAGAAGAGGTCAGAAGAACCGGGCGAAGACACCCGTGATTTATTGTCATCTACAAAAAGCTGACATGCATGATGGAATTTCTAGAGTAAAACGGAAAGGAAGGTGAATAATACACGAAAGAGAAAAGATAATCAAGAAGTTCAAGGTGACAAGGAAGTAGATGTAACAGTCGCCCCCCCCCCTACTCGCTGTGTCCCGCTTTGTTGCCATTCTCCTCACCCCTCTAGCCTCCCCTTGGTGTTCCAGCAGTAGTCAACCATAGCAGTTCTGGTTAATTGAAAGCAGCTTTGTCCCCAGGCACTGTGTCAGCTTTGCCAGTAACCCAAGCCCAGAATCAAAGAGTGAGGCTGGCGGCCCGCACGATGATACAGTGATGGCCTGGCCGCGGTACGACTTCAAAGGACTGAAGGTCGATAACAGTCATAAGATCCACTCAGGCTTTTTCCCGGACTCCCAGTTATACGTGACATGTCTATTCTTCATCTGCCGATAATGTCTTTTATTTTTTTCCTCATTCATATCGTGAGGTGAAGATTAATGAAGGTAAAGCCAATAAAAAGTGTACATTTTCGAAATTCTGTATGAAGGGTTAGCAACATTCATAATGCAACGAAAACAAATTACAACCTATAAGCGGAGTGCATAGGAAAGAAAGACACATCAACAAAAGCACGCAAGTAAAGAAAACAAAAAGAAATAAAAGTGCTTTACTTACCATTACTGTTTCCTTGTTCGGTTCCGCAGACAAACAGCATCAACAGTGCGGCAGACTGCCAACATCTCGCCGCGTCCGTCCGCCATGCAGCCATGTTTCAAAACGACTGACCGTCTGGTCCTCCGCGAAAAAAACAGTGAATAAGGGAAAGCATCGCGAGTGCTTTCCCCTGGGCGTGCTTGACAGCGCTTGTAAAGCTCGGTTATGTCCCGCCAATCCCCGCGACCAGCGGCGAGTAGCGGATGAAAGCTCAAAAAGGAAGTAACCGCGAGTTATTTCCCTTGATTATACGTGTTCGATGGTCTCGTTTTATGCACCAGTTGCTTCCCTTTCCTAAATATCTGCCTGCCCCAAGTCCAGTGCCGTTGATCAATGGAAAGCACATGCGTACACTTGGTTGTGGAGGGCAAAGAAAATTACGAACAAGGGCTGTCTGGGAGGAAATCAATCCACTAATCTTTCCGTAGAACACGTGCTTGTACACATACAGTAACATCGGCCTTCATTTGCCTTTCGGACCACAAACATATTTTTGCAGAAAAGTGTAAGGGGAGGGACCAGTTTTAACAAAACCTTCATACAAACCAGCGAATCAATAAAAAATGGATTACGGAAAGCTATTAACCAAGACCTATGTTGAGAAGTAGACCTACATACTTGTGAAAAGAACCATCCTTGCTTCGGTACTTGCAATTTGATTATTCGTAATGTATCTCTGTTTGTAATACAAGATTTTATAGGGAATATGTTCGTGCAGTCTACAATACATGCGAACAAAAACGCAAACACATGCGCGCACACATGCACATAAAAGTAAAAAGTAACATATTCTAGCCCTTATTTACAAGATTTTTTAAAATTAGATATGTGATCTGTTGTATCTAAAAATGTGTCTGTACCGTTATTGAGCATGCCTTCATCTTTTTTTTATCTCTCTCTTTCTTTCTCTCTCATTTTTCCAATTCTCAGTCACTTTCCCGATTTGTCCCATTTCGTCTCTTCCGTTTAATTCAATCACATAAATAGCCTGTTAATCTACTAAATCACTTTCTTATCTACTAAACAGCCTGTGTATCTACTAAATCACTTTCTTATCTACTAAATAGCCTGCGTTTCTTCTACATTCATCCCTTTCTTGTCTCCATAAAGGGGATAAAAGGAAATGAGAGATAGTAACATTATATTGGCAATATCTTCTAAACTGCTTCGAAACAAGAATGTCAGTTCTTTGTATCCAACTCCCGGTCCATCTGTTCGTCTCTCTGTCAGTATGTCTGTTATGTTTGTTCGATAGCTCTGTTCCAGACAGTGGACTTTGTGTCTTCCAGGGGAATGCTTTTGCAGAATAAAGTTAGCGAAATCGAGGCAGTCCCATGTGATAAAAATCTGATTTGAAAGGTAACGCCTGATATGGAGAGCCGAGCGTTTTACACTCGGCTTCCTGACCAGCTTCAAGCCAGTGCACGTGAGCAGAGTTACCGTAAATCAATGAACTATTATCTCCCCATTCGATGTTTGCCAGTTATCGCTCTTGTATCCTCATAGTTTCTTCGGAGTCATCAGCGAAACATCTCACGTCGAGGTGGACCCCACTGACGTCTTATCACGTGACTGTGGTACTAGAAGTACGCCAGTACACACCAGTCTCGTGTGCCTGTGTGTGCGAGAATGTTCTGGAATCCATAAACCGGAAAATACATATTCCACATGAGACTCGGCATAGACTCAGCGCAGACAGATTGTCCGTGAGAGAGAAGCGACCTAGTAAACAAATATTATAATATTACATAGGTCCCTAGACCGCTTGCTGACTACTGTTCAATCGCAACTTCCATCTTGCCAGGCTAGGAGCAAGGTTTGATGTCTGAGTACAGCTCTGACTAGACTCGATGGCAGCCAAGGCTGGCACTGTGTGTGTGTGTGGGGGGGGGAGCAAGAATAAGTTAGACCATCTTTACAGCAAATCAATAAACAGGCATCTCCCTTCCTGCTCTCTTCTGTCCTTCATCTTGTGAAATGGAAGGATGATCAAATGATGAATGTACAGACAGACATGCTAGTGGCAGGCTTGTCATCTTTTGGACACACTAGTCTTGTGCCATTGCAGAAATACTGATCCGTTAGGTTTCTATTGTGACACACGTGCCATCACACCAATCTCATGATTCATGAAGAAAGTGAGACTTGCATGTCGAGACGACAAGAAATAAATAATAATAAAAAAACAGAAACAATTGTCCTCGTGGGTGGGTAGAGAATAATGCAGATGTCGAACAAAATCAGAATTAATGTGTGACTTTCCCCAATGGTGTCTTAATTTACAACAGAGAATCTCTCTGAGAAGGTTTGAGCAGACACCACAGTCAAAACGAATTTTACATCGGTATCCACAACGACACTAACTTTTATCATGACTGCCCTCAACATAATCACCGCCATCACGGGTTACCACTAACCCTAACAATATCAACCACCATGACATGCTATCATTATCTTTTGTAATAATGAGGAAAGAGAAGAAGACCATTAAAAACGAAACAGGTCCAATAGCAGGAGAATCATGTGTGTGTGTGTGTGTGTGCGTGCGTGCGTGCGTGTGTCCTAGTCACACCCACGCTATCTGTGCTCACCAGTTTTGGTCATAATATTTTGTTTCAATCATGTGTTTTGTCTGATTGGTGCACATTTTGCAGAAACATGTGTTTCTGTTTATTTTGTGCTCCTTTAGGATGTTACCACTGGCTCTACACTAACAAGGCTACTCTAAAGGCATGTCAACCTCCGTATCTTTTTTTACCAACAAACGCGGTGAAGGTCGTTGTTTCAGAGAATGTTCTAGGGGTGAGGGGGGGGGGTCGAGAAAAAGAGTGTTAGAGAAAAATAGTGACAAGTGAACGAGAAAACAAACGAAAAATAGAAAAAGATCGATAGATAGAGAGACGAGATCATGAGAGGTATGAATGACAGCGAATGAGACGGTAATCGCTGTTATCGGTTCTTTGGACACGTGTCCTCGCTGTTTTCCTTTACTGACGACACGCATAAGTAAGGTTGACTCAAATGAAATGATAAATCGAATGCTAAATTTACAATGGCATCACTTAGCCTGGAAAAGCAGAGTACCCCGGGTAATATTCGTACAATGACACTGTGTTTTCCCTGCGTGAGTGTAAATAAAGAAAACAATTGTTGATAAGAGAACGCGGGACCTGTTTGCTGCACACAAGCTTATACATTGACACGATAAAGGGATAAGGGGAGTCACATGAGAAACATCCACACGTGCACGCACGCACGCACGCACGCACGCACACACACACACACACACACACACACCAGAGAGGGAGAGAGATAATAAAACACGGAATGAAAGAGAAGTGGAGACAATAAGAAAGATATAGCGGCTTCTTAGAACCTCACTGACAGGGGACACAACGTATCAGGCTACAAGTAAATTGGTTATGTCCCTTTATCCACTGCATGGTTTCTCCGCGAGTAATGACAGGAGGAGGAATTCAGGGTCATAATACCACACTCGACTACCGTGCACTGACGTAACAATACCACAGCCGACTACCGTGCACTGACGTCATAATACCACAGCCGACTACCGTGCACTGACGTCATAATACCACAGCCGACTACCGTGCACTGACGTCATAAAAATACCACATTTGACTGCAGCGCTGCCCTCTGATTAACACATTATTTCCTTTATGTATATAATGTATCTAAGGAAATAATGTTGGCTGGCTTAACGTTTAATGACTAACCGAGTAGTCAAACGGACGTTCAACTGTCCCGCTTCTGTCTAGACAACTTTATCTACACCCACGTGCCATTTTGTCTACGCAAAGCAACCTGTAGTCTTCCGATTCGTGACTTCTTCCTACGTCGGGGTTAGGACACAGTTTTTCGCAAAGTACCCGCCATCAACTGAATACTGTTCACTGGTGCGACGGCTACCATACAGCGATGGTGAACTCACGGATAGCGGGCCTTAGCATGGCCATAAACAGCTTCTATACTGATATTCATAACACCGCCATCAATACTGACAATAAATCTACAAGAACACACGCTCACACACGCACACACACACACCCACACACACGCACGCACACATCACACTCGCACATAATCCCAATCAAGACATACACGAAGTTCTAAGAAACAGCAACATATTGAACTGATAAAATTTGCAGACGGCTCGCAGATAGCGAATCTATTTCCAACTAATCCCGCTTAATTGCTCTCTAAATGTTAAATAGGATTCTCGAAAAAAGCGTTGATTATAATATCAAGATATAAACATACACACGTATGTATGAAGATACAAAGACAGAGATTCTCAGACGCATTAGTAAGTGGAAAGTGTCATGTAGGAAAGCCGGAGCTGACCGCAGTCGACCGGAGAGGAGTGAAATATTAACGACGTTCTCTACCCACGGTCTCCTGAAAGCCGGGAGAGCCAAAATGGCGCCCTCTGGCGGCTACTTACGAGTCCCTGTGATCTCCATCGACCACGAGGTGATGTGAGAGCGACCGTCGGGGTTGACGCCCGTCAGCTCGCAGCCGAATGAGCGCCACTCACTCTCGCCCAGCCCCACCAGCAGCACCGTCACCTTGGTCTTGCGGACATTCTTGGTGTCGATCTGGCAGGATGCGAACTCGTACGATGTCGTGCACTCCCGGGACTTGAGGTTGGCGGACGACAGAACGTGGACGTCCTTCAGGGTGAAGAGGGCAATGTTGAAGAGGTCAACTTGAGGGTCAAGTTCTTCTCCTGAACACGTCACTTCCTGCACGTTGGGTAAATCCTGAAAGGAGTTAACTTTCATACCTGGAAGGTAAAGAAAGTAATCTTTGACATAGTCTTTAAAAGAGATATAAACCATCATAGAAAACAGAGTTTTCTGATTATTGAAATTATTGAAAGAATGTTTTTGAATTTTCTCTTTGAAACCATAATAATGAGAGGCATGAATAATAATCACGTTTCAGTTTCGCGATTTCTGGGGTCAAAAACGAATTAACAGAAATGAACCTCCAAAAACTTTCGAGGAAACTTTTACGGGCCGTGCTAATGTAAAGCGTCGGCAAGAACAGATGGAGGTGCAGCAGGAACACAAAATGGCGGGACAAAGCTGATAACATTGCCTGCCCTTTATTGTCGCTTTGTCATTCACAAAGCGCAACCAATCGATGCACGTGTCGCACAGAACACCTAAAAATACAGTCACTAGGGACTGTGTCAAAAGCTACCATAAAATGTCTGTGACATTAATGAGAAAAGCACTTATAAAATGAAAACACGTGAAAACAGATATGCTAGTAATAATGCAACATCATGAATGGCTAAAAATAATGACTGTTGCTGTTAGTCTACAATATTAGTCTCGCACTGGGACCTGGCATGGGAGAGCACTCAGCTGTCAAAAGCCGAGTGGCAACAATTTTCTTCGGCTGTAAAAAATTAGACATTTAGTATGACTTCTTGAGGTAACTGACCACACACACACACACACACACACACACACACACACACACACACACACACACACACACACACATAAATAAGAAGAAATCTTCTGCTTTTAACATCTGATACTGCACAGTGTGTGTGGGTGAGCTCGCTTGCTTACTGACTTATGTATTTTTATATTTGTTCAAGATGAAGTAAAAAAAAAAATTAAACATTTTATTAGAAAAATTTCTGCTGAACAGTTGTGCTTATCTGCAGTTCTCCTAAGGAACTGAAGCTCAGTTGAAAAATCCTGAAAAGAATGTGCAAACTCATCCTCAAACGTTTTTTTTATAGCTTCAGCTTTCTCCTATTCCCTATTTATCGCTTTGTGCAAGGCATAGAAAAGGCATCCTTTGAGTCAAAACAGGAAGGCTTGGACATTCAGATACCCTAGAAAAAAGAGGTGGGAGGCAGCTACCACACAATTAAAATCCTCCTTCATTTAAGGGACACATGCTCGGTGTCACAATCAGGGGCAAAGTCAAACTGATGTCTCCCAATCACCGAGCCACAAAAATCTGTTTGCGCAACAGCAGCTGGTGAGCTGGAGCTTCGTCAGGCATGAGTTTTTGTCTTGTGCTTCAAAATGTCAAAACCGATGAAAACTACAGTTTTATTGACCTGTTCTGCATTCCACTTTTCTGTTGTCTAGAAACACTGGCCTTCCTGTAAGCTCCATCACGTGAGGGGAAGCAAGACCGAAAAAGAGATGCTCATTTTAAATTAAAGTCATCAAATCGTCAATCTCCATCCCGGAAAGACACACAAAAGAGTCCGTGATGATGCTGCATTTGATGACAAGAGCACGGAGGGCCTTTGACATCTGATAAAGCAGAAGAGGTGGTTTAAAGCGAACTGGTTCTACAAGTCGCCAGGGTCTAGATAACTTGTTGGGCAGCCAGCTTGCTGCATGCACACGCGTGTAGGAAACTTAGTCTTGCACTTGGACTGGCGTTTGTTTGCTCTGTTCACTAGCTGTCAGTGAGTTTTAAAGAATGTGCACTGAGTACGTCAACATTCTGGGTGGGTTGGTGGGTGGGTACTGCGCTGACTTACTGCAAATCAACATTGTACATTTAAAAACATCATGTGTACTTACCTCTGTTGCCCTCCGCAGAGCTGAATAATTCCAAAATGAAGAACAAACAGGCAGCAAGTCGACGAAAGCTGGTCTTGCAAGGTGCTGTGGCAGCCATGACACCCAGTTCGCTCAGAGAGCATGATAGCTTCTGTTCTTCGTCTTCCCCGTCCGCGCGGCCACCGGCTCCAGTTATTCCCCTTGAGACAAACTGCAAACTGTCTGCAGTTGCTTCCCTTTAATGAGCTCTCGAAAGTCGGGGATTGGCCAAGGCGCTCGCGTCAAACTGAATTTGTGAGACTACGGGGAACTACAGCACACCATCTGGTTCAAAACGGGCGGAAGACTGATCGTTATCGAAACACCGTTTTTGTTCTCTCTTTCTCTCTCTGTCTCTCGTATTCCCCAACCATTTTTCCTGATTTTGCCAAGGTAGCGAGTCTTTATATTATGTCGTGCTTCGGGAAGCTTCATGTATTGACAATAGGAGTACACAAATGAAAAAAAATGGTTTGTGTAATGTCACGAGAGCGATACTTACAAGATACTTCTACTTCACACCGCCACTTCCATTATCATCACCACCACCACCACCACCACCACCACCACCACCACCACCACCACCACCACCACCAACACCTCCACCACTTCCACTACCTACACCACAGTGCTTCTCCTTTCTTTCTTCTCTCAAGTGCTACAAGCAGAAGTGAGGAGCCATGTGTAAGAGAGGGGGAGAAGGGGGATGTAACGAGACGACCCTCGCTACTTGATGGTAACTAACTTTCATTGAGACGCTCAGAAAGTAAAAGAATGACAGGGCACGGGGTCCCCTCGCTGTTCCTTGCCGGCTACACACCATGAGGCGCTTAAGGGAAACTTTTACTGATGATGATGATGATGATGATGATGATGATGATGATGATGATGACGACGACGACGACGACGATGATTCCAATCACCCAGAGTCTAATCACTGTGTGTCACAGGACTGAACAGCGGTGTTAAATGTATTGAGACTGTGTTACATACCACGTGATCTTAGTAACAACCTAAGCAACGGTAGATTACAGCTATAGTCACAGGACTGGTTACTAAATAATGATCCTTAGCTATGACGTCACAGCCGTTACAGCGGCGCCATGGTAACTGTCCACTTGTCTCTCTGTCAACAGAACATTATTTTATCGTTGGCATTCAAGAATCAGAGAAGGAGATTGAGAAGTAAATAAAAATTTAGGAAGGTCCATTCCGCCATACATGTAATATGAAAGTAAAGGTGGATACATCTCTTTGTTATTTGAAAAACAAAACCAAGGTGCCGCCAGTACCTCTGGCTTGTGTAGTGTCTCAACAGATACAAATGTTCGGCTGAATTACTGTGCGTTACACCCGCGGAAAATGCTTTTTGGATGCATAAAAAGTTTTTTTTTTTCACCACGTGTGTGCGTGTGCAAATTTGTGTTGACATGATTTTACAATATTGGACTCAGATATACATGCATGACGCACACAAATTCACTCACACACATGCATACACACACACACCCACTGTCAACACACACACACACACACACACACACACACACACACACACACATAGACGCGCACGTGCAGGCGAGGACAAAGTGAGGGAGCATTGGGAGACGAAGCTGTCTTGTGACTGAAGACACATGAGGACGGCTGGCAGCAGCCGGGAACTGAGCACGCTGGGCATCGTGGTGCGCATGTCAGCAGCTGAAGGGTTAAGTGTCAGCGGCAGCCATCTTCCTCCCATGTGTTTGCATTGCCGTCAGCGCAAAGCCACTCACTTCACCGGCCACAAACAGGCTGCGCCCCCTGTGCTACAATCACTCCACTTTCTCCCTCCCCTTATACTCGGTAGCTTCCCCTTCCTATTTTCTCTCAATTCATTTTTCTTCTTCCCTTCATGTCTCTTTCTCTCTTACTCTCATTATGTCTCTGTCTCTCTCACTCTCAGTCTCTTTCACTGTAGTATCACGTGCACTCTACTACAATAAAAATGTCGAACCTCTTGCCAAGGGAGATAACAAAGAGGTACTAGTTCGAGACTAAATTCCCGAGTTTCAGCCAAATCCCAATGATTTAGTGTCTAGCAAATTGACATATTAGCACTCACTATTGTCATGAAACAGGGTTCCTGTACTGCTGGGAATTGTTGCTAGGGGTAACCAGACCAACACTAGTTGAACCCTGCACCACAAGCGGCTCTGGCTGGCCATTACATTGCCTTATGGTGTGGTCGTCTGTGAATGCCCACCTCCATGTCAACCACAGTGGTCATGGAGTGGTGTTCCTTTTGAACATAGACAGGAGGGGCTAACACCCAAGAGCTGGGTTAATGACAGTCTCTCTCTCTCTCTATTTTGGAGTCAACATGGGAGATAACACATACAAGTCATCGAGCAAATCACATCACGTGATAGTAGAGATTATGTGGCCAAGTAAAAGGTCATGGCAAACACAAGATAAACAGTATCGTGAAGGCCTAGCAACTCCTTCTCTCTTTCACACACACACACACACACACACACACACACACACACACACACACACACACACACACACACGTACGTACGTATATAAATATACATGTCTTTTTCTTTGATATCTATGTCTGTGTGAAGTTGGCGTAAAAAGATGTCGCAAGCACACAAACACACTTATAAATAGACACATAAGTATATTATTACTTCTCTTCTTATATTTATGTGCGAGCGCGCTTGTGTATGTGTGCGTGTGTGGGTGCATTGTAGCTAACATTGTTAGCCGAGTTCACAAACTACCGTCGCAACCATCACATGTGAAAGTGTAAGTAGAGTTCAGGCCAGTGTCCAGTCTCCTACTTTCTCACGTGATCAGCAGTGTCGGGAAGCCTCAGCAACAAGCAGCCTCTTGTTTCCCAGAACCTTTGAAGTGAACTATCGATATGCACCGGTGACATTAGGTTCACCAACTCCTGAATGTATTCTGAAAGAACCTTTTCTACGGTCTTAAAATGGCGACAAGAACTCTCTGCTTTGTCAAGCTCCATGGGTTAACGTCCACACGCTTAGTAGCAACAATGGCTTACCGCTCCGCATCTTGATTTTTGTATTTAAAAGAGAGGCAAGTACTTAAAGAGAGACAACTGCAGGCGTTACCACGCCCTTGAGAGCACCACCATGACAAATCATTTGTAACAATTCGTCTGCTATTAACATCAAACATCTATACTTCACAACATGAAACACGCTGGAGGTAACGATTGTAGACACAGACACAAACTGCCCTTCACAAAAGAAAGAGAATCCTCGGTATCGACCGACTGCGCATGCATCTGCACGCACTCTGTTAGCAAGACAAGGGCAGTAACTGCGCGCACAAGGAAAGAAAATGCGTGGATGAGGAAGGTGCAGTGTGTGCGTGATGTTACCTGCGTGACATCTGTGTGACGTGGTTGATTGTTCTCCGAGTACTGCATACGTTTGAGGTTCTTCGCGGTCACGTGATCTTCTGAGTGCTATAAACCAGTGTAGCACACGTCACTGAAGGAAACAACAACCTCAGTACCTAACATAGACAGTCACCTAACATGCTTTCTTGCTTATGAATTCACCAAAAGCTTATCTTACCAACTGTAGTTAGACAATGTGTAACTTTAGCGACGATTAGAGCAGCGATCAAGCTGGCAGTCCCCGAGTAAAAAACTCGACCGAATTACTGACCAGACGCTCCAGAATATCAGGTGGTTTACTTTGTAGAACACGATCTCGTGCCACGTATCCACTCTTAACCCTACAGTTGTCTGTCACAAATAAAAAGGAGCTAATCCCCATTTTTCGCATACCTCCCCTTCCTCCATCAGACATAAATCCTCAAACGAGTTTGTTTTAGATGATCAAAGCTCGCAAAGGTAAGATAAATGGCAGGTGTTTTATCAGCCAACACAAGAGTCGACATTCCTGTCTCCACACGTGGCTCACGTGCATGGCTGAAGCCGCATTACGGGGGAAGCGGACTGCGACCGGAAGACTTGTATCGTCTTCAGTTGTTGAATAATTTAAACTCGCTTGTCTGTCGATACCAGTCTCTGTGTACCCATCCTAAGAGGCGATGCATTATTTTGCAGCCATGTGACCTGTTGTAACTCTGGTATCGTGAAGGAAAAAACAACAAAAGAATGCGAGAATATAAGAAAAAATGATAAGCAAGAAGAAAGAAAAAAAGGAAATGTAGAACAAGAAAAGGACAAGTACCCTTCTCTGGTACAACCTGCTGATATAACTGTTCAACTGTGCGACATTGTCACACCTGCTGACTTTTGTTACCCCTTTACAACCTGTTTCCCTCTGTTTACACCTGTTGAGCTGCTCATTAGTCTGTTCTGTTACATTGACTTTCATATGAGGTCGAGTTATATCAACTTGTTATGAGATGCTCAGCCTTGTCATGTTGCTATATAACATCTTAACTTGTTACATAACCGTTTAAGTTCTAGGAGACGTAACCCCGTGGTATCGTTTGCCCTCAGTTGTTTTCATGGCAGGACCTGGCACTAGCATTGCATCGTTTGGAATAAACTGTTTCCATGGCAGCTGTTGACGCCTACAGTACGGTTGGCACAAGCTTCTTGTCTGAACAACATACTGCGCATGCGTGAAGAGACTGGTCGATATCGTGGTCGACTTGTCGTCAGGCTCTTATCTCTCTGTACTAAACTCTAACCTGGTAGTGAATTGGAACGACGCCTAAATAGGTCAACGCAGGTAATTGTAACTTTTCTGTTGCTGTCTATATTTTAAGTATCAATCGATAGACAGGCAGAAAGAGAGACAGCGAGCATGTAAGTTATTATACAATCAAAGAGGCTGTAAGCATCCATCCATACCGGCAGCGGCAGCCATTCAAGTCCCACGTGTGTTGCGGGATAACATTCAGCAGCTGGCAGACGACAGCATCCAGGGTCTCGTTTAATCGACTCGCGAGACAAAAATCTTCCAGGAAAACAATCAGAAGTCATATCTGACGCTTGAGCTGCCCCATCACGGCTAATATTGTGACTGAACAGAGCTAATATTTTGCCTAAATAAAACTAATATTTTGATTGAATAGAGCTAGCATTTCCCCTCAACATTTTTCAGCTGTCATATTGATTTGTTGTCATATTGAAGTATGTTGTCAGATTACTGTTTGTCAGATTTAATTCATGTTAAGACAATGTTTTGAGGGTCACCATGCGGTGTTGGCATACTCTAGTTTGCTGTGAGGTTTGTTGTTAGATTGACTTTGGCTGTCAGAAATCATTAGGTGTCTGACTGAGGTCTGTGTGGTGTTCGAATATAAATAATCTTTTCTTTCAGAGCGACCCGAGGACGATGTCTGCTGAGATGAGGGAAAGGTGTAAAAAGTTGTTTTGAGGATGAGGGGATAGACTGCCATACCAGCATCACCTGCACCTCGAATGGTGTCATTATTGCACCTGTTTGTCAATAAACGTTCACTAGCGACATCATTTTAAGATAGACTGGATAGTATTTTCATACATATCAGCAGTTTTTTTCTGCATATCTCGTGATACACAATGAATAGACAGAGAAAAGAAAAGACAAACTTGACGCCAGAAACCGATGTCACGGCTACCAGTTCTCGGTGAAGATCAAAAGATGTGACTTACCTACCGCTCGCACTACCATCGACCACCAGGTGGTTTTGGGGCGACCTCCAGATCGAAGTAAGGTGACCTCACACCCGTACTCTCGCGACTCCCCTTCCCCCAGGTCTAGCACAAGGGAGGCAACCGCAGCATTACGCGAGTCTTTGGGGTCAATGTCGCACGAGGTGAAACTCTCGGAAGTATAACAATCTCCGGCCATCGGGCTCACCGACCCCACCACTTTGTTGTCCTTCAGCGTGTATAGTACAAGGGAGGCAAGCTTAGCATCCGAAGGAATTGTCTGCCCGCTACAACGCACTTCCAGAATGGAGGAGTCGCCTTGAAACATCTGCGTGCTCATTCCTACGAGAGAATAAAATTACTTCATGTGAGAATCTGGTTTTTATCAGCAAATAATTCCGAATCAGCGACATAAACAGCAGGCATGAACTGACATCAAACATGGGGGAAAACATTTGAACATTGCGGTCATTTCAAATAAATTAAGGGACAAAAAAAACAAAACCCAGCAATAATATTCTAGATTAGACATTTCTGTAACAATTAATCGGCGAACAAACATTTTTCACTTTCAATGACAGGGGTTGAAAATTAAGCAGTCTCTGATATCATGCTTTTACACACTTGAACATGGTAAGTCAGTTTTATGATAAAAGTGCAGATAAACGTTTATGTGTGTTTGGTATGAAATGCTTGGACTCAGGTACAAGAAACCTGTGCCTATGCATCAAAACATCCACATCTTAGCATTATAAACATTTATTATGCCTGGTAAACACAAGTTTACAAGGAATAATTTGTATATTTTTTTGCCACTAGCATCTTGTCCGGGGTATAATACCTCGTAAAAGACAAAATCGTGAAGTACAGGTGGGCCGTGCATAATGTTTACAGTCCTTTAGCCTGAGTTGTTACAATGACAGTAAGGTGTTCTAAGCTCCACAATTCATGATTGTTATTACCCAGACAGAGAACATAATTTTTTTTTACCTCGAACGGATTACTAATAACTGCTGAACATAAATCTTTGATTACTGCTGTAAATGATGGGATATGTATGTCTCTACGTAGATTTGGCTGCCGCTGTTTGCTTATTTGTTTTCTTCTTTTTTCTTTGTTCTCTGACAACCCTTACTTTACTCTCCAGAAAAAAACTACGGTTCTCCGTCGAGTCCTTATTAAAAATGTATTAACGCACTTGGTTACAGACAGTGAGACGGGCTTACTGAGGACTAACTGCTCGCCGCACGAGGGCTTGAGACACTAAAGGTTCCCTCAACGGTTGGTCCTTTCAAAGATGCAGTTAAGATTCGCAGATATTCCAAGATAACTACTGTACCTGAACACACAGCTATTACAAGAAATCATACGACTAGGAAACAATTCTAAACCGACTTCTAGTCATGTGTAGGGTCTATTCAGATGTAGACACGACACATACACATTGCGATCTACCGTAAAATAAATGCTCGGCACCAGACTGAGCCAGTGCTTGACGGATTGGAGGAGGAAGATGGGGCAGGTAAATTTCAATAAATACCATAAATTATTTTAGCTCGTTATAATCGAGACATTTTCTAGCTGATAGAAGCTACAGTTTCGTTTCCCTAAACTGCAAATATTTCTGAGTTCTATTTACAGGACACAGCAATTTTAAGTGACATTCTCCAGGCTATCAATGTTGGCTATTTACGGATGGCCAATAGTGTCTTTAACTATCGCAGGTTTGGTGCTATTATTTAAAGTGCCTTCTGGAATCGCTCGTCTGGAATTGCTCTTCTGGCATACATTTGAGAGAGAGAGAGAGAGAGCTGAAGCATGTATAGCTGGAGGTCTGGACTGAGTGTTCTGGTATAGACATGTGTGTGAGAGGGACATTCTTCTCTAAGTCTGATGAAAATTGAAGTAAAATGAAATCTTCACTTACCAGTGTCAGCATCTCGTCCTGCTGTGCCGCTCATGATGCACAGAGTCCACCACATCACCGCCTTGTGTCTCCACCGCCGCTGGACCATCGTCTCCCCAGTTCGTCTGCTCATGACGGCTCAGTGCCTGCAACTGATTTTCTCCCCCTGAAATGCAAGCCAGACTTGGAGTGGCCTCCCTTGGGAGAGGGCAGTACCACGCATTTGCTGCCCCTGATTTGTGCGTGTCGCCAAAGTGAGGTGGAAAATGGGTTGAACACCCTCCACCCCCTTCTACTCCCGGCTTCTGTGGAATATACGAGCCAATCTGAATCTGCTTCGACACTTAATCAAGAACCGCTTGAATTCTCTCCTAGGCCTTGGAGCAACGACACAAACCGAGTGCGCGCGGACAAAAGAAAAAAAAAAGCGGGGGGAGAAGCGAGTGTATTATGGGAAGGTATTCTGTCATCATACAACAACACCGCGCCATCGATCCAAGAAGCTGCCATGGCTCATGGGAAATATGTTTTCGTTGTCAATCTTTCGGGGTGGATAAAGTCTAGTTTGTATTTGATCTCTCTTTTCTCTGGCAGCTATGTAGCAGCGGGCAGGAGGCAAGCAAGCAGCACAGTGAATAATTAATGGTTGTTTCGATCCAGGTGTTCTTTCACCTGCCAAGGTAAATAACCTTCATGCTTTTGTTCCTAGAGTGATAAAAGATGATTGAGCCAAGATGCCACACTGAGAGGAGAGACAGGAAGAAGAGGAAAGAACGGTTTATAAAGGGGGGTAAGTGTGTGTAGGGGGAGGGAGACACAACACGCAGAGGCAAGGACTGTACGGGAGGCGAGCTAATGGTGGTATGCGGGGGTGGGGGTAAGAGCGGGGGGAATGCAGTGAAAGCAGTGGTAAATTAACCAATTTGACAAACAGCGAGTAAGTGCACACAATCAAACTTGTCACAGCCAACCTGAGAGACATCTTGACAAAACCGCAAAGTCTATGTAAACTTTTAAAAACCCTCCAGAATTTCAACTCGCCAGTCTTCAGGAGTCCAGCAACTGTCAAAGGATAAATATTTCTTACACCTTTAAGACAGTGTACACCTGCCGAAACAAGGGAGTTCATTTAGAACTTCTGTATTTTCAGCAAAGTCCAGGTCTGAACAAGAAATATTTCGTAGTTCGTCAGGCTAAATAAAGAAAAGATTCATGTACAATTCATTGAAACTTGCCACAGCAACAAGCACAAGACAACACATGTCTGGAAACTGCTCAGAACTTTCTATAATTAAATTTCTTTAATTAACGTGGTCGTCATTTGAGGCCTTGAGTAAGAGAAGGAGAAGCAGAATCAGCAGCCATCTCTATTCCAAAAGATAAGAAAGTGCAACAGCTGGTTATTTTCCGTGTGAAAGACATGGTCACACATTTTAACCAAATGAAATGAGTGACCACATCATTAGCAGGTCCGTCTCAGACCACCGCATACCCATAAATCCATATAAACGGAATACCTATATATTAACAATAGTCAGTACAGTAATTATCCTAGTCCTTTATTTACAGATAATAAATATGTTATAGTAATATGTTAAAAAATTATGTAAGTGTCTGTATAAGTGAAAATCAGTCAGTCAAAGGCCTGTCCTTATCTGTATTTTGTAACTAGCACTTGTTTTGTTTATTTTTGTCTCTGAGCACACTTACCGAGAATAATTACTTACTGAGAGTAATAAAGTTGGTCATTGTCATTGTTATTGTTATTGTTACTGTCATTGTTAAGCCCCAACCACCGATGTTCATCTCCGGCGTGGTGTGAATAACTGCTGACCTCCCTCATAAATCTCCCTGTTGTCATGCAAAGAACACATGTACCTACATACACCTGTTTTATTTTTGTGAACAACTGCTATAAAAAAAAGCTAACAGCTAACCTAAGACACGTTTAATTTTTCCCCTCCAATGTGTTGATCTATACTCAGGTGTCTACAAAGTGTTAATGCATTCATTAACCTCACGGACACTTTAGGTCAGTGACGAGGCTCAGCGCTAACAGTTTTACCAAACTCGATTTTAAAAAAAATCTCCATTCAGAGCACAGATATCAGAAATGGTGTCTAGATGACAAATCAATAAAAAGAATAATACTTAATATTAACTTAATAATACTTAACATTTCAGTTGCCTCCCATTAAACAAAACCGTATCTCGTTATACGTTTAGAAAGTAATAATAAAACTGTAGCGACTAATTAATTTTAGAAAGTAAAGACAGCACGAGAAAAAGAAAAAAAATAAGAGAAAACTTGCAATTCTCTGAATAAATAGGCGAAAAAGAAACCCACCCATCCAATCAGTCTGAGGCTGCCTTACCATACGTTGTGTAACGGGAAATGTGATTATTTTGTTACCATATACATTGCATGTAAATGTTGAGCATCAAGCTTTGTTCTGTGGGCTCAATATCTTAAAAACTTGTTTCTGTGGGCTCAGTATCTTAAAGACTTATCTTGTTTCTGTGGGCTCAGTATCTTAGACTTATCCTGTTTCTGTGGGCTCAGTATCTTAAAGACTTATCTTGTTTTTGTGGGCTCAGTATCTTAAAGACTTGTTTCTATGGGCTCAGTATCTTAAAGACTTATCTTGTTTCTGTGGGCTCAGTATCTTAGACTTATCTTGTTTCTGTGGGCTCAATATCTTAGACTTATCTTGTTTCTGTGGGCTCAGTATCTTAAAGACTTGTTTTTGTGGGCTCAATATCTTAAAGACTTATCTTGTTTCTGTGGGCTCAGTATCTCAAAGACTTATCTTGTTTCTGTGGGCTCAATATCTTAGACTTATCTTGTTTCTGTGGGCTCAGTATCTTCAAGACTTATCTTGTTTCTGTGGGCTCAGTATCTTAAAGACTTATCTTGTTTCTGTGGGCTCAATATTTTAAAGACTTATCTTGTTTCTGTGGGCTCAGTATCTTCAAGACTTATCTTGTTTCTGTGGGCTCAGTATCTTCAAGACTTATCTTGTTTCTGTGGGCTCAGTATCTTCAAGACTTATCTTGTTTCTGTGGGCTCAGTATCTTCAAGACTTATCTTGTTTCTGTGGGCTCAGTATCTTCAAGACTTATCTTGTTTCTGTGGGCTCAGTATCTTCAAGACTTATCTTGTTTCTGTGGGCTCAGTATCTTCAAGACTTATCTTGTTTCTGTGGGCTCAATATTTTAAAGACTTATCTTGTTTCTGTGGGCTCAATATTTTAAAGACTTATCTTGTTTCTGTGGGCTCAATATTTGCCAGCAGCTCTTGCTGTCAGGTATTTCTCAGGTCAGTTAGTCTACCTTCTCTACCCCCGTGGTGCTACACCACTGAGTGCTGGTATGTATATCTCTGGGTGAGAGGTCAGTGTGTGCATGCTCACTTGCATTACTCTGTACCAGCAGCTGTGGTGTCGCCACCATCGCAGTACTCATTCCAATCCAATCATTTCCTCTCTCCATCACTAGTCCCGGCCTTATTGATTTGTTTCCGATTATTTACAGCGAAATGACACGTAATCATGGCGCGGCGGGAACAAGGAGAGGTCTACAAACACACCACATCGCCAACCTTGGTCTTTAAACATTCAACACCAACTAAGAGTCACGTGACTGTATAGCCTTGCAAGACACACAAAGCTCACCTATCACGGTCATCAATTTGAAATCGCCTGCACAGGAAAGTGCCATTAAAAAACTTTCTGCTGGACGGATTTCTGCTGAGAAAATAAACGCAGTCAACTTTGAAATAAATTTCCGAACAGGATTAAATGTGACGGCACGATCTGACTTAAAATTGGTGGAAAAATCGAAAAGTCGTTTTAATTTTTAACTGCCGACAGCGGCCTGCAGAGTTTTCTCTCTCCCTCTCTCTCTCTCTTTGTCCCTGTGTGTGTGTGTGTGTGTGTGTGTGAGAGAGAGAAAGAGAAAGAAAGAGGAAATAAATAAAATGAAGAAAAAAAGAATGTTAGCTTAGGGATGGTTGTGTGAGAACCTGTATGATTAACTCAAAGCAAACTGTATACTTCACTGAAAGTCTTTCAGACAGGGTCCCCATTCACTCATTTCGTTAATCGCTTCTGGCTGATTAATGCTGATGAGACAGTTTGGTTCAACCTGAGATGGAAAATTAAAATAAACGTGTGCACATGCATGTGACGCATACAGGGGGTAGAGAGAGAGAGAGAAGGAGGCTAAAGAAAGATATTATCTAAGATTTCCTAAGAGGAAACATCATCTCAGGGCACCACGCTCGTCCTATTCAATCGATTTTAATGTTCTCTCTTATATTTTACGTTTCTCTCCAGTGGGTAAACGAGTGCAAGAGGGCATCAATGTGTGAGTCAAGCAGTGCAAAGCATTGTGCATGTGAGAATGCGTGTGTGCGTGAATGTATGCGTGAATCTGCTCGTGTGTGTGTGTGTGTGTTAAGGATGGAGGGTCGCCCGCCTAGTCGCACTCTTTGACCTGATATGATGACATTCCTCAACTGACATACCATACAATTAATATTGAATGCACTCCTCCTGGCTGACCTCACTCAGGGGACAGACGGATGTAAGTCTGGTAAGACGCAGTCCCGGGCTGCATGTAAGAGGCTGCACCCAGTCTTGTAGGCACCGTGACAGGCAACTCAGAGAGGTGAGTGAATGAAGCATCACCTCATTAACGCAAAAAGCCTTCCTTCCCTCCAAACACAATCAAACCTCATCATCAACAAAAGGGTGATTACTCTTAAGCTTGGCGGTAACAGTTCTATGTTGCCCTGCGTTTGCACAAAAAAACAGGAGGACAATCATATCCTTTTTCTGTCTGTCTGTTTGTATGTGTGTACGTTTGCCTGCTTTCGTACTTCTTTCCTTCTTTACATCCCGCGCGCACGCGCGCACACACACACACACACACACACACACACTACGTAGACACGCGCGTGCGTCCACATTGACACGGAGGGTCATTTAAAGAGAACTTGAAGCCTGACGGATTAAGCCCCCGAACAAATTATCGATCAGGTTGTCTCCCGCCTTAGGGCGAGTTGCTGCACGATGGAGCGGGGCCAGGGTACACGTGTTGAGAAGGCACAGGGCGGGTGGGTGAGGCAGGGCTAGAGGTCAGAAAGATGCAGCGCTAAAACATTCATGTCATGCAGTGCTCCGGGTGACACCTCGCGCCATTTCTGTCAACGGCTGGAAATTCAAGACGAAGGCAGCGGCTGAGTGTATCACACACAACACTCACAACCTGTTGGCATGTATATCACACGCTCACGCGAAAACACACACACACACACACACACACACACATACACAAACACATACAGACACACTCACAAAGCAACACTTTCACCATCGAATGCATGCATCTGCTTAAGACATTCACAAACAGAAGTAACGAACAGAACTTACAAACAGGAATCTTAAAAATTACATACGCGGACGGTAAAATGAAAAGAAATCCGTACAATATCGACGTGATAACGCGCGCACGCACGCACACTTACACTCACACACACACACAATTTATTTAAATGCCTATCTAGGAAACATTTCTTTTTGTTTAGAAGGTTAGTGAGATCCGCACGACTAAACAAGGAAAATATTTTCTGCTCTTGGTTCTTGGAAGTTCTCACGGACACAGCGAGAACAATTCCCTGCACACACACACACACACACACACACACACACACACACACGCCCAATGAGCAAGAGAAGCAGGCAGACCTCAGTCTCTACTAACACATGGCTCAAGACCTCAAACTCTACTCACGCAGGGCCCTCACGTCCAGCTGCCATGTTAAGGTCTGGGGCTTGGCGCCCACCAGGAAGTTGACGTCACAGCCGAACTCTCGGACCTGGCCCTGGCGGAGGTCAAGGAGGAGGGCCCTGACGGCCGTGTTACGGGTGTTTTGTGCATCGATTTCACAAGAAGAGAACATATCGGAGGTGGTGCACTTGGAGTTGTGGAGGAGGAGAGTGACGGAGGCCAGACTTTTGTTCTTGTTGCGAGTCTCGTACAGCGAGAGAGACACGAGGCTTACGTCCCCTGGCAAGACCTTCCCCGTACACTGAAGCTCCAACACGGAGGGGGACCCTCCAAAAGGGCGGTAAGTCAGTCCTGTAATAGCAGCAATGTCAGGTACAAGAATGTCCATAATGTCAACAACTTTCAAAGAGTCAGTCCTTGTCAATAAATAATTAAATAAATTAATTAAGTTATTCCTTCTTTTCTCTTTTACATTTCTGATAATAACAAGTATCCGTATATATATATATATATACCTCACAAATCAAATCTTCTATTACAGATTGTTTTATAAAATCTGAGTATTGCTATATACTATGATGATGAGTGCCGTATTTTGATACTATTCTCTCCTAACTCATAGTTTGCCCTGTCTGTGTACACAAGTAGAATGTAGACGTCACTATAGTCAAAACTACATGTGTGTCCTGTCTGTCTACACAAGTAGAATGTTGACTTCACTAGAGGGTAGACTACATGTGTGTCCTGTCTGTCTACACAAGTAGAATGTAGACTTCACTAGAGGGTAGACTACATGTGTGTCCTGTCTGTCTACACAAGTAGAATGTAGACGTCATTATAGTCAAAACTACATGTGTGCCCTGTCTGCCTACACAAGTAGAATGTAGACGTCATTATAGTCAAAACTACATGTGTGTCCTGTCTGTCTACACAAGTAGAATGTAGACGTCACTATAGCCTCGACTACATGTGGCAGGAAGAACAAATTGTACGAGCAGCGGCGAGCGGTGGAGGGGAAGGTGACATGATGTACAGATACTTCTGTGCGCATGCTCCATGATTTCTCTCATTTTCGCACGTGCACGATCTCATCTGCATATTTGCTTGCCGATCGTTGGGAGGGTTATTTGCAGACACTCGCCCTTTTGAGAGGCCGTCAACAAGGCGAGTGTAATGAGGCCAGTCTTGTTGCGCCTGCGTCAATACCCGCCACGTTCCGTGACGTCAGGATAGGTTTAGCAGACGACACACTTCGTGCCGCGGCATTGAAGAGACCGTCTTAACGCCTCGCACGTTATTCCAATATGTATAGTCCACGAAAACAAAGTATATACTTGTCGCTAGAGCTCGAGAGAGGAGAAGATGCAAAGAGTTTACCTCCATTTTCCGTGTCATCTTATTTTCTTCTATCTCTAATAACCGTTTTCTTCACAAAAATTATGAACTACAGTTACTACACGTTACTTTCAGAACTCCAACCCTGCACGATACACGGGCAAAGCTGACAGATTTCTAAAATAAATAAATAAAATAAACAACCCTCCCCCCAAAAAAAAAGACAAATCTGGTGTCATTTAAATGATGAAAGTCCCAACGAATCAGATACATTAAATTAAAGTGAGCAAATTTAGTTCTTGGACTCACCACTGATTCTAGTCTCCGCAGAACCTAGCGTCCACAGAAGAAGTAGACAGGCCATCAAAACCCGCGCCATCTGGCAGCTGACGGTGGTGCTGTGGTTGGCTAGTGTCGACACTTCCATGGCTGGAGTCACTGTTGAGACTGGTGCTGGGCCCATCCCGCGCTAGAGCCAGGCCCGGCAGTCCGTATTATTCCCTCATTAGACACCCAACAGCATCGAGCTTTCCTGGACTGCCAGAAGGCCGTCGCTAGGAGTTACTTCCCCTTAAGCAAACAGGTAGATAACGTGGTTGCGCCCCTTGCCTCATCTTTTTCTCTGCAGCCGGCTACGATCGTCGCTGGGCGGGTCTGAGAAGGGAGATGGGGAGGGGGGGGAGAGGGGAGTTGCGGACGATCTCTACACCGCCGGGTGGGAGGGTTTAGAAAACAGGAAAGCAGATGGACAGGAGGAAGGTTGGCCGGATTATTTCTATTGATTTGCGAATTATCCCGCAGTCCCTCTCGGACTCTCGCGCCATCAGTCAAACGGCACTAATAAATCCACATTTTCCACCCGCAGTTTGCGCGGGCAAAAAAGGAAAAAGTGGCTGTGGTGTGGTGTACAGCAAAAACCCGAGCTGCTGTCTACTTGCCGTGCTGCACCATGCTGCACCATGCTGCAGCCGTGAAGTCTCCCAATCGTTACTAACAGTAAAGACCCGCGTAACCTGATACACGTCGAGAGATAGTTTTGCTCTCTTTCTCTCTCTCTCTCTCTCTCTCTCTCTCTCACACACACACACACACACACACACACAGAGAAATATCTCCCCCAACAAACACAAAACATATCCCCCCAACACACACACACACACACACACACACACACACACACACACACACACACACAAACACACTCTGAGATAAAAAGGGGATGACGAGGTCAGACACCGATACAGAGGCAGGCAAGCAGCAACACAGACTTATCTAAAGTGAATTGATATCAATAGCTAATGCCTATCCGTTGTTGTAAATATCTCCCAATATTAGCAAAATCGGATTCTTATAGCAGTCAGTTCTGAATGGTTACAGATACATGGATGTCGGTTACAGCACGCGAGCGGAACTCTATGTCGCTTAATATATGAACAGTAGCTGCAATCAGAATTATACAGTACATAAGCTATGTGTTACTGTATATCACATGTAACAGTCGCCATTTGTTACTGTAATCAACACGTTGAATAAGACATCTGTGAGTGTATACAACATGTTCCAGTCGACCTATGTGGCAGTACACCATGTTACAGCCAACCTTTGTGCACCATGTTACAGCCGACCTATGTGGCGGTACACCATGCTACAGCTGACATATGCGGCGGTACACCATGCTACAGCTGACCTATGTGGCGGTACACCATGCTACAGCTGACCTATGTGGCGGTACACCATGTTACAGCCGACCTATGTGGTAGTACACCATGTTACAGCCGACCTATGTGGCGGTACACCATGCTACAGCTGACATATGTGGCGGTACACCATGCTACAGCTGACATATGCGGCGGTACACCATGCTACAGCCGACCTATGTGGTAGTACACCATGTTACAGCCGACCTATGTGGTAGTACACCATGTTACAGCCGTCCTATGTGGCGGTACACCATGTTACAGCCGACCTATGTGGTAGTACACCATGTTACAGCCGACCTATTTGGCGGTACACCATGTTACAGCCGACCTATGTGGTAGTACACCATGTTACAGCCGACCTATGTGGCGGTACACCATGTTACAGCCGTCCTATGTGGCGGTACACCATGTTACAGCCGACCTATGTGGTAGTACACCATGCTACAGCTGACATATGCGGCGGTACACCATGCTACAGCTGACCTATGTGGCGGTACACCATGCTACAGCTGACCTATGTGGCGGTACACCATGTTACAGCCGACCTATGTGGTAGTACACCATGTTACAGCCGACCTATGTGGCGGTACACCATGCTACAGCTGACATATGTGGCGGTACACCATGCTACAGCTGACATATGCGGCGGTACACCATGCTACAGCCGACCTATGTGGTAGTACACCATGTTACAGCCGACCTATGTGGTAGTACACCATGTTACAGCCGTCCTATGTGGCGGTACACCATGTTACAGCCGACCTATGTGGTAGTACACCATGTTACAGCCGACCTATTTGGCGGTACACCATGTTACAGCCGACCTATGTGGTAGTACACCATGTTACAGCCGACCTATGTGGCGGTACACCATGTTACAGCCGTCCTATGTGGCGGTACACCATGTTACAGCCGACCTATGTGGTAGTACACCATGCTACAGCTGACATATGCGGCGGTACACCATGCTACAGCTGACCTATGTGGCGGTACACCATGCTACAGCTGACCTATGTGGCGGTACACCATGTTACAGCCGACCTATGTGGTAGTACACCATGTTACAGCTGACCTATGTGGCGGTACACCATGTTACAGCCGACCTATGTGGTAGTACACCATGTTACAGCCGACCTATGTGGTAGTACACCATGTTACAGCCGACCTATGTGGTAGTACACCATGTTACAGCTGACCTATGTGGTAGTACACCATGTTACAGCCGACCTATGTGGTAGTACACCATGTTACAGCAGACCTATGTGGTAGTACACCATGTTACAGCTGACCTATGTGGTAGTACACCATGTTACAGCCGACCTATGTGGTAGTACACCATGTTACAGCAGACCTATGTGGTAGTACACCATGTTACAGCTGACCTATGTGGTAGTACACCATGTTACAGCTGACCTATGTGGTAGTACACCATGTTACAGCTGACCTATGTGGTAGTACACCATGTTACAGCTAACTTATGTGGCGGTTCACTAGGTTAGAGCAAGCCTACTTAGCTATATACAGGAGTTACAATATAAGTAGTACACATTGTATACAACAGACTACCACATGCATTTTTATACAACGGCTGCCCTCAGGGTATCGACTGGAGGCTTAGGGAAGAATGTGAAAAACACTCAACCATGTTTGATAAAACGTTTGAATCCGCATTAAAAAGAGTTTTAGACTCTTGCATTCGGCAAATATCCCGGTCAGAGCAGACTTAACTATTTAAATGCTCACACACATATTGTATCTACATGTATGGTTGAGCAGCTTCGCTCTACAAGTGCTACAACATATACAACATATACAAGTGTATATTTGAGCTGCTTTGCTATACAAGTACTAAAGTTTTGTATATTTAAGTAGTATCGTTCCACAAATACTACCACCACATGTATATCTAAGTAGCCTTGCTATATAAGTACTACATACATGTGCATGTTTGAGTCGCCTTGCTGTGCATTATGCATGATTCTACTCATTCCCTCTGTACAGACCTGGTTGTGAGTGTGTGTGTATGTGTGTGTGTATGTGTGTGTATGTGTATGTGTGTATATGTGTGTGTGCGTGTGTGTGTGCGTATATGTGTGTGCGTATATATATATATATATGTGTATCTTTGTCCCACACAAGGTACCCGAACCTCTACGAAATATGAGCTATGCATGCGGCACACACACACACACACACACACACACACACACTCACACACACACACACACACACACACACACACACACACACACACACACACACACACACACACGTTTAGAAGTTTCAGTAAATGTAGAACACGCGAAAAAAAAAATCGAAGTTTAGAACTCAAATGGAAGTAAAAAATATTTTTCTGAACAATGCAGCCAGAAACGATGTTCTGAGACATCACCGTAGTAGTAAGGAGAAGTTTCAACACAATAACGAAACCTTGTCAATCTGCGCGTGATTCTAACTCATCTCTATCCTAGTCTGTAATATCACTTCAACATGCAACACCCGTATTATATGAGTGCCCGCAGTCTCGCTTCTGATGCTAATTTTCCGTAAATATAACGGATGATTGTTATATATCAGAAACATGACAGTAAAACTGACGTGCGTGTGTTTTTACATGTGCGCGTGCATTTATGTGTGGGTGCTACCCTAGATGTTTACATGCGTGCATGGGTGTGTGGGTGCTAGCATGCGTGTTTACAGGTGTGCGTGAATGAGTGTTTGTGGAAGGGAGGAGAGGCTGTATTTGTTGGAGAAAGAGGCAGAGACAGAAGAGGATGAAAATGCCTGCCTGTCAACAATTTACTGTCCTCTTTCTTGTTTTCTCGTCAAGAGTAGTGTTCTCACAAATCATCAAAATAGCTTTCGTTCCTCTCTGACACATCACCTGTCCTCTCTACTAACTCATCACTTACTCATCGCCTTCACTAACAGCGACCAGTTGGAGATCTGCGCCCCGCCTCTGGGCTTGAGGCTGTTGACCTCGCAGCCATATTGTCTCTCCTCGCCCTCTCGCAGGTCAAACACAAGGGACTTAACCGCCGTCCTGCGGTAGTCGTTGCTATGGATTTCACAAGACGAGAAGGTGTCGGAGGTGGAACACGCATTGTCAACCAAGTTGACTGAGGCCACGATACTGCTCTTGGAGGCCCCGTATAGAGCTAGCGAAACCAGTTTCGAGTTGGCCTCCAAACCGGATCCTGAACACTTTATCTCTAGTATAGTAGGCTGACCGTAGAAAGGGGAAACACTCATTCCTGTGAAAATAAAAATCAGAAAAATTAGGAATATGCACAATTGTTTGTTTCAAACACGGGGATGAAGATATACCAACATAAACATTAAGCTGTCATAGTAAAGGTAAACTAAGAAACCGAAAGAACAAAGCAAACAAAAGGATAATTGCTAACACACACACACACCCACCCACACACACACACACACACACACACACACACACACACACACACACACACACACACACACTGCCTGTTGCTATAATTGTGCTAAATATTGTAGATCGTAAGAAATTAAAGGTTAGAAGTCCATCCGCCATAATTTAGTTCGCATATTAAAACTGGTGCACATGCAATTATGGGGTTTCGGTCGATTGTGATTTCCTACAAGTGAATGTGTTGTTCTAGACACCTCTTGAGAGACATCAGAAGAAAGGTGGGTGAATATTTAACCTGGGTACACGTAGGGCAACTAGTCCAAAAGTTCGAAAACCAAATGTAAATGAGCAATATATAGTTACACCTTAAGGATACTTGAAAGAAAGAGAACTAAAGCAAATGGGAAAAAAAATAAAAAAGAAAAGGATTAAACAATGAAACAGAAAGAAAGAATGATAGAAAGAAAGGGGGGAAAAAAGACTAACAGGCAGACAGGAAGACAGACAGATTATGAAAGACCGAAGAAAAGAAGTGAAAAAGGTCCTATAAGGCAAGAGAAGCACCAGAAAAATCTGACTAAATGTATAAGATGCTAATCAATAACTGTCCTCGCCTATTCTTTCAAAGCTACAGTGGCTGACAGCTCTGTTCTCTTCACAAAATGCAGGAGGAGGCGAGTCAGTGCACTCAAGGTGCAAATCTCCTCAGCGCAGTGACGTGTGTGATCCTTGGTGGTAACATGTCCTCTCTCTGTCGGGTACATTTATTTATTTATTTATTTATTTACAGTTATGTTGGTGCGTAACGGACTGTGGTCGTCAAAATAATAAGGAAAGCAAGTGCAACAGAGAAAGATTTGGGGAATGAAGTTTTATTGGGAAGTCACTCTGTCTATATGTCAGCCTATCAGTTCTCCTCCCTGAGTATCAGGCTAATTGGCTGCGCAACTGTCGGGCTACCTTCCCATCAATCTTCATTTCTGTCACAATCTGTTTTCCTTTCTGTCTGGCGTTGCCGTTATTTTCTTTTTCTCTCTATCAAGCATGTGTGTGTGTGTGTGTGTGTGTGTGTGTGTGTGTGTGTGTGTGTGTGTGTGTGTGTGTGTGTGCGTGTGTGTGTGTGTGTGTGTGTATTTATATATGGGCATGCGTGTCCATGAGCACGCGTGCGTTATCTGTATCCGAATCTGTAGTTATTAATTTTGTGTTTATATAATTGCATAAATGGCGAAAACAAACTACTTAAAAAACTTTAAACCAAAGCACTTGAAAAGCATCGTCAGTTTCTCCCCAGAGTTTGCTACACAAACACAAGATGGAGACTGTGGCAGGGAAGCTGGTAGTCTGGCTACACCTGTTACATTGCCATCTCCAGCAGAAACTCTGCGACTAGTCTGCTTGTGTCTATCAATGACACGCTCGTGTGCCGACACACACAGTGAACTAATATCCTGCAAGAGTTCTGCTCAAAAACGGCCCTAAATTGCATTTCGATTCGGAATATTAATGCCTTGTTGAAAGAAAAATGGGGGCGGATGAAATCCATGCAGGCAGAAAACTATTAATAATTCAGTTTCCATTACAACATCCTTCTTGTGCAGAGAAGATGGAACAGCGCCTAGAATAGTGATCTATATTTCATGCCAGATGCGACCTTCAATAAAAGATGAAGAATACATCTCTGTGATTCCCTAGTTTAATCTACTTTTTTCACAGAAAAATATTATCAATTCCTCGATGATATTGTCGACTTTTGAAGGAAAATTTAGAAATGGCATCAAATGTTGTTAATGTTACATTGACTTGCAAAACTTTAAATTTTTGTTACCGGTAACGAAATATCTTAACCGAAGAAGTGCTAGCGACGAGTTGTTATGTTCGAATTTCGGCAAAAATTCTTTTATTTCAATAAATTTAAATATCATTAAAATTCGTTTTATTTTTAACTTTACATTGCGTGAACAAAATTAATTCTCTGCTTGCCGTTCACCCTGGCCGCCGGATAAGTCTAAATGGATAAGTCTATTAGAATGAACCTTCGTTAAATTAAAATGGCTAAAGAATCATATCTCAACTCATTTCCCATGGGTGTAAGAAATGTTCCATAATTTTGCTAACATTTTCTCCAACTATTGAAGCCCTCACTACAACTTCGAGAATGGCAGTTACCCGGATACCAGTTATGTCCTTCAATAATCCAGAGTTTGAAAACACTGTATCTCATTTAATAAACCGACTTTTTCTTGCCAGATCCGAAGCTAAATTTTAACAGGAAATGCAAGGACCATACAAGTGGCCTCCATTAGAGGGAGGCTGCAGTCGCACTCCGCTGCTGAATCGAGTTTGCTTTGAATTCTGGGAAATGAACTATTGATTTGCACAGTTGTGATGCTTAGGTAGGGCAGACCATCTCATTTTTAGCTGACACCTCTAATGGCACCTGACGAAAAGGCGGAAGTCAAAAACAAGTAGAGAAGCGCTTATCTGGGGCATTGAGAGAAGGAAGTTAGTCTCTTGAACAGCATCACAAGGCTCAGCCAAGTAACACACTTCTTAATTTTATCTTGGATGATGATGAAAGCTAGTTTCCCAATGAAATACGAAAAATTAGTTTACTATTTTAAAACAAAAGGCTGTTACCTATACTGAATAGGGGAATGTTTCAGCAGTCAAATGCCATGTTGTATTCAATAAAATTATTTATATTATTTATATAAATATTTATGTTTAAATTTTGTAATCTGGGCACACGAAGTTATAGAAATAATCTAGAAACAACTGGCAAACTTTCTTAAGGATTTGATGAAAGAAATGTACTTCTTTTTGTGTGCGAGATAGTCGTTAAATACTTGTCTAATTAAAAGAATAGGTAAGAGAATAGCGACAGAACTAACAGCACCAGCAACACCCCTATCAACATTAAGAAAGATTTACACTATCATCAGGAACAGCAAAGAATACCATCTGACAGATGGCAAACATTCAAGAATTGAGTCAAGTTTTGTTTCTTTTTGCAGGACATTTTGGGAAAGACAAATTAATGTAAATCTGCCAAGAATTTAATTTAATTAATTTTCTAGGGTAGGAGATCTATGTAACCTCCTGCCGGGCTTAATCTCACCTGTAGAGTTGCTACACCAAGGAAACAAAGCCTTGCTAACAGCTAGTTAACTGATATCAGGGAGCCCAAGTCGCCCCTTATTTTATACAGCAAATAAAAGGTGAATACTTTTCTTGGGACTGATTTAAGCAAACTCTCTGAAGAAAGGGACGATGCCATTACGAACACAGCAGTGTAGCATTTACTTTGGTCATAAAGGAAAATAAAAATATTAAGATTGTTTTAAATCGAGTTTTTAAGATCCTTCACTACTTAAGGCACGCTTAAGATATCCATACAAACGAATTTTTTTTGGGGGGAGGGGGAGAGAAGCAAAAGGTTGTTTAAAACGGTGTATGGGAGCCACGTGAATGGTATTGCAAGAGAAAGATATAATTCTAAAACAAAAACACATACAAAAAAAAAACAAATCACTTACCATTTTCCTGTGCAACAACGTCGAATCCGACAAAAAGGAAGATGAAAAGAAGCACAAACTCCAAAATCCACGCCTTCCGTCTGTCCGCCATCACCGCACGCGAAGTGCACGCGCTGGACTGACACCAAGACGAGCAGTGGATGAAGGCAAGAGAGCGACCGCGCACGAGGCCCTGCTTACTTCCCTTGAACGTCAGGCCCAAGCAATTATCCCCCCTTAATAAGCCCGTAGCTTTCGACGGAGGATGGCGGGAAATTTATCGAACGGAAATCGATGCATATGTCTGGTGGTGCCTGGTGGAGCTTCGTAACTCTGTGAGTGTAAATACCCCCCCTTCACAGGCTCACGTTTTGAGCGCAAACTAAATTAGGCAGATAAAGCAATCAAGTCGCACAGCCTATTGATTAGCCTTGCAAGCTTGCAGCAATAGTGCGGTGCAGTCACGAGTGGGGCCGAGAGGCGCACGCCTGCATGGGTGGTGCTATCATCAAATGCCACTCACTACACGTGTCGAGATGGAGTTTGGAAGAAACGAAGGCCGCTGACAAGGGAGGTCACCAGTAGATTTAAGACCACGCACGTGACGCATGGGTTACGGTGCTAACAATAGTCTTCACAGATACACACCAAGGCTCTGTAAGTTGTCTACAGGGGTGTGTGGTGGAAGTGGTGGGGATGATGATGATAAGATTCAAGTGTGTGTGTGTGTGTGTGTTTGTGGTGACACACATGTATGACTCTTCTGAGTGAGCGTTAGAACCAGCCTCATGTCCACAGGTAGATACCCAGAACCTTGTTCTACATCGTGATTTTTTTTTCTGTTGCATCTACCTTTGAATACCACACCCATGAATCTCTAAGTCCTGAATAAAAGGAAAGAATCATACAAGAAGATCAGCAGAATGTCCTACACCAGTCACTCTTAACCCCAGTGAAGAAAACTACCTGCAGAATCTAAGGATACGTTCGTGTGAGCTCGTAAGTCTCAAATGCAGGTCGTCATCGTTACATGTCTTGTCAAAAGCCATTTGCTGCTAGAGACTTGTAACCTAAGACTCATGTTAAGACAATGATAACACAAAGACAAAGATTTTTGGAAGTTTATCCGAAAAGCTTGGCCTGTCATGTACCAGTAAACCCCACCAGCACTTTTCCCCAGGAGACTTACTTCAACTGAAGGCTTTTCTGTCCGCTAGTGGAATCTCGCACATCCTGATGACTCAGTCAATGTAATAATTAGGAGAAAACTAAACGTGGTTTCATAGCAACGCTAACCGGCAAGTGACAGAGATGGACATGGTGCTAACATGACATTTCTACTGTTGCTCTGTGGGATGTACACCTTCAGCCCGGGTGTGTGCGCCAATACAGCCACCTTCTTCTTACCAGCCATTCGGTGACACTTGTCTTGTCTCACACATGTAGATCGACCGCTTATTAAATGCCAATTAAGACCTATAAAACTTTGTGTTACGAAAAGTTCTCATTCCTTTTCAATAACAGAACAGACCGTAATGTTATCTCCAAGGGTGCATTTATATATCTCCTTTCGATACAATTATACGACGATACGGGGAATAGACCTTATTATGTTTAAGCTTACATGATTAATATGTGCAGAAAAAGATTGTATAAATATGTGTACCATAAACTACAAAATTATGTTTTAAATATATAGTCGACACCAGTGTTTGAAGGTATTATCCTAGTTACAGCACCATTGTCTGTAGCAAGACATTGACAGAAGCAAGATGTCTGTACTGGATGTGTACCTGGCCGGATGGGGAAAGACTGGTGTTTATAGACAGGAAACAGTCTAGAAGGTAGTAATAGACAGAAAGCATCAGTATAGTACACACGTGTAATGGTACTGACACAGCAGTAATCACAAGATTAGGTAGTAGGTATATGAGTGAGTGAGTGAGTGAGTGAGTGAGTGAGTGAGTGAGTGAGTGAGTGAGTGAGTGAAAAAGATATTTCATGTCTTGTTACAGGACAATTATAATCTCTTCACGCTAAAGCTATTCACGGTTGCTGAGAATACAGACGAGTATATAAACAATGCGATAATGGCTTCTCTGCAAATAAAGGCTATTTTTCGAATTAAATTCTTGTTATCAGATACAATAATACTAAGTCGAAAAGACGCAGATCAAATTGATTTCCGCATCCTCTCCAGCGCCCTCTTCTTATCACTCAATGAGTTAAAACGTTACCAAGGCTACGACACCCGCTGTACGCACTCACACAGACGCACACACGGTCTCTCTCTCTCTCTCTCACACACACACACACATACAAACACTATTATCCCTACGTCTTCCCCCTTCTTTCTCTGTCACATACACGCATACGGATGAAAGTGGTTTGCCGTGTCAAGAGCGCGGTAAATGTTAAGGCCCATCACAACGCTTTTTCACCTTTTGGTTTGCCCATCAACATCACTCCACAACCTCTTACTCTAAATTTGGAGTTGATGAGGCACCCAGCACTAACCCTTTTTTTTGGCAAAGTCACGTGACTGTCTCGTCAAGCCAAGAGCGGATAAGCGATTCACTTCAAGCCTGTAGCCAACAAACAGGTCTGTGATGCCCATCACCTCTGACCTGCGTCTAACACCGTGTGCGCCCGCCGCGGTCTGACAACAACTGCAGCTGATGAGTCGGTCGCGTCCCTGATGGGGCGCACGCGTGACACCACGCGCCGTGAGAGGGGCGGCTACTGGCCTACGTGTGCTGCCATCGCACGACCGTGGCAGCCGCCAAATTGAAGGATTGTCTCCCCTGTAGCAGAAAGCGTGAAAATAGCAGGATGCTATCCTCGGCACTTGTCTCGTGATGAGCGACTGGCAGGATCGATGTCACCTTTCCCTCGCTCAATGTTTAGCCTCGAAATCGACCGACAGCGGGTAGGAACTTTACGATGTATGGCATCACACCCGGGTAGAACGCTACGAGCTGTGTCAGGAGACAGAGGGCGGATAAAAGCAGCAAAAGTTGAAGGTGAAATGTAATCACGTGATACACCAAGAGGCCAAATCTGTCATTGATGAAGATTACGTAAGGTCCTGTAGAAAAGTTGTAATTAAAAAGTAAAACAAAAATGGAAGAGGTTTGAGTGACGAATGTCTAGAAGACATGGTAGTGGTAGGACACCAGCAACATCTACCTGCACGAGTCAAGCGGGATAAAATGGTGTACCTCGACCATGTCACCCGCCACTACTTTGCCAAAGACTGTCCTTAAATATGATATAGCCTTCATCTTGACAAAGTACTGAACCCATAAGGACGCACACCTGTCTGTTCAGTAACTGTGGACAATCACTCATTAAATGCAACAGTTGTTACAGCTCGGCCCGTAGACTGTAGAGAAAGCAATGCCCAGTATAATTTGTAAGAACTGACATCAACTAAAGTCAGTGAAGTCTACATCTGTTTTAACCAACTCCATAGTTCGATTTATTTTACAATTCGCTAAACATTATTCGAAACTCCATCTACAGCATCGAATATATAAATAACAATGTAAGAGAGATCCTACTGAGCCGAACGCAAAATATGAATTAAGGGTGAACAAGAACAAAAAATACTATTTTTACATAGAGGACAAAAAGAAGTCACATGGCGGGTCATGTGATTTGAACGTCAATCATCGATTCCCACTCGCCTCACGCGACGCTAAGGGGCGACAATTTGATCTAAAATGCATGCAGCAAAAATAACATGCAAATGGAAACGAAGGACCAGAGTAATCAGCTCCCTTGTTTTATTCTGTTAATTTATTCTTATAACTGTAACGGAAGTGTCTTTAGACTAAAATCTGAAAAAAGACGGGATGACACGGAATGAGGAAAGTAAAGTCACCCTCACGTTATTCCCTGTGGGGGAGAGAACTCTGACCATAAAAATACAACCAACAGAAAATACTTATGAATTACTTCGTTAAAAATTCTGATTTTGCACACACACACACACACACACACACACACACACACACACACACACACACACACACACACACACACACTGTCTAACAAATTGGACGGAAAGGAGAATCTAAACGCGATGGAAGGTAATGATAGTAACACACACCTACTCACGTGAGTATAATAAAGCTGTAATATTAATTCGTGCTGTATTCCACCAGATGTCTCGGTCCACAACCACTGCATATCAGTTACCATGTTATCGCTACAGGTCAGTTTTTTGTGCAAACTATGATGATAACCGTTTGCTGCATACAATGCACATTTATAAACCTAAAAAACCGCATCCTCACTATTTCCAAAGATGTCTGGTACACCTTTGTGAAAAATGCGTAATAATTAATGTGTCTATGTAGAAATGGCAGGTAAATAAACAGCAAACAGGTGTAGAAAATACGGGTACAAGTATTGGTAAAGGCGTTGTCACCAAATATCTTGATCGACATCTTACACCTCGTGCTGAGTGAGCCGTAAATTTTGACCACCACCTTTGTACAAAGAGAAAGATTTCTGAAAAATAATTGTACCCATTACAACATTTGCGCGTACATTTCGCCCCCGACAAACATATGCGCGCACATACCCGATGTCTAAATGCGGAAAGGGAGAAAGCAAGGCACCGTTCACCTGGAGCACTCGGTCCTTTAGCACGAGCTTACGAAGCACAGCGCTGTACTTACTAAACTTCTCCACTTGGATGGTCCAGGTAATAATCCTGGACCCTTCACCCGAGCGGAAAATGGTCACGTGGCAGGAGAAGTTCCTGCGCTCGTTGTCGTGCATGTCCATGGCGATGGTCCTCAGCCGTGTGTTGCGCGAGTTGTTTTCGTCAAGGACGCAGGAGGAGAAAGTGTCGGCGGTTAGACATTCTCGGGTGATCAAGTTCACTGAGGCCACGATCCTCCGCACCGACTGGTACAGAACGATCGACGAGACAGACGTGTCAGGGTTCAGGGTCAGCCCTGAGCATTCTACTTCCGGTATAGTACTCACTCCTTGAAAGGCCCTCACGATCAGCCCTGAAAAAATGTGTCAAAATTATAAATTTTAAACATTTCATTACACTATTTGGACTTCACCTTATAAATAAAAGATGATGATGATGATGATGATGATGATGATGATGATGATGATGATTACTTACTACCTTGTGTGTATTCCAGATCTTTCTTGTATCTGCCTAATTCCTGCCTGATATCACTCTAATGTCTGCCAAGTATCCGTCTATTGCCTGCATAATACCTGCTCCTTACCTGTGTGATACCTGCATTATTCCTATTTTAGGTTTGTATCGTGTTTTACCTGTGCACGATCCCTCTCTTACACCTGCATCATATCTCACGTGACATTTGAACATTGCCTAGTCGTTGTGTTGACGTGCCGGGTCTCACGTCCCTGTTTGTCTGCACGACTTTACTATCGTTGACATCTTCTATCAGACATAATACGAATCTGTGCATGACTGGCGCTTATTGATATCTTCAGTCTTCATGCATTCTGTGCCTCCCTTCTTCTTTCTAACCATCTTTTTCTCGAGGCGGGAAGGGAGGGTACTCCACTGCATGGGTAGCTGGTGTTTTATCTCGGGGCTATTTACAGGTAACGCTGTAAAAAAACGCTTTCCACCCGAGGATCAGATGTGAGATTCCCGCTACACAAGGTGGAACTCCGTAAACAGCTTACCTCACGCAACGTCACAGGCGTCCACATGTGACGTCACATAACGGTTGCTGCGAGGCGGTTACGTGACTCAGGCCGTGACGGCCCCAACAAACGTCATGCAAAGTTTAAAGAGCCGCTCGATTGATTTATTCTACAATCTAGCGATCTGCACAGCGGGGTCTGCAGGATACCTGAGTCTCTCGTGTTAGGAAACAAATTGCAGGAAGAGAGACAACCGTCTACACGCCAGCGCATCTGTGTAATTGAAAACGTTCAGTGTGTTTGTGTGTGTGTCCGCGCACATCATGTGTCGTATAGTCTTGTGAAGGTGGTATGAGTGTGTATCGATGTGTCTATGTATGCGTGTACATGTGTGTGTGTGTGTGTGTGTGTGTGTGTGTGTGTGTGTTCCAGTGTTACATATCCGTGTGCGTGCCTGAGTGCTAAGGTCAGCCTATGCTAAACGCCTTTTACGACCACTGCATCAGTCTTATCTGCTTCTTGCAGAAGCTGTTTATCTGCCATACCGCCGGCAAAGTCCCACATCAAAGCTTCTCCGTAATGCTGATCAGTGACCTCTGACCCCTATCAAGTTGCATGACGACAATAATTCTGTAGCTACTCCAGGTTACCTGTTACTCTCTTAATGAGTAGCTCCTGTAGCACAGTGACAAAACCTGTTATTGTATCTTCAAGGGTTCGATTCTCAGCAGGGTCATATTTTAACAGTGTGTGTGTGTGTGTGTGTGTGTGTGTGTGTGTGTGCGTGCGCGCGCGCCACTTTGTAATCTTCTGAACCGTACATCTAGGGCTGCTACAAGGTCGGAGCATAGGTGACAGGTCAGGAGTTAGTGTTCGAGGTTTTACTAGCATTACGTGGTTTGGAAGCTGATTACAAGATGTGAAAAGCAAGTGAGCAATAATATGCGCGGATGTAGTCCAGCTCTGTGGGAAAACAAGACGCCATGCATGGCAGGTGTTCTAAGCTCGCTCGTAATTAAAGAGAAACAAAATCGAGACTAAAATGTTTACCATTTACTTTTTTGCTTTGTAATCGTTTATCACCAGTCATGTCCGCACCTGTGAACTCACACACGTCACACTGTAAAGTCCTGTGTCCTGCAAACACACGATATGAAGCCACTCCCTCTATCGCTGGTAGAGCTTTCCAGAAAAAGGAGACGATAACTCCAGTATTTGTCACAGCCAGTAGCTTCTACAACTCGAGATTTTCCCCCTTGAAAGAGTTGCTTCCCCTTTTGTTGTGGGAAAAGTGTGTAGTGAGGGGTAACTCTAGGCCGTTGTCCGCACACGTATGGGGGAGGGGGGGGTGCGTCAACGATAATCACAAGGACAAGGCCACTTGAGAGAATATTCATTCTAAAATGATGATGATGATGATGATGATGATGATGACCACAAATATAAAATTATTTAAAGGTGATATTTGTGTCAGTGACAGCGATGGAGTGAGTGATAGCGATAATAACCTTGTCATTTAAACGAGCCTAACATAGTAAACAACACTAACTTATACAAACAGCCACAGGGGAGAGGAAAATGCCTGCCCGCTTATATCATCGCCCTAGTTCTGTTAGTACTGGTCAACAAAACTCCCTAATTACACTCGCAGCTCTCAATTTTGATTCTTTGATTCTTATAAGGACAAAACCAGAGTGGTGAGCAACTAACATTCTTTTTAATTTTATTTTAACTTTTTTTGATTTTCGCCCTTTCTTTTCTCGAAGAGAATGCAGAAAGTCAGATTGTATCGATATGCAGATTTGTGCCAAGAGGAAGAATTAAAAATAAAACTCGGGACAAATAGCTCTGTGGGCTCTTTTGGTCTGACCTCATCAAACTGTCACAGAATAGTGACCTTCTTGACCTGTCTCCCCTCCCCACTATCCTAACATGGAAACTAGAGTTTGGCAGGCAATAGTGGCACGTTTCTGCGAACCCAGAGACTCTTTTGCCCTCTCTCTCTCTCACACCCACACACGCACATACACACACATCTCTCAGTACACGCAAAGCTCCTACTACTCCAGGCTACCGAGTGAAATGTTTTAAAAAGCTATTTCAAGTGAACCAGAACACGATCATTTCAACAAAACATTGAAGTGGAAGGCGGGGTAGAACAAGATGGTGGAGTAGTGGGAGGGGGAGAAATGAAGTAGAAGTACGTACCGTTACTGTCGGTCAGTCCACTGATGACAAGCGGGGCCACGATGCAGAGAAGAAGCAGCAGCAGCAGCAACGGCCTGCTGGGAATGTCCACCATTGCTGCTGGATGTCCTAGCCTTATCATGCCTGCGTGATGCACAGCAACTGACAAGCCAGTCCTGGCCGTCCTCTTCCTGAAGCCGCTGTCAGGAGGAGAGAGGAGAGTCCGGGGGGGTTTCCAGTAAGGCGGGGAGGCAAGAGTAATTTCCCTTCAATTTTCGATAGTAAAACGCGTTGTCTTCCCCTTTTGCCTTTTGAAATAGTGCGCCATCGAGTGCCACGCAACTTGGTCCCTGGAGTTTTCTCCCCTTCCCCCTCCTTCCGCCCTCGTGTGATTAATGAACGGCTAGAAAGCAGGGACCCGCTGTTCGTGCGATCTGATTATCCTTCGCAGCAGATTAGTAACGATCCATCAACATCAAAATCAAGCCCAACAAGAGGGACTGGGCTAGCCGCGCCATCTAACCAGTGGATAACCGTGTTTATGGCCGAGGTTTTAATTACCGCTGGCCACAAGGAAGTTATGCCGAAGTATTTGAAAATCCTTTCCATGTTACACTACAGACTTAAGCAAGGGTGTTTAAAAAAAAAGAATTTACAGCAGAAAAAAGCGACAGAGTATCGAGTGAAGGAAAAAATCTGTGTAACAGTCTCAACCTCTGGACAGGCCCAGTAGTTTCCAGCTCAAGCCTTATGCTTACAATTTGCTAGAGAGGAAAATAGATAAAACGATTTTAGGAGAAAAAATCCAGACACAGTGAAAACTGTCGAGTGCAATGCGTTCCCCCCTCCACCCACTGACCTAGTGGTGATCAAGAGAATTGATAACTGGGCGCGTATAGCCAGCCAGCCAGCCAACCAGACAGACAGACAACTAAAAAGACAAGCAGCCAGATAGCCAGACAGACGATCAGAAGGACAGAATTAAATTGAACTGAATCGTTAGTATGAGACCACCGCCTTATAGGTAACGGTTATACGATAAAAGCAAAACAACAGTCTATCGTGGTAAGTGTATAGTGCCGCCGACGCCAGGAAGACAAGAGGAAGTGAAAGAGATAGAGAGAGAGGGAGAAAGTGTGTGTGTGTGTGTGTGTGTGTGTGTGTGTGTGTGTGTGTGTGTGTGTGTGTGTGTGTAAGAGGTTTTAGAATTTTTGCAGGTAATCACTGTGGTGGAAGAAAAGAAAATGATATACAATAAGGAACACATCTCACGCTACTGGCCTGGACTTGGCTTTCTTGGCATAAAAACACGATATTGGCATATCACGTGACCAGCTTACCGTCAATCGGCAATCTAACCAAAAATAAGATACATGCGCATCTGTTGTCATTGGTGAACAACAACTATAAATAGGTACCTACAGATGAGCAGTGATACAGACAGATCCGAGTATGGAAGCGTGGAAATGTCCGAAAGTGTCCCCCACCCTCCTCAATCGCTTTGTCATCCCTGCTTTGGCCATTCCTCGTCATCTCGACCACCTCGTCATCTCGACCACCGTGAACAAGACAGCAACAAGGAAAACCCGAAGCGCACCGAAGGGAGAAAATTAGAAATGCCGGACTGGCCACGGGGACTGTGACTTATAGGTTAGTTGATTTAAATCGTCGTGTATGTAGCCCTTTGCTTGACTGCATGTCTGCTTCCTCTATTCCTCGCTTGCCTGCCTGTCTGATTGACTGACTGCCCGGCGGCTCACTGGAGCGTGAATAATCCAGCATTTTGTGCCTGCTTCCAAAAGGATTCTCTCCGCTAGACGAATAAGCCGTTTATCAATCGGAAATGACAAAGTTTGATTAATTGTTACTTTAACTAGAAGGTAAAGAATCTAGTTCAAGGCAATTACATTTTTTTGCAAGATAAGTATTTAAGATAAGTTGAAATGTTATAAAGAGTGAGAATAGCAGCTGTTGTGTAGGTAAAGATTGAAGGAGTGATGTTCACACACGTGCATTGTAGAAGACTAACAAAGCCGACACTAGATGACTAAAGCTCTCGACATCTTCCGTGAGTGGTTATCATATCTTCTTCTCGATAATCTCATCAACGTTTTCCTTTAATCAAGGAGACAGTAGTGACTGTGAATGTGTGGATATCAATTTGTAGTGATGGTGAACACGTGGGTGTATATTGTAGTGACTGTGGACACATGGATACCCATGTATAGTGAATGTGGAGATTTGAATATCAATTTGCTCGCCTTTAAAGTTTATTTTTTCATCACATTCACTATTTGCTAATCACACGGTCTACATTATAGCATCGTCTCCCTGCTCCAACTCACACATCCCCTAGTTGTTTCAAGTCACAAAGTCTACCAAACATCATACATTTTACCCTCACATCTACTGTTTGCTGAATGTTATTACACGATCTGCTTACTTCTGTTCATCTTAGTACTGATGGATTCAGTATGATATAAAGATCAGCATTATTACCAGGATAAACTGGGTCACCAGGATTCAATCCGATTATTAGTATAATCACCGTAATTAGTATGATAACCAAGACCAAATCACATTATACAATGATCACCGTAATCGATCATCAGGATTAACAGAAACCACCAGGTTTATTATTATTATTATTATTATTATTAATTTGACAAATTTGACGAACGGTATTAATTATTGATCACCACGAACCTCATTTAACATGATCACAAAATAAACACCCGGAAAAAACATTAACAACACGGCTAACTTGATCACCATGATTAACATGACAACCAGGATCTACATCACCACCAGAGTGGATCACGACCAGGTAAACACAATTAGTAAACTTGTTATGATAAATATTGTCAGCAGGACCAGGACAAACAAGAACATAAGCATCATCACCCAGAACAGCCATTGTTTCGGGATCGACATGATCACCGAGATCGACTCAGGTTCGATATAATCACCGAAGTCGCTAAATACTCACTATTGCGAGACACCGGGATCTTCCACAGAATAATTTTGGTCTTCTGACCCGACCTGGAGGCCGTGACTTCACAGCTGTAGGTACGGAAAGCCCCTTCTTGTAAGTCCAGCACCAGCGAGCGGAGCCTGGTGTGTCGCGTCTCGCGCGTGTCAATGACGCAGGAGGAAAAGGTGTCAGAGGTCGTGCACTCGCCGGTCAAGGGATTGGCGGAGGCCAAGATGCGGTTGTCGTTGTCGTCGTTGTAGAGGACGAGGGAGAAGACAGTGGCGTCGGACTCCAGCTCCTCTCCGGAGCACACTACCTCCACGATCGCCTCATCGCCCTCGAATGCATGCGCGCGCATGCCTGTGAAACAAACACCGGAGGTCAAAGGACGTGGAACTAGGTATCTCATTAGTTTTCGTAGTACTTTGAAGCCTTTATTCCAGTTGCTTACGACAGAATGATTATGACTGCAACTTTTACTAAATAAGGTCAGAGGTCAGGATCCAGAGATCGAGACTACGAGGGTTTGGGATAATGCCTGTAAATAATTTACTAGTTCACAATATTTACAATTAATTATTAACCACATGCAGAAGTTAATTACGAAACATTTACGTACATGCATGATCAGTCGTCAAAACATGTGTAAGAATATACTAAACCCTAGATGAACATAAGCTGCATCTACATCACTGGGCGGCTTGGTCATGTCCGCAGTCCTTTGTTTCTAAACTTTACACAGGTACCGTGAAAAGCGAAACGCCAAGTCTGACAGTTGTCAGGAAAGGGAAAAGTAAACAAAATGTGGGCACTTAAAGAGCTTTAGAAACTAATTTGTAAAGTTTTTGAGAAGTTGTAAGAGATAGAGAAAGAGAGAGAGAGAAAAACATGAGAGACAAAGATGGAGACAGAGCAAAAGAGAAACACAATGCCTAGACTCTGACATAAAATTACCCAGGAAGACTGAATGACTAAAAGAAAAATGGTTCAGTTTAGAAACGCAGAAAAAGGCGCTCGTGAAATGAGAAGCTCACCAATTAAATGAGGGTTAATTATCGAGCGAAACATTTCACGCTCAAGACGGCCTGGTTGTCAAATAATGTGATGTGACAGGCGATGAAACTAGATGAAGTGCTCTGCGTTTCTCACAAAACACTGATGCTCGGGTAGCTTTAATAATTTTTATATAACAATGGAACGTGTTCTGATACACAGAAAGAAAATAATGGAATTGTTTCTGGAAATTCTAGAATATCGACAACATTGTGGTTGGCCCTCGTCACACGGCCTGATCCCTCTTTTCCGCTTTTTCTCGCGTTTTGACAGACGCGGTCGTTTCGAAATGTCCGCGTGGGATCAAATTGCTTTAAGGGCACTCTAAGCCAGACACATAGAATAGAATATGTGACTAGATTTTGCACATTTTGCCACAAATTTGTTTGGCCGTCTTGAAAAGCGCAGGTGTTTACTGTACCGTTATCTTCCAACATAGGTATCGGCTTACAATACTTTTTTTTATTGAGCGTTCCTTGCTGTTATCTGTTACAAGCGATTATTTATAATTACTTGCCTATTTATTTTATTTCCAGTGGTAAACAACAGATGAGGTGAAGAACGTGAACGTGAGAGCCACACGTTTTGCACACAGACATGTTGGACGAGAAGAGGATAGAAAAAAACTCAAAAGAGAAAAACAGAGAAAAGAATGTGCAGCATGAAAGGCCAACGAGTAGAGGAAATGGTAGTGTGTTGGAGGATGCAGGACATGCAAAGTGGATCAGCCTGACTGAATACTAGTCGACACAAACAGCAACATGAATAGCCTTAAAAGGAAAAGGACGATACTCATCTATAGCATATATATATATATATATAAGATGATTTTTCGGAGCAAGTGAACAGTCGGAAAGACCGATGCTGTTTATTAGAATCACTTCAATTTAGTTATTGTCAACAAGAAAGACTAAATAATAATCTTCTGAACTCAGAAATTTAACGATAGACGGTGTGAAGCAATACTAACATATCGCTCCACCTTCACTGTGACTCCAGGCTTCTGGTGGAAGTTCACAATGATCTTAGCCAGAGATTTCACTCAGGCAGCGGATTTCAAAGCAAAAAGAAAACAATCTGTTGGACTTGGTAGTGAGTTTCTGGACTGTCCCATATCCATATCAAGTGATTAGCATTCTCTTAGACAAGAGACACTCGCGGTCGATACTGTCCTCTTCTTCTTACCATCCCTGCCTTGTCTTCTAAAATGAAGAATTTCGCTCGTCTATAAATTTCACACGCGAGGCTCCTAGCCTAGAAGAGACTTTAGCAAAAAGAGAAAAATATGAAGAGCATGTACTTACCATTTCGTTCTCCTTGTGCAGAAGAGCAGGAAAATTGAAATGTCAGCGCCAGACATGGCAGCATCATTCCCAGCATTCTTAGCTGCTGGTCGGTCCACGAGTTCTGTGGCTTTGTTCCACCGTGCCAGTCTTCTGCCGTACTGACGTCCTCGCGCCGTCAAGATAATCCCCCCTTGATTCCTAGGTGGCTGATAGGAGCGCAGAGTTATTTCCCCAGAGCCTATGGGGCTTTTCCACCCCTATCATTTACCCAGCGCCCAAGCGGTGTTTTATCGTAGCCGTTATGAAGTGTGTTTACACGGTTCACTTGCAGGTGCCATGGCATTTGGTTTTTGAATTTCAAACACTATCGATTTATGGGCCAAAGCGGGCGACAGACCAAGTTAAATAATACCGTATCTCGCATTTCAGAAAAAAGAAATATCGAATTATCTCCCCTTGTCACTGGTAGGAACTCTGTCTCGTGCCGATGCCATGCTCATGGTCGTTGTCGTTGTCGTGACGAGGTCGATAAGAAACGTGAAATGTTCTGCGCAGTCGCCCGTCGGAAGAGCGACATTTGAAAATTATTAGCAAGAAAAGGGTTAGGTTAATAATAACCATTTGCAAGTAACTAGCAGACACATTCCCGTGCAGCACGTCTGTATATGTTATCGATATCGTAAATAGAGGTTACATCACTGCCTATTCCTTTCTTTTCCACGATTTCAATCTACACGTGTATCTAAATGGAGAGGGGAAAGAAGTGAGAAATAATACGTGTGCCCGTGTGTGTGTGTGTGTGTGCAGGTCACTGACCAAACAAGTAAACGAAAGTTTTGGATGATTTTTCATTAGCCCACCATTCTTGAAGAATAACACAGAAAAACACATCGACGGAGAGATATTTCAGTGCTGCGAAATAACTCTTCGTAATTTACATTTCCTTTCTCCACATCCTGCTCGACAAGATAACAACAGTTGACGCTAAAAACCAGCCATATCCTGCTTCAGACTCGCCACCATTCTTTCTGTCAAACTTGGGGGAAACCGCATCGGCAATATTTGTGACTTTGTGAGGAAATATTGATCTTCGCCGAAATGTCAATTTTTCAGAACAAAGCCAACGGCCTCTTGGCTCCGCACCTCCCCGCCTCAAGCAGTGCGACAAGGAAAAGGGAGGAAGCGGCTGGTTGCGGGAGGGAGGGGGAATGACCTGAAACTGCTGGAGTCAAACAGTAAACGACTGTCCCAGCATGCACTGGTGGGCGTATGCTGGTGCGCGTGCTGCCAGACACCAGGCAGGAAAAGCACGTGCTAGTCGGCAATCGGAGACCTGCTGGCAGTGGCACAAAAAACACCGGGTACGTAAGCCTCTGATCGTTTGCGAGCATTAGTTTACAACAGTCTTCATGAACACGAGTCTCTTTTCTCTAGGCGCTGTGAAAACAATAGTAATCTCCGATCATTAAGAAACAAAGCCGCCATAAACATGCCGGCCACCTGAGACCGACTCATCCTTTCATCTTTACGAAGCATTGAGCTCGCAGTCTAACTTTCCATGTGCTCGCTAACAAATGTGTGCTCGTGTGTTTTGTTTTTGCTTGTGTGTGTGTGTGTGTGTGTGTGTGCATGCGTGCGTGTATGTGAGAGACCCAAAGACGATAATATAGATAATGCAACCCAATAAGCGCGCGCGTATGTGTTGTATGTGTGTGTGCGTGCGTGGGTGAGCATTTGCGCGCGCTAGCAACATGTCTACTGAAAGTGATAATGACAGTAAAGATAAAAACATAGACGATATTACAGACATTAATCTAGGTAAGCACGCTGTTAACGGATACTAATCCTCAGCTTGAGGATTTTGTTCTTTGCTAAACATGGTTACTTATGCCAGAAAATTAGGTTGCCAGGATACGAACTCCGTTATTTGTATGTTGTCATACAGGAGCAAGATCATGTTTCAGCGCACTCACTCACTCACTCACTCACTCACTCACCTACAGCTCACCGACCATTGACCATGGTCACTGACCAAACGTAGCCATTAGACTAATAATCTTCTTAAACAGTCTCACTGCGGTTTGCTATGAGGTTAGTTGGTAAAATAAACAGTCTGTGTGTTTCCACTGAGTCAGTTCTGTGGGACTTTGTGAAAGGGAGGATTTGCGGTGCCCCGAGAAAACCAGCGACTTCCACCCTAGCCAACGTGTAAAGATTGTGTCCGAGTGAAGACTTGAACCGCTGCCGTCAGGACGGTGGCTACAGCCACGACAAGTCTTGGTTCCCTCAAACAGCCTGTGTGACTAACGCACGTAACAAACGACCCTGCAGATATAAATCACGAACAACAATCCTCTTCTCACATCACCATATTATATTTATCAACATCCTAACAGTCACTGGAAAAGACTTCTTAAAAAATTATGTGTGTGTGTGTATATATATATATACTACTCAACGACTATGAGTACTGAGTAATACACGGTTTACTTGAGAAAACGGGTTGATTTCTTGTCGACAAAGAACAACGGAGTAAAATTCTAGTGGAAAAGCAACTCACGCAGTCTGGTTATCGCTCTTTTCCATGTTAAGATTTGTGACCTGCTCCCTGCCTTGAGGCTGTTGATCTCACACACAAAGTCCCTGGCCCTGTTCTGATCGGGATCCATCACCAAAGTCCGAAGCACAGTGGCCCGAGTATCCCGCTCGTTAATAATGCATGCGGAGAACGACCCGGAAGTCGTACACTCGTTTGTCATGACGTTGACCTGCGCAAGAAGGTCGCTGCCGGCGTATAACGATATCGAGAAGACGTTGGTGTCGGAGGAAAGGTCCCTCCCTGAACACGACACTTCCTGTATGGATTGTATCCCTTGAAACGTCTCAACATTCATTCCTGAAAAAAATAGGGATTCAGATAAAGCATTTAGCTCATTGTAGGCTTTCTTTGCCTGCGTGTGAAATCATCATCATCATCATCATCATCATCATCATCATCATCATCATCATCATCATCATCATCATCATCATCATCATCATCATCATCATCATCATCATCATCTTTTTGGTCGTCGTCGTTAAAACATAACTAGTAATGAACATTGTAATCGTTGCGAATTTAAAGGAAACCTTAAGAAATATGGAAAGTACTGAAGCAAGAGTTCCATCTTCTAGCCTGTCGCAGCTCTCACATTCTTATTTATTTACTTGTCTGTCAGATTTCAAACATCCGCAGAATATTGAGGTGGAAGAACTAACACTTGTCAGACAGTCTACGCTTGTGCACAAAGCAACCTTTCAGTGAAAAAGTTGTAACTTGTACTTTGCTTCTTACAAAACAAAACAAAAAATGTTGTGTACAAGAAAGTCGCATTATACTCAAGACGATTATTATTTTTTTATCATCAACAGAAGAGAACTTCGATTCTTTAGCGTGTTTCTCTAGTGTTTTCCTTTGAACGCTTCCTTCCGAAACCTTTTTTTGTTTTTTGACATACTGATGTTGTATGTCTGTGTAGTCAGTGTTGTTTCAATAAGACAAACAAAAAAGCAAGCAACAAACAAACAAACAAACAAACAAATAAAAAGCATTTTACAGACAACTGACGCATCACGTGGCACATGGCCGGTAAATTTGTGCACGGACGGACTTGACATCAAGATCACGGGTGGCCAGGCAGGACTGCAATAAACTCGCCAGGTGCTGCAGAGTAAGTGGTCGCCATTTCCCTTACAACTGCTGCATCTCTGTCCTGAGGATGTGGTGTCATGTGACTGTGGTGTGTGGGTCAGACTGAGATTGCCTGTACATGGTGTGACTGTGGTGTAGTGTGGGGTGGAGTGGTGTAGGGTGGTGGTGTTGTTTGGTGTAGTGTGGTGTAGTGTGGGGTGGAGTGGTGTTGTTTGGTGTGGTGTGGTGTAGCGTGGTGTGGCAGACCTATGTCCCTGCTGTGCTAGTGATGTGAGGAGATGCTCTAGTATCTATGACGATCACGTGTCGCAAGTTCGCTGTCGCTGATTTCTAACCTGGATCATAGATATAACCTGAGTCTCCGTAGATGTAAGGAATGTATAGAATAGCAAGTTAATTACATTGAGGGACGGTTCTTAAACTCTTTTTATTCACGTGATTATAATGCTAGTATATCTTGTTTGTTTGCTTATTCACTACCTTGATAACTAATAAGCAAATGTAATGAATGAAAACAATACAGGACATTTTCGAAGCGCACATAAAAAGCAGATCCTTTCCTGTCTTACAACAAAACAATAAAAACGACAAAACAGTTTTGGATTCTGACTAAATTAAAAAAAAATGCTGCGTGTCAATGCTTCCACCTCTTTATCGTGAGGATTTCTATTTCAGTGTTAACTAGCAAACGTGTTAAGAACCGTCTATATCAACAACAGCGCTAACATCGTCAACCATATTATCAATAGAGTTATCGCAGTTAACCATATCAACAACAGCGCTAACATCGTCAACCATATTATAAATAGAGTTATCGCAGTTAACCATATCAACAACAGCGCTAACATCGTCAACCGTATTATCAATAGAGTTATCACAGTCAACTATATAAACAACAGCGCTAACACAATCAACTATATTAACAATAAGTTAACAAGAGAAGATGAACATGTTTATTTGAAGATGCGGGTGTAACTACCCTCCCTCAACACCGGGGTCAGAGGTGACCAGGTTCAATGTTTGCAACGTGTTGCCAGGTCACCCAGGCAGCAGGCAGCCATGTTAAGCCTTATCTTCATCTCAGTGATTGTTGTTGTAATAGACTACTGCTGCAAGAGATTACGGGTGGGATACTGTTGGAATAAATTACTTGTTTGAAGACATTATTATGCCTGACTGGCGCCTAACTGAATGATTACTGTTGTGATGTATAATTAGTGTAAATAATCACGAGTCTGAGATCACTAACCTAATAGCAAATTATAGACGAGATGAATAACTGAGTGTAAGAAAGTATTGCTAATAAACCGAGTTAATAAATTACAACCACTAGTTTACTCCAGTACTCATATCGTCGATTACTACTGCAATCGAATTCTAATAAACCAACTGCTGTTTAAAAATTTATTAATTAGACCCTGTAACAGATGGATGTTTCAGACGAATTAGATAACTGATATAATACACGTAGGTCAGTAATGTGTTAATAGCTAACGATATCAAATTAGTAAGCCGATAAACTGCTGATACAATGGGTGCTTCACGACTTTCTCTGTTGTTGATATTGTTGTGTTTATTGGCATTAATTTGCGGCTATTCATACCTACAGCTTATTATATCCTTCTTCACTCTATCACTCCTTTATCTGGCACCTCAAAATTAAATTTCTGCTTCACTCTTACAAACCGAGATATGGTATGTGTAAAAACCTACTTTTCTATATATGGAACGGTCTTTCTTGCAAAGAGCGAGCAAGGCCTATATAAAAAATACTGCGAGCGAAAAAAGTTTAGATACAGAATTGCTACGTTTTGTTTTTCTTTTAATATTATGTGTATAATCAAAGACATTTTGTTTGTTTGCATCCATTATCGACGCCTGCACTGCGAATTCCCTGGCACTCGGCATCTGCGAGGTTGAAGACAAACTCAGAAGACAAACACTGAGGGACTTGTAGGAGGGAGGGTAGAGCAAGAGACTATCAGACACAAAAGTGACTCAACTTTTCTTTGTTAAAAAATTCGTACAAAATATTTGTAAAATGGCGCTTACCTTCTTCGTTGCCACCTGTTTTGTGCAGCTGCAGGAAGAGACAAACAAGCAGTGTCCGGGTGCGCACAGACCTCCAGCATCGTGTCTCCACGCACGCAGCCATTTTGCAAGGACGTCAGCGGCTGCACTCATGGCGCGGCCACCGCGACTGGCGCCCAAGACTCCAAGAAAGGCAGTTACCTCGCTTGCATCTCTGATGGCTGGCAGTGAGAGAGAATGATTTCCCCTGCAACTGCATTATTGAACGTTTCCCGGGGCTAGCAGCGGGTAGAAGGAGTAACACTTCTTCATGCATACCAAGTGAAGTATTTGCATTCCCAGTCAAAAACCCTGGCATGAGGGCGAATATTTAGTTTGGCAGCCAGCGCTGCGGTGGGTGTTCTGAAAGGATTGTTGGGCCAAGCGGCTGGGCAAGAATGTCACTTCCGGTTTTCAGGTAAACATGGTGAAAACAACATTGAATCTTTCAGAGAAACACATTTCTTTTGGGGAAATGGGGATAAATAAAAAAAAGGTGGCATGATTTTTGGTAGGTGTTATTCTTATATTTTTACAAAGGCGCGTTTCCACCCTCCGATTCATCTGTATCAAGTCGAAGGGAAAAATATCACACGCATTCACGTGCGTATACTCGTAAGAACGCGAACACGCACCCACACATACGTACAAATGCAGGCACCCATACACAGACACTTAGAAGTGTAGAACGCTTAGAAGGACACTGTGCGCATGCACAGACTTGCACCCGACATATGCATAAGTAGATCGATAGTTGATAGAGAGATCAATAAACAAAAGACAGATGACGATAAAGGTCCATCTCACATCTTTAAAAAGTCCGATCTGCTCAAAGTGTGGTCAAGTAAGCAAACAATTGTCCATACTACCTTCAAGGTAAAAAAAGCCACCCACTTGATCAGCAAGGTTCACTCTCTTACATCGTCTCTGTATCTTTCTTTACATCAAGTCTCACACTCTGTGTCACATCAGGTCTCTTTCTGCTTTTTTTACTGGTTCTCCAGAAAGGCGCCTCCCCAGACCAGAGATTAATACACCTGTTAGGGAACAGGTGATCGAAGAATCACGTGTCACCACCATCCCCACCATCCCCATACCACAAACATCTGCTCGTAACAAGAGCCCGCGTGCTCCTGACTTCCGTAAAGAGATGGTAACCGTGCGAGAAGTCAACAAGAAATATAGACCAGTTGGTTGCCTGGAGAAGAAGTTGAAAAAAACACATTCATTGCTCGATGTTTCGAAGCACTGAAAAAAATCAGGAAGAATTTCTCGTTTTTGCGACATTCTAAGTGATTTTGACTTAGTTCGTATTGAAGACAATATGTTTGACATTCCCTTGCTACGTCATTAATGTATTTTTGTACAACTGTTAGGGTTGAATGTAAACCTCAAGATCACCTGCCGCGCAGCTTTTGTGGCCTCGTAGAGTTGACGAAAATAGAGACTTTGTAAAAGAGGGAAAAATGGACGAGACCAAGGAAGAAAGCATCCATAAAGCGAAGGAAAGAAAGAAAGAAAGAAAGAAAAAAAGAAAGAAAGAAAGAAAGAAAGAAAGAAGGCGAAAAATGAAACCATTGTGTTTTTCTATGAGACGAACACATACTATTTGTTACTATTGATCTAATTATCCTTTCGTTGGTTTGTTTACAGGGCTGGCTGCCTTGCCGTGATATAATCTTTGTTGCTTGTTCGGCGTAAATTCATTTCCCATTACCTCCCCATCCATGGCTGATACAACACTTGTTCAATAAACGATAAACGCAAGAACAACCTGAAGTCTATTACTGTTGTGTTCATTAAAAAGAGACTCGTTCTGAAAGGAAAGTGAGGAAGAGCGAGAAAGCAGGAGAGAAGACAGGTGGACAGAAGGATGAACTGATTTTCTTTGGGGGGGTGGTAGGGGGAGCGATTGGATGGACTGAACTGGCTAGCGGATGAATGAACGATGCTTAGATTAGGTCAGGTGAGGGACAGAAAAAACGAGGTCTTAATGAAGGAAGAAATTAGTCGAGAGCTTGGCACTGGGTAGACTGTGAGCACGTCACCACAAATAAGTTACTGATTACAGAAGATATTTACTCATCAATCCCAGCAAGGAAATCAGTGGAGGTAATGTGAGAGACAGGGATTGAAGATAAGACGAGGGGTTGACAGTAAATATGGTTTGTACTCACGCAAACAACATCGCGGCTTTCTTGCACTCATTGGACATTATGGGTGGTGACATTTTGCTTCTTTGATAGAGAGGGAGGAAGACAGACAGAGAGACAGACAACCAAGCCTTCTACAAAACATATTTCACAGCAGATAATCTTCGTAAAGCAGGTTGTCACGCTTATTTTTCTCGAAGTATGCGACTGTTGAAGCTGAAGAAGAAAGAAGAGGAAACCCAGTTTGTATCTGGAGAAGGGATAGACACCCGGATTAACTGACAGCGGCTGTTGTAATGCTGTGAGATATAATTCTATTAGCAATAAGCTCGGCCAATGTAAAAAAGAAGGTGTTTATTAAAAAGTTGGCGCAGATCGAAATATGCATATATGTAGATAGCACAGCAAGTACATGTGCGTGTGTGCGTGAAGGAGTGTTTTTTTTTTGTAAAAGCAGCTTAGGAACACGCGCCTGTGTGTGTGTGTGTGTGTGTGTGTGTGTGTGTGTGTGTGTGTGAGTGAGTGAGTGTGCACTCACGTCTTTCTCTCTCTCTCTATATATATATATATTGTTTGTTTGTCTGTCTGTTTGTTTGTCTGTCTGTCTGTCCTGTCTTTCCTAACCCTGTCTCGTTTTGTGATTGAGTGTGCGCGTGTTTTTATTGTGCAACACGAGATTGGCATGTAGATTGGCATGTTCAGGAATACCATGTTTTATCGTATTTATCAAATGATTATAGTATAACACGTTAATTTCGCTAAAGCTATTTTTTTTAATTACATTTAATTTGGACAAGGAAAGGTTTGATTACAACAAAAGTACTTCTTTAAAAATGTACAGCTCATTATACTCAACAGTATAGAATATCGCACCCAATGGTTCCTATCTTTTAAGTGACTGTCTCCATATCCTGCTCTGGACTGTTTACAACACGCACGCACGCATGTGATTACATATACCGATAGACGGGAATCCACGTTCTTCACAGGCACGGACTTTGTAAATGTAGAATATTAGTGTTGTAGTCTCATGTAATCAAATTACAATGACCTCAGCTAATGATCCGTGAAGAGGGATTAAAGCAAATGCCGTTAGCGACGGCTCACTGACCGAGTTGCACCGTTACACCAGATACCCGTGGATGGTTGGATTCAATGAGTGCATGCACCTTAGTCGTGTGGGTGGTTTAAACGAGTGCATGTACCTTAACGCTGTTAGATTGAGAAAAAAAACCTAAAAATAAAGGCACTGAGGTCTTATTTCTCCAGGTACTCGGTCATCTTCTGTGCGAGACCCTGCCAAAACATCCCGCATGACATGGAATTCACATCATAAATACCACTTTAATGAGATCAGCATTGATCTGTCATTATCCTGTGGCATTAATTGGACTGAGTAAAACTCGGTGCTACCTCCCCCGCACCCTGCCTTCCGTCTGCTGTTTCATGCAATGGCATAAGGAGGTACTCACTGATGCCCTTGACCTCAAGCGCCCAGGAAATGACATTTGACAGCTGACCCGTCCTGACGTGGTTTACCTCGCATCCATACACTCGAGCTTCATCTTCGGATAGGTCCTTGATAAGAGCGCTCAGCCTCGTTCTGCGCGAGTCCTTCCGGTCTATAAAGCAAGAGGAGAAAAGTCTCGTTGTGGTGCACTCCCCTGTCATGAGGTTGACGGAAGCGAAGACGGCGCTGCTGTTCCTGCTGCTGCTGCTGCTCCGCATCTCGTTACCTCCCCTCGTTATCGTGTACAGCGCCATCGTCAGGACGGTGGTGTCAGGGGAGAGCACATCGCCCGAACACTGCAACTCTTGTATTCCCAGAATTCCTTGGAATGGTCGGACACTCATACCTTCATGCGAAGAATATAAAACTTTAAAGAAGGATTTGGAAATCTTCAATTTAAAGAGAAAAAAAAAAATTATGGAATAGCTTCCTAGCTGTGCCTCTAGCTACGATCACATGGAAGGAATATAGTGTCACAAAAATTGTCCCTTTCTCTCATTTTTTTAACTCCCATCCTCTTCTAAAGCGTCTAATTACATTTCTCTTAGTCCATGGACTAAATGTGACATGAGTTTTACAAGATACTTATTCCTAGGTTAAAGTCTAAGTTATCTAAGTTACAACAAAAGCAAAATGGTGGAATATTTAGGGTGTCTCCAGAAAGCCTAGAAAGGACCCCAATTTAAGACCTGTTCTGGGTTTTATACAGCCTTCTGCCATGCTGAATACTGACATGCAATTGTAAGCAGCCCCTATCACACTGGTAATTATATACGTAATCCTGGTGGCAAAAATAGCCTGAGATACACAGTATGTCTGACAAAGCTATGAGGAGGCGGGCAGGTGGTAAGACGATTGGAGTGTCAGATAAGGAGTAAAAACAAGAAGAAAGAAGGAAGAGGGAAGAGAGTACAGAGGATGGGGGGGGGAGTGGGGAGAGGAGAGAGGATATGAACAGCATCGCTACAGACATGCACATCACAAACTACTCAGTGAAGGATGCGGTCTCCTTCAATGGTAGGCGAAGACAAGGTTGTTTTTTTTCTCAAACGTCCAATTCGTACTAGAAAAATCTGCCAGAATCAAAATGAAGGGAAATTTAGCTGCGACATACTTGTGGCGAACTTGTTTTAAATTTTGACTACTACCGGCGGACAGTTACTATGTGCTTTCTCTAACCCTTACCAACAGGATATTTGGGGAATTGCTTCTTCTTCAATTGGCCTTCGCCGAAGATGGTTTGGCACCAACTGTGCGCTAGTTAAGATGGTTTCACAAGCACTGGATGTCAAATACTTCGGCATGGCAAGCACCGTGTCAAATAAATTGGTTTCACAAGCACTGAGCATCAGGTAAGATACACAGTGATAACGACCATCATCGTTGACGAAGACTGTGCATGTCTGTAGCGTGATGAGGTCCGTCTTCACACACACACACACACACCGACGCCGTGTGTCCTGACTAACACAAGCTACGAGAGAAGGTTTTCGGGTGGCGAGGGCTCCTGGTCACCGCAACATGCAAATAATATCTGTCATTTGTGACGTCATCGCTGAAAAGACAATGACTAAAAGTGGGGTTAAACGACAACCAGAGATGATGATCTCAACTTACCGTTACTGGCGCGTGCCTGGTCGACAAAAGCCACGATAATCAAAGCAATCATGGCACGGGCCCCGCGCACCACCGCTGGCATCGTTGCCTCCATTAGCGAAGAATGCGCGTAATGTGTGCGCACTTTGTACATATTCATTTGCCCGGCGCCTAGCAAAGGAAGCCGAGGCAGCAGTGGCCTCCCCTGGTTGCCACAACGTCGATACGGACGAAGAGTACGTGCACCAACCTTCGACAGATGACGCTGGAGGAAAGGGAGGAGTGAGAGAGGCTGGGAGGTTGGGAGGGTCATGATGGCGGTCTAGTGAGGTGTAGGGTGGTTGGGGGGTGTGTGTGCGCGTGGAGGGGACAGCTGCTCCAAGATCAAAGCCCGGACTTCTTTGAGCAAGCAGGGGTGAAAGCAGTAACTGCGTGGTAATAGCTGGCCATAGTGTGATTGGAGTGGACCAGTGCAACTCGGAAAAAATCCGAGAGCATCTATTATTAATGACTTTTAACAGGTAGTGCTTCAGACGTGTGGCTGCCATCACGAACGTCTTTAGCGGAGGAGTAGATGGAGGAAGAAAAGGAAGCAGGGTTGGGATATTTGAAATCATGTGTTTGTACTTCGCGAAACGGATAAGTTTTTATGTTCGTCTATGTGTCGGTGGTTCTCTCTCTTTCTCCGTGTGTGTGTGTGTGTGTGCTTGTCTGTCAACTGCCTCGTTCAGCTTTGATAATTGATTTTGTTTCTCTATCACTCAATTTTTCTGTCTTCACCGAGTCCTGTCAGTCGTTTTGTCTTACTGTACTTACATCAGATAAAGCAAATATTTGTAAACAACATTAACACTCGTTGTCTTTCTGTTTCTTCCTCTCACTTTCTGTTTATCTGCAAGAGAACTTCAACATAGGGGCTTACATGCATGTAACTAAGTAAAACCCCGTCACCAAGCAGTTCCCACACCCCCACCCCCTTTTCTCCCTGGTAGCCGCCCCACTAGCCGCCCCACTAGCTGCCTCGCTAGTTGTCCTACTAGCTGTCCCTCTTTCCGTGTTTGCGATATGGCCGTCACATATCAAACATAGATCTCCTTGCCTATCTTTTCATCAGCAATCAATATTGCCGCCAGCAGGAAGACGTCTGTTCGTCAACGTGCCTTCCTCCATCCGGCCCCGTCTTCCCCTGTCCTGCTCAGCAAAGCTAATTAGACTTGGTAACAAAGAAACCCTCCTTCCTGTCCCAGACGCAGAGACGAGAGTAATGACATGTCAGCCACCGATCCTGACGGCCAACTGCTCTTGCACACAGTCCATACAGTACAGTTGACCAATGGCTCCGACCTGTGTTTGCACCGCCCGCCCGCTACTGGCTGGCACTGATCATGTCGGGGCTAGTGACATGTGCGAAGAATATTGTAAGATGTTCATCCTGTGATATTTCGCATAAAGGAAGTCGGCTTTAATTCTTTTGTACGTTACCCCTTTATATTGAAATATATTTAAATATCTCCACAGTAACTGTAAGAACAATGAAAGTAAGTGGTCCACCATGTCTAGGACAGAGCACGGCAGTGGCCTGCCCCCGCCCTCAAGTTTGGCTGCACTTGCCTTCTCAAAAGCAGACGACATTTCCTGTTAGAATGTGCTTGCAGTTCCAGCAGTGTCGATAAACTACCATCTGCTTCACAGTCGGCACTACTAGATATTAATTATATATATATATATATATTATACACTATTACTCCACTCTATATAATGACTAGTATACAATGTACATTTTTTGTAATTTGAAAAATAAATAGCAGCAACACTCACAATCTCCCTATCAAGTATTATGAAATATTTCTTGTCACCCTCTCAGTCAGAACAAACAAAACCATGACAAACAAAGACCGTCAATAAATGAGGAAAAAAGTGCTCGTCATTTTGGAAATGTCTAAATAGAGCTTCAAGACACCGAGCTTTGTAGGATCTATTAATATACCCACCCATTGAGCTAACTATCTATATTCCTACATGGATGCATGCATAGTGAGGTGTAATCAATACCCGGATGTATGGCGAGTCACACAGTGCCGAATCGAGTGACAAGGCGAGAGAGGCTGAGCTGTGAGGAAGACAACACGAAACAGAACACAAAGTAAAGAAGACAGACATAGAGGAGAATGTTTCATTATTCGTACATCCATGCATAAATGGATGACCTTTTGAACTTTCAATCGAGTAAGTTGCTGTGTGTTTTGTCAATGATGTCAGTACAAGTCGTTTCACTGCACTTAGTACCAGTGGGTACTCAATCCTGTCGTCTGATATTTCACCTTCTCTTACAGCTACCCGTAAAAAGTTTAGTTGAGGAGAGTCCAAGTCGTTTGGCTAACAGAGACAAAGGACTTGGTTTACATCATCGAATCCCCACAGAAACTCACGTGTCCCAGGAAACCCCAGACGACGACCAAAGCTGAGTGCGCCTGCACTGGGTGCGATAATGGGGTGGGGAAGGAGTTGGTTCAGGTAGGATTTAGACTGAGCGCTGTATAAGAAGTGACACTAATGGGGTTAATCGACCCCAGGTCACCAGTGACAAAGCGTTAACTTGACGATGTTAGTAACCGCTTTTGTATTCTTTTAACTGATTAATTCAGTTACCGTAAATTAAACTAGTGACAACCCTTGAAATAACAGTATACTATGCCATGATAACAAGTAGGTAATTAGCGAATTAGCGAGTGGTGTGCCAGTCCCATACTATGCGAGTGTCAAGCTCTGGATTATGAAACACAAAATGAATCTTTAAAGTTTGAGGTCCAGTTTCAAACGGAGAACAACGCAAAAAAGAGAAAAAATGATTTGTACTTGTATCTCTCTGAATTTGTTTTGGTACATTCAGTGGGTACTGGAGTGCACGCTATGATGTAAGTTGGACAGACCAAGATGGAGAAGTCATTAACAGCGGACCACCGGGGCGAACCAATTTTTCGTAGAAAGAAACTTTAAAAAAGGAAGTTGGATAAGTTCAGTTTCTCTTCATCAACGACAAGCGACTGTAATAAAGCTCACATTTTAACAATACATCGTCTATTAAAAGCCTAATCTTCTAGTGAATGCAATCTCCACGTCCTTTTGACAAAAAGATTTTCTGATAATCTGATGAAGTCGGTGTTGCCAACATCGTAAACGTGACAAGTTCTGTGCAAACAAGAAAAGGGTAGTGGAGAGAGAGAGAGAGAAGGGAGGTAGGGGGGCAATGTGAATCGCTTTCTACATTCAATGGACTTTACTGTACAGGTGAACCATCTTGGGTGACCAGTGAGAGTAGAACATAATGACTGCAGGCTGCAGTTTAGTTGATATACATAAATTTTACAATTTCCTTGACACTAGCGTTGTGTGCATAAGATACAAATAAAAAAAAACTTTCCGTAGACCCAGAATGTCACACTACATAGAGTGTAGAATTTTGATAGTCCCACAACCTCTCACTACCGACATAGAGTATAGAACTTACTTAGTCCCACAACCTCTCACTACAGACATAGTCCCACAAGCTCTCACTATCGACATAGAGTATAGAACTTACATAGTCCCACAACCTCTCACTATCGACATAGAGTATAGAACTTACAAAGTCTCACATCCTCTCACTACAGACATAGAGCATAGAACTTACGCAGCCCCAGAACTTCATATTCCCACTTGTCAGTCCTGGCTCTGTCTCCAGACTTCACGCTGCTGATTTCACACACATACTTGCGCGTGTGGTTGGGGGCTAAATCCATGATCAGAGTTTTGAGTTTTGTCTTTCGAGTCTCCTGTTTGAAGATAACACAGGCGGACAAGATAGCGGAAGTGGTGCACTCGTTGGTGACAATGTTGACCGTTGCCAGGATACGGTCATCTCGGTGGGTAAGCAGCAGCATGGAGACCAAGGATTTGTCCGAATCCAAGACTTCTCCAGAACATTCCAGTTCTATAACTCCTGGAATTCCTAGGAATGGCGTGGCGCTCAGTGCTGTAACAGAGATAGCAGGTCACACGTGTTGCATAATTTTATAACACAATAGTTTTACAGTTAATTTCATAATTAAGCAAGAGCAAGGCAATCAATGTATTATCGCTCACCTGGGCTGATATGACGATCTAATGTGTACCCACGCGTGAATTTAGCAACAAATTGCATGCGCGCGTATGCACTCACACACGAACACGTGCAGGCGCAGACTGACACATACACACACGCACACGCACACACACACACACACACACATGCATGCGGACTAATTTTTATATCATTAAGAAACAGAATGCAGCACACAGGTAGAAGCCACTAAGTACACAGGTCCAGGTTATTGGGCTTTATTCGTCCATTACGATAATAGAAGGATTTGGCAGAGAGAGAAAGACAGAGTGAACGAAGGACCTTTATTGATTAGACCATCAGCCCGATTCAAGGGGTAAAGAGTTTTACAGGTACATAAAAAGATAGGAACTTTTGTCAGGAATAGCCCAGTGTCAGCAGTAAATACCTATACACTCCACCAACACTTACATTGACACTGTCTTACAATACACCAAACAGTATTTTTATTCAAGAAACATAAATACGCATCTGAAATACGTTTAAGACATAAATATAAGCCGGAAAGTATTTTAGCTTGTTTAGTGTTAAATAACAAAATAGCTCAAGACCAGATGGTCATCGACCCAAGTAATAGGTGTGACTTTCTCTCAAACACTAGCGGATGCCGGGGAAACCTAATAAAAGACATATTATAAGGGAAAAAGAAACAAAATACATTACATTTACATCAATCGAGTAGTGCTGTATTTCGGAATAGGGGCTTTTTTTCTTTTCGCGAGAGAAAGAGAGAAAGAGAGAGAGACAGAAAAAGAGGGAGAGAATTGGCTTTTGGTTGCGTATGTGTGGATGCTTACAACTGGACGAGCAGAGAAGACAGAGAGTAGGGATAAAGGACAAAAGTGGGCCAATAGACAGATCAAGTAAAAATGAGAAAGAATAAACATAGGATAGAACAAAAAAGGAAAGAAAAAAGAAGGACAAAACTGAAGAAAAGATGCAAAGAAGAAATAACGAATAAAGGAAACAAGTCAAACGATCACACGAAAGAAGGGACTGCTGGTTGGCACGCGTGCTGGCGTGCTGTAACTATTCAGTTCGCTATACAGCAACCAACATTCCTGAGAGGCCAGTGGTAGCGGGCCCAGCATGCATTCCATCTAATTTAGCAACCTCGTAAGAGAGGACACGGACAGCAACCTGCTCGCCATCAAATGATAACCAAGGCCACGACTAACAGTCCCGGCATGCACTCGCCACAATTAGTTCTGCCGATGACATCGCGCATGGCACATCTCTACCAAGAAAAAAATTAAGCGAAACAGAAAGAAAGAAAACTGAAAGAAAACACGGTATTTAATGACCTTTTATTTTTGTTATTTTTTGCGTCGTTTCTTCGATCCTTTTATTATTATTTGTTTTGTTTGGTCTTTGTTCCGGCAATATGGCTGCCATTGTGTTGTGAAGGACTTAGCTTCATTTGGTGCTGTGCTATAAACGTGGTGTGTTATGTCAGTTTGAAAGTCTGTTTGTGTTTATGATGACAAGCTGACTGGCATGTAGTCCGGACTAACGAACCTCTCTGTCTCTGCGATGACACTGCTGGCTGCTTCCAGAGGTCCTTACGACCTTTGAACTTTGTACACGAACTCTGGCGCTGACCTGCTACTTGTCTTTAGGCATGTTTCAGGATTGACTGAGTGTGGGTGTGTCTTTGTTCCTTTATTTATTTCACAAGGTGAAGAAAAATGTTTTTTATCTTCTTCTTCTTCTTCTTCTTCTTCTTCTTCTTCTTCTTCCGTGAAGGTAAAAAAAAATCATGATACATTGACAACTAAAATTAAAAAACGACTGTAGTAGACTAACCCTGACAAACACTAAACTTTAATTAATCTTCTGTCCTCCTCTTTTTCGACCACTTGGAAAGTTATCGCTCCCTGTGGACCAAAGTGTCATCAGCTCATTTTGACAGAAGAAAACAGTTGACGCACATGGGAAATTCACGTTTACCACAAGGTGAAGTAGGAACATGTTTGCACTGGCAAACCATCTCTTCTGACAAAGGAAGAACTATATTTCCCAACCACATCGAAGGGAGACACAACAGGCAGCGAGGACAGGTTACACATTCAACAGGAAGTAGCATCCACATAATCGTGCAGCACGCATGTACGCAGACACACACTACACACAACAAACTATTCTACCCGCACAACAATCACTGAATTTTAGTTTGTGATACAATGCTCAGACAAATTTACCTGGACATGCATGAGACTGGACTTTAGCGACAGTCCGGACTAACCCCTTACTGGCCAGTACCCGAAGTGAGGGTCTGTACCCCTTTCTTCTCAAGATACACGCCCACAAAGCACATGTCACGGTCATTTAGGGATAAGGGTACGTTGCCATGACTACAGCAATGAAAGAGCTGAGACCATACATGAATTAAGTTTATTTATGGACAAAGTCTCGCCTCTTTCTGTGCACGACGATGTTTGTAACAAAAACGAGTTAGTCAAGAAGATTTTGATAATACCATCTTGTAAACACTTTACTATCCTGCACACGCCTTCCTCGGTCATTAGGAAAAAATTAATTTACTAGGTCTTTAATTATAATTAACGTTCAACACTTGCAATGTAATTACTTAATAGTCTACCTGATAACTGAATGAATATTTTGGTGAGTGGAAGCAGTTTTCTGCTGAGCTGTGAAGTAAACAAAAACGAAAGTGCACAAAAATGGTATCTTTAAGCGGGTATGTAACAGAATTAATCATGCTTCATTTACAAATTGTCCACAATCTCAGCTTCAATTCAGCCTGAAAAATCGTGTATGCAGTACGCGGCAGTTAAACGACTTTCAATTTAGCTGCGCATGTCTCTTGTCCTCGGTAATATGGCGGTCGACAAAAACAGTCGCCGTTGTGTTTTTGTTTGACAGAGGGGTGTAGAGTGAATGGGAATTTCAAGCTAACCAACGGTTTCGGATTTTGTCTTCTTTGGAAGCTTTAGGAAGAATCTTGCCCGTACTGTCGTCTCCCGCTTACCGGCTGCCATGGCAACCGGGACAGAGCTAGGACGGTTAATTTAGTAAAACCTTCTAACTTCGTTGCCACCCGGAGGAAAAATGACGTACGCCGGGTTTTGATCTAATAGTCTAGAGACGCTGCCAGGAGAACTTGCAAGTGGGAGGATCTATACCGCGGCCTCGAATAGCGCGCCCGCCGCTGTGTTTGCACACATAACGCGCTCTTTTTGTGCCTCGAATGGAAAAACATGTTTTTATACTGGGATTGACGAAGATGAAAGGACTTCACGAAAAGCGCGGTGGACGCGGATTTGTTTGGCAACGAGAGCTCTTCTGGCGCAAGATCTTTGCCCACTGCTGTGTTTTGCCTTCCAGGAGGCACCATGTGGCTGCACTGAAGGTTCTATCGACGAAGTTCCCCTCAAGATGGATACCTTTAGTTTTATATATTGCCAGATGCCCTTTCCTTCTGCATCCCACAGAGCTCCAAGAAAGATTCTGGCAAAAGCACTTTTATGCCGCGTTTGGAGGAGACCGACAAATTCGAACTGTTCAAACATTTTTAACCATGTCCTCATCTCTCTGTCTCCTTTTCTGCACGTCTGTGTGTGTGTGTGTGTGTGTGTGTGTGTGTGTGTGTGTGTGTGTCTCTCTCTCTGAGGCCGAGTATTCTTTTGCGCATATTAGCAGCGCATGGAAAGCTTAATTAAATGTTCATGACATTTTTTTACCAGGAAATTGCTACAACTGAGTCAGACTATCATTTACGAACGATAGCAACAGACTTCACTACAACCGATTCTGAACAACATACAAGCTGAGCCGATATGTAGCAAACATGAAAAAAAAGAAGAAAACTAACATGGATAGGAGTTCCATCGAAATAAAGGACGAGAATCAAACATACATTCCGTTATATACTTTTTCTCCGCTGGATTAAGAAATATTTTTGACACGGATTCCGCTAAGTGAGGAGCAAAGAAACACAAAGGTTGACCAACACTTCAACATGCAGACAATAACAACCAGTGCGGATAATGCACTGGCACCATACCATTATGACAAATAATGATAATAATAAACAACTAACCGTTTTTGCTGTCGGTTGTCTTGCTGACGAGTGAGATGATGAACGCCAGCAGAACGACGTGTTGTGCTCCTCCCAGCCTCGGCATCTCCACCAGTGATGCGACGACGAGTTACCCACAGATCCGCATAGCCCGGGTCAGGAGTAGATAACGCTCCGCGGCAACGACGCCCCAGCTCCGGCAGTGGTCAGAGTATCGTCCCCTTCCCTCTTCGGCGTCTTGATGGCGAGGAGTAGCCTCCCTGTCAGCCGTGCGATGGCGTTGCTGCTGGTGCTGGTGGTGGTAGTGGTGGACTGAGAGCACGCGCTCTCCCTCGCTTAACTGGCGGCCGCACGTGTCTTTCACGTCAATTAATCCATGAGGAGAGGAAGAGGACGGCCGGGGCTTAATGCGGGATTAAAACGGCACGGGGCGGGGCCCGCCATCAGAATTGCAGATGGCGCTGTGGCAAGTCCCGGTATGGAGCCCTCGCTAGGCCGCACTTGGAAGCCATACATCATCATCGTCATCATCATTGTCGTCGTCCTCGTCGTCGTTGAAGACTAGACTATCGATTTTTTTGTCATACTAGTTATTGACTGATAATTGAACATAAACAAACAAACCACTGGATATTTAGCGTGTGTATGGAAGTATTAACCTCGATACCTTGTCTTTCCCTTTTTTTGTCAGTTAACTGAGTCCATGAACATGAGCATTTGCCAGCCTACATTTGATACATTCAAAACCCAATAAATATTGTAACACACAAATGGTAGTGTCACGTGCAACACGTCCACCGTAACAAGTCTGTCTGAATGTTTGGACTTTGGCATTTCAATCACAATGTTAGTTTTTTGCTCACGGACCTGCAAAACGGTAGCCTCTACACATTTGTCTCTACACTTTTTTCTAAAGATTATCTTATACATGCTCTTCTCTACAAAGCGAGCTATCCACGCATATCTCTATTTATCGCCCTTTAAATGTTAACCAACCTATTGTAGTGGATCAGTTCCTGTCAACCAACACTTTGTTACCACCTCACTAATACCTGCTGACCGTTACATTTTCGAGTGCATGACCTGCAGGTCTTTACCAACCAGTGTATTTCTACATTATATGTGGACACAACATTTGGACTGAAACATACCAACAATATACGGCGAGTCTTTATGACTATCATACACTTAGCCACTATTACGTATTAATCGAGATATATATATATATATATATATTCTTTTTTTGAAAGAACTTATTGAGACTGTTATCTCTACAATGCATGTTGATATGTTTCTTTCGTCCGATCAATACATTTCGACTCGTCTATCTCGACAATACCAGTAATTATTTTCTACTTATTTCGACAGATACACCTTGACATTATAAGCATATCGGCAGGGACGCAGTCTTGAAGAGAAGTGAACCCTTGCACTAGTCTGCAGGCAGCTTTACAGTTCCATCTTGACAGGCCGTGCACCTGTCCTCACCTTCCCTCACCTGTCCTCACTCTGCCGTTAAGTCGCGACGCTCACGGCGACAAATCCTTTCATTGCTTCACTCCGGGACCTGGAAAGTTCTCTTTGAAGACGGCTTTGGCCATCAAAGCGGTAAAAATAGGGAAAAAGAATTTATAAAAATCAGTTCATACAAATCCTCAGTAATACTCAAAACCTTAAATGACCCCCAGGATCTCGGAGAGCGCACGAAGGACCACCGGGGTCAAGCCTTATGAATAAATTATAGTGGTACATGCTACATTTTGATGTTATAGCTGTTGTCTTCACTACTCTTTCACTCCACTACAAGTGGTACTCAGATAAAACATGGTGGATACCAGGCTGTTATTTTACCACCGTTCCCTACCTTTCATTTGACTGTCTTTGTATTTAAAGAATTCAGAATAAATCAGACACAACTGGTTTTACCTTTATACATCTTTCTTATATCATAATATCTCCAGCGATGCTATATATAAATCAGAATAAATATCTCGTTCACTATAACAATCTCCTTGATGTCGAGCGTGTATCACAAAAGTCTCTCTTACACTTTAATTACCTTCAGTGGTGTTTACTATGTACCAGACAAAAGGTGTAAATCTTTTTACTTTGTTCACTCCACTCTCCTATAGGATCATTGTGTAGATACATTTAATATTGCAACAATCCCCGTTCATAATAAGTTTTTAAAGTTTTGCAAAGCCCTTAAATAGCAAATATAATCATAATCTGTTTTTTGACTCCCAAGAAAATGAATCAGAAAAGAATATACTACTAGGAATATAATAGTAAATGTATCAGTTGAGGTTAGCAATATGAAGATGAAAGACTTGATGAGAGTCGTGTGATAAGGAGACAGAGAGGCTGAGATAAAAGCGTTTAAAAGGCGATAGGGAGAGAGACAGAGACAGAGTGGATGGAAACCCAGTTGTGGGGCTGCAGTGGATAAGAAAGCATCAAAGCGAGGATGCAGATTGCCATGTTGATCGATGACAGCTCACGAGGCAACTATCGCCTCTACGTGATATGTCTCCTACACCCACCACCACCAACACCACCACCACCACCACGATCACGATGCAAGCACCTCCTCACCCTCCTGTGCCCTCAACCCCCCCCCCTTCCATACTCTGCCGCCACCGCGGCTTCGCATCGCATGCAGGCGACACGACCAACGCAGGATGCACGTGCCGTGGCATGAACGTGCGCGATCACTAAAAGACTGCACGCGCCCAGCATTTTATGTTATCCCAAAACCTTATTCACCCACTTTATGTCTATTTCTGTCACTTTCTCACTCACTCGCTGATTCACTCATTCCTTCACTCACTCGTTTTACTCACAAGGCCGAAAGTTTGAAATCCCACGTGAAAGACAGTCACGTGATTAAAGACAAGTCATCCAACATCCTTGCCATTATCAACTCCGTCGTCGGCAGCATCGACATCGTCTAGCATCCGTCTTCCATAAACATAAAGCTAAAGACTACGACATAATCCTGTTAGTGTTACTGGCTCCCACACACCTACATCTTTTGTTTCGATCACTTCAACAAATTATGCTATTTTTAGCTACTAATCTTTTTGAAAATTTACATAATTGCAGCCTGCCTTCCAAACTAGTATCATGCATGTCACGATCACACTATGAAGGAGGGAAGAAGAAAAAAAAGAAAGAAAGAAATGAAAAGAAGGAAATTGTAAAGGGATACATACATGAAAAATAGAAAGAAAGAAAAGAGAAAAAAGAATAGAAAAAGAAAGGAAACAGAAAAAAGAAGAAGAGAATAGAACGGGGAGGTTGAAGAGGATAATTTACTCTGAGTTAGTAAGTAAGTCGAATATGACTACCAAACAGTCAGCCCTGTAAACAGGTGAAACGTGGAGAGAAAGATGATACTGACACGAGATTTGGACCAAAGACAAGCAGTCGTCCCTAACCGTTGTGAAAGAAAGAAAGAAAGAAAGAAAATTACGAAAGGCAAAAAATCTCCATCATCAGCTGATATACGCATATGCAAATGTGCATGCACTCACGGAGATGGACAAGCTCACACGAGAACACTGGGGTGTGTGAGGGCTGGGTCAGTGGGGGGGGGGGTAAAGGAAGTAGGGGCGAAAATCAGGACCTGCCCGAGCCCTTGCAAGAATAACGGGGGTGGGGGTGGGGGGTGGGGGACCAGTTAAACGACGCCGTTGATCAATAGGACTGGCAGCAACACGCGACTTAATGCGCAGATAGCAAATGATGGCTGGAGTAACAGTTGGCTTTTATCGCTGACGTCACAAGATGGCGGTAGATGGATGGGTGGTGTGATAAGTGACACTGGAAACGTCACATTGTCGAGGAGTGACACTGCCAGTCCGTGTGGTCCATCTTAGTCAACTTTGGCACACTGACTTTTGTTATTGTTTTTTTCTTGTTTTTGCTTGTATGTGTCGGGTGGGGGGGGAGTGACAGCCTCGACCTTTGGTACGTTTCCAGAGATATGCAAATTATAGTACCCGGATAGTAAATGATTGGGCGGCTGTCTCACTGACCGGCAAATGGTTTTAAAGAAAGGCAGAAGAAAGGCAGACCTGACATAGACAGACAAACAGATGCAAAATTTATTCAACCTTTGACACCTCTAGGTGGAAGATAGCAGTCTTCTCTCAATGAGTGTTTCACTGCTACTCCTTGGGTGTACAGACAACTCAGTCTTCACCGTCTCTCCCAAAGTCCATGACATCTCAAAGGTGTTAGTATGACTATCTGTTGTCTGCTAACCTATTTGTAAATTCAATGCACTTTTCCCTCTTATCTCAGTCACGATCACGTGTAAAAAATAAATGTCAAAACATGCAATTCTACTGAAAACTTCTCTCACTTTTACTGTAGCAGGTCCTTGTAACAAATTATTCTTTATTAGAAAAAAACTAAATATCTTCAAGTCTTGCTGTTGGTCAACAGTAAATGGTAAAACCTGACTAAAATTGGCACCTGAGTGCACGAGAACTAATTCTCTAGCTGCACAATATGCAGTTCTTCCTTTATTGATGTTTTTCATTCTTACAGCTTATGAAAAACTTTATTCTTTGATTAACTTTGTCTCCCTGTTTTTAAAAGTAAACGAAGACATTTCAACTTTCTGTCCCATGTTTCTTCGGTGTTTGGGCGGATGCTTGTGTGTGTGTGTGTGTGTGTGTGTGTGTGTGTGTGTGTGTGCGTGCGAATGTGTATGCATATTTTCGTACGGACCTACATGTGCATGCATGGATATTTCAATATTTATCCTCCTCTCTATCTGTTTGCGCGTTAGTGTTTGTGTTTATATATATATATACATACACACGAACTTGCTTGTGTTGGTTTAAGAAAGGAAACAACAGAAGAGAGCGCGAGAAGTCTGTAGCTTACTGAGAGTTAGCAAATTGAATTCGAGAATATGTTATATAGCGCTGCAATACTACAAAAAATGTGAGGAAGGTATTCGTTTTATGCAGAGGTTTGTTGTTTTCTGAACCATTCTCACAACCTTGCAGAGAAATGTCTTGCCAGTGTGCGCTTAATCTAACAACAGTGTCACGAGCATTAACTTCCCTGTTCTGTTCTACGTCACTGGGGTGGTTAGTTATGCAATCTGTGAGGCCTGGCGCTTTCCAAGTCAGAACCCCTCCCCCACCAAAAAAATAAAAAGAAAGAAAAAAGTGCGATGAATCACAGCCTATCTAACCGGACGAATGAGTGCGCGCGCACGAGCGGAAGTAACCGTACTCACTCACTCCCCTCACATCGATCCTCCACGCTGACGTCACGGTGCGTTCGCCGGACCGTACACTCGTCAAGTCGCAGCCGTAGCCAATCAGCGTGGAGTGCGTCACACCCTGCACCAGTGTCTTCAGCTGCGTGCGCCGCGAGTCGGGCCAGCTGATGACGCAGGCGGAAAAGATATCAGTGGTCGAGCACTCGTTCTTGAGAAGATTGACAGTAGCTATGATGTGGGAGGTGTTGTCCACCCGGTACAGCGCCATGGCCAGGAGGGTGGTGTCAGCATCCAGCACCTCCCCGCTGCAGGACACCTCCAGGATGGTCGGCTCATCAAAGAACGGGTGGACTTTAAACGCTGAAAGGAGAGAAGGCAGGTGTTAGAACCAGGTGTTGAAACATTTTTTTTCAGTCCTTTTCCCGATCTCCTTACATTTCTCTAGTGACTATCGCTTTAACAGACATACAACATTTATGTACAGACCGTATTGTGTTAATAAAGAATTGCGCTGAGCATGAAAATAAGTCTGTAATTACGAGTCCTAAATAAGGAGCCTAATAACAAGTCTTTAATAACAAGACGTTTATAATAACTGTGATAACAATTCTGTAGAATAATTAGGGGGGGTGGCTATAATAAAATAATAATAAGTCTGTACAACCAAGTGTGTAAATGTCTGCTAGAGGGACATACCAGGTCTCTCATTAATCTGTACTGTCTGAGATTCGCCGAGTGATTGCCAGAAAGCAATAGTTGGACAAGTCCATATGAAAACTCTCACCTTTCTACAGATGCTGGTCACAAGTTTAGGGACGACCAAAGGACCGTAACTGTATTATTATCCCTTAATAACTGACACACGGTTGTCGCTCGAAGGCAGCAATGGTTCAAACATTTTTTTTAACTCGATGGAAGGGGATATCAAAATATAAATGTTCACGTGATTAGAAGCTGTTTAAATGGAATTTTTTTTATCCTATTGTAGTCTCTTTAAAAGGTGGGACAATAACACCCTAAGCAACACAGACAAATAGTGCAAACAGACGTTGAGAAAATGGAAGTAAAAAACAAAACCTGCACATTTAGAAATCAAAGGGGGGGGGTACTAAAAATAACTATATGCTGGTTACAAACATAAGTTACAAGAAAAAAAGGAGGAAACTATAAAGTAGAGTTATTGCTCTTGACATTTATTTGGAGAAACATAATGAGATGCTCAAGACGAGGACTGCTGCCATATTTCTGATGTCTCGTCGCGTTCTCGTGCAAGTCAACGAGACAGCAGCTGTCTTCCACGCGCCCTCAAACAACTCCAAACACAGGAGCACACACACACACACACACACACACACACACACACACACACACACACACACACACACACACACACACACACACACACAAATACATGTACACACACATACAGAAAAATGGAAAGAAAACTTGAGCGATACTCAAGACGAAAACAAAGGTTGGTAAATGCTGGTTTTTAAAGCAAATCAATAAATAGATAACAGTCAGAACAACTAATTAGACGATCGATAAGAAAGAAAATGCGCAGGTCAAACGGGAAAAGGCTGAAGACCGCACACATGGCAGACGGAGAAGGACGGGCAATTGTCAGGAGAAGTACTGGAGTACAAGCTGAGGATTTCCACAGGTCATGGTGAGGAAAGCTAATGTTTGTGCACAGGTCAAGGTGAGGAAAGCTAATGTTTGTGCACAGGTCGAGGGAAGAAAGAGAGATAATTGGTCAAGGAGACTGGAGCTTTGTTTTAGTAGGTGTGTAGAATATTTCTATGAGGCACTGGACAGCGAGTTGCAGCTTATATCTTGTAGAATGGTGGTGCGAACATGCCAGCTCTACTCCTGCATGCACTCGGCGCACAGTAAGACTAGCAGCCGGACATCGTGCAGAATCTATATAACTCATTAGTCTAGCAGCAAGACTATCTTGATCATTTGTGTTAGCCCTTAACAGTTTTCTCAGAGAAAAAAACCGACTTGTCATCCACATGAACTGACAAACTGAAGAAGTACGTGGATTAGGAAGAAGGGACAGGTTTGGCTACCTCGTGCTTTGTAGTCAACACGTGCACGCAATCTGTCAAAAATATACTTGAGCTCATGTTGACTTTCTTCTTTCCTGCATACTGAACACAACTCAGTTGTCAGCCTATAAAATGTCAATCTAACTTCGAAACAGCGAATTGAATTTTTTCCCTAATTAATATTACTCAACTTATTGTTGCTAATACACCAAAGGTGATTTGGTTTAGAAATGTTTCATTTACTATTCATTAAATTTTGCATTTATTATCTTCGTGACCATGTGCCCGAGTAGTTTATGCTTTTCTCATATCAAACTGGTGTAATAAGCCTCATATCCACTAATGCATCTCCTTGATCGAAGGAATCAAATATTCAGTTGAGCTTAAACAATAAACATCTATGTTATGAATGATGTAAGATCAAACTTTGGGTAGCATGTCAATCCTTTTCTTACAATAGCATCGAAAACGCAGTTCATGAAAACCGCTATGTTATTGAATTATTTCACGAAAGAAAGCAGACCAACTCTAATTCGTAACATAGGCGGACCCAAGGTACAAAAAAAATAATAATAAAAAATAAAAAAACGGAAAGCCTCGAGCGAGGTTGGAGTAGTCTCAGCAGTTTTGCGGAGGACCAGTTTGACAAGAAACGTTTCAAGCGATGCTGTGATGTTGTTAGCAGATTTTTTCTACTGGCCAACATGACCATGATTTGTAGTTAATCTGCCAGGGGTGAAGTGTGGAAAGGCCGAGCTAACACGACAGGTCAACAGAATGGACATGCATCCTACACTCCAGAAATCATGGTGCGTGCACATCGTGGGCCTGCTTTGTGTGCCAATATCTGCACAAACTGCATTGCATGTCACACCGATGGAAGGTTAGTTTATCGAATCCATTCCTTTATTTGTTGCACAGGGAGATCGTTGTCCCTGCTTCATCCACGACAACTGTCATATGGAATCATGCAGTAGAAGTTGTGACAGTATCCAGTTCGTTTAACTTTTCGTTGCTGTGTTGTTGTCATCACCGTACCATCTCCAAATCCAGGATCCCAGTGTTCTGACATCCCTCCCTCACTGACCGTTAGTTTCCATGACAACAACCTATACACGGCACTCAACAACACAAAATGGAATCCTAGACTCAGACCTGTATTTTAAATGGGATTGTAGGTAAACGGTCATTTAGTTCAGTATCCATCATGAACTCCTGACTTACCAATTGACTTGCTTTTCCCTGTACACTATATTAATGACTGAGAGGCGCAATGTCAGCTTTGTGTCAACAGTAACCATCGGCAAGAGGGCGAAGACATGTTCTACAAGTCTTGTTCTTTCACTTAGTCGCACGGACAGCGGCAAAGAGCTGTAATGTACGACTACACCATGATCATCACATAAAGGTTCCTGTGCACAAACAACAGTCCTTTGTTTTGATTCACACTTGTTACTTCTGCTCTGTTTCATGTCGCACGAAGAAGCCCGGATGGATATCAAGTAAAGGTCGCTTCAAACTAATCAAAAATGTTTGCATTTCCTTTAACTTTATTCTGCCGAACTGCTTTACGAACTGTTTTATGTGCTGCAAAACGCTTTGAAGTTGGCCGCACACTTTCATGGACTTCCATGGTTATCCCCCGTGAAATAACCCACTGCAGTTATGCCCCTTGAAAGAGAACGATTACAGCATAAGAAAGGACAGGGAATGTAGCTAAAAGAAGAGGAATTAGCCGATCGATTATTCAGTCATTTAGTATAGGAAAGCGATGCGTCCATCGATCAATTACACCCGCTTTATGCAACTGCTTTCGGGGTTAGGAAACAATTATAACAATGGATTTCCTCCCCTAAAACACAGGTTTGCAAACGCCGTTGGATGTATTGAAACCGCCAGCACTAGCTGCTCTCAAAAGAGTAAAATAGTCAGTGGTAGAGCTAACTGCTTGCATGGAGAGCTAGCTGGTTGCTAGTAGACCTAGCTGATTGAAAGGAGAGCTAGCTGGTTGCTAGTAGACCTAGCTGATTGAAAAGAGAGCTAGCTGGTTGATAGCAGAACTTTCCAAAGATCTTCTTCAAAACACATGATAAGGCTAGCACGATGCTGTGCAAGATGCTGCTGACATCAAGCAGAAAGATTTGGACCACTTACTAACTATTCGCTAAGTGTCCTGACATCAAGCAGACAGATTTGCACGATACTTGTTTGTGGCCTAAGACGAACTAGAGGAATTACAGAAAAAATTGGTAAACGTACAAACAAACAAACGAACACACAAATGACCAGGGCGGCAGGTGAGTGAACAAAAGAAGCAAATGAGCGAACAAATAATTTCAAAGCGGTCAAAGGAGCTCTCGAACAAACAAACGAATCAACAATTTCAAAATTCTGTCTTAAAAGTAAGAAAATCGGGTTTTGCACTACTTTTTTTTTGTAACTTTGCCAAGTTCAGCCGAAGAAGAAAAATACTGAGTAAGGTTACGGTCTGGTGGCCTGGGGGCAAGCTGCTTGGCTGTTTGGCTGACACTTAGATTAACCCTCGCATCTTTCCTTTTCTTCACTGCTGCCGGCATAGTCGGGTCGGGTGGAAGCGTGGTGGCTAGGGAATGCATCTGCCTCCTGCTTGAAGCTCTTGAGAGTGGGAGAAACACAAGGATATGCGACACTCAACACCTCAGGGAAAACAATTTACAAATTGAAAGCGGATGTCCGTATCGAGCGGTATGTGCGGTGGTCGATGGGAAATATTGAGGCGAGGGCTCTCCAGCTCCAGAACCGCTTTCGCGCCTATTTGCGCACGGCCTGGAGGAAAAAGTGTCATGTGCAAACAACAACAGTTAAAAATGCTGTGCGTCTCTTTAGGAACTATCACGGAGATACTGTTCAACCCAGTACTTGGGGAATAATGTTGTTTCTATATGAACCTTAGGTTATTTTTCTGTTTTCTACCATTTCATTACAACTTATGTTTTATTTTAGCAAAGGTGTTTTTAGATCGGTTTGGTACACGCATTCTTATCTCTGAATGTCAGTTGGTGATGAGAGGGCAAGCGTTCTATTCATTGCAACAAGAAACATTGCGAAAATATACATTCTTTGACCACATCTAAGAATTATATTCAATATGTACAACTACAAAATATTCAAGCCTGCAGATATAAGATGCTTTAAACAAATGGAAGAAAAAAAAACTTTTACACTCTCAGAGCTATTTCGACAGAACCAGAATACTGCGTCAACTCAGTCCAGTATAAGCACAGATCAAACACATGATCGATACAAGAAAAACACTGTAAGTGTAGACCAAAAGTAGATGCACTTACCACTCTTCTCCTCTGGCGATGACAGCACGAAGTTAGCGGACGACAGGAGGAACACGACGACAAACAGACGGCTGGCAGGGAACGGCGTGGCCTCCATGTTGTGATCTAGCGGCATTCACTCTGTTTTACTTCCCCGGCGACCCGCGCTCCCTGATCGCACCGCTAACGATTTAACCCCCCCCACCTCCCACCCGCCAATCCTCCTCTTTTTTTCTTGCTCTGTGCTCCTGCATTTTTTTTAATTTTTCGTTAGAAAAATCGCAAAAGGCCAATAAAGGTATGATCGAAGTGCTCTCCCCTGCATAACACTGTTGTGGCTTTTTGACTTTAGGTTGAAAGAGATCATGGAGCTATGATTAGGGGAAAAAGTACGCTTTGAACTCTCTCTCTCTCTCTCTCTTCTGTCTCTCCCCTGTGTCTCTGGTCTGTATCTCTGGTTGTCTCTCTGTTTGTGCGTCTCCCTGGCTCCGTCTATCGCATTCGCTCTCTTTCACTCTATCGCTCTCTCACTCTTTCACTATCATCTCCTCCCTTCTCCATAATGTGATCAGATGAGATCAAATGAGATCAGATGTCAAATGCATGCTCTTCCTTCTTTCTTGTAAATTCGATAGCATAAAAAATCGTGTTCCGGGGAACTGTTGAAAGAAACGTAAGCGCCTTACACAAAACAAGGGAGACTGAAACAGGGAGTGCTCTCCCTTTTCTCTGGCTTGCCACCACTTCCACTTTTTACGCGTGCTCGCACACACACACACACACACACACACACACACACACACACACACACACACACAAACTGCGTGGCTGTACAGATGTACATGATGTTGAAGACTTTTCACCTGCTAAAAAAATGTATTACAAGCCATTGTGTCATTCGACAATCTTAATATTTTAAGGAAATTTTGCACAAAAATCACTGTGATATTACTGCTATTGTGATGTTTATCGCAACCTCTGACCTGTAGACTTACATGAAGATCATAACAGACTAACTTCATCCTAGCAAACAGACTAGTCCATGACTATTGCAGTCTCAGTAGGCAAGCTTGATTTTCCACTTGTCTTGAAGGTGCCTGTGTAAGACTAATTCACGCTCTTGTTAACTAAAAATTGGAGGAAAGCGCAGACAACCAAAGTGGCGAGTGTTCAAAGAACAGATTTGTCTTCCTTGGCCAGAAAAGAATAACTGGCTATGACGCAAAGAAACGCCTTTGAAAGTCGATCTGCTTCCGTTACTTTGCCTGTGTATACTCTTACATAAATGTGTACAAATATTGATTGGTGGGTGGGTTGATGCCTGGGGCCTGGCGAGCACAAAGTCCATCGAACCGTAACCGTAATGTCAAACAAATAAGACAAAAAATAAGCTGAAATAACTTCACACTAATTAGGTGTTTCCGTGGTAAACATTGACATCAAAGAGGCGTGAATGTCATATTTACAAATGTGTCAGATGTGTAGTTTTTCTCTCTGATTTGGGAAATTATAATACCTTAAAAATCAGCTACCTGCATATAATAAATAAAAATTGTAAAAGTGTGGTTACTTCTAAAAATCTGTCCTCTAAAGTCACGAAATTTGTTATAACTGCATCCTTGCGTCTTCCGTACCCCAGATTCTCTCCCCTGTCCTTGTTTATCCATATCGTCCTCGCCTCCTTCCTGCTGTCCATTCTCTTCCGACTGCAGCGCCCTCTACACTTTGCTCTGAGTCACCCTGGGTCATTATCTCCCTTGTCAGGTTGTCTCCCTTGCTATTGTAGAAACCTAAGTCTATAATTGTGCCTCGTTTCAGAAGTCCGCCGCCCGATTGCAAAAGTAATTTTCTTGCAACATTTTCATGATGATGGATTGAGGTGTTAATGTCTTTAGGCGGTTAACTTCTTTGCCAATGTGATGCGTGGGTGTAGGGTTTCTTGCAGTGACGGCCTTCTTATTGCTGTCCATGAAAGTAACGGCGAAACACCCGTGAAAACGACAAAGAACCAGATACAAGTTTTAAAAATAACCTGTAAAGTCCATCTTGACTAACTTTAAGCACAACCCCGACGAACTGACTACCCATTGCTGACGAGCTAAACTGTCCATTTTAAAAGGAAAGAAGCTGGTCTTCATGTGTGTGTTGAGAAGTGTGTGTGTGTGTGTATTGAGGAGACAGTGTGTGTGTGTAAATGTGTGATGGGAAGTGTGTGTGCGCTTGCGAGGGTTGGCGTGTGGATGGTTATGCAATTGTTGTTGCTGTTGTTTGTGTTTGTGTGTGTGTGTGTGTGTGTGTGTGTGTGTGTGTGTTAGAGAAAGAGATAAAGGAAGGTTTAAGATCAATGCCTTGTTGATAGCCATAGATGTTACTAAATGATTAACATATTTACGTTTAACATACTAAAGACAAACAAAAAAAAAGGAAAGGGGGATGTTTCTGTGCACGTGACATACATATGCAGATTACTTTTTCGTTTCTAGTTTTTTAGCGACATGCTGCAGTCTGACATGTTTGTGCCAGTACAAACTCGCTGACGTCAGCACAAAATAAATAAAGTAAAAATATTAATCACAGGTTAGAAGACTTTCTACGAGCTCGCGCGTCTCCATCTTAACCTCATTCTAGCTAATATTCATCAGCAGGAGGTGTTTTCATCAGTGATGTTTGCTATCGTCAGACACCTCATGTTTAACTACACAAAGCAATTTCTTCCTCATAACAATGTCTAGCATTTTGTAGCCTTTATTTGTAAGTAAGTAAGTAAGTAGTAAGTAAATAAATAAATAAGTAAGTGTAAGTGAGGTAGGCCAACTGTGTAAAACACAAAACGCTAACATTAACAATGTAACTCACGTGTAGTCGCACGCGCAAATTTATTAACATTACAAGACGTGCCACAGACATGGCACATTATTCATATTTGTTTTGTTAATATTACAGATTGTCACATACTTTTCCGGTAGGAGTGGAAGACGAAGACCCCCTGCAAGGGGGATAATCAACGAGAGGCAGGGAAAGAGACAAAGAATAAAAGAAAGACGGAGACAGTGACAATGTGGGTATATTTAGCGACCGCACATCTGACTATTATTGGCCCCGCGTACATCACGTGATCGCAGATGTGAACATGGACACAAAATGACACCATGTGAGTGACCACACAAGGTCTGAGGAGTCAGGGTGGCAGGCGTGCGGTGCACGTCACTGTGAGAGGACAGGACTGTGCACGTCACTGTGAGAAGACATGATTATGTACGTCACTGTGAAAGGACATGATTATCTACGTCACTGTGAGAGAACAGGACTGTGCACGTCACTGTGACAAGACAGGACTGTGCACGTCACTGTGACAGGACAGGACTGTGTACGTCACTGTGAGAGGACAGGACTGTGTACGTCACTGTGACAGGACAGGACTGTGTACGTCAATTGTGAGAGGACAGGACTGTGTACGTCACTGTGACAAGACAGGACTGTGTACGTCACTGTGAGAGGACAGGACTGTGTACGTCACTGTGAGAAGACAGGATTGTGTACGTCACTGTGAGAGGACAGGACTGAGCACGTCACTGTGACAGGACAGGACTGTGTACGTCACTGTGAGAGGACAGGACTGTGTACGTCACTGTGAGAGGACAGGATTGTGTACGTCACGATGAGAGGACAGGATTGTGTACGTCACTGTGAGAGGACAGACTGAAGGCCACACAGGCAACAACCGCCAGCCATCGATTATTCGCCTCAAGTCCCCGCAGCGGAGAAGCCCACTATGCTATTACCTCCCTTTGCATATATCGGGACGCACCTTCCGCTGATTTCTGTAATTATAGGAATTGCAGTTTTCTCCCCTGAAACCTTGTAATCACCGTCTAACTTAACGGATCAAGCGTTCAGTTTGGTTCAACCGTAAAATCCACCTACAAGCACGCGGGCGCACACCCACTACACCCATGAATGCACAGCCATATATATTACACATGCTGAGATATGCACACACACACACACACACACACACACACACACACACACACACACACACACACACACACACACACACACACACACACACATAGATAGGCACGCGTGGACACACTCGACGCGCGGTCGCAGGTGCAAAGACACAAACATTCTCTTTCTTTCTTTTATTTCATTCGTTCACACTCTTTCACGCACGTTAAAAAGAGTAGTGTGTTGAACTGAGATCAATGGGACTAAAGTTTTCTCTGTCCTAAGACGCCTTCAGTCTACCTCCCCTCATCTCTCTTTCCACTTCCCTCTCTCCATCCCAACACTTCTCTACGAAAGCTCTTTCTCAAGAGCAGACAGAGCAGACAGGTGTAATCAATCACATGCACAAGGGAAGTTGGTCTGCAAGAAAGTATATTCATAGTGTGCAAACAAGAAACACGGACAAAGAAAAACAAACTGAAATAAGGCTACAAGACATCAAAACGATTCTAACACAAGGGAGTATTTTTTAAAGTCAAAATACATCAGGTGGCGACGATGACCGACAAAGACACATAGTCTCACTTCACTTTCCTGTTTTTCTTAAGGAAACAAACATGAAAGTAGGCGAGGAAGGTAAGTGGACTCCTGGACTGTATGATGATAACATCAGTGGATCTGACATGTTGATAAGTGAATGCTTGGACTGTATGATCATAGCATCAGTGGATGTGACATGTTGATAAGTGAATCCTTGCACTGTATGATGATAACATCAGTGGATGTGACATGTTGATAAGTGAATGCTTGCACTGAATGATGATAACATCAGTGGGTGTGACATGTTGATAAGTGAATGCTTGCACTGTATGATGATAACATCAGTGGATGTGACATGTTGATAAGTGAATGCTTGGACTGTATGATGATAACATCAGTAGATGTGACATGTTGATAAGTGAATGCTTGGACTGTATGATGATAACATCAGTAGATGTGACATGTTGATAAGTGAATGCTTGCACTGAATGATGATAACATCAGTGGATGTGACATGTTGATAAGTGAATGCTTGGACTGTATGATGATAACATCAGTAGATGTGACATGTTGATAAGTGAATGCTTGGACTGTATGATGATAACATCAGTAGATGTGACATGTTGATAAGTGAATGCTTGCACTGAATGATGATAACATCAGTGGAAGTAAAGTGTTCATAAGTGAATGTTTGGACTGTATGGTGATAACAATAGTGGACGTGATGTGTTGATAAGTGAATGCTTGCACTGTATGATGATAATTTCAGTGGACGCAACGTGCTGGCAGTTGTCGCCACGTGTCATTCCTTATTTTCTCCTTTTAATTACCACCACAACAAAACACACGACAGATGTGATAGCAAACGAGAAGGAAAAGGAAGAAAGAACAAGTTTATGAATAAAAAGAAAGCTGACAACCGCATTTGAAACAAGAACGATTGAAGGAATGAAAAGAGGAGAAAGATTAAAAGACAAAGAGAGAGAGAGAGAGAGAAAATCAGACAATAAACAAAAAGAAGCAAAGACATTAGGACATAGATAGGACAAGTTTCTACAATCCACAAAACTTACTGTCTAGGAGAAAATTGATTTGTACTCACTTATCGATCCTGTCAGAGTCAAAAACCACGAGTTCACCTTAACCAATTCCCCGGCTCGTATGCTTGACACCTGGCACCCGAACCTGAGTGAGTCGCTACTGCTGAGGTTCATCACCAGGGTGCGCACACGTGACTTCCGGGAGTCTGTGTCGCGAATCTCGCAGGAGGAGAAGCTGGAGGAGGTGGTGCACTCCTTGACGCCCATATTGAGTGAGGCTAGGATGGCGTTGTCAGACAGGCGGTACAGGGAAGCGGACAGGAGGTTGGTGTCGGAATCCAGCCCCGCTCCCGAGCACTCCACCTCCTGGATGAAGGGAATGTCACGGAACACTCCTGACCTTAGACCCGTCGCTGAAACGAGTGTTAGGCGGTGACACTGTGCGCATGGCAACATGGGACCTCGACAAAGCCCATAATGTCCTTTGAGATACAGGTGTGGAACAGGAAGACAGAATGGAGAAAGAGAAAGAATGAAAAAGAAAGAGATAGAGAGAAAGAGGTGCTAAAAGACAAACATGGGGGATGTGGGCTTGGATTAGCCTAATATACAGTAGGAGGAGAACATATGGGTACTGTGGTGACTTCAGTCAATTTCTCTTAGAGACACAAGCAAACATATACAAACATAATAGAACACACACACACACACACACATGCAAAACAGGCATCATCTAATCTAAAATTATGGTCCCTGATCTTCTTCGTTTAATTCACTTAAGAACAGCGGAAGAAAGTAATGAACAAAAGCATGGAAACCCCAAACCAAAGAAATATAAAATGACAGCCGACATGGTGTTCTAGACACGACCATGCCAGAGAAGACGAGAAACAACCACCTGTAAGGTGCTGTCTCTAAGATCTGTCCTTTACCACTGATCAATAGCCTCACCGCCTTGTTTACTTGTATGATCGTGCACTTATGTATATTTACCTGCTTACCTACATGGCTGTACTGACGACTTTATTTTGTACCTAACGATCCATTCGAGGGTGTGTCCCAACAATCCTCTCTCTTTAGCCTCGTCTCTCTCTCTCTCTCTGTCTCTCATCAATCTCTTTTTAAAATGCAATAAACAACATTGTTTACTTGTGTGAACATTATGATGCGGTAGTTCAAAGCCTTTTTCTTTAATCTCTAAACTGCAAAGAGATGCTAGTAATATGGCTGCAGACAGCGATCTGACTAAAGAACGGCACTGCCACTGTCCTGACACTGACACTGTGACACACAGGGCTGGCGGTGAGAAGATGACAGTGAGAGGAACAGGTATTCACTTACCATTGTACTTGCTGTACCCGCGAACTTGGCGCAAGAAGAACGGCCAGGCGGCGAAAAGAAGCACAGGGCGCAAAGTGTCCAGTCGCCTCGCCATCTCCAGCAAATGCCTGCCAGCCCACCGCCAGCAGCAGTTATGGGCCCCTTCTCCGATGAGAAATGAGTGGCGTCCCTTGAGTGCTTTAGTGCCATTAGTCGCGCCACTTTTTTTAAGGCTGCGCGCTGTGCCTCTACTTTCTCCTCTCTCTCTCTTTCTCTGTCTCACTCTGTCTCTCTCTGTCTTCATCACACACACACACACTCTCTCTCTCTCTCTCCCGTGTATGTCGCGATATGTCTCATTTTCTTACCGTCGCTGTTCAGAAAAAAACACCAAACAAATAAAAAAAAATCAACGCAAAGCTGTCGATTGGCGACTATTTTCAGCGCTCAGGGGCCCTGTTCAAAATAAAAATTCAGAGGTTTTCGATTCTGGTACCTTCTGTACATCACGATGTGGCTAAAATATATCATGTGACCCAGTCTAGGTTCTTCTACATTGGCTGACATCAACAAACCGCGTATAGAGACCCTTTACCAGCAGATTGTCTACAATAAAAACAATTTCTTTCAACTACCGTCAGTAGAAGAAAAACTCTGCTGATTTCCATGGCAATGATGTTAATAGATTTAATGTTTCACAAAAACAACAGCAAGAGTGAGACATGAGAAAGAAGCTGGAAGAAATCGAAAAAAAGAAAAAAAAAGAATTTTATCATCGTGGATACTGAATCACGCAAGCTGTGTGTCCTCGAAATTGCTATTTAAAAATTTCTGAGTTCGTGTCTGCAGCCCGTCATTTCCGTTTTGAAGAGATTCCCTCCCTTTCTGTGTTCGCTGTTTTCGTGATGTGAGGCTCACTACGTGGTATTCAAAACCCTCTCTTATTGTGTAACTGGCAGAGAAATAAATAAATTTCAATGAATCTAATTGATTATTGTGTCCTGTACTTTACAGCAGTGTTAATTTGTAATGTTAGCTTTTGAATTAATATGTCACGATATGATCATTTATCTTTTTGCATTATTAAAACGTTGCTTTTATAAGACTCCTTGAATAAAAATGTAGTTTTGTATAAGTCTATACACACATTGTTGTTTTTATTTTGAAATAGTGCTCTGTATGTTTCTTACTCAACTAATGCTTCTATAGGTCTTAAAGGACAGTGTCATCTTTAAGTGGAAGTCAAAGAAAGTCAGGCAAATACAAGAAATTGCACTAAACGCATTCATAGAAGAGAAAAAAAAGGATTTTAACAAAGAGAAAGAAAGAGGGAAAGAGAGACCGAGAAAGGAATTATAGGTAAGATAACCTGCTTAACCTTTACCCCGCAAAATCACAATGGTCATCCATAGAACGAGCTCCCCTAGCTGGAGAGATATTAAAGTCTAACCCAAGTCAAACTTAACCTTAAAGGTGGGGGAATACTTACTAAAGATGGAGCTGCTCTCAGTTTTATACACAAACATGTCGTGAATATATTTTTTTTTTGTAACCAATGAACATGACTCTCAGCCAATGCCAATAACATTTCGCACAGTGAACATACTTTTGTGACGTCAAAGGAAGTGAAGCATCAACCTCTTCAATACTGAGATCCGAATTGTGGTGATCAAAGGCATGCACTTTCCGAGCAGTATGATTTTTGTTTGTTTGTTTGTTTCTTTGTTTAGAGTTAGGGAATCGGTATTATATAATAAAATAATAAGTACTTTTATTTGAACAAATTCTACAACATCACTAAGCGTCCAGGCTCAAGATTACCGTCCGTAGCGATTCGACCTCCCAGGGAAAGTAACAAGCGCTGAAACTCCCACTACCGATGGCTTACAAAGTGTTATTTAACAGTATGCACAATTTATAATATGCACAATGAAGAATAAGACACTGCACATTATATGCACTTAAAGTCTGTTTAATGTGGATATAGACACTGCCATTCATATGCACAATAATCTGTGTAAAGTACAATGTATCACACGCACACACACTGCACGATATACACACGAGGCTACTGGCCTCCTTGCAGTTGTACACACGACCCTAAAAGAAATTATTAAAGAACATTAGAGCCGAACATGACCCACCCCCCCGCCGGCCGTCTTGACGATGACGTGGGTCGAGCTTTCTCCCCCCGGGCTGCGCTTCCTGCGGCTCGCGCACCTTGTTTAATGGGTCTGTCCATTTACGGAAGCATAGTGTTGCGCTCCGATAAAAACCCGTTCGATACAGATCGGTTTTCTGTTTAATATGAAGGTCCGTGACTCGGTCTGTAAATTGAATGGCAGGAAGCAAGCCGCTTCGCACCTAGCGCCTGGCAATGAAGGGGGCGGATGGGAGATGTGCAGGAGGGGTCGAAGAAAGGGAGAAGGTGATTACAGATGTGTGTGTGTGTGTGTGAGAGAGAGAGAGAGAGAGATGTGTGTAAATGTGTCTGTGTGCGCGTGCCCGTGTGTCCGATGAAAAGAAAATGTGTGCTTGCTAACAAAGTAGGAAAGAATGAGGTGGAGAGAGAGAGAGAGAGAGAGAAAGGAGAAAATAAAGTGGACCTGCGAATGAGGGCGATTGAGAGGGGACAACATTCAAACCTGGTTCAATGATTGCATTACGCGATGTGTCACTAGAAGAATAGGTCACACTTTTGGTAAAATTCAAATAAATGTATTGGTTCCTACTAACACCTAGTGTCTGGTTCAAATAAAATAAAAAAAAGTGGTGATAAAGTCTGTTCTTCAGCCAAAATACCAAACTGTAACATACACAGAATGGTTTACATTTTAATCATTGTTCCTCTTGTTCTTTTGCCGATGGCTTTGCTATTTGTACCTAGTCCGCATGCCACTGTGAATGTGATTTAATGTAAGTTGAATTTGACTGATGTAATTGTGTGTAAGCCTATTTCTTATATTGGGCAACGAACCCCAGGGACGCCTTGAAGGTCTAGACTATAAACTCGGGAGTGTTTCGGTCTGTCAAATAACATTCTAGGGAGGGCAATAAAAAAGGACATGAAGACTGTTTTTTTTATTTGCAGGATCTCCAGAGTTTCTTCTCTTGATTCTTCTTCACTTCTCTTGACTCTGCCTATTTCTTGTTTGATTTTATTTTCATGGATGTTGCAGATGACGACTTGCAATATGGCGGTGAAAGACAATGTGAAGGTAAGAAAGGAAAGAGATAACGGCCTCTTTGCAAAACGAACAAAATAAGGTTAGAAGCTTACTGATGATGATGATGATGATGATGATGATGATGATGATGATGATGATGATGATGATGATGATGATGATGATGATGATGATGATGATGATTTCATTGTTAAAGCACAACTTTTTCAGCTTCAATGCTATGTTATAATTTAAGGACAAACCCGAGTTGGAAATATTACAAACATAATATTTCTGGAAACTATGATCATAGTTTTTTTTCTTCACAACAAAAAGAAGAATCAAAGTTTAGTGCAGACATATATCGCATGACAACAGGCAAAGCGCTGATTATCTCTCAGACAAAATACGGGTTTTCACCTCAGTAAGTTAAAACGAGTTCACTCTTGTTTGTATGGGAAGGATAGGAAAGTAACACTAGCAGACTACAAACACTACAAGCAGCTACTACAAACACTACAAGCCGACATGCCACATCCTCCTACACCACCTGATTACAGGCCGGCTGCAGTCTCCGGGCAAACACTTGAGGGGCAACCTTTCTGACACCGAGCAAGACAGTAAATTAATGAATGAATAAACTACTCAAGATAAAAGTAGGCAGGCGATGAAGATAGCATTGTTCAGGTTTTGCAAAAGTGAATAAAGCGAAAAAGTTGCACAAGAACTGAGTAGGGAGCCGAAGACACAAAAAGGGATGTACATGTGAAGATGGCAATACAAATGTGAACATTTCCTCAAACTAAGAGACAAACACGGAGAGGCATATCATCACCAACAACACGCACACACACACACACACACACACACACACACTCTCTCTCATCTCAGTTTATACTGAAAAGACAATGTGGTAAATACCGTAAGACATAAGGAAAGCGATAGACTTTGAAAACCGAGTCAGGTCGTCAGATAAGAAATCATAAAAAAGACGAGAGCGTTTCGTTGCCATGGCAGCTGGAGTGGTCGGTGGCGGATACTTTCGTTTTTTTTTCTTTCTTTTTGTTGAGCATCATAGATTACCGGGGAGACAGAGGGAACCAGTGATACAGGTTGACGGAGAAAACGAGAGGAGGGGGTCTAACCGGATGACCAGTAAGAAGGGGGTGACCAGTAACAGAGGCCTTGGCTGGAACTCTACATGCGCCATGACCAGCTGACCAACACTGTCACGTGACAGGCCGGAGACATGTTTTCTCACTTGGCTCTTGCACAGCAGGCTGAGAAGTTAGGGTGATTTATCTCCTTCATTATTGTTTACAGGTGGCGCGTTTTCCACCGGCATGTCGGACAAACAGCAGGTCACATTTATTGATAGCTCTTTTTTTCCTTCTTCGTTCCCTTAAATCATATTCCGATCTCATTCTTACCCTTTCCCCATCCGTATTTCTATTCAGTGTTTTTTCCTTTATATTTGGGCTCCATATCTCTTTATAGTTTATGTCTTTATTCCTCCCCTTCTCGTATTTAAACTTCTTCCATCATTTTTTGTTTTTTGATGGACGTAACATTTTTGGTAGCTTTCTTTTATTCTATTTCTTGCCACACTTTCCTTCATAAATTCCTTCTTTCGTACTTGTTCATTGTGTACACTCAGAATTTGGCTTCAGCGGTTGTCCCAGTGGCGTTCACATGGTGTCGACTGCCACTAATTCGTGGCCTGGGAAGCCGTCCACTGGCGACTATGGCTGAAACAACAGAACAGTCCGGTTGCTAGGAAACCGCAGGAAGGGGGACGGAAGAGCACCTGCGCGCGTGAAAGCCCAGGTTTAAACAGGCGGCTACAAAGATGCAGTTTCCTCGCTTGTGGCCGAGGTCGAGCGAGGAAAAAGTTACGCCTGACTAAAGCCAGGCTGATACGTTAGGCTTTGATCTGACGTTGCGTGCGGTGTTGTGACGTCACACAACCTTTTTAGTTTTCAGCGGCGAGGTCAAGCAGTGGAGGCAGACATATCTGTGCCGACCTTTCCGGCCATAAAGACCTACGACTGACCTGAAGGATGTGAAACAGGTCAAGCCAGCCTCATCACCCTTCCTCTCATGGTTAAGCATTCCGCCCTCCCAACCTGCTTGTACGATGTCGAGTATGACAAGAGCAAAAATAATAGAATCATTTGTATTCAAATAACTAGATTTCAGCAGAGGCATTTGTAAACAAGTCATGAGGTCATCTGGTGCTATTTTAGTAGTGTAGACAGATATGTTCATTTTGCTGATTGGATGTGTTTATGGCCGAGTTTACGTAGACCATATCACTATCTGGACGCTCAATTTATCATAAAGTAGTTATCTGCTTAATTGGCCATCAGCTACCACGATGACCTCTCATGGAATCTCGGGTACAGTATTTTTCTTGGTCTCGGCAATCAAACACCACAGGAGCAGAAGCCTCTCTAAAAAATATGTAAGAATATGGTATGATTATAGTAAATGGTTAAACAACGGTTCCGAACTGTACTTTAGAAGAATTCTAAAACAACGTATCCTAAGCATGTCATTAGTCAATCACCAAAGTGTCGTCAGGATTGTCTTCAACCAATCATCAGCACGGTGCCAACGTGCCCTAACTGTATGTCTCACGTGTCGCCAATAGTCTATCATCAGTACCAGCACTGAGACGTTTGAGATAATTTCCCCATTATGTAACAATGAGACAGCCTGAAACCATAGCAACGACATTTCCCTTGTTGCATGTCGTTGACAATCACAGCTACGGCCAGAGTGATGGCGACCACCCGCAATTCGCGTGCTCAAGAACTACGGAAGCTGGCCGTCACAGGTAATCCGCTCGAAGCCAATAAACCAAATTCTTTTCACAAAGTTTGAAGCAATTAACAAAGTATATGTTGAGACGAATAACTTTGAGGCCGTTAACTTTTCACAACTTCTGCCGTCCATAAGAAAAATACATTATTACTTTTAAATTGCTCTCATAGCGTAATTTCTTTTTTTTTCTTTTTCTTTTTGTTGTTGTTTGTTATATTATTCTGTTATAGTGTTGTATGTTATTTGCTAACTGCAATGGCTTTACTTTATAGTGCAAGGGTTTTGAAATTGAAATTGGTCTCTGTAAATCAGGTTCAGGTGCATTTTAGCATAAAACTCTTGAGAACAGTACCAATTGTCCTCCTGTTCGTCTTTAGTTATACCCTGGGCTGACGGAAGCCTCGATGCCATACGGCCAATGTCGGACAAATTTCAGCAGCATAGTAATAGCTGTGGCGGCACCATCATGTTCAACCTGATGCTGGACGATTTATGATGCCAGTAACACCTTCATAGCCTCGGAAAAGGGGGATAAATCTTAATGGCAGGAGACTGAAAATATTTGTGAGCCTATTTTACGATCTTTACACACTCCGCTCTTTCTCTCTTCTTTCTTTCTCTCACTCACTCACGGTATTTCTCCCCAGTCACTCTCGATTGAATCAATACATAAACCGGACAGTGGCTGCTTTTGGAACTAGTGTCTGCCCAAGCATCTTTGAATTCTTTGAATCTTTTGTGGTGAAGACAAACATCAGACACGCCATTAGTTTTCTTTGTTTCTGTCTATCTTCTATCTAGATTGATTAACTTCTACCATTTTGTGTCAATACTGGCCTATAGAATCCACAATACGTGGAAAGACAACTGCATTGTGAAGCAGTTAAATAAACAAATTTCACATACTTCTGGTGAAAGTTCTTGTGGTTATTACTCTGAGGTTAAGGTTTCCGCACAAAAGATCAAAATTTGCATAAAGGTCACATTGCAAATAAATGTTTCGCACACAGAAAGGTCACACTCTAGCTACAGTTGCACAGGTGGCGCAGTCATGGTCACACTAAATAAGGAACTTTAAACAAGGTTTATGTGACTCAAACCTCTCGTTCGTAAGTAGACTGAGAGGAAAGAAGGATAGAATAAAACAAAGTAGTAGGAGTAGGAGAGTAGGAGAGTAGGAGAATACTGTTTAGTTGTAGTCTCCTGACAGTATCAGAAGATTGTCCACAGACAAAGACGTCTTCAGTCGAAGCCAGACTGAATATTCGACAGTCCTGTTGGTGTGTGTCCTCACTGGTTATAGTCTCCCCCACCCACATGCCCCTACACGCAAGTTAGAATGAAGCGCTCTCTCTCTCTCTCTCTCTCTCACACACACACACACACACACACACAAAGCACGCACTCACGTGCAGACAGACCCTGTATGTGATTGAGAGAAAGCGATGGAAACTGCTAAAAAATCGATCAAGCTGTCAATAAGGTCAGGGTCATAGACGGATGTCACGTGCACTGTGTCTCCTCGCGTAGTTATCCTGTCTGGGATGTCCACGCGGTCAACGTCCCTTGCGGGATCTTTCGCGTACCTACAAACGGAGATGAATCCGCCCGCATAGCACATCTAAAGGGTTATTAAGGCTGTTTGTGTTCATCAAACAACAACAAACAATAAAAAAATCAGGAGAAATGATGTTATGATGATGATGTCAATGGTGACAAACATAACCAAACAACACAACACGTAGACACATGTTAGCTACATACAAACTGTTACATGTATCGTGACATTGAACAACGTTTGTTGCAAACTCGGGAATATTCTCATTTGGGGGTAGGAAACATGTCCTCACACGAGACAAAGCTAAAGTTACACTAACATGCGTTGTTTTACACGTGATAAAGCGGTGTCTGTATTACATTTAAATATATATGTTTGTTTACACATATTAGTCTTTTGATTTCAATATTATCACTCTATGTTTACATCAAATACAATTATTAACGCTTCGACATTTATGTTTGCACTCGCTACACTTGTGTTTACGAATACATATGTTATTACTTTTTGTATATATATATATATAAATAGGATTAACCTGTGTTTACACTAAAAGTAGGTGCGGCTATGTTTGCACTAAGTAAAATATTTATTTTATAATAGTAATAGTGAAGATTTTTATAGCGCATATTCACACTCATAGAGAGCATGCTCTTAGCGCTTAAAACGAGGAAGAGACGTGGACTAAGTAGACACAGAACAAAGGGGACGAAAGAAAACGACAGTACTGACGAAACAGAAAACATTAAAAGGCATCAAGTAACAGGAACAGAGAAATATAGTGATTCTGCGAGAAAGATGGGTAAAGTAGCAAGAGGGAAAGGGGGCGGGGTTAAGAAGGACGAGCATTGTGCGGACTGTGTTAGGAGAAATGCTCAAGGAATTTGATTCCGATAAACCCATATTTGCAATATAGAAATCAGTTTATACATTACTTTTGTGTTAAACATGATAAACGCGAGTTTTATTCACATAAACAGAAGATTTCAGTTATACAAGGTCAGCTTGATTGACAGTCAACACTTTGTCATCAAGTGTTTGCAGACAGCGAGATTGTATCGCGAGATCAACGTGTCCAAAGTGATCAATCAAAATAAAGGAGAGCATAATGACAACAATGGATAGTCATACTGTCGTGTCTGTAGACAATGTAGACTCAAGTCTATAAATGTAGGCACCTGCTGGTACAAAGCGTAGACTGATGTCTGCACAGAATGTAGGGTAATAATTAATTTGTGTACAGCAGTAGCATCATGTCTGTACAAAATGTAGGGTATGTCTATAAAACGTAGACATGTGTACACAAATATAGGTTTTCGTGTCTGTACAAGTTGATGTTTCAAGACCTTGGTGAGACAGAGTGAGAGAGAGAGAGAGAGACAGAGAGGGGGAGACTAAACTTAAGGTGTAGTTGGCAGATATCATTCGAAACATCGTCCTACAGTCAAGCGCTCATGCACATCCACACATCCACACACACACACACACACATGCAAAAAACACTATATATATCAAATAGGATTTTTATACTTCAAAGTAAAAAAAACCTTTAAGTTGTTCCCACAAACTGTCCATGCTACTACTGTATAATTTCAGAAATATAAATAACTGTTTTACATATGAAATGGCGATAAGGCTTATTTCAGTACATGAAATACATTCAAATACAAATGAAATTCAAGCACAACCCAAAAGTTGTACTTGCTGCAGAAACTGCATTTATTGCAGACAGTGTAGCAGTTAAAAACATCATTGAGCACAAACACTGAATTTATTGAAGACTGTAGTATTATTTCAAACATTCTATTTATATGTCACTGTTTTAAATTAACTATTTATTGCACAGAAAGTGTTTACCACGAGTTTAAACGACTCTGGCGCCACGGACTTGAGAAATGACTGAGGTGGTGGGTAGGGGGAGGGAACCTAAGATCGAGAGAAACCCTGGCTTAGTAGCTTCATAAAGTCTCGGCACGTGCAACCCACATTTAGTCAGTGCGCGGCTCAAATCAAGTCTGTCAGACGCGCAGCGTGGCAAACCGAGCACAAGCAAGCACAGAAAACTCTATTTTCATGGAAACCTGTGTGCGAGAGAAAACTGGGCGATAGTGTGAAAAGGGTTGCTTCCCTTTGGAAGGCGTCGCGGCTGATAGATGAACAGGGGGAGGTAAGTGAGGTGGCAAGGAATTGCGAGATAATTGCTGCGTTACACGATGGCATCGCCTGCAGTTAAGGCGCTTTTCCTCGCCGGCTCTTGCACCAAATCGATTTCTTGCTGGGGTGGGAGAGGTTCAGTCTATTGTTGGCGGTCTGATTACCTCCAGTGCCCCCCATCCCCCGGCAAGTCTATTACACCGCGCAGTGTAGGGTGCGCACACACGCTGGGGCATATGGCAGGATGGGGGGACTCGAGGAAGCTAGCGCAGGATAGGGAGAAGGACAAGAGACGATAGACAAGCAAGCTGACGAGAGAAAAGAAAGAAAACTGAAGACAAATGGACGATACTAGGAGGTATGGTCATTGACCGCAAACCCTCACATACCTGACAGCAAAGAAAACTCCCCTCCTCCCGTCCGGGCTTCGAAAACCCGGGATGTTTGCTAGCAGACACCTGCTATTAGGGCGATTGACACAAACAATGTTGATCTTACGCATGATGAGTGAAGTCAGGTTTTAGCCTCAACATCTTTGCAAAAATACTGAAGCACAAAGGTAATTTTCAAGTATGCTTTCGTATGGGATATGCTTTTTACACGTAGCCTTATTGAAATCATGTGAGAGAGAAGAAAGTGGAGTATTAGAGACAACTGTTGTATTTTAAGTGTTGTGACGACAGAGTTGAGGAGAGAGTGGATAGATGAGCAGCTTGACATCTGACAACACCCACCCACGTACTTGCCCACCTTCTTCTCTCCCAAACACGCACTTAGCAGAAATATGCGATGAATATTGACTTTTGTTTAACGATGAACCATCAACTGTTAGCCGACGAATCATCGTGTGATTTGTGCCCCAAACGATGACAATGATGACGGACACTAAGCCCAGTACACGATAAGGTCAAGTGATATCAACAGGCTTATATAGTAAATAGAGTAAATATAGTAAATATAGTGACTACAGTGAAAATTGTAAATATAGTAAATATAGTGACTACAGTGCAAATTGTAAATACAGTGACTACTGTGCAAATTGTAAATATAGTAACTATAGTGACTACAGTGCAAATTGTAACTATAGTGAGTACTGTGCAAATTGTAAATATAGTGACTACAGTGCATATTGTAAATATAGGAAATGTAGTGACTACAGTGGAAATTGTAAATATAGTAAATATAGTGAATACTGTGCAAATTGTAAATATAGTAAATATAGTGAATACTGTGCAAATTGTAAATATAGTAAATATAGTGACTACAGTGGAAATTGTAAATATAGTAAATATAGTGAATACTGTGCAAATTGTAAATATAGTAAATATAGTGAATACTGTGCAAATTGTAAATATAGTAAATATAGTGAATACTGTGCAAATTGTAAATATAGTAAATATAGTGAATACTGTGCAAATTGTAAATATAGTGACTACAGTGCAAATTGTAAGTATAGTGTCTTTAGTGACTACAATGCAAATTGTAACTATATTGACTACTGTGCAAATTATAAATATAGTGACTAGAGTGCAAATTGTTAATATAGTAAATATAGTGACTATAGTGCAAATTGTAAATATAGTTACTATAGTGAATACTGTGCAAATTGTAAATATAGTGGCTACTGTGCAAATTGTAAATATTGTAAAGTTAGTAAATATAGTGACTACAGTGCAAATTGTAAATATAGTTACTATAGTGACTACTGCGCAAATTGTAAATATTGTAAATTTAGTAAATGTAGTGACTACTGTGCAAATTGTAAATATAGTGGCTACAGTGCAAATTGTAAATATTGTAAAGTTAGTAAATATAGTGACTTCAGTGCACATTGTAAACATAGTGAATATAGTGACTACCGTGTAAATATAGTAGGGTATTTATAGCCGACAGAGTATGGATGTGAAATAGCAACTCGCGTCAATTCATATGCAAAGCAGATGTTCTTTTAAGCAAAAGTTACAAGTCCTACGACTCATGTCCATGCATATACAAGCAAGCATGCTGCACACACACACACACACACACACACACACACACACACACACACACACACACACACACGGGTACTCAGTAATGACCGAAATTTTCATATTTTAAAGAAAAGATAAAAGGACATCGATCCCAACTCAGTGCGCATGCCCGGATGCGTGGTTAAAGCTGATTTCACTCGGACGATGGAGACATCTCGCACGCATGCGCACATCACAGGCCAGTGTACGGAGAAGCTTTGAAAAAGCTGCCATAAATCTAATTCTTCCATAGCAGCCTTCTTTTATAGCAGCCGTGAAATTAATTTGAGACGCTCTTCTGGAGATGGTTGCACTGAGATACTTGTAATGTGGAAAGACGCTGAGTATTTTTTGCTGCTTTTGCGCAAAGTTTTAATGGGGAGGCAAAAGATGTTAGAAAAAAACAAAAACCTAAAAAGAAAAAAAAATGAAATAAAGTGAGAGAAGAGGAAAGAAAGAGAATTTTTTATTTTATCTGCGTGAGAGAGAAGTGGATGAATGAGTAGTTGGATGAATTAATGAGTAAGTGAGTAAATAAGATGTTATTGCAACTGACATACAAACTTCTACAACGTTTTCGTGAAAGAAAGACAACAAAAGAAAACAAGACAGAGCAAATTGACAAAAAAAAAGAATATTATCAAAAGCAAAGACCTGATCAAAAACAAAGTACACGAACATGAGGAGAAAGAGAAACATCAACAAAAACACCAAGAAGAAGAGAAAAGAGCAAGAATATAAAAACAAGAAATAGAAGAAGAAAAAAACAACAATCGAATTGAACATGAACACGACCATTAAAGCAAATACAGAAATAAATACAAGAAAAGGGACACGAACAAAAAAGATGGAAATTAACCTCGTAACTTGAGGAACGAACATAGAGAAGGAAACTGCGGTAGAGACAAAGTGAAATAAATAGACTAAAAGATGATCACCAGAAAGAAAAATGAAGATTAAAAGACAGAAATGTGAGATGTGAAAGTAAGAGAGAGAGAGAGCGTGAAAGAGAGTGAGTGAGTGAGTGTGACAGTGGGTAAGAGAATGAGAGTAAGAAAAAGTGCGTAGAAGTGTCTCACACACACACACACACACACACACACACACACACACACACACACACACACACCTATGCGTGTACCAGTATGTGCGTCTGTCGTCTTGTCCTGAAGCAATGGCGGCATCAATAGCGCGCGGTGCATTGTGGGGCACAATATGCGACAGTGTATCAAGATAATCGATACTCCGGGTAGCAAGGTGTTTCTCTCTGATGATCATAGTCATAAACCTGTAACTCACAGATTTGTATTCTCCCTGTTGTCGGCGTTGTTTGTGTGTCTGTCTTTCTTTGTCTGTAATAAAACATCGCACAGCGCAATACGATGATGAACACTGCAGTTGTGTGTGACAAACGATTATCAACACTGCAGATGTTAGTAGACTATGACACGCGTGGTAATATTAACTTCTAGTAGTTGTAGAATGTGCAAACACTACCCCTTAGCTATGTATTAAAGAAACACTTGCCGAGGTTGTACAAAACAATCGCCAACCCTTGGGACAAAATCATTTATTCTACCGATGGAAAAATAATTATAGTTTAATTATAGGGAAAAATTCAGCGAAGCTACCTTACACACCATACGGTTAAAGACTCTGTTTAGAAGTGCACCCTCAGCCCAGTAACAATAACCAGCAGTGTCCCCCAGTGCTAAGGGAAATAACTCCATCAAACATGGCAGAGAGAGAGAGAGAGAGATTAAAATAATGGCGGTGAGATCTTGAGCGAGGGTTAAAAACGCTTCTGTGTATCACACATCGTCTACCTACTGACACCACCCAATCCCATTAATTTTTTTTCTTCTGTATTTATCTGTATTTACATTACAGTCAGTAATGTTTATTTTTATAATATTCTATTCCTGGGATAATTTTGAATTGCTATGGTTAGTTAACAGGGATTAGGTGTGGTGTCTATATTTTGTATTAATTATTATGTAAGTATACGCCTTCAAGCCTCAAGTTTGTTATTAGGCGAAGATTTGGTTTTTATGGTAATGATTTCACATTATTCTCTTCCTCCTGCTGCCTGTGTCTGTGTGAATATATCGCCGATTGCCGGGTGCACAGTATTTATCACCCATGCACCCAACGAGGAAGTTTTTTGCAGAATATCTTGAGCGTACAGAAGTATGTGGAGCATAAAGAACAGCTAAGTGTACTGAACACTTGTACGAGGAGGTAAGAGTAGGTTGTGACATTATTCTTCTGTCTGAATGTTCACACAAAGCGCTCACATCCTGTCACATAATGCTCTTGTTTAGTTTTGATTAGCTTTACATATTATCAAAGAGATTCAACTGTTTTGGACGGATATTAGGTGCACAAGAGTCTATCAATAATTCAGTTGATTGCAATAACTGAACGACAGAGGAGGTAAAAATGTGTCAAACAGGGACGTCACTCTATAAGAACAAAAACAGTGAAGCAGCCACTGCCTTTCTCCTCCTGTCTTTATCACACAGTCGTCTAGAAACTTCACAGAACTCTACGCATGTCGGGTGAGCTCTGATCATTGTATAACCTGTTTTTTCCCCTAAACGACTCATTCCTCGCTTCTCCTCTTACACAATCCCCCCCCCAATCATTAAACCCCCCGCCCCTTTGTTTTCTCTGCCTACTGCCGTATATGGAGGATGCACAAATTACTGTCTCGCTCCTTCCATCCATACATAAAATCAATGTTTTGTGGTCTCCATGCCGCAAGGGTGATTCTCCACCGAAACAAACGGCAGAGAAGAGTCCCAGGATGTTTATCTAGTGTAGTCCCGCTATTCTTTACTTTTCTATTACCTTTTAAAATGAAATTTAAGCCCAGACTGTTTCGACTTTCACTCGGTTTACTAGAAACTCTGTTTCTTGTATCCTTCTGGTCGACATTCATAAGCTCAACTCTTACTAAACTTGTTTAGCAAAAAAGCTTGATTGAACAGCAACACAGACTGGAGTACGGATGTTAGGTTTGACTCGGTGAAAATAAAAAAAATGAATGCAGGTGAATGTTTATTCTACAACACATGCTACCACTGCTTTAAAATTGTCTACTCAACGACTTTATTCATAATAAATTCGTTTTTTTCATCCATCCAGCAATCGTCGTTATCATATCCAAATTAAATGTCTAATACTTTCGTCATTCATTTTTATCGGCGACATTTGCAGAGCCTTTACAGACAAAAGATCATGCACGCTGTACACTCACACACACACACACACACACACACACACACACACACACACACACACACACACACACACACACACACACACACACGCACGCACGCACGCACGCACACTTGTGCATTGGTAGCTACAGGAAGAAGAAATGGAAGCTGGCCACACTCACTACTAAAAGTAAATTGATCTCGCTTACAAAAGAGTTGCTTCCCTTGTACCGACTAGACGAGGCGCCAGTGCTGTCTGTCTGTCTGTCTGTCTGTCTGTCTGTCTGTCTGTCTTTAGCAAAAAATCCTGTGTTCGTGATGTGACATAACATGCACTGCCGTAAAAGTAAATAATCTTCACCTTCAGAATTAAGTGGCCATTAAATTGTTTTTTCCTTCGGGTCAACAACATGCTTTTCCCGTGAGATGGCTTGGATCTTTTTTCCCTTTACATTCAATATCTACTTGTCCCCGTAAACTGAGAGGATCTTAAAACCATTAAAATGTATCGTATTTTTACATCAGCCTCGTGGAATACTTTGCTGACGATGTTTTGCTCTGATATTCATTGCTGGAGACACTTGTGGTCGTACGACACTCGCAGTGTAGTTACACGAAACACTAAGGGCCTCAGAATCTCTCATACATACTACAACTACACACATGACTACTGTTAGCCACATACTTATACTGGAATATAGCTGTTAACACTTTCTTCAGTGTTAGTCACTCTTGGGCAGAGCTACATTTAGAGAAATAAAAGCCCACGATAACACAGCACTTCATACAAAACAGAGACACCCCAATAAAGATACTTATGTATACTAAGATACCAGACTGATACACCAAAATGAACATACTTAATGTCTGGCCTTTCCCGCACCCTCTCTTGTTCCCTTTTATCTCTCCGTGAGGAGACCCCGGTTCGTGTCCCCAAGATATTGATGCGCGTGTCTGTGTGGATCCGCGACATTTATAAACACGTGCAAAAGGGTTTTGACCCAGCGTCACACCAATAAGGCAGCGAACATTAAACCACAAATAATTCATTCCATGAAGTAAGATTAATACCCGTGTGGTTGCATGTTATGATTTGTTGGCTTTTTTGGTTTTAAGTGCGCAATATCCAAAACCGCGTTAGTGATGGCAAACATGATATTCGTGTGGCCACGTGACAATAAAAAGACACCAAAACCATTGTTTCTCGAGACATTGAGCAACAAAAACCATGTACATACTCTCGTTGCGGAGGGTATAGGACCAGTTCTGTATCCTCGGGCGACCGCCAGCTTTGACGCTGGTGACGTCACATCCGTATTCACGGGACCCGCCTTGGGGCAAGTCCTGTACCAGCGTCCTGATGGCGGTTCTGCGCGAGTCCTGCTTGTCGATGATGCAGGCGGAGAAGACGCCTCTGGTGGTGCACTCCTGTTTCGTCAAGTCCACCGACACCACCACCACCTCATCCGCCAGCGTGTACAGCGCCATGGACAGCACGTTCTCGTCGGCCTCCAGCGTCTCGCCTGAACACTGCACTTGCAGGATCGTGGTCATGCCATGGAATATTCCAGACGAGAAGCCTGACAAACAGGTGAATGCTGAATATGAAGGTAAGAATGTTTTCTAGGATGGATGGTGCGTTTTTAAAAAAAATATTAATATTTCTATTGACAACAGAAGGGAAAAGCCAGTTCAAAACATTTACAACAGAAACTTAGTTGGTAATCAACAAACATCAACAGAAAAAATATCATCAACTTCATTGAAATAATGGTTTTTGCTTTGTTGACCTTTTCTAGAAACATTTCTAGATATGTTTTGTGGCAAAGCACCCTGTACACTCACTGGTATCTATACTTGTGTAGTTCTTAGCGCATGCAGAGCTAGAACTAGTCATACATCTATACATACAGTGCTAGAACTAGTCATACATACATACATACAGTGCTAGAACTAGTCATACATACATACATACAGTGCTAGAACTAGTCATACATACATACATACAGTGCTAGAACTAGTCATACATACATACATACAGTGCTAGAACTAGTCATACATACATACATACAGTGCTAGAACTAGTCATACATACATACATACAGTGCTAGAACTAGTCATACATACATACATACAGTGCTAGAACTAGTCATACATACATACATACAGTTCGAGAACTAGTCATACATACATACAGTGCTAGAACTAGTCATACATACATACAGTTCGAGAACTAGTCATACATACATACAGTGCTAGAACTAGTCATACATACATTTCGAGAACTAGTCATACAAGCAAAGCTAAAACTAGGGACACGTGTCTTGCTAGAACTCGACATACATCAAAATGCTCAAACTAATCACACATGAAGCTTCTAGAAGGAGACAGACATCAAGCTGCTGTCATCCTGGGAGCCACAGCTGCGAGCAAAGCTTGTCAGTTGTTTATTTTGCTAACAATTGCTGACTTTGCTTAACTTGACATCCAATAGCATCTTTCAGAGGCAGATCGTCAGATGTCAAGTGAGCCAGTCTTAATGTAATCACGTGAGAGGACAAGGGAGGGCATTGGGTACCTGAGCAGGTTTACAACACGTCTACCAAGTCAGTTACATGAACACATTTCACAGCAACAACAGTGGTGATGGTTTGTTTAGAGTAAATACTAACATCGCTTCAGCAAGTGACATCATCTATCACAGCTTCACATTGTCACATCATGCAAAACAAGGTCTGAAATGCGGTAATACTTTTTTTGTAATCAAGAAACCTCGTGGGTATATACGTGAGCAAAGCAGTGAGGAAACATGCCGGGAGTGCAATTACAGGCTCAATTGTTTGAAAGCTTACCGTTGCTCGTGAAGGTTCCCTCCAGCAAGACCAAGAAAGAGGCGAGAAGAAGCCACAGAGCTTTCACAGCAGCCGAGGAAGCGGGTACCTCCATGATGGCTGACCTCCGTTGTGGAACTTCGCACCCACTATGACGTAGAGATGCGAAGAGGGGAAAAAGGGAGAAGAGTAATTTCCCTTTGGTCGTCAGCTGCAGAGGAGCCGACGTGAGAAGAAAGAAGAAAAGTTCCTCTTCCCGTCACGTCTTCAAACGTTTGGCCCACCGGACACGCTACCGCGCAACGCGAGAATTTCCGTTTTTGTTACATCTTGATATCAAGAGTAACACAACACGGGAGAAAAAAAAAATTAAACAAACAAAAACATTATAATTAAAATCAAACTTGGCTGACTTCTTGGCCCGTCAATTACTGAAATAAAAGATTTTCAGGGGGTTAAAAGTAGGTTCCTGCCAGGCAAATGATTGGTGCTAAAAATATAAACAGGATGTAAATAATAAATAAACTAAAGAACACTGTCTTTAGAAAAAAGAAGAATTTGTAGTACTTTATATCGAGCTTTAAAGGACTAAAGGAAAATATCAGTTTCGTCCTTGAGTACCTGTAAGGGTAGGGGGTTAACTTCTCACCTACTGTACCACGTGGTAGGAAAATGAAGGATTGAGCAACACTTGTGTTTAACGCCAGGGAAAGAGGCTCGTGGTGGGGCGCGCGCTGATGTAGGGGATATCTGAAAGCTGCACGGAGTGGTTGGCGATGCGATTGGGAAGATAATTTGATGTGTTATTGCAGAAAATTAGCCGCGTTATTTGCCTTATTGTTCGTCTCTCGGGAGACCCCGCGGAGGCAGCGAGCAGCATGACTGTGAGCCGGTCTGCCTTGGCCAACAGCTTGGCGTCTGCTTCTACAAGACTGACTATGTGGCTACAGGAGACAGTGACGTCAGGTCTGTAGCCAACATTTCTCCTCATATTGCTTTGTTTGTTCCTCTCTTTACATCTGTGTTCACTTGCTTCTTCATCTTTATGTTTGCGCTTGTGTGTGTGCGTGTGTGTGTGTGCGTGTGTGCGTGTGTGTGTGTGCGTGTGTGTGTGTGTGTGTGTGTGTGTGTGTGTGTGTGTGTGTGTGTGTGTGTCTATGTGCATGTCTCAACAAAGGAGGTACTACAAAAGGAAGATAAGCTCGTACAGAGGGAACTGAAAGACAGAAGAGTGAGTTAAGAAGGTGAGTCAACGCCACGTTTTCGATAACGGGCAGCGCGATGTGACAGGTAATGTGGCGCCTAACATGCACCCAGTTGTAACGACCATCCAAATGAAAGGAGAATATTGGCGATATAAGTGGACGATCGATGTGCTGTTGTCATTTGAGCCGTTGTCGTCTCAAGTAGCAGGGAAAACATGAGTTTCTTTCTCTCATTTCACTGCAGCAGAAAGCAAAGCTGAGAGCATGGATATAGTCACGTGACATCCTTTTGCTCTTGCAACCAGACTCTTAACAGGATTGTGTTACACGAATGTCGAAACAACCTCGGGAAGCATTATAAAGCCATGAGAAAAACAATTACCGGGGAAAACTTAGGAATAAGAAAGTACGAGAAAGTGAAGCGAATAAAGAGTCTGTGGACACGATGTATATCGTACAATGTACTTGTACACTGACCTATTGCACCTCATTATATTGTACAATGTACTTGTACACTGACCTATTGCACCTCATTATATCGTACAATGTACTTGTACACTGACCTATTGCACCTCATTATATCGTGCAATGTACTTGTACACTGACCTATTGCACCTCATTATATTGTACAATGTACTTGTACACTGACCTATTGCACCTCATTATATTGTACAATGTACTTGTACACTGACCTATTGCACCTCATTATATCGTACAATGTACTTGTACACTGACCTATTGCACCTCATTATATCGTACAATGTACTTGTACACTGACCTATTGCACCTCATTATATTGTGCAATGTACTTGTACACTGACCTATTGCACCTCATTATATCGTACAATGTACTTGTACACTGACCTATTGTACCTCATTATATCGTACAATGTACTTGTACACTAACCTATTGCACCTCATTATATCGTACAATGTACTTGTACACTGACCTATTGCACCTCATTATATCGTGCAATGTACTTGTACACTGACCTATTGCACCTCATTATATTGTACAATGTACTTGTACACTGACCTATTGCACCTCATTATATTGTACAATGTACTTGTACACTGACCTATTGCACCTCATTATATCGTACAATGTACTTGTACACTGACCTATTGCACCTCATTATATCGTACAATGTACTTGTACACTGACCTATTGCACCTCATTATATTGTGCAATGTACTTGTACACTGACCTATTGCACCTCATTATATCGTACAATGTACTTGTACACTGACCTATTGTACCTCATTATATCGTACAATGTACTTGTACACTAACCTATTGCACCTCATTATATCGTACAATGTACTTGTACACTAACCTATTGCACCTCATTATATCGTACAATGTACTTGTACACTAACCTATTGCACCTCATTATATCGTACAATGTACTTGTACACTGACCTATTGCACCTCATTATATCGTACAATGTACTTGTACACTAACCTATAGCACCTATTGCACCTCATTATATTATATCGTACAATGTACTTGTACACTGACCTATTGCACCTCATTATATCGTACAATGTACTTGTACACTGACCTATTGCACCTCATTATATCGTACAATGTACTTGTACACTGACCTATTGCACCTCATTATATCGTACAATGTACTTGTACACTGACCTATTGCACCTCATTATATCGTACAATGTACTTGTACACTGACCTATTGCACCTCATTATATCGTACACTGTACTTGTACACTGACCTATTGCACCTCATTATATCGTACAATGTACTTGTACACTGACCTATTGCACCTCATTATATCGTACAATGTACTTGTACACTGACCTATTGCACCTCATTATATCGTACAATGTACTTGTACACTGACCTATTGCACCTCATTATATCGTGCAATGTACTTGTACACTGACCTATTGCACCTCATTATATCGTACAATGTACTTGTACACTAACCTATTGCACCTCATTATATCGTACAATGTACTTGTACACTAACCTATTGCACCTCATTATATCGTACAATGTACTTGTACACTGACCTATTGCACCTCATTATATCGTACAATGTACTTGTACACTAACCTATTGCACCTCATTATATCGTACAATGTACTTGTACACTAACCTATTGCACCTCATTATATCGTACAATGTACTTGTACACTGACCTATTGCACCTCATTATATCGTACAATGTACTTGTACACTAAATATTGCACCTCATTATATCGTACAATGTACTTGTACACTACCTATTGCACCTCATTATATCGTACAATGTACTTGTACACTGACCTATTTCACCTCATTATATCGTACAATGTACTTGTACACTGACCTATTACACCTCATTATATCGTACAATGTACTTGTACACTGACCTATTGCACCTCATTATATCGTACAATGTACTTGTACACTAACCTATAGCACCTCATTATATCGTACAATGTACTTGTACACTGACCTATTGCACCTCATTATATCGTACAATGTACTTGTACACTGACCTATTGCACCTCATTATATCGTACAATGTACTTGTACACTGACCTATTGCACCTCATTATATCGTGCAATGTACTTGTACACTGACCTATTGCACCTCATTATATTGTACAATGTACTTGTACACTGACCTATTGCACCTCATTATATCGTACAATGTACTTGTACACTGACCTATTGCACCTCATTATATTGTACAATGTACTTGTACACTGACCTATTGCACCTCATTATATCGTACAATGTACTTGTACACTGACCTATTGCACCTCATTATATCGTACAATGTACTTGTACACTGACCTATTGCACCTCATTATATCGTACAATGTACTTGTACACTGACCTATTGCACCTCATTATATCGTACAATGTACTTGTACACTGACCTATTGCACCTCATTATATCGTACAATGTACTTGTACACTGACCTATTGCACCTCATTATATCGTACAATGTACTTGTACACTGACCTATTACACCTCATTATATCGTGCAATGTACTTGTACACTGACCTATTGCACCTCATTATATCGTACAATGTACTTGTACACTGACCTATTGCACCTCATTATATCGTACAATGTACTTGTACACTGACCTATTGCACCTCATTATATCGTACAATGTACTTGTACACTGACCTATTGCACCTCATTATATCGTACAATTTACTTGTACACTGACCTATTGCACCTCATTATATTGTACAATGTACTTGTACACTGACCTATTGCACCTCATTATATCGTACAATGTATTTGTACACTGACCTATTGCACCTCATTATATTGACAATGTACTTGTACACTGACCTATTGCACCTCATTATATCTTACAATGTACTTGTACACTGACCTATTGCACCTCATTATATCGTACAATGTGACCTATTGCACCTCATTATATCGTACAATGTACTTGTACACTGACCTATTGCACCTCCTTATAATGAAAAACGAATAGAAACTTCGGCTGAAAACTCACAAGTAATTAAAAATATTTTAAATCATTATGTGTGCATACAGTCATGTATGTATTCATAGACGTGTTAGTATTATTATTATTATTATTGTTGTTTTGAACAAGTTAAAGGTATGTTGACGATGTGTTAGAAGCTGTGCTTCAGTTTCTGCCGGCAACAACAACAACAACATAAACAATTGCTGGTGATGAGGTCAGCGTGTGATTTGTTTCCATGCTGCTCACCTCAGCCACATTCACTACAATCTCTGGTCGTGAGTAGAATTCACAAACGAGACTCAGGCCTCCGTATTTATTGCTGCTGGTGAGGGGGTCGGAGGGTCGGCAGACCACGAACACTGGGTGGGGGGGAAGGTCTGGAATCAATAGGCTGCTGTAGTCACTGTGGTTGGGAGGTCAACCATAGACACGAGCGCTGTCACCCCTCTGTTGTTCTGCGGCTCACTCGGTTATTAGACATTCGATTGGTCGCGTCAAAAGAGAGTGCATGAGACAGGAGACCAGTTGTCTAATCTAGCGTATGTGAGGAGGAGAGTAAAGTGCTTCTCAGACAGACAGACAGACAGACAGACAGACAGACAGACAGACAGACAGACAGACAGACAGACAGACAGACAGACAGACAGACAAATTGAATTGCGAGGTGATGGATGGATGGAGATAGGGACTGATATATCGATAAAAAGATCCCGTAAGTAGTGACAGTACGACGATGTTACATCACAGTGTGATGACAGCGATGTGCGATAACTGTGACTTCAAACTATCAAAGACTTGAACAATGTTAAAGAACTTTCGACTTGAATCTGAAATAAGTACATAGTACACTTAAACATCCAAACCTCATTCATCGAACATCCCTTATTCAAACAAAATTATGAATGACACGCGTGGTTAGCCTTATCAAGGCTTTGAATGAGCCACAATCGTACGTACTACCTCGGCGGTTCAAAGTTCAAAATAATAATCAAGATCCTGTGTTGTAGTGGTCGTAATTACAATCAACTAAAGGTGGTTTATCATTGTTGTCCGGATGGTGGAGGATATCCCTCTCATTTTACAGCCTTTTGTTTCCCCTGATAGACCAGGCAACTATACTTAAGGCTACTTTAGAGAAAGACACGACCGAGACCTGAAGACATGATATTGTTCTCCATATCTGATCACTGTAAGCACTAGGTAATGGAAAACCAATGTCGGCAGAGGCACCAAGTCATGTTTTCTATGGTGTCAGAGATCAAACAGAAAAATAATTTCTGTGCAAAGTCTTTAAACACGTGCACCACCCAGCACCGGTGTGTCGGTTCAAACAACGAGCAGGTTAAAAGTGGGTGGCATTAAGGGTACAAATGACAAGGAAACAATGCAAACCCTCACTGCACAAACACGATTATTCTAGGAAATTGGACCCTATGATGGAGACCGACTCTTGGGAAGACTTACTTGTCAGAGAAGGACACGTGGAATTTAAAGATCAAGTAACACGAACACGTGACAGCCACTCATCTGTCTTCACGCCAACACTGCTTCAGGCTCCAGTGTCATTGCAACGATTTTTGACAACAACAATAAAGTGTAAAAAAATCCTAATGCTGACAACGCTTTCAGAATGCCACTCCAGTGAGAATCGGCATAATTGAAAAAGAGACTAACAAACAAGTTTTCACAGAGAAAAGAGAAAATCAAAATAAACAAAACACCTCTCCCCCCAAAAAAAAAAACAAAAATCAAAACCGAAAGCAGGCAAAATGTCTCTTTGTGGCTGGAGCTCAGTGTTTAAAAAAAATTAGCGACCATGTTTCCCAAGCGCTAAAAAACTCAAACATTTTTCTGGTTTGAGATTGGTTGTTGTTAAGCTTCTCGATCTAATTTCATAAGAGGACGGACATGGCTGCATGACATCAAAGCGCAACTTGCCATAAATCGACTCCTCCCAAAATATAACCGCCATCGTCGTTTGAATTATTCACGAAGACAGAGAAGGAGGAGGGACACAGAGTGCGTGAATGATGAACATGGTGGTTGCTGACATGCGCGATGTCAAGGAAGGTGTCCTAAGGCCCCCCTACTGATACATTTTGTTTTATTGAGACACCAGGGACCCATCAATGGGAGGGAAACCAAATGACCATTTGTGAGTGTCCAAAGGACCGTACAGACTGGGTTAACTTACAGCAAGGTGATAATGGCCACCTTTGATGTTACTAGGGACAGTTTACTCTCAGGACTCAAGCCAAGTCAGTGGAATCCCTAGGTTTTTCAACTAGTATGCGGGGCAATATTGCCGGGAAACATGGCTGCAGATGTCAATCGAAAGTTTTAAGAAAAGTGCCCAGTAATCAGATTTGATTATTTGATTCAGAAAAGTAAAGTAAACAAATTTAAGTAATCGTTCTAATAAATATAGTGAAACATGCAGGCAATCCGGTAGGTCAGAAGTCTTATAATCTTCTTATTTTCTCTGGTAATGATTATAGGGACCTGAGTTTGGATGTCGGCCTGGAGTTAACAATAAGACTGATGATATTAAGAATAATCCTGTATGATACACAATTCCAGCGTGTGACAAGGTGCTCTGTACTTTCAATTACCAGGCTACGCATGAAGAAAACACAATAACAAATAAATGGGGGAGCGTGGCAAAGGTCTCTGGGAAAATATATAGCACTATCTCTATCTCTTTCTCTCAATACACACAAACACAAACACACGTGCACACATTTTACAGATAGACAGAAAAAGCTTTAAAGTGCGGTGAGAGAGGTGTTAATGTAGGATCTATTTTAAGAACCAAAATATACTCTCTTGAAATGTTGGATTACAGAGACAGACAGGAGTAAGTTAACAAGGAGTCTCCCGACATTTTAGTATCTTTCATTATCTTCCAATTGTCAGCATCCTTCATCATCACAATTTTCAGCCTCCTTCATTCCTTTAAATTTCTCATTGTCTGGATTCACACCTGGCTGGAACCACGTGACTATCAAATAAAGCAATGAAGCGGCAAGTCCTTATAACCAGATTGAACATGTATGACTCATGACTTGTTTCAGTACCCAAGTGTCAGATGTCTTCAAAATTTTGGTAAACTGTGTAAAACAATAAACCAGCATTTTTGGGAATACAAAGCCTAATTGAAACACCTGTGTGTGTGTGTGTGTGTGTGTGTGTGTGTGTGTGTGTGTGTGTGTGTGTGTGTGTGTGTGTGTGTGTGTGTGTGTGTGTGTGTGTGTGTGTGTCTTAGAAGTCTCCGTATCATAAGTATGTGACAGACCAATAATGTTGTACTACTATATTATAAAGTTCTCTTGTTCTCACGTGCCTGTGAATCATCATATGCGCGAAAACATCCCGTGTTGGATACACTACACCCTCACACCGGTAGAACCTCAGTAATGAGGGGTCACCATTGTCACACAGGTAGAGAAAGCCAGGTCATCAAGGTGAACAGACAACTGCGTGGAGTGCAACACTTTTTACTTTGATCAGAGGATTTCTTTTCCGTGATGCTAAAGAAGACAAGCAGCTGGTTGACAAGGTAAGGGACCATTTATATTCTGCAGGCTGTACCTTCCTTCACACAACTGTATACTTGCCCAGCTTGCTCCCTTTCTTTCTTTGTATTTTTTTCTTTTTCTAGTAACTATAACATGTTTGAGTGCTCTCTCAGACTCTTATGAGTGACAGGTTGTGATAGTAATGCTTCAACAAACCCGATCTATCACGAGTTTGACTTTGGTTGCCTGGATTATAAGGCTACCAGTGTATGGTTACATGCACATAGAAGAGAAATAAACTCATTTACTGAAGTGAACTCCATAGACAATGTTTGTTAATTACGTCTGTAATTCTGTGTAACAAAGGAAAAATGTTTTAAGACATTCAGAATACAATCACAAAGGACATGGCTGACGGAGCAGGATTGCAGTTTCATTGGCTAGTGTGATTACGTCACTGATGTGGAATCATCACGTGGAATGATTATTTCAACCAATCAAACAACAGAATACATACGTGGTGGCGTCACCGACAAAAACCATGACGTGATGCTCGGCCTCTCCCCGGAGCGCAGCGTGGTGACGTCACAACCAACCGACTTGGTCACGTCACCAGAGACGTCAGCAAAGAGAATGCTGATGCGCGAGTCATGTGAGCTCCGCTGACTTCTCGTGCAGGACGAGAACCTGCGAGTCGTGGTACAGTCCCCGGTCTTGAGGTTGAGGGTGGCCAACACCTCGTTGGCGTCCTTGTCGTACAGCGACATCGACAACACATCCACATCAGCGTCCAGCGTGCGTCCCGAGCATTCGATCTCCACAATCCACGGGACAGGTGGGAAAGGTCTGGCTCTCAGCCCTGTACAGGTGAGTACCGTTAGAAAGCCGACGCAGGCTTAACATTGGACACAGTGAACGGGCCTAACATTGGACATAGTGACCAGACTAAATATACTTACTGTGGTAGGCGGTGACAGTTATACGTAAATACACGTTAAAAGATTTAAACAGACAAGAGAAAGGGACAAGTGAAGAAATATTTAGACAGGCTCATATTACAGCGGGCAGATTGAAAGATGAAACAGAGTCAGCATAGATAGGTAGACACCTATTTAGGTAGACACTAATAGGTGTCTACCTAATTAGGCCAGCGCGCCCGTGTGTGTGTGTGTTCCAATGAAAAGAAAGAAAAAAGGGTATGTATCTGTGTTTTTCTCTGTGTGAGTGTGTGTGTGTGTGTGTGTGTGTGGGTTTGTGTGTGTGCACGCGTGGTTTTTTTCATGGTCAGGCATAACGAGGCGGAAGAGAGTGAAGGACACAATTTTATTAGAAATCCTCGGCATGGAACTCCTCTGATCTTTTCTGCATTCAAGAGTGATGTCGCCCAGAGAGGAATTGCTAGAGTCTAAAGGCATTCATCGCACAGAACTTTCTCTTAACATGGCGGGCGTACGCTCCTTTGCCACCGAGGACTTGAGAGGCCCACGTCAATATTGTTTGCTGAGGATTCTTTTGAAGAGTCAAAGGGATGGAGGAGGGTAGGAGACAGAGAGGTATTGAGAAAGAGGGAGAGAGAAAAAGAGAAAGACAGGGAGAGAATGATAAAGAGAATGTGCAGACTGTAAGAACTCTCCAGCTTTATGATAACATGAAACTGCTTTTGTTTTGAGAAGCATAACATGATTTTATTATTTTGAGAGACGAAATCGTGAAGAGTTCTACCACAGGAGATACATCTTCCGACAGCTTGTGACTTTGCCAAGACTAGAGGACTGACTGTCAATTGTTCACTAGGTGTGTGAACTAGAACTTACAGATATACAGGAAGTCTGCCTACACTTAGAACAACCCACGAGAAATGTAGAGTCTGCTTACCATTTGCAAGAACTTGGCTTGTTTTCCAGGCTAAGAGAACGGTCAGAATGAAGATTTTTCCTTTGCAGAAAGACCCGTCTTGTTGGGCAGCCATCTTGTCGAACGACACACCACAGAATGCATCCGTCTTAATAAGGCGCGGTCGCTCTGGTTTCTCGAGCTGGATTTACCTCCCTTTCAAAGAGCTCTTTTCTCTAAGGGAAAGGCGAGGAAAGGAGAAGCCTGACAAATGCTGTGTCCTCCCTTTGGGATAGTTCGTGGAGCATTTGTTTTCTTGTGGGAAAATGGCTTTTAGGTTAGAGGAAAGAGAGAGTCCGTGTTTTAAACTCGAGGTCGTGGTGGTATTACTTCCTTGGCAAATATGTGTTCTGGCGTGCGCGCGCACACACACACACACACACACTCTCTCTCTCACACACACACACATACACACACACACACACACACACACACACACACAAACCAGCTATAGCGTGTTCTGTGATCGTGCACACACACACACAGACACAATGGCGAATGTGCAAAGCGAAACAGAACACTTAGCCCAATGTTTAATTTCCGCCAAGACAGAAGAGATGCCACTCATTTATACTGAAGCCATTAGCTTTTAAAATATTAAAACATGAACTCTCCTTCTCGCTCTCTGTAATTTGGTACGCCTCACTCTCTCTCTCTCTTTATCTCCATTCTTTCTCTCTCACTCTCTCTGTTGTCTCCCTTAAACACATTGTCTTCTCCGCTTTCTTCTTTTCACTTTCAGCTTCTCTTTTTTTTACCGTCCTTCTCATTTGTCTATCCTTTCTCTCTTTATCTTGGTCTCTCTCAGTCCTTGACTCCTTTATTATATAAATATTTGTCCTTCACTGTTTCCCAGTCTCTCGCTCGCTATCGCTGTCTCTGTCTCTCACTCATATAATACCCGTCTTCAAATGACCTTCTGCCGCCTGAGGGTTTTTCTCATCTTTAGCACGTGGAGGTAGTAAATGTTTCAACATGTTTTGGGCCTAGCGAGGATCAAATTACAATCTTTCAGCCTTTTTGAAGGCATGGCGATAATGTGATGTTATTAGATAAAACACGCCTTTGCTTTAGTATCTATTTTGGAACTACTTTCTGATAGAAGCTTGCGCGTACCTGTAAGATTATTCACAGTCTGTATCGTGCTAACAGACATCTACAACTGACAGAGTCAGTTAGACAATATTTGCCTGTACCATTTCGTTCATTATAAATGCACGGTAGCCACTATATTTAGTCTGTATGTGCACTAAGTATGCACAGCATGCACATTGTTTTATATATATATATATATATATATTATAATTAACACATTACACACATTTATTTTGCAGGAAGCTCGGTAAACAAAGAGGCAGACAAAGAAATGGGTAGACAGTTGTCAAGATGGACTGGCCTGTCTGTCAGCGTGTCCTACAGGAGAACACACGTGAGACAGGTGACCTCAGTTGGTGGTAGCATCGTCCGCTGCCCCTATGACCAATTATGACCAATTATTTTAAAACAAAACTGTAAATGTAATTAATTATAATGGTTAGTGTCGTCCACACTGTTTACACCCATGTCCGCATTGTTCTGTACACCACTGTACACAGTCTGGTACACGACACCGTACACATCCCTGTACACATTATTGTATACAACACATGTTGTATACATTATTCTATTTACTATTGTACACCTTTCCCTTCAGTTTAAAGTGGTTTAGATGTTTAGTCTTGTGATGACATTTATCTGACGCACACTGATATCTTCTTTATTTCACCTTTGTGTGCACATGTCTACCTATGCGGGTGCGTGCGTGTTTGTACATATTCGTGTGCGCTCGTGGACTTGCGGGGTCTGCGTGTGTTCGCGTGCGTGCGTTCGTGTGTGTGCTTGAATATGTGCGTATATTTGTGCTCATGCTTGCATTGTGTGTGTGTGTGTGTGTGTGTCCGCGCCTAGGAAAGAGCGAGAAAAGAAAAAAAGCATTTGAATAAGTGTATGATGGATGGATGGATGGATGGATGGATGGATGGATGGATGGATGGATGGATTAATTGCGGTATTTGTACTTTGTCATCTCGTCCATTCTCTCTGTATATGATATCATTAGGCCCACTGCACCCTGCCTGTACACCCTGTAATTGTCACCGTTGTAGTTTCAAATGCAACAACCGACTGTCTGAACCAGAGTCGCTGTTATAATCCCCGGCAGTTGACGGTTGACAAAGGCCAGTAAAAGTAGTTTTCTCCAATCTTGCACCCGACGCGGGCAGACGATCTTTGACACCGTGTCAGGCAATCCAGCCTCGCTCAGGCCTAACGGTCCAGACGTTAACGCCTGGACTTCAAAGAGATCGAAGACGCCATCATGGACGTGACGTCAGACGCGCCTGACAGGAAGTTTCTGCGCGGATGCTGATGAAAGTATTGTGATCTTCCAGGCGTGACTGGCAATGTGACTAGCAACCTCAACATCTAGTGCACTTGTGATAATAAATCCCTCGCCCTGTTTCATGTTAGTCTTTCTTACCCCTCTGTGGTTTCTTTAGAGATGAAACAAACAAAGAATGGTCTTTTTATCCTAATAAACAGTCACTAACGAAACAAAATAATATTTTCTTAAGTGTACTGCACATTATATCAAACATATATTAACTTACAAACAAACGTATTCAAACAAAATGGAGAATATTTATTGAAATTGTCCTGCAACACTCGTACGAGAATTTCTCAAAACATCAGACATTCAGCGATGTTTATATCTTGTATCGACTATGACCTGGTAAGCAAAATCTATCTCTGCATCATTCTTAGTACAATTTTTACTATTTTAGCAATATTTTTACATTAATAATATTTTTTTTTAAATTGACTCCTTGTAAACGGATATTACAGTAATAAGCTAGAAGGCTAAGGCAGAAGTCCTGTGAAAATGAATGTATTGTCTTGTAAGAGAATGTTTCTAATGAACTTATAGGAAAATATGTATTCGTTGTTTGAAAAGTGCATACCAGTTATTTAGATTAAATATCTTGGGTGTCTAGAACGCCTGTATTTAAAGATTGCATTAAAATGATTGTTTAAAATAGATGATCCCAAGGCCGAAAACTGCTATATTTATTTGTTTAGAACGAAATATGTTTGTTTGTTTAAAACTTATCTATTTATTTGCTAAGAGGTAGATATATTAATTTATTTAGAACTAGATATATTTATTTGTATAGAGCTGATACTGATTTTTGAGAACGGATGTGCCTACTATACTGCGTTTAGTCATTATTGCATAAGATCTTTTATCCTCCTCCTCCTCCTCATCATCATCGTCATCATCATTATTTTTATTTCCTGCATAAAGGCCCTGCTGATCGAATTGTTCATACCACCTTAGTGGTAGCTTTCTGTATTAAAGAATAAGTCCTACTGACACTGCTGTACATTTTTACAACTAATCAATCAATCTACTAAAATGGGGGTTTTAAAGGCAGGGAAGAAAAAAAGTTTGCGATATAAATAACTGCTCTATAAGACAGGAACTGAAAAGCAGCATCAAGCTGACAGCAGTGCATCTGCCCCACCAAGAGGCAGGAGAAGAAACTCTGTCCTGTTGCCCCGCTGCCCTGACATTGGCCCCGGGTACTGACAGCTGGGAGACCTAGTGGTCTCTACCTGCTAGTCCCTGTGCAAGCTTAAAAAAGCCGTTAGTCGGTGCTCAACACCTGCGTCCAGTTATGTCTGTCTCCGAGATACAACTGCCACCCCCCCTCTCTCTCTCTCTCTCATTTCTCTATCTCTGCCAGAATAAAACTACAGTGTGTACGTTTGTGTGTGTGTGTGTGTGTTTCAAACCAAATGTTCAGTAATCATTATTGCCTTTATTGTCGTCTACTTTGACAATATTGTATCACCACCACCACTACTCCTACAGCCACGTCCGCTGTCATTACACTCGTCGATGGTGACGTGTACCTACCTGATGTTTCCGGTACAGAAAACTATAAGAAGTCTTCAAGAATGTTTGGAGACAACCCTCCATCAATTACCAATATTGCAGAAGGTGACAGACGAATTACGCACACGATACAATCCCTCAGAACTGCTCACCCTCACAGAGCCCTCGTATTGCCCTCACGGGGCCCTCACAAAAGACTTGGACAAGACATTTCAGGCAAGAGACAGCCTTATAAGCTGCGTGGCCACGCTACTGGCCAAAGATTTCTGCTCATACAAATTTTTTCCCCCTTGTGTGCGGCCGGCGAGTCTACACGCTTTCAACCTCCCTGCCTCATTTGCAGGCCACGCAAAGAACCGATTATGTCCCCTGATTGTATTTTGACAGATAATTTAGAGCCGCAAACACGAGTTATTGCCCTTTTCTCGCTGCGCCGCCTGTGACGCTATGAGGGGGACGTGTAATGAATGCTAACGTTTTTCTATTGATTTTCGAGCGGTTTTTGCCTGGGGATAGAGTTTGCTCAAATGTTTCACGAGGATCGCTCAGCTTACATATGTGAAGGGACTGGTGTTGACAGTAGAAAGAGAAAAATTGATTCAAGAGTTGCTACAGAAATCGTCGGTAGAGGACCAGCAGAAACACAAGCTAGATGTGAAAATACAGGAGAGACAACAGCTGCGAGGAGAAACACAAAGGGCAAACCACTCTCGTGCCCTGATCTAAAGATGAGGTTGTGGAGGTGTCAGGGAGGAGGGGAGGGTGGACTGGGGTGAAGTTTATCGAAGACTTTAATTGAATTTTGAAGGCTAGAAATGAGATCCCATGCTGTTATGGCTGCCTGCGTGCAGCACTTGTGTTACAGAACAGGTGTGAGGATGCTTTAGTGATGTGCTCTCACTGCTTAAGGACACGGGACTAAGCAGCTGTGTCTTAACTGACATGAGCTGTGTTCAACTGCATAAGTCAGCGGCTACTGCAGCAAACTAATCTGCTTCTGTCACAGGTCAAGTGTCAACGTATCAACAGTTACATTATTTAAAGTGCAAGATAAAGATCCAAGTACAATCGACGAAAAAGTATTTTCCTAAGAGTAATTATTATTAATCTGCAAAATAAAGAACTGTTAATCATTCTGGCTGCATGATGAAGTTAATCGATCTTAATATTCACGCCGATGTAAGCACCTTGTGTAATGGTAAAAAGTACGGAAACCATGAATAAAAGACCGACCCGCTCACAGCCACGCATACACTGACAAGCAAACACACTGTCACAATCTAAGACAACACCAGACTGACTGTACCACATGTTGTCTACAAAGAACCTTAACTCCCTACTGGGATTGTTGCAGACTAAGCGATCCATCTCCTTGCGTTAGAAAAACATCGGCCCCACTGCTGAGTCTCAGCAGCTTCACAATATTCACCTGCTCTCATGAACAGGTCTGCACACGGACAGCGAGTATGGTGGTTGGACGATAATTAGCTGTACAGCTGTTATCACAGTCTAGAAAATATCCTTTCGTATAGGTGGACACTAATGACCACTCCCAACTCTAAAGTGTTTCAAATCATTACAGTATTACTAACCATCAAAACCTTCTACCCCGCTGCCACCTACTACACCTGTATGAACATATGTGTGTGTGTGTGTGTGTGTGTGTGTGTGTGTGCGTGCGTGCGTGTGTGTGTGTGTGTGTGTGTGTGTGTGTGTGTAAACTGGCGGCACCGTTATTCACCAGGTCATAGCCTTGGGTAGACATGAGGAAATGAGACAGAACCTCGTGTGTGATAATCGGTGTGGTTCTCTCGGCTTTTTACTAGGAGTACATAAATACAGTAAGTTTCCTGGCTTTTACTAAAATATATTAATAACAGCAAACGCAGGAGCACAGAAGTACGGGAGCAGGAAGGTGGAGATATTTATAGTACATACATATCTAAATGCAGAGGTTGTATACAAGGTTCAAGTACCTAACTACAGAAGCTTACAGAGCTTACTTCAATACACATGTTTTCAGTTCACATATACCTAAATAAGAAACACACAGGAGTGCAATGCAATAAGGAAGAGGAGAATGTACAATAGTACAGATGGACCTGATTACAAGGGCATAAAAGAGTACACATACACCTATGTACAGACACCTGTACAGAAGTACATAAGACAGGAAACAGTAACAGCTGTCAGCGTCTCAGAAGTAAAAGCTGCTGACTGTCTGTAGTTACACTCACAGCTGTTGGCAGTGCTTCAGGTGTTACAGCTGTCAACAGTATCAAGATATTTCCACTGCTACCCGTCTCGACAGATGCAATCGTTGCACGTGTTTCCACAGTTACAACTATTATCAGTGTGACCCTCGTAATACTGAGATTGTTACAAGTGTTAGCAATGTTTTGTTAGACATGCAAGTGTTAGCAATGTTTTGTTAGACATGCAAGTGTTAGCAATGTTTTGTTAGACATGCAAGTGTTAGCAATGTTTTGTTAGACATGCAAGTGTTAGCAATGCCTCAGATTTACTGTTGCTCACAGAACATTCATCACTACAGCCTCACGCAATCGGCAACCGTTAAGCAGAAAGATACATAACCATCTGGGACTGGGTGACATCATCACGAGGGCAGTGTCTGCTTATTTGATGTATGAGTGTAATCGTGTAGTCTCTTCTCTCATAATTTAACCTTGTGTGTGTTGGGGCGAGCTGTAAAAGCCTTTACATTCAGCTCGCCCAACTGTTCAACCCGCCCCTGGACACTACCCACCACCTGCCACAGAGAGGATCAGAGCAGGACTCATATGGACAAAACATGAATGGTATGGCGGCTGTTCTGCTGGACATTACAAGAAGGAAAAGTCAGACCTGAACTATGTTTGTATGAGCCGGTCACGATAAAATTTATATCATATTAGTGATATCACAGATTGAAAAACAGAGAATGAATGATAACAAGAGAAAACATGAAGGAAGATTAGGCGGTGAACTCTTTATGCCTTCGGTCAGCAACGAGAGCGACTTACGTTTGTTATGAACAGTCAGGAACCAAGACACGGTAGCGGTGACGCCCCCGGACCTTGCGATGCTGACGTTACAGCCGTACGTCACGGGTGCGCGGTCCGGCACCGCCATTACCAGCGTTCTGAGGCGCGTTTGACGTGAGCGGCCGGAAGTCACGTGACACGAAGAAAAGCTGGTATTGGTCAGACATTCGCTTTTCCAGGGATTGACGAAGGCCAAGATGGTGTTGTTGCTAAGCAGAAACAAAGACATCGTCATCAGATCAACATCAGCTTCCAAGACATCCCCGGAACATTGCACTTCCTGTATTGTCTCCATCTCCCGGAAGTGCGTCACCGACATACCTTGAAGAGAAAGAAAGAGATTTCATATCAAACGATGTCGTCTTTCTCCCATCTAAACTTGTCTGTTATTTACAACAGGCGAAAATTAAATACAACGAAATAAAGGCAACCTAATTTTTAAGGTCAAAGTAGTTTCACTTTACACTTTCCAGTATCGACCAACCCTTCAAATACGTTGTCATGGGAGACGATAACATGATATTATAAGCTAAAAAACATAAAGATCTAATGACATCTTTAATCGGATTGTGTTACAAGACACAGAGAACATCAAGTACAGTGTGCCGTTCCTCACAACAGGGGGCAACAGTTCGATTGTTGGCACACCCAGCGGTCACGTGGCACAGCGGATGGACATAGCCCCAACAACAGAACGGTGTCGGTGGCAACAGTAATAAAAATATAATGGTCATGAAGACGACATACGACGATAACGATGACGATGATGATGATGACCAACATCATCATGATGACAATAATGATGATGATCGTGATAATGCCGCCCGTCCGTCTGTCCGTTTCCCCTCGTGTATAGTCACCATGTTCCCAGCGCACATTGCGGCCTGTTTTGTCGGCGCTAAACACTTGCTGGTGGTCCGCCGACATCTCGGTGGTGGAAACAAGAGCTACTCAAGAGACACGGGGCCCGGAATACAAAGTCCTCCCTCGCCCCGCCGCTGAAGACCTTATTTGCTTAGTGGCTGGCGGACCAGAGTGCGATTTCTTGTAGTCGTGGTCGTAGTGAGAGTCAGGGTGGAAGAAGAAGGTCAGGATGTTGCCATCCACACGACAGAAGAGAAGGGAAAACAATGTGTATAAGGGCATGCTGACTTCGTCGGGCTTAAAGAATGTCCCGCCATCTCTGGTGCCGAGTATGGCCTAAAGGACAGGATAATAGTTGAAGTTATTAAATGTACAGAGTTATTAAATGTTGTTTATTTGAATTGTAGTAATTTACATATTGTATTTTGTGTTTGTTTATGATATATAACATATTTATTTAATTAACTTGATGATTAATCGGTTGGTTTGTCTTAGAGTGAGATCACATGAAATTAATAACATAAATAAAAACAGATTTATCAACTTTTTTTTTACGTAAAGCGTTTAGTGGTTGTGCGAGGAAAGTTTATTAGCGGGTCGTTTCTCAAGAGGTTACACAAAAGAACAAGAACTGACGACCGTCCAGCCTCTTCATGGTACACAATGTACACACCATTGTATGTACATAACATACACGACTTGTGTTTACATGAGGTACACAATATTGTATAGAGGACAACATATACTAGGGTGTGTGCCGGCAGGTGGCGCCACGTCTAACTTGACCTGCCTGGTGTCTGAAGAGATGCCAGTCCTGTGAGTCTCGACACTCTCACCACCCACTCACTCACTCGTCACTTTCGCAACCTCACAAGGCCGGCACGTGACCAGCACGTGACCAAATCCACCATTTCTTGCAGCAAAAGAATGAGACAAAGCGGAATGCGACTGTCACGTTTTCACTGCCATGAGTTGCCTCAACTGGCGGTGACCGCACGCCTCACCAATCATGCCTGGCGCCATGCGTGTTTGAAACGAAAAATGAGATGTGGACAGAAATTAAATGGGGGACCTGATCGACTGGCAGAACAGTCTTAGAGTTAAAGGATTGGAGAGACCAAAATGAGGAAGAGGCCAAGAGAGATTAGGGACAAAGGGCATAGACGACGAACAAGCGGAAGAAAAGAAAAGAAGACATAATTCAAAGAAGAGGAAAAAAGAGCAACAATAAAACCACACACAAACACAAATAAGAAACAAAAATAGAAAGAAAAGCACACAATCAAAAAAAATGAATGTAACAAAAAGACATAAAACATAAACAAAAACTCAAAGAAAACAAGAACAATAACACTCAGGAAAGAAACAAAAACAAGACTAAAAGCAAAATACAAAACATATAAAAAGAGGACAAACACAGGAAGATGTCGAAGCGAAAAAGATGACACACTTTCCAACAGTCACGTGACTAATGTAAGGGGAATGGGTTACATAGGACATGACACATTTTCCAGCAAAGCGCCATCTAGTCAACACTTCTCGCTCCGTTGACAAAATCGTGAATAAATGAAGAACATAACTGGGTTGTTTTAGTGTGGAAAGGTAAGACCTCTAAGAATGTCGCACAAGTGTCAGAAGCTAGGCATTGATCTTCCTCCTCCATCCCAAGTCTGCTACCTTCACACGAATGTAGAAAAAAATCGATTATGTTTTAACCATTTGGAAACAAGCGGCACTTGTAGAGAAATTACAAAACAAGTGAGAGGTATGCTGGACTCTCTCCTCTCATTACTCGAGTGGTGCCACCTAGCCTCCCTCTACACTCTTCTCTCCATCCTTCACAAACATCTTCGGCTCTCGGAGTCAGTCAGTGGGAGCTTATGTTGTACATGTTTGTGACGGGTGAGGGATTTGTTGTACAATAATAGCAGAGAGAAAATACACTCTCTAACCAATCAACGACTGTCTGTCTTAATTGCTTAACAGCTCTCAGGGCTAAAGATAAAATTCTTTCCATAATTTTTTGTCAGTTCCTAGCATTTGGATAAGTTAGCAACAATGTTGTGTTTGCAGATTAACAAAGCCATAAAACCTGCCTACATGAAGATTTGGTGAACAGATTGTCAAATCATTGAAGAGATTGAAGTTAATTTCGTCCTGACGATGCTTCTCAATTTATTTTCTTTCTTATTTTTTCTAACAATATAAAATCTTATGTTCGTGTGTGACACAAGTAGCACTGAATGTTTTTATCGTCTTTATAAATGTGTTGTCATGACTTACTTCTATTACAGTCTGTAGTCTCTTGTTGGTTTAAAATGATGTGTATATCATTGTACAGCAACATTTAAGCATGCTCACTAAACATCGCACGCGAGCTGTATGGCCATGTTGACTAGAAGTAACGGGGGAAAAAAACTACAGGAAAAAACGAAATAAATCATCTGATAGAGAATATGTTCAGACAAGATAACATCATCAGAAAAAATAATAACAAGATGGCAAATTGGGAAACAGCAACAAACAGCAACAGCGAGCACAATGAAGACCACGAAAAATGCGAGCAAAATTAAACATCAAAATGGACCTCCCCTCCCTTAACTCCTCCCCTCCTTCCATCTCTGTCCCTCCTCTACATAGTGGCAGACACTGGCAAAGTGGGACATCTGGCATCTGGTAAATGTGTTTGATGGTACATATACTCCTGAGTAAGTGTGTAAGCTTGTTATTAGTATTAATATTTTAAGAACTTTTTTCGTTTGTGTTTTGATCAACTGGTTTTAGTGAAACGGGACAACATTGCGATTCAATGTATGTCTCTCCCGCTACTACCGATGCCATGCACCATACATCCACAGCCTATTGTGCATCACATTTTCCTAGGAAGGATACATTTTTAAAACTCCCTCCAAAAACATTCAGCGCTGTCAGGAGAAAGATTCTTTAAGCTAACACGATATTATAACAACGACCGCCCATGTCCTTGTCCCTCCCTACCACTCGTGATCGATAAACCAAACATGACCTTTCCAATGTTTGAATATGTATCCCGGTTAATTTACTCCTAGATAAAACTAATAAATATAATTATCAAGACCGATTCTCTTAGTTTTTAAGCTCTTAATGCTCGATGCCTGGTAAAGTCTCGGAGACATGATTTAGACAGAAACCCACAGTCCATAGTCAGGGATCGATATTTTCAAAATGTCGAAGGCATAATGATAGATCATATTAGCAGAGGCAGAGAGACAGCCGAGAAAGTATTTCATCGACGTTTTAAGCAGAGACAGCGAAAAATAAGTTTGGGAGAGAAGGAGGATTGATGGAGACAGAACAGATGGCAGCAGCTTGCAGGGAACTGAGGCTGTTTTTCGAGATTAAAGGCTTTGTGTGCATGCGACCCTCAGTGACACGAGGTATTAGTTTGGGGCCAGTGAATCACACAGGTAACACTGGTCTCTTCAAATGTAAAAGTATCGCAAGGAACTGTACACATTTATAATATACACCAGGACTGTTTTAAACAGGATAAGGCAACCCAATGGACCAGAAAGATAACACAATACTATTCGACTTATTCAAGAAATATTTATAATTTGATTCAGTTACTGCCCTGCAATGGGTTGTGTAACAGCTTACACAAAATTGAAATCACTGGTCTGTGAAATTATTTTTTAACTGAACTCAATTGGATCTTCGTGTTAATCAGATATTTTAATTACCATTTACAATTTATTCTGAGGATTGTCAGGGTATATCTCTCAATAAGACGCCCTGGTTCAGCTAACATTAGGCCTGCTAGGAGATCTTCACGCGCGGAAATTAACTCGTTTGTTAGTGATCATCTACATTATTATAGTTGTTAATTAAGATGACAAACAGAAAGTCTAACAAGATCACTCCAGCAAGCGCGCAGTTCGTTGCCTTTTTAAGTTTCATGTACATTTATTGGAATTCCTACATAACCTATACCACTTTCATTTTTTCATCATCATTATCATCATCATCGTCGTCATCGTCATCATAATCATCGTTGTCATCATTGTAATTATCCTCATACTGCGGCTGTTACGATCGTAAGCACATCCACACACAAATATAACAGAAGAAGAAAAGAAGAAAGAAAGACTCGGGAGAAGAAGACAGATCGAAAGAGACAGAGGCTGGTAGCATCCCTCCACAACCTAGATTGCCACTACACCACACGTCTGACAATGAGGTGGCCAGTCGTGTTTCTCAAACAATAAACTTTAATTACATCAAAAGAATAGGATAATAATAGATTGGAAAAAATACTCACCGTTTTTCCACGTTTCAGCACGAGTAGGGCTCCGATATAGAAGAAGAAAGACCGTCACGACGAAGCCAGACGTGGCTGGAGTAGCCGCCATTTTGGTCGTCAAGTTCTCCTCTGCAGCCCCTTCCCCCTGATTACTCCTGCAGGAAATGACTGGCGGGCCACAACTCCAAAGGAGGGTTGCCTCCCGTGTGGATACTCATAAGCGGAAGAAATGTCTTAATGTAGTTGTCTGAACTTCAGAAATACAACTTTGAATGAAGCCCACTGGGCCTTGAATACTGAAATATGCATTAGCCTTCTTTTACAAGAAACAAGTAAAAAAGAAAAAGAAAGAAAAAGGAGCGAAAGTTGGAAGCTCGGTAATCTGAATCGATAAGAGCAGTGCCTAAAATGTCGATGAAGTGGGAGTAAGATGACAGCGTTCATGTAAACGCACGTGCCGCTGTTTCCTCCATCCAAAAACACAGAAACAAAGGGAAACCCATGTAGGTGAATGGGGACACCAAGGTGAAGGTCGGATGTCGTCAGGAGCAGCTTTACATCCAAGAAAGAGGCGATAATCTGGCCCAAGGAGGAACCTGCTTCCATACCATTGGAAACAATGCCCAGGCCTTCCTGTTCACTCCGGCTCACATCTTGGGCATGTGGGAACAGGACATTGCGGGGAACATGGTCCTAGAGGGACTTCAGTAACAAGATGTCGGGGCTCATGTAGATGTCTGCAGGAGACAGTGATGAGGAGGACACAGCATTTAATAAACAATAGCAACAGAGGCTTCGTTGTCATACAGTATAATAAAGAGAATATAATGTTAAAATGTCACACAGCTGTGTATATGCAGTAACGAGAATGTGATGTCACACAGCTGTTTGTATGTACAGTAGTGAGAGTGTGATGTCACAGCTGTGGATATACAATGGCGATAATGTGATGTCACACAGCTGTTTGTATATACAGTAGCGAGAATGTGACGTGTGGTATTTGTGTATTTGTCTTAATATTATTTAACTTATTTATTCAGTGAGTATGATAACAATCATTCAATAAACCACCTGATAACAAATGATACCCGTGTTTTAAAGTTTACTCGGCGTCTGACAGGCAAATCAGGGGGCACAACACAGCTGATACCTTGCAGCCAGTTTGTCCTCAGTTGAATTATCTTTCAATATTTAGTGATTCTACAGATCAGTATCCAGGATTTTATGTCCACATAAACACAAATACTGTCTTTATATGCCTACACACTTATACCTCTGTCGACCTGAGGTTTGTCTGAGCTAATCAGTCGTATGGCAGCTGCAGCACCAATATCTTGGTCTTAGCATCACAAGATAAACACATCAGAACAGCGATACAACGGTCTCCAGTTGTTTTCTTGTCCACCCACGGTGAACGTGGCTGAACAATACCCAAAATACTGACGAACGTGTTGATAATAAAGTGAGTTTATAAGAAAAATTGAAGTAGTTATTACAAAAAGAAAAGTTTCGGATGAGACACGTGGACAGGCAACATACAGAAGACATAACAACACACACAGTGCACAATCATAAACAGACTTCGTCATTTTCTAGATGAAGCCAGTATCTAGTTGAAGCTTGAACCTAAGCTTGTCTTTAAACTTGAAATATAGAGTATGAAATGATCTACATAATAAATGATAAATATGGTAGTGTTCAGTAGTAAGGATGATGAGTAGAGCTCACGGATGTCGTCTGAGAAATAGAGTTTGACGACAGCAAGTGTATTGTACATGAGCATCGCCTCGACATGCATAGTTTGGCATACATACATACATACATACATACATACATACATACATACATACATACATACATACATACATACATACATACATACATACATACATACATGTACACATACCCATGCAACACTACTGGCGCACATAACAGCCATGCAAACATTACTTTTGCTGTTCCACGTTGGGTAAAAGCCGCATCTTGGTTGTCAGCTCTTTTCTACATACCCACAGTGTGCAATAACGAAATGGTCTGCGATATTAAATTTATATTATAAGAGAAATAAATATTTAAAAAAAATCCAAAACCCTTTAGCTTTCCGGTTTTTGCTATAAAATTAAATTTAAGTGCATCTTGAAGTTATTGCTCAAATGTGGTGGTGAGATCCTGCTCATTTCAAAGACAACAAGGATTCAGACAAAGGGAATTTAATTCTTTTATTCTGTTTGGTGAGGTTAATTAGTCGATGAAGGAATCAAGCATACATTATTGCTATTCTATGTAGATGTTATAGTTTGATGCACATAACATGGCCGGTGTGGCTTGCTCGCAATGAGTGTGTTGCGGATAGATTAGTGGTAGAACGAAATTAAAAAAAAATGATTGATAGCCACAGCAACCAAGTCTCCATTAGCACAAAGTACCCTTTGGCCAGTTGTCATAGTAACAGGAGTAGCCAGACAGCCATGTTTATGTGTGACTTTTGGAGATTGTTGGAAAAGCTTCAGCATCAATAATAACACTGCAACCTTCTAATCACAGAAAGGGTTTGCGTGGCCCTGTGACCCGCCTCCCCCCCCCAGCAACAAGACTCAGGCAAAATGATTAACAATCTATTAAACAGCTCAGATTTCTTAGCTGTCACCTACAGGCACAACATCTGCCAGGCCCTCACATTGGGTACACAGGTGCACTGAAATTAATGGAATTATCACCTTAATTGTAAAGTTTTATTAAGAACTCTTCTGTCATTCTGTCAACAAGAGGAGCTGCCCCGTCAACAATAAGTTGGCCGGGTACAAAGATATTCGAGATGTATGACTGCTTACAATACATTTAATTCTAACAATGTTTATCTCTGTTTTGTATGCATACAGACTGCATATATACAGGATATGCTGATTGATAACTGGGGGTATGTTAGTTGACATCACAAAGCAAGATTTTATGCTTAGGATTACAGGATGGGACAAAAAAAGGAATGTGGAATGAAGGAAGAAAGAGTTTAGGAAGGAAAAAGGACGAGTAAATAAAGTAATAGAACAAATAAGCTACAATACAGAGACAGAAAATGAAGAAAATAAAAAGAATTCAGGGCCAAGACAAGAGATGTGAGCAGCTCACAAAGTGCAACAGCTACAAAGTTCCCGAATACATGTGCTCTAATGCACGTGTACACGATCACGTGACACACATACGCCATGCGTCTGTGTGCATTATATCTCCAACCACACTGACCCTTGCTGGGCGTTTGTCTTTTTCGTGGTTAGACTTTACTTGCATATGCTTTCTCTCGTTCCATGTCTGTCTCTCTCTTTTTAGATAGATAGATAGATAGATAGATAGATAGATAGATAGATAGATAGATAGATAGATAGATAGATAGATAGATAGATAGATAGATAGATAGATAGCGGGTTAGCGGAAGAAGAAAGAGATACATGACGAGGTTTAGGAGGGTAGAAGGAGGAGTGGAGGGCGGGCAATGTTGTAAAAGCTTTGGGCCAATTCAGTCGAGTGGAGTGCATGAATAACAGTTTGACTGATGGATGCAGTGCGAGGCGAGAGGGTGAGACAGAGAGAAATTGAGGGATAGACAGAACACAAAAAAATCTGAGAGTAGTTCGAAAAATGGCGAAACGGACTGTATAGGCACCAACCAGTTTTCGATCCCACAAAAAGCCCAGCCAGGAAAGCAGAGAGGTAAGAATGGTGGCAAATGGAGGAAAGAGAAGTGGCGAGCCATTACTTACTCTTAACAAGCAGCGTCCAGGCCATCGTCTGTGGGATTTCGTCTCCCTTGGAGTACGTTACGTTGCACCGGAAGTAGAGTTCGTCAACCTCGTCTCCCATGGTGACGATGGTCCGCAACCGAGTGTTGCGCACATTGCGCTTGTCGATGTCACAGGAGGAGAAGCTGGATGACGTCAGACACTCGTCCATCCAGGGCTTGAGTGACGCCAGCATAGACTTGCTGGGCAGCGAGTACAAGGCGATAGAGTAAAGGTTAGAGGTCAGGTCGAGAGATCGGGCGGAACACTCAATTTGCTGTAAGCGTGGGATTCCTCGAAATTCTTCGTAAGTTAGTCCTGCGACAAAGATAATGGGAGTTATTTCATCTATCTATCTATCTATCTATCGTGAATGTTCATGGCTCAATGTCTGTGACTACAAAGATTTACGTGTTATTGCTATTTATGAGTTCAGTGTGAAATGGTATACAGTCTGAGAGACTAATATGGGGCCGTGGTACTTCTTACAATACCACGTGCAAAAAAGACAGAAGAAAGAGGTAGAAAAGTACATGCACAAACAGAAAAGGTAAGAGTGTAACAGATTTATCTGTGAGGGCAGTCAAATGAACAGAAGGCGTGGACTGTGAATTGTTCACAGAGTAGTGTTGATCTCATTAATGGCAAAATAATACTGTGTCCACATGCCTCAACCCAGCGACTAACAGCTGAATGTAGCCTGGAGTGGCTTCCCTTCCGTCACAGCGGAACCACAATGACATCTACACAGGTGAACAGTTCGTGGTACTCGCCATTTACCGTCACCACCCGAATATAACCTACATTTAAAGCCAATTTTCTGGCAGATGTTTATGAGTTGTGAGGCAGTAACGGAGAGACAGAATATAAATATATAAAAAGGAAGATGAAGACAAGACTACGATCATAGAAGTGAATATAGACAAGAGGACGAGTCTTTAAATACTGTTTGTACGACATGAAAGACAAAATACTCACCTGTTTCGGAGAAAGAGGACTCGGCCAATACGTAGACAACTTTCATTAAAGTCAAAGTCAGTGCCACACTTCGTGCACTTTGGGTGACAGTGGTGATATCCATGGCAGGTGGTGCAGCACCAAGCTCGTGTGATTTCCCAATGTCCAAATGTCGCACGCACCACAAGAAGTTAACCGAGGCCCACTAGTCAGCTCCAGCTATTTGCTTCCATCCACTCTTTTAATTTCTTTTCTTTGCATGAAACATGAGCTGGGTGACTAATGCCTGGCATAAATCTTTCAAAGTTGTGAAAAGCAAATTACAAGGAGGAAGTACTAGTGTCAACGGATTTATGGAGCCACGTACTAACGCCGAGCAATGAGGAAACCTGGAAACAGATTTTAAGCTTATGGCTAAAGCATGTCGCGTGTAATGCCTATTTGATTAGTCATCAAATTAACTAGTATTATTAATAAATTAAAAATAACGGTATAAATCCATTATCCGTCTACCTCATTCATATAGTAGCACGCAGTGAAGTTACGAGATGGGGTGTAACCCAGACATACCACACCATCGCCCCGTTTTCCGTCACCTTAGTGCGAAGAAAAGATAACTCGTGCACACACCAAATCCATGCACTACAAAACTCCACGCCAATTAACTCCCTGCTGCTCTGATTTCCCAGGCACTCGGACACATCAGCTGAGCGTAGGACGGCGCGAGAGTTCCACGGCTCTTCCACGAGATGATGTTGCTCTCCCTTTGGCGAACTCTTTTTTCTCGCCTCTCGCGGCCCCGCACGCGTGCGCCAGGCACCAAGCAGCCCGACCGCTTAGAAACCGCTCAATACAAGCGTGTCAAATGAAAGTTAGCGATGCACACCGTACTGATAAGCAAGCTTCCACCAAACGCTTGGGTCGGGCCATGCCGCCACGTCTGCAGGTTGTTCAGCGCCTTCTGTTGCGACCTCTGACCCCTCCTTCACACCCGGCGCTGGTTTCGAAAAAATGGAAGGAGAGTGGATGGGTGTGGTCAGTGAACTAGAACAGGCAGGAACTGTCGCAGTTGCCGCTGGAAAGCGATGTAAGGAAAGTTGTACCGCAGGCAGATGAAAACAGATTACGTCATAACGAGCAAAAGATTCCCCAGTCTTTCGTTTGGGGCTTCACAAGCGAGAGCATTAGCGGCAACTACCGCGACTGGTAAGAGCATTAGCGGCAAATACGACCACTGGTAAGACCATTTCCGGTTAATACGACCACTGGTGAGAATATTACCGCAAATATAACCATTGGTAAGAACATTTCCCCAAATATAACCACTGGTGAGAACATTACCGCAAGTACAACCACTGGTGAGAATATTACCGCAATTATAACCACTGGTGAGAACAATACTAACCACTGGTGAGAATATTGCAGCAAATATAACCACTGGTGAGAACAATACTAACCACTGGTGAGAATATTGCAGCAAATATAACCACTGGTGAGAACAATACTAACCACTGGTGAGAATATTGCAGCAAATATAACCACTGGTGAGAACAATACTAACCACTGGTGAGAACAATACTAACCACTGGTGAGAACAATACTAACCACTGGTGAGAACAATACTAACCACTGGTGAGAACAATACTAACCACTTGTGAGAACATTACTAACCAATGGTGAGAACATTACTAACGACTGGTGAGAACAATACTAACCAATGGTGAGAACATTACTAACCAATGGTGAGAACATTACCGCAAATACAACTGCTGTCGAGAGCATTACCGGGAAGTGCAACTAAAGTGGTAACATCAATAAACATAGATATGAAACAACTCATATACAAATATATAAGTTTTGAAAACACATTACGAATGACGAAGAATAACAACTAAACACTTGCAGTGTACGGTGTACAATCCATCATGTACAATCCACTGATTTCCATGTACAGCCCACAATGCACATCGTTCAATCCACAGACAAACTGTACAATTTACAACGTATATTCTAAAATGTACAAGGTCAGCTAGTTTGTGGATTGTATAGGTTCAGGGACAATAAATTTAGTCGCCATGAAACCTATTGAGAGGACCCTGGCTGCGCGCATTATCTCCGGTTCGAAACCCGTGTGGCGCAGAGTACTTTTCATGGCTTTACTCAGCTGTTGAACAGGTACACGACCCTTTATACGAAAGGCAGCCAGGAAAAGGAGACAAGCATCGACATCACGACCACCTGCTGGCTGGGGCTGGTCAGCTAAGTAAACTTTGTGTCAGATACCAGGAGTGTTTATGTCCAGACTTGTAACATACTGAAAACACATGCTACACTAAACTGGATTAACATACGTCACTTGATGAAAAGTAAACGTCACACTATTTGGGGAATATTTATTTACTCTAACACTGACTGACTGACACACTGACACACAGACACACCATACAATTGCGTTTTGACAATGTAAACTCATCCTGCTAAACATGGACAAGTTATTAAGTTTAATAGTGTTCCTTGTGGTACAGGTGTACCATTTACGTGTTTTTTATTTGTGTACATCAGGGATGGGGAACATTTCTCTGCTAAGAGTATTTTAATATTTATGACACCATTTGTGGGTCATACAAAATTATCAACTTAAAAATTAGCTTGCTATCATTGGTCAACTATTTAAATAAATAATCTGCTTCTCCAGCACCACACTGGCTGATATTATTATTTAGAATGTAGGTTATTATAATGATTGACTATAAACTTGTTGCTATCAATAAAATCTCCTACATTTCTGGGATTACGAGTCCCGTGTGCTGTTGCCCTAGCAAGGCCCCACCAGAACCTCCCTCTACCTGGATGTACAAATATCTTCAGCTGCGTCTTTTTATTCTGTTTTCTGCCGGAGTGAACAGAGGGCAGCAAGTGTCGATGTTGACACAAGTAAGGGTACGAGTGTGGCGACAGGAGGGTGGACTACCAGAGCTGTGGTCACCTCACGACCTGTAGGTTATACCCGTGAATGTTGCTTCCAACAGGAGGGCTTCGTCCTTCGTCAAGTCACAAGGGAGGGCACGTGGCGTGGATGCTATTTCCGCTCTAATTAATGTCAGGCTCAGTTACAAAGTACATGATAGCAGTTTGGTTTTCTCTTGTCTTTGTTTCTGAAAGGTTATAAAGAACGTGTCCTTGTGGAAAACGTCTCGATTTTATTGTCTTGGGCATCGCGTGAATGTGCACACACACACACACACACACACACACACACACACACACACACACACACACACACACACACACACACACACACACAATGAGAGAGACAGACAGAGAGAGGGTCTGCAGGTCAAAAGGTGATAGATGTAATTTAGTAACATTCCCGATATGGTTGTTAGTGATACGATATAGTGGAACTAACTTCTTTTCAACCCTCTTCACTTGCGATATTTGAGCCCAGACGATATATTTTGTTAGTTATTTATCAAAAGTAATGTGTAGCGATAGTCAGCACCAAGACAAGAGCAGACATCGCCATGAAATTCAAGCGCACTTGTTGACCCCCACGTGACACCCCGAAACACCGGTAATAAGAGAATCTGTCAAGCAAGAAACTCTTTACCGCTGACAGACAGTAGTTAGCGGGACTGCACTCGGGGTGCGCTGCTGATCAAAGGGAGCAAACTCGTGTACAGTGAAGCAGCTGTCATGTGGTGCACATCAGTCACAAGAACGTGGCCTTCACCGTTGGCCTTTGGCCTGTATATTACAATATCTGTGAGACCCGCTGATTTTCTGCAGTGATGTGCTTTGTTAAACATGGAAAATAAAGCTTTAAAGATACATAACAAAATAAACCTCAGAAACATACATTTATCCTTAACTAAAGATGATGTTGGTGTAAGTCACAGACATGTTGTACTCTCATCTTGTCCAGTATCAAGACACCATTTGAATAATGTTCCTACCAATATTTTACAGTTAAAACAGTATTAAAACAGAATAAAACTAAATTTAGAATAAAATCTGAGTATTTGACAGAGCAGGAAGGTAGAACTTTTTGATGTCTAGTGTATGTAGACATCTCGTGATGCTTAGTTCAACAAGCGGCGCCTATGTAAGGACGCTGATCTCCTTCAGACTAAAAACGATATCTAGTGGGGGGGGGAAACCTTACTGAAACACTGGCGATCTGTGATGGGATAATGACCACAACCAGACACGTGACAGTCGCATGGCAACATCTCCTGTCCGTGGTGACCCCGCGTCACGTGGTGCAGTCATGATTGGCGTCGTGTCGCTTTCAGGGGCCAGCCCCTGGCAGGTGACTGTGCAGCGAGAGAACCTTCCACAGCTGAGGGCCGCTAACGATGCATTATTACAGCCTAAGTCGTCGTCGGCTTTTTCCGGACTTTCTCAGGCTTATTTCAGGCTTACTAAGCCTTATTGTAGGCTTACTTTAACGCGGGGACAGTTCCGGACCGTGCGCTCTCTCGCCAGCACGCGCTAATGTTTCCTGCATGCTGGCTGCAGTGCGATTTAATCAGATTTCCACCATCTCCAAGGAGAGAACATCCTAATCTCGTTTTCTAACCAGTTTTTAGTTTGCAAACTCTTTTTAGATCAAGAAAAATGTTGCTCGTTGCCTGCTTTTCTCCTGCACCTATTCTTCTGCAATATCATTGCATTATCAGGTATTATTAATGGCTGCTGTGAAAGAATGAACACAGAATTGCACGGAAAAGGACGAAGATTGAATAAAACATTTACTACTATGTCAAAGCAATAAAGACTAGGATGCCAGGCTAGGGGAGAAAAGCAGCAGTTGGTCACAAGAGAAGGTATGGCGCCGGTTTCTGTGGCTGGTGTGAATAACCGAGTGAAGATATATCACAGTGTAGCCCTAAGATCAACTGCCAGAACAGGCGAAAATGAAGTAAGAAATAAATCCAGTCAATAACGATAACAATAACTGGAAAAGTAAAATGAAAAATCTGTTGAGGGCGTGCGATAGAGGGGTTCACAAGGAGAGCAAAGCTTGACTTATTGTTCCCGGGTTGTTTGAATGTGATTTAGTTTATCACGAAAGACCAAGGGAAATTACCCGCTAGTGCAGGTAAAAAGAAAAGGTACAAAACAATAAGAGAAAGAATAAGAAGAATGCATTGATACCTTTTAAATGTGTGCGTAGATGTTACGGATAATTTACTAATAACAAAGTAATGATAACAGAGGTCTTCACACCAAGAACTTTACTGCAAGTATCAAAATAATGATAACTGAGGTCCCGTTACCTCCCCTGTCATGTTACCCCTGATGGACTGAGGACAGTGCAAGATTACTGTCATTCTATCAGTGTATCTGTGTCTCACTCTTCCCCTCATCCACTTTCCTTAATCTCTGATCATGAGACTGTCTCTCTGTCTCTCCTTCTGCTCCAGACTTTCTCCCCTCTGTATTCCTATCTCACTAGTCTTTGTCCCTTTCTCTCTCTCTCTCTCTCTCCCTTCTCCCTTTCTCTTTCCTTTCTTGGTGTTTCTCCTCGCACTATATCTCTACCTTTACCCCTTTTACTGTATATCCTCCTTCTCTCTCTCTATCTTTACTGTGACTTATAAATATTATTCTCTCTATATATAATTAGTTTTCCTGTGTCTTGTCAGAGTTTTATTATTATCAGAGCATTAGAGTGAAATGTTTCCCTCCTTACGGTGAGTGACATGTCAGCAATCCTTGTCTCCGTCATTGACAGGATTTTGTCATTGCAACTGTCATTGCTAATTTCATTGCCATCGTTTCAAGACATGACAGCCTAACTATGTCAGTGTGTAAGCTGACACATTCTTGTGTGGAGTACACATTGGAGTTTGTACAGGCAGGCTCACTGAGCACAAGGCTCATTACAAACATTATTCACATCCAAACACGCAAAACAAGGCAAGTTGGCTCATACACACATACACGCAGAACTTACACACACACACACACACACACACACACACACACACACACACACACACACACACACACACACACACACACACACACACACTAACTGGCCTCTTCTTCATGTCGTAGTACTTAGCAGTTGGAGGGCGGAGAAAATTATGTTAATGTACCTTTTTGTCTCAGCAAGGTCGAAAGGCTAGGGGTGAATAATAATAATAATAATAATAATAATAATAATAATAATAATAATAATAATAATAATAATAATAATAATAAACAACTGTTTTATAGGGCATACTCACACCCCTAAGGACCAAGCTCTTAGCTCTTAAGAAACAAAAATGAGACATGGGCAGCATACGAGGGGCAGAAGAACAAACAAACAACATTCAAATGACGGAAGGATGAACAAAAGTACCGATAATGAATAAAGAAAAATTTAAGTGCACAGTAACTAAAAATCCTGTGACCATTTGTTGTTGTTCTGGTGACAGGATTAGTCAGGAGACGGTCGTGAGATAAGGAGCGGATAAATAAGGGATCTGGAGGAGGGTAGACTGACAAATGTTAATAACTTAGAAAAACAAACAACCTCGTGAAAATGGTGTTCGGACACGGTACACATGCATTCACAACTAAGCATGCATACTGCTAGGTTTTATCTCTTGGGTGGCATCGAGGGCTACTTTATTTTATTTCTTATCATGTTTCTTATTATGTGTTTCCTTTGCTAACAGTGTTTTGCAATCAGGGACAAAAGCATTCGATTATATTATAGCTTTTAAATTCGAAAAATAACGGTTGCTCTGTCTACAACCAGAAAAAGCTCTCTCTCTCTCTGCTGATAGCTGTCTACACTCACAAATAGCTATTTCTCTGCTAACAGCGGCCTATAACGAGAAATAGTTGCTCTTCAGTCAAAATTGTTACGAGAGAAAAGCTACACAATTGTCACATGACATTTTTTAACACTCAGAAATATTCAGCAGCACCACATATTTATAAAAAAGAACAAAAGCGTTCAGTAGGTAAAGACTCGGAGAGACATGCTCACTGATTTTGAAGGAGACTGATACCCAAACTACTATCACAATGAAAATGTTTATATTAGAAACTGCTACTAAGAAATCTAACATGACGGAGGTCAGCATCACGTGGGAGCAGATATAGATGTCGCCCCAGCATCTGAAACACAGCACACGCTGCTTAGCAACCAGGTCTTCACACGGCATTGGCGGGTGGGGTAGCATACCCGGAAAACCGCATACACCCAGCATCCTTCATCTTAAAGTTGATGTCTGGTGCAATCGTGTGCTTGCTTCTTTGGTGACATTTCATTCCATTCCACCCCACACCCACCCTCATTCACACTCTCACCCTCATCCCCCTCCCACCAAGCCAACCCCCCACACCCACCATTCGTCATAAAAATGGCGACTAGGAGACTTTCCCGCGCTTGGCTAAATGTGGAGACAATTTCCATTTATGTGCAGCAAACCTGGTCTTTAAGGCAACCATTCAAATTACTAGTGTGCAAAAGTGCTTTCCAATAAAAAAGAGCTGCCAGAATTTAATTGATTTCTTCTTTCGTGAGTCTTAGGTTGAAGATACAATCAGTCCAAAGAAAGAAAAATGACAAACACGCAATGGCTGAATACAGGCTCTCAGAAAATTCTTTTGTTATTCCCGCTTACTCCTAGTCTCTGTCCTTCAGCCTTTTTTGTTTTTCGGAGAGACACAAGAAAATAGAAAACAAGATCAGCGAGAATGGGGACAAAAGAACGAGTACAGGTAAGAAAAAAATAACAATATGGAATCTGGTGCAATATCAAAGTGAATAATTCAAACAAGAGCAGTTACACATTGAAAGCCTTCACTTTATATTATTAACGGCTGTGTTTAATTTCCTGTAGAGAGCATGTACACATGCTGCTCGCAAACATTGACACTCATATACACATGTGTACAAACACATAGACTTACAGTCATAGTCGTGTGTCCCTCACATATACTTTATACTTCTAGACGCATACGCAAACATAAATACACACATACGTTAACACATACACAAACATACATGTAAAAACATAGATAAATATATGACTTACAACAGAGAAGGGGGGAGAAGGGAGAGAAATAGAGGGCGTGCAATACCATGCAATTCAATGAACACTAAATACCTTCCTACTCAATAAACACTACATTCCTTCCTACTCAATAAACATTACATTCCTTCCTACTCGATAAAGATTAAATACCTTCCTACTCAATAAACATTAAATACCTTCCTACTTAATAAACACTAAATACCCTCCTACTCAATAAGCATTAAATACCTTCCTACTCAATAAACACTAAAAACCCTCCTACTCAATAAACACTAAATACCTTCCTCCTCAATAAACATTAAATACCTTCCTCCTCAATAAACATTAAATACCTTCCTACGTAATAAACACTAAATACCCTCCTACTCAATAAACACTAAATACTTTCCGACTCAATAAACATTAAATACCTTCCTCCTCAATAAACATTAAATACCTTCCTACGTAATAAACACTAAATACCCTCCTACTCAATAAACACTAAATACTTTCCGACTCAATAAACATTAAATACCTTCCTCCTCAATAAACATTAAATACCTTCCTACGTAATAAACACTAAATACCCTCCTACTCAATAAACACTAAATACTTTCCGACTCAATAAACATTAAATACCTTCCGACTCAAAAAATATTAAATACCTTCCTACTCAATAAACACTACATACCTTCCGACTCAATAAACATCAAATACCTTCCTACTCGATAAACATTAAATACCTCCCTACTCAATAAACATTAAATACCCTCCTACTCAATAAACACTAAATACCCTGTTGTTGTTGTTGTTGTTGGCTTTGAAAGGGAAAGTGATTCCACCTCTCCGACTCAATAAACATTAAATACCTTCCTACTCAATAAACATTAAATACCTTCCGACTCAATCAACATTAAATACCCTCCTACTCAATAAACATTAAATGCCCTCCTACTCAATAAACACTAAATACCCTCCTACTCAATAAACATTAAATACCCTCCTACTCAATAAACACTAAATACCCTCCTACTCAATAAACACTAAATACCCTCCTACTCAATAAACACTAAATAGGCCCGGAAAGAGTTGAATAGTCTCCCGTCTATGGCAGGTATCTCGCGGCCTTTCATCTACAATCCGATCTCAGAGTCTGGCCAGAGAAATCATTTTAAACGGTCGGCCGTTAAAGTTATTTTTAACTACATAGTCGATTGGCCGTGCATCCGTCATTGCCTTTGTGTTAATCAACTAATTTCTGCAGCCGGCAACCCGCAAGCATGCCAATGTCGTCTGAGAAAGTTAATAAAACAGATTCCAGTGAAAGCGAGAATTGATACTAGGCAGCAATGTTTTTGTCTCACAATATTTTTAGACTATAATTGTAAGTTATTTCAGACCAACCCCAAGGCGCATATCAACCTACTTCTTCATTTATAAATTACTTATCTTGTGTATGAAAATATGACGATAACAGTTTCAGCTTCCATTTACCCAATCATTTAAACGAGGTTATCTGCCCACGCCGTCCACTCGTCCAAACATACCCTTACTAGCCCAACCTCCCAAATACTCGGGTATTTCTAACTCTGGCCACCCGCCCACTTGCGGTTGTGCCCGTGCAGACGATCACTGCTCCTCTCTCCTCCCTCCCCTCATCCCCCCAAAGAGGAGGAGTAGCGGTGGACATCTCGAGGCTAAATTGCTAGGAAGCAGGGGGCTTGCATGTTCCTCACCAGACACCGGAGACACCAGTCTGTGCGCGGGACACACACGGAAAGGCTGGGAGGCGAGCGAAGGGCTGGGAGGGTCAGCGGGACTCGTCTCCCGCCCATTGATCAGCCGATGCTCGTGCTTCCACAACTTGAACAGCTCGCGTGCACCAGCATACGCTCACGTGCCCTATCTCTGGTCACAACACACGGCCATCAGATTCCACTCCCTTTCAGGAAACTGAAGCAGGGAGGAGGACGCGGGAGGGGGGACAGTCAGGGTCAGCCACGTGGAGGTTGAACTGCAAGGGTGAGGGGGGTGGGGGTGGGTGAGGCTGAATTAAGAAGTCTGGGGGGAGGTGGGGGTCCAGGCTTAAAGATGGTTCTGATTCTGGCACGACGTTGGATTGCTAGGGGTTAAAAACGGATTTTAATGCGTCTAACGAGTCCCGCAAAAAAAACCCCCAGACTTTTTCTATATGAGAAGAAACAAGTTTGAAGTTATTCTGACAGAAGCTCAGGCAAACCTGACTGGTATACGAGACTTTGATCACGTGGATAGGGTACACCTGGAAGCGCGCATGCGTATCTGCTCGAATACGCTTATGTACACATTCACGTGCGGGTCAGTGTGTATTTACTATGTGTGTGCGTATTTACATGTGTGTTACTCTGTTTATGTGTACGTGCATTTGTATGTGGGCATGTTTGTGTGTTCATGTTGCTAGTGATTGGTTGTATGCATATGTACGTGATGGTGTTTGCATGTTTATCACTTTGTGTGCTAGTTTTTATGCGTATTTATTTGAGATTGTTTAGCCATGCAAATGTGTGTGTGTATATATATATATACATGGGTTTGCATGTAGGAGGAACTATGAGTAATCTTTCACATGTACGTTTATTTGTTTTGTGTTTGTAAATGCTTGTGCACCTTTATTTGTTTGTTTGTGTGTGAACGTTTATATGTGCATTTACAGTGTGTGTGTGCGTGTGTGTGTGTGTGTGTGTGTGTGTGTGTGTGTGTGTGTGTGTATATATATATATACGATGTGCGTGTTTACATGAAAGTGTATGCATGTGTGTGTGCGTAAACGTGTGCGTGCATGTGTGTGTGTGTGTGTGTGTTTGTGTGTGTAAGAGAGAGAGAGAGAGAAAGCTAGCATCGCGGAAGGATAAATGAGTTGTATCGTGGTGCAATCTGTCTCAGTAATTACTGTACAAAGCTAAATGTTAAAGTTATGCCCAGGTTATCGCAATCCCAAGCTGACTGTATGAGTGATAACATTTGCATATTACCACAGTTAGACATAGTGAGACCTCAGCTTGCTGTAGTCGTGGACAGGCTGACAACACAGTCACACACAGCACAGAATACAGTCAGTCACACACCTGACACATACATACAATCACATCACAGAATACAGTCACACACATAACAGATACATACAGTCACACACATCATACATACATACAGTCATACACATCATGAAGAAAGGGAGCGTTCAACCGGCAGAGAGACAGACAGACAGACAGACAGACAGAGAAGCAAACATATCATAAGGGCCTATAGCCACCTACAGCTGTCAGGCCCCGGAAGAGGCTACAGAGGCCATGATGCATGTCCCCACATTCCCACAGTATCACATGCAGCACGTACGCAGTGCAGTTACCGATGGCCGCCAAAGACAAAGCAGCTCCATCAGGGTTAAGGTGGCTCGCGCGACTAGGGTCAGCGTCTTGCGGAGGTCACAGGTCAGTCGACTGTGAGGCCGGTTCGACGGACACGATGGATGTGCTTGAAGGCTTGGCTTTAAGAGCGTGTTGCCCAGCTATCCTTTAGGGAGCACTGCCATTTCCGAATCGAATTTTTCACGGACATGAGAGGCAGCGCAATTCGTCAGGTGGAAGGTACAGCGAGCTCGCTCTGGGAGGAACGAGTGACTAGGTAAAATCAGGCTGCAGCGAAAATAAACTTGAAAATGGTTGGTTCTCATGAGGCTACGTCATGAAATGACGACCCAGTAGGCTTGACACTCTTCCTCCGTGATTGAGCGGAATGCAGACTGGATTTGTAAGGGAGCATTTGAAATGTCTCCGTTATAAATTCGTGGGTAGGTTCTACTTGAGTGAGTGAGTGAGTGAGTGAGTGAGTGAGTGAGTGAGTGAGTGAGTGAGTGAGTGAGTGAGTGAGTGAGTGAGTGAGTGAGTGAGTGAGTGAGTGAGTGAGTGAGTGAGTGAGTGAGTGAGTTGTACTCAATTCCTCCCACCTACCTTCACAGAAACAGTGTAAATCATTACCAATATCGTTTCTGTGCTCGCTTCGGGTTTTTCATTTCCGTGGTGGTGTACAAAACCACTTTCAAGGCTATCCATTTTTAAAACAGTTGGTTCACAGTGTTATCCGGATATTTAGTGCATTAAACATTAAACTGCACATGAAGCTGTGTGTTGTCTGTGTGTGTCTGTGTGTGTGTGTGTGTGTGTGCGCGCGCGCTTTCCTGCAGTAAAAAACATCAGAAGCTGACAGAAAGAAAACTTGTTTGCGCCAGCCACACTCGCTGCACCATGGACAGCGCGTCAATCGCAGTGCTTGACCCCGAAGAATGGATTCCTTGACCTGTACATCTCCATTTTGGAGACACAGATGGGCGAGTGGAGAGAAGTAATTAGTACTGCAGGATGGCATGTCGCCTCCCTGGTCTCTGCGGCGCTAATCCCCGAGAAACTCATACACGCCCATCAAACTCCACCTTCAAACTGCGGGAATGAACCCCGAGAGGACGGGCTGAGTAATGACTTCTCGGCCAACCCTCGTTTAAATGCGAACATAACAACAGGCTCCGCAGTTAACACTGACGACCCAGCGAGCACCACCACCACGTGGCAAAGTCCATCTCGTGGCTGTTAGCAGTCAGCTACAGTTCCAGTTTTCTTCTGATGGCAAAGGGCGGGGAATCAAATGGGGAAGCAGTGACGTGAAACACACCTCCCCCCGTGAGGATCCGTCTCCTGCAACAAGCGTAATAGGCCAAAGGGAGCTCAGCGCGCCAACGGACGAAGCCGAGCGGAGATAACCACCCACAAAAGATGAAAGCTGTGTAGGGAGAGCGATCTTGTCGCGCTGTCGGATCAGTGGCCACATGTGACCCCCCAAAGAGCCGTTGCTATGGACACCACTTTCAGGAATCGTAGAACCATTTGCAAAATTTTTCGCGTCTCAAAACGAAATCTTCGACTTTAGGCGAGGCTGGGGGGGGGGGGTTTCGGGAGGAAATGGGGAGGTGATGAGAACTAGCAGGCTATCCTCCGGTTCCACGGTTCGTTCGAGTGCTAGGGGCAGTGGTGAGGGGGCCGACAGACAGTCTGGATGTGTTAGTGACACTCCATATGTTTTACTGCCTTTGAGGAAACTGGCGCAAAACATTTATTGCACAAGAGAAGTTAACATCTACTAGCGACCTGTAACCCCACCACAGTCAGACCTTTTTCACTCTCAGACGGTTCGATACAATTTGACATAAAATGTAAAATAAAAGTGTCCGGAATAAAGACTTAAACAGTTTCAGTTATAACCCGGGGTTGTTACAGCACCGATTCAGGTCGAGAAGAGTTACATCAAAAGATTGTCACACCTGTAGCTCAAGATAGTTACAACTGCAACTCCAGACCATTTTGATTTAATCCAGGTTTCAAACTAACCGAATCATGATGAAAATTCGCCACATCGGATATTTTCATTACATATATCCTCGTGAGCAGAAATTACAATTCAAAATCGCAAGATACACAAGATAAGCAATCTAATTTGCAGAGTATAGATAGGTGGTAGTAGCGGTAAAATATTGACCACAATAATAGGATCAATTAATAGATAGACCGTATAACCAGACTAAATAAATAAAGTGCATAACCAGAAAAATCAACTAAACTTAGTAGGCAAAGCTAGAGACAATCACTAGTATAAATAAGTAGACAAGGTCTAACATCCTCCCTTTTTCTGTCTTCTCCATCATCCCGTTTTGATGATGATGATGATGATGATGATGATGATGATGATGATGATGATGATGATGATGATGATGATTGATGATGATGGATGATGATGGATGATGATGACGTGTAAATGTGCAAGTGTGTTTGTACATGCAGGAGTTCTTGCGTGTTTTTCGCGTCTGTGTGTCAGTTCGTGCATCTGCAGGCGAGTTTCGAGCCAAGAAGTGACTGAGATTACAAATACGGAGACTGTTACCGTTGTTGGCGACACAGCCGGCGAGGTTGACAAAGAGCATTAGGATTAGTCAGCCACCACTCTAACGACTGTAACAAGTCTAACGACTCTAACAAGCTCCTTGCTGTACAAAGCCGTTGAAACAGGCTACCAAGCACTTGTCTGACTTGCTGGCATTTTGAGACACGTTCACAAGGACCTCCTTACATTCCACAATTTTTGAGCGTAGCAATGAACCTGATCCTCGCCAACCCTTCACTAACTTTCTCTAAGCAATCAAAAAAATAAAACAAACAAACAAGAAAGAAACTTCAAACAAGTGACTTCCCTTGACATGATAGCAAGTGAGCGCCACCTTGTTGCTGAGAGCAAAGTGTGCCACTCGATGGCAGGACAAGTCGTCCCGCTCCACAGCATATCAGTGTGCAGATGACTTGCCAGTGTCATGATATACATTGACCCGCCTGTCAGGTCCCGACTCTTCTATTCTATAGACGAGTCGCATTGGGCAAACTTCTCACACTTTCCTCAACTGTGTCAGTTTGCTCCCATGTTAAACTACAAGAAAGTGTGACATTAATGCTCAAGTCACATTTCTAAAGTCCCACATTTGTTAAAGTCTAATGACTACAGGCTGTCACGTGACTGGGGAATTCCTCCTCAAAGAGGAGTCCCTATCGTCCGGACCTAAGGACATGAACAAAGGAGCTTTGAATAAATATTTTCAAAAAAAAAAACTCAAAGAGGATTAAATCACACTTTCTTCTGTCTCATTGTCAAAGTTGTAAAAAGAATTAAGAACATCACTGAGATCCGTTGTTTGTCTACATTCTTGTGTTAAAGTTTGTCTGTATTGTTGTATTCATCTTTGTCTGCGTGCTTCCGCTCGTGTTTGTCTACATTCTTGTGTTCATAAAAATATATTCCTCAAGCGGTTTGTTTATGGTCTGTTATCAAGAGAACATCACACCGGAAAATTAGGAGAACTATTGACATTTATGTAGGTACAAATGTTAATTCATATTTTCTTTTATGGTTGAGCTTGTTATATTTGCTGATACCCTTTTTATGAAGGTTATCAGCGGATGAAAACATTGTTCAATGTCAGGATACTATAAATGTTATGACACCGCCCGCACTCCATCCTGCCTGAAACCAATGTTTTGTGGTCTGACATCAGTGTCACAGTAGTTGCTGAGGTCAGCCAGAGTAACATACAGCAACAACCTCCATATTCTACTGTAGTCACTACCAGATGTGGCTTGACTAAAAAGGGGAAATCCTCCGCCTAGTTTTGTCCTAACCCCTCTTTACATTTTTCGTTATAAAACTAGAATTTCAATATTTTGTCAGTTTTTGCTGTTGGTGTACATATAAGTTTATTTATAGGAGTTTTTCTGGTTCAAAGGGACTCTAGTCTCCTTTTCTACGTATGTGAGAGGGAACCTACAGGAACCTAATTTTGCAATGATCATTGAGAACATTTTATGAGACAATTCTTCACACTCGGTGTGGTTGTTCAGACGGTGGCTTGACTGTTCCTGGAGCGCTGACTGTCAGACATAATGTCGGTCTGTCTTTTTAATTTTGAGCAGTATTTTGTCTGACCGTCTCTTTGTAAGGCACTCAGTATGGCTGTAAATATGGATCAGCAAAGAGAGGCTGTCTTTGGTTTATAACTTGGCAATAAAAGAGAAGAAAGGGATCGTCCACTTTATAACTGGGCAATAAAATAGAGAATGAGGATAAGGGAGAAACTCCCGAAGAGAAAGACCGCCGAGTTAAAAACCAACGTGTAAACAAGGAATGTATCGTCATCTTTGATATCATGTTTGATATGAGGGTTAGAGTGACAAGGTTGCTTTATATTTTGTTACACCATGTTCAATGAGCTTCTGTTGGTCATCTTCTCTGTTTCTACTCGACAAACCTCCGTTGAGCGCGTGACTTTCAACCTTAGAGTGTAGGTTGGTGGTTAACACCCAGCCAGCCAGTCAGACAGACAGCCCGACAGAACGTTGGCAACATTCTTCTATTTTCAGGAGTATGGACAAATGATTGTGGCGGCGACCCGGTATGGCCGATGCAGACAAGAGGAGATCAATCTTGAAAGCAGCTGTTATCAGCGAGCAGACCGCCCTGCCGCCCTGTAATATCAGGGGCTGCTCCCCCTTCACACATCTCACGGTGGTACACTTTGGTGCCAACCTGTGCATTTCTCCCACACGCGGGAACAATGGAGAGAGAAAAGATGTGACATTTGTGTGACGGACCTTTTTCCTCTTTCGGTTTTTTCTGGTCTTCTTTCTTCTTTAAAAAAAGTGCATCAGCAAGAACATCTGCATTTATACAATAAGAGCAGTAATAACGAGAAAAAAGTGATACTAATCACAGGGTTATGAATTAACAGACAGACAGACAGACAGACAGACAGACAGACAGACAGACAGACAGACAGACAGACAGACAGACAGACAGACAGACAGACAGACAGACAGACAGACAGACAGACAGATTAAAGCCAGATTGCGGAGTTCATATGTGAAATGTTTGTGATAGATTAAATTTTTTGTGTGCAATTTCTCTTCAAAGAATACAGGATGCTGAAGATTGCCATATGATGGGAAAAATGGGAGGAAATTTCACACTTACTGATCGGAAAAACGGTCAGAAACCAGGACATGGTGTGAGTCCTCCCACCGGCCTGATAGACAGTGGCGTTACACCCGTACATCCGAGATTTTCCATCTTCGGGGTTCGAAACCAGGGTCTGCAGCGATGTTTTGCGAGAATCCAGCGTGTTGATATCACACATGGAGAAAGTGTTCTCGGCAATGGAACACTCGCCACTACGTAGGTTAACAGACACGAGGAAGGGTGGATCCCGCCCCCACCCGGCCAAGTAGATGGTCATGGACAGCAAGTCCAGTCCTGCCTCCATCGCGTCCCCGTTACACTCCAGTACTTGCAGGGTGGGGACATCTCTAAACATGGCCGACTTCAGACCTGAAACACAAAATCAGCTGCAGGACGATAGTCGCAGACTGCACAGCTACTACTGAAGATGACCAAAATGTTGTTTTAGGGGAAATAAGATGGAAGAAGACAGTCAACATTTAAAACGTTTAAAAAATATTAACTACTTTCCCTACTAAACAAAGATACTGAAAGAGATGAACTTCCAAGTCAGGACTTACAAACACGTGAGGATTATAAAATCTGAACCTAGAGATAAAAATTGTCTAATTTTCTTTCTGGCTTGGTTAAAATCATATATATTTTCTAATACAAATCTATATTTTTTTAATATTTGGAACACAGAATGTCATTTATCGCTGAGATGTTTTTTGCTGTTGTTTTGAAAATGCATTTGACGAGGGCTGTTGTGCTGTGATATCTCCTCCACAGAAGTTCCTCCTCCTCCTCCTACCTCCACATAGTCCACCCACCCTCAGAGAATGGTCAGGAGGCAGGGGGCGCTGCGATTGATGACGTGAGCGGAACTGCTGATCAGGTCGATAAGAGGTATCAGGTCTCGCGCACACACCGCGCCCCCTAGCGGCCTTGCGACCAGCAGCCGAGATGGCGCTAGTTTTGTCGAAGTGCATCGATCATCTTCCCCTGATGCATGTTTCACGGTGTCTGGACGGCTGGCCTTATGGCGGGCCTTGTGGAGGGGACTGAGAAATAACTCGTAGTGCCCGTCGTCAGGACCAGTGAAGCAGCCACCCCGCCCCTCCTCTACCCACCGACTCCTCGCATCCTCTTCGCTGGTCTGTCTTTACTAAAGGTTACTGCCTTTTGCTTAGAGTAGTTTGTCCACTCATCTGTTCCACTTTTTAATTTTTACAGATGTATTACTTGTCTTTGCTTGCTTCTCTCCCATCAGGAAAATAAATGTCTAGGTGAAGGCAGGAAAAGATTACTATTTCTGTTAGTTTGTCTGTCTGTCCTTTCCTCGGTCCATCCGTCCGTCCATCTATAATTATATTTCTTTTTAAACAGTTTTCAGAAATATTAGAAGAAAAGGACAACAACTATGTCTGCAATTTTCGTGTGATTTTGCAAGTGCAGGGGTTTCTCTAGCAGATGATAGCGAGGCCAAGTGATTCTCCAAGCGGAGGGTCTGGTTGTGGCTCTGACTGTAGTTATTTCGGGTCCTCTCGGTGGTTAGAAGGTCTGCATATTCCTCCTCCCACAGCCATGGCCATGGTGCAAAATGGATTCTGTTCTCCTAAGTTGCTTTGTTTTGGGGATCTTCTTGTTGACGATGTTGTCCAGCCCACTGTTGTCGTGATAACTAACCTGGGAGTTTCCTGAACCACTCGTTCTCTAACTCGCCCCTTAACCACCCCCTTGCAGGTTGCAAGACACTGTAGGTGTCAGCTCCGTTTACTTTGATGATGATGTTGATGATGATGATGATGATGATGATGATGATGATGATGATGATGATGATGATGATGATGATGATGATGATGATGATGATGATGATGATGATGATTAATATTGCGCAGGTATCCATTCAGAAAAATGCTCATTGCGCAGCAAAGAGCATAAGAGAAGGGAAAAAACAAGAGGAAAGTAAAAAAAAATTAAAAAACTAAGATATGGATGGCATTGCAGTACAAAGAGACAACCCTTGTCCACATACTTAGTCTTGGAAAGCCCTACTCTTAGTCCTTGTACACCACACTCTCGGTCTTATCATCTACACACTGGTAAATAAGTGTATGTCGTATGCTGGGAATCCACACCAAGACTTCCTTTAACCTTTTGCCTTACCGACTCACAGGAAGAAAAATTAGCCCAACTGTTTTCTTTAAATTTTGTGTTATCCGGGTCTTAGAAAATCTTAGACGTGGCCTATATTAAGAAATGTATCTGAAATTTCTTCCTAAGAAGATGATATGTCTGAGAATGGCTAGGGGTGGATGGGGGTGGAGGGGGCTGAGTAAGGATTTTAACTGGAGCAGAAGTTCACGAAGGAGAAACCTGCTTCCCTAGGATGAAATAATCGACTTACTGTAATGGTAGCAATTTGTTCTGCAGTAGGGAGACAGAGTGGTAGACACAACCTATTTTCTGGGGTAGCAGGTCAGGAAGAACGCACTTCCCTGACAAACCACATTTAAAAGCTAGCCTTAAAAGCGCCTTACCGTCTGTTCTATCATTTAACACTGTTTGTTCTCTCATCAATGTTTAACTCTCGCGTTGTGCCTTATCAATATTTCACTGCCGCATCCCACTTAGTCAATACTCAACAGTTTGTTAGTGAGGGTATCGATGGTGGATTGAAAAAATAAAGATTAAGTGGACTGAAAGAAAGAAAAATCTACTTCCTGGGGAAAAGGCCTGCACAATAATATCATACACACACTCACGCGCAAACATACGCACGCACGTACACACACCTATACACACAGAGCTCCCGTTTGCGTGTGTATATATATATATATACATTTGCCGCCAGAAAATTTCTGTACCTTTGCTTTGTTTTAAATTAGACATGGACGCAAAAAAGGAAAGACGCGACAACAATGAAGACAGGAACGATGAAAGAAAAGCAGGAAGGTTTAAAAGTGATAAAAAACAAAATCAAATCAACGATCTCCTTGACAAAAACCTCTAACCGTGGGCACAGCGTGGTATTTGCAGAAAAGGTCGATGCAACCTGTAAGGTATTGGCGGGAGGAAGCTGAGTGATCAGTCGCCAGGTTTGTACCCGAGTCTCGTCCTGTGCGCGCGCCGCTTAGCGAGGCTGAACCAATCGATAAAGACGACGACATTTTTTGTTGATCTGCGGTAGTCGTTATCATCATTTTCTCCTCAGTCACCAATAATTCACAAAGCTTTGTCTCGTGATAAGCGATGGGGTGTGTTTTTTGTTCAAGAACAATCACCCACGTCATCTCGAGAACGTGGACGTTTTCTATTGGCTAAGAAGGAGCTTGACTTGCTTGATGTTAAAAACCTGTTATCCACTAAAATAGATATTCTGGCTTCTCACCCAACCTCTTATATGTTAGCACTGGCACAGTTCATTTGCATTTTTATTCTATTTTTGTTTCTTCTGCCTCTGAGTCCATCTATCGTTCTGTTTGCCACCTTCTGTACCAGCACAATGTGCACTTAGCTACCAACACAGAATATTCACTAGTCTGTCTGTTTGTCTCTCTGTTTGCTCGTCAGTGACAGACTTTTCCAATTTGCTTTACATCTTCGTGTCTGCTATTTTTCTGTGCATCGTTTTCCCCAGCAATCATTCGTGTTCTTTTTTCTTGAAGGTTTTTTATCAGTCTTGCACAAAACGTGATCTGTTTCTAACTATAATTGATTATAAAAACATCTGTGATGCCATTCAAGCCAGTCGCATCAGATGACAGAGTATGTGAAATAAGAAGGCATCGCTGCTACTTCTCTCAAAGACACGACAATGTTCGTTTGTTTGTTTATTCTTTAGTAAGAGAGTAGTCAAAGGGGGAGAGGGGGTAATGGATGGAAAAAATGGCTGAGGGGGCAGTGAAGGGGAAATAAAGATCCCCTAGGATCCGCCTCACGGTGGCATTTTGTGTATCATCATGAATATCTTATTTGTGATTGATTACATCGATTTTGTATGTTGTTTACCCATAAGTATCACGGATTTTAAATTCATTTCTTAACACATACATACATACATACATACATACATACATACATACATACATGTGAATATGTTTCAGCAAATCTCCAAAAGTGACCTGGGAATCTGGTTGAAGAGATATTCCTGCACGATACATGGTTATTGCTGCACTGTGTGTATAGTCCTCTGTATCGTAGGCGAATTGGTTACAGCTGTTATTGTCTAATGTGTTGTCAAATTTGTATTGACATAACTTTCTAACTTTGTGTGAGAAATATTAACGGGATGTGATTCCATTTCCTTAAATTTATTTCTTATCCAACTTCATTCACGCTCATTGCAAGCAAACTACTTCACTACTTATGTCCTGGTTATAATGAGCTTCCTAACTGGTTCATATACAGTTCTTGATGCGATTTTTAAATCCTTCTCCTTATCTTCCATATCATCATCAGCAGCAATAATAACAACAGCAGTACAAACAACATCAGACTCAGAGATATCACTTCTCTATCCCTAAAATCCGAAACCAAGAAAACATTATTATGGCTATCATCGCCTTATAGCCTCTTGCAGGAATATCAGTCTATAATCACCATCAGCTGGAACCCTCATTAAAATCATTGTTTTCTTATTTGTACGATGTGACCTTCGCGCATACAGTGATAATAAGATGGTGTAAAGCACTTCACACGTACAGTAGGAAGGATTAACTCCCCCTGCCCACCCCCCTTTTCAACTGGCACTGAAATAAAAGCCCAAACACGTGATCTGCTGTCAGGCGGTACTCACCGTTTCTTGCTGCAAATCCACGCTGCATGAGAAGTGCAGAAGCTGCAAGAGTCAGTACAAGACGAGCGGTACTGCAGCAGGTTGCACTGGACTTGCATGGCACCATGATGGCGGAACACATCTAGCCACTATCTGCCTCCAAGACCTCATGCCCCGCGCGCAATTGCAGGTCTTGTCTTCGCCAGATCGCTGGCCAGATAAAGAGGATTATGCCCCTTTGATCCGTTTTCTATTGGCGGAGGAGTAATAGTCTTCGGGCACGCGATGCCAGCAGCCCGAGCCTAATACCCTCTTGATCAAAGCTGAGAGCCGTCGGTGTGCTCCAGCCAAGAACGTCATTTACGCATTATATAAAGGACTGGGGAAAAAGTCGCTCGCCACAAAACGAGTGCGCGATGAAAAAAGAGAGACATTGATCACACCGGATGTACACCGCCGTATTCGGAAGGACTTGAGAATATTTGAACAGCTGTTGAGATAAATGCTTACATGGGGAAAAGTCAGCACAAAGCTTGATCACGACCTACAGATCACGAAAGCCGAGTCAAGAAAATCGAATACCTTCAGGTCCTAACATTTTTTTTTCTTTCTGTAAAGTCCGTGCAAATATGCTGGACCAGTAGATTAGTGGCGAACTTACTGTTTGAATGAGTCATTGGACTCACTCACTCACTCACTCACTCACTCACTCACTCACTCACTCACTCACTCACTCACTCACTCACTCACTCACTCACTGTTGACCCCTGTATTATCAGTACAGTATATCATGCAGACGTGCATAAAATATTACAACTCTTTTTCGTGGTTGACATTAGCTGCTGTACTCGTCGATCGATTTTTATTTAATCATGAACAAGTTATGTCTTACCTAAACATTTTCATTTGTTCACTGAATATATTCACTCACAACAATAATTGGTTTTGCTTGCAATGGCGACAGTTTACAATGAATGCCACTCCTATTCTCTTACCTTATCTACATACGGGTCCTGAAATGTGGACCAAAGTGGTGATGTCATTGAAACCCTGATTAGAGGCTTTGCTGTATATTATTATGGGATTTACCTCTTCAGTCGGTCTGGTGGTGCAGAATCTAGGTGCTTGTCATCACCGAGACTTGGGGGTCGTGCGTTCAGATCCCGCCTAGGGTACACTGTTATTTCTCTGCAAACAGCAGCTGGTTTCATGACAGACTGCTTGGCCGTGATGTACCTTTCATTGTAGGACCGGCGATAAATTGTAATCCCACCCATCAATACCCGCCTTGTATATTGCTATTGTGATGTCAGAATAAGTATATGGTCGTCATACTGCGATTAATATGTTGGAATAAAGATAGCGACGCAATATTGCGATTGATTGATACGTTGGAATAAAAATCTAGGCTTAATAGTGCTATTGATACATTGGACAAGTGTCTAGCTATGATGTCGGTACTGAGATGTCAGGATGAGTATGTAGATGAGATCTCTGTTAGGGCTGTCTTAGCCAACATTTTTAATGGATCCCGCAAAATGTGTCTCGATGATCAAACTATTTCTCATCGTTTCAACATTTCACGGCACAACTTTCACTTTGAACTCTTTTCCGGATGAGTCCTGAGGCTATAGAGGCGCCTGTTAGCTAAACTATGGGTCTACCTGCAAAAGGTTAAAAGATTTGTAGCAGTGCCGGCACCTGTGTCGACATATAGTTGAGAGCTGCCGTGACAACCTGGGCTACCTAGAGTAGCAGTCGTGCGATAGTCGCCACGCACAGCACTACATCAGCACCACAGGCCGCCTCCAGTGGCAGCGGAGTGATCTTCCTCATCCTGCACTAAGCCCGTGGCGAGGAGGGAGGCTACTGTGTTTAGACAACAAACAGGCGCCTCGCGCGCGCGCTGACAAGTTAAGCCACACAATCGACTTGCAGTAGTCTCCCCTGATCCCAACATGCCACGTCACATCTGATAAGGACGACAGCCAGCGAGTGAACCATGTTACGTCACATTTGATAACGAAGACAGCGAGTGAACCATGTTACGTCACATTTGATAACGAAGACAGCGAGTGAACCATGTTACGTCATGTCTGGTAACGAAGACAGCGAGCGAACTAATGATGTCACGTCACATCTGATGACGAAGACAGCAAGCGAACGAACGATGGCACGTCACGTCTGGTAACGAAGACAGCGAGCAAACGAACGATAACATGTCACGGTATGGTGCACAGGCAGACGCTCTGCAAACAGCAACTACATCTACAAACCGGCTTCGACTGTCTAGTCTGAGAAAGTTTTGCTTATCTGCAGTCCTACTGTTTTACCTGTAAGGAGCAGCTTGAATAAATAAACAAACAAGTAAATAAATAGTGTGACTGTGGACAGAAGGACAATAATATGGCAGTTCTGTGCTCTGGACCACACCCCCACCGCTCTTCCGAGTAAAGGCTTTCCTTTGTTCTCTGTTTTAGTCTGTTTGTCAACATTATACCCCCTTCTGCTAGCGAAAACTGTCAACACCCTGGGTACGTGGAATTCCAATTGTGATACCAGACAGACAAACAAACAAACATCAGCAGGTTGGCTGAATGATAAACAAACATAAAGGTACATGGAAAATGAAAGAATTATTTCACCCACTCATGAAAGTTTTTTTTAAGGAAATGTATTGCAGGGTAGTCAACCCAGGCATTCATCTCAGTGCACAGGAAACAAAATGTTTTCACGTTTTACCCAAAAAATAGTGCCATCGTGTTTAATCTTGGTGGTTACAATATAAGGCTACAAAGCAAAACAGTTTAGTAGCCTGCTTTGATTTCAAACGGAAGGTCGGGGCAAAAGGTGAAGCGTATTGAATACCAATATTAAGGCTGAGGTGGAACAGAAAAACACACACACAAAAACACACACATACACACAAACACACATACACACAAACACACACACACACACACACACACACACACACACACACACGCGCGCGATTCTCGAGAAAAAGAAAGAGAGAGAGAGAGTGGAGGGGATTGACGGAAACTGCGGCTAGTTAATAAGTTGGATTCAAACTCTCTTTTTCACTCTTTTCCTTCCAACAAACTTAAAAGTCCAATCTATTTCTCTGAAGAGACCCGTTACAATTGAGAGTAAATATTCTTAAGGTAGTTTAACCCAAACAACAACAACAACAACATGTATTTATTCAGATTTGCAAGAAGACACATGAGATGATAAGTAGGAAACATACTCAGGACAGACATCCATTCGAGTCTTTAATACAAGAAGCATCAGTCAACTAATCAAAACTCAGCAACCTGCCTGTCCTCTTAATCCTCATCCAACCTCTTGGATCTATAATTGACCTTTTCTTTTTTTTTCTTACTTTTCACTAAATCCGACAAACACGCATCCATGAGTGAGCAGAGACACCAGTCGTCCATGACACCAGGCGACTTCAAACTGCCCCCAACTAACACATCCAACATCTGGACCCACCCTTGTCTCAAACCGTGTCAAAAAACAAAAACAAAAGCTTGGAGTCAGTGATAACCAGCTGCCTGACACGTTTTTATGCACGTGACACCGAATTCCACCTTCTAAAAATAGACAGCGAAGAAAAACCTGCCGGACTTCCACATCATCGACACTGTCGTTTGTCTCAAAACATCGATACGACCCACACGCACTCTTCTACAGCAGTTATCTCACAACAAGGACACAGAAAATGTGTGATTCAATGCTGATGTTGTTCTCTGTGGTTTGTTTCTCTTTCTCTCTCTTTCTCTCTCTCTCTTTCCCTCTCTCTCTCTTTCTTTCTCTCTCTTTCTCAATAGGATTGTAACAAATATTCTTCGTACTACATGGTATGAACTTCGCCATCCTACTTAAATGATTAACAAAAACACAAAAGAGGAAAGGGGAAAGAAAGAAGAAATGGAAAAAAAGAACGGAGAAGACAACTAAACACTAGTACAAATAAACAAAAAACGATAAATGTAAAGAATAGAGGAAACATGAAATAAGAACAAAAGTGAACTAAAAAAGACGAAGGAAATTAGAAAGAAAGGTGAGACACTAAGAACAACAACAACAACAACAACACGCACACACACACACACACACACACACACACACACACAAACATATGTGCACACACACACACACACACAGATACGACACGTAAAAGGCTTATTTATAACTCATCTTGATGGTCGGCTGATGTTCTGCCGTGAGCAAGTCTCGTTTCTTATTAAACGAAGCTAATCACTGAATGGCAAGAGGCTGCTCTGCCCTTGGCTCTCAGACTGACCTCCCCTCATTCCATCCCTTTCTCACGCACTCATCTCTCTCTCTCTCCCTCCTTCCCCCAACATTACAGCTTCACGTGTGCACGTGCTTGTGTGACTGGTGTGTATGTGTGCGCGGGTTTGAGTGCCTGCGCGCGCGCGTGTATCATAGCGAGGGTATTTGTGTTCATGTACATCATATTAGTCTTAAATATCAATAAAATGATTGGGACAGTATCATTGTTACTCAATGGTATCATACCATCATTGCTTACTCGTTCTTCAGATACATCGGGTGAAATTCATTTTTTTTTAAAGTACATAATGGTAAAATCATAATTTGAGAATTATTCCCCTTGTTATTCATTAAACCCAGCTGAAGGCGTAGGTGAAACTGTACTTAAGGTTAATATGGTACAGACGGAGTCAAAGGTCCTTTTTTTCTTGCCACAGTCTTCAGATAATGGCTTGCAATTTACGGTCGGGTAAGACCCGGTTTAAGGGGGACAACTCTATCGTCTCTTAGACAGGGATGTCGTTGTTATCGATCCTGACGGCGAGTACAGCCGGCAGACGGGTGTGCAGGCAGGTCTCTATCGGATTAGGCTCGCCTGACTAGTCCAAAGGACTTTCGACCTTTCGCTTGACCTCCATTGTGTTGAGAACATGTTGCACGTGCACAACTTCAGGGGGAAAAGCTCTGCTAGCGGACTGGTCTTGTGGCAGCTTCTAACAACCTTCCACGGCCCATGGACATGCTTTATGGTGTTTATGATGTTTATAGTGTGTGCACACTCGTGCACGACAGTTGGGGGGAGAGACACAGAAAAAGGAGGAAAAAGAGCAAAAGAGAAAAAGAAAATAAACTGTTAAGCGAACTGTTAGATGAGTTTGGGGAGGGTCTTGAAAAAAATTGAAGCAATTTTTTCCGGAAGGTGATACACAGAAAGAAAAAATGGAGAGAGAATAAAACAGAAAAACTGACAGGAATCTCAGTCAAAGCAGCCTGACCTTTAGTTGTGCTAGGAGTTCACAAGGTTGATGTGTCATTCTTGAGTCTATGTGTTAAACAGTTTTCTTAGGTGAGCATGTCTCAGTGACTGATCTATGTACTGTAGGTGAACATGTATTAGGAGGAGAAAAGTGCCAAACAATTTTAATGTGTGTATTATATAACAACACAACGCGTACCAAAAGAGAACACTGTGACAAATAATACACAGAATGTGACAATTAGTCAAACCACTGTGACAAATAATACACACGACTATGACAAATAATACACACGACTATAGCAAACAGTAAAGTCAAATGTGAAACATAGTACACGACTTTCATGAAAAAGTACACATGATTGTGACAATTAGTACACACGACTGTGACATATTGTGCGCACGGATTTGAACAAAAAAGGTGCGCATGCATGTGACAGACAACACAGACATAGAGCTGTGACAAACAGTACACACCGTTCGTTATGAGGAAGAAAACCCCAATATAGTGAGTTTAACTAATGTTAACTAATAATGTTTCAATAGACTCCACTCACACATTCACAATCATATTACCCATATACTAATATCTTTAAGTATTTTCATCTCTAATAAATATTAAATCTAAGGACACACGTATGCAAACCCTCAAGAGCTCATCAAAATTAAAGTTAGTGCAGCAACCTTGTGTTGTGAAATGTCGACACCTAAAGCTGGAGGATGATTTTCTTCTCGCAGTCGAACTGAGGTTCGCCATTATGTAGATAAAAAGGACCAGTCATCTGCCTGGAGTAGTTCTCCTCTTTGTCTTCAACAACTATGAGCGTGCACTCCATGAATATCTGTAGTCCCATCAGTATGGTTGTATGCACAAGTAAAACCTTTTCCCACTCAAATTCCAGTGTTGCTACCATTTTCGCGACAATAGGAAAAAAAACCCTCCAAAAATATTTTTACACAATTATGTCACTTTGCTGGATGTTTGGTTGTCATTTGATCCGAATTAATTAAATTATCACAGCGACTAAAACATTTAATTTTGTCAGTCAGTCAGTCAGTCAGTCAGTAAAATTCGCTTACTTTGACAAACAAACCCGACAATTATCCCACAAGTGAGGACAAGAAGCAGGTGACCACTCAAGCATGACCAGTTATTTCTTGACTACTTTAGTAGCGTGGAGACGATGTTCAATAGTGTACTTATGTAAAGGTAGTAATTTTGAGAAGGGGGCGCTGTTCGTCGTTATCACAAGCAGACAAAGAGGAGAGTGAGAGCGAGAAAGCGATAACAATCATTAATGTTAATTAATCTCTCTGCCATCTCGCTGACACAGATTCCTTTTCTTGAGGAGAAAAATTACGCGAAGAAATTGGTTCTCGAGTTTCATGTGGAGGTGAAGATGCGAGATGAATCAATAGACGACTGCAGGTCCTAACGAGCCACCGTCTGCCAGGGGAGCTCACTGTCTCTGATTAATATCTGCCGCTAGATGGCGCCGCGCACCAGTGGCGAGGGTTAGAAGAAAGAAGTAGAAATGCGCAGTTCAGCAGCATTTTTGTGGACGCAGATTGTGCTGCTTACAGTAAAGGTGAAGGTGATTAGAGAGAAGTACATGACAGTGGCTCACACACGAGCTGACAGTAGAGTACATACGACTGATGTGTACTCACCCCTACCCGGATAGACAGTGCACCCGGTACTCACACCTCGCTACGTGTGTAAAGTCAAACTATTGATGTACCCACAGCCAGTGTTCATACAGTGCTTGTCAATAGTCTGTGTGTAATATACATGTTTACATCTATCAATGCCAGCACATACAGGTAGACAGGCGAGCAGGTGGGTAGGTGGTATGAGTGTGTGTTGTGTTGCTTTGTTGTTGTTCTTTCCTTTGTTCTTGTGTGTGTGTGTGTGTGTGTGTGTGTGTGTGTGTGTGCAGCTTGGTTAAAAGGCTAACATTAGTGATGTGTCAAATGACATGTGAGATGGACAGTTTAAACAGATTAAATATAGTCTGGTTTAGAACTTCAGGGGGAATGACTGTCTCCCCTGGCTTCAACCCAGATATACCTGTATACATACACTAAGCTATGAATTGACCGAAACATTTATAAACTGCAACCAGATGTCGCGAAGGAGTGATGGTGAGGGGTAGGGATATGAAGAATCAAAGCCAATCAGCGCCCAAAGTTCAATGCAGTCAGTTTGATGACAATTAAATACAAGTCATTGATAAGATATTTAATAGCTCATAAACACAATATATCACTTAATAATATTTAATGAACACAATTTTGCATGATTATTTGTGTGCATGAATGCACGTGTGTGTGTGTGTGTGTGTGTGTGTGTGTGTGTGTGTGTGAAAGAGAGAAAGAAACAGAGAGAGAAAGATAATATTTAAATTCGCAATCTTCCAAAAAAAAGTAGAGCAAAGACACATAAAACTTGACTGGCCTTTGCCGCTGATGAGGTAGGTCCAAGAAATGACGCCGCCAAAGGCCTTGGCTCGCAGGCAGGTGAGGTTGCACCCGTATACCCGCGTCTCCTCCTTTCGTAGCCCTATAATCAGCGTCTTGAGCTTAGACCTGCGTGCACCACGGTCGTCGAGGTCGCAGGAGGAGAAGTGGTCGGAGGTGAAACACTCGCGTGTCTTGAGGTTGACGGAGGCCAAGACGGGGTTGTTGGTGCCCACCTCGTACAGAGTCATCGAGAAGATGTCGACGTTTGCATCCAAGGATTCATCGGAACACTGCAGCTGCCAGATGCGGGGGGTGCCTTGAAACGGGGAGACAGTCATTCCCCCTGAAAACAACCCCCCCCAAAAAAAGAAAGTTCATTTCGAGAAGCTGAGAAAAAATCGATTTTTTGTCGACGAGCAGAGCGATGCACTAACAAGACACAAATGATTGACATCAACAAGTTCGTTATTAATTTTATTCTAGATTTTAACAAAAACCAAATGTTACCAGGCCATATCATCTCAAAACTCTTGCCATCTTAGTTTTTGTAAGCGCTCACCGAATGACCTTCTGTTTAAGCTCAGAAATTTGGTGATCATGTAGTTAGGGCAACCAGAAGGACCAGACAAGACTGGTGTGAGCCCTGTGTAGCCCCTAGTAACACGTGAAGCTTCTCATATACATTGTATAACTAACAATTCCATGATATACGTGTTTGACACATCCTATCCTCATCCGAGATACCGTGAATGGTTTACAACATCCACTAACCATTTGTGGCACATGGTATCGATATGCATCTTGAGATAACTCCGGGTGTCCTTTCTGGACCACCATGTTGATAAACAGACCAACAGCCAACAGCACCGCCTGCTCTCTACATATAGAGATAGGTCATAGGGCAAACTAAGATTGTACTGACTCACTGAATGAGGACTGTTTACCTGTGATCTGTTGTTTACCTGTAATCTGTTGTTTAAATTTAATCTGTTGTTCTAAGGTGTGCCTGTCCAGTCAGTGCAAGGTATACTTCTATCATCAACGGTTACTTCTGATAGTTTTATTAATAATATATTTTATCTTTTAACAATCAGTCGATCAAATACTACAAGGTGTAGAAATTCATAAAAAACTCTCTAGTTATCACAGTGTCAGAGATCACTATTTTCATTGTTTTTACTTCCCTTTCCCTGATTGGATACAGCTGGCAATACTAGGATATATATATATGTATATAGATATAGTTGTCTTGTCATAAATGATTAACCGGGTGTCTGCACTATTATTGTACCCTTGCATTATTCGGACAGGTAGATGTGTCTTGTATCTCCTATCTTTTCCCATTAACAATTTTGTGGGTCTCGAGATGCAGTCAGCTTACAACTTCTTGAAAATCTCGTTTATGTTTTGCAAGTTAGTCCTTACTACATTGTGTGTCTTGTTATTTTTCTTACTGACCTACGATGGGTGATTCATTCCCTTTCATTTCAATTTGAGTATCCTGGTCATGTTTCTACTTGCTGCTGTCGCTGTGTCATCTACGTGGTGAGCTGATGTTTCTTCATGGACCCAGTTGCTGCTGTTCCTGTCTCAGGCTGTACAGCGATTTGATGGAATACTTTCTGGTATATTCTCTGACATTTTCTTCCACTTGCCTGTCAATGCTGCTCACTTGAGTTCTAGTGCATTCGTTTGACTCGATTTACCTTCTTTGACTTTTTGTGTTTGGTTTCTGCAGTTGCCGTCTGCAATCAATTGCTTTATTCTAGTTGCCGTCTTTCACATATTTTCTTGTTGGCTTCTTTAATAACTTCCACCATTTCTTGCTGGTTCCTGTTATTGATTCTATTTTTTTATAACAGTTCAACCCGTTCGTCAGCTTCCTCCTTTTGGAAATCTAGTGCCTTGGAACAAGTGTGCAAGTCGATACCGGAGTCTGTCCTGTTAGACTTAACCCGAGTATTTTGCAACACCCTGAACTCAAATGTTATCACGCTGTTGGTTCGACTTGGTGCTTCTTGTTGCCACATTCAGTATCAGATGGTTATCAAACTCGGCCACATGACGAGTGGACTCATGGTCAGTTGGTGTCGATCTTTTCATCGTGTAGACAAATCATCTCCAGAGCTGACCAGCGAACCCGTGGCGGCTGATGCTTTGTGTCAAATAAACAGATTTTACGCAGAATATCTTGTGAAAAATGTTCAGTGAGGGACAAAAAAACTCCGTCTATAAATTTTAATCGCGAATTGCATGAATTAACTTCCATGGTGTCAAACAGTGTATAGCAGAGCATCCCGCAAGCTCAGACCACAATGTCTTCATACCAGGACCAACACGAAGTCTCATTAAAAATAAGTAAAGATCTATCTATCTATCTATCTATCTATCTATCTATCTATCTATCTATCTATCTATCTATCTATCTATCTATCTATCTATCTATCTATCTATCTATCTATCTATCTATCTATCTATCTATCTATCTATCTATCTATCTATCTATCTATCTATCTATCTATCTATCTATCTATCTATCTATCTATCTATCTATCTATCTATCTATCTATCTATCTATCTAAGATTACACAATTACAGACACAGACGTACACACAGTGTATATAGTACACATTACATCAGGCACGAAGACAAACCGATGGTAGCCGGTCATCATTAATTGTCTGCAAGGATATGTTGGTCTTATTGTCCTCACATATAAAATACGAGAATGTGATGACACCAGGGCACAGTGACATGAAGGGTAGAATTGGACAAGAACAATCTGAATGAACAGAGTGTCCACGGCAAGAAGATAGACTAGATGAGGCTGACAGTTCTCCTTCATGCCTGCTGTACTCAATAAATACTGTCACACTTTCTACAAGATCGAATGGGATAAGGTGTAAAGAGTATAGTGTAATACAACATTTGAGACTCTAGGGAATACACAACAGTAAAAAATAAACTGTGGCACACCCTTAACAATATAAACAAAACCCTGATATTGTACAGGGAATGAGTTATTATACACAGTACAACTCATAATAATGTGAGCACACACACAGACACACACATCAATAGCAATATATCAAGGTGAATCTCACTCAATGAAGGAAGCAGATGATATCAGTAATGAAACGATAACAAAGACACAATAACATCGTACAACATAAAGTATTATGACAAGCAATCAATATATAATGCACAAACAACTACATTAATGATCGTAAACAACATTTCTAACAGAAAGGAAGGAAAAAGAAATAAACAGTGTGATGTCCATGGATAGCCAGGAAATGCAGCTAGTGGATACAAGACTTGGATAGCTCCAAAACACAACAGATGGATAAGAAGGAACTAGAACATTACTAAATACCCCAACATGGAGGCACAACCGACACCCAGCTTCTAGACCTGTGTATGGAAACAAAGTATTTTCCTCCCCCTCTCTCTCTCTCTCTGTCCACACTCTGGATTAGAGTCGGGACTCGGAGAGACTTTGTACCACCGGAATAGTGCTGGCTGTCCACCCGTTTGTTTTTTTCGCCCTTCACAGGCTGGCGAGTCCTGATGACAGACCTCGCTAGACAAACAAACGCTTCAGCAAACGAGTGGAAAGTAAACTACGAGTTACCTTTGGTGACCTCCGAGGTGGCAGCACTGTAGAAGGCCGCCAGGAGCAAGAAGAGCCGATGGCGACTCCCGGAAATTTCTCGTTCCGCCATGGCAGCAGCCGCCGGTTAGTCTGTCGCCATTCGACAAATAAATTGATCATTTGGTCCTCACACTCTCTGATCCCGCGCACCGCCCGGGAAGCGAGTGAAACAGTTTTAACTGCCGAGTTGTCTCTCTTGGCAAGTGTCAGCTTTGACAAAGCAGCAGGTGGCGGCTTCCCCGTCGATTGATTTCTTCCTTTCTCTCTCTCTCTCTCTTTCTTTCTCCATCTTTCTTCTCTATTCTCTTTATCCTCACTATTTTTATCTTCACAAGCGGGATTTTTTTTCTTCGCTCTGGCTCTCATCTCTCCACTTATTTCTTCTTTCTCTTCCTTTCTGTCTTTCTCTAATACTGCCATTTTTCTTGTTATCTCTCGCTCTTTTTAACTTTCTCGTCTCTGAGATATATTTAATGTTAGCTGTGTGAGTCACTGTGATTTAGGAGAGATGTGTGCACTAGAACAAAAGATAAATATCGGTTTCTCACAGATTTTCACCTTTCATTCCAGTCACACATTTTTTTTTTGGGGGGGGGAACAGCATCAGTGAAAACAAATAATTAATAAAATTTATTTAGTTTTCGAAATATTTAAATAATTTTTTCTCATTTGTCTGTAGCAAGTGTGTGTGTGTGTGAGAGAGAGAGAAACAAATGGAAAAGGAGGAGGACATGCGGTCTTGCAATCAAGACCAGTGATTACAGTGAAGTGTATCAGCTCTCATGTCGGTAACTCAGTTGAAGAAAAACCTCAAGTTCGCTTCCTCTGCTTCCTTTGCCTTCTGCTCCCTTCTTCTCCGACCTCAGTCTTTGATTTATAAAATCGAATCATGTCGGACACACCAGGCTGAGATATTTTGAAATCTTTTAAAACTCCATGGTTTGCAGAAATTTTGCCTCTACACAATTAACTCTACAGCATTTCTCGCTATTAACCAAAAATGTTTTGTCATTAAAATTTTATTCAAACTGTTTACGCAAACTAATCATTAAGTACAACTAATTAACTAATTAACTACAAACTACTACCAAACTCTGATATCTGTGACTACCGAGGCCTAAAACATGTGATTGCCCAAACCCTGGTTATACGACTACTGAATACTGCTACAAGTGACTACCAAACCCTGCTACATGTGACTACTGAGACATGGTACATATGACTACCAAACGTGGTACATGTGACTATTAAATACTGCTACATGTGACTACCAAACCCTGCTACATGTGACTACTGAGACATGGTACATAGGACTACCAAACGTGGTACATGTGACTATTAAATACTGCTACATGTGACTACGAAATGCTGCAACATGTGACTGCAAACCCTGGTACATGCGACTACTAAATTCTGCTACGTGTGACTGCTAAATGCTGCGACATGTGACTACTAAATGCTGCTACATGCAACTACTAAATAGTGCTACATGTGACTACTAAATACTGCTACTTATGACTGCAAACCCTGGAACATGCGACTACTAAATGCTGCTACACGCGACTACTAAATAGTGACACATGTGACTACCAGACCGTGCTAAACATTACTGGCAGCCCTGCTACATGTGGTGTGAAGGGTTGGTGTTACTATCACAAAGTAAGGCACACAGCTGTGGTCACGTGACATCGTGTCGTCAAGTACAGAGGAGCTGGTAATGGTGATGATTTATCATTTTACAAGAAGCTGATTTCTTCCTGCAGAAAAATTTGCTGCTTTGAGGCTGTATGTGGAGTTGTTGTCATGACGACAGATAACACATCTCACGACCTACCATTTACTTATTCTAAATGAACTAATCAATAAATTATCTCATTACTCAATAACATGATTACTATGTTTTATTTTGACACTTAATTATTATGCAAAACATGAAATACGAATACACGGTTATAGAACAAAAATTTCTTTTCTAATTTGTTCTTTTTTGGAAACAGAAGAAACCAGAGAATAGTAAGCAATGAAATCGTTTAAAAATAATAACAACTGAGAAGGAAAAAAAAATTTTAAAGTTAAACTGGATTGTTAAGAATGGTATTACAGTTAGTTAAGAGTGGGGTTCATTAGCCGCATGAAAATGTCCCCTTGTCGAAAAAAGAAAGTGATAAAAAACAAAAAAAACTAATAAAGCAGCCTGCTTCCTTCTCTCTCTCTCTCAAGCAGCACTTGACTGAAGCGAGCGCGTGAGCCGGGGTGCACTTGACACATGAACACCTCGCACACGTTGTTCCGACTTGGAAATAATGACGTGGCACTTTACATTACATACGGCTAAAAATAGAAGTTAAACACGCTGCCTGCAACTGTCCGTCCCTCCGTCACTGGAAATCCTGTCTTCCCCTCGCGACACTCCACTCAAACACTTACACAGTCGCACAAAACACTTACATGCTCACACACTTACACACACACACACACTTACACACACAAACGCACACACACACACACACAAACGCACACACACACAAGACTTAAACACTCACAAACACATACACAGTCGCACAAAACACTTACATGCTCACACACACACACACACACACACACTCACTGACTCTCTCTTACACACTCACACAATTATTTACACACACACACACAAACGCACACACACACACACACAAACGCACACACACGACTTAAACACTCACAAACACATACACAGTCGCACAAAACACTTAGATGTTCACACACACACACACACACACACACACTCACTCTCTCTTACACACTCACACAAACATTTACACACTCACACGCAAACACACACAAACACTTACACACTCACACAGCCAAGACTTACACACTCTCAAACACTTACACACACACTAACAGTCACACACACACACACACACACACACACACACTAACATGCACATACATACACAAATTAAACGAACAAAAACACACCAACAAAGACATTATCACACACATACACACACCTATCATTCACACACGTATATAGAGTAAAGCACACCTACACACCCACAAACACATATTTACATATACACAATTTACATACCCAATTTACACAAGGAGAAACACATATACATCTAAACTCAAATAAACAAACACAAACACTTACACATAAAGATGCACACACATATACATACAAACACACATGCTAATACACACACACAAACAAACACACACACACACACACTTATAAACACATAATCGCGTACATAAACACATACAAACACACACACTTCTACTCATACTCGAACGTACATACGTGAATATACAAACACGCACATACGCACTCTCACACACAAACGCATATACTGATACGCACCCACTTACAGAAGCACATTCAGAAATACACGTGCGATTAAATAGAAACACAAACGCAAACATACAATCACACACACACAGCATATACAAACACACCACCCACACATTCGCTCAAACACACACAAATACACGGACACACATACACGCATAAACACAAACACACACTCCAACCAGTTTGGATGCTGACAGTGATTTAAAATTTGTGGATGGCCACAGCCCACCCTGTACTGTCCCCGGGTGTCTTTTCCTGCCATGTTGGCAGCTTCTCTCGTGGAGCTGCTTTCTGTGGGACACAACTCTGTAGACATCAGAAACCCCGTGTACAGGAGCCTGCTGGGTGCTCTCCCATGTTTCTAACTTGTTTCCCTTTACCAGCGAATTTCAGGTGTAATTAAACTGCCACAATTTTTATTTCTCTCTTTTTTTCTCTAAGCTCGCTCAGACAGAATCTGATTTCCTTTGCGCTGTTTTTTTCACCTACACGTAGATGAGGTCACACACTGTTAAACATGGCGCTAACTCCTGGCTCTCAAGTCACAAAGTCACAGGCCTTGGAAAAGAGGAAAGAAAAAGGGATAAACGCAAAGCGAGAATGATTGACTGAATGAAGAAAATTAGGTGAGACCATAGGTACGTCTGCACTGTACAGCTAACGTTGTGCGCGTGTGCGTGTGTGTGGGTGTGTGCGTGTGTGTGTGCACGAAGTTAACCTGTATGCAGGCTATAACCCACTTTTACCAACTTAATTGGAGTTGAAAGCTGAACAATACCATCCCACCCTTGGAAGGAAGAAGAAGATGGCGTGGAGATGATGAGTACTCACCTACACAAGCAGGCAGCAGGGACTGTCACCCTTCTCTTCGCTCTACTCCCGACATTTCACAAAATCACGAGCTTTCTGCTGCTGCTTCTGACATTTTCGTGGTTCTAAATGGACGGGAGAGCAAACTGGATTTGGAAATTCTTGATACTGGTGAAATCCCTAAAAACACCTGTGCAGGAGTAGACCACTATCTGTCGTCAGATCATGTGACCCGATAAGTATGTCACCAAAATGCACGATGAATTGGAAAGAGAGTTATTGCTCTGTTGTCATTATATGTGTATACATATACAGGGTGCACCCTCTTAGCCCAGGATAAAAATATTTCTATGTTCAAAAACATGGGCTTAACATTTACGATTGTGAAGACGATAGTGAAAGTGCACAGCCGTGACCGTGGAGCACGAGCCATGATAGTAAGCGTATTGCTGCTCATTGTGTTCTGCCAGTAGAGACACAATCGTGGTCCATCGTGCAAAGAGAGAATCACGATCGTGGAGCACAGCCACCATAGTTAGTTATCTGCCGGGTAACCAGTAAACTGGCTCTACGGGCTCAGAGGGTTAAACCACCAACTCAGTTATGTTTAGGACACTAGTTCTTTATTTTATTTCCTTCTTTGAACAAAGAAAAGAGAGACGCTACATGACATTCTAGAAACATGTAATGAATTAATGTATTTACTTCAAGCTAATCAATTGACTCTACACTTATTTACACTGAGGTAATCTATTTACTCTAAACTTAATCTACTTACTGTAAGCTAATCAATTTACACTGAGCTAATCTATTTACTTTTTGAGCTAATCTATTTACAGTAAGTTAATCAAATTACACTAAGCTAATCTATTTACTCTAAGCTAATCAAATTACACTAAGCTAATCTATTTACTTTCAGCTAATCTATGTACTATTGCAAAAGACAAGTAGAAGGCGATGCTGTGGGGCGGACAGTGGGTGAAGAACTCGTCCTATCAAGTTGTAGAATCTTGTTTCTCGAACACACTAACACGCTATCAATATCACACTAATACACTAACGTACTAACACACCGTCACACTAACGCACTAACAGGCTATCACTATCACACTAATACACTAACACACTAACACACCGCCAAACTAACACACTAACACGCTATCACTACCACACTAATACACTAACACACTAACACACCGTCACACTAACGCACTAACACGCTATCACTATTACACTAATACACTAACACACTAACACACCGCCACACTAACGCACTAACAGGCTATCACTATTCCACTAATACACTAACACACTAACACACCGCCAAACTAACACTAACACGCTATCACTATCACACTAATACACTAATACACTAACACACCGTCACACTAACGCACTAACAGGCTATCACCATTACACTAACACACTAACACGCTATTACGCTATCAAACCAACACACTTTCACACTAACACACTAACGCACGATCACACTATCACACTAAAACAACAGCATATCATTATACCATCACACTATCACACTATTACGGCAACACACTATAATACTAACACTTTACTACACTATCACACTAACACACTTACATACCATCACACTAACATACTGACATACAAGGTTGATAACTAATTGATTTCTCGCACTGCACGTAGCGTCTCCCCACCACCACCACCACCACCACTCAACCACCACCGACCACGACGACCTCATGGAGCTAACACGTGACGAACACGACAGCGACAACAACCCTTGTGTACTGGAGCACAAAGATGTCTTCTCGTGTTAACTTTATTGGAAATGAAAATTGTTTTTGTTTTCTTTTGACACACCACACTTTGAGTAGACAGAAAGAGGACTAGTGCCACATGCTGTCGTCCCAATATACAATAATAACATGGCAGAGTTTATGGCAAGCTGTACTGCTGTCCTATAACATATTTATTTATGTCTTTTTTGTCACACACACACAAACACGCACGCACGCACACACACATACAAACATGCGTATAAAAGTGTCAATTTTCCTCTTTCTTTGTCCAGTCCAGTTGCGTGGTTGTTATTTATCATAGCTTCTATGTTGTATAAGATCCTGTTAATAACAGAGGGTGCGCGGGTACTGATGAGGGTTAACTTGCACATGGTAACCTTTCACATCTCTATGTCGGCGGCCCGGTGTCGCGATGGTAAGCGCCTGTCGTCAATGCCGTGAAGGTTGGCTGTCCGGGGTTCAACTCTCGGGCACGCTGTTTCTCTCCTTGTAGCATTAGTTGCTGGCTCGGCGTAAAACACCATCCCCCCCCCGCCTCTTCTTTGTATTTCATGGTCACTATCGGTGACTGCTAGTCCTCGCTATCAGTAAAACATGTCTACTCGCTTCATTAACTGAAGTCTCTTTAGTTATACCTTGGTGACAACCCTTGGCAACAAAGAGCCTAAAGCTGCTTGTTTGCTTATTCTTTGTTCTCATTATTAATTATAGTTTTTAAATAAATTTACTTACTTATTATTTCGTACTCCTGGGAGTATAGTTGTCAAGCTTCACAAATTTCAAATGAAGACTATTTTGTTAGTTTTGATTGGATAATTCACACCTTTTGCTACAGACTCATCCCGGTTACCTTCCACCTCTTCGCTTGCAATATTTCAGCAAAAAAACCTCAAATACATCACTTAGCCATATTGCTTCTTGCTTTCATCTCTCTCCCTCCTCTTTCTTTCTTGCATCAGATTGATCCTCATGATCCTCCCGATCCCAACATGACTTCAGGTCCGGACGCCACAGAGACATCTTGGTCTACAATTCACAATCCCCGATACACAGTCTGCAGACGACATCTTCCCTGTGTCATCGATCTCATCATCTATGGCCTTTTTCAGTCAGGGACTGTGGTTTGGAATAAAAAGAGGCTGGACTGGTGTAGGAGCATGCTATAAATAGGCCTACAAAGTCCTGCAACTGTGTTGCTAATGTTCTCAATGGCTTCATTGCTACGACGACTAATGAGAGAAGGTCTCTCTGGCTTCTTGCTGAGTGAAGACTGTACTGTCTGAATGCACACCGTCTAAATTGCCTCTCCGCCAGAACATCTGAATTCGTCACCATCTCCTCTTTGTCTGTCTTTCTTTTTTTCCTAAATGTATGTTCGTACAATCATGAACGTGAACATTGCTTCATCACCAACCTGTTTAGACACATACGAAGTCTCCATTTCCAATCATAAAAACTACTTTGTGCTGAATTTGGAACAAATCTTTCTCACTTAAAATCACCACAAATATAAAATATCAGATGTAGCTGTCTGCGAAACGAAAACAAAAGCCGATGAAAAACGGTCAGTTCTCTTGAGTCAGTCAGTCAGTCAGTCAGTCAGTCAGTCAGTCAGTCAGTCAGTCAGTCAGTCAGTCAGTCAGTCAGTCAGTCGTCATCCATGTGCATCGTAGAAATCAAGAGACCGTGAGACACAGCCTGGGCACGTCCTGTCTTATGGACACTCGTCCAGCGCTCGGCTTCATGAAATAAGCTCAATTTGCCGCTAGTTCATTAAACAAGCTCAATTTGCCGCTAGACCACTACTGAACATGCTACTTATTATCTTCTTCATCCGTCTCCAATCTGACTGCAAGATTGTCAAGGCATGGGGGGGGGGGACTGTACACGTGCGAAAGTAGGTCTTTTGGCAAGCTTCATGTCGAGTGGCCAGTTAATTGAACACCTAGACCGGGGTACACAAAAAAAATAATGATAATAATGATGACAATTGGAATCGACTCTCTTCTAAAACCAAGTCGATCTATGTACATCCATGACCACGTGCAACTACAGTGAGTGTGTTTTTTTCCTCTTTTACGTCATTCATGAGATATAACCCTAATCTAGTTTACTCGCCCTTCAGAGTGTGTGTGTGTGAGAGAGAGAGAGACAGGCGCGCACGAGCGAATGTGCACGTATTAGTGAATTACAAAAAAAGCAAACTATCAAGTAACATCAGAAAGAAAATAAAGGTGGTCAGCCCTCAAGAGTTGCTACAGTTGTTGGTGTACTGTGATCATGAGGTTTGAGGCAGTGGTTAGGTCTATGGTGTAGCTGTCGTCGATTACGGTGACAACGCTTTGCCACGCTTCAGTACCACCCTCCTCCCTGATTACCAAATTTACTTCAAGCAGCCGGCGCGTGTTGCCTTGGAAACCTAACAAACTACTGACTACTCCTTTCTTCTGGCCCGATCTTTAGTACGGCAGACCGTTAGTGTCACAACTGTCTTTATCTTCTGTGACTTTCCAGTTTTTGAAACATACATGTGCAATGTCTCTCTTTCTCTCTCACTCTCTCTCTCTCACACACACAAACTCACACTCACTCACACTCACTCTCTCTCTCACTCACACACACTCACACGTACGCGCGCGCGTAGGAGGGGTTTTGTGACGTAGTAAGCCTTTTTACTGAAGGTCTTTTCTTCGCTCATTGATTGCTCTTTAGCTGAAGCAGTCTACTTTCACAGGGCTAACTAAACACTGGCCTGACTATCGGTTAGTCGCAGCTCCGAAGTGCCAGTCAGTCCGTTCTTCTTTGTTGCTCCGGGGAAGAGGAGGGAAGTTTGCAACGAGAACTTTCCACTTTAATTCTGGGTCTTACTTGCCCAGTTGTCTGCCTTAATAAATTCTGAAGATGAGTTTTTTTTTTATTTTATCTACTGTTCACCCGCATTTTTAGCTAACATTGCAACCCACATAAGACTTGTTTTTTCCCGCGTGTTCCCTACAACGCGTCATTGAGGTGAGACTGGGATGGCTTCTCTGTCTCACCTGGTGTGCTCTTTGTCCCTCAGCTGCCTTAAATTCTTGAACCTAGTGTCTCAGTCACTCAAAGTATTACAGATTATTTCATTCATCTCAAACAAGTATGCACATTTTAACATAAATAAATTTACATCATTTACACATAAGTAACAACTCTACTTGCGGTACCAAACACCCGTATGAACTTAATCACATGCGCCCGGCACTTGGCAGCACCGGGTGGACTTGACGTCACCAAGTGCGATCATCTAGAATAAGGGGAAATGGATGGGGGGGTATGTAACATGAGCCGCCAGGCAGCGGGACCAAAGCATGTTGCTGTAAATGGACGCTTGTCCAGTACTCGGGGTGGTACGAGTTGGTCAACGCAAACATGTAGCTGGGTTGGGGTGGGAGAGGGGGGGGGCGGGTATGCCACTTTGCCAAGGACCCGTCACCTTGCAGCGACTGAAGGTTTCACCACTTTACCCGGGGTCCGTATTTTCGTCCGGGGGTCAGTGTTCGCTCCTCTTAACCTCAAACTGCCGGTTAGCTGGGCGGCCGCCAAGCCAGCAAGTTGCCTGCAATGGGTCGTTTTCAGTCATGTGATACACACGTTAGCAACGAGGCACTGTCCGCCATATTGATGCCCTAGCGGTCGGTGTTCGCGGTGTGTTTTCAGCGACTCTCAACGGTTTGTTGCCATGTCTGATTTACAAACTGACTACAAGTTCTCACTGTCACCCGACATAAGATTTAGATATGACTCCAAAGCAAAAGGCGGCTTAGATCCGTACACTATCGACCAAAAGGAGTGTGAAAGAGACAGAATGGCATGACCAATGTGACCTACATTGACGTGTACGTCTATCTTGTCTGCAGATGAGTTTGTTGAGCAGTAAAATGTGATTAATAATTTTCTTGGTGGGCAATATTCTCTCCTTGCAAAACAAGTGAAAGAGTGTAACACATGCTTGCAGTCTATCATGGTTGATGTCTTTAATCAAAAATACACACAGTTGGTAGAAGCACTTGTTTACATTTCACTAGAAGAACAGTTTCCTCCTGTTTTGCCACCACTGCAGGAAATGATGAAGTTTAAACTTTCTACAGACTTCATATTTATATTAATGTATGTTGTTGTGATGTCTTTGTATACATGAGACAAATGTTGCGATAGTTGTATATTATATACTAATAGTATATAGTGAAATGTATAAATATGTATGCCAGGCATAGAGACAATACCAACTTTAAGGTGTTGTAAATAATTGGTTTTCTTTTCTTTTCGTTTTTTTTAATAAAATTCTGCATGTTGAAATACATCTTTATTAACCTTTTCAGGAAATTTTTGTGTCTGCTGACAGTACATAACTTTTTGCATAAAACATAATTACAGATTATATGACGGAACATGTCAAAATCCCAATTTAAATAAATCACTGACATGGATTACTAAAGAGGCCTATTGGTCAGGTAATCTAAAATCCACAAAGATGTTCTGGCATCAATATTGCGCTGGATTAGCTTCTGAGCAAGCAAATGACATTACATTCAAATGACAACAACATTTGATTCAATCATACATGATTTTATTTGTGTCCTGCCAATAAGCAAAATATTAACAATAGTCTTTCATCAGCAAATATTTTGATCAATAGCATACAAAACATGACATCTTCAACAATGAACAAATTCTGTGCTGTTCAAACTGTTTCACATCAACTTACCAAGTAATTTATCTGATCAGTTGGACATGCTATTATCAATAAAATGCGAAAGAAGACAAGTAAAATAAGCTAGTTCTGCTTATGCATTTCATCTCTGAGAATAACAACTCTGGTGATGCAGCTGGCACTGCACAGGTGTCACGACAGATTTTGGGGGAAAAGTAGTAATAAATAAATCAACCCTATAAGCAATATGAGCATAATATGTGTTCATGTCATTTTTGTCTAAGCAATGTAGCATAACAATCTTTACAAAAAATCCTGCAGTTTACGTCTTCTAGAACTTAGCATGTCGGGATTTTTATTTAAAAAAAAACAGCATTCTATCTCTACATTACACATACACAGGTTGCATGCATGCACTCTGAAAATAAATGCAGACTTCAAACTCAAGAAAAATTGCACTATGACTACTTAAAAGGCACCAGGGATTTATGTAAATTTACAGTGCAGCAACAAAGCCAAACTATTTTGTCTATGACTGGATTATCATGACCAGGCTTTGTTGTCATCAGGTCTATAGGTACTTTAGACTGCAAAATGCCAGATGTTCTGTGAACAAAGCTTATACATGTAACTCTCTTAATATGAATTCGTACAGAGGCTATTTTTCTCACGTTTTCAACTTGAAACGTGGGTACCTGTTTCCCCCCCCCCCAGAGTAAAAGCTGGAATTATTTATTTAGCTTGATAAAAAAGAACTTCATCTTCAATGTTGAAACCTCTGTCCGCCATAATTACATCACCTGGTAACAAATTGAACAACAAAGAAGTATTTTTAATGATGTGTTTGTCCAAAGCCTTGCCACCAAATGCATTTGAAATGTAGCTGACTGACCCTTGTGGTGTGATCCCAATAAGATATTTGGCAGAATGATATATTCTTTGGAATAAACTTGAAATCTGATTTGTTTGGCCAAAAGGTTTCTGTGTTTCAAGTCCAAAACGGTAAACAATTACAGCAACCTTATCCTTAGAGTTTTATGTAGAGCACATTGGCATAGACAATATCAGAGTTTCCCTTGAAGGCCAGTGAAGCAAAAAAAGACTCTGTGAGTGTCCTGATCATTTGATCATGAATCTTAAATGCCGCCATGTTTAGTATCTTGATGTACACTTTCTTCACTACCATGTTCGCCATCCTTTCTTCACAAGCACTTGAGTGGTCAGAATCATTTTCACACAATTTTTTTCTGACTTGTTTTGCTGCTGCTTGTTTTTTTTCTTGTTGGCAGTATGTGGATTTGTGATAGGTGCAATATGACCTCTTTTGTGAGACACGCATCAAATACCTGTCGTTCGAAATCTCAGCCTTTGAGAAAACAATTGATGGTTCATGTCTAAAAAGACGAATGATGAAACGGAAATAGCGTTTTTCATGCATATCTAGATCTATAATTTATTTGTCAGCATGGTCATGTATGATGCAAGTCTTGTTTTGTTAGAATTCGCTTAAGACACTGCATGTCACTAACCAACACTGAAGAAAATATTTTTCGCAATATGTCAAACATACAGAACAACGTGACACACTTGAGTAATAGGGAAAACGTCTGGTTTCTTACCATCAACAAAGTGTTTCGAACAGACTGATGTTTTGTTCCACTTCTCTTCCGTTGTAATATCCTTTCTGTAAACGGCTGCCTTCCATAGACGATGTCGTTCTTCTGTAAGTTTCTTGTTTGTCACCTTGGTTAAAAATAATTTTGGGCATCCTATGAAAAGACACATCTAGAGGAACATTTCCTTTACCACCGGGCTTCTTTCCGCATCCTTTGATATCGCAGACGACCATGACAATTGATCAGTTGCTATAGCAAGCTTGTGTAACTACTCCTTTAGCTGGGGTATAAACATGGCCGCCGAAGCAGAACGCAAAAACTGATGACGTCACGTGAAAACGAGCCATTGTTGTCACTGTTTTGACCGGAGGTCAACTAGCAGGCAGTTTATATTTAGACACTTGACCTACATAGTCACAGTCAGGGAAATCCCGGCGCTGCGCATGCCCGCATGACCACAACAGTCGGCGGTCTGCTATTTCCTGTGTACCTTAGCATTCAAAAATAGAGGCAAAGAAAAATAAACAAAAGACAATTCAACACCAGCCTATCACTTAGGAAAGTCTATTTAACCAATAAAGAGGCTTGGATGCTGTTAAAAGAGATTTGTGACGATTTACGACAGGTTCAGTCATTATCTGTGAAAATATGAAGTGGCGAACACACGGTCAATAACTGTAGTTTTATTTCCATTTGTCGAGTTGGTTGGTAAAACTTTTTCATCGTTCTCGTTAATCTTGGTGTGTCTCTTTGTCATTTGAATGTCTTCAGTTCGTTAATTTGACTTTCCCACTACTCGGTTACATTATTTTGAAGCAAGCCACGGTGGAAGGATGGCCAGCTTTACGACCCACAATTACAGAGTGGCCCTGTGGCCCTGTGGCCCTCTGGTATGTTCCCCTTTCAACTGAACCGTGGGATATTCACATTCGTAAATCAGAAAAACTCACGTGGGTATTCGCCAAGAATAATAGAAAGACAAGTACATCTTTTAAACTGTGTTCTCCAGAGAAATGTGCCGGACTTTCTTTGTTCAAAAATTAAAGTCTTTTTGTATTTGATGTTTCCATAATTTTCAGTTTTTTAAAATTTCGAATAACATTTGACAAGGCAGCAATGTCAGTGTCGATGAGAGTGACTATAGCAAGCGTCTCAAACAGACTGAAAATAATCAAGAGTTTGTGACAGGATAATATACATTTTGAAAGGTACCCGTTGCATAAAATCGAAGGGCAAGACACACTTGCACGCTCCAAGTCCGCCTGTATATCATCCACGATCTCGAGGATGTCGTGATGTCTAAATCTTAATCACTGATAGAGGGCTACATCATCCCATAAATCGATGGGATTAGTTTGGTCACGAAATATTCTATTTCTGCGAAGATTTCTTTCCGCTTCAAACAGCATGAACAATACAACAGCCATCTTCAGTGAGCCTCTAGCGAGTTACAGGCGGGGGTGACGACCTCTGACTTGAAGGCTGGATCGGCCGGCAAAAGGGGCCGCTACTCGTGACAATAATCACTACTCGTGACAATAATCACTACTTGTGACAATAATCGCTACTTGTGACAATAATCGCTACCTGTGACAATTACCGTTACTTGTGACAATAATCGCTACTCGTGACAATAATCGCTACCTGTGACAATTACCGTTACTTGTGACAATAATCGCTACTCGTGACAATAATCGCTACTTGTGACAATAATCGCTACCTGTGACAATAATCGCTACTTGTGACAATAATCGAAGGTTACTGCACATAGAGGCTCGGTTGACTTTCTCCGGCCTCGAAGTACTTTAGAGGCGTGACAAAAATACGGCCCCAGGACCGGTCACCTTGCGGCAAGGTAGGTCTATAAAGACAGGAGGGGGAGAAGGGAGGAGGGGAGAATTGCCACATTGTGGCAAGTGAGCAGTTTACTGGTTTAACTATAGCAGGACCTGTCACGGGAAGTCAGCTGCACACTACCTCACCCTCTCCGTTGTCATCTGCCTCACTGTACGCCGCTGGTGCGACCACCCCAGGTACATGGTTGACAGGGTAGCAGGGATGAGCGCACGAACTGCTGTCAGCTCTCCCTACAATTCATTCTTTAGTTATCTATTAATTTATGATGACTGCCCATTTCATTCAAACATCAAGTAATGAAACATCGAAATACAGTCTTGGTCAACGTAAAGATAAATTAGATAAAAATAATATAACCATTTGTTCTTCTTAATTTCGTTTTAAAAAAGGCAATAAATATTTAGTGAAGATAAATTAATTACAAGCACTGACTGTTAATGAGTCTCACACGCATTATGACTGTATCGGTGCGTCGTACTTTATATACCGCTGTCGATGGCGAACGCACCAGCTGCGCATGCGCACTGTTCAGAAATGAGCGGCACAGCCATAGCACTACTACTACGACCACCATCACCGGCACAGCCATAGGACCGCCACCAGTGGCCTGCACAGCTCGGGGCCGACTACACACACACACAGCGTCCTCGTCCTCGCCAGATAAAATTAGCGGCAGCTGATGCAAACATGTTTCGATTGGAATCTGATCTGGCCACCGTTGAGAGGAAGTGGTAGACTCCCGCGAGAGATGGTGCTGTGAGGTCGTGTCGTACAGCCACAGCAACAGGAGAAGGCTGGTGACACACACGAGAGGAAGCAGCCAGTGGAGGGGAAGAGCGAACAACAGAAAAAGTCCAATCTGACCGTTGTTGTCCTCAGTCATGTGTACGTGACAGTCGTCTGTGTCTTGGTCTCTGCTGGCCAACCAGTTGTCTCCAGTAGCAGTGGGGTTGTCTTCAAGGCAGGCGGTAAGTCAACATTTCTTCTTTTCTCTCTCTCTCTCGTTTCTTCTGATATTTATTATTGAAGAAAGTGTGCGCATAGCTACTGTGTAACATTATGAAAGCAAAGAATGAAGGAAATAAAAGAAGTACCATCTTTGTATACACATCAAAATATGTCCACTTTATTCATACATATTATTAATCATATCTTTGCTGTATAATGCAATGTAGTCTTATTTATATTCTTTACTAACGAAGAGGTTTACTATTTGCGATATATAACAGTTGTTATACAGACACAGATGTTAAACAAATAAATAAACTGAAATTATTTCTACCCGTCAGCTTTATCTCCAACTCACTTGAAGACTCACTCACTCACTCACTCACTCACTCACTCACTCACTCACTCACTCACTCACTCACTCACTTTGTTTCTGTGTCGTGACATTTCCGCACCTGCGATGTCATCTCAACTAACTACCTTCTTACTTTTTTTCTTTAATGTCGGGAGGAGGGGAGGGAGATGGGGAGTGAACTCTGGAATGTGGGTGTCTTACTGGTCTGTCAGCCTCGCTGTCTACAGTTTACTGGCTGCTTCTTCACCAACCTTTATTATTTCTCCTTCTGATGCATTTTTTTGTGCTGTCCTAATCAGTCCATCTTTCCTTCCCTGTGTACGTTGATTGCGGTTGAGTCTTTTTATGAACAGCCATGTAACTAATACAGCGGCAATCACATTTGTAATTTAAATTGATAATGTGCGGGTTTCTCGAGTTCACTTTTATTTTGAATGGAATTGAGGTGAGGGGACTACAAACATAATTTTTAGTTCACTAGCTGCTAGTTAGCCCACGCGCACTAATTAGCAGTTATAATCAAGGAAGACATGTGTGTGTGTGGGGGGGGGGAATACATGATTTTAGTGAAACGTGACTGCTTCCCTGTCTGACCTTCCCCTTGTGTCATCTTCTCTGATTAATATGCTCTTCACCTTACTTCTGTGTCACAAGTAGTCGTGTAGAAAGACAGAGAAGGTGACAGACCAGCACTTAGATGAATAAATACATTGGAAGATGGGTACTTCTAATCTGTAGACAGAAATATAACTCGGAAAAAGAGACAGAGAGAAAGAGAGAATATGAGAAAGAATAGAAAGCAGCAGCAGGAGAAAAAGAAATGCGAGACAAAGAGTTTCTTGCTACCATTAGACGTTGTTATGATATCAAACGATTGTGTGGTTTCACACCTGTAAGAAAGTCATCAAACTAAGAGGTTTGCTGTGTGAAAGGCTCTATTGTTAGCAGCAGGTAAGCAGGTACTACAGCCGCTCATTAGCTGTGTGACGTCAGTAGAGCACGTGTCCCGTGGTCAGAGGTCAGTGTGGGGTCAGCAAAGTTAACCTGGTCACTGCAGTCAGTCCTCATAACCAACTATAGGCTGTAGGGGGGACGGGGAGGGACGATAGTCCTGAGAGCAGCCAACCCCTGACATGACATGAGTTGTAAGTGTACTACTACATGCCCAGGTGTCACCTGACAGGTAGACAAAATGGCTGAAATAAGACAGTGTGTGTGTGTGTGTGTGTGTGTGTGTGTGTGTGTGTGTGTGTGTGTGTGTGTGTGTGTGTGTGTGTGTGAATGAGGACCTGGCTGTGCCGTTGGAAGTTCATACAGAAAACTATATGTTCACATCATGATATGAGGCTCAGCGTCACAACACTTGCAATAAAATGTCGGTCGTGGAAAGACAGACAAAAGTCCTGTAGTTCTATATTTAGCCGGACACCCAGCTTGCAAAAGGAGGAAAGATCTATGAATGAAACACTAATGAAGACTTTTAACACCTTTGTGGTGTGCCTGCTATCACCCAGAGAAAGGTAATTATCACGTGATAACAGAGTGCAATAGCATGACATGCTGGTGGTGCGTGTCGAAGAAACTGACTTTAACCAAAGCTTTCATTAGTTCTGCCCGGGAATCACCAGGTTTGTATAATCGCTCTTAACGTGCGCGGAAAACGGTCACGTGATGGCCTTATTCTGTGACAAGGTCTTGGAACCCAAAAGTCTGCTGAGATTTCGAGCACAGAACACGGAAGCCATTATTTGGTGAGGTCACAGTCATGCGTAGTCCAGGCTTCCTCATTATTCCTCTTGTCAGTGTCTAGAGGCTCGAGTGCTTGGCACATACACAGTAAGCTGCTCGTAAGTTCTCCTCTCATGATGGGTATTAAATGTCTGCTTGACCCTCGCCTAGCAGGTTGAAGACATACACAACATCAGGTCTGTCCATGCTACACGCACACACGCACACGAACACGCACACGAACACACACACACACACCCTTCATTATAGGCGGTTGTTATTTAACATCACACAAACTTTGTATGCGACACACGTTTCGTCTGTTTTGTTTTTCATTGAAGGTGTCTGACAGATTCTTTTATTCTTTTAGAGGAGGAATATGTTTGAAGTGTACAAAGTGTTATATAATACAGATTTCACACGTGACTCCATAGCACAGCTCTAACTGTAACTACGGAGTTCCGGGTGCAGTTGTACGTGTGCAGGAAGAATAGTTACAGTTCTTTGTCTTTGTGATAACATTTTCACAGACCTGTGTCAGATGTGGTCTATTAAGAGTGTCTGTAATGTTTATATTCCCCAAAGCCTCTGTCTGTCAGTACTTATTTTTGTCAGATCGCACAGGAATGCACGCGTGTGTTGACGATGATACGTGACAAGTCGACTGTCATGCGAGTGGGCCCACAACCATCTGCACGATGGGGTAGATCAAGATATCACACACTTAGCACATACACAGTCGGGTGTTCAATGGTTGATAACTTCCCCCCCTCACACACACACACACACACACACACACACACACACACACACACACACACACACACATTGTTATACGGGATTTAAACAATCTAGTAATTGCAACCTACCGTCTGAGAAATGCCAGCAATTTTAACCGGGTGTCCGAATACCCACTGCACTGATGTGAAGCGTATAATAATATTTATGTGAGCGAATATTGTCACACATGTCTTTATATCAGCTCAGTGATAATGCCCAATAATCCGTGTAGTATTATATAGTATGCGAGACAGAAACAGAGACATGCCGACTAGAAATATGGGGGAAAGAAAATGATTGTTACGGACTCGTTACGGGTTCGTCACAGGCTTGTTACAGGCTTGTTACAGGATAAGTACAGGCTTGTTACAGGCTAATTACAAGCTTGTTACAGGATTGTTACAGACTAATTACAAGCTTGTTACAGACTAATTACAAGCTTGTTCCGGGCTTGTTACAGGCTCAAGTGGTCTGTCCTGCCTGCCGCTCTCCCCGTCTATTGTCTTGTCTACCTGACTTATTGCACTGTCTACCCGAGAGATGGAGTCGCGGACTTATTGACAGTGACTTAGCTGATGACCTTGTCCGTTCAACAATCAGTTTTAACGATTTCTCTCGTCTGACCTCGTCGTTGACGCCACGTAAGAGAAGGGAATACGGCGCTCGGTTGTCTTCACGTGAACGTCAACTTTACTTCTCGGTTGTTTACATCACAGTCACCGCGTTCCTCTCCCTCGTCATTATGTTTGCATGTGTATGGGTGTCTGTCACCTGCACGTGTGTGTGCGTGCGTGTGTGTGTGTGCGCGCGCGCACGGCCCGAGCGCATGACCGCTTCGTCTAAGAGCGCGTTGTTGGAGACTAAACACTTAGACGCGTAAGACGATGACATGAAGACACCCACGATGACGAGCTCGATGTCAATAATAGACCGCAGGTAATGGCGGGTAAAAAAAAAAAAAAAAAAGTGAAGACATTCAACGACACTCCCAGAAATGAGCGGGTGAAGCCTGTGGGCTCTCTGCGATTGGAGAGTCGTTACCCCCCTGTCTGAGATGCCATCCAATTTTCTGTTGACTGCAGCCAGATCACCAGACGCTCGGCTACAGGACAAGAGAACGACGGACAAGGCGAAGGGCAGACAACTGACACCACAAGTAGAAGACGTGTTTGAGGGAGGCCTGGGACTCGGCTCTGAGCATCACGGGCCGTGCATCGTCACCATGGGAAACGGGTCATCGATAGAGCCATGCAAAACAGTTTACCTGGACATCAATGGCAAGGAGGAGAAGGTACGTGATCATATTGTCACAACAATGTGTGTGTGTGTGTGTGTGTGTGTGTGTGTGTGTGTGTGTGTGTGTGTTTCAATAATGTCACCAACACATATGAACCCACTCACCCACTCTTCCATAAAAAACTAACTAAAACAAAAAACAAAGCAAAAGAATTAAGAGTATTTAGAGAAATGGTATTTATAGCGCGAAATAATCACAAGTTTGATTACACTCGAGCAAGACTAAAGAAAATCATCTCGAATGCATGACATTGTCTATCTAGGAGTGACATGATCACAGTTTCCTTAACAGACTTGTGGTTACAGAATGCGCCGAAAACCTTTCTTAGGGACAAACAGGTGGTGGCTGCTGTTTAGCTTTTAATCATTATATATTTACGAACATAATACTTAAAACACTACAGTAACACACACACACTCACACACACACACACACACACACACACACATCTATATATATATATATATAACATAAAGTAGTTCAAGCAAATTTATATACACATTTTCATTAATATACAAAACTATCTGACAAAAATCACTTTAATTCAACCAAAAATTGGTCAAGGGAAAACGATCGCTGACATTTAGCCATTTCGCAGCTGGATGTTTTCGATGATTAAATGCGATGACAGACATGTTTGTTATGGCGCTGAACACTGGAGCACGTGGTTATTTTGCTATGTCTTAGTGACAAACATTTTAGGTGCCCTTGCCCTGTCTCCCTATAGATGTTACCACCTTATTTCACTCTTTGTTCACGGCGTGGTTGGCAGTGACTGAAATTCGACAGAATACTAAGTCGCTGCTAAAATCGCTGCTAAAAGGCTAGTCGTCACGAGCATTCCTCTCTGATTGCTATTGGCGTTGTCGTTTTTTTCATTAACACTATCAACATTATCTAGATTATCGTTATTATTGGTATTAACAGTAATAATATTATCGGCATTTCAATATTATCAGAAATAGTAATATAACAAATGTTATGATTTTAAGCTGCTTCTCCCTTCAAAAGGAAACAAAGTCTCATTTTTCACCGGTTGTTTATATCTGCTGTGATGCGTGGTCACAAAATTGCTAAAGTAGGGTAGAACATGAGAATTGAAATTGGATTTCTCATAACATACCTTCTAATAGGCCAAGAAAAGAATACTGATCACAGCAAAATGCTCATAACGGCAGGTATATAAAAATCTGGCTCATTTACAGCCCTACAATCGATGTGCAAAATCTGAGAATGCATTGGACACAAAAGGTGGTAATAATGCCATATTTTAGGTTTTAGTTTGCTAGGAGCAACGTGGACACTGTGGGATCGATACCCAAGGCCGAGAGAAGCAAGTTTGATTGATAAGCCCCAGTGTACTGCGTCAGTAGCATTTGTCATTCTCAGAATATTCTCGTGCTCTTCTCTGTTTTTGCTCCGACTTATAAAAATAGAGAGAGCGGGTGTAAAAACTCCTCATTCTTGATAAATTGAAAGGATGATCACGTGTCACTATCGCCCAGATGTCCAAAGATCTCACTTGTAAAAAGGTCAGCTGTGAGTTCAGGTCAAACTTGTCATGATGATGTCGTGGACATTAAGGTGACACTTGTCATAAAGATACAATTATGGGATGGCCCCACTGCTGCTGGCGTGCAGGTCATGCACGTGCTATGAAGTTAATCTGAACGGTCACGTTCACTCGATAAATTAGTCATCTAATCACAAAAGCGCATTAGCTCAGAGCCACCTTAATGAGAAGTTATTATTAACATCCTTCAGATGGTAAAGGCTACTGGTAAAAAAACACAGCTTACACCTGTACATCGAGCACACCTTGACACAGTTGACATCTCTTGCTCAGTTCCACTGTTGTCGTTCTCGTTGTTGTTGGTGGCCGCTGCGAGCGTATGCACGATACAAGTAACATCGTCGGCCAGCAACATTTATCGAGGTCTGCTTCTTTCTGGCCGTCTGCATGTCTACCTCCTCTCGGGAGCACATTAAAGGAGGGAACCAGTGGCATAATCTCGTGGCCGTGTGGGGAGATAACTCCAGTGCCTCCCATTGTCAAGGGTTCGGCATGTCGAAGGCGGAGGCTAAACTTCTCCCTCCGTCCTGTTGACCTTCTATGGTAAACAAAATCTCCCTTTCTGATGAACAGCTGCTGGACAGATCGTGAAATCTTCGAGCTGTAGGACCGACCTTTAGCATGAGAGTGAACTAATCACAGGATACAAGTCCTTCTAAATCACATGCTACACATCCTCCTAAATCACATGAACATGCTACAACAGAAGTGACGTGCACTGAAATGCAATGGGTAACATCCATAATTTTATAAATTTAGAAGTTTGTTTCATGGAATAGTGCCCCCTTACAAACCTAACGTGACAAATACAAATACAAATACAGATGTTATTTCCTCGGTATGTCCACCCTTAGATCACAACAACTCGCTAGAAAGCTGAGGTTAGAGCTCAGCAAGCACCTAAAACATACTCATTGATGATGAAATAATGTTAAAATAATGTTAAAATAATACTATTACGATATCAAAATGAAATAAATTATGTTAAGTAATGTCAAGCGATGCTAACATGATACTGATGAAAAGAATTGTTATTGTCCATCATCTAAACACTTTAAAATGTCCTGGTTTCCCATAACAACCCACAATTGTAGTCACACAAAGGTTTAGGGATGAAAAATCTATTCGGCTAGAGAGAACAAACTGATGGTTTCGTTTTTTCCCTCTACTCAAGACATAAAAAAACACAAAATAGCATTTATCATTCAGGTTAGTAATCTTGATTGACTAATTGTAACTGCAATTAGGATTTATTTATTTATTTATTTATTAGCACCACCAAAGCTTTAGCGCAAAGCCCGAGGTAATAACTATTGTCCAACTCATGTACACAAAGGTGTCAGCAGTTTCCCAGTTCTCCAGAGAGTTGAAGCACCAATCAAACTCCTTGCAGTTTAGTGTTTTCCGATTCAGTTGACTATCGTTTTTAACAGCAAACTTTTTTTTTAACCAGTGACACTGGAAGGGCATGTCACGATGTCTTCCCTCCACTTACATCTCAGATCCTGTGAGCTGTACTCAGCGTGCAACACTATCTTCAGTGCAGAAGATAAAATGTGTATTTGCATCATAACTTTTGACATTTCTATTCATTTCATTCGCTATTCTTGTTCTGTCTTTTGCATTCCTTGTTCTCTATCAATTATATCATCTTGTTTAACTCTTGGCCACTTTTAAGCACAATGTTTATCGGTCCCCTGTTTATGTTTACAATCTCCTTTGCAAATGTTTGTGTAACGTGGACCACACATCGTCCAAATAGTCGTACAAATTTTCTAATATTTTTTTATAAATTTAATTTAATAAAACCAAAACTGTATCTGATTGCAACGTGTATTTTAGTATTTTCCACTGAATGTCCAAAACATCTTTTGTAACTGCTCTGTTGCAGTTTATATATATATTTTTACGGCTACTGATGGTCGTGTAGTATTGAAATTCTTATTTTGTATATCCTGATCTTGTGTGCCTTTTCAACTCGTTTTTATGTAGAGGCTTTGTTTGGATGGTGGTCACTATGTATGGTCCAATTGTACTGTCAGGTGACTCTTTGGGGTTCTGTAATATAAAACTGTTGAGGATCTGAAAAAAGGTTTACTTATCACTTGTATTTTTCTGGCTGTTCACTTAAAAGAGTAATCCTCTAAAAGGGTGCGAAATATTGGATTTTTAGTAGAGCAGGAACACAGAGCTTCTTCCTTTGCGGCTTTTTACTGCAACAGCTAAATGGGAAATTGTGACTGCACATGAATTATCAAGGTGTTTGTATTTACAGTGAGAAGAAACTCTCCCAATTGAGCTGACAAAGAATTTTAGGGAAATTGTAATGAATGGTTTATGACAGAAAGGGATTTAATTGCTCCAATGGACACCAACAGCAAGTGTTTGGGGTCATGACTTGCTGGAATGGGGCTCCGTTTTACAGAAGACTCTAATTCGAATGATGAGAGTTACTGAGACAGAAGACAAATAAAAAGAAATGAGTTTAAATCACAGCACCTAGAGCAGCATATCGAGTGGTAACCTGTGTGCTGTCCTCCATCTGGACATGAAGAAGGTGAGGTTCACTTTCCTGAGTTCCCCTTCTTGTGCTCCATGTTTACAATAGGAACTAAAGCACTACTTACTCTGGAGGCGGCAATAATTATCATGTTCACTCAATCAGTTGCATGCGCAGACATTAACAAACAGTAACAACATAACTAAGAACTGACCTGGAAAACAATGGTTAGTGGTTATAGGTCAGAGGAAACCACCTCAAGTTTCACTTTGTGTGAGCGTGAATAAGGTCGACTGGGACTTCACGAAAAGTAAATTAAGAAGTAAATATTTTGTAAACAAAATATTTTTTAAATATACAGGTGTCCTTTTTTCGGATTATGCTTCACATGGAGATTTAGACAATCATGTACCGCGTATCCTCTGAAGTTTTCATCTTAAACAGGAAAGTGTGAAATCATACATCAGCAAACTGGACAGTGGTAGTGATTGTCAGTAATATTTTCAGTTTCGTGGAAGTGACTAGTCGAGTATTTATTACACTTGTGTCGGAACTCAGAGTCATCCGTGTTCCATACCCGTGTGGCGCAACGAACTTCCCCAGTCGACGCAGTTTTCAGCGATGGGTACCTGACTCCACACACGGTAGAGTAAGGTGAGGCAGCGAGGGACAGGAGATGGCCACACCCCCGACAAAAGCTGGCTCCGAGAAAAGGGAGGTCTCCAACATCTCATTCCCCAATGACCGGAAGGGTTAGGAAACGAGCAACATTTTCTTTTTACGTTTTTATCTATTGTGCAAAACCGCAGGGAAATCATCGACCGATTACCCGGGGCGATTGGAATGTGTTTTGTGCTGTGACGGGTAGGCTTGATGTTATACCCAGCACTGGCTGCACGATCCGCCTCCCACCCCTCCTCTGCACCCACTCTCATTGCAGTTGCTGGAAAATAGGCATCGCTCTGTAATTTTAAGAAAAACGAAATGAAGATAATGCCTTCCAGGTTTCGGTTTACCTTTCAGCTATTTTCTACTCGATTGTGTTTTAGGCGCTGTGAGATTTTCTTGTAAATATTGTCTTCTTTGACTTCCGTCATGCCCAGCCATGCCAAGAGCTCTGGGGACCGAAGAGATCCGCTGTTACTATTGACAACTGTCTGGTGACTAGGAGTAGCCTTCAGCTCTCTATTGACAGTCTGCTTATCGCTCTTGACAACACTGGTTACAGCGCCTCCCTAGTGCCGTCTGCAGTCGGCTTATTGCCCCTGACAACTCTGATGAAAGGTCCTTCCTCCTGCTGTCTGCAGCGACTCACGGGGGGGGGGGAGAGACTTTGAGGTTCTTGTTCCTGTGCAATTAAAAGATGAGTGTGTCCTCGGCAGGAGCTTCCCTGTGTCTCTAATGGATTCACTGGCTAACAATTTATCCCCAAGTCTCAGCCTAACCGGGAAGCAGCAGCAGCTTTTCTAACATATTGTAAGCAGCGGATTAGTTTACTATCCAGTTTTTACGATCTAGTGTTGTATGTTATGTCAGCACTTAGATATTTGCAGACAAAGATCATTAGAGACAGGATTTAGACGTCTGGCATCGACAAGTTTGGCGAGGCTAGTGGTAATCACTGGTCAGTATTGTCTGCTCTTCCTCTCAGCTCGTGCTGGTTAATTTGTGATGAAGGATGCTGGTTGAGTGTTTGTTCAGTGGTATCCCTCAATCCCTGAATGAATGACGTGTGTGTTGATGTATGAAGTTTAAGTAAGGGAACAAGAACTTCTCGGGTACTTGTCAGTTTGTTGTTTGTACAAAAGGAGAACTTGGTCGGTAGTTCTTCAAGGTGGCGGTCGACAGGTCTTCAGCTTTCTCTAGACACCAAGACACTTTTCTTCGAGAACGAGACTTGAGTCAAGAGCACAAAACTTGGGGGTGGGGTGGGGGCGGGGCAGTCGGAAAGCTTGGGATAGTGAACCTTGACGCAAGTAGTCAACAACAACAGAACTTGGGAACAACCAGCTGTCTTTGTGAAAGAACTACGCGACCAAAACTTGAACAACCTGTGAGAGGTAGAAGTTCGACACCAAGGCCGGCAGTAAAAGTCGTCATTATTAAACAAGAGAAAAGGTCTGGGTATGTGTCTCGCTCCAAATCGTGCAAGTGGAAGGATTACAACGTATTAGGGTGAGCTTTGTTTGGAGGCTGTACGTGGCATTCTTCGTCTCGGGGCGGACCACTGTGTGGTGTACAATGGACAACAAGCAGGTGAACAAGCGGTCCTCAGAGAAATCAACGTCCTTGGACTGAGTCCGTGGTCGACTCTGGAGACCTGCTACTCACCTCATCAAAGCGTGAGACCTGTTACTCATCTCATCACAATGTGAGACCTGCTACTCACCTCATCACAGTGTGAGACCTGCAACTCACCTCATCACAGTGTGAGACCTGTTACTCACCTCATCACAGTGTGAGACCTGCAACTCACCTCATCACAATGTGAGACCTGTTACTCACCTCATCACAGTGTGATACCTGTTACTCACCTCATCACACACGTATATTCGCATCGTGCAGAGAATGAGACGCAGGAAGACCTCTCGGTAAAAATGGTGGCAGTAACAACTTTGTTGTTGTAATTTGCTTCAAATGTCGTCAATTCTTTTGTCAGGTAAGAGCAAGTGAGTGGGGTCATGACCTCCCAGTACTCACGTCCCCATTCATGACTGTGTTAACGGGGGGGGGGGAGGTAAACAAAGTTACGCCGTAACTGTAACCCACGTGGCGAGGTCCCCGGGGTCAATGTCTCGTATTTTGACGAGAAACACCAGTACATTGTAATAGCAGACAAGCATGACAATTTGATGTAATTAGTTCATCCGGGTCTATTTTCTCCAACGCAAATAACATCACTGTCTTAGAAAATTGGACATTCACATCACAGAAATTTGAAAAAAAGAAAAGAAGCTAAATGACATTTTGTACAGGTCTTTGTCCTGTTGTTTGCTATGGTTAGCACACAGTGCAGTGAACAGTTGAGGCGTTGTCTCCCCCAGCTCACGTGTGTAGTGACTGATGTCAAAAGCTCTTCCTAGAGACCTTTCTAACCAAATAATAGATAATAGTAAAGGTTCACATGTATAGTGGAATATCCCAGACAACAAGCAAGATCACAGAGCAATACACATTACAATATTCTGTAGACAGTCACAGGCAATTATGTAAAACAAAGAACAATTCAATAACAAGCCACGCGCCGTGAAAATCTTCATAAGAGAGAGTCTGCATTGTTGCTAGAGAGCTGTTACACGTGTACACTGATCAGTCCGCCTGTGTATCTCCTAACACACACACACACACACACACACACACATCTCCTCAACTACTGACTGGAACTGTGACCAGCCCACCCTCTTTCCTCTGTTAACCAAGAAATCTGTGCGTATTCATCCTTCGCGGACTGTCTAACCCTCGCCTCCCCCTCCCCCTCCCCCTCCGATATCCTCCTGTGATACAAACTGAGCCCAGCGTGACACCCGATTCTCAAAGTTCACCAGTCATTTTACAGCGATGCAAGTAAACCGACGAATAGAACAGTTTGTGTTTATCTTGAAACTGTAGAACCCTGGAGGCTGGTTTGATGCTTTTGTGCAGCCTTTACGGGGAAAACATTTATGGCCTCCCCAGGGTTTTCAGCTTGTCATTAGACTCCATCAAAACTGGACCTGGTTTATTTACTTTAAAGTGATCTAAAATTCTTGTTTTTTATTGTAATAAATAAAAAATTACAAGGAAAACTTATCTTAACTGTTTACGTAAATTCGAAAAAAATTGAGTCAGGAAATATTGACTGGACATCAAAGGGTAGCCCAGTGCATATTTTCCTGATGGTTGGGTACAGTTTGGTGCAAGACACACATAGAATAAAAACCATCCTCAGTCGGGATAAGGAAGACGGGGCTGTGAACTCATGGCACTAGGTTATCTGTGTTTAAAGATCACGATTGTGAACTCTTTCAGTGCATCATCATGTTTGTAGGCGTGTGTATCTCGAGAAATGATTTTGGGAAATAGAATCTTGCTCAAACATTGTAACAGAAACATTGCACCCCACTAGTCCTGAACTAAGAGACGAGAATATAGACTACTGTGATGTCATGACAGACTTGTCTACCGGATGGAGGTAGGACTTTGAGTATGGTGTCCTTAACAACCTACTAGTGTGGTCACGTGGACGTCTTACTAATCTTCGCTCTCCCTCTCTTTCTCTCACACTCTCCCCCTAGTCTTTTATTTCTCAAATGTCTCATAAACATACCGATTCCTCTAGTGAAGGTTGTTTGAAACCATCTGCATGATAAACAAATCGCATTTGTGTCTTTGAGCTGTTTATCTGTCACGTCTTCCTGTCTTAAGATTTTCTCCCGTCATGCTTTTCTTCCTGATTTGAGCTTTTTCGCTGCCACGTCTTCCGGTCATTGAACTAATTCACTGCCACATCTTCCTGACATTGAGCTGTTTCACTGTCGTGTTTGTCTCCCTGTCTTTAAGCTGTTTCACTTTCATGTCTTCCTGACATTGAATTGTTTCACTGTCATGTTTGCCTCCTTGTCTTTGAGCTGCTTTGCTGTCAAGTCTTCGTTATTTTTTTTTCTAGTGCCCCTTCCCCTCCTTCACTCACTCTCTCTTAGGCCATGAATAAACCGTTAGCACCAAGTAGGCTCCCCTCCCTCTTGTCCTCGCACATCTGCATCAGCTGAATTACTTCCCCAAGAAGGATCACATCTGGCAGGAAGGTCTTGTCTTGTCGTTCTCGCAAGGTCGCGCACAACGCGGGATATAACGTAATTTGCTGCATCGATTCTGCCGGACGAGGCTGGTTGTGGCCCTTGTCGCTGGTCCTGCAGACATCGTGTGTAGGGGCTGGCGTGCGGCAACGTGTGTACCACGCAGCACATAGTGGCCCTTGATTAATCTGGTAAAGTGTAGGTGAAAGGTACTTACCTCGTGAACCTCTTAGCACTTTCACCTATTAGGCACGCATGCGCAGTACACGCACGGCAAGAGAAATTAAGTCAGATGAAGAGGTAAAGAGAGAGAGAGAGGAAAAAAAAAAGAAGACAGATGATACAAGGGAATAGAGCGAGTAATGAAGGGGAGAGAGAGAGCAAAAACAAAAAAAATCCATTTTTAGTAGAATGAACATATTTATTAGATTGCGGTTCCTCAAACTAGATGGAAGCTTATCTGTGTCTTGCACGTGCACGCACATGTTTTTGTGACCGCTTGCGATATATCATTAGAGCTGTGCTCAGGAACTATACTTAAAAAAAAGATAAACAGTTACAACTGTAGCTTACTCCAGTATCTCCGGCTCATGCCTCACGTGTAAAGTAAGTCTTTTGTATTTGACGAGTGTATCATCTGTGATCATATTGTACTGAACAGTGCTCATTATTTTAATGACATATTTATGGGTCATGGTTTTTTTTCCAAAATATGAAACACCTGACTGGATCTTCGTTCATTTTGCTTGTCAAAGTTTGCCACAATATTTGTCCTCCTGTTCGCTTGGCTTTTGCTGTTGGCGATAATTCAGTGGACCCACACGCTGGCCATCAGTCGGAAGCAATTGAGCATCCACGGATGTTCATAAGACGAAATCGAGGCCAAAGCTTTCTTATTTCCGGGTGCTTTCCTTCTTGTAGGCTTGTGATTGATACACATGGGCGCCGCACGTGTGACACTCGTGTTTGCGGTGCAGCACGCTTGTGGTTTGTGCTGCTTCTGTTCTGTTCATCGTGTGCATTATTCATAATGTTACAGCCCTGTGTCTGTGCTGTCCATCTTGGCCATTCCTTGTCTTGTCACACGGAGACTTTTTTGCCTTTTTGTCTTTGCTGTCCTGTCACTTTCCTCTCTACTTCATGATGGGTTTTCTACCCCGTCTTCTCGATGTCTGATCGTCTGTTATTACTTGTTCAATCTTATTATATTGTTATGGTACTGCTTTGTGTTGTCGTTTCACTTTCTCTTCTTCCTTGTTTTCTTTCTTATCTTCAGTATTCTTCTCTTTTTTCAATTTAATATTGCAAATATTAGTTTATTTGAATCTCAGAAAAGAACTCTATCTTACTTCTGAACATGCGTCGAGTTGCCACCTGATGAAGACATCGCGGGGTGATATCAATTGTCGTTTTTTTACCGCTTCTTCGTGGTCTCCTGGTGAAAAGCAATTTGCTTTCTTTCCGCCAGCAATTGTTACGAAATAAGTTAAGTCACTGTATACTTTATCATACGATGATGATCATGATGTATGAAGTAGTTAGTCAGTGTGTGACCAGCTGTCACTCCCTTGCCTTGAAAATATCTTGCCTAGCGATGCTGAAAATAAAACCGCTGACACTGTGGAAGTGCTGCCAGCAGAGGGACGAGCTGAGATTTACAAGAACAAAGTACATCTTAAAGAGGTGAAGACATTTCAGAACTTGAAAGACACCCTCTTCTAAGAGAGCAGCTGCACAGCAGACATCCTCATCAATATTTGCCATCAAGTTTATTTGCGAGTACAGACTGACAGTCCCTCGTTGTCCTCACCAGGATGTGCAGATGTAAGTCGTGGACTTTGCTTGCCGAAACAGAGAGGAAAATACAAACATTTAAAGGCTACTCCTAACTTCTTAATGGATTTCAAAAATAAAATGTCTTTGTCCATAGCACGGTCGCCACCCTCTTGGAATACCACGACTCCCCCCCCCTTCTTACACCAGTAAAAGTGGTCTGATTTAGCCATGTGACCCAACACGACTATCTAGAACAATCCTCTAGGATACCTTCAGGGCGAGAGAAATGCTGTCAGCGTCCGAAAGGACAGAAGTGGTACTGGATGTCAGATGTTAAGGAGTGGGCTGGTCGCTCCATGCAAAACCTCTTACCACCTTCAAGACAAGCCACAGGGGCGACATTGCTGCTGTCGACAACAACCAGTGACGACTGACCAGCATTAGTATTTGTCAGTGTGGACCAGTCAGAGGATGATGATGACGATGAGGATAAACAAGCAGCGGTCAATCTTTATATTATTTTCATCTTGCTATCCATATTGACACGCTTTAGGTACAAACACGAGCGGCTATGTCACAGCATGGTATTACAATACTGCACATTTAGAAAACGTGTAACTGTGTCGCCCTGTGTAGCCACTGACATCTCGGCTAGGTGATGGCACTGCAGGTAGGACAGTATTATTACCATCTGTAAATAAATAAATAAATAAACTTTTGCCCTTTAGGTACACTGATTATTACGGACTAAGACTTCGCTCATGAGCCTGCGGCAGAAAGGGTCAGTAATTCTGTTGCCTTAAATCTTAGTGCCGAAAGCAGGTTCCTCCATCAGAAGAAGATGGCGGATATTGCTACTCTAGCGACCTCCCCACGTGAGGACCACAGCGCGCGGTGCTGTGTTAATATCGGGTCAAACCCACGACAAGTGATATCTGTCATATAGTCTCCTTGACCAGACTTTTTACACCGTGCGTGTAGGCCAGGGCCTAGTCCATCCTGTGTCATGCACGAGGGCGCAAACACGCTACCGCTGCTTGGCGACTGCAAATGCCGGTGACTGTCCTTGGTCAGGGGAGAGATTAGGGAACAATTTTCTGCTACAGCTTCGTCGATAAGCTGGTTGTGTATAGCTGACTGTATTGTTTTGTTATATTAAAGCGATTGAGGGCCACAAACTTAAGAAAACAAGCGCGTGCGAAGGTTGAGGAAACGACCATTGTGAAGAAAGCATGAACAAACGCACATAAAATTATAAATCGAACTGCGACTGTCAAAGTACTTGATACTGGAGTATAGATAAAAAAGATGCTCATTTATTTATTTATTTTCCAGATTGTCTTCAGCCGGCAGAGCAGTTCCCGTGACATTCACGAGCTGATTGCACAAGCCTCCGGAGTAAGCAGGTGAGTACCCATGCTTAGACTTACAACATCATTAGTTGAATTATTTCCTTTTTTCTTTTAAATAACTTAGTGCGAAAAATCAGTGGTTACCAGTAGTATATCTAAGGCATGTCAATTAAAGAAGTGTTTAGAAATAATTAACACTGAATAACTTTACTCCATTTATTTGTTTTGAGTCGGGAGTTTGGAGTAAGCAGCTAGTCTTCTATCACAAACACCAACTCCTCCTCCTCTTCCTCCTCTTCCTCCTCTTCCTCCTCTTCCTCCTCTTCGTCCTCTTCCTCCTCCTCCTCCTCCTCCTCATCATCATCATCATCATCATCATCCAAGAAGGAAAACATCATGAACAGCTTACTTCTCAGATTCACTGATATTAACAATGAAGATAATATAATGTCACGATAATTTCTCTAGTTTGTTGATAATAACAGAAGGACAAACAAACGGTGAGTGACATCAATGCCTAGTGAGTAAATGTCACCAAACAGCAGTTTCTAAGAGTAGTTCTACGTGTTTATTAATGTTTTAGCAATGGATTAGCGGCCAAGCTGTTCACAAGCAGCATCATGGCTTTGTGGACATTTGAGTACAAAGAACAATTTTCGTGAAATTAGCTGGAAAATGATAGAGGAAATGCAAGTTTGTGTGTGATTTTGGCTGCGGAATAAGCTGAAAACAGCTTGCGAAGACTATTTCAAAAGGTAATTTCTGTGGAAGGGTTGGGCTGGGAATACTGATGGAAGTGGCGGTAATGAGGCTGCGAGGCCTGTAAGTTGTGGACGCACGCAGCAGTACTGTGGGGACCTCACAGACAAGACCTCACCAGGTCTGGACATGTCACATGACCTTAGTGTCACTTCCTCTCTCTTTCTTCAAATAATTCTGCCTCACTTCCTAATTATCCTTTCTTCCCTCATTTTTTCTCTGTCTCCAATTCCTACTTCTTTCTTTAGTCCATTTTCTAATGTAGATGATGTCAGAAAAAAGAGAACTTTATTTTTATCTGGCCGAGATAGGTTGCTCTATGTCAGAATGATATTCCACGAAATGTTGTAGACGCCCGTCTGTCTTTCACGGAAAATAATAGAAGGTTTTCTGGACAATCCTTACATGTAGTCCTCTGGCTTTGTCCGACCATTTTCAGATGTTCCTCTATCACCGAGGTATATTTACTGCTAATGTATAAAATTAGTAACTACACAGCCTACAATAAGACTTTCTCGATGCTGTCCACAAGACTTATATGTCAAAGGTGTCATTCACTCTCGGCTTACAACATACTTCTTAAACATTTGCTTCTGAAAACAAGGAACACCGATTACTTGATAGAAGATTACTTACTAGTGTAGACAAAAGACAGAATGCAAGAGATGGTAGAGACGCAATACGACTGAAACAAGATGTTTTAGAGACAAAGGGTTTGAGATTATAGCCACATTACAAAACAACAACAACAACAACAACAACAAACAAACAAAAAAGAGACTAGAAGTGGACTGGGAGCCGAGGAATTTTTGCTCAGTTTTTCCTTCAGCTGCTTCGATTTTCAAATAGTTAAAAAAAAACTACAAGTAATGAATAATGAATGTGTAATGTCCCTGAAGCCTTAGTTCTGTCCTCTCCTCTCGTCCTAGTGTATGTCACAGACATTTCCCACCTCGCCTCGTCTTTCCTTCTCTAGCCGCTGTTTTCTTCCTGTCTGTTTTCTTCTCTCTTCCTCCATTCCTAGCTCCCTCTCTCTCTCTCTCTCTCTCTCTCTCTCTCTCTCTCACACACACACACAATATTTTTTTTTTCTTTGTCTGTGTGTGACTTCATTCGGTTTCGTTTTCTTATCTTCCTCCCTGCCTTCTCCACTTCCCTTCTTGTTAATAAGTTAATAACTCTCACGCTGCCTGCCTGCCACAAAGCATTCTACGATTTATCCCATTTGACTGTATCGGCACTTCGTATCTGTATATACTGTTTGTTTTAATGTTTATAACCACAAATAGAAACAAAACAGTTATCGAATAGTTGATGTCGTATACGTGCCTTTGTACACCTTTTAAATGTTGGGTGGGGGAGGGTGAATTTTAAACGTTTGGGATAATAGCTGCGATTTTTCAAAACTAAAAAATGACGATTTTTATTATTATTATTATTATTATTTTGATAATAATATAAATAAAATTAATAGCAATAATGATTACTTGTATCATTGTGAAGACCTTAACTAAAGTCCTGTGGTAAAGGGCGATCACTGCAGATAAAACGACAATATCTTTTTGAGGAAAAGAAGCACTAGTAGATACAAGAGAATATTGACCAGTGACACCATATTAAACAGCAAAAGGCGATCATTACTCCAGCTTACGATGGCTTCTATGAAAAAAGTAGTGCTAATTAGTTTGATACGCTAATACTTCTAGTAAGCCTCAATTAAGTTAGATTAGTGTGTCACTTCTTCTATTCTTTCTTGTGTATGTCGCTCTCGTCGTGAGATACCCATTGTTGCTGACATGGAGTAAAACTCCAATTAACTGTTTATTCTTGTCTCCAGTGAGCAAAACATTCTAAGGTACAGAAACCACAAAATACTCTGTGTGTGTGTGTGTGTGTGTGTGTGTCTGTGTGTGTGTGTGTGTGTGTGTGTGTGTGTGTGTGTGTGTGATAGAGAGAGAAGGGGAGTGTAAGAGTGAATGAGAGAGTGTCTGCAAAACACGTCCATCCTTTATCGCCATCAGTAGAAACTCGAGGACTCGTGACCTTGACCTTAGAGACTGATTACCGACAGATGGCAGCTCATGCAACAATAATGATTATAATTTTGATCAGGATCAATAGTATTAAAAAGAAACACCACAGAGAATCCGCTGCTGTTGACATCAACTGGCTGGTAGGAGACGACGGAGCCATTTGTGTTGATGAAGAAATGTGCAAACTGAAACGAGGCTGGGGAACTTTTTTCTAAAGAAAACACGGGATATTTTGTTTAGCTGTTTTTGATTTTTTTTTGATTGACATAATATATTGTACGCCTATAAATCTAATACAATATCTTTTGAATGAGCACTGTGTGAAAATATTTCCTCGGGTTGGAAATGGTTTCTGTCTTGATTTTATACATTAACTCACTTTATCACATCAGTTAGTACTTTAGTGATTACTAGTCGGTCAGACAGCTTAATAGGGAGGGTTGGGAATAGGAAAACAGACAGACAGACAGACAGACAGACAGACAGACAGACAGACAGACAGACAGACAGACAGACAGACAGACAGACAGACAAGTTGTCTGCTGGCGAAACGCAGGGTTAGTCGGCATCTTTGGAATGAAGTTGTGTAGAAAAAAGTTCTGAAGACTTCTGCTCCAGGCGAGGTTTTGCCCCATTTTTTTTTCTCCTGCAAGTCTTTCTTACGTAAATACCAGGCAGTTGTGGCAATTGATTTTCACTGGGACAGAATCAGCCACAACTGACAGAAATCGCTTTACTTTATTTGCTCATGGATTGATTTGTTAGGGATTGTATAGAAATTCACTCGGGCCTAGAGTGTCTTCAAAGTACATCGCTTTACAATGGCCATAACTGTTATGTATGGATGTGTTTTGGATTCTCTGTCGTCACGTGTTGTCTGCACGATCCGATTTGTTTCTTCGATCTGCGACATTCCAGCCAAATGTCATTTTGCAAATGCCATGATTTTTCCAATTACCGCCTCACTGAACTGGTTTTTCTAAAATTGAGTCCCAAAGCTCAGGTTGCAGCATCGAGAAACACATATCAGTCATGTTGCAAAATATTTTTTTTTTCGTTTGTGGGAAGTGGGGTAGGAGGTCAGAACCACCTTGTAGCTGTAGAGCTCTCCTGCAGAACTGAAAATTGTCGGAGGAAGGTTCACTGGTGCAGTGATGGAAGTAACTGCCTCTTGTGAATAGTGATGCACAGAAGACAGCAGTGATGGGAGTAAGGATGGTTATTCATGAGGGGCAGCTAATCCCGTCACTGTTGTGCCGCAAGGATCACAAGTGACGAGGGGCAGTTAACCCCGAGCAGTGATGGCAGCACCTGACATCGAGAGAAATCCAAAGAAAACAGAAAATGTTCCTCGCTCCATCTGCTTGCGCTCCGGTGGTGCAACGTTTAGCTCCTGTCACCAAGGCAGTGATGATTAGTTGTGATAGGTTCAGATCTCATCTCAGGCATGATATTTTTTGGTATGTGACGCCTGTTACGTTGTCAGATGCTTTGCCGAAATGTTGCCTTGGTTGCTGGTTCGGCATAAGTTTATTCGTTAAACCAGATTCTTAGAGATGTATATTTATTCCTGAGACTATGGGTCACGAGAAACACGACTGTCAACTGAGTGAATCGTTGTTTATTGAACGTTCCTTACTTTAATTAATTACATCCTTATTTTCAAGCAACAGGAAAAAGTTTACTTTGAGCATGTTTATTTTTGTTTAGCGATCACCGATATGTTAAACCTCAGTCATGTGTCTGCTCTGGTGTTTCCATTCTTTGCGGGTCGACTGCAGGTTTAGATAGAGACGGAGAAGAAAATACAGCGAAATAATCTGATAAACCTTTAAAATCCAAGAAGGCTACTCCCAAATAAAAGATCGATGCCGGTCGTTGAAGTTGACGATGGATGAGGTGTCTGTGGTGGCGGTCCACCTCGCCTGGTAATGACGCTGCAGTCTCCTCCAATTCCGACAGGTCTTGTCAGGGCCGTGTACACCGGGGGTCCGCCGACAGCTAGACGGAGCCAATATGTTTCTTCCATTAATTGTGACTCAGCCAATATGTCTCATCAACTAATTGTGAGGGGCGCACCTGACCGTGGCCTGTGGTTCCCGGGGGCAAGGACTACGGGCAGGATGGAGGAGGTCTACACAGGGTAATAAAATGTAAACAGCCCCCGGGAAATACCTTTGATAGTCTCGCCTGATTTCTCTTCAATTGACCGATTGATCTTTCTGTAAGGGTAGGTATAGGAGACCAACTCACAGTAACTAACTTCTGTACCCCAGTCTACACAGTGTGGTCGGAGTTGTCGCATAGCCATCGATGACTTGGTGTGTTTCGTCTGAATGGCATTCGGCGGTGTTTGGGATAAATTTACAAAATAAATCATGAATAATCTACAGAATTTCTATAATGACCTAAAGTCATTTTGCGGAATTCTAAAATAATCTTTCACGAAAAAAAAAAATTTAAAATCAAGTAAAATGGGCTAGATGGCAAAATCACTTACAGTATTTAATGATCTTCGCAGCTTGAATAAACAAGATGTAGATAAATTGACCTGCAGCTCTGTAGCCTTAAGAATCCGGATTGACATAAATGCTGTTAAAATAAATGATACAGATGATAACCTACAAGAAGCAGAGGAAAACTTAATAGTAGACATAAACTCTTGTATTCCTCGAAGTGAAATACTTGAAGCTAGGTAATGAGGTAATTAAAAAGAATCAGGGACTCATGGGCTTATTGAGTTCTTTAAAATTTCCTTTGCTTAGCCGTTAAATTTCTTACAAAATATTTTAATAAAGCATTCTCCACGGGCAGCTATCCAGGCTCAAGGGCTGAAAGTATTAATTTAGCTAATCCAGATAAGGTGACCATGACATATCGGACAACTACAGAGGAATAACAGTGCTAAACAAAATGTACAGTTGTAGCAAATCATGTTAAATCAAATCAAAATCAAATCAAACTTCATTGTTTGCCCAAGGCAGTCTAAGACGGAAATATTTATTTTGCTCACAATCACTACACAAATAAAACACTATAAACATATATAATTTATACATATATATCTAAACATGCAAAACAGAATAAGCAGACATACATACCCAAGACGACATTCAGCACGCACGCACACCTACAGCCTCTCACACATACACATGAACCTCCTAAAATGTAAAATGGTAGGCATACAAGTCCTTGTGCCTGTTAGTTAGGATGGTGATTGCTGCTGGCACGAAGGACCTCTGGGAGGCAGCTTTTGGCGCACGTGACACTTTGTAGCGCCTGCCCGAGGGCAACAGCTGAAATTTGGGATTAGTAAGGGTTTGTTATGGTCTGAGACAATGTTATATGCCATCTTTCTGACTGCATGAAGGTATGTGACAGAAAGTCGAATACTAGACAAAAGATTAAATAAGGATTGGCAGGAATGGTTAAAAATAGACGACAAAGATAAGATTTTTGAAGTCCAAGCGGGGTTTCGTAATAAGTATAGCACAATATTTGGATGTGCCCAGAAGGAGCTTCTTATTCACAAGAAACAAAATTGATTTTTAAAAAAAGTTTGATTTAGTCATTAGAAAATCATTTTGGAAAATCGTCAACAGAAAAATGAGCTCGAGGGTAGAATATATTGTGCTGTACAAAGGATTATAACATTCTAAATAAGGCTAGGAGTGTTTGTACCCTAGAGGTGCACCCTAGTGGGTCAAAACATGGGGAATATTGTAGAGAAGGGTGGTCTATGCACCATCAACGTACTGTACGACGAGTCGAGGAGCTCAGTGCTGTTCAACAGCCAATGGAGTAAGCACTTCACCACGACGGTTGGTGTTTGCCAGGGTCGCACTTTGTCCCCAGTGGTGTTTAACATCTACCTAGAGAAAACCACGCGGGACACACTCCACAACCATCACACTTCCATGTCGGTCGGAGTGGGGGAGGGAGGTCGCTCAGTAACCTCCGCTCTGCCGACGACATCGATCTAATGGCAGAAAGCAAAATGGAGTTAGACCCTCACTGACAAACTCGCCACCAGTGCGAGCGCCAACAGGATGAACAACGGCGCAAACAACAGCAAAACGATGGTAAACACCACTGAATCAAGCAAGGGGAGTATCCGGATGAACAGAGTACAGTTTGTGGGTCCTCAGGAGCCTAGTCACGTGACAAAGGTTGGGGTGGCTTGGTCATGTCGTCTGACATGACACTTCGCCGAAGATAATTTTCTGAGGTTAGTTTAAAGACAGTCGACGCCGACGCAAGCAGAAAAAAGGTTGGATAATTAACATTAAGGACTGGACCGGCTGTCCATCCGGGACCTTCTCTCGAGGGGACATAACCAATCCCGCTGGCGTCAGTTCACCCAAGCTGTCTCATCCATGTTTGTCTAAAAAAAAAGAGAAAAAAAAAGAAAAAGATAGTCCAGTTCTTTTATGTTATTTATTAAACAATTAGCCATTGACATTATCAAGAGCGGTAAACGTGGTGTCCAGCTTCATCTTGATATTATTGAAATTGTTGCCTTGCATTTTGCAGATGATGCAACGTTAATATTTGATACTGTCAGTGGTTTTTAGAATCAACAAAATGTCTTAAAACATTTAATAATTTAGTAGGTAACGTAGATAACAGTTATTATTGTATTTCGACAGGTAGAGTTTTACCTGCTCATAGCAATAACTGTACGACGACCAAGTGCAAACATATTGGTATCTATCTACTCCTCTCTCTTTGTCCAACACTTCAAGCGAGATGTCCTGTAAATAACAGAGGGATGAGTACGAATGTTGAGGCTGATTGGGTCCGTCGGTGATTACGCCCAAGATGTATTTTTAAATTTATTTATAGGCAAATACAACCTATAATGACTTATGCTTTTGAAATATAGGACATTATGATTAACTTGAATTACATTGAATCAGTTCGTGTATTCGCTCTAAAACGATTTCGAGCAGCCCTGACAGACTAGTTTAGGGCGAGACGTTGAGATACCACTGATATATGGTCACCCCGACATTTCTGTTCTTGCTTTTAAAACGAGGCTTCAGGACTGTTATCAGCAAGATTGGCGATTAGGAATTATCTCCAAAGAACGCTATGAACTCTTGTGATCATTGACCTCTTGTGATCATTGAACTCTTGTGATCATTGATCTCTTGTTTCTCAGTGTACAGGTGTATAGTTTGCTAAATGCTGGATGCGCCCTGACAAGACTTACATCAGGCGTGCCACCAGTAAAATCACAGCCCTAAGACATGCAATTAACCCTGTTTCTAGGGATCGTAATTATCCACCCTGTCGTGATATCGAAAAAAATTTTTTTTTTTAATTTTTGCTCAGCATGCGCTAGTCTTGGAGAGAAATTAACGATCGTCATGTTATTACATTGGTATTTAGCACTACAAACACTGACATCGTTCAACCTACCCTTGTTTGTTTCTAGACATTTCCATATGGAATGAAGATGACTGGAATGAGTCCAGTGGATTGTAAAATAGAGTGGGACTGTAATCGTCGACAGATTGTACGTGTATTTACTGGTGATTCCTGCTATACCTGAGCTTATCTCTTTGTGTACCTGTAAAACCACTTACTGAACACCCTTTGAACTCAGCCGGTGACCTAATCAATAAAGTTCCTGCCTTCGTGTGACTTACACGGCGTGCATCGTGTGAATGACAGTCGGTCTGTGATTGTGAAAAACTACAGCTATGTGATCTTAACGACCCTCCACGTCATGATTTGAAATAAGGACATTTGACGTGACTGTGACAGACATTTGACCGGCATGTGACAGACATTTGACGTGAAGGAAATATATTTGACGTGACAGTGACAGACATTTCACGTGACTGTGACAGACATTGCCGTGAGTGTGACAGACATTTAATATGACTGTGACAGACATTTGACGCGACTGTGAAATATATTTGACGTGACTGTGACAGACATTTGACGTGACCGTGACAGTCATTTCACCTGACTGTGAATGACATTTCACGTGACTGTAAACGACCTCTGACCCAAACACAACTGTAATAAAAAAGACAAACATACTGCGCGGCCCTTTATTTCTGACCAAGCGACACAAGGCTGCTGACAACATGGCGCTACTACTTTGACTTTGTCTCTAGTGACATTAAACACTCGTGACAATGACATGTTGGTGTCAGTGGCTGCTTCAGTTCTAGCAGCAAACGTTCTCCGTGTCTCTTTGTGCACGTGCCACTGTGTCCCAGTCTGTCCCCAGTTTCCACAGCTGCTGTCAGAATATTTTCGAATAATCTAATAAAAACTTGGCGGACTGTGAGACTTGTGGTCGTGTTGCAGGAACGCTGCCATCTCTCTGCGTGACAAGACGGGTGCACACGTGTCACTGTCACCCACCATGCCAGCCAACTCACCCTCGTAAGACACAGCTTATGTCAGTGTGACACTGTACATGTGTAGTGTCATACTTTATCTTTTTAGTCAAGAAGTATAATGTCACGGACTAGAGCAGTCACTTAATTCTAGCTGTTTAAAGTCACAGGCTGGAGCCAACTATTATATATACATGTATATATATATAAGTATATTCGATATCTCCAAACTCTAATTTTATATGTGGAGGATTAATAAATTTTACAACAATTATGTATAAACTTTTTACAGCCATATATATATAATTATATAGTCTTCAGAATAATGAGCACTTATAAATTACAATAATTGAGCGTTTAATTCGTTGCGACATTGGTAGCGGAAATAATGTAATTATGTGAAATATAAATCGTGGCATAATACAATAATATTGTAAAGTTATCTTTCCTTTTCGTGAATGCAATAACTGAAACATTTTTTTTGTAAAAATTTCAGAAATCCCTACAAGGTCATCAGTCGAGATCAGCCATCACAGGAAAGTAAGCAGTGCACTGTCATATACAGCATCACGTGTCACGGCAATAGCTTCTACACTGACCACCTACACACTTCCTACACACTACCTACACACTACCTACACACTGATCGTCTTCATTAAGTAGCATCACGTGTCACGGCAATAGCTTCTACACTGACCACCTACACACTTCCTACACACTACCTACACACTACTTACACACTGATCGTCTTCATTAAGTAGCATCACGTGTCACGGCAACAGCCTCTCCACTGACCGCCTACACACTACCCAAACTTTCCCCCACCCACGCACGTCCCGCTTACTTCATCCCCGTGAGATTGATTGATCAATCAGTTAATCAGCTGAGTGAGCAGGTTGCCAGATCTCACTCAGACATTTCATCTTGTTCCAAACAAAAAGCCTGTTTCACATTATTGTCATGACGTACGTGTGTGTGCGCGCGCACTCGTCTGTCATGGTTTCCTGGCAAACATAACAGACCTCAACTGTGTGTGACTTGATTGCATTTCTTTCTCCCTTTGATGTGAGCTGTACTTCCTTGTCTTGTGCAGTCGACCATGACGCCTTTCACGCTGTTTTGACTCACGTGGCGGAGCAACTGAACAGGTAGGATTATTCTAACTTTGGCATTGTCGTCAGGTACAAAAATAACACAGACATTTTTATTTAATTAAGGATGACTGTCAGCTTAACGGAAATTGTTAACAACAACAACAACAACCATGAGCAGTAAGACTGGGCTGCGGTGTGACATCACTCTACTTCTCGTCTTCTACAGCCAATACCCCGCACACCTGTTCAGATAACACTAACCGTACCCTACCGCTACCCCACCCCCTATCCCTACCCGTAAACACTACTGCTGAGCCCTCACCCTAAACTCTGTGATGTTTGTGTCACACGCCACCCCTGCAGTAGTCGCTCCTGTGCATGCAACAGAAATGTCCGCAGCTTGCAGCAGACTACAATGTCCCTCTCCACCTTATCATGAAGTTCAAGCGAACTTTTAAAAAAAGAATAAATAACATTGACGTCCACTTCTACAAACGTAGGTAGACACATCATGCAGGCAGACACAGTATCGTATATCGTCAGTACAACAAATATACACTAAAGAAATATGGTAGAGGTTATAAATGCACTAAAGTATATGCTAAAGAAATATAGTAGAGGTATAGTAGAGGTTATAAATGCACTAAACACTAAAGAAATATAGTAGAGGTTATAAATGCACTAAAGTATATGCTAAAGAAATATAGTAGAGGTATAGTAGAGGTTATAAATGCACTAAAGTATATGCTAAAGAAATATAGTAGAGGTTATAAATGCACTAAAGTATATGCTAAAGAAATATAGTAGAGGTATAGTAGAGGTTATAAATGCACTAAACACTAAAGAAATATAGTAGAGGTTATAAATGCACTAAAGTATATGCTAAAGAAATATAGTAGAGGTATAGTAGAGGTTATAAATGCACTAAAGTATATGCTAAAGAAATATAGTAGAGGTATAGTAGAGGTTATAAATGCACTAAAGTATATGCTAAAGAAATATAGTAGAGGTTATAAATGCACTAAAGTATATGCTAAAGAAATATAGTAGAAGTATAGTAGAGGTTATAAATGCACTAAAGTATATGCTAAAGAAATATAGTAGAGGTATAGTAGAGGTTATAAATGCACTAAACACTAAAGAAATATAGTAGAGGTTATAAATGCACTAAAGTATATGCTAAAGAAATATAGTAGAGGTATAGTAGAGGTTATAAATGCACTAAAGTATGTGCTAAAGAAATATAGTAGAGGTTATAAATGCACTAAAGTATATGCTAAAGAAATATAGTAGAAGTATAGTAGAGGTTATAAATGCACTAAAGTATATGCTAAAGAAATATAGTAGAGGTATAGTAGAGGTTATAAATGCACCAAACTATATGCTAAAGTAAGAATACAAATCCTTTAGGAAAGCATTGGTCAGCTTTAGCTTAGGTCCAAGCACTAGTTAAGGTTTCTCTACGGGATATTGTATCTAAGGGAGTGTTTATCAGTCTCTCACCTTCCATTGTTTATGATACAGGATGCCTCAGGAGTGATGAGATGCTTAACACACACACACACTCTCTCTGTGTCTCTCTCTCTCTCTCTCTCTCACACACACACACACACAGACACACACTCACACACGTGCGCAGACATACATGCATATGAGCAGGCAGACAAACACGCCTGTCAGGCTGATTTAAATTTAATGAAGCCCGAGTAAAACCACACAGACAATAGCTAAGCAAACACATGGACAAGCATAGCCTTATTAATGAATTGTATTGTTGTTCTTTATATAAATGCAGCAGGAGGTCGCTCACAGGCATTCGCGCCTGTGATGTTGGCTTTGTTTTTAAACTACCCATTAGGGCTCAGACCTTTCTCTCCAAGTGTTTTACTCCTTGTGGGAGAAAAGATATTCACCGAGAGAGACTCAATCGCCTCTTCTCTAAACATTTCAGCCATTCTTAGTCGCTGTCTCCCCGCTTCCAGCTTCAGATGTTTAGAGGGCCTAGCTAGCCCGCGAGGCTTTAAATGGTGGTCTTGACATGATCGTAATTTTCCAAAGTTTTAAGAAATGCATCATATCATCCTCATCATCACTACTTTTCTCTATCGATCTCTTTGCTATGGGAAAAGCCACAATATTCTACAGCGGCACTGAAGGTGGAGGCGTGTGCAGTCTGCTACTCCACGATTTAACCCTCGTTATCCTCTCTCGTGTATGTCCACATATGGCTGTCACCTTTGACCCGCACCCCCTGCCCCAAACCTTCAACACTCTTGCTTCTCGTGATGTGGAAACAGGTTAGAAGTGGGCGAAGACACCTCAAGGGCTCACCAACACCTGCCACTTGCCGGGACAGTCCCACGCACCTCCGGGTAGACTTGCAGCCGGAGGCGATGATCACTTCAAGGGAGGCCATTACTAAGTTCCGCCATTATCCAGAGACTGGCCCTCAGATGTTTGTAGTAAAGTGAACTGGGTTGATGGACTGGTAGAGTGTCAATGCTCTTAGCACGCAGTTCTACTCTCATAGTCTCAAGCTGTGAAAGCTAACTATATAAAGACAAGATCGGGAATGTTTCAATCGACCGCTGAAAGGAAAGGTGTCCGACACTTGTGTGTCTTATGACCGGTATCCTTGGTGTAACTTATCACTAGAAACCTTGGTGTAACTTATCACTAGTAACCTTGGTATAAATTAGCAGTAAGACCACATTTTTGTAACAGTTTGAAGTATGTGCGATTTACCTTCCTTTTACATAGGGTTCTCTTATAGGATGATGAAGACCTTGCATGACCATCGCTTATCCCCATCTTGTCAATGGAAGTCTGTGTCCCTTCACAGATGGTCTGTGCTCTTGCAGGGATTGTAATAAGTGCGGGGGTTAGACATCGCTAATGAAATTATTCTTTAGTAGTAGCTAGAAAGTATTCTTTCCTAACATGACTGTGTGACAGTGAGCTTTGACATAGTTGTATTGTTATTGCAATTGTTGTTTCCATGAGACACAAGGTCTAAACAGGCGGGTATTCAAATGAAATAGTGTCAGATAAATACAGACTACCACCAGCATTTCTCTGCTACATCATCTTATCTCATATTGCGGTCAGCGGCTGTGTAATCGATGAATGTGTGGAAGAAATCATTGAACAGGTCTGTGATGTTTCTTCAGGCCAGTTGGCTAGAACTTGGTTCTTCGAAGATAGGTATGATTGAGTACAGACTGAAGATGCAGTCAACTTCAGTTCAGGTATGCCAGGCCATATGACACACTCTAGGACTGTCAATCCACTCCATCCCACAGACTTATTCCATTCCTTTTCAACAACTCGCTCCACATTGGTTTTGGTCGATTGTAATAACTGAGAAGTTTTAGTCTCAAGTCGTGGACATAAAAAGGGAGACAAACAGCCAACAAGGGCTAGACGAGCGTAGATCAAGCCCACTTCTGGTAAAGAAAAAAAGTTGAAGCTTGTGGAAGTTAACCTAAAAGCCTGACAAAAAGAGAACCTTAGAGAAAACAGTAAGAAGTCTCAAAACTCTTATACTCGGGCGTTAATTCCCATTTGGGGGAAACGAGAGACCGTTCTTGATGCTAAGCGCATTAACTGTCTCAGAGAGAGAGGAGTGAGAGATCGTGTGGGCGACCATCTGATTTGGCCAGGAGCGACCCGAGCCCCAGCCACCTCCCAAGCCAGTAGGACTGGAGAGACTGGAGACAAAACCGAAATAATGGCATGATTTACTGACTTTTTTTTCTTTAAAGTTTACAAGTTTTAAAATAAATAACAGCACCATTCGTGAGTATTGATACCCTGGGAAATACCAGCGGTGTTACATACCAGGCCTTGTCAACCCAGAGAGGAAACTCATCTGAGCTGCCAATAGGATAAAGTGTAATGAAACATTGATGTGCGCTTTCTTTCGAGTGAAGAATTTGAGACTTAAAAATCTTGTAAAGCGCACGTGAACAGTGAATCGTCCTCATCAGGACCAGCAGCCAACGACATCAAGAAAAATGTCTATCACTTCCTGACGAGGTGGAAGGCAGGAGAAAGTCGCCATTTCCCGCATAATCGTCAAGTCACGTGACTAGCAGGTAGAAGAGGCGGCGTCTTTGTCTCCTGACTGCACGAGCGGCGCGCATGAAGTCCTCGCGACACGCGCCTGCGTGAGGGGGTGGGAGTCACTGTAACAGTTTGTTTACGAGGCTCGTGTTATGTTGCTCTCTCTCTACAATCGATATGTGAGGCGGAATTATTATCGATGTTATTGTCTTGCGACTGCTGACCGACTTTGTCACTTTTGCAACATCATCTTGTGACCGTCTCCGCCTCACCGAGCGCACGTGCACGGACGCACACACCCATACTACGCACGCATAATGACCAGCACACACGAGCACACATACACACATTCACACCATGCGTACATACGACACACCCCTCCGCCTGCAAACACACACACACACACTACACCACTTCCTTACAAATACACCAGACGAACACACACTCCAGCCCTTCTACACATACCAACTACACGTATGCACACAATACACACTCATCCCACATTCACACACCACCGATACACCACACCTATAAACACACACGCTTATACACGCACTACACACATACACACCACGCGTACACACACTAGAACCTTAACAAAATATACACACCACACACATATAGACATACACACCTCTACGTAGACTACACACCACACATACCTATATATTCGTTTACATCACAGGTAAACACACGTATGCAAATACTACACACCTCCCCACACACACGTGCCACACACACACACACACACAAGTCTTCATGGACTATACACACCATACGTACGCACATACGTGCGTATAGATACATATACACCACATGTACACACACGTCCACACACGCACACATACGCGTACACACACCCACTGCACCACTTTTTTTACTCGCCTCCTCCGTTTGTCCTTGTTTCAGTAGTGTTTGTCTCATGTCATCAAGGCTGCTTGTTATTTCTTCCTTACTTATTCATGTCACTAAACAAACCCACAGCACGCGCCCACGCAGTGGAATCGCTGAACTTTACCCTCTGAACTTTTTACCGCGTTTTCCCCACCTTCTTGTGGCACAGCTGTATGTCAGCTGTAGTTGTGCGTGACAGCTGTCCTGTGAATATCGGTCGACTAGAACATACACCTGCTAGAGAAGATTATACGGCTAAGAAGCTTGTGACTTTTCAGTGAATCATTCCCCTCCGGTGTCAGGACTCACCTGAACACATCAGCATACAGACATGGTGACAGTGGAGATGTGTTTGTGTACACAGACAGGTCTGATTAACACATGTCTAACAAAACAACATCTAACTGTGGTCCTCAGTGTCTGTAGACTTTATCTATTTATTATTAATGATGACCTATCTTCTCCACGCACAGGGTTTTCAAGATGGAGGAGTTAAAGAATGACTTGACACACAGGCTCAATATGTTGGAAAAGAAAATGGAATGTAAGTGCGGTTGGTATCTACTTCACATCTTTCTTTTTGTAGTTTCCTTTCTTCTTGTAGTCACTTTATCTTTTTTGTTATTGTACTGTCTCTTTTTTCCAGAAATTAAAATTTCAAAAGACAAATACGAATTCTTTAATGATTTGCATCTGAGATGTTGTGTTGATGACAAGGGAAATTCCGCCATCATCGCCATTACAGTCCGAAATGCCAACTAATGACAAAGCGAGACTGAAAACTTAGAGTAACCATTGACAGCGAAATTGCTCACATTTAAACAAGAAAAAAACATTAGAATAATGTTTTCATGTGTTGTGAGTGCTAAGTACGTGCAGTAACTGCTGTACCAAAACTCAGAGCAAATTACAGAATGTGAGAAGAGTGGGAGCCATGATGGTAGTCACTCTGATGAGTTCTGTTCCTTGCAGTGGAAGGTTTGAAGGCGGTAGAGATAGAGAAATGTAAGAACGAGATTTCTTACATTAAAGACCAGCTGTGGAATGCGCAGAAAAAATACGTCGACTTCAACCGATTAAGGTAAGTCGTTTTCTCTTCTGTCCTCCCAGTTACTGTTTGAAGAAGTTTGTAATGGAGATGCACTGACAGACACACGTGTGCACACGACCAGTACACACGCTACCCACACGACACACTGACTGACACCATGTGCTAATGCTGGTGAACACATCACACTGACGAGAGCTCTCACACACAAACACACACAAACACAAACACATGTGTGCACACACGTAGGAGAGCAGGCACAATGGAGGTACCACCGTGAAAGCCAGACATACAAAATTCATTTGCTTGCTATTTAATATCTTCCTTTGTAAGGGAATGCTCTTTGCGTTCTCCCTCGCTCATTATTCAGATGAAAATGGTGGGAAATCAATAAGGAGACAGAAATTTTCCATTTAAGCTGCCACTTCAGTCACATGATTGGAAAATTGTATGACCTGCATAAAAGTGTGTGTCATGTTGTACGACCATTAACAAGAGTTTCTACTTCTTGTTCTTTTGAGATAAAACAGATACTTCGGTGTCTGATATTCGCAAAGCTTATTAAATGAATTCTCTCACTCTCTGCGTTATTTTGATATTTTATTTTTTTTATTTTTCACTCTAAACTCTAAACCATTACAGCTTCTGTGTGTGTATTGCTGTAAAAATGTTTTTTTTAAATTATCTATTGTTTTATTTTTCACGTAGCTTTCTCCTTTCCTGAAGGCGTTTGACATGTTGAAAATTATTATCATACATAATTAGTGCCACCACCTTGTAGCAGTACAACCTTGTGTTGTGATGTATGTCCAGTGCTTGATGGCGGTGCTTATAGCTGTGAAGTGGTTTAACAAATTATTGCACATGTTCCCAGTGCTTATAGTTGTCAAATTATTTTAACTAAATACTTGTACGTTGTAACTCAACGTTTTTTTATGAAACGTTTTCTGGTTCCTTTTGTCCTTTTTGTTCACATACGTCACTTGCCCGTGGTTACATCACAAAGGCCAGTATACATAGGGAACGCCTCGGACAGTTTGTATAACTCACTGTGTGATGACAGGAAAATCCGTCTCAAACGGGATATTCTAACCTATCCTAAGGTAAATAACTCATGTCGATTGATGGTTGTCTGCCCTTGTTTCCGGTCACGTTGTTATTGTTTTGTTATGGTCCTTGTACTTAGCGTAACAGCATGCACTTTAAACTGCTTGTAATGTGTGGTTACTCTCTTTTGCGTGGTTGTTGCTCAACTGAGAATTGTATTCCCTCAACCGTAACACATTCTTGTAACAAATAACAAAGAGGTCATTAGGCAACTATTAGCCCTCATTTCTAGCCCTCAAAGTGTTTATTTTGGGGCTGTATATACAAGAGTAATAACATAAACAGTACAAAGTTGAAATACTATGGTTAGAGTTGTACAATATTTTCGTTTTTCGCATAATCGTTGAGTACACTTTGGTCAGCACTGTCTTCACTGAAAATATTTGATGACTTCTACTTATTTGCTACAGACTTAGAGTTGGGGTTAGTTTCAGTAGTTTAAAGATAAAGAAATGAATCTGTTGATGTAAAGAGAGAAAAACAAGTGTTTTTTTCTAGCTTAAAGGAGTTTTATGACATTGCTGTGTTTAGGACACAGACTTGTAAGCAAGTTAGTGTCCCTGCAAGTGGCGCAGTCCTGTAAGACGACAACATACTGCAAGTTCAAACATGCTTCTATCTGTGGTATTGCCGCCTTGTTTGAGCAAGCAATTAGCCAACCGATCAATACAAGTGACCTGGGAGACATACAAGGCTGTTGTCCTTAATCTTTGGGGATTTTTCTTCCATCGGTTTTATTCGTGCTGTTAAGAGCACCTTGCCGAGATTATTTTTTTTAAAGTATGGCTAAAGTTGTTTTTTCTGGGAGCACAAGGACGTAATGCCGAGAACTGCGAAAGGACAAGGAGAAACAGCAGCACATTACATTTATCAGTGTCACATTTCACCTCTCAACAATTGCGTTGCTAGGCAACATCTGGGAGTAAAGAGGGATCCATCAAGCGGAACTGGTATCGCTGAAAAGCACTGAGAACATTAAAAGCAGGAAGAGGAGGTCGGTTTTGGATGTCGTGTCCTTATCGTCAGTCTCAGTCCATACACCATAACGAGATGCCATTTAATTATATAGAATATAGCATGGTGTCTAAATTTGTTATTTACAGTCTAACTATGAGCCACTAAGCAGCCCACGCCAATGCGCACGCCATGTCCACTGTTGCTAAGGAAGTGACGTAACGCCATGCCCATGCAAGCCTTAATGGTGTTGCCTCCTTGACTCTTGATGTTTCTTTCCGAGGCTTGAAGATGTTGCTGCCAACAGAGAATATCGTTTCAAGGCTTATCGATGTGTTTGTCTACACAAGGGTTGTTGTTTCCGTCATGTTGGGGCTTCTGATGTTGCTAATGAAATGTCACGTGTCTGTCGTCTTGAGGCTTCGGATGTTGCCTGTTGTTGTCAATCTTCTTCAGCATTGTGTTGTCGCCTAAATGAGGCTTGGTGTTACTGTCGACTTAAGACTTGTCGTGTTGGAGTGTCTAGGATTATGGTCTTGATTGACCTGCAAGTGGGCTTCAGTGTCCACGTGACAGTCATCCCTGCACTAGAAGTTTGGTGTTGTTACCCCGTCTTTGATCTCGCCGACTAACGCAGTGCAAGGCAAACAGAAGAAATTTCATTTACTGGCGCTTCGAGATAATAAATATAAAATTCCTTTCATCTTTCGCAATATTTTAAAATTCTATATGAACTCCAGTCATAAATTTCCATTTGACGTTCAAACTAAATTATTTCTTATTTTCTTTATGTTAATTATTATTTGGAAAGCTTTGAGCTTCAGTCGTAAATATCAAAGCAGTGATGCTAGAGGACACATTTTAGTGACCCCCTAATCATCCTTGAGAAGTACCGTTTCATCGTTATTTCTGATTAGAGCTTTTGTATATTTAGTATCTATTTAGACAGTCTTCAAGCAGAATAGTTTAGTGAAAGGTTTCGTATGTGAAACTTGGCCCTTGCCGTAGTTCAAAAACATATTACAGATTTTGCATGTGCTGTATACGTCACCAGTAAGTTCGTATGGTCTATTTCGCACACCAGTAGAACTCAGCGAACTGTTTCTCTATAGGTGCCTATCATCTGTTTAAACAGCATTAAGGCGGCAATTATTGTGTGCCTGCATCTTAACTGAGCAGTACTGCAGCAAGCCGATCGCAATAGCTAAGGATACTTGGATATCAGAACTCAACAGTAAAACACTTGCCGGTCCTCTACCAGCCCTGTGCGTATCACTGACTGTATTCATCAAGTGTACACACGCACAAACCACTTAGAGAGAGAGAGAGAAAACAGAGAGACCAGAGAGAAAAAGCTAACATGAAAGATGGAGAAGAATATTTTACAATACCAAATTATTTACATTAACAACAAGGACACAAAATTTTAAGCTGATATAAAATAATAAAAATAGCGAGAAATTTTCTCTTTGGATAAAAAGTAGGATCATTTCCATGTAAACAGATAGAATCCATCTTACCACCCCTAGTAAACCGTGCATGTGTATTGCAGTAATATGTGCTTCATTATTTATTTATTTATTTTTTATAATTGTTTGTGCTGTTTTGTGACCTCTGAACCAAGGGCGGATAACATCTTTGTTGTAGTATTTATTGGGTGTCCTGGGTCTTTGGCAGTAACACTGTATCTTGCCTACTTCCTTTATTTTATACTTCATAGATTTTTGTTCCTGCCTTAATCTTTTTTCGTGTGTCTCATAATTTAGAATTTTATTTGTTGACTTGTCACTAGTAAACTGAGAGATCGCGAGGAAATCGGTATAAGGTTGTGGACAAGCTTTGGGTTAAAGTATTAATGAAACACACACGGAGCTCACTAAAATAAATAAAATAAATATAGCTGCAAAGATATATATATATATATATATATTTCACACACACATATGTATAGTCAAGCACATTGGCTGCTATAGACGGTGTTTAGTAACATTCCCTTCGTAAAACTAAAATAAAGGGCATAAAATATTGCAGTTTAGTTTTATGCAAAAAAGGTTAAAATTTACAAATATAGTACAAATGATTGATTGATTTGATCCTTACTGCACCACATGTAAAACATAAAAATAGAAAACAATAGGAAAGGAAGGAAGAAAAGAAAGAAAGAAGACATAAAGAAGAGAGGAATAAAAAACAAAAGTCAGTCGTGAGTCATTCAGTCCCTGCTCTACTTTCTTCCACACGTTTCTGATGAAGACAAAACTTGACTATCAATGTGTTACACAGCTGCTAGGTGCTGACTGCGGGCCCCACCCTCCAGGCTGTCCCTACTTGGCTGACAGACTTGGCCCCACACTGACAGGGACACGTGCTTATAGGTGTGTGTGTGTGTGTGTGTGTGTGTGTGTGTGTGTGCACTCACGTCTGCGTGTGTGTACAACTTGCAAGATGTTGTAATCATGTAGCTGAGGAAACCTTACCTCAGAGGTAGCTTGTAACCAGAATAGTTGCGGGGACGGGATCAGAAAGAGACTCAAACAGTCGAAACATGTGACAGATGGCTTACTAGTGCAATAGGTGTTGAACAGAGGTCCAGAAACTCAAATCTACAGGTTATTTATGAAACAAACACAAATACAATTAACTAAAGTCAGAGTAACTTGCAAACCTCGTACAAACCTAAAATATACACACGCTTTCCTTTTGTCATTGTCTTTCCCCTCTCTCTCACATGCAGACATTTACTCGCGCACACAGAAACTTTACAAAACAAATAGCACAAATAAACAAAGAGTGGAATAGTGGGTACCAGAGGACAGAGTACAATTTAGACTGTTTCGTAAGCAAAAGAAGGAGATTAGAACCTGATGTCCAGGAGAGTTTTGCACCTGTAGAACTGTTAGTCTGCCTTAGAAGTCTCCCCGTAGTAACGCTTCCCTCCTTCCCACCCAACAGATCTTCAATATCTGACATCGCTTGGTGTGTTGCTTTGATCTGCTAAACATACTCCAACCAAATAAATCGTTTTGGCCTTGTCTGTGAGAGTCTGGGGTGACGAGATCAGAAAGTAAGAACTTAGCAGGATGCTTTGGTTCCCGGTGCCCTCCTCAGCTTGTCACGTGCACAATCTTGTTACCTTGACTGTAGACTGAGAGGCTGGGTAAGACAAAAGTCAACGTCCCATCACTTGAAAAATCAGGATATAATCAATAATGTTTTAGACTAGTTATAACGATTTACGATACATATTTAGATCAGAAAGCAACAAGTCTGTTAAAGAGTTTGTAAATATCTTTTTTTGGTGGTGGGGAGGGGGTAGCGACAGTGAAACGCTAAAACATAGATAAGCCGTCTGCGATCAGTAAGAACACTTGAACAAACTAGACCACCGACATCCACTGAGCAGTTTGGTGAAACCCTAATTCACACTGTGACAAACAACCTTGTGATGAGTCTAGGCTGCATCACTAAAATGAAACAAAAAGTCTGTCAAAGACCAAGTTTTACTGGCTATTTTCGAACTGAATCTTCTGCATTAAAGTGAAAATCTTTATCAAAACAAGATTTGTACCTCATGATGTACCATTGCCTTTAACGTATATGACTTACGACAAAGTTGTTTGTCGAATATTATAAAAAACAATACTACTTTATATCGAAAATAGTCGAGAATCGTTACACACTTCTGAAAACAAAGAGTGTGGTATTTATCCCTTGTAGAAATGTTTGCCTGTTTGCTTCATAGTGAATAGCATATTATTCTCTGAGTTTCTGCAGTTTCCCACTGCGTCCTTTGAAGCCTTTGATGTGTTGGACGACATGTAGGTGTAGCCAACTAGTGCTGCTGTACTGCAACCTCACAGCTTGTTACACTTTGTCCTTTGTGTCTTACATGTAAGACTTGTGTTTCTCACGTAACACCTGCCTTGTGCTGAATGTCTTACCTGACACCCTTATTATCTCGTTTGTCCCGCTTAACCCCTCTATCGTGACAGCTGTACTCTGACAGTAGTCTAAGCGAACAGATGCTCTCCCGCAGGTATCTGCGACAACTGCCTTCTAGTCCTCCATCACCTGACAGCTGTGTTCCTGTCGATTGTGATCTTGTTTGTGTCCTCCATCACAATTATATTTGTGTTCGTGTTGTAAGTCAGCTTTCAACACCTGAGTGATCCTACCTGCAAACTTCACCCGTTTTTCTGTTGATGCCCTACATAACAGCTTCACTCTTTCTTTCTCTCTCTCTCTCGCTCTCTGCTGGTCTTGTGTCCCAGTGAGCATTCGCGTGTGGAACCAACGTTACCACGACGGATGGATCTCGCACAATACACCAAGGTAACCATAGCGACGCGAAGACTAGTTGGGTACTGTCCGCTGTCAGTGTGATGTGTGCTTATCGTCTATTACACCAGCGTTGTCTTATCAAGACTTGTAATCCTCAGCTACAAACTAAAGCCAACAGTAGTGTTCACTTTCAAACGGACGACCTCAGCAAAGTTTTCTCAACTACAGATTGAAAAAAAAAGTTCCATATTACTACACACGTGACTAGTGCCAAACTCTGGTCCATACACTCAAATAAAGGATTTACAACAAGTCCCACATAAAAACGTAAACGTGGCTCCAGAGAATAAATAAAATCCATGTTCACTATAAGTTCAGGTCTTATTATTAGTATTACTAGAATTATTCACTGTTTTATTTGTTTTATGATGAGCCCATGTGAAGTTTAAACAATTTTTATGGCATTAACTACTCATTGTCACGATTGTCATTCATCAAACTCTAGATAATAAATTACACGTGGCTTTACTTTGATGACACGAAGATGCAACAGTCCCAGGTGAGACACGTGTCACTGGCAAGACGATCGACATCCCAATACTTGCCAGCTTCCAGATACTTCCATCTCCGCGGTTATTCAATACAGTGGTCACTTAATCCTCACAATGTTCTTCTTAACCCTTTTGTATCCGCTTATGTGATACAGTCTTTCACTTCTTATTTATACAAACATAAGATATCAGGTTTGGATTTGATATCGACTAGTCCATAACAGAGTGATTGAAAGAGAGAGAAAGAGTGATTTATAGTGACGGTTATGATTCGGTGACAATTGTAGAGGCAAAAAAAACAACAAACAAACAAACAAAAAAACAAACAAACAAACAAAAAACAACTAAAACTAGACAAAAAAACCCCAAATTGATCCATGTAAATATTCTAAAAGTGTCATTGTTAAAAAAATTGTTCAATTTACTTTTCACCTTTTAAGAGAAGAAACGTCCACGTATTTCATTTAATAGTCTCGAGTATAAAACATTAATTATCTAACATTAAAAAATACTTTTTCCTTATCGTTTGTAATATGCAGAATGTGGCTCCTAAATAAACATGTTTTAATACGCTCACAATTGTGCCAATGTAATTAAATTTCCCACGAAATGTCTATGGAATAAAACTATTATTCTTCCGCTTTTAAAAAAAATCATAACTCTTTAATAAGCCGTGTTATTTTTTTTTTATTTTAGTTCTTACTCCGCTAATGATCTAATCAGTACACCTTTATAACATTTGCTTCAAGTGGAAGCTCAAAATTATTAATATGCTTTAATGTCTTTTGCTCAATAAGTCACAACATGTGTTAGTTCTCTGAATATTGTAATTATCTTCAGTGCATCCTACAATACTAACAGCATGTTTTTGCATGTTTTTTTTTTAAATATATCTCTTAATGTTTAGCACCATACTCTTGTAGATTGATGATTTAGATAAATCCTTCGTGATTTTGCAGCACATACAATCAATTGGTTAATGCACTTAAAAGTCTGTGATTACACTCGAAATCAGATTTAATTTTTATTTTAAAAGTTGTGGCCTCACGTGAGAAGCCTAACTGTGTACGGGAGGCGAGTTCAAACGAGCTTTGTCGTGTGGTCTTTGAACTGAGACTGAGACTATTACCTGCCGCCACATTTGGCTTTTTACTGCCCAAAGGTCACGTGTGCTGGTGCTTTGTCAGGGCTGTGCTAGTCAGTGCTGTGGCTGTAATTACTGCTGTAGAATTTTTCGAAAACACTAAGGAGTTTATTTTTTTCTGTCACGTGAAAAGGAATAGAAACTAATGATTGCCATGTCTTGAAATGGTCTTCCTTAACTAAGATTAATGTATGTAACTAATGTATGTGCTCTGTAAATACAAATGTCTTCCATTGCAAACTCTGCTTGTCTGTGTACAAATGTCTTATGATGCATTCAGGTTTTATAAAGTCATCATACAGCTTTTTATATTAACAAATGTCTCTTTTTAGAGAAGCTTAAAAAGCAAAGCGTTATATGAAGATAGAGCGAGCGAGAGAGAGAGAGAGAAACAGTGGTAACTAACAAAGAAAACTTGGTTTCTAAAATGTAAGGTGGCGTCTGTTCAGTTTATTACAGAAGAGACAAGTATGAAAAGGCTTTATACCAGGAATCTGTAAGGAGTTTAGGTCGTTGCCTCATTACAAACTAATGATGATTTTCTTGCTAGCCTCGTGATTTACCTTTTACCAGTTCTCTGGCAAGCATTCATTAATGTTATCATTAAATTCGTAACCTTACATCATGTGGTTTTTGTTGTGAAGTACACGTTGTCAAAGGAGACAGTAGACTATCTCAAGCAGCCGACCTTCGACATTTGGCACTGGGAGCCAAACGAGGTTAGTGGATGATTCTTGACTTCCTCACAGAAATATCTACAGGGTAGAGCGCGTGAGTGCAATGACTGTGTCTACTATTTTAACCCTGACATTACAAAGTGACATCAGCAAGACATTTGTCATCTTGAAGTGCGCAGGTAAATCAATGCCATGACATCAGGCAGTCGCTACCTGCAGTAAAACCCAGCGACTGACTATCGTCTGCTTCTTCAGCCACTCGACTAAAATAAGACAATGACGTCAGCCACATTGTGCTATATATAGACACCATCCTTCGCTAGTTACAAATGTTCATTGCTTCTTACCCTGCAAAACTTACTTTAAAGATTTTTTTAATGAACCCGTCCATTCTGGAGAAGACTCGGCAAAGTGAGGCAATTCCTACAGTCAGATGCTAACAGCTTGAGCCACACCATTAGACAGACAGTGGTCAGGGCTGCCTTCAGCTTCCTTCTGCTGTAAAAATGAGTGAGATCGATATTTTCTTGACTTTTTCAGATGCTGAGTCTCTTGGAACATATGTACCACGAAGTGGGGCTTGTGCAAGAGTTTAACATTAACCCCATCACCCTCAAACGATGGCTGGTACGCTTGTTGTTGGTAGAAACATTTTGTGTCAATATTCGGGTCTTGTCTTTCTAAACAATATAATCTCCAGATTATAATTTAGTTTTCATTTGTATTATTCTTTCCTATTATTTCTAGTCTGGCTCTCTCTTCTTTGACATACATCTTTATCTTTTATCATTTCAAATGTAGAACCATTTCATACTATAACTTTGATTTCAGTATTTTTTGTATGCTTTCCGGAGGTTTTATTGTTGCTCACCTGTGATGGCATTCATTATTATGTCGGGTGGGAAATGTTAAAAAGCTAGTCTGCTCTAGGTCTCTCCTTATTTTCCCCTGTGCATTAGCAATAACCTTTCCACATACAAAGACCTTCGTGTCCTCCTAACTAGCTTTGAAGTTTAAATGAAATGCTTAGGCAATGCTTCTGGAATAAGACTAGTCATGCTGGCATTGACTGCTTGACCTTTATGTCTGTCTATTCATGTGTTTATCGAAAAAGAGCACAAAAAAAACAACAGAACTTTCTGACTTGTTCCCGTTCTATAAAGTCGCGGTGCCAAAGCAAATAAGAGAATAATTCATTTCAATAAATTCTTTCTCCGATGGCATTTTATGGCTTTATTTCTTGCTATGTCTAGGTCCTAAGCGCAGAAAAACATTGGCTACATGATTTTTCTAGCATTTCAGTCCGCAGTTATTAGTATCCATGACGCATCTGACCGTTGGTACTAGCTGTTGGGGGAAATGGATAACTGAGATGTTAGAGCGCTGGCGTCCAAATTGAGAGGTGACCGGTTCGAGACCGAGTAGCGCAGTTCACTTCTCCCAGTCAACCCAGCTAGCGGCTATGGGTACCTGACTCCATAGAGGGTTGGGGGGAGGTAAGGGGGGCGAGGGAAGATATGGGCTCCGCTATCACGTGAAGCTTCCCCTGAGAAAGGTAAGGTGTCTAACCTTAACCTTGACCTTACTTCGGTTGTTATTGTTGGTCACTGCGCCAACCATGGAGTGTGCGTAGCTGGAACTGCATACTGCAATGTAAGTCACTCATTAAAACTTAACAATGCATTTTTTGTATTTACGAAGCATAAAAAAGTCTTTAATTCTTTAGTTTAACTTTGTCACATAATGGTTTTCTATATTTTTAATGTATGCCATATTTTACATCTTAATACTCTTTTAATAACTTATCGTCATGAAATGTTTGCTAGTTTAGTGTTCGGACGATTAAGCTAATAGATTTCTGTTTGAATGTACGATTTATGCATCAATGTATGTAATTACTTATTCATAAAATATAATTTTAGATAAGCATACTAATCTAAGCCCCCCAAAAATAAAAGTCACTAGTCACGTGGCCTCTTACCACTGGAGGAAAAGGAAAGGGAGGGGGGCTGCATTTGTTTTTAATGGACGAACTCCTGGTCACTCTCATTATCTCCCTGTATCTGTGTAGTTTGGGCATAATTTGGGTGATATTTTATACATGTATCGATATATATATATATATATCCACTGTCCGCTCTGACATGCAGTTTATTTCTTATACAAAGACATTCTTATTTGTCTTGTGTACCGATACATATTGTCGCTGTCTCGGTGCATCTTCATATTATGATAATCTGCTTGAACTCTCTATCTCTCTCTCTCTCTTTATATATATATATATATATGTGGGTACATGATAATATCTATTAGTCCTAACTGCTGTTTCGTTGTATTGCCAAATTATAATGAACTGTTTGGTTCTTCAAAATCTGATGATCTTTGTGTATGGCCAATTTATTGCTGACTCTTTTGTATCGAATAACTGTCATACTGTGCCGACATATTCTGTGATTGTTTTTGCTTCCTTCTGTCCATCTTGCTTTTCAAGCTGTGTGTGCAAGAAAACTACCGCAACAACCCCTTTCACAACTTCCGACACTGCTTCTGCGTGAGTCAGATGATGTACGGCATGATCCACTTGGCCAAACTGTGGGAGCGCATGTCCAGGGAAGACCTAGGCATCCTGCTCACCGCCGCCGTCTGCCACGATCTCGACCACCCTGGGTACAACAACACGTGAGTTGCGTTCTTTAGGTTACTAACCTTTCTCTCCCTATACTAGTACATTGCTCCTCTCAAACTGACTGACTGACTGACTGAGCTTAACGTGTCCTCCCAGAAATCCACATGAGTAGTTTTCTACCATCTGAGGTTAACCTGTCCTCTCAGATATCAAATCAACGCTCGCACGGAGCTGGCCATCCGTTACAACGACATCTCGCCGCTTGAGAACCACCACTGTGCTGTGGCCTTCCAGATCCTGTCAAACCCAGAGACCAACATCTTTGCCAACATCGACAAAGACACTTTCAAGAGAATCCGAGCAGTGAGTGCACTTCATCATCTCACTCTAATAAATAATTAGAAACAAGACAAAAATGTAAAAGTTGTTTAACCGTTCGATACCAAACTTCACTGCATTCAACGCTAGCGATTGTGAAAATAACATCCTGCAGACTATGTGAACAATGATCAAGATAGTACCTGGTCACCCGAGCAGAAATGTACCTTGTCTCTGGGCGCACCGCCAGTTACCTCCCCTTGCTGATTACTTGCGTGGTTTTCTCTCCTGCACGTCTGAGCATTTGGACACCGGTGGCTGGTAGATAATTTTAAGAGCTCAAATCGAAGAGGACAGGTGTTTGTAGAGCTTCACAGGCAGAAATGGTTGCGGGAATGGAACTGCATCCCTTGCTCTCCTCAAAAAGCCTGTACTATTCTTTCCTCGTGTGTCATTCTGGTGACTAACCATGTTATCTTCCTGTGTTTGTATCATGTGAAGAAGTGTTAGTTAAACCATGTTATCTTCCTGTCTCTGTATCATATGAGGAAGTTTTAGCTAAACAATATTCAGACAGTATCTCATACAAAATCATAACCAAACTCCCAGAATCATCTTTGAGGACATTATTGCAGATTTTCAACCATATTTGGAATACAGGAAACCTTCCTTCCGCTTGGCATGAGGCTATAATAGTTCCTATACCAAAACCAGGAAAAGATCCCTCAGATCCAAACAGTTATCGTCCAATTGCTTTAACAAACTGTTTCTGTAAGGTGCTAGAAGAGATGGTAAATTCACGATTGATTTGGGTGTTAGAGTCCCAAAATCTTTTTTCCAGCATCCAGTGTGGGTTTCGGAAAAATTGTAATACTACAGATCAAATGGTTAGATTTGAAACGTTTATAAGGGACGCCTTTATTAACAAAGAGCATGTCATAGGAGTATTCTTTGACCTAGAAAGAGCCTATGACACAGTGTGGAGGCAAGGTATTTTGTTGGATCTATTTTCTCTAGGCTTTCGAGGCCGACTACCAATTTTCATCAAAAACTTTCTAACATGTCGTGTGTTTAGAGTCCGTATACAAAATACCTTTTCAGACACCCATGAACAACAGGTGGGAGTCCCTCAAGGAAGTATCCTGTCACCTATATTGTTCTGTATTAAAATAGATGGCATCCTGAAGTCTATTCCCACAAATATGGCTGCCTCGCTATATGTAGATGATTTTGCACTTTGTATACGAGGAAAGCTTCTACCTGATCTGGAGAGACAATTACAGTTATGTGTAAACCACATCTCAAAATGGGTATTAGAAAACGGTTTCAAATTTTCTCCCTCAAAATCTGTGTGCATTCACTTTACAAAACTAAGAGGTCCTTTTCCTGAACCTTCTATTCATGTAAATGGAACAGCACTCAAAGTAGTGGAAGAGGTCCATTTCTTGGGTGTTATTTTTGATCGTAAACTCTCTTTTCAGAACCACATCTGTCATCTTCAGGCTTCTTGCCTGAAGGCTCTAGATATCTTGAGAGTGATAAGTAACACAAACTGGGGTGCAGACCAAATCACTTTACTCCATTTGTATCGTTCCCTAGTGCGTTCAAAATTGGATTATGGATGCATAGTCTATGGATCAGCCAGGACATCCTACCTAAAAAGGCTAGACACTGTACACCATCACGGCCTGAGAATTTGTCTTGGAGTTTTCAGAACTACTCCAATACACAGTCTATATGCAGAGGCAGGTGAACCCCCTCTAGAGTTACGCCGACTAAAACTAATGTTGTCCTATGTCTCAAAACTTCGAGCTCTGCCCCAAAACCCTGCTTTCCACTCAGTTTTCTCCGTTCAGTTTCTGGAGAAATACAGGGCACGTGAACGTGAACAAAAACCTCTACCCATACGAGCTTATCCCCATCTTCAGAAATTGGGAATGGACCCCCAAAAAACAGCACCAATTGCACTGACCAGAACACCACCATGGCTACTTCCCACACCTGAAATTCGTTTTGACCTCTCTAACAAAAAAAAAGGTGAAACCCCTGACATAGTCTATCAGCAGCTTTTCATAGAAATAATCACAGACTATCCTGACTTTTGTCACATATACACTGATGGATCCAAAATACTGAAAAAGAAACTGTAGCAGCTGCAGCAGTGCCGATGGACATTTCCACACCACCGCTGACAGCTCGCTTGGAAGGTCATAGCTCCATTTTTTCTGCCGAGTTAAAAGCCCTTCTACTTGCACTGCAGTATATCCATACATCTAAAGAGAAAAACTTCTTAGTTATTTCAGACTCTTTGTCATCCCTACTTGCACTTCACTCTCAATGTTTAGATCACCCACTACTGGTTAAATTCTTTGAACTTCTATCATTACTACAGAATAACAATTTTGACATTATCTTTATTTGGGTTCCTGGCCATGCAAATATTCCAGAAAACACTAAAGCTGATGAGGCAGCAAAAAAGGCCCTTCAGCAACCACTTGTGGTCCATACAACATTTGCCTCAGATTGGAACATTTCTGTTAAACTGTATATCTCACAACTTTGGCAGCTTCACTGGGACTCCATGAAGCACAACAAACTTCACGCTATTTTTCCAAAACTATCAGACTGTATGACACAAGAATTTCTAAACCGACGAGAAAAAGTGGTTATAAATAGACTAAAAGCTGGTCACTCATATATCACTCACAGATTTTTGCTTGCAGGAGAAAACCCCCCACTTTGTCCTTGGTGTAAAGACCCCCTAACCATAGAACATTTGCTCATCTCCTGTTCAAAACTTGCTACAATTCGTCAAAACTATTTTACAGCACAGACTCTTGATGACCTTTTTGCCAAACACTCTTCCAAATCAATCCTGGCATATGTAAAGTCCATTCAGATTTTTCACCTGATATGATAGAACTTATATGTTTAAAAACTGTTATTTTGTAAAACTAAGAAAAGAGAAATCTATAGACTTGTACAATTACTTTATATCAACCTTTGAATAGTCATGTACATTGTTTTTGCCATGAGATAGCCATAGTTGCTGACTTGGCATAAAACAACAACTAATAATAATAGCTAAACAATATTCGCACGCTTTCAGGTTTTCCATATCTTTCTGTGGCAAAAGCATATTTTCCTATTATACTGCACCTTTTGTAATCTAAGCAATAAGAAGTTGCCATGTTGTCTTTTTCTTAACCTGTCTGTCACTGTCAAACTGTGTTATGTCTGTCTATCATTGCATGACATGTCTCTCTCATAATATTTCGTTTCTCTCTCGTGTCATGTCATGCTTTCTCACTTAATCTCACTCCCTCCCTTTTTTAGTGGATGAGTGGGGATGTCCTGTTCGTTCATCTGGTTCGACAAGTAAAAAAACGTTTTTTAACAGCTCCAGTGTGTTGCGTACCTGGTGTGACATATGAGTAGGCTGCTTGTTTATTTACAGTTCTGCTTTATGTACACAGGGTATGACAATGCTGATCCTAGCCACTGACATGGCGCGGCACGGAGAGATCATGGAGAGCTTTAAAGAGAAGCTGACCGCCGGATTTGACTTCCACAGCAAGGAACACACAGATACGGTACACAGTCAATATGTCATATAACACAAACACGGTACACAATCAATATGTTATAACACAGAGACAATATACAGTCAATAATGTTATAACACAGACACAGTACACAGTCAACATGTTATATAACACAGACACAGTACACAGTCAGCATGCTATGACACTGACAGTACACAGTCAACATGTTATAACACAGACATAGTACACAGTTAACATGTTATAACTCAGACACAGTAGTCAACATGCAATGACACTGACAGTACACAGTCAACATGTTATAACACAGACATAGTGCACAGTCAACATGTTATAACACAGACACAGTAGTCAACATGCTATGACACTGACAATACACGGTCAACATGTTATAACACAGACACAGTACACAGTCAACATGTTATAACACAGACATAGTGCACAGTCAACATGTTATAACACAGACACAGTAGTCAACATGCTATGACACTGACAGTACACAGTCAACATGTTATAACACAGACACAGTTGTCAACATACTATGACACTGACAATACACAGTGAACATGTTATATAACACAGACACAGTACACAGTCAACACGTTATAACACAGACATAGTACACAGTCAACATGTTATAACACAGACACAGTACACAGTCAACATGTTATAACACAGACATAGTACACAGTCAACATGTTATAACACAGACACAGTATACAGTCAACATGTTATAACACAGACATAGTACACAGTCAACTTGTTATAACACAGACACAGTACACAGTCAACATGCTATGACACTGACAATACACGGTCAACATGTTATAACACAGTACACAGTCAACATGTTATAACACAGACACAGTACACAGTCAACATGTTATAGCACAGACATAGTAGTCAACATGCTATGACACTGACAATACACAGTCAACATGTTATAACACAGTAGACAGTCAACATGTTATAACACAGACACAGTACACAGTCAACATGTTATAACACAGACACAGTACACAGTCAACATGCTATGACACTGACAATACACAGCCAACATGTTACAACACAGTCCACAGCCAACATGTTATAACACAGTACACAGTCAACATGTTATAACACAGTACACAGTCAACATGTTATAACACAGACACAGTACACAGTCAACATGTTATAACACAGACATAGTAGTCAACATGCTATGACACTGACAGTACACAGTCAAGGTGTGTCACAATGACATGGTTCAGTTGACTTAACATGACTATACCAGTAACAATCATTTCTAAGCGCTTCCCTATTCTCTGAGTCTGTCTTTCAAGATACACGCGCTGACAAAGTTCATTCTACCAGGTTTGCAGGCCACTTACACAAAATATGTCTACAGTAGATATTTGTTGTTATTGACATAGAAACAGAAGCCTTTGATTCCAAAGGCAAGCTCCTTGTATATTCGCAAAATATATTTGTAAAGAGTCTAATGGTTTGACACGAATATTTCGACATGTTTTAACATTATGTGAACGAGATGGCACCCAAGATGGGAAAGTTCATTATTTGCCCCACCCCCCACCCCCCGTTCATAGAGATATACCGGCAGAAGTACACTCCCTCGTGCGGGGTTAATGCGGGGTTATTCTGGGCCTGGATGTAATTCCAGACAATTCTGGAAGCAACGATTCCTATGGCTTGATAGTTAACGAGGGGGGGGGGAGGTGTTTGACGAGACGAGAACCCAGGTTCAGGAGGTTGGCCTCAGTTTTCTTGGCACTGGATCGATTGCTCTTGTCTGGCCCGACATTCCCCTGTATTTTAACCCTTGACCTCCCCTTCACCCCAAAGTATGGGCTGCTGTGTGATTTGGTTTGTTAATAATGTATTGGTTGTATAATGAGTATTAACCAGTCGTCTTTTATTTCTTTCCATTTTTCTTCATCTGAGTTTGTTTCTTCTTCTTGCCTTTCATATCTTCATTGCTTTGGTGTTTTGTTCGTAGATATTATAACAATCTACGGGTTCTACTGACTTTTCCTGAATAGAAACATTTAGGTGAACCTTGCGTGTTGTACAGTCACAGCGCTTATAGAAATGGAAGTACAGACAATGGCTCATTGATGATTGTTGTTGATGCTGCAGTTAAAGATGATGCTGATCAAGTGTTGCGACATTTCTAACGAAGTACGGCCTATGGAGGTGTCGGAGCCCTGGGTGGACTGTTTGCTGGAGGAGTATTTTAATCAGGTGAGGAATATTTAAACAAAACGAGGACCACATTGTGACCATATGTCCATAAAACTGAAGACCTTAGTGCAAGGAAAGAAGAAAAAAGGATAGACTTTTAAAATAACAATTCTAATCAAAGTATGAAGTTTGCTGGAATAAGCAGCTCGTGTTATATATATATATATATAATTTTTTTTTATTTAACGTTTTGGTATCACGATAAAAGAGATGTCTTAATCTTAATGTCGCCCACTTTTTGTAGTCTGACCGCGAGAAGATGGAGGGCCTGCCCGTGGCGCCCTTTATGGACCGGGACAAGGTGACCAAGCCCACAGCACAAATCGGGTTTATTAAGTTTGTGCTCATCCCCATGTTTGAGACTGTTGCCAAGGTTAGTTGCTGCTTCACATTGTAACACATGTGAATAACAATACAGTAGGCAAGGGATGTTTTACTGGAGTCTACTTTCTTTTGACTGGCACTTATCTTACATGTAAACACTTCTGACTAGCTAAATGACTATTCGTTTAATATTTTAGCTAAATGCATATTCGTTTCAATTTTAACAAACAACATTAAAACAGTTTTGACTCGCGACATGTTAGAAATAAAGACAGAAATAACATACTTCAACTTTCAGCGCTCTGAGGATTTTCATTTTTTGTCTTTTTCTGTTCCACTGTAATAAGCAAAGACTTTATAGAATTTGTATGATGTTTCAAATAGTGTTTATCGTCCCAACTGTTTTTTATAGTGTTTAGATAATAGAACAATCTATACTGGAAATATTTTCTTGCAATTATAAAGTTACTGCTTGATGTTCACAAGGTCTGAAGCAAACACTTTGTTAATTGGTGATTCTGTCAAGTCTGACGAAGTAAACAGTTTACTGTTGTCTGCTTCTGCAGGTTTCTTGACTGAACAGATTAGACAAAAAATGTCATCTCGGTAGCTGGATATCTGTCTGCTTCATCTTCTTTATTTCTCCTGTGATGCTTTTCTCCCCTTACCTTTGTATTTCTTTCAAATCGTATAGGGGCGACATTTAAACTGTTTTTGTTTTCTTGATGTTGCTATAGTATATTTCTTAGCTAACATGTTGATAAAAGATTAAAACAGTCGCTTTTTAAATATTTTGCATCTATATTTTTAATTTAATTATGCAATAAAAGAAATCAAATGAAGATACGGATAGCGGGGCTGTGTGGCAGGTTTTTCCTCAGTTTGAAGAGGTCATGGTGCGACCCTTGCAGATGGCCAAGGACCGGTATGAGGCCATGAAAAATGCGGAGGAAGCGGCCAAACAGGTTTCACTTTTTGTTTATTCTCTTGCACCTTTGCTGGATCATTGTTTGTTTGTTGTTTGTTGTTCTGGCTGGCCTTGTTGGCAAACGGCTGGTTGGTAAGTCGCTGACATATTTTTCGTGCAAACGGAGTTCTAAACAGTTTCTAACCGATGTGTCTTTGTTTTGTAATTAAGTCTCTGTGTTGATGTAAAGAGCAACTTGCCTTTATCTCACACCTTACTCAAAATGTTCGTATGCGCGTGCATTTTGTAGAATACACACCACGTAGAAGGAAGGGTCATTATACAAATGTGTAGGACACATGACACATGAGTACACGTATTTCGTGCATCAATTGTTTTTGTGTATAGGACATGTTCGTTGTTGTAAAATACACGTGTCATGGATCACGTGTGTATAATGCACGTAGTGTGTCTTTCTTTGTTTATTAATTGTATTTGTCTTGTGTTTGCTTTGCGCAAAACACGTTTCTCCCTCCTCCAGGTCACCGGGTCAAAGGCGTTTGTGTCTCATGAAGGACACGGGGTGAAGGCCGTTGTTCTGACATGGTCAATGCTGGACTTGGTGCAGTGTACACTTCTTCCCTAACATTTCCACAGCCCTCCCCCCTCTTTCTCTCTCTGGCCCGTCTGCTGCAGATCGACCGTTGTAAGCGTCTAGACAATTTCGCTTGCGATCGCTTCTCTCCCCTTGTAGATATGCGTGACGGAATTAGACAGGAAAATCCCACAGACAGCATGCTACCATCATCAGGTACTCAGTCATTTCTTCGATTTTAACCAGTCTGGTCTGTCTTCAGACAATACGTCTGGTGTCTTGAGGACTGTTAGCAGGCCACGTAGTCACACCGAGCTTTGTCACATCAAGATTCCATACGTCACGCGAAGGACCTTACAGACCCCAGGCATGTGTCAAGTTGAAGAAAACGTTACAACAACATTACCTTGCACCACTAAACTTTACAGCAACACTACTTTGCACCACTAAACTTTACAACAACATTACTTTGCACCACTCAACGTTACAACAACATTACTTTGCACCACTCAACGTTACAACAACATTACTTTGCACCACTAAACTTTACAACAACATTACCTTGCACTACTCAACTTTACAACAACATTACCTTGCACTACTCAACTTTACAACAACATTACCTTGCACTACTCAACTTTACAACAACATTACCTTGCACTACTCAACTTTACAACAACATTACCTTGCACTACTCAACTTTACAACAACATTACCTTGCACTACTCAACTTTACAACAACATTACCTTGCACTACTCAACTTTACAACAACATTACCTTGCACTACTCAACTTTACAACAACATTACCTTGCACTACTCAACTTTACAACAACATTACCTTGCACTACTCAACTTTACAACAACATTACCTTGCACCACTCAACTTTACAACAACATTACTTTGCACTGCTCAACGTTCCAACAACATCATACACTCATCACTCACTCGTGAAAGAAAGTTGACCTTACTCCGCTCGTGTCCCTGAGGTCACAGTCAAAGGTCACCATGTTGTCTCTCAAAGTCCCATTAGGACCTCGCATACATCTGCTGCAACTTCCTAATCAAGTGTCACATTAGTCACACGTTGTCACACCAACACTCGTATTACACGTCATCCTTGTTACGTTTATAATTGGCGCCTTCAAGTTTTAAGAGTTTGTTTTTAATCCACCAATCATCATCATCATCATCATCATCATCATCATCATCATCATCATCATCATCATCATCATCATCATCATCATCATCATCATCATCATCATCATCATCATCCAAGACGAATGTATAGACGTCTCTGAGAGTTCTGGTTATCAGTGAATACAATTCTATCGCCAGCAAAGGTCGTCAAAGTTATGTCACCCTCCCTGTGTGAAAGAGTGAAATAATACAGAAGAAAAGTAACAGACTTCTATGTTGACTACGCGGAGAGGTAGAGAGGAAGACAATAAAGATCAATAGCAAACACAAAAAGAACCCGTATCTCTAGGACAACCTACCCCTCAAACCAGTCCCATTTAGAAAAAAAAAAGAAATCAGGGGAAAAATAATGTGCCCATGCTGTTTTAATAAGCATTGATAGGACTGTCTCTGACAGCTATCATTTTTGTCAGGCATTGCCATTTGTAGTGATGGCGGTCGATGGAGAAATTGCAGCTCTCAGAGCCCAGAATTGCCTGCACACATCACTCGACTCCTTTTAGCGTAAAGCACTCGACAAGCGTGACATGGCGAAACAAGAACATCACTTTCAAGTCCTCAACTCACCTAGAAACACCGGGGGACTGACAGTCATGTTAAAAATCAAATCCTCAGCCAATCTAATAACCGGAGTCTGGCAGCATCATTTTCAGTCGTCAGAGAAGCTGATGCGGTAACATTGATCTCTCCTTGGCACGAAGAATGACAACGACAACACTGCCAACACTAGAAGCAAACTCTCTGCCCTGCTGTCTTTTGTTTGTTTTGTTCAGTTCTGACAATCGTTCTAACCACTCACAGGCAGTCAACGATATTATCAACGTTTACAGAGTGTACGAAAAAGTAACCCCAAACAATAATAAAACATAAACTAAAACAAAGTCCCTACAAAACAATAATTATGTTTAATTAACATATCAAAGAATTTCAGTCATATGGACATGCTAACACACAAGGAGATAGGCGAAAGCAAAGAACAACAACACCAAACATTTAGAACATATTGACTTGCACACAATTTTTCATGACAGCCACGTGCATAATCACGCTTTGTTGCTGTTATTTTTGTTGTTTATTATTAGTATTATTACCATATTATGATTACTATTTGTTTCAGAAATCTGGTTAGCGGGACGCCATTGAGGTATCTTCTTCCGCCCAGAAAGCAGAACTGTTGAGAAGTGGAAGAAACCATTGGGTGCCTTGAGGGATACCGTCAGTCGTGTGTGCGAATCTCGCTGGGGTTTCGTTGTTGTTTTGTTTATTTGTTAGCTGTTATGGAATGCGGAGCGGTGTCGAGGGCCAACGTTTTCTCAACGACGCTGGTTTGAGACTCCGACAGACAAGAGTCGACATTCAGAGACTTTAGTCCAGCTGTCTCTTTTGTTGACAGCCGTGTGTGAGTGCAAAACACTACACATTGACTTGAGCTTGATTGTGACATGTGCTCAGCGCAGGAAGGTGTACAACATGGCGTCTAAAGTGACGTCACCGGACTGACCATGAATAGCGCGCATGCGTGAAGGAAATACTTTTACCGGCATCCGGTATTTAGCTGTTGAGCAGAGTAATCCTAACAGAGTGTAATGTGAAAAGTATTTTAGCGACATATGGGGTCCCCGCCAAGACAGTGGTACGAATACTTCCTCCTGCCTCAGACAAGCCTCCCGACTTGTACATTTGCAAAGTCCCTTGGAGGCTCCTAGCCACCTTCATTTGCAACATCTACCACAGATACTTGTGCGCCGTGAGCTGTTGTCAATCAATGATAAGTAGCCGCTCAACCCTGTATTGAAGGTCTTAATAGAGTCCTAAAGTTGCGTGCATCATGTAGGCAAATGTTCTCTTCCTTGGGTGAGCGTAGAGTTATGCACGCAGGGACCAGAAGAGACGACAAAAAGCTGCTACAGCAGGTGAAGACAGCAGGTAAAGACAGCAGGTCTCTCCGCCATGTACGGACCTGTTGTACGGTCTCATTATTGACTTGACTACAGGTGACTATGTGTTGGGCCCATTGTCTTATTACAGGCCACTGTTTGGGGACCACTGTCCTATGGAGTCTACCTGCTACTGGGCTGTTGTACTTAAGGTTCGCAATTTCCGTGTGTGTGTGTGTGTGTGTGTGTGTGTGTGTGTGTGTGTGTGTGTTGCTATATTCCTGTGTAGATGATCTTAGTGTCGCTGACGTACAGTGATGAGTGAACCTTTACTACATATCACGTGATGACTAAGAGAGTTCTAAAAATAATCCACCCACCCACCCACACAAACACACACACACACTCGCACACACACACTCGCACACACACACACACACACACACACACACACACACACACACACACACACACACACACACACAATTGGCATTTTCCTTCTTGGCAATGAACGTATTATCAGTTCAAAAGTAGAGTACATTTATTTTATTTAAAAGTTCTTGAAAAATGTAAATACTGTTGTCTTTTTATTATTTTTCTTTCTTTCTCCCTTTTTCCTCTCAAGTTTCTTCTTTGCACATGATGTCTTTCCTGCCTTGTACTTTTTGTCGCTGTCAGCACCTCCTTGTAACAGTTGGGCTCTAGGTAGACTTGAAGATGAAAACGGCTCGAAAAGAACTGACTGTTCATTTTGTACTCACACAGTAATCAGTTGAAGCAGTATCTCGCACTATTGTGTTAGAATATTGTGTGATAAACATCTCCATACATTGATTACTAATCAGCCTGCCAAGCACATCAGTCTTATGTGTCGTGTCACAGCAATTTTACTTTAAGCACCTGTTCACTCAAGTTCACAGGTGAGTTAGTGCATGGCTATCCCACGATTTTAGTTAGTCAATAACTTTGCACTGCTGACGATTTTGGTTAGCCAGTCATTTTGGTTAGCCGATGATTTGATTAGTCAATAGATTTTGTTAGACAATCATTTTCTTGCACCGAGTTTATGTTCCTTTCTACTCCCAACCTTGCATAACTTCATGATGCCGTCCATTTTAAAAGAATTATCAATTTCTGTTTTGTCTAACGTCCTACATGATGCCCATGTTCTTTTTTTGTTAAAATATAACATTTCTGTATCTACGTTTGTTGTTTTAATAATGTGTAGTTGCATTACCGACAAAACTCATCACTTCGTAAGTAGGTAAGTAAAGATGATGGCAAAGCTGTATATGATTTCCTCGCTAATTTCATCTTTGTTATAAGTCGGTGCGATATCACCGTTGCGAGGGTCGTACCAACCGTAATGGTGGAAAAGTTATCAGTAATGCAACACCAATAAGTCTCGTCATTCGTTTTGCACAGTCAAAGCTTTCACAATGTCTTTTACTGGTTTTTTATTACAAACCTTGATCACTTTTATTACCTATATGGTTATCACTTGTTGTTATATTTATTAGAACGCAGGAGACCGGTAACATTTCTGGCTGCTGTTGTAGAAGCGCGGGTCGTAGTAACAACATCCACAGGGACACGAGGGTCGAGGTCTCAGCGTTTTGTTGACGGCAAAGAGTTCAAGGACACACCAATGACTTATTACCAGTTTCCTTGACTACAAACCTCCCATGTTTGTTGTGCGTCGGTGGGAGGGAAGGTCTGGTGTGTTGTAATATTGTCCACAAACAAGACTGAGTTCGGATGCTTTAGTAATACGGACTATTGTATGTGACAAGGCACCAGTGTCAAGGTAAACACCTGAAGACTATGTGAAGGCGGTGACTGCAAGGACACTGTGATTGTATGAAATGATATAAATACACTACGTTAATCATGTCACCTTGTCTATACTTTTTTCAAGCAAAAATGAAGAGAAAGAAATAAAAAAAATGAATGGATAGTTCAATGAATGAAAGAGCAAAGATGTCAAAAAATGGAGATTGAAACTCATATCTGAAAATATAGAATCTGTTAATGGCGAGGTTCCAGTAAAATCTGTCACTTCTGCTACTTCGTCCAGGACATACCCAGAGAGATTTAATCATTTGTTTGCTCACGTACTTCATTTGCTTTTACTTCTTTTTTAGGGGATGGGGTATTTTTTTCATTTCTTCCTTTATTCCTATTTTTTTTAAATTCTTGTCTCGTTTTCCATTTTTCTGTCTCTCCATTCAGTGATCAAGGGTTCAGATCCCGTCTCCGCTAACGAGCAAATTGATGTAAGAAGAAAAAGCAAAACTCAAACGAAAGGGTTGAAGCTTTTCATGTTCGTCTTAACATGTCTGTTGTTCTGTGGTTACCGTCAACCTGCCGGCATCAACCTCACCCTGTCATTGGAGAGTGGGTGTGTGGGTGTGTTGGTCAGTGGGTGTGTGGGTCAGTGGGTGTGTGGGGGGAATCAGTGAGTGGGTCAGTGGGTGTGTGGGGGAATCAGTGAGTGGGTCAGTGGGTGTGGGGGGGAATCAGTGAGTGGGTGTGTGGGTCAGTGGGTGTGTGGAGGAATTAGTGAGTGGGTCAGTGCTTGGACCTGCCTACATGAGATGGTGTCTATACCAGCTTTTATCTACGGCACGGTCACGAATACATCCGTGTGTGTGTGTGTGTGCTTGCATCTGCATTACATTATTTTTTTTCTCTCTCTCTCACTGTGTGTGTGTGTGTGTGTGTGTGTGTGTGTGTGTGTGTGTGTGTGTGTGTAGACTACGCAGGAAAAAAGTATCTACAGTAAAAAAAAAAATGCAAGCGTTTTTAAGAATTCTACCTTTCCCAGTTGTTTGCATCGATTTTTCCGTCTTAACGAGGATAATTGCCCATCAGACGATCTCCTTCTGACAGTGTTATTAACAGAGGAACAATCAGCAACTTATTTTTTTTCACTCCTTTAATAAGCAGGTTGAATTCCTGTCCTTGTCACACCCAGAACATCGAGTTTGTTGCACTTCCAATATACACTTCTTGCCATCGCACACAAGCTGTTTTATCAAACAAAATGACTGTCGACTAAATATTTATATAATCTTTGGGACCTTCAGGAAGGGCAGCAACTGGGCAGTGAGGCTTCGCCATCCTGTTGCCGGCAAGGCAGCCGCCTCCAAACCTAAAATCAAAGAAGGAGAGAAAGGAAGCAACAACAGTGTACTGTATGCACTCTGTCTGCAATTATCTAGCATCTCACTTCAGTCAATATTTTGTCAAAGTGCCGGACTTTATGTTGAGATTTACCTACACTGTCACTGGCAAGTGTCATAGTCAGGCTCCCTTGAGATTTCGATCAACAAATCGTCATTAACCCTGTTCTCTGGTATTACTTTGATTATTCGTTCGCATGATTGTGAATGAAGACAACTTAACTGAGTGCCACGAGGGCTCTAGTCCACAGACATGTCATTAATCATCAAATCATAATAAAACCTTTTCAGAACCTCATTCTTTCTAATCGTTTTCCCAAGGCTCCTCTAGTCCACATCGATGGGATTCTTTGATGTCAAAAGAAAGTCTACCACCGTCATCTATTTCAACTCCAATTACTTCAGTTTAACGTCCACTTTTCCATTCATGTTCTTTTGTATTTGTCAGTCGGCTGAGGTCGTGTTTTATATCGGGTTTTAAACCATTTACTGGGTTCCTCTCATTCATTTCATCTAGATGTTATCTTTCATCTCTCTGACTGTCTAATTATTGAATTGTGTGCTTCCTTGCGATTGGGATTCTTAGCTCGTTTACTAAAGAAAACTTTTACCACGAAGAGAGAGAGTTGCCGGAGGGGCAGACAAGTGTCGACGCTGAGAGAGTGGCTTCCCTTGGGTGGTCACAAAATGGCGGCGTGATGTTAACGTAGAAGGGGGAGCTTCTACGTCACTGGCAAACGGCCTGTCTGCACATCACAGCACGTGTTTATTAACACACGTGTCTACAGAGCAGCACGAACGCTTATCAACACGCGTATCTCTGCCTCGCAGTCTTTAGAAACATTCCTATCTACACCACAATCTCGTGCATCCACAACAAACAACAAGCTTTATAAAACACACGCATCTATAGAACACGATTAATATTTAAAACACACAGAAAAAAACAATGATTCATACGCATAAGTATAAGCTAGGCATGCATTCTCTCTCTCTCTCTCTTTGACAAACGCGCGCGCAAACACACACACAAGCTAGCGAACTCATAAGGGAAAGTGAGAATACTAATCCAATAAAGAGTTATTACAAGCTTCTGACATGAAATATAACACAAAGGTGTGTGTAGTCTTCTGAGGGCAGTCTCATCTTCATCGTGTACCTGTGAAATGTTGATTGGCGGTGTGCAGCGTCTTGCGCCGCCGAGGGATGAACTTGTTGGGGTCACGCGTGCTGGGGGTCATCTCCTGATGACACAGGATCGTGCGTGAGGTTGAGGAGAGATGGACAAATAATATGCTTGTGTGACTGTCTGACTAAATCCTTCTTTGACTTGTCATTTCATTTCATGAATAGTAGTCGAATGGAGTTTTGGTGGAATTTCAGATAAAAATCAGGACGTAACTGGTATTTAAAGACAACATAACAATATAACAACATAATAACAAAGAAGATAATAATTTGAAAGTATTATAACATTGACAGAAGTAACAACACGCACGACACCAAATGTTGCAAACACATATTGTTTGCTTGAGAAAGACGACACGAAATGCAAACGAATATAATTAAACTGTGAAATAACATCAGTGATAATAACAGTGATGGTAGTTGCCGTGTGACGTAGTATTCACATATCATAGCACGAACAGTGACGGCCGTGTGCACCAGCAATGATGACAGAGACAATGTGAACGAACGCTAAAGAAAGGTAACCCATAAGTACTGATTTATCAAAACCAAATGCTATAAACACTGAGTGATGCCATAACAAATAACATCAGAGGGAGCTACTCCATGTTGCGCATAATCACAGAGATAACTAAAAAAATCATCAGTTGGAAAAATAATTGTCAAGTACCGAGATGGATACTGGTAGTAGCATGTCTTGCTGGGGGTGTAAAGACGTCGATGTTAAGCCTCCAGGCACTGAGAAACAATGTAAATACACACCACATGTATTGACTTGATATTGTTCAATATCATATCATGTGGACATGAGTACTCGCTTAAAGGTAAACCATTCACACATAAACTGTGAAAACTGAGCTGTGGCATTGCGGCTAACCTTTGACCTTTGAGTGGTGTTTCTTTAATTGGTGTTTTACGCCGAGCCAGCAACTAAGGCTATATCACACAAGGCAGCGAGCCCTGTAAACAGATGCCACATGCAGAGAAAGAGCAGCGTGCCCGAGACGAGAACTGAACCCAGGACAGCCAACCTTCACTGTATTGGTGACAGGCGCTAAGTAGCTAACCGTTGAGCCACCGAACCGCGCCGAGAGTGGGCTCGTTAACGAAAATGTTTGTAATTAACACTAAAAGGTAATCAGATTTGTTTTCACTCGGGACCTCCTCCCTGTGGAATGTGGAGGCGTGTATGTGAAGATGGCTGAGGTTCTTACCAATTCCACTAGCGGCGACCTGCTGCACTTTCGTAAGGGCAGGTCGTGACTGTGCGAGATGTAGCGCCGTGTAGTCGCGGCTGTAGATGCTCGTTTGCATCACTTCCGGCGTCGTCACATCCGGTAATAATGTTGAGACTGTGCAGACGTCATGCTGTAAAGATTGATTGATGATAATAACAGAAACAGTGACAGAAACACGTGCGGCTTGCTGAGCCTTTCTGTAGAAAGCTCGTGTGTGACGTGTTGAGCGTGCCTGTAGAAATGTCGTGTGTGACGTGTTGAGCGTGCCTGTAGAAATGTCGTGTGTGACGTGTTGAGCGTGCCTGTAGAAATGTCGTGTGTGACGTGTTGAGCGTGCCTGTAGAAATGTCGTGTGTGACGTGTTGAGCGTGCCTGTAGAAAGGTCGTGTGTGACGTGTTGAGCGTGCCTGTAGAAATGTCGTGTGTGACGTGTTGAGCGTGCCTGTAGAAATGTCGTGTGTGACGTGTTGAGCGTGCTTGTAGAAAGGTCGTGTGTGACGTGTTGAGCGTGCCTGTAGAAATGTCGTGTGTGACGTGTTGAGCGTGCCTGTAGAAATGTCGTGTGTGACGTGTTGAGCGTGCCTGTAGAAAGCTCGTGTGTGACGTGTTGAGCGTGCCTGTAGAAAGCTCGTGTGTGACGTGTTGAGCCTGCCTGTAGAAAGCTCGTGTGTGACGTGTTGAGCCTGCCTGTAGAAAGGTCAGGCGAGACGTGTGACGTGGTGTGACTTACCTGGCCGTGGCGGGCGTGGAAGAGGGTGGCGAGGCGGGGGTGAGGGTTGTTTCGACGGTTGCCGTCGAGCTGCGTCACCAGGAGGCGAGGACGTGCGCGCTGCGCGCTGATGACACACCCACTTCCGGTAAAGTTGCTGCGTGACTCCGAGATCCACTCGCGGCTACAACACAAACGCTCATCGCCATCACCAGCAGCAACAGCAGTGGCTTCGTCGTTGTCATTATCATCATGTACGTCCTAGCCACAAAATCAACCTCTGACCCCCGTGCACAAGCCTTTCAATACAATGGGACTAACTTGTAAGACTTTGCTAACGACAACCTTCCCATCATCCAGTGGAGGTAGAAGAGGTGAGTTGTAAGTGGTTCAGCGTGTCTAAGGAACGGATTTCATTCTGCTGTCTGTTGCCGTGACGTCATGTGACATCAGTGGCCTTGTCAACCGCAGTGTCTAGCAAGTTGCTGGCCCTACAACCAGCACTGGCAGACCAGTGTGGCAATTTGTCAGTTGGTACCAGTTGGGGAATCAGTGGATGGAGAGATACTCTACTGATAAACAAGTCGTTTCTGCCAGACAAACAATGAAGAAAGGAAGGGGGGACCTGCAACGAGTTAAAATTTTGCTCCCTCAGAGAAGCAATGTAGTGTCAATTTATAGTAAAATCTGTGTGTGTGTGTGTGTGTGTGTGTGTGTGTGTGTGTGTGAGAGAGAGAGAAAGAGAGGGTGGGAAGATGGAGAGAGAGAGAGAGAAAGAGGGAGGAAATACCAGCAGTCGTCGTCCCCTAGAAGTCGAAATGTCGTTCTTCGGTCAGGATGGTGCCAGAGTTGCCGGCCTTGTATTTCGTTTCCTGGCATTGAGGTCTGTCTTTCAACAACATAAAAGAAAGAAAATTTAGCAAACTCAAAATGTCAGACTCATCTTTGTTTCTCTCTCTCTTCTGTCTCTCTCTCTCTCAGTTTGTCACTGTTCCAATGACGAGACAGCGGCATAATCCATGGAAATAACAGGGAGTAATCATCCTCAATGGCGTTTACCTGTGTTGATGTGTTTATTGTGTGTTCGTGTCGCTTACCCAGCACGAGAGCTCCACGTGCTGTTATGAGGTGACCTGGGAAGATGTCTGAGGAATTTATGACCGGATCTCAGAGGCCTGACCACCAGACACCTAACGGGACTACTACGGGACGTAAATGTCGCGCCGTTAACATGTAGTCAAGCAAAGTCTGTAAGAAATGGAAACACATGCTAAAAAAAAGAAAATCCTCTTCTCCCAAATAGGTTTGATGTCTTTAATCTCACACAAAATAGGATTCTCTTGTCTGTTGTGTTTGAGCCTTCTCCCCACACGACCAGAGTGGCGCAATTACACTCCAATAATTTTATCTTCAAATTACTGTGGATTACTCCAACAATAAATTACCATACTGAAATTACTCCTAGACTGAATTAATATCCAGGATTGCTACCAAAGTATTATAGATACAGGGTTCCTACGAGAGGTTGTGTACGGTCAGTGAAATCTGAGTGGTTCAATGTGCATTGAGTTCCAAAAGCCCTCCTTCCAACAGGTCACAGAACTTTTTTTCCAGAGCAAACTGTTAAACTGGATAGTAAGGACTCAGTCAGTAACGGACTTATCACAGGGAGAAATAGACTTCCTAGAGTGACTAGCTATACTGTACTAAAGTACAGGTGATAAGGCTATGCGGTAGTTTAAAATCACATAATTACTCAACACCTTACCCACCGTCACTCGTGGTGACGCCACCAGCCAGGCCGTCTCTCCCCTCTAGTGGGGTGGGGGGGGGTTGTTGCCCCGAAAGGTTCGAGGGTGAACACTTGGAGTAAGTTTTAATTTTCAAAGGTTTGAGTCCACGCGTCGATTGAGGAAAAAATCTGGACCCACGAGCGATGCATGTTTGTGTTAACAGATCATTGCACGTTTCACTGTCTGCGTACCTCGGGGTCAGAAATGTGTGCGGCACGTGCGCACGGGACCATGACAATGGCAAGCCAATCACCATGGAGACCAAGCGCAAGCAGCCTGCCAATAGCCGACGATGAAACCTCCGCCGGTGAGAAGGATCAGGTAATGTTGTCCAGGTGAGGACAATAGACTTCACCTGCTGACAAGGGGACTAATGCGACCTTATAGGGCCCGCCGCAGATTGTGTATTAAATTAATTAAACTCAAAAGGAAGAAATAAAGTCGTGCCTCGTGTCCACTTAAAGAAGCAAATGATTTCACTCAGCATGGCCTGTTGAGTATACTCCAGAGTCAGTAGTGTTTCGCCAAGCAAGCCGTTGAGCAAAAATTAAAACTAAATAAGTGAACACTCATGTAGTGAACACCTTGCTACAGTTTTCATTTTGACCTGTCTTCTCTTCTTTCTTTCGTTACCTTGTAACTAGAGTTTAACAACACAGTTTACCCTCCTCCCTTACAAACTAGGGTGGTTATTTGGGTAGAGAGAGCCTCTGCTCGTTATACCTTACAACACACACACACACACACACACACACACACATACACACACACGCACGCACGCACGCACGCACACACACACTCTGTCTCTCCCTCTCTTTCTCTCTAGCATCATGTTACAATAAAAGTATGTATTCTCTATGATTTTATGTAACTGTTTTCAAGTGACAGGAAGCTAAGCAATACCTTGACTTACCTGTACTTTCGTCTCACACGTGCTTTCAACGTCCACAAGACTTTGATTATCCCGTCTGCACAAGACCAAACATTGACAAAGTAAGTGAATCGACATGAAATACAAAGAAATCAACAAAAAATCGTAGGCATGGTATATGTAACACATTCTTTATTTGGTTCTTTTGCCACCGCAGTCCTTTATGACAAACAGCAACTTGTAGCTCGTGTTCAATTCTCGTTGGTGTCACCAACTGTGGCACAGATCAGCTGGTCTTACACCTCTGGAGAATTCAAATGTTACAGAATATGAATACTGTCCAAAATACAGGTAGATATTTTCAAAAGTATGGCCCAGCATGGTACATTTCAATAGTTGTCTCTCTAAATCAACCGTCTTATTTTCACTCGTTTTATCATCATGTTGTAATCCTCTACTTCCCTAAATTATTCTAGTGTTTGTTACTGTATCAATAAATCCAGTGCAACTAGATGACCTGTTGTAAATGACGGTTATATTGCACTGTTGTTTGCTATAAATAGATTCCTTTACTCTTAGTGACTGCTTTCCAGCCTGTCAGTCAGTCTGCATTTTTCTTTTCTTTTTTAGTCTTTTCTTTTCTTTGTTTTTTCGTCCTGCTTTGTTCCTCCTCATTGCCTACTTGTAGTGGCGTAAAAACACCGGAAAAGACTAGGAAATTTCTAGTTAAAACATATTTCTACTTACTTCACTCTGTCTCGCAACGCGCGCTGTTGCCACCCCGGGTGTATACAGTCCACACTGAAGCATGGCGAGCCAAGTCTGAAATCTCAGCCAAGTTCGCGAATCACAATAACGGTCCTCCACCGGCTGTAACAGCGGTTTCCTTTGCTTGCGCGGCAAATAAATCAGCTTTAGATTATTTGCTCGGAAGAAAAAAATATAAAAAAATGTGCCTAGACGAGAGCAGATGCTTATCTTCACGTGCCTTGGGCTGTGATCGCGGCAGTCAGCCTGCTGCCTGCAAACACTTCTCGCCACTCGGTCACAATGTGTCCCCTTATTTATGACTTAAACAAATATTATCAGGTGAGTCAAGGGGCTGTGACAAGTGGCTGTGAAGTGTTGATATCCCAAACAGATTGGATGTAAATATTAAGTGTAGTCTCAGGCACAGTGGGCGTGGCAACGGTCTGCGAGGACTACTGGTGTTCACGCACACACGTCATCAAAGGACACGACACCTGGCGGAGGAGTGTTAACCAGGAAGGTAGAGAACTGAAATAACTGACCATATGCAGGCATGGGAGCCGAATGTCTACCTCACACTAACGGAAAGGCAAAGTGTTTCTCTGTGAGATTTGTTGAGTTATAGTTTCCGATGCCGGGTATTGTTTCAAGGAAAGCTACAAAGATGGAACGGTGGACAACAGGTAGGAGATGAGGCATGGACAGACAGACAAACTCACAGATACAGGTAACCGGCGAACAAAACAAATAATTCGATACAGGTGTTTTGGGAGTCGTTTTGTGTACAAACATGATACCAGATTATTGAAATACCCGAAAATACCGTAACAATGGTAAAGGGAATCACTAGACCCAAATACACGGCAACATGGTACCCGTGAGTTGACATACCTGATATCACGGCCACATGGTACCCGTGAGTTGATATACCTGATACACGGCAACACGGTACCCGTGAGTTGATATACCTGATACACGGCAACACGGTACCCGTGAGTTGATATACCTGATACACGGCAACATGGTGTTAATGAGTTGATGTAACTGAACATACGGTAAATGTGTTACAAGTGAGTTGATCTACCTAAATACACGGTCATAGGGTATTGGTGAGTTGATAAGCGAGTTGATATACCTGATGCACGGTAAGTCAGGTAACATCGGGACATGACAGTGGCCGGGGAGGTAACAAGTTCCAAACCTTACTCACCTTAATGCTCATTGCTGCCTCACCTCACCTCGCCTCACTGTCAAGAGAATCGGGTACCCACTCCACAGGTGGATAAACTTGGCTGTGAGGGCGTCAGGAGAAAAACTCACTGCAACACAGGGTATCGAACCGGCTGGTTTGGGAAGTTTTTTTTTTTTTTTTTGGGGGGGGTCAGGCGGCGTTGCTGTAACCACAAGGCTACCTGCTTCACTCAAACACACACGTGGATTGATTAGCCTTATATCAGAAGCGGAGCCGTTAAATTACAAGGCGTGCGGACCTGACTTTAATGTCGGTGAGACAAACGAGGAACAAGTGGACTATGATACCCACACATACTCGTACATTCACTTATGTGCGTCCACAAATATTTATGTTCACAGTAAAACCACGCTACACACTCTATATGGACACTACACCTAATGCTGTGTAGTAACATGTTTTGTTTTGTTTGTGTAGCATGCATGTTGACAGTCCCACAAATCATTTTGTTTACAGTCGCTTTATGCTAACTGTGCGTAGGTACGCGGCTTGCTTATGGCATTTGACACAAGTATAGAGACAAACTTTCAAGGTATAGTCTCTAGCAGTCAATACAATAAGAAATATCAGTATCGAAACTTTTTTCTTTAATTAAACTCCTTATGATTCGCTTCAGCTAGACCGTTTAGAGAATGTCTAACCCTAACCCACATCTGCAAGTGCGTCTTGATTAATCTGCAAAGTCAACAGCCACTTTAACTTCGACAACCTGACAAGAAGAAAGAAAAAAAAAGATGATAACCCTGCTTTAGAGAGAACTCGTGTCATCGAAGCCACCCCCACCCCAACAGTAGTTGACCTTTTGATTTGTGTAAGGGGTAGCTAAGACACTCACCACCGCATGTCTTCCGACAGCCACTGAGGGAGAAAGAATAAAAAGAAGCACAAAATATCCGTTTCAATCACACACACACACACACACACACACACACACACACACACACACACACACACACAACTATTCAAACAACTAATATTGTGTTCTCCTGCTTTCCAACTTGAGGTAGGTAGGTAGGTAGGTAGGTAGGTAGGTCTACTGACTGGACAGCAGCAGCACCTCAGTCACTGGTGCTCAGGTTTGTGTGTGGCTGCTGACATCTACTCGCCCTGTCAAGGAAAGCTACAATTCCTTTGATGACCACCAAGGTAGCGAGACTAACTTGATGGATGATTATTTCTTTCCTTCGTAATTGCATCCTTTGTGTGAGCTTGGCGGGTATTGATGCTGTGATTTTCTGTCATCCTCCCTCCATCCCCCCTCCCCGCGCCTGCTTCTCATTATCACGAGGCTTGTACAAAGTTGACCTGGCCACGAGTCAGAAACCTTGAGTGGGTAAACACACCCGGCCGGCAAGTGTTGCCCCCAAACAGTGGCGGTGGACAAACGATCGCTTAGACTGGCTTTAAGCTTTCACTCAACACCAAACGGTCGCCAGGTAAGGTGAGGGGGGACAACGGGCCTCATTATTCCAAGCAGTCGCCGGGATGGAGCCTGAGGGTGACTTTGCGATCAGGTGAGTTTATCGATTTGGCTGGGATCAAGCATGAAGCCAGGAAAAAGCGTTTTCCTTATCTACTGACAGGGTCAGGTAGGGACCGTGCACACGTGACTCGGCACAGACGTAGACGAGAAACAAAGGAAAAGCAGATAAGCAAGCAGACTAACAGACAGGCAAACAGAGGCAGATAAACACAGAGTAAAACAGGTAATTAGAACAAACTGGCAAGCACACAAGCACACACACACACACACACACACACACACACACACACCTATCGATATGCATACGCAGACTTTAATACATACTTTTTAATTCAAACAAACTTTTTTCTTTTCTTGAAAAACACACATCTAACCTAAAACGAAGTCGTAAATTAATGATAATTACAACAATTAGCAGCTGCTTCAGTCCAGTACCATTAGCTGGGAAAGTGTAGGGTCAGAGCTGATCAAATATTATTACAGCTGAAAAGGTCAGGGATCAGAGCTTGAAAACTCTTTAGTACAGCTGGATAAGTCAATAACCACAGCCGAGTAGATCAAGAACCACCACTAGGTTTCTTGAATTTTATTGTCGTGTAAGTAAAAAATCGCAGCTGTAGCAGTGTAGAAATGCAGCTGTTGACGTATAGAAATGCAGCCGTAGAAGTGTAGAAATGCAGCTGCGGACGTGTATAAATGCAGCTGTAGAAGTGTAGAAATGCAGCTGTGGAAGTGTAGAAATGCAGCTGTGGAAGTGTAGAAATGCAGCTGTGGAAGTGTAGAAATGCAGCTGTGGAAGTGTAGAAATGCAGCTGTGGACGTGCAGCTGTCTTAAGTATAACAGTTTTGAACAGAAATTCAGAACCTTACACGATTGTGAGGCCTATTTCAACAGAAGTAATAGCAACCAAAAATATTGTTAAACTAGCAGCACTCTGTGAGCATTATGCATGCGTGAATTGCATGCATGTGTATTGTTGGAAATATTGTGGAGCCTCTTTCTGCTTGTGATTCTATGTCGGGCCGCCCTCACTCCCACCTCTTGTCCTGTGGGAAAGTGCCCATATTTTTTTAAAGAGTCTAAACAATTTTAAAAAGTTATAGGCATGTATATATATACACACAACACAATTTTCTGTCCACTTCTGTTGACATCAGAGACAGAAATTGTCCTTTGTCGGTAGCTTCCCTGAGTAAACACAATACAGCCTCACCTCACACCTCACACTGTTACACTCACACTCGCCCATTCCCTCCCTGGTGGGAAGACACCATTTTCAGAGCAACACCATCAGTGATCAGTGTTCCGATAAGAAAACTAGTTTCTCTCGCCAGTAGGTTCAAGAGACCTCTGGCAGTGCTCAGACACACTTGGCAAAAACACTTCTTGACGACCAGGGTTGCCACCTACGGCCAGAGGGTAGAGTTTGGAAATAGGGGTGTAAGCGGGTGAGAGGGGTCTTTGATAATGGTGACAGGTTCTAACCTCATGGCCATGATGTATAGACCACTTAATGGTCTTTGTGAAAAGCCAATGATCTTCCTGGCAGTCTTGACCACCCTCATCAAACAAGTTTTATCCTTTATAGAGAGAACGCGGGGCCACATGGACACAATGAATGTTAAATACTCTCCATTGGACTGTGATATACAGACTCGAGGACAGGGTGGTATCCTGATGTTCCTCCGTTTTCTCAGCAGGTACAAGCGCTGATCTGCCTTCCTGCAAACGATGTTAGTGTTTTTATGAAAGGATAGTTTGCTGCCTAATACTCTACCAAACTATCTAAAACTTTGCACCTACTCTATTTTCTCACTTTCAATAACCACTTATGTGGGGACCGATTAATAGTTCTTTTGTTTTAAAAAAGCTTTCATCATTTTGTAAACCTCAAGAAAAATCCTCGCGAAATAGTCTTTATCCTTGAGATGAGCAACAAACGACAACCGAGGACCTGAGATGTGTTGAGGCTGAGTGCAGGACACGTGGTGATAGTGTGGTGACTCGTGTGACATGTGGACGAAATGTGCATGAATAGAAAACAAGTGTCTGTACCAGTGACTTGCTATAGCGGCTGTTTTATTCCGGGCTATAGAGTGTCAAACAGGCAATACTTACTTCTTCCTTCCGTTGTCAGCAGACTGGCAACGTTCTAGTAAATCAGCCAAGACATTGACTAATTGGTTATACACGGCCCTCGCCATGCACTTAGCAAAGAATAAGTCAATGGTCTGGTCAGGGTTATGGACTTATTTAAAGTGTGTGTGTGTGTGTGTGTGTGTGTGTGTGTGTGTGTGTGTGTGTGTGTGTGTGTGTGTGTGTGTGTGTCACTAACGCTGTTGTCCACACCTACTTACCCTTATAGGTTGTCTCTAATCATACGAGCAATCAAAAGACTGACGGGAGTCCCGCCTACATCAAACATTTAGTTTGTCTGATGGCTGATTGATTGTTTGTTCTGAATGCAGTTTGTTCTGTCGGTATTAAAGGCTGGTCATTCTTAATAAGTAGTGAGTATAAGCTCAGCCTGAAGCGGACAGAAACCCTTGCTCATGGCCTTGACCTCAGGCTCCATTGGTCATCACCTCCACGATTTTTCTCTCCGATTCAAGGGAGACAACATACGGTCCTCCATCTCCCTGTGGCGCAGATAAGGTCAGCAGTGGGGTCGCTGATAAATGTTGTAGCCATTTGGGAAACAGCAGCTGTTTCGGGTCGACAGCAGAAAAATTGTGAGACATCTTGTGCGCCAGAACAGTCTCAACAGCATAACATCTGGGTTATTATCTTTCTCTGCATGAAGATCTCTATTTTCCTACTTCTTCTTCTTTTTCTTCATCTACAGTTCCCCTACTACACCTGCCGTAATAAAGCCTTAATTGCTGGTAAGGCATAAGACTGATACAACGAACCAAGCCCTACTACCTCAACTACCCCCACTGCAGCTAAAGCTACGTGTACATCAGTCATCAACTAGGGCTGCACAAGAGTTTCATTAAACTCTTTGAGCTTTGTGTGTCTGAGAATAATTAGTTAAACTTGATTAAAGACTATTACATTAATAGATAGCTAGACGACATTAGCAGACAGAATATTTAAAGGAGAAAAAAGGCACCTGATCAGACGTTAATGGACCCTAAAGTACACCTTTTTGAAAAATATATACAACCCTGTTATCAACCCTGTCCTACAAAGATTTAGCTAATTGTAATGTAATAGGGGAGAGGGTGTGTTATGCTGAGCAAGTAGCTAAAGCTATATCACCGCAAAGCAGCCGGCTCTGTACACATCTCTCATATGAAGAGAAAGAGAAGTATGCCTGAGCCGAGATCTGAACCCAGGACAACCAATCTTGACTGTGTTAATGACACCGGGTCACCCTGCTAAGTGCAAAGAGTCGCTTTGAAGGCGGAGTAAGGAGTTCAATATTAGTGTACCCGCTGACTCCATGCTCTAGGTACGAGGAATTGATACATAGTACGGTGTTGACTTCTCAGAGGTCAAAGGACACGTCACGTGGTCATTAGTTATGACAGTTCGACTACCGCCTCTACTAACAGACTATTGACCACGAAAACAACAAGTGAAGTTTTGGTGACAGGTTTTTATCATTTTTATTCATTACTATTTTTGTTTAATTCAAAGCTGATGAGTAAAGGAGAAATTAATAGCTTGAAGCATGGAATGGTACTAGCTAGAGAACTAGCGAAAGTCCCATGTCACCGAAGTAAACATCCAGCAATGCACGCAGGCTGACGTCACGCCCGGATGACAGGTCAAAGGTCTGAGACAGCACGTGCTTCTTCTGCGTAGTGCACGGGCGGGCACCTCCCCAACCTACATCGCCCCCCCCCCCCCTTCACGGTCTCTGTAGTCGCTGCACTGCTTCGCCGAACGACGCGCGAGCGCGGAACGTGCCGAGTCATCTGCCACATCGTGTGACGTCATCTCAGTAGTGCCGCCAGCAGTGATGGCGGTGATGGGACAAACGTGAATTTGCAAGGACAGTAGAGGAGGTTTTCTTGACCAACATTAGCATGGCGAACACGACAATGTTCTGCGGGGACTCGCCACTATGGGTAGGAAACACTTGTTTATTTTAGATTATAAGGCTAGGATTGTAACGTAGCTCCACCTACCGGTCAGGGTTGTGAAGGAAAACAATTGTTTTGACAATTCTATGATAAGGTGCGTGCTAGGGGCTGGGACAGTCACTTTATAAAGTAATAGACAAGTCACGGCACAAGGTGTGTAAGCTGCTGGAACCTGATGTAGACAGAAGACAGAAAGTTCGAGAAGCCGCTGATAAGCAAGACGAGCCAGAGAACCAGAGCAGACGAGAAATCCGTGTTGACAGTGAAATGTGTACAGACAACCCACGTGGACACAGCGACCTTTGACCTCAAAATATAGTCGCTATCATTGCACCGTGTGTGTGTGTGTGTGTGTGTGTGTGTGCGCGCATGTGTGTGTGTATATATATATATATATGTCTGTGTATTAATGTGTTGGAGCGCGCTTTTGTGTGTAACTCCATTGTTGTATTAAATTAACGTGTGTGAGTGTGCGTGTGTATTGTTATCGTTTCAATGACCACATCTGTCATGAGCATGCTCCCAGGCCTTTATTGTCCGACCACGGATATCAATGATAAGATTGATAACATGCTTTGCCACACTTGTATCAGTGTGTGGATCAAACACCACAGACTTCATGAATGGAACACAGTGGATAAAATGAAGACAGCGGTCGCCGCTCCTTTCAGCCATTGTGCCCCATCACTGAGTGTTGCTGCAACACTAGTCACGTGATTGTATAAGTCACGCGATTCATTCTTCGTCGATACAATAGTATTCTAATCACCAGGTTCATTACAGGCAGTTCATTAAGTTCATTAATAACACGCTAGTCCATACCCCTCTATCTTCAATTTCCTCAGCTTGTGTTTAATGGGTCGTACCCGATATCTCTGGTTAACCACGTGATGTAACTAATTCCACTCAACGAAGACTGTCGCAACAAGTGAGAGGGTGAGTCTGTGCAAAGAACTCCTCACTTCTCCTCTCTGTCATCTCAATACGACCTACAGCATCCAGCAATCTCCGGAGTTCATCATCAGCTTCCTCACATACGATGACACTATTGTCGACTAGAAGTAAGCCACCACTCACAAACTCCACAAGTACTTAAGAAAGATCCACAACAGAAAGATAAATTTTGGGATCTTTTTATAAGCACTTTCATCCAAAATATCTCCTTCACACCACGCAAACAGTTCGTTTCTGTTCCTTTGACCGCACGACACCTTTTATGGACTCTTTCGCTCCAAAACAGCAGACGACTTTAAATGGTAATCTCCTTCCTCCAAAAGAAATCAAGATGACGTATTCAAAGACCCTATTGGAGAGGAACCATCACGTGACTTCCCCAATTCCAATGTCATCACTTTCATTGACACAGACCTGTGAAGGCCTCCTCCTCTTAACATCCAGACATCAGAAGTGTGTCGAAGTTAATTCTCATATCTGAAGATAAGAAGTTATTTACCTGTAGAAACAGTCCTCATGTGATTGCATTATCAGTTAACCCCTTCTCTCCTCTACCTCAGTTCACTCTCGCTCACCTTTGACTTGTACTTACAGAGTTGTTCCCACTTTGTTCCCCGTTAAACAGTTACTGACAATCATTTACTCTCAAGGGGCCATAATTGGATTTATAGTAAAGTTTGACAGGTAAAATACAGGACTTCTGCCCTGAGAAATAAATTACCTGAGTTTAATTTGAATAAATTTCCTGAATGTGTCTGACCACCGCAGGACAGCGACCTGTTCCTCAACAACTCGTTCCCAGAGTTCACAAAATGCTTCCAGATCACAATTGTGACCTTCGTCCCTAGTGGGTGGCTGTGGCTCGTTGCACCTGTGCACCTTCATTACGTCCTGAGACACAAGTCACGTGTCAACGTCCCACCCAGCAGCCTCAACGTGACCAAGATTGTGAGCTTCCTTGGTTATTTCCCTTTGATGATTTTGCGTTTTTTAATCTTTGTGTTTTTGTTTTTTGTTTGTTTTTACATTTTTTACTGTGTTTATTCCGGCGCACATGCTTAGCTACGGCGATGATTGCTGAAAGATGATAGTTCGTAGACTTAAAGCGGTATAGCACTCATATAAATGATTGCTGCTCACCGTACGACCACACTATGCACAAAGATGCTGTTTGACTATCGTAAAAACATTATCTGACTAAAACTATATATCGGGCAGATATTTGCACTATTTACTGTCTACATGCGCTCTGCCATTTGATCTGTCAACAGTTTCTTTGCTTTGTTCTGCTGCCGCTGTCATTAGCAGAAGGAATCCTGTCAGCAATGGAATACACACAAGAGATTTTAACACCTGCCTTGTATGCAAATATTGCTTTTAAAAGCCTCACCTATGTACGTTGAAAACGTTTTCAATTTCATTATCCTTACATACAATTCGATATGATGAGGTTTTCAATCACTGTTAACGCCGCAGCAGCCATAAGAAATAGCCTTACAGCAACTTCGTTTTCCGAAGAAACATTTTGCTGCAATTAAAAATGTATATTTCTGAAAATGTATATCAAAAAGAACCGTTTTATTTTGAGTCAAACATTCTATTTCCAGGAGAGCACTATTTCCAGTGAAATATTTGTCATTTCGTCGAAGCAGGTGACAAGTAATGATAAAGTTGTTGGGTGCTTTATTTATAACAAAACCATTTTATTTATGTTGTCAGAATGGAGGTGAAGATCTCTGCACACATGTTTTTTTTTTAATTGTTTATTCCATATTTCCTCCTTGTCTCAGCTGCTTGCAGCATTACTCACCAAAATTTCTAGGAAAGCAATGATAGTCTCCCCTTGTGTACTCTTCATTTTCTGGCTGCTCGACCTTGTGGCTCACACAGTTCCTCTGTATCACCTGATTCTCTCCGAGGTAATCTTTAAGTTAAACAAGTTAACCTGTGGACACGGTTGTCACTTTTATATAAACTGCATCAAATTATCAGTTTGAAAATCACTGGTATGCAATTTTTTCCACACAGCAGACTAGAACTGTCTATAATAGTCAAAACGGTTTCTTGTGAGTGACTTTCATAATTTGAAAGTGAAGAAAAAAGTGCGGAAGCTTATGTTAATTATTTAACACAATTTACTTCTCATGTTTATAAATTTCCGTCCACTGAAACACGCTTGGACAATTAGTGAATGGCTACCCACATTGTTTGTGTTGCAGGAGGAGAAGGCTACTCGAAGCATCTTCGTTCTGTTCTGTGTGCTGTTCAGTGTCCTTGTCCTCCAGTTCCTGCTCAACTGCTGGGCTGAGTCCGTCCCCAGGCTCATAACAGATAAGGTCAGCACAACAATCTTGTTTATTTGTTAAACTCTATCGACACAGTGACACTATATTGACACGATGACATTACATTGACACGATGACACTTTATTGACAGAGATACTATATTGACACAGTGACACTATATTGACAGAGATACTATATTGACAGATACTATATTGACACAGTAACAATATATTGACACGATGACACTATATTGACACAGTGACACTACATTGACACGATGACACTATATTGACAGAGATACTATATTGACACAGTAACAACATATTGACACGATGACACTATATTGACACAGTAACACTATATTGACACGATGACACTATATTGACACAGTAACACTATATTGACGCGATGACACTATATTGACATAGTGACACTATATTGACAGAGATACTATATTAACACAGTAACACTATATTGACATAGTGACACTATATTAACCGAGACACTATATTGACACAGTAACACTATATTGACACGATGATAATATATTGACAGAGATACTATATTGACACAGTAACACTATTTTAACATGATGACACTATATTGACAGAGATACTATGTTGACACAGTAACACTATATTGACATAGTGACACTATATTGTCACGATGACACTATATTGACAGAGATACGATACTGACACAGTAACACTATTTTGACAGAGATACTATATTGACACAGTAACACTATATTGACACGATAACACTATATTGACAGAGATACTATATTGACACAGTAACACTTTATTTATACGATGACACTATATTGACAGAGATACTATATTCACACAGTAGCACTATATTGACATGGTGACACTATATTGACAGAGATTCTATATTGACAAGGTGACAATATGTTCTCTACTGTCTTTTTCTGTAAACACGGTCGTCTGCTAATTGTTATTGTCCTCAGTTTTTGCTCCATGATGGTCCAAGGCATGATTATTAGTGATTACTGGAATTATCAAGAATATTGGGATGTTTTGCATCAAATATTTTACGTTTCTTTATATCACTTCTAAAAATCCTTTACGACACGTCTAGCATGAAGTCTTCCATCGTCTATCAGACTTTGTGAAAAGGTCGTGAAGCTAGTTTTGTGTTTTCATTTCCAACAATCTTCATGTCAGTGCCATCATGGTATCATGTCTTCTTGCCATCCTTTCTCTATGTCTACATGTTTCTTGTTTCGTGATATTCTTAGTTTCCTTGTCCACTTCCACGCTAATAAGTCGCATTATCGTCAGATTACCTCCCTTCTTTTCGTCTTTGCGCCTTTCATCGTCCTGTTCCTTCTAATCAATAGTAAAGGTGGCGCTGTGGGCATCATTACGATTGGCGCTATTATCATCAATCCTGTTATCCATCGAAAGACTTTTTTCTATTGATGTTTATGTTCTCATCATAACACTTGAAGGAATGGACACTGTGCTCTGGTGGTGGATCTGGGATGTAACTCAAGGCTGTTAACAACGCAGTTAAGTGTCAGTCATAAACCTATTTATGGCAGACATAAAATACTATCGTACGATACAAATGATCTGCTTTCAGCCACCAAGTCCCGAAGTGTTTTCATCCTTCCCTTCTAAGCTCACCTTCCACTGGATGAACAGGTAATTCAATAAAAAGATAATGTATTCGACTCAAAGATTTACAGTATGCAAATCCATCAAACCTCTTATATGTAACTCTGTCATAAAAATTATGTAATTTCAGATGTCTTGCACACGAAATAACACAAACATTAAAGGCTTAGCTGCAATCAATTGAAAAAAACGGCAAAGTCAAGAGATATTTAACAACAACCTCGTCAAAACGTCTGTTACTTTAGTCAGATGTTTAACAATGTTTTGTCACAATATCTGTTTATATCAACACCTCGTAAGCTCTTGTCATTTTTTATTCCTGACACGATTCTTTGTTTCTTTTTTTTGTTTACGCATTGCCTGAAGTAAATTCTTTCTTTGTAGTTTGATTTACTGCGGCTTCAAGCGAACTCTTACAGCTGCTGACATCTGGGACCTGCCTCACCAGTACAAGGGCGCCTCCGTCATCCCCAAGTTCCTGCACGTCTTTGACTGCTCGCAACGCCACCTGTCGTCTGTGCGGTGTGCTCTCTTTTATTCCTTATTCCTTTCGTTGATAGGAAATACTTGAAGCGATTTGTGCAATAAATCTATTGTTAAACAAAATAAAATACCCAAATGCATTTCGTTTATTCATTTAGTTTCTTCTTTATTTTATTTCTCTTTTCTGTGTTCATGTCTGTCTTTTTGGTGCATAATATACATTTTGTAACATATTGCTACTATACAAGCGTTCACAAAATTTGTAACGTTTATGTAAGAATAATAAAATAGTTCTAGACATAACTTTTCACAAAAAAATTTCTTTCCTAGTTACAAGAAAGCAGTGCTCAAGTCTCAGCCCACGAAAGAGAAGATGGTAGAAAGTGTCTCTCTCTGTGAGAAGGAATGTCTGCTCCAGAAGCGGACACGAGAAGCCAGTGGACCGTCCAGTGACGTCACGAAGCCAGTGCCGCTGTTTGTGAGTTTGGTGAAGACGTTTCACGTGCAGCTGCTGTACGCCAACGCCCTCCGCCTCGTCGGTGACTGCATTCAGTTCGCTAACCCCGCGCTCTTGAGGTCAGCTCACCAACTCAGACACCGGGTACCATGAGCGGACTACCCCATACAGGGCCTCTTGTCAAATGAGCCAATCAAATAGCTAACAAATGTTAGGGACAAATAAAATCTTTTTTGGAAAAAAATAAATGATGACAGTTTCAGGGTAAGGTTTGTGTTGAGGCTACACGACGAGAAATTTCTTTACAAAAATTAAAATGAAATTTTTAATTGGAAACCATGGTAACTACTTAATAATTATGTGTAGCGTTTTGTAAATAAATGTAGCAGGTGGGCCTGTATGAGATGACTTTCGCCCTGGTGTCTCAACATTTGGAATCTGTATACGTGGAAATAGGGAATGCGAGCTTTTCACCCTTTAGTAAAGAGTTCATAATGTCCCACTTCCTACCTTATCGCAGTCGCCCAAAATAATGTCGGACTGATACTAGCCATTGATCACCTCCACCCAGCGCTAGGTGGAGGGATTCGTGTGAAAGAAGGGTTATACCAAGAAAGAATACAAAGCCTACTATTTATAAAAGACACTAAAGCGTAGGTACATTTGCGAAATCAGACCATTTACTGTGTGAATACCAACAAGAAGGAGAAATCGGTTAACCGTGTGCTAGCATCGCAAGCGAAGGCTGTAGACTAACAGATTTTCATGACTGTGTGACATCACGTGATATTTATGTGATATTTTCATAGATGGCACTATTTCTCCTTCCTGATCTTGTCTGGTGCTGGTGGTGCCGCTGACAATGATAGTTGCGATAATGCTGATAATGATATCGCTGATTATGGGTTTTTTTCAGCGTGTTGATCGACTACATGGAGCACAAAGACCAGTACCGCCAGTGGCACGGCTACGCTCTGGTAGCTGCATTCTTCCTCGTTACCTTCCTCGTGTCTTTATGTCAGAACCAAAACTTTTACCATTCCAACAACACAGGCATGAAGATCAAGACAGCCCTCGTGGCCAATGTCTACAGAAAGGTGGGTTTAATTTCACGGCGCTATCTTTCTGTTTCTGAGCCGGTGTTATGTCGGCAGGACACCCAACCATTCAATGGACAGTAAAGTCCATCAAGACACAGCTGACATGTTGGAACTTGTCAATGGTTCTAATATCAATAGTAAACAAATTTGTTTCTAGGCGAAGAAAGGCAAAAAGTAGGTACATCCAGTTATTATATAAACATTTGTCAAATAAAATGTGTGAATATAATGAAATAGGTTTTACCTGCAAGCTGTGGACTTCGGTTGTAAACTATTGACTCTGGGTTAGAAACTAAAAATGTCCTTGACCTTTGTAGTAAAACAAACTTTGCCTCACAGAGGTTCTCACTGATTCGATTCCCAGCAAAAATAGAAAATGCCTTTGTTTTATTACAGCTGTCTACAGGTGTTTGTGATCTTGAACTTGTCTCTCAAAGGACCTGACACTGGTCACGACTGACACTGAACTTTGTCCGTGTAGTGATTTCCTTAAGTGAGGAAAACAGCCCGAGTTGACATTGAAGTGTTTTTTCTCTCAGGCTCTCTCCATCAGCAACGAGACGCGGCGACAGTTCACCACCGGCTCCATCGTCAACCTGATGGCCATCGACTGTCAGAAGATGCAGACGGTCACAGCTCAGCTCTGGAACCTGACCTCGGCTCCTGTCCAGGTACCTGTGTGTCGTCTGGTCCTCGCCACTTTCTTGTTTAACATCAACTCTCGTTTCTTTGCATACATGTGTGACGTGTACACAAGTCGTGGAAAGTCGCATCCACTCTAGGCACCATGTCCCGTCTTCCTTGTTAGATACGTATCAGCCTTTCTTCTCTACTCCAAAGGTTTAGGTGTGTCCTCTGTTTCTCTTGAAGCCATAGTGTGACATTCTACCCAGGGTATTTGCAGGACGTGCATTTGTAACCCATCACAATTCTACAGAGTTATGCCGCTTTTAGTGATGGGTGAGGCTGGGGTGTTCTTATATTGCGAAAATATGAGAAAAATGTTTGTTTTGTGTGATCGTTTCTTTGTAACTGATTCGTATTGAGACTAAATGTACTGCAGGTGTACTTAAACTTCAACAGTACTGCCGTAGCCACATTTTTATTCAACGACTCAGTCATTAAAATATAAGCAAAAATTCATTAATGATTTTCGATGTGATAACAGTGTAGCTAACGTGTGAAATTGCTTAGTGTAATGTTTCAACATTTTCTGAACCTTTTGTCTTCATCATATTGAATATTTGCTTTACGCTCGCCTTTATATTTATAATTTCTGTCAGCTTCGTCATGTCTGATTCATTTTCTCGAAAACCATCTACCACATTATTTTTTTCTATTTTCACTTCTTTTGTTTTTTATCTATACAAGCTGACGCTTCTTCATTCAGATCTCGTTGGCGTTCTACTTCCTGTACCAACAACTGGGTATGTCTTTCCTGGTTGGTGTGGCAATTATCATCGCCCTCATCCCAATCAACGCCCGCATTTCCATCATGGCCCGGCGCTACCAGGCCAGTCAACTGGTGCTCAAGGACCAGCGCCTGAAAATGATGAACGAAATCCTCAGCGGAATTAAGGTACATCATGTGACCAGAAGTCATCATCCAATCTTTTAAATGCACAGTAGTCTCTCTCTCTCTCTCACTGGATCACTCTTCATCTCTCTCTTTATTACTGTCACATACATTTAACATTTGAGAGTCGCCATAGATACCAAAACACATGCGAGTAAGCACATATGACTGTTTGCCCTCCCACGTGCACTACACATGACCATCAGAGACCATGAGAAGACAATCTAGTATTATTAGTCCGGACACGAGCCACGGAGGAGATCAGGCAGGCAACTGCTTCGTCAAAGTAACTGTTTCTCAACCGGGAATTTCTGGCCTGGGTGTGTGTATACCTGACACCAGAGGACATGAGACATAACAGGGCATTGGCCGGGTGGAATATGCCCGCTCTGTACAGACTACACATCACACTGATTGTTTACATATTGGAGGGGAAAATGTGTCCATGCCATGAACACGATTACAGTTAGTGTCATCGCACTTTTTTATTTATAGCTGGATAAAACCATTAGCAACTCGTTTCTTTGTGAAGGTGATCAAACTCAGCGCTTGGGAGGAGGCATTCGAGAAAAGAGTGAGCGAAATAAGAAAGGAAGAGATTACCTGTCTGAAGCGAGCCGCTGTGTTAGTCACTATACAGGTGTTCAACTGGCTATGCTCTCCAGTCCTGGTAAGAACATTCGATGTGGATGATCAAATATTTTGCATTAGAACATTCGCGAAATCATTCTCTCTGCTATTACTTACACGAGGCTTTATTTATATATGTTGTATTTATAACTGTTTTATTTATAACTGTTGTATTTATAACTGTTTTATTTATAACTGTTGTATTTATAGCTGTTTTATTTATAACTGTTTTATTTATGACTGTTATCTGACAGGTGACCATAGGTACGCTTCTCACTTACATATTTACATCGGAACATCGCCACTTGGATCCCACTACTGCCTTCGTGTCTCTGTCTCTGTTTAACATTCTGAAAAACCCTCTCAACCACCTGCCCAGCTGCATCTCCGAGCTCGTGCAGGTAAGGGGTCAAAGTCGTCAGACTGACTCTCTCTAAAGCTGACTCATACTCACACAGGAACTCTCTTACTTTCAGGTAGATTGAGGTAGTTTCTATTTTCCATACCTTGACAAGCACACACGTCCTTTCACGCCGTTTATGGACATACTAACACACGTGTATTGCACACTGTTTATAATTAGAAACCAGACAAACTTTGGGGCTGTGATCTTGGAAATCTGTCTTCGAAAATAGGATCAACATTGGCCCCTGGCGATAATTTAGATGAATTAACATTTTTATGCGTGTTACAATCAGCATTTATTTGTAGTAACATAGCTTAAAACCAGCACGAAAAAAGAAACAACAACAACAACAACAAAATCACAACAAAATTTCACAAACCAGTGAACATCATGAGACTGTGTTGATCTAATATTTAGAGAGGCCACACAATTCTGGCAAAAATGACAATCAAAGCCGACATTTTAATGAAACAAATTAGTTACAATTAAGGTCTAGAGGGACAGGCAGCAGGAGACACCGCTAGTAAACCTTGAGAGTAACTGATATAATGACTAATATAACTGTTGGTGTGTGATATTCAGGCTCATGTGTCTTTTCGGCGGTTGAGGGACTATTTGGCCTGCGAGGACTTCAGCAGATCATACATCGAGCAGGCGCCGGAAGGTATTCTTGCCCTCACTGGAAACCTCACATCTTGTGTCACTGAACATTACAGACTTACCTGTCGCTATAGTATAGTTATATATATATATATATCTGAAACTTTAGCGTCCATTCCTATATTAGATTGCTATAACTGTTATCTAAATACCCTATAGCTATGGTTATCACTCTATTAAGTAGATATTATCCATATGCTCATAATAAAACCTTTTTTCTCTACTATATTAATAGGGGGAATCATCATCATATTTCTGCGATATGTGTTCTACTATATTGATAGGAGGCCATTATCAGTGTTATGTGATTGTATTTTACTTTACCGATGTAACTAAATACTCTTCAGGGGTGGCTATTTCTGTCAAGGGCGGCACTTTTACCTGGGACAAACACTCACCTCCAACCTTAAATCGGTAAGTGGATCAGATACAGTACTCTATACGAAAGTACACGATAAAGTAGTACAAATGTTGAAAAAATTAGTAAAGGACTGGATTTACTTCTGTATGTATCTACCGAACGCTAAGAAGTTCACAAACAGTGACACTCTAGGAAGTGTGGGGACGGTCAGGGTATTTCAAATGCTTTGATTAAGAGTTCATGCTTTCTGACAATACAGGTACACTGGGTATAAATGCATTTCTTACAGATTATATTTTTTATTTTGAAAAAAAATCACAGCTGACTGTGAGACAAGGGTTGAAGGAGGTGTTGTTGATGGAGAGTGTGGAACAATGGCAAGAAAACTTGTCTTCTGTTTCCGCTTATTCCTGCTGTTGATCAGATAATAATGTTAATCAAATAATAATCTAACTTTTGCAAGTTGGTGTTTGTGAATAAAATAACTTAAATAAAATAAAATAAAATGAAACACCTTAGCCCCGTGTGTTTCCTCAGCATCAGCCTGGACATCAAGGCTGGTCAGCTGGTGGCGGTGGTGGGGCCGGTTGGGTCTGGCAAGTCCTCGCTGCTCTGTTCTTTTCTGGGGGAAATGCGCAAACTCAAGGGAACTGTTGCTCGTAAGGTATTTATGTGCAGATAATCATCATCCATCATCCACCATCCATTTTTATTTATTAACCTATACTGTCTACACTTTCCGTAATGCATATTCACCCCCTTGCATTCATTTCATTGAGAAATCAATCATGGGTATTTTTTCAAATAAAATGGTCTAATTCTACTTGTGTCCTCTTTTTGTTGAAGTTGATGTGACAGACGATTATTAACAAAAAGTAACCATTACTATGATGTGTTTTTTTCAGGGCAGTGTTGCCTACGTTCCGCAGCAGGCTTGGATACAAAACAGATCCTTGAAGGACTGTGTCATTTTCGACAACCCTGTCGATGAAAAAAAGTACAAGAAGGTTATCCACGCATGCGCACTGCTGCCGGATATAGAAAGCTTTCCAGCAGGTGATGCTACAGAAATAGGAGAACAGGTAGACAACAGAGTCTGCGATAAGTAACATGATAGTGCAGTAAATAGTAACATGATAATGTAGCGAGCAATGAGCAATAACTGTAGTAACCAGTAGCTGCTATCATCAGCCTCTAGTAAACTGTGTAGTTCACAGTAACAGTACTTTAGTAACCAGTAACATGTTGTTGTACTTCTCTCAGATGTTAGTCGCAGTTTGAAGGAAAAGCTACATCATTAGAAACTTTAGGCTATCGGAAATAATTGTTTTAAAATCTAGGAATTTAGCTACTTCTTGTTTAAAAGGTGTCTTTAATATACAATAAACAAAGCGAGGCTACGAAAATGAAAAAAATGAGAAATAAAAATGTACAAAATAAAGTCATATGAACTTCACACGGAACATCGGGCTTAACTGTTTGAAGAGAAGACCATTTAGAACTGTTTGTGCTGGGCAGTGCTAACCACTCATTAGGATAAAAGAGACATGAAGCTCGCATCAAAGACAGACATGAAAGAAGCGAGAAGGAAGCATATTAATTTTTTATTATTTTAAAAGCCAAAAGTAAATGAAGAAATACAGAAGCAGGTAACTGTGTAGTGATGACAGTGTGTTGCTGTGTGCAGGGCATCAACTTAAGTGGCGGCCAGAAGCTGCGCGTGACGCTGGCTCGTGCCGTGTACAGTGACGCCGAGGTCTACCTCCTCGACGACCCGCTCAGCGCCGTGGACAGTCGGGTGGGCAAACACATCTTCAGGAAGGTCATCAGTTCATCCGGACTCTTGAAAGGAAGGGTTAGAAGAAGTTCTTACAAACTTTGAAAAATTTTACGTTTAAAAAAGTTGCGGGAAATTTCAAATTATACCCCAGTACAGAAAGGAGGATTGGATTTGGGCATTAAAACTTCAATCGCTATATTTAATATTTTCATATTTTATATTTATTATGAATGCATCCGTATTACACCCATTAACATTTATGCTGCTCTGAATTATATGTAGATTTCCTAAGGGTGGCTTCGAACATAATGCATAAAAAGGTTTTACTTAGCTAGAAAGGAAATTGCCATTACCATGGAGTAGGTTAGGAGTCCCGGCAGTTTCTTCTCTCGACATTCAAACATAAACATGCGGGTGCCCGGCTTGCTTTAGGGCGAAAGTCTTTCCTGCTTACCTCACAGATGTAGATGATTGAATAGACACACACACACACACACACACACACACACACACACACACACACACTCACACACACACACACACACACACACACTCACACTCACACTCACTACTTATCTTGCATGTGTCAACTCTATTGTCTTGAGAATATTCCTATCTCTGATTGAATAGACACAATGCTGGGGTTCGAGTCCGCATACTGTATATGACATGTCTAGACTCCATCAACCACTTAGATTATTCTTCCCGAAGCCTACTAGGTTGTGATACATTTCATCATTTAAACCTTTGTAGAAAAGTTGTAGACAGGCTGTAGATGTAACACGTAAAAGCCGTGTTGCTATAAATAAGCCAACGCCTGTGTTACTGTAGGTGCTGAGCTGTCTAACGGCCATGTTGGACTTGGTTCATTATACTTCACAATTAAGCAGGGACATGCAGTATCATCAAAGTCTTTTTATTCTGACAGACGCGTGTGCTAGTCACCCACAGTGTCCAGTGGCTGCCTGTGTGCGATTCCATAGTGGTGATGGAACAGGGGCAGATCATTCAGATTGGCAGCTACGAAGATTTACTTGCCCATGACGGTCCTTTCGCACGATATTTGAAGACCTACCTTCGGCAGGACATGGAGGACCTTGATCCTGAAGGTACCTTCTTTCTCTTGTTTGTTCTTTTGTCTGCAGCTGGGGGTGAGGGGGGGATCTCACTACCATGAGTCATTTTCATATCCAGAGAAAAATCCATCGTCATCCTATTTCTTCCGCCCACCACCATCATCATCCAAGTAATTTTATTTGGTGCGCACTGATTTCCTTGCTTTATTCACACGACTTTGTCTGACTGGAGGCGTGTCTGTTGTCAGTGAAGCAGATTCTGGGTCAGATGCAGGTGAAACTGGAGAGTGTCACGGAGGACGGGATGACATCAGCAGACGAGGATGACCACCGCTACAGAAGGCGATCGTCCAAGTCAGTTTACCTCTCTTGACCTTCCTTCCTTTCATATGTATGTGCGCAAAACAGAAATATAATCGAGCGAGTAGGCAACAATCGATTCTGTATGACTGTTTATTACTGTTATTTTCTAACTTTAATAAGTTACACACTTCGGATCTGCATAGAAGCACATACACATGTACTGTTCTTTAGTCTCGTAACATGTACACTAATATTTAATTCTACTCCACGCCTCCACTCTTATCAATTTCACTCCACTCCTCTCTACATCGTTCTGTGATCTACAGACCCAAGGAGAGGGCAAATGAAATGGAAGAAGAGTTTGTGATCAAACGGTTGTCAGGGAAGCAACTTGTACAAGAGGAGAAAACAGAGCTCGGGGACGTACGTGTGCTTGCTTGTGTATCTTCTAATAATAGCAGTCGATGGTATCTAAAGATAGTGGTTGTCGCTGTCTCAAATAAGGTGTGGAGACAATCCAGAAGTAGTGGTCTTAGCTGTCTTGAAGAAGAGTTCGTGTACCTTGTATGTTTTTGAATGTAAGTAAACACTAGAAGGTCTTCGGCAAAGAGATGCCGACCAAGATGTTTGCTGACCGTCTGATGTATGACAGATGTTGCGGAAGGCTTTACGGGGATTACATTCTAAGCGTCTCAACATTCTGTGGGACAAACATGTTGGTCAAAAGTGTCACATTAATCTTTCGGTCTTTGGTGATTCTTTAAACTAGCTTGGCTGTCTGATCCCTGTAGGTCAAAGGCTATGTCATAAAATCGTTACTGAGGGCATTTGGCATAGTACCAGCGGTAGCAGCCATCATCATGCTTGTCATGTTTAACGGCCTCGGAGTCGCAGCCAACATCTGGTTGTCCAGGTGGACTGACGATCTGTACCTGCGCAACATCTCGCTGGCAGAAACACCTGACTATAGCCATCATATACTCGTGTATGTCAGTGTGTACTCGGTGCTGGGGGCGCTGCAAGGTGAGTGACCATCTTAAGCCTTTTGCTGTCGCGAAGTTCATGATAACTTAATCACAGGCAAAGTTAAATCCCATTACTTTGATGGCTTAGTAGGAAAGTGCTTCCATCCTGAGGCGATTTTGCACTATGGGGGAGAAGGATCGTGGAAGGGGGAGGAAATCTGAGTACTTGGAAAAGAATCCCAGACGACCATCCCTGCGAACAGGCGTGACATTTAGAGAGTGAGATGAGAGTGAATGTAGAGCCTCTCTCTACAGTGATAACAAGCGAGTGTTTTACCCACTACGTTACCACCCGCTCCAACTACCCCAGTGCTGCTACAGTGCCTCTATACTTAAAGTGCAACTCTACTGATATAAAACACACATTTAAGTGTAGTGCTTGTTTCTTTTTAACATAAATGGATCATTCGGAGCGCATTCTACATGATTGTCAGACGCTTCAAAATGAACATTGGCTCGTCAGCTGCTGATTGAACCTGAGGTAGGGGAAAGGACAGTGTAAGGGAAACAATGAAGACGGACTGGACCGAAACCTTACTTATCTCCCATTTCTCTTCTCCAGCATTTGCCACATTGCTGTTTGTGGGGACCATTTATGTCAACATGATCACAGCCTCCAAGTACCTCCACAACAAAATGCTCAAGGCGATCATGCGACAGCCAATGAGATTCTTCGACACAAATCCGGTCGGAAGGATACTCAACCGCTTCTCTCGAGACATCGATGCTGTGGACGGCTCCATGGCGCGGCTAGTCCGCCTCTTCCTGCAGCAGGTTAGTGACCCCAGACAACGATGTTGCTCTCTCTTGATTCCATTAAACCTGACTTTTCTACTTGGTCCTTCATTCATGCCTACTTTCTATGCAGATTTTAAAATTAATATTAATATTTAAATTCGTATTTAGGTTAGGTTTTAGATTTGTATTTCTGTTTCGGTAGACGCAATGTCGTAGATGATGATGATGATGATGATGATGATGATGATGATGATGATGATGATGATGAAAACTCCTCGCCAGACAGCGGCAATGCTGCCTTTGTTGTTAACGAAGTCGTCTGATGCTCACCTCAGATGCGCGTTACCTTTTGACTTGTCTGTCGACCTTTACCCCTCCCATCCTCCTTTCAGTTGCTTGCAGTCGTCTGCGTTCTGTTCGTCGTGTCCTACAGTACACCCGTCTTCATCGCAGTGGCTGTTCCTATGGTCATCCTCTGTTACATGGTTCAGGTAAGCGCAGCTCGAAATTTCAACTCCGTTCTTCAACATCGAAAATATGCATTTTACTTGACACCATGTCATGTTCCATCGTCTGCTTGTCTCAACATTTAATCGACAAACGGAATCTCAGTCTCAGTGTAAACAGCATCTCCTGGTCATCTGGGTATGTGTAGGGTGACTACAATGAAGCAGACACCTGGCCTGAGTCAAACAACATAGTCACTTGTCTAGGATCAAACAAAGCTGTCTCTTGTCTGATTTTCAACAGCGCAGTCACTTGTCGAGATTGAAGCGCACAGTCACTTGTCGAGATTGAAGCGCACAGTCACTTGTCGAGATTGAAGCGCACAGTCACTTGTCGAGATTGAAGCGCACAGTCACTTGTCGAGATTGAAGCGCACAGTTACTTGTCGAGATTGAAGCGCACAGTCACTTGTCGAGATTGAAGCGCACAGTTACTTGTCGAGATTGAAGCGCACAGTCACTTGTCGAGGGCTGATACTTGGCCTAAGTCACTAAGAGTTGTCGTTCTTAGCATGCAGAGCGCTAACGTCTGTTATTTTGCTTGTGTACACGTGCAGAAGTTCTACATTCCATGCTCCCGACAGCTGAGGCGTAACGAGTCGACTGCGCGCTCACCCGTGTACGCACATTTCAGCGAGACGCTCAGTGGCGCCACCTCCATCCGGGCCTTTGGCGTGACTGACAAGTTCCGGCGGCAGAACGAGAATCTGGTGGATCAGAACAACGTCTATTTTTACGCCTTTATCTCCGCCTCCAGGTGAGTATTCTGTCTTCTGACAGCCGACAACAGGAAGCTTACATCTCGTGAACTTAGATGTTCTTTTCTCATCTTCTGTATTCTCTCGCTCTGAATGCGGCACCTATTTACAGGGCCGGCTTGTGTTCTGCAATTAAAAAGTTTTCGTTGTTTACAGACCCTGGTACCTGTTAAATTGTAGGTGCCGATATTGTGTCCGATAAATTCTCATCAGCCATCAGCTTAATTAAATATCAGATCCTTTTCTGGCCACGTGTCACTAAACTCACTCACTTTCCCCCTCACTGATGGTCTCCCCTACTGTTGCTGTCCTCCCGTCGTCCTGTCATGCGCTGCACGTGTTGACCTGCAGGTGGCTGCGGATCCGCTTGGAGTTGCTAGGCAACTGCATGGTCATGTTTGCCGCGCTCTTCGCTGTCCTGGATGACGACCTCACCGGAAGTCTTGTGGGTCTCTCCCTCTCCTATGCTTTGCAGGTAAGACCGCCTGCCTGTCTGCTTGTCTCTGTGTTTGTGTTGCTGTGCGTTTCTCTTACTGTATAATTCATTGACTGCCATTTTAAATCGCTAACTGCATTTGCTTTTCGAAATTTCATTTTATTATCTGACGAAAAGCGAAAGGGAGAGTACTTTTGACAGACAAAACCTTTCTTGGGATTACTTCCCTTGGTCTGTTCACTGTCTTTCCGTTACAGGCTAGGACTGCTTCTACTGTTCCTTGAGACAAATAAAGATAGATGCTAATTCTTCTTATCTCTGTATATCTACGTTTTAGTGCACACCATGACCGTCCCTGCCCCCAACCAGTCTTACCCTTTCTCAACTTTCTACTTGTCACCACACTGGGGGAGGGGGAGCAGCTGCTTGTGGTCACTATCCTCCCAGTCAAGAGTTCTTATGTTTATGTGCAGTTCATTTGTTCTGAACATTCTCGGATCGTTTATTTTTTGCTAATGTTGTTTTGCTGTCAATGTGTGTTCTCCGTCATCAGATCACCACATCTCTCAACATGCTGGTGCAGAACTCCACCCAGCTGGAGAGCAACATCGTGTCTGTAGAGAGGATAGTAGAGTATGTCTCTCTGGCACAGGAGGTGAGCACAGATACCTGCAGACGTATTCATGTACTGTCGGACAAACAGCTGTCAGCAGCCTAATAATGTAGCATAATAAACTCGTGTATTAATTTAGTAATAATGCGGTGTAATCATGTGATTTAATTATTCAGGGTAATATAGTTTAATCGTGCATTATGATCAACTGCTGTGCTGCAATGTTTGTGCAATAGTACATAGAGTGTGATAATGTAACTTGTGAACAGATGCAGTGTCATGCTGCAGTGTGATAACCCTGTGAGCATGCAGTGACTGTTACAGCAAGTGTGCAATGAAAGCAGTTGCAGAGATAATCTTAGATGATGACTAATTAAGGTCTAGTTTTAATAGTAAATGCTTGTCTTCTGGATGCTCAATTTTAATCTGATTGGCAGCCAGCATGGGTTATCCCAACGAGCAAACCTCGTAAATATTGGCCAGAAAAAGGAAACATCAAGGTTAACAAGTTCAGCACGCGCTACAGACCCGGCCTTGACCTTGTGCTGCACTCCATTTCTGTGTACATACAGGGTGGACAAAAGGTTAGAGGTCACAAAGTCAGTTATTTAATTGTATTAACATACACTGTGATGAAGCAAGCTTTGTCGCGACTAACAAGATGGCTAGTCCCACAAGGCTGAACCTACCCATGAGCCGGTTGGTGCAGATGGCCGCTTAGGTGGGGAGATGAAACAATAACACGGTTATCTTCTTATTTCTCATCACTTTTCTACATTATATTTACTTTTCTGTAATTCAACTTGCCACTTCATTTATTCCCCTTACTTCTCACTTCTTTTATCTGCTATATTATCTTTTCTACTTGCTTGTCCAGGTATTTTTTTTCTCCGAAGAAATAAATAAAAAAAATGCTGCTGCTGTTTTCAGGTGGGAATGGTGGGCAGGACTGGTGCAGGCAAGTCGTCGTTGTCGTTGTCTCTGTTTCGTCTCATCGAGGCAGCGGAAGGCAGCATCGTCATTGACGACATCAACATCGCCGACATCGGACTTCACGACCTGCGATCTCGTCTGACTATCTTACCGCAGGTGACGAGCCGAAGCTGTCAGCTCATTGAAATTGTTCCTGTTGCTCATTGCTGCATCATTTTGAATGTTAATAAAAAAAAATCTTGTAACAGATTTATGGTGCACGAAAGGGAGGTGAGAGCCTGCTAATAACAAGGTCTCTCTTCCAGGATCCGATGCTTTTCTCGGGGACACTGCGCTTCAACCTTGACCCCTTGTCCGAGTTTTCTGACGATCAGTTGTGGTCTTCTCTGGAGTTGTCTCACCTAAAAGCCTGTGTGGAGTCACTACCCTTGGGCCTGGAACATGAAGTTGATGAGGGTGGACTCAATCTCAGGTCAGTTTAATGACACTGAAGGCAACAACGATTTTTTAAAATATATCAATTACAACATACTAAACAGTATGACAATGTCTCTTTATATCAGAAAGAAGTGTCTTGCACGTCCCATACATGTATTATATTAGAAGTCAACGAAGGTCTCGGAGTCGACGAAAGACAAGAGTTGTTTGCTAACGTTTGTCATTAGTGTCGTATTTTGTGAACCAACACACATTGAAATTTTGAGATGAACTTTTTGTGGACTAAACAGACAACTGATAAATGTTTTCTTCGACAAGATCTTGTACGACGTTGGACAACACTCGACGGCAATTTCAGTTTTACTAAATGTTGAACCCTGCTGTTTGACTTCATATCACGTGGTACGTGTGTGGTGACGTCAGTGTGGGTCAGCGGCAGCTGGTGTGCCTGGCCAGAGCCCTGCTCCGCAAGACGCGCGTGCTGGTGCTGGACGAGGCCACAGCCGCTGTGGACATGGAGACAGACGAGCTCATCCAGCGGACCATCCGCTCCGCCTTCAAGGAGTGCACAGTGCTCACCATCGCCCACCGCCTCCACACCGTCCTCGACTATGACAGGTAATACGACTGTCTCTACACTATGACAGGTAATATGAATGTCTCTACAGTATGACAGGTAATACGACTGTCTCTACACTATGACAGATAATACGACTGCCTCTACACTATGACAGGTAATACGACTGTCTCTACACTATGACAGGTAATACGACTGTCTCTACACTATGACAGTTAATACGACTGTCTATACACTTTGACAAGTAACAACAGGTGGGCCGGTCTTTTACTGTCTCTACACAACGACAAATAATATAACACAACTGTGTCGACATTATGACAGGTAGCATGGCACTATTTTCATTTCACTATGACAAGGCGCGTGACAACATTGTTCTTACATTATGACAATTAGCATGGCAGTATTGTCCCATCATTATGACAGGTAACAGGTCACTATTTTCACTACACTATTACAGGGTAGCATGACACTAGTGAACCTTACCCTGCTCTCACAGATAATAAATAAGTTGACTTCTCTGTGGCTCACGTTGTGAAGTGTAACAGATGGTGAATGGTCTTCATTCACTTGTATCATGAGACTATAACAGGAGTCGTGCATGACAAAACCTGACACTGGTGATGCAGTGAAAGTGTTCATTGTCAGGGGTAGCGAGAAGTGTTGACAAACGGATACACTGTGAATCTGTTCATAGGATTTTTTGGATTATCCTATCACTTATACGGTTTTCCTGTCTCAATACATCACAAAAGCATGACAATACGAGGAAGGTAAGAATCATCAGGGTGTTTACTGTACCGATCATAAGTACTACAACCAACAGAAACTGTTTTTGGTGTCAGCGGTCAGGACTACTGCAGGTGCTTTGTGTATCATTTACAAACTTTAATACTCTACAGAAATCGTAACTAACAGAAAGTTGTTCACAGTGCAACTTCTAGCATTTTTCTTTAAATCAATTCAGAAAACATTAATTTTGTTGACGACTAATTTTTTTCAGTCTATGTCTTTTTTGTCTGGGAGTTACTAGAAGATGATTTATCCACACCTTTTTGTTTGTTTGTTTGTTGTTTGTTTTTTGTTTGTTTGTTTGCAGAATCATTGTTTTGGAGAATGGGCGTATCGTGGAACTAGGGTCTCCTGAAAACCTTCTTCAAGACAGCAAAACAATATTTTACAGAATGGCTTATGAGGCTAAGCTTGTTTAGACATGATACTAAAGCCATGAAGCACAGCACGAGACGATTGTGATCAGTGCTTCAGTAAATGTTTAGCCTCGCACGTGCAACATAAGGTCAAGGCTACAATGTCAACAGATTTTAGTGTGTCAGCTACGATGTCAACATTGTGCAGACACAACAGGTGTTTGTGTGAGACTACAAGACAAGGAAGTAGACATCCATGATACCCACAAACACCATTTGTATACCCGTAGATTTGTCGAAAGCAATTTCAGGTAAAGGTAATTACATTGCACTGATGGCATTGGTCATATGATAACAATATTCCTTGTGACTGACACGTTCAGCAAGTGATTATCACACTGGTTCTACGAATGGAGGATATCATTCGAGTCAACAAATATGCTAGACATGCGCTCCACTTGATTTGTTGTGGAGATAGTCTGGTCCAGCTTTAAAAATATTTGTTCTGCACGAGACTTCATGTTGATATGAACAGTATTCTCCAGTCAAAGGATTGTATGAGAATCCCGGTCATTCGAATATGATTTCAATTTTCAAATAAAACATTACACATAGCTACTGTCGTGTTTTAGTTAAACTATTTAAATACTAACAACATTAACAGTGATACACCACTCTGCTACTTTTAAATGGTAGACTCTAAGACGAAAGGAGAATATTTCCACAACACTTGCTTTTAGCACAAACACCACCACGAATCTGATTAGACTCATTAGAGAGCTGAAACATGATCTCAGAAAAATAACGGGATTGAGATTGGAATACGTGTGTGGACATGTGACCATCTTCACATCTTTACCCTTTTCGATCTCACCAGGTCATGTAAGATACCCCAGGACATTTAAAACTCTTTTGAATTCATTCAGGCATGTAAAAGGTTTGTCGTTTTTAAAACGCAGTAGGGTTCAAAAATTGAATACTTGGGGTTAGAGTGGACACAAGTGCATGAACCGCTCTTACAGTACGGAAGTGTGTGTGTGTGTGTCTCCTTGAAGCAGCCTTGCGTACCGTAACGGGGGCGCCCACCACGGGCCCTCACTCTGCCCAGTGAGACTCGGCGATACCCTGCGCACGCGGTTGGAGCAAAATGGCGGCTGCTAGCGAAGTAGAGAATGTAATTTTGTTGATGGACATGTTTGACGACGACGACGAAGTAATGAAAGCAATCCATGGCAGCTCCAAACAGAATTTACATCTACTGGCATCCATTTGTGAACGAAAGAGGAAAAAGCCCATTATGTGGAAAGAACAGAGGGGTAGCTTGCAATTCCATGCATACCTTACCGTGGAAAAGAAAAAAACAAAAGAATTCAGCATCGGCCTGTCGCCTAGTAACGTCTATTTAACCAATTAAGAGGCATGCTTATAGCAGAGTTTTGTGTCGAGTACAATAGGTTATTATCAGTTAAAACACGGGGTGCCGAACACGTGTTAAATAGTTTTATATATGCATCCAATTTTCCAGGTTTTTTTTTCTTGCCACTTTTTCGTCCTTGTTATTCTTACTATGTCTCTTTTGTCATTCAAATGTCTTCAGTTCTTTTATTTTACTTTCTGTTGTTTTTCGGTCAGTTTGAGAGAGTTTTTTTTTAATTTCTGGGGAGCTATGTAACCAGCATTAAAAACAAAAATTCTGTGTGGCAAAGAATGGCATATAGCCTTCCAGCAATTTGTACTGTAAAAGCTGGAGCAGCAAATCTGTCCGATAAAAGTATGGGCCCTGTAATCTGATGCAAAATACTCTTTAAACGATTGTTGGTTCTGGCTCTCTTAATAAAGATTGTGAGGTTCACTTGAGTATTATTTTTTTACATCTTGAGGAATGATTCAGTTTTCATAGATGGCATCAATAATGAACACAGACACATCTTCTAGAAGTTCATAAGACATTCTTAAAAAATTATTTTTATCAAGTGACATATCATATGACAAAATAGCCATAAAGTAATTAATAATAATGATGTGAATGTGAAGGACCAATGAACGTGTAGACAGGTTACACCACACACAGGGACTACACGGCACGCTTCACGTGTTCTTTCAATCAACACAAAACACTAAGATCTGTACATGGGTTTCTCGAGCTGTGTACTTGAGGTGGGGTTTCTAAATAAGTTGTATAGGGATCAAGATACATCAGTACTCCTTCAATAAATTCCTAAACATAAATCAATATATCAATAAGAGAACATGAATCACGATACATCTCACCATCTAGCTATCATTACAATCAAAACCAACTCTTACAACTACTGAAAGGTAAAGGTAAAGGTCATCCCATAACCTTTTCAGGTCGTAGAGGAGTGAGGTGTTAGAGACCCCACTTTTCTCGGGGCCAGCTTTTACATGAGGGTGGTGCCAATCTCCTCTCCCTCGCTGCCTTACCTCCCCCAACCCTCTATGGAGTCAGGTACCCATTCCAATCAGCTGGGTCGACTGGGGAAAGTTTGCTGCGCTTGTCGGGAATTGATCCAGCTCGCTCTCGGTTCGGAAGCCAGCGCTCTAACCACTCGGCCATCCGCTTCTCCACTACAACTACTGAACCGATTCTCTAAAGTTCCAAGTCATTAGGTATCCGACCGAAAAAGACGTATAAACCAATCGTCCCGCCACGAGAGTCTTTTGTCAACTATGAAGAGATCAACTTACATACAGTTTCCAGTCCTCTTCGCATTCATTCCGTCCCTAGCACATATATATATATATAGAATTATCTCCCTTGCCCAGGTTGGCGCGCAGAATCCTTCAACGGAGGGTCGTACTCCCTGGGGTCAGGCACACAGCAAATTTGAAGGTGATCCTTCCAGGTCGTAGGGCACTCAGCTCCTGACGACTATGAATTCTAGATCGTAGGGCACACAGCTCACTGACGATATTATATTCCTGATCGTAGGGCACACAGCTCACTGACGATATTATATTCCTGATCGTAGGGCACACAGCTCACTGACGATATTATATTCCTGATCGTAGGGCACACAGCTCACTGACGATATTATATTCCTGATCGTAGGGCACACAGCTCACTGACGATATTACATTCCTGATCGTAGGGCACACAGCTCACTGATGATATTATATACTTCTGGTCGCAGGGCACTCGGCTCACTGACGACAATCTTCATCCCGCCTTCTCGACCCCCTACCTAATTCCTGAAAATACTTATGTTTTCATGAGTACTCACACCACTGCATTGTCACATTATATTCTACCTTCATAGCAATCGTACTTATTTCTTAAAACCATCAAATCTCATAAACGCACATCATTCTCTCCAGGCCAAGCATTAAAGAAAAAAAGCTATCACAAAGATTAATCAACAAAACAAAACATCCCATACCTTGGCTATGCAAGGAATTAGTTCTGCTCCCCTCTCACTTTCACACAGTACAATCTCCTATGTCCTTACACTAGGACGTTAGGTCGGGGACTAAAAATCCAATCAACTCAGTTGCCTTACAGGAAATCGGTGACTACTTTACTCAGTCGCACTATGAACCATACTCACATTCATCTAATCTCATTCAAGGGGAACTAGTAGTGCTCCTTAATACCTAAAGGGGGCTAACTCTCATTCTCACATTCATATTTTCGCGTAAAGGGGAAACTAGCCCTGCCTTACAACCTAGCAGGGAACTACCTCTAGTTTCTCCCTTACTATCACGGGTCGATCCGTGACAGTGAACTTCACTACCAAGATAGATTACACTCTCTGCCCAGGCCAATAATGATAAAGGTAACAGTGGATGGTGAGATACCTATAGGCACACTGATCAACATAAAGATGAGGTACAAGAGTACAACATAAAGCAATGGATGGAGCTATGAAGGGATATAGGTACTGTAAACAGTGTGAGATGGAGTCATTACATGATGGTTAGCATGACAGACTATTACAAGGGAGTTAAGAATAGTAAGAATAGTTTTTTTTTACTTTCCTGGTGTTTTATCTATTTATTTACTTTATTTTTTCTTATTTCTTTTATTTATTTTGTTTTTGCTGTGCAATGAGCATTCTTCTGAATGGATACCTGCGCATTACAAATGGACATCATCATCATCATCATCATCATACTTTGTGTTTTCAGAGAGCGTTTGAATGTAGCTTGTAGTCCAAGTGGCAAATGTGATGTGGAAAAGGATTCCACTACAGCACAGTGGGAAAACATTTGTTGTCCGTATGTGACTGGGAGGGAGGTAAAGAATGCTTGAGTCTGATGAGGAGCGCAGGTTTCGGGCAGTGGTGTTGACAGACGATATTTTTCTGGTTTTACCTTTTTTAACTGTTAATTTTTTAATTAATTTCCTTTAAGAAAACCCCACCTCTCACTCACTCACACACAGAGATAAACAGATAATATATATATATATATATATTATTTAAAGAAAAATGAGAGTACACAATATGCAGCAATAGTAACTTTGTACTTTACTGCTAGAATAGATACTGCATAATGTATTGTCAATGACTTGCAAATAAAACATTTGAAAAAAATTTGCAACATTTGGGGACCTGGATACTGAATGGTAGGATTTCATGTAATTTGGCAGCAGAAGTCTGAAGTGATGTTTTTTGTTTTAGATTTTGCCAACAAATTATGCAGACATTACAGTCGCCCTTTATTTTATTGGAAAGTCGTTTGGTTGAAGATGAAGTGTTACACATTTTAAAGGTTTGTGATCCATTAGCTTTGATTACTGTGCACAAGAAACATTAAATAACCTTCCATGTGTAAATTGGAAACACCCATGCTTTCTATAGAATTTAATTACTTGGCACTTGTAGGTATGGACAAAATTTTACCCAAACCTCAGATTTATTATTTCATCACCATCAAAATTCTGTTTATAATAATAATAATATAGCACCTTTCAAAAGATTTGCTCGGAGCATGTTACATAAATCATACACAGACTAAATCATTAATAACCATGCACCCATATTTGCATATAACAGATGTATTCAACATACACAAAGTAAATTACAGACACACGTTATGCACGCTCATGGTTACAGTGAAGTTGTTTTGAAAATTTGCATCTTAAGTTTTGACTTGAAAGTGGTAAGAGAACCAGAGTGAATTAAAACTATTTAATTAAACATATACACTGAATTAAAATGAATTCTACAGGAATAAATTACTGCTGCTACTACTACAATACAGAAATATGGCCAGCTTATCAGTTGATTCACTTTTGTATACCATGATTTTGGCTACTTGGGTTTGCCATTTTGCATGATTCGCCCTTATTTGTTGACTTGACCAAAATGAAAAAACACAAACACTCAATATACACAAGCACCCAATATTCTAAACGAGAGACAGAGAAAACTAGAATGCACCAAAAACACATAGCATGTAGCACAACTTTTGTGTGGTCTTCATCATCAGGATCTTTTATGTTTATTATACATTCTAAATTGAAAAGTAACATGTTCCTTCTGTTTTATAAATTGCTCAGTGAGGATTCTCTTGCATAATGCCAGCTTATACCTACTGTAGTGTACCACAGTGTGGTCTATTTAGGGAAGCTGTATTTCTTTAAACATTTACCTTAAATCTAAACATCCAACCCAAAACACTCACTGTCCTCAAGCAAAGAGTTGATGTTTTCATGACAGACCTAAAAACACAATTATAACACTGAGTTTAAAAAAAATTAGCACACAACAAGCAGTTTGTAATTAAGCATGTTGTATTTTTGGTCATTATTATTCATCATGATGTTCATTATCCTAGCTCTTTCAATTATCAGAAGAATGTAAAACTGTGTGCTGCATTGTACACTGTCTCTCTGGTCTAGCAGAAGGATAATTGTTTTCCTGTAAAGATATTCGCGTTAGTTGTTTCTTGGAGCAAGCTGTATTCTTACATGCATTTCACTGATGCGGCCATTGGAAAGTCCACAAAAAGAAACTGCTGTCTGTTGGCTTGAAAATTTATCCACCAGTTTTTCATATGATGCCGTGTAATTTGTCCCATTTTAATTAATCCAACAACCTGTCTGCTGGGAAACGCTTGCAATGTCGACACTCACACTCTATAAGCACATCACGTAAACACAAAGGACAAGTAGACTTTCTGTCGTTGTGGTCCCCGATTCGAAGTTTCGAGGTCGAAGGCAAATTAATTTACCATCTCTAGAAAGCCACGACGATGAAATCTGAACTTGTGATACAATTCTATGTCGTCGTATGTATCTATCTATCGCAAAATACTTATTTATTCGAAGATTTGCCGTGAAGTGTTGTGTGCAAACCTAAATCCTAAACCAAGGCGGCCATCTATGATTTTGACGAGGCTCGTGGGCGCCCGTGGGCCCGTGGGCGGCGTGGCAGGCAGGTCGTATCGGAGCAAAACGTGGGTGGGCGCCCGTGAGCGCAAGCGGGCGCCCGCGTTGCGGTACGCAAGGCAGTCTACAGACCACTTACCTTATGTTACATACATCTTGACACTTAGCACGTGGTACTCCTCTGGATTTTCCATGCGGTTTGCCCTGGATCTTGAAAATCGCTGAACAAAGTGTGTCGCGCCCTTATCACGCGCCTGCCTATTGCACAAAGCCGGCGCAATGCAAGTCATGGGAACCCGGTCACTCTGTCTGCCCCATATGTCAGCAAAACAAATGTACGTATTTCTTCTCTCTTGGACATAAAAAACAGAAAATTGCCGAACCTATTACTCTGTCCAAAAGTAATCATATTAAAAAGTCTTTCTGTCTGTTGAGATGTTGGTGTTACTTGACTGTTGGTGTTACTTGACTGCTATGTCGCCTCTCACTGCTTACGTCACATCCATCTGTCTGCTTGTCTGTCCGTCTGTCTATCTGCATAAGCGTATTATTCGTCAACGTTTGTATGAAAAAGTATTCCAAATGTTTGTGTACATGTAAATATTATGTGTCAAAATGTTTTCTGTTTCTTGTTCGTTCCGCTTCACTGCCTGCATGATAGTTGTGTGTTAAAGATCTTCTAACATAATGTTCCTGTCCATTGTGGATGTTTAATATCGTATTAATCTTTCACGTATTTCTCTTCCTGGCCTCTGTTACAAATACAACTGTTTGATTTCGATAAGAGATTTACTGGTACCTTAAACGAGAGATCAAACCGACAGTTGACAAAAGATCACGCGAGATACATCGCACATATCGAGAGATACAACTCAAACAATCGCTTACTGTTCATTCTTAGTCCCACGGTACATGATTTCATCTCCTACATGTTGTTCGTCTGTCACTCACATCTGAGGGATGTCGGCCTGACGGGCAGCAGTCGGGTATCTCTACACCGCGGTCTTCCTTGGCTCACCTGTCCACAGACTTGTGTCAGCTCACAGGTATCATCACCTTGTGCGTACGCAGTGTGCGCGCGCAGGTGTATCGGGTGACCCGAGAGCAATATCTACCTGGTTTGGGGATGAGGTAAGGACAGACCTCAGTCTGCAGCCGGCCTGAGTACACGTGGGTGCACCCTGCTCGTGCACCATGGCCAATGCCACCTCCGGATTTTGCGGACAATCTCCTTTCTGGGTGAGGGACTCATCACTTAATCCTCTATGTGCTGTGACATGAGAAATGTTTAGTTGAAAAACACATTAAATGAATAAACTAATTGTCTTTGAATATGCCGGAGGTAAATAACATCATTGGTATCAATGGCTCTTCTGTGTCGTGGACAGCTGAATGGTTTTAAAGTTGCATAATAAATGGGTTTTTCTTCATAAATGGGTAAAAGAAGTATAAACAAAGCCCTAGAAGTCTTGTGTATGTATCTCTTCTACCAATTTGTAACCAGAAGGCAGCCATTTGAAATATCTGACTTCCATAACGGCAAACAATTTTTTATTCACTTATCGTTCCGACTATTAAGGTCTGCAGTACCCACTGCCCCACTTCATAGGGGAACCTTTATCACTAAAGTGAACAAAATGACAAAACGAGGTGTAGCTTCTAGAGACATGTAAACGTTCACTTTATTATTATTATTATTATTATTATTATTTGATAATTTGTCGCGTCTGTCCACCTGCTCCGTCAAAAGGCAGGTGGCGATCAAGGGACTACTGACTGTGGCTTTCAGCTGTAACTATTGAACTCCAGCATGAAGTCATTTTGTTATTAATAATCTACTTTAAATTTTATACGAGATTTATATTGGTTTTCAAAATCTTCTTTATCTATTTCGTCTTTGTTTCTCCTGTATTTATAAACCTAATTAACATTGATAAGACCCTGTGACCTGACAATGTAATAAGGATAGGCTCAATACGTAAGTCCGCGGTTCTCAACCTGGGGGGCGCGCCCATCAAGGGGGGCGCAAGCTGCTGAAAAGGGGGCCGCAAAGGCGGTCATTTTCTCATATCTCATATAAGTATTAGTGGCTAAGGGGGGCGCGCGGACGTACCTTTATTCGTCTGGGGGGGCGTCACAAGTAAAAGGTTGAGAAACGCTGACGTAAGTGGTACATTTTCAAGGGGGAAGTCATCCTTCTTGGTAATCCCCAGCCCTCAAACCTTGTGTTACCTCCCTTGACAACATCCCTTCTTTTGAGTGCATGGGGTGAGACTTTCTTGTAACGGGTGAGGTTAAGCCTGAAACAGCAACAATTTCAACCAAAAAAGATTAGATGACCACCCGAAGCAATAACCACTTAATTTTACATGCCCTAACTACAGCTTTTATTACAAATAATTTATTTTTTCGCCTTTAGCATGATTGTCGCATTTACAGATCATAGGCTTTAATTATATTACGAGATGATCCAACAAATTTCTTGACGGATGCTTTATCATTGTGATAAAATATTATTACAAGCGACCGGTACCATTTGTCAAAATGACAAAGATCAGCTTGACGATCTCATGAGATGCTTAAAAATAATTATAACTACAAAAATGAAAACTACCGAAAGAAATCTCTGTGATTCAGATCTTTGCCAGAATGTGCATGCAGGTACGACAAGCACAAGGCTTACAAATCGTCATCTTATTTTTAAAAGTGTTTCCAAGGAAACTCGTTTCTATCTCCTTGAACGCACACATAGCGGTAGCATGCAAAGTAATCAAGAAAATCAACTAAACATTAAGTTTTCCTTTCTTTTAGGATGAAGAGCGGCTCGTCAACAATACTTTCCCAGAGTTCACCGCGTGCTTCCGCATGACCGTTGTGACGTATGTGCCCTGCGGATGGCTGTGGTTGGTGACACCTGTCCACCTTCGCTACGTCATCAAACACAAACACATGAGTCCAGCGCCCGTCTCCTACCTGAACACTGCGAAAATGGTGACCAACTGCTCGTTATGAAACAAATTCAAAATACACTCAGAAAAACAGGCATCAACGTACATATTCATGCAACAAACATCCGTGATACACAAGCTAAACCAACATCAGACATTTTAAGTTCACAGTTTTCATCCTTTAAATTTGAGAGAAAAAAAGCATGCAGATGAAACGATGGTTTCAATGGCACAGTTATTTATCTTGAAAGCTAAAGTCTGGTCACATTATCTCGTATCACCCACCCGCCCCCTTGTTGCCAAAGACAGAAGTATAGGATGTCTTCACTCTGGATGGTAGTAGTGCCCCTCTTGTGAAGACCACTGTTCACCTTCAATGCCGGTACTCGACACCACTAGACCCTGGTGATGCACTCGTCAGCTCCACCAACACTGTCAGACTTTGGAAGGCGGCCACGAGAATAAACGCGAAACATGTACATTTATAGTTGAAACATTTGGCAAACTGGAAAATAATTTGAAGAAAATTCATAATAATTGTTCAATGCCCGCAGTATATGGCAAATGTAAAAATGATGACAGAGCAGTATTTAAGATAAGAGATGCAAGGTGTTAACATGGGTGTTGAAGGGAACAGGAACAGTGCAGTATAATGATCAGGGTCTCTGGTTCCACACCACCTACCCTTTCAAATGGACAGCTTTTGGGAGTCCAAAAATAAATTGGGGACTTTTCTAGTTCTCTTAGATTTAACTGGGGCATCTCAGCAGTAGATCAAATTCCCAACAGGTCAGAATCTACTAACAGTTTTAGTCTTTGTTTCTGATCACAAACTGTCGAGGGTTTGTAGATAAGTTTTCAGTGCAGTGATACCACATTCCTGGAACGTTTGAGGGTCATATGGCAGCACGTGAATTCTTCTGTCCAGGTCATTTGTCTCCTGCTTACAGTTTTGACTGTTGGCGAAATGGTCCTCAAGATCAGAGACCAAAATGCGACGATGATACCCGCCGCCGCTTACCTGCAGTTTTCTCTACAGGGTGTCACCTGGGTACGTCATCAACGTCTTCAAAATAATTGAGAACAGGGAATGATGCTGTCATGTAGATCAGTACATCAACATCCATGTAAATTATAACAGGGATATCTCTCTCTCTCACACACACACACACACACACACACACACATACACACACACATACACGTGCACATACACATACACATAGATGTGGGAGAGAGGGGTAATGGGCTGATCACGATGTAACATGATGTTGTAGATGTTGATGCATTTTCTCGTTCTTGATGTATTTTTTTTTACTAGCTGCTTGCAGCGGTCTTGACCATGGTCTCGAGAAAAGCAAGGATTGCCTCCCCATGTGTGCTTTTCTTCTTTTGGACGCTGAGCCTGATGGCCAGTGTAGTCCCAGTCTACCATGAGGCCATGAGTGAGGTGAGAGGAGCGGGCACGTGCTAGTCTCACATTTAAGATTGTTCTTGTACTCAGGAGATTGACCTCTCTACAATGACTTGTTCTCTTTCTTCAATAATCAGAACTAAATCAAAATTTAAGGAGTTTCCCGTCTTAGTCGCTCACTTTCCTAAACTACGAAGTTTTACACCGGAGCTCAGGTGACTGCATCCTAGAACTTTCTTCAAATAAGCTGCCTGAAGGGAAGACGTTTTATGACATTCTATGACATCATATGACGTTAGATAACATTCTATGGCATTAGATAACATTAGATAACATTATGACATTAGATAACGTTATATAACATTATATGACATCCTATGACATTAGATAATATTATATGTCATTATATGATACTAGATTACGTTAGATGAGACTAGATGACATTATAAATCATTATATAATATTGTATGACATTAGATAACATTAGATGATTCTAGATGGTGCTATATTCTAACGTCTTCTGTTGTTGCCGGGCACAATAATAATGGCGACCTCTGTCCCAATTTGTCCAGATTTCCCCCACACCCGACCTTCACTTCTCCCTGTTGTGTACACAAGTTGGTCTTCTCGCTCTTCAGTTATTCTTGAGCTGCTGGGCAGAAACATTCCCTTCTGGAAGCTTCAGTGAAGGACAGGTAAACATAAATGCTAAGTGTCCGTAACTGAGCAGATTTCCTGGCTTATAGTTGCTCACTGGGATGAGTAAAGCTGGTCAACGATCAATCGAAGTTGTCAATAGACCATAAGTTAATGAGTTGGAAGTGTGTATACATATATTTATATACTAGTAATTAAGAGATAGTGTAAATATATTTAATAGTTGCAGGTGTTAAATAGATATTGTATTAATCAAAGGAGAATGTATATATATATATATGAACTCACAATTAATCAATGGAGAGAGTAGATAGATATTCTAATAATCAATGGCATTGCGAGCGGACTTTATTTTGATCAGAAAACGAGCCCTGAGCTCGCCGCCTCATTCCTCAACAAACTCACCTTTCACTGGATGAACAGGTGAGGACAGGTGTTGTACGCGCTGTTTTGCCTCCCTCCTGGCTTGTGTCGGCTTTAGTGCGTGGGTTGTACTGTGCGCATGTGTACTGACACACGGGTATGAGTGCTTGTGTGTGTGTGTGTGTGTGTGTGTGTGTGTGTGTGTGTATTTGAGGTTGTCGGTGCCTATGTGTAGGTGTGGGTATGTGTTTATGTGTGCATATGTATGTGCAAATACGTGTGTGTGTTTTTGTGTGTTTGTATATATATATATATGGGGGGGGGTTGCGTGTTTGCGTGCTGTGTGTGTATACGGTTTGCTCTATTCTCTGCGCTAAGCTGGCATATTTGTTGTGTACTCAAGCGTCTTGATGAGTTGAAAATAGTTAACGTAGTTAATTAAATGCTGGTTGAGTTTAGAGATTAGTGATTCCGTCCATTAAGTGTCGCAAGGTTTAGGGTTAGTTGCAGTTTCGCCTGCTTCACGGACATCCTTTTTCATTTATCCAATCAGAAGTCAGATGACGTGTCTCAAAGTCACGTAACGTCTTTCTGTTCTAGCCTTGTCTTCATGTCTTACAAGGGGTCACTGCAGCCTGGGGACATGTGGGATTTACCGCCAGCAAATCTCGGGAGCGCCATTGTTGGGAAATTTCAGCGCGTGCTCTGGACGTGTGCCGCCCAACGGAACAAGAAGTAAGGCACTTGTCTGGAAGTTCTTTTACATGATGACTACCTTTTTCACGGATTGAATACGTTGCTTCATATTACTTGCCGCCTCTTCTTGGTTTTTAGTTTCTGTCTTTGGCATATTTCCGCAAGCTACTGTCAACATTCAATTGCATATTTGTTTCATTTTTCTTTCATCTCATCATTCTAAGGGCCAGAACACAATCGAAGATTCAAAAAGAGAGAGAAGCAGAAAAGATTGTGAATGGCAACCATCACGAAATGGAAACATTCTTAAATGGAACCAAGAAGACTACAAATAAAACCACGCGGTCTCCCGACGCAGAGGAGAGTTATGTCAGTTCCAGTTCTCTACCCCTGCTTCGCACTATCTTTCGCACCTTCTACTGGGAGATCATGTGCGCAGGTATCTTCAAAATGGCGTCTGATGTACTTGCCTTCTGCCAGCCAGCACTTCTAAGGTAGGTCATGTTGTAGGTCAGTTCATTGCACACAAACACACACACACACACACACACACACAGATATAAAGGTACGAAAAAATATTATAAAAAGCTTGAATGTATAAATGAATGGTCTTGTGAAATATCTCGTTATGCACATGTGTAAGTTTTAGTATATATATATATATTTATGCGTGTGGATGGGTTCATTCATTCTGCCCAGCGCGCTGATCCACTTCATGGCGGAGCGCGAGCTGTACAGCGCGTGGCATGGCTACGCCCTCGTCCTCGCGATTTTCGTCACCACTCTGATCGCCTCCTTCAGTCAGCATCAGGGAGCAAACCACGCCCACAACCTGGCCATCCGTCTGAGAACAGCGCTCGTTGCTGCCGTCTACAGGAAGGTAGGGGAGATAACGCTTTATGACTGAAACACGTGGATCCTGTAAAGTTTATTGTGATGTAACATCCTGCCACAAAGTCAGCTTCCCATTGAATTTCTTCCCCAGGCCTTGTGGATGAACAACGAGACGAAACGATCGTTCACAACAGGTGCCATTGTCAACTTCATGTCCATCGACTGTCAGAGACTCCGAGATGTCATGTTTAACGTTGTCCTCAATTTCTGCATCCCTATTCAGGTGAGCTGTAGAGGAATATTATGCCAGGGCCAGCCAGTCAGCCAGGTCATCTCGTCTGTCTGTCTGTCCGTCCGTCCATCCGTCCCTTAATGTTTTTGAAGCCTGCCATACAGCCATTCATTCATTCATTCACTCGCTCACTCACTCACTCACCCACTGAAGGGTATGATGGAATCATTGTAGTTTTTGTAAATATCGTTTGCAAAACCACCCGAGATTTGTTAGGGTCAAGAGTCGAGCAGATAATGTAAAACCCTCCCGTAAACGAAAATCACGTGACTCTCAAGCTAAACGGTTTTATTTTTTTCCAGATCATTCTTGCCTTCGTTTTCCTGTACAGACTGTTAGGTTTATCCTTTCTTGTGGGGGTGGGGATCTTGGCTGGACTTATCCCGGTAAATCTGCGTATTTCCTTGATGGAGAAGAGGTACCAGGTGGTCCACCTGACGCACAAAGACAGCAGAATCAGGATGATCAGCGAGATTTTGAATGGAATTAAGGTGAACACTATTATTATTATTACTCGACAATGCATGTTTTAACAGTAGTGTTGTCCGGAAAACAAGAAAGGCTCAATACACGCTAAATACACAGCATAGACCAACACAATACAAAATAACATATTATAATATTAAGCATTTTGAACGGGAATTTCTGTAAGGATTCTGCCATGCAACGCGATTTTCGTATACGCAGTTCAACACGAATAATAGCAAACAATATCATTAGAAGCGCTGTATATTAACAGCTATTATATTACAACTTAAACTCCCCAAGAAAACTATTTTGCCACAAATATAAACACACACGCTAAGAAAAGTATAAAAAGGTAAGACATATATTTCTACACTGTTATAAGCTCTGTATGATACACGACAAACTAAATGTAAATGAAATAGAAAATCGAGTAGCAGAAGAGGCAAATACTAACCCAACTTGAGTCCCACTCATTCACTGACAATGACAATGACAATGACCAACTTTATTTATCCCAGTGGGCAATTTGAATGTGGGCATGTGCTCTAGTTCAACAGTGAGTGGCAAAAACAAAAACAAAACATGTATCTCTATATAGATTTAAAAAAAAAAAAAAAAAAAAAAAAGAAGAAGAAAAACTTACAGGGAAATCAAGTATACACATACAACATCACACACGCGCACACACACCACTGACAGCTCATCTAACATTAAGCAGCTGGACTGCAGATGGCACAAATGATTTTAGGTGTCTGTTACTCTTACATATAGGCATGGCATAACGTTTACCTGAGCTTAATAATAAAAATTCTTTTGTTAATACATGATCAGGTAATGATAAAATGCATGAGGCTTTCCGTACTATTTGCTGGTTACAAAAAGAGGCTAAATCCCTCTGTCTGATACCAATTATCTTAGAGCAGATGTTAACAACACTGTTCAGACTATTCCTATCATGGACAGAGAGATTGCGAAACCAGCAGACAAATGAGAAAGATAGAAGACTCTCAATGAATGACTGGTAAAAACGGCCTAATATTACTTGACTAACTGAGAAACTCTTTAATTTATGCAAAAGATACATTCTTTGTTGGCCACGTTTAACAATGTGTTCGGTGTTTAAGTTCCATTTGAGCAGGCTATCAAAAATAGTTCCCAGATACCTGAAGGAGTTAACAACTTCAACAGGTTTACTATGAATCACACTGGGAATAACAAAATCCTCTTTGATCTTCCTAAAGTCTATAACTATTTCTTTAGTCTTATCTACATTCAACTCTAAAAAGTTATCATCACACCACTGTACAAAATTCGTTAAGGCATTGCCATGATCTGTTGTGTGTTCCTGTAAAAGAGTCAACAATGCAGTGTCATCAGAGAACTTGATGAGGTTGATGACAATGTCTTCAAACCATTCTTCTCCAGGTGGTCAAACTTAATGCTTGGGAGGACGCATTTGGAAAACTCGTTCACAACATCAGAGATCAAGAGATTGCCTACCTGAGAAAGATCGCCATTATAACAACAGTCAAAACTTTTCTTGTTCTGTGCTCGCCTATACTGGTGTGTCATCAGTCTGGTCCTTTTCACACATTTTCTTTGCATTATTTCTTTTTTACTTTCTTTCTTTTCAATTCTCTCCTTGCTTTGTTGTCTTTGCCGATTTTTTATCAAATGTTTTATGATATGTATGTCTCGACTTTTATTTATTTATTTTTACTTTCTCCGCTTGTTTCGGACTCTTTGAGAGGTTTGCAGCTCAAACTTGGTTTCGTTATCAGAAAAATTATGTGATGCCATGGCAACCGAATGGCGCAGTGTGAATTCCAAATGTCTGGGAACTCAGAGATGCTGTGGTGTGTGTTGCAGGTGACTGTCGGTACACTGTTGACCTACACATTTGTATCAGAAGACTTGTATTTGGAGCCGGCCACAGCCTTTGTGTCGCTGTCGCTGTTCAACATCCTCCGAAACCCAATCAACTCCTTGCCCACCATCATCTCGCAGGTGGTACAGGTAAGTCTTGTATCTCATTCTCGTGCTAACATATTCTCTTCGTAATCTGCGTTGGCTGTGTTATCATCGTCATCATTTTTCTACATTTGACTACAAAAATAAATGAGTACACAAAGCGCGGACTCATCGCCAGCTCCATCGTCTGCTTTCATCGAAGTCGGATTTCAGGACTGCCTATGATTTTTTTATAAGCTTGAACGAAGATGTCTGATCACTGTTTGAATATATCTTTGTCTGTTCTTGTATAAATCGTCCCTCAGTGCCTTTTTAAAACGGTTACAAGAAAGCAAAACTCAACCAAGTCTTTCTGTTTGCAGTGTATGGTGTCTATAAAGAGGTTGCGGAAATTTTTATCCTGTGAGGAACTGGATCCAAAGAGTGTTTCTAGTTGCACAGACGAAGGTATTTTTATTGGTTCTTATTATTTGTTGTATTCTTTGCCCTCTTCTTAGCGATTAAAAGTTGCAGCCACCCATTCCGGTCTAGTGTTTGCTTGTCTTCGTCCCAATTTTTTGAAATAATATTTTATATCCTCATATATTTTTAAAACCAGGCATGTGTCCCCAAAGGTTGTTGAGAGGAACATGAGTAGGAACATTGAGGCTGTCTTTTTAAGGAACTAAGCATCACGTGGGTGGGTTGTCAGTGGAGATAAAAGTAATTATTACTTAAGTACAACATATTATATATCTCATCCAGTGCTTTTTCTTTAATACAATGATCTTACTTGGACAATGGTGAGTCTCACTATGTGCATGACACTTATCTGCTAATCTATTCCTGGTCCATTCGTCCGTCTTTTTGTCTGTGTAAGACAATGTAAAATGTCAGGTACGCAGTGAAAATTAACAGGTACTTGTTTGTGACTGTAATTAGTCAAGTTGTTTACATTTCTCGTCAAAGCTCTGCTTCATATTATAGGCGCTGCTATTTCATGTTGCAGGAGTTGCTATTTCCATCAGGAATGGTTCGTTTACCTGGGTTCAAGACGAGAAACCAACATTAAAAGAGTATGTTGAACGTGTGTATACCTGCATCCGCTCGTGCGTGTGTGCGTGTGTGTGATTTTTTCCCTGTGTTTCTGTGTTTCCCTGTGTTTCTGTGTGTATGTGTGGGTGTGGGTGTAGGTGCGCGTGTGTGTGTGTGTGTAGGGGGGAGGTGGTCTCTGTGTTTTTCAGTAGGGAAAGGAAGGAAGGAAGGAGGGAGAGAGAGAAAGGAAACGAAAGAGAGAAAGAATGAGCGGGTTACAATTAAAATTAGTGTTCTATAAAGAAATGCTTTTTACCAAAAACATCAACACATTTAGACGAGAGATGATTTGTGTCCTCACCGTAGTTGCTGTAGTTATCGTCTCATCTATGTGACAGTAACAGCCTTATAATAGCCTCATAACAACAATGACAGTCTCAGAACAGGAGTAACGGTGACAGGGTATTATCAGTAATATCAACAGATGTATTCCTGTTTCTGGTTCATTTCCACTTCTCAGCTTGTTCCTGGAGGTCAGGGAGGGGCAGCTGGTTGCTGTGGTGGGGCCGGTGGGCGCCGGTAAGTCTTCTCTTCTGTCGGCTGTCCTCGGCGAAATGAGTGGCCTTAGCGGTCAGGTGTCCCGCCAGGTAATACAACTACACCTGTCAGTTCTCTTTGGGCAGATATTGTGCAAACTTTCTTCAGCTGTACAGTTTATTTACTGTTTACTGTATCTACTCCCCAGGGCACTGTAGTCTATATTTATTGTTTACTGTGTCTCCCCAGGGGACTGTAGTCTATATTTATTGTTTACTGTATCTACTCCCCAGGGCACTGTAGTCTATATTTATTGTTTACTGTATCTACTCCCCAGGGCACTGTAGTCTATATTTATTGTTTACTGTATCTACTCCCCAGGGCACTGTAGTCTATATTTATTGTTTACTGTATCTACTCCCCAGGGCACTGTAGTCTATATTTATTGTTTACTCTATCTACTCCCCAGGGCCCTGTAGTCTATATTTATTGTTTACTCTATCTACTCCCCAGGGAACTGTAGTCTATGTTTATTGTTTACTGTGTCTCCCCAGGGGACTGTAGTCTATATTTATTGTTTACTGTATCTACTCCCCAGGGCACTGTAGTCTATATTTATTGTTTACTGTATCTACTCCCCAGGGCACTGTAGTCTATGTTTATTGTTTACTGTGTCTCCCCAGGGCACTGTAGTCTATATTTATTGTTTACTGTATCTACTCCCAAGGGCACTGTAGTCTATATTTATTGTTTACTGTGTCTCCCCAGGGCACTCTAGTCTATATTTATTGTTTACTGTATCTACTCCCCAGGGCACTGTAGTCTATATTTATTGTTTACTGTATCTAGTCCCCAGGGCACTGTAGTCTATATTTATTGTTTACTGTATCTACTCCCCAGGGCACTGTAGTCTATATTTATTGTTTACTATGTCTCCCCAGGGCACTGTAGTTTATATTTATTGTTTACTGTATCTACTCCCCAGGGCACTGTAGTCTATATTTATTGTTTACTGTATCTACTCCCAAGGGCACTGTAGTCTATATTTATTGTTTACTATGTCTCCCCAGGGCACTGTATTCTATGTTTATTGTTTACTGTATCTAGTCCACAGCGCAATGTAGCCTATATTTATTGGTTACTGTGTCTCCCCATGGCACTGTAGTCTATATTTATTGTTTACTGTATCTACTCCCCAGGGCACTGTAGTCTATTTTTATTGTTTACTGTATCTACTCCCCAGGGCACTGTAGTCTATATTTATTGTTTACTGTATCTACTTTCCAGGGCAATGTAGTCTATATTTATTGTTTACTGTATCTACTCCCCAGGGCACTGTAGTCTATATTTATTGTTTACTGTATCTACCCCCAAGGGCACTGTAGTCTATATTTATTGTTCACTATGTCTCCCCAGGGCACTGTAGTCTATGTTTATTGTTTACTGTATCTACTCCCCAGGGCACTGTAGTCTATATTTATTGTTTACTGTATCTACCCCCAAGGGCACTGTAGTCTATATTTATTGTTCACTATGTCTCCCCAGGGCACTGTAGTTTATGTTTATTGTTTACTGTATCTAGTCCCCAGGGCAATGTAGCCTATATTTATTGGTTACTGTGTCTCCCCATGGCACTGTAGTCTATGTTTATTGTTTACTGTATCTACTCCCAAGGGCACTGTAGTCTATGTTTATTGTTTACTGTATCTAGTCCCCAGGGCACTGTAGTCTATGTTTATTGTTTACTGTATCTAGTCCCCAGGGCACTGTAGTCTATGTTTATTGCTTACTGTATCTAGTCCCCAGGGCAATGTAGTCTATATTTATTGGTTACTCTGTCTTCCCATGGCACTGTAGCCTATATTTACTGTTTATCTCCCAAGGGCACTGTAGCCTATATTTACTGTTTATCTCCCAAGGGCACTGTAGCCTACGTATCACAACAGGCGTGGATTCAAAACGGCTCCTTTAAGGATGGAATCCTGTACGGGAACAGCTTCAACAGGAAACGCTACAGGAAGGTTATTGAAGCATGCGCACTGCAGGCGGATCTGGATTCACTACCTGCAGGCGAGGAGACAGAAATAGGAGAGAAGGTACAATATGTAGCAACCTGGAGAAAACAAAACATTTCAGTGTGATAAACTAAAGATAATGAATGGTGATTAGGTCCACAAAAGTAAATATACCCTAATCAGCCGTCACCTGAAGATTATATTCCAGATGTGTATGACATCTACAAACTCACTCGAGAGCAGAATTTAGGAGTATGGTAAAGTGACAATCAAGATGTTATAATCGCTTCATTTCCTACAACTCACTCACTCACTCACTCACTCACTCACTCACTCACTCACTCACTCACTCACTCACTCACTCACTCACTCTTACTTTCTCCATGCACGTGTTCCCCAACTGTAACTATGCTCTATGCCGACCTTCTGATCTCTTCCTATCCATCAACAATCAACTCCCTTTCACTAGGGCATCAACCTGAGTGGGGGACAAAAGTTGCGCGTGTCGCTGGCTCGTGCTGTCTATCACGACGCCGACTTGTATCTCCTTGACGACCCCTTGTCGGCTGTGGACAGTCACGTGGGACAACATATTTTTCGACGGGTCATCGGGCCAACAGGCATGCTCAGGAACAAGGCAATGTCTTGCTTTATGACCGCTGACACTTTAAACTAACCCTAACCTAAACTTAACCCCTAAACTAGAGTGACAACTAATGTAACCCCTACATGATAATCTGGTTTTATTGTTAAAAGTCAAAAGAGAACGAGACTTTTTACAGATATGTTTTAGTAATCTTTTTCCCATAAACTTTTATCATGATGATGATCATGATGATTAAAACAATGATGATTACTATTAAAAAATGGGTGACTGGCATGTGTGCATTTCATTATCTCAACACAAATTAATTGACAGACTCGCCTGATGGTGACGCACGGCATTCATTGGCTGCCCATGTGTGACGTCATTGTGATTATGGATGACGGCCAGATCGTCTGGTCGGGTACCTACCCGGATCTGACTCGCGATGGGCTTCTCACCAAATTTCTGACGATGACTGCTGCTCAAGATAACGGCCTGAAAGGTGCTTGTGTCCCTAGGGTTGTGACTCTAAGTGACATTTTATCTCAGGCTGCTGACACCATGAACTGTGGTCCAATCTAGGTTTCACTTGCACACGATACTAATGTTAGGAACTGCAATCGTGATTGCGTCTGTCTTTCTGCACATCAATTCGTGTGTTTCTTTGTCGAAGATATGTCATTCATCGAGAAAAAAACAAACAATTCGGTCATTAGTCTGCTTCGGGTTAAAGGTAAAAAGGTGATGGGGAGAGGAGAAATTCGAATTATTCCTTTGTATACTTCCTTTTTTCATTTAGCATATTTACTGAAGTTTGTATAATGCACCAAAATAAAAAATAAAGAACCTGACATGGACAAGCAAACCATCACTGATACCAGTATTCAGGACTTGGGGGAGTGGGTAGGTTAATGGTGGGTAGCGTGGCCCAAACTAAAAGAGCACAATTGGGGGTTCGATACCCTTGTGTCGCAGCATACTTTGCCCACTCCCACCCAGCTGTAGAATGGGTATCTGAGGGATTACGGGAGGTAAGGCAGCCAGAGGAATGAGAGATGGGCAAAGCCCTCACAAAAAGTTGGCCTCAAGAAAAGGGAGGCCACTAACACCTTCCTCCTCAATCACCGTAATGTCCCGGCACCACCTTTACTTTTTCATGTAGTAGATCACCACTTTTGCTGTTTTTCAGCTGCTAATTAAGTCAAATGAACAAGAAATATCCCCCCCCGTGCGCTTCTAGGTTATGTGTTTTTCTGTTTGGTTCCTTTAAGGTTTGTTGGTAGAAAACACAGGCTAATCGCAATTTGGCTTATCATAGAGTATAGTAAACTTTAAAAAAATGCATCTTTCAGAATGAGTTGCCGATTTGCGTATTTAAAACTAACTGTTGAATTGAGAAAAATTAATCGGATTCTTTCTATTCAAGATCCTCCTTTGGACAACCGGTGCGAAAGTGTGGTCAGCTTGTGCTCGGAGGCAAGTAGGAGCTCTGTAGATGACCTGATGATGGCAGTTGAAGAACAAGGCATCAGCAGGTGATGATAGTTTAAACAAAGCGAGTGAGAGAGTGAGAGAGATGAGAGTGAGAGGAAAAGAAGAGACAGACAGAAGGAGAGAGACGGGGTAAAGATTGTAGTCACCTGACAGGACGGACCTCGTGACACTCGAGGTATTACAACCTTTTCGCTTCGATTCATTTCGCAGAGCGGACACGGCTGATCGGCACTGCTTCCCGTTTCTTAGGAGAAAAAAAATCGAGGACGAAACAAAAGAAGTCGGAGAGAAAGCTAAAAATAGCACGAAAGAAGGACAGCAACTCGTCCAGGACGAAGAATTTGAAATGGGAAAAGTACAGCAGCTTGGTCTCCTCAACAACTACAACAACTTATTTTCTTTCACACCTTTTCTACATTTGACTAAAAAAAATACAGAAAAAACAGCAAACCACACCTTCATGTTTTTCTAATCATTCAAGCATAACGCAGTTTCTCTACACGTCTTTAGCTGTCTGTCTCTCTTGTCCTCCCTTGGGTCATTCGGTGTCACAAACGAGAGACCATCTCGCTTTCTCTCTGTCTACCTCTCGGAATGCTTTGCAGACCGACTTCGTTTCTTTCTTCTACAAAAAGTAGCTACGTAGAATGAGCACAATGAATGATCATTAAATTAAGAAGGCATTAAAGTGCAATACATCTTTTACAAATCAAAGTCCAAGCATTTATTATTCTTATGGCAGCTGGCAGGTAACACTTTTGTGAGCATTTAAAGATACCGAATGGGGAAAAGAGGCGAAATCTCGGTCCTGCTTTCTCATGCGTTTCATTTCGAGTGTCTGTATGTCAATAAAAGGTATCTGTGAAAGGTAAAATCCCTACATGATGAAAGTCACGTGACATTGTTGACATTTTCCAGATAAAAGGGTACGTAATCAAAGCTGTGCTGAGGGCCTTCGGGTGGATCTCCTTCATCGTCGCCATGGTTATTTTGTTACTTAACAACGTCTTTGAGCTCGCAGCAAGCTTCTGGCTGGTCGAGTGGACAGATGACAAATATTTACAGAACACTTCGCTGGTCAACACTACTCACTACACAGAGAAAACTGTGATGTACGTCTCTGTCTACGCAGTTCTTGGAATCGGTCAAGGTTAGCAGACTTTGTTTATTAGTACCCTGTACTCTCAGACACTCAGTACCCAGTTTATTGTTGGCACAAGTTTGCCATCAGTCTTTCGCTCAAGGGTGGCAGTCCGGTGTCGCATCATGTAATGTCACCAGCACTCAGAAGGTCGGGTTGCCGGGATTCAGGTCCAGTCTCGGGACCCTGTTCTTTCTGTGAATGTAGCGCCTGTGTACAGGCCGACTGCTTGTCTGTGATGTCTGACTCCATAGAAGGTTGGGGGAGGTAAGGCAGGGAGAGGAGATGGAAACCGCTCGCACATAAATCCAGCCCTGAGAAAAGTGTGTCTCACCTTCCTCACCAAGGATCTCAAAAAATTATCGGACGACGTTTACCTTTGTTTTTACCTGCAGAACAGGTTGTATGACAAAATTTCTTTTTCTTTTCTTCCTGACTTTTTTATTTGTTTTAACTCCTCCAGCAATCACTACCTTCTTCTTCGTGTGGATTGTCTTCCTGAAAATGTTGTCAGCATCTAAACGTCTCCATGAAGACATGCTGAGATCTGTTCTCCACCAGCCAATGAGCTTCTTCGACACAAACCCTATGGGACGAATACTGAACCGTTTTTCTCGCGACACTGATGCCATAGAGAGCTACCTAGCGGACCTGATGCGTATTTACTGCACAAATGTAAGTATTAACAACAATGAAGCTGCCGGTGTTAGATACAAGATCCTAGAGGCATTGAGATGTTTAGTTGAGAAGAAACTCCAGGCTGTAATGGAAAAATGTCGATAGGAAAAAAATACAATTGAAGACGATTGTCGTGCTGCCATGTTTACATGAGTCTGTGTTTCTGTTCCAGGTTTTCAGTGTAATAAATATTCTCTTCGTCATTAGCTACACAACTCCTACCTTTCTGGCCGCAGCCGTGCCTCTGATTTTGTTGTATTATGGCATACAGGTGGGTGAATTTAATTATCTTATATATTGGTGTGTTTATATATATATAAATTAAATACATTAAGATTGGGGCTTTGTATTATATCGCTTCTAATGTGGGTGGTGTTCTCGTGTTTCAAGCTGGGTGGTCAGATCTGCTCTGAACTGTGAACCATTAGCAACACTTAAACTACATTGTGGGCTAGCACATAAATAAATAACAAGAAAAAATTATCAATGGTGTTTAATACTGTCATCAATCCGGGAGCATCACCAGGTAAACCAGACTGAGAGCTGAATTGTTAGAGACACAGTGATGTCGGAACTGAAATCTGACCTTTTCATGTTCGAGTGAACGTGCATCCGCCTTGAGACACACCTGTGGAACGAGAATAAGAGTCTGTAGCGTGTTAGTGTTAGTGTCAGTGTTAGTGTTAGTGCTAGTGTTAGTGTTAGTGTTAGTGTTAGAGTTAGGTTATTAATGCTTCCTTGGTGGAGAACAGAGAGAAAACATCTTGACAGAAAGTGGTTTCATCGCTATTGCTGTCCATTTCCTCGACCTCACCCTCACACTGTTGTTATACTTTTCTTCGTTTTCTTCTCATCATCATCATCACCATCTTTATCCTCCTCGTCGTGGTCATTAACATCGTCAATAGTGTCAAGATGTCGACTTGCGCAGACGCTGTACATCCCGTGCTCCCGACAAATGAGGAGGTATGACTCCGTCTCCCGCTCCCCAGTTTACGTTCATTTTAACGAGACCATCAGTGGCGCCCCCAGCATCCGGGCCTTTGGCGTGACGGACAGGTTTCTTGCCAAAAGCGAACAACTGGTGGACAAGAACAATGTTTATACCTACGCTCATATTTCCTCTCTGAGGTGAGAAATTGTCTCTATCATCTCTCGATAAAGGACAAGACTAGTCTCCCTTGAAATAACTAGAGACATTTATCTTGGATCGTTAATATTTCTAATAGAAATATATTTTTAAAATGGTATACATATCGATATACATGATACAGCACAATATATACTTTATATCGAAACATCCATAAACTCGGTGTCTCAATCATCTTTTACATCAAATTAAATCACAATCTAAGAATTGTTAGGCAAAGAGTGAGATGAGCGTAGCTCACTCAATATTATTCATACTATGAGTGCCGACATGTCGCATATTAATTATGCACAAACACAGAAACAAACATAACGACAGCTTGATTATGAAGGAGACCAGTTCCGAAGTTACATTGTAGCCGTATAATCATCAGTGCTCGTCATCGTGTTTGGCTCTGACTAAACAGGTGGCTGAAACTGCGTCTGGAGTTGCTAGGCAACCTAACCACTGCGTTTGCAGCCCTCTTCACCATCATGACCCACCACCTGTCAGCCAGCATGGCGGGGCTGTCCGTGTCATACGCAGTACAGGTCAGCAGGCTGCCTTTACCTTTTCTTTCGTCATCGTCGTCGTCGTCATCATCATCATCCTCTTCGCTATCATTGTCGTCGTTTGTGTTGCCAATCATCTTGGCGCATGCCTACTGCCTTGTGCTTACAAATTATAACTCCAATAATACACAGTACAAAGATGTTAATGCGATAAACAACACTGAACTAAGTGGATATAAGCAGGGTTATATTATACGATGATTTCTGAGACTTGTCGACATCAACAATATTCTGTCGACAACGAAATAGAGAGAGCTGGGAAATTGTTTCCGAACAAAGTTAGGTCTGTTCTGCATCTTCCTGTATATTGAGAGACACTGGAGGGCGTGTGTATGTCTTGTTCAGGTGACGACCAAACTCAACAACCTGGTACAGAATGCTATCAACGTGGAGACAGACATCGTGTCGGTGGAGAGAATCGTGCAGTACATTGAGCTCCCCTCTGAGGTAGTCAATACACTGATGTGTTAAACAACAACGACTCACATACTTGCCAGCATTGCCATTATGGCCACTCTCACCATTTCATCCTTTAACTGAAAATTACTGCAAATATTGAAACTGGACAAACAGTCTTTTCTAATGACACATAGAGTGCCTCGGCAACTCATCTCAATGTTTTCTGCTTCAAAATATTTACAATAATGAAATTTGTTTCAAGGTGTCTGATCATGGAAAATATTCGGCATGTCTTCGTTAAGATGTAAAAGAGATGGTCGAGAAAAACTTTGTACAAATTTGTCATGACATGAAGTCTCAACTCCTACCTATGCTCATTTCTGTGCTGTTTGTGTTTCTCGCCCCACAGCCCGCCTGGGTTGTAGAGGGTCGTCGCCCCGAGGCTGGGTGGCCACAAGAGGGCGACATCCGCTTACAGGGGTACAGCACTCGTTACCGCCCTGCACTTCCACTCGTTCTCAATAAAGTCACTGCACATATTTGTAGTGGAGAAAAGGTCAGTCTCTTGACCCTCGAGAAAATTCAGCTAGACATATTTCTATGCTGAAGTGATGAGAAATTGTCATAATAATCTACCCGAACAATAAAACTAATGAAAGGGAGTAACAACACGGTGTTAATTAGGGTGAATGTTCCATCGACTTTATGGTCTTCTCTCTTCTTCTATGTTCTTTTTTTCTTTTTTTCATACACTTGTGTGCGTACGTGCAGTTTATAGAGAGAATCTCTCTGTGTGTGTGTGTGTGTGTGTGTGTGTGTGTGTGTGTGTGTGTGTGTGTGTGTGTGTGTGTGTGTGTGTGTGTGTGTGTGATGCCTGCCTGCCTGCCTGCGTGTGTGGGTGTTTCCTTCGCTCTCCCGAACCACAAGACTACAGCAAATATTAAAATCAGTCCTTCACCAGCGTCTGAATAGCTTCCTAGGAATGAGGTGAATTGTGTTCACACACCTGTCGTTTCTCTATCGTCGACGAGCAGATCGGCGTAGTGGGCAGGACTGGTGCCGGCAAGTCGTCGTTGTCGTTGTCGCTGTTTCGTCTCATCGAGGCGGCGGAAGGCAGCATCATCATCGACGACATCAACATCGCCGACATCGGACTCCACGACCTGCGCTCTCGTCTGACCATCTTGCCTCAAGTAAAATACTCATTGGCTATAAGTTAATGTGAACTGTGAGTCTGGGCCAACGTTTTTTGTAAGGTTACTTCTATGTTTGAATGTGGCTTTGTTTCTTTTAACATTGTAGCTTTGTTTGACTGTGGTTGTGTTTATTGTAGCTCTGTTTTTATGATGTATGTTAACTCTGTTTCTTTCGTGATGGTCATTCCTCTTGTCCTGTATCACCAAGCGCCCTTACTGGTGTGCTAATTTCATAGCATAACTACATCGTGGTACAGTCTTTTCAGAATTATTTCTGAGGAGAATTTAATCATTTTTTACAATAAAGTACAAAGTACCGATGTTGTTTAAGTTTCAATAATGTAACACTAGTTACTGTAAATGATCAGTCCATCGTGCTATGTGAAGATTGTTCTGTGGACCTATTTCGGCGTCACCCTTTTCCTTCGTGGCTTGTAATTCACGTGTCGCGTGCTGTGCACCATTGTGTAACCAACCAGCAAAATAAATAAGTTGACGCAAATTCCCCACACAAAATAAGACCGACTATCGCCATCTGGTGTCTGCAGGATCCAGTGTTGTTTTCTGGCACTTTGCGCTTCAACCTTGACCCCTTATCGAAGTTTTTGGATGAAGAGATGTGGTCGGTTCTGGAGCAATCTCATCTCAAAGGTTTCGTTGAGTCTCTACCCAAAAGACTCGAGCATGAGGTGGACGAAGGAGGACTTAATCTCAGGTAAGAAATTACTTCTTATTGTCTCCCTTTCATTCTTAGTTTCCTTGTTTCTTTTTTGTTCCGTCCCCTTATTTTTATGTCTTCTCCCATTTCTTGTTTCCTCCTACCCTCTTTCCCTCTGTGGCCTTCACCTTGGTAATCGCCGTGATAATAAGGACATTGTACTGTCAGAGACATCATTAGTGTCAATGTGGAGACATTGCATCGAATGTTTTCTACGTGTGTGGTGACGTCAGTGTGGGTCAGCGGCAGCTGGTGTGCCTGGCCAGAGCCCTGCTCCGCAAGACGCGCGTGCTGGTGCTGGACGAGGCCACAGCCGCTGTGGACATGGAGACAGACGAGCTCATCCAGCGGACCATCCGCTCCGCCTTCAAGGAGTGCACAGTGCTCACCATCGCCCACCGCCTCCACACCATCCTCGACTATGACAGGTAATACGACTGTCTCTACACTGTGACAGGTAATACGACTGCCTCTACACTATGACAGGTAATATGACTGTCTCTACACTATGTCAGGTAAGATGATGATGATGATGATGATGATGATGATGATGATGATGATGATGATGATGATGTTTTACAGAATCTTGGTTCTCAGTAATGGAACTGTCCTGGAGTACGATTCCCCAGATGCCTTGCTGAAAGACAGTAATTCTGCGTTCTTTAAGCTTGCGCAGGAAGCAAACTTGACCACGTGACCAGTCCCAGCATGCAGCAACAGCTTTGATGTACATAAACATTGTGACGTGAATCGCAAGAACATTGAGGTCAGAGGAAGTGACCTGTACTATCAACAGTGATGTCTCAGAGAGAGGTTGCACGAGGGTTTACAGTTTCA